>JARQOC010000003.1:433543464-434880079 GCA_033576535.1 Allobates femoralis
TACATGATTCTAGCAACATATCCAGATAGAGGGGCACACACAACATGTACAGGCATTTCACATGTGTCTATCCAAGGTGCAGGGGCAGTGGATGCACACGCTGAGTATTTGGTGTTTTACCTCAGTATTTGTAAGGCCTCATGCACACGCTAAATATTTGGTGAGGTTTTACTTCAGTATTTGTAAGTTCTCGTGCACATGCTGAGTATTTGGTGAGGTTTTACCTCAGTATTTGTAATGTCACATGACAGATCACATGATCGGGGGGTCCACAGAGTCTGAACAGCCCGGGGCCCTGGTTACCCTTAATCCACTCATGCTCCCAACTTGTGGGCATTGGGTCTCTATTCACCATACTGACGTTTGTGTGGGATCTTTTTGTTGAAGAGATTCATTTATCTATTATTCCCTCTGACATTTGTGGCATATATACGGTGTCAGTCACAGATACATGTAGTGCACATGCCGGCTTATTTGATAAGGTAAGCGCTATCTAAAGAAGTGTAAACCATTCAGTAAATTGCGTTTTAAAGAAAGGAACCTGTAAATAAAGAAGAAAATAGGGGCACAATGTGAAAGACCTAGCGATGGGTAAGTATTAAAAAGAGGGCCTGTGGCCATTCACCTAATGAGCTTGTGCACCCCTGCGCAACCCCAGTTGAAAGCCTGTTAGTAGAATCTAGTCTGCCACCTGGAGCCTCTTCTTGTCTCTGTCGAGCCCCAGGCTTTGGGGTACTCAGGTATCGGGCTCCAAGGGGTTAACGCTCCTGTGTCACGGGGAGTGGTGGCCGCGTCTGATCCTGTGTCCTGGGGGACTTCTTTTGAAAAAGGGTATATTTACAAGGGATTATATTTACAAGTTGTCGTGACGCCACCTTTAGTTTCTGGTGAGATGTCACCAGCGCCGCCACAGTCTTCCGGAGGTAGATGATAACGCGGCTAGTTGGCAAAGTTCTCTACAGGTAGGGCTGGACCTCCGGGGCAGTGTTCCTGTATGAGGAACAAGTTCATGAAAGGAAATACAGGCAGAGGCAAAGTCACTTTTCCTCCGGTTACTTTACTGTTAACTTGCATCGGCATCATACAAAGTTCACAGTTCAGCACTTCAGATGTTACAAGAACAGGTAGCTTGACGGGTGGCTGCAAGTGGATCCCAGGTGGTATGGTGGAACCCTTGGTGTGCCTTCTTTAACTAACCCATATCTGTTTTTCCCTGCTTTCCAGTTTGGTGTGAAGCCTGGTGACTTAGAATCCAGCCTGGCCCCCTGTCCTCTCTCACCTTTGCTGTCGTCGGGTAATCCTCTACTGGCTGGCCGCTCGTTCCTTTGGCGGTGCCTGGTACCCTTCTTGTGGACTGCTCTGGTGCCCGAGAGACTTGAAGACTACACGGGAATCCGGATTCTCTGCTGCGCTTGTAGCTCCAGCAGTCTGTGGGTGCCCGGAAAGCTGTCTGGGGGAACCTATTAATGGTCCTCTTTCCCAGACCGGCTGCTCTCCTGGAAAGCTCCTTTCTCATTCTCTAGCAGCAAAGCCTTAGCGACCAATACTTAGGAGCAAAGACCAAAAACCTCCCTGTTCCCCCTAGAGGTGATTTTATTCCCTCCCGGGTAACCTCCCACCGTGTAAACTAATGTGGGAGTGCTGGGAATGGGTCCCACCCAACATCCTAGGGTCCCCTTGCAGCTAGAGCATCTGCACCTCTTTTATGGGTGCAGTACCCCTCTGTGACGCCTGCTTGACTGGGCGCCACATCTCCCCTGCCGCCACCCCTGTGCTGTTTCCGGGCACAGACATGTGACCGGTCCAACCAAAAGTATATCCCCGCAGGTCCTTCAGTGATATGCTTGTTGCCAGGCGACGCCAGGTCCTTTTGCCAGCAGTTATTAAACCCGGAGCTGCTCCTATCGCTTGTCCCTTGGTGAGGGAAGAAAATACATACACTTTGTTGTGGCGATCTTTTTGAGTGCTGGGGTGAGGGGTGAATAAAAGATATGATTTGAGTCATTGCTTGCACAAGTTATAATTAACCCTACAATCAAATCTTTATTGTTATTTGCAAAAACACAACACAGAAAAAAGATAAAAACTAGGTGCCCAGAAAGTATGGAAGGAAGAGGCAAAACCTGATAAATCACTCCCTCCTTCTCCCTACCTGCCAGGGGAGGTTGGGACCCTTAGTTTGTCATGGCGCCCCCACTCGACGGCGACTATCCCTTTACTTCCCTATGCTGACCCTGTAAGCAGGAAAAAAGGTTCTCCTCTTCCCTAATTTCCAGCCCAGAGTCGCGTTTGGGTGAAGTGTTGGGCCTTACTCTGTATCTCAGTATTAAAAGAAAGTGAAGCTCCTTTACACTAGTACTCTGCCTGTTATTGGTGATGACTCACCGTGGGCCGGGTGCTCAGGTCTCAAGCGCAGGCTGTCAGTCACGGTTCCGGTGCCTGAGGTTGTGGGCCCGGTGGTCAGTAAAAGGGTGAAAACAAAGTAATAAAAAAGAGATAACGTTATTAGTTTGTGATGCCACCTGTAGGGTTTCGGTGATGGCACCGGCGCTGCTTAGACCTCCGGGGTGATGGGCAGCAGCAAGATGGAACCGCTCCCTACAGAACGAGCGGGGTCCCCGGAGTCGAGAGCTGCAATAGCGTAATAGGGCAGCTCGGTTGTTGTTGTAAGGCAAGGCAATTAAATGGTAGTCCCAGAATAAGGCTCAGACACGTTGCTCCTCTGAACGGGTATTTACTTAGATGTTCAATGGCAGACAGGTGAAACAGTTCTCAATGCCAAGTAACGGACCGGGTGGTCCCTTCGGTGAATAGTGTCCCTCTGAGGCTCCACGGTGTCCTTCTCTATCCTGACTGTCCCACTCTTCGCTGCTTTACCATACTTTGCCAGGGTACTGAGGAACCTCGATTGGGGTTCCCGATCTAGGCCCTACTCACAGGTCCCTGGCCCTCAATGGTGGGTACCCCCTGGTATAGCTGCGGTGATGGTTAGCTGTGAGTTGGGCTCCTGAAAAGCCTTCAACCACTCTGGGTTCTGTAGTGCAGGATTGAATCGTCTGAACTACCTCGGAGCCGGGTTCTGGACTGGGCTCGGGTCTGCAATCACCCGCTCTCTCTCTCTCTTGGCTCCTTTCTCTTCTGGGTCACCAGTGCTCGGTGCCCTCCATGTTAGCTGTCTTTGCTGTCACGACTTGACTTCCCTTGTTCTTGTCTCTCCACAGTTCTAACTCCTTACTCCTTTCCCCACTGCTATATACCCTAGCTCTCCTCCACCAGGACCGGTTACCCAGGAAACGGGTGCCTAATTGGTCCTCTGCCTCTAGGTGCTGCATGTGGTAGATGGAGCCTCAGGATTATCCTATTCACCACTGGGACGGAGAATACAACACCTTAGTCAGGGGTGTAGTACCCTCCTGTGATGCACTCTTAGTGGGGTGCCACAGTGAGACCTGATATAGTGTTTAGTCCACACCTATTACTAGCTATCACCAGCCCTGTCCACCTGATTTTCCTCAGTGTTTTCCAGCTTTATAAATATTGGAGTCACCTAGAATTGATATAGACGCTAGTGGCTTGCATAATTGCCACGTGTGATGGTACCTTTAGGGAAGGGGGAGAACCTTTTCTCCTGCTTACAGGGTCAGCATAGGGAAGGGATAGCTGCCGTCGAGTGGGGGCGCCATGACGAACTAAGGGTGACTCCGCTGACAAGTAGGGAGAAGGAGGGAGCGATTTATCAGGTTATGCCTCTTAATTCCATACTTTCTGTGCACCTAGTTTTTATCTTTTTTCTGTGTTGTGAGTTTGACTCTAAATTGAAATCTTTATTGTTATTTGCAATTATGATTTCATATGTTTTCAAACCCTGATAATTTATCGACTATTGGAGATAAGTTGTGCAAGCAATAACAAACCTTTATTGCCCTTTACAACTCCACAACGCGTTTCTACAGTAGGTGCCTGTCTTCATCAGATGGTGCCTGATTAAATCAGGCACCTACTGTCGAAACGCATTGTGGAGTTGTAAAGGGCAAGAAAAGGTTTGTTATTGCTTGCACAAGTTATATCTTTTATTCGCCCCTTACCCCAGCACTCCAAAAGTCCGCTACAACAAAGTGTAAATGAAGGGAATCTAGCACAAAGTACACATAATACACAAGCAGTAGTGGATTGGAAATCTGTACTCAAATTCTATTTCATCACATAATTCTTCTAATATTCCACAAGTTACGCTCTGGGTCCAATTGCAAACCACATTGGTTGGTGGGAAAATTGTCCCTTTTGAAGGGAGCTTCACTCACTTTTCTGGAATGACAGGAGACCCTAGGAATTAGGGAAACTTTTCACACTCCCACAAGTCCATATGTGGCGCCCCTGCGTCCAGGAGGCCACAAAGTGAACTGCAGCCAGGCAGGTAGGACATTGTTGAACAACAACACCCTCACAGCCCACACAACCCACGTGTCAGAGAGGTTACATCCAGCCCTGAGATTAGAACTATATGAGATCGGAGGGGTGGTGGATTCAGAGGAGTGGGTTGGGCACACCAGAGGTCAGGTGACTGACAGTATATAGTGAGGGGGAGGAGTGAAGGAAGGCAGTAGGCTCAAGGTGCCGAACAGCAAAGACCAAGAGTAGGCCGATGTGAGCTGAGATGTAAAGACTGAAAGACAATCACACTCTCTGTGAGTGCAAGTCTAGGAGCGCAGAATCCGTACTGAGCCAGTGTGAGCTAGAGGGGAGAGAAAGCCCGTCCGATGCTGATGCCACCAGGAGTGTGACAGGACAGAGAGGGACGGTGAAGCCCGTGCCCTGGACAGCAGCTGAAGCCACTGACTGCAGGTGGAGAAGCCCTCCTATGATACTAGAAGGAACAGAGAGAAGGAGCCTGGTAGAGCCTCGTGCTGAGGACTGCTGGAGGCTGGGCTAAGTAGAGTGTCGGCTCTAGAGGGGACCGTAGTTCACTCGGCATCCCCAGACAACACGACGAGGGGTCTGAGTTCCAGATTGAGATCCCTACCCTAAAGGACAGGCAGCTAAGTGACGCATTAGGACTCACAGAAGCCCGAGTCACTGCCATACTGTCCAGCGTTCACACACTAACCCGTACAGACGGAGACCATAACAGCCCGGAAAGGGACACTAAAGACTGTGTGAGGGGTCACAGGGAGAGAGAGGCCTGGCTGCAGGGAGTAAAAGGGAAACCGGAGAGGGAGAAAGAACCCGTGTACTTGAACTGTGTACCAACTGCAATTGACTTGTAAACTGCTTGAAGGAAACAACGAGTAAAGCTTTGGAAAACCCTGAAGTGCCTCTCTTGTCTGCCTCTATCTGCACCCTATTCTCCCTCATAGAGATCCAGCCTGTCAGCACCAGCCAGGAGGAGAGATCCCTGCAGCCTGCAAAGTAAGTGAGCTACAACTACACACAATAGACTTAACCCTTGCTGCCCGGGGGATACAGTTCTCCCCACTGGAACTACACAATCTCTGCTGCCATTCCATCACCCCCGAGGTTCTGCAGCAGCGGCGGCCCCATCACTGGCCGCACCAAGTGGGTGGCGTCACCCGTGACAAATCCCCTTGTAAATATTCCCCATCTTTATTGTGAGGGCCCAGGGACACGGTCCGGACCAAGCCACCCGTGACTTCCCCACTACCATCCGGTCCGGTACCGAGTACCCCTGTCCGTGGGGGCTCCACACATACTTGCAAAAAAAGTAAAAAAAAGACCATGCAGATACCACTTGCACACCCAAATATCAAGACAATAATATTTATTAGTAATAACAAAAAGCAAACAACACGACAATTAAAAACATTTAAAAACAAAGTAGGTCCCAGCATACCAGTTGCATATGATACAAGATATAACATCTATATGGCAGATGAATGCCACAATGGAAGGAATATCTACACCATAAATTGTAAGAGAAAATACACAATCGCCAGGTTCCACCAGAAGAGCTGGTCATACCTAATAACAATGGTGTTACAGCAATCCCAAATAGACATGCATCCTGTTCAAAAAATCCTACCCAATATAGATGCTGCAACCTGGGTGTCTGGGGGCCACACGCGTTCCGCTGCACCTAGGCAGCTTCCTCAGGGGAGTCCATACTTTTCAGAGCATTATTAGAAGTCACCCTTTTTAATTCACCTATCTGTTCTTCCTGAAGTAATTTCTCAAACTGGCTTCACACCACGATTTTCTGGATCCGGGGCTGTCCAGCTATTTGCCATACGGTTTGGTGTCTGTCCGGCTGGATCCGGTGGATTTCTTTATTTGCCCCAGACACAAAATCGAAGCTTGCAGCATTTTTTGTGTCCGGGGCAAAAATCGATCAAAATTAGATCCTCCCGGATCTGGCACCCCATAACATGGGAATCTATGGTCGCCAGATCGCCCCAGATCCATCAAAAAAATCGGATTGGTTCCCGGACGCTGGGTGCTGAACGAGCGGCCGCTTTGAATTTCAAGACGTGCTCGTTCAGCACCTGGACATCGCAGCTAAAAGAGCCACCGGCAGAAATTTCAGCACGTGGAGAGCTCCATTGCTGAAATTGCAGCTCTTGGACAGCCGTGCACAGGGAAGTTCTGGCAGAAAACAGGATCGGAGGCCATATTTGTCCTCCGGCTCTGTCAAGCTCTGTCCTGTGCATCCTGTAAAACACCGGGCACAACTGACAGCAAATAAATGTGGTGAGAAACCAGCCTCAGAATTGACAAGTGAACCTCAAGGGCCCGTTACATGCTTCAATGTCTCAGCTATACGACCAACGATCGACTTGACCAGGATGGTTTGAACTACATTCATTAATCGCTAGTGAGGTGTCACATGTACAGATATCGAGAACGACGCAGCAACGATTCTGCAACAAGCGAACGATACTTGTGGTCGTTTGATCGCCTTTGTCCCTCAGTTCTGAATAGGCGAAGTTGTAAATGACCTCATTATCAAGGTGTCACATACACGATGCTGCAGGTTGGACGGACGTTCAACGACTTATTTAAGGTCGTGATCATAAACCTCCGATCAACGATCAGCTGACTTATCATTGATTGTATGTACGTGTCACACGCAACAACATCGTTGCTCCACCCCAAAACCTGTGACGTTCCAATGATATCGTTAACGATATTGTAGCGTGTAATGGGCCCTTTAGGGTGCATTCAGATGACCGTATAAAGCAGACTGTAATTATACGGTCCGACTGATACAGTCGTGTGAATGCACCCTACGGCCATGATCACATATTCAGTATTTGGTTAGTTTTTCACATCAGTTTTTGTAGCCAAATCCAGCAGTGGGTGATAAATACAGAATGGTGAAGTGCTTCTATTATGGCCACTTTACACGTCCCAACATCGTTTCGATATTGGATACAACGGCACGGGAGCGCACACTTTTTTGGCTGAAATCCAAGATTGCATAGGAACTGTTACACAGGGAGATATCGGCAGGCAACAAAAACTGCGATGTCTACGCCCCCTTGTACGGGCGACCCAGGAACGACCAGTTAACATGGGAGAGAATAGGGGAAGTTGCTCTCCAAATCGTAGTTGCGCTGTCACACAGCACGATCCTGCCAGATCGTCCATCCAATATCGGGCAGTTGGAGAGCCTGCACAATTCTCCCGCGATATCGTTTTGGCATCGTTCTTGCATCGAATTGCACATTCACACCACACAATGCACGAGCGATATCGGCGCGCAGACCACGTGACTTTTTATCGAAGTTGGACGACGATATCGGGACGTGTAAAGTGGCCATTAGACTTTTTCTCTGATTGTTAATCTCATCATTTTGGCAACAAATCGTGAGGTAAAATACTCGCCAAATACTCAATGTGCGATCGGGGCCCTTTCTAGAGGATTCAGAGCCCACTCAGAAAAGTCATAATTTCTTTGCTACGCAACACTGCCACACAACACATGCAATATGTAATTATACAGCTTTATTCCACTATATAACTACATGCAGAGCTCAATAGCGGATAGTTGCTGCGGTTTTGAGCACTTTCCACCTCACAGCTCTCCGTGCCCCTCAGTCAACCTTCCCCACATGACCATTCCCAATCTTCCCCATCCACCTCCCGCCTCTTTGCCGGCAACGCCCGGACCGCGCTCATTTGCATGACTCCGCCCCTTGAGCGCTCCGCGGCCTCTGGCTGACGCTTCGCGCGTACCCGTGAGTGGCTGCAAAGATGGCGGCGCACATCTCCCTCACACAGGTAAGCCCGGTCTGCAGAGTGACAGTGCAGGGTTGAGTTGTAGCCAAGGTTGGCAGACAGTGTGAGTGAAGAGTCCTACCGCATAGGTAGGGTATTGGGTAACAGCTGTGCCCTTACTCCATCACCCTGTCCTTAGTTTCTGTACGGGAGGCTGAGGCCTTGGGAGGAGACTGTCACCAAGTATCACCCATTGCACTCTGTTCTACCACAGCATAATTCACCCGTTGTCTCAGACCGGTATTTACTTGTTATTGTGCTGTTTATGTGAAATCATTGCTTATAGACCGGAAGTGTTCCCCCTAGCTATACAACATGACTGACATCCCACCCAAGGGTCCAACAAGCCCACTGAGCTGGGATACCCTGGGGCTTACATACCATTATCTCTTTTAGTGTGACGTGTTGAGTTGGTAGTAGGTACCACTGTTGTTGCGCCCATCATATGGGGTAGGACCAACCCTCATAACTCTGACACTCCCATCCCATAAGTAGCTGAGTTTTGCTTTACAAATTGCTGCGTAGTCCAGTAATGGCTATTGTTCCCTGTTAATCAGCTGCAGCCATTATTGTGTTTCACTGGGATAGTTAGATTGTCAGAATAGCCTGAATGATCTGATTTTTATTAAGAACTGGACTGTGATTTCTGATTAATGATCGGTCAGTGAATTTTGGACATCCTTTACAATGGTGACAATACTGTGTATAACTGACTGCACAGTGACTCGTATGTATATGCAAATGTCAGCTTCATCAAAGACTGCTATGAGTCTATATTTAGAGAGGACCTATCAACAGGGAAAACGTGTAAGTTTTTTTGTTCTATTCCCACTTGCTCCCCTGATGAAAAACGAAAACAAAAAAGTCTGGCTTTCGTTTCGAGATCATTTTTTATGCCTTTACAAGGGGCACTGCTCACAAATTCTCTGGTGGATGTTTTTTGTCGACTCACTCTACCTTATTACATTGTGAGCAATGTCCCCTAGTAAATACCATTAAGATTAACACTAAACAAATAGGCCCATATTTCTGGAAACATATGGCAGATTAAAAAAATACCGTAATCAAAAACAAAATTCTTAGAGGACTAGCCGATAAGAACCAAACCTGTCCTGTTTTTTTGATGACAGCTCCCCTGGGAACTTGTAACTTTTTCTTCCCAAATGAGATAATCCAGGGTAAACCAGACAGACTATATAAACACAGATTTGTATCATACATAAATCAATGTATCAGGAAAAAAATAAAGCTAAAGTTTCACATTTGTGTAGCGCTGGCCTTTAGGTTAGATTCACACAGATTTTCTCCATAAGGGGCATAGGTCACATAATATCTCTCACAATTTTGCAGTCCTTTCAAAGTTATCTTCCTTCTATTGAAGCCCTAGATTCCCCTTTCATTGCAGCCATAAAGTATGATGCCAATAAAAGTGCTCCACATACCCTGTGTGATACCCCACAGTGAATTCCTCCAAAGGCACAGTGTGATGATACTACTGTATCCACCCTCAACTACCCAGGCAAAGTGCGATAACCCCAACACAGTATGATGCTCAACTGTGACCTCCACAACAGCCCTCCATGCAGTATAATGGGCCCACATGCAGTATAATAGTACCTTCTATCTCAAGTATATTGGCCCCCACACAGCCTTCTGCATAGTATGATTGCAAGCAATTACGGTATACAGTGCTACGTTCACACATTTGCGTATTTTGCTGCGCTTTTTGCCGCGTTTTTCAGCCGCGCAAAAAAGCGCAGCAAAATACGCAGGGGCTTTCACACACTGCGCTTTCTTTCCCCCAGAAAGCGCAGTGATGTCACAGAGGGGAGGAAGAATCCTGCTTCCTCCTCCCCTCTGTGACATGTGTGACCGCCCCATTAGACTTCACAGTGTTAGTAATACACACGGTGAAATCTAAATTAAACAAAAGCAAGTGTGTGAAAAATAAAAAAGAATGAATACTTACCCTCTCCGACGCCTTCTCCCGGTGTCTGGTGCCTTCTGCTGCTCTCCGGTGTCCGATTCTAAGTGAGATGTCTGTTCTCACAGGACCTGTGGTGATGTCAGAGGGGGGTGTTCCCGGGGCGGTCCCATCGCTGATTGGCTGCTCGCGGTCATGTGGTATCACATGACCGCGAGTGCCCGGGAACGCCCCCCCTCTGACGTCACCACAGGTCTTGTCAGAAGAGATCTGACTTAGAATCGGACACCGGAGAGCGGCAGAAGGCACCGGACAGCGGGAGAAGGCGTCGGAGAGGTGAAGTATTCATTCTTTTTTATTTTTCACACACTTGCTTTTGTTTAATTTAGACTTCACAGTGTGTATTAACACACTGTGGAATCTAATGGGCGGCCACAGCTGTCACAGAGGGGAGGAGGAAGCTGGATTCTTCCTCCCCTCTGGGAGAATACGCAGTAGTAGCTGCGTAAACAATTGACATATCAATTGTTTACGGAGCTGCGTTTTCTCCCGGAAAACGCACTGCGTATTTTTACGCAATGTCTGCACTGCAAAGTGAATTTCCCATTCACTTTGCAGGCAGACAAAAGGCACATTGCGTATTTTGAAAAGCGCGCGTAAAAAAACGCGGCAAAATACGCAATGTGTGAACGCAGCCTAAAGGTTTGTTTGGAGTCAAAAGCATAATGGCTTTTTTTTAACTATAAAGACGAGGTCCCTCTTAGCTTTTCTAATATTATAATAGCGCTATATAAATTAATATTATTAATTCCATAGCACTTTACATACATCAGTAATGCTGTCCCCATTGAGGCTCACAATCTAAACATCCTATCAATGGCCTCCACATAGCCTTCCAGTCCTCCCAGTTCCCGCACTGAGCGCTGCGAGGATTCGCTGTTTTTAAGCCGGGGATGGACTGGAATTATGCGGTATGCATGTTTCCAGCAACAACATACTAGTAGGCGCGCCTCGCTTTATACAACTATATGGAGCCGGCACAACTGGCTAGTGGGTGCGGCCATCTAGTGGATGCAGCCTTGCTCCATACACGTCTCCACTTCTCACACTTCTCACTGCTCCATCCTACTTCTCCTCTAGCTTCCTAAAACGCAAAGTAGACAAAACCGAACTCATCATCTTACCTCCATCTCACACACCTTCCTTGCAAGATCTATCTATCACAATAAATGACATCACACTTTGACCTGTACCTGAAGTCCGCTGCCTCGGAGTAACCCTTGACTCTCCCCTGTCCTTCAAATCGCACATCCAAGCCCTTGCCACCTCCTGCCGCCTCAAACGCCTAAATATTTCCTGAATCCGTTCCTTCCTCAACCCTCAATCTACTAAACTACTTGTGTATGCCCTAATGATCTCCTGTCTCGACTTCTGCAACCTCCTCCTCTGTGGCCTCCATGCTTACACTCTTGCACCTCTCCAATCTGTTCTTAATGGCCCCTTTACACGCAGCTACAGGTAACAGGTTTTCCACAGGTAACTTACTGGCTGCAGTGAAATCATGTTCCATTTGTACACAGCAACAAGATAGAACCATGTCTCCATGATTTCACTGCAGCCAGTAAGTTACCTGTGGAAAACCTGTTACCTGTAGCTGCGTGTAAAGGGGCCATAACTCTGCTGCCTGACTAATCCACCTTTCTCCTCCCTATTCCTCCACTTCTCCCCCTCTGCAGATCCCTTCACTGGCTCCCAATTCAGCAGCGTATCAAATTTAAAGGGATCCTGTCACCCCCAAATCACCTCCTAAGCTATTAAAAGCTGTCCCTAGAGCATAGTAACACTTATCCTACACTCCTTTTAGCTCCTAAATGCAGCAAGTGAAACTGAATATAAACGTTATAAAAGTACCTCATTACTGATGTTAATGAGTGACTATGGTATTCATAGTCACTCAGCCAGGCTGCCCCTCTTCATACTATTACGCCTCAATAGGCGTGATCTTCATGATACATTCAAATGCGCGCCTCCCTCGCGCCTCATCGCTCTCCCTCGGCCTGGCGCTGCTGTGTGGGGGCTGTATGACGCGATTCGCGTAATCTCCGGCGCCGGGTGACGTATTTACACCCGCGCGCTGTTAGCTTCAAGTCCCGCACTGCGCATGCGCAAGCGCATGCGCAGTACGGGGTAACAGCGGCGAGGGTGTAAATACGTCACCCGGCCCGGAAATTACGCGAGTCGCTTCATACAGCCCCCACACAGCAGCGCCAGGCCGAGGGGAGAGCGGGGAGGCGCGCATTTGAATGTATCATGAAGATCACGCCTATTGAGGCGTGATAGTATGAAGAGGGGCAGCATCGGATTTAGAAAAATCGTAATGTGAAAGTAGCCTTAGTCCTATATTTCTAAAATAGAAAAAACTGACAGTGCTTACTAACAAACAAATATAAACAGGTGCAAACTCAACATGCAATATACTTAAATGTATAAATAGCTGCACTCTTAAATACTAAGTTATTCAAACATTGAATGTTGGAATTTTCTTATGCGCTAAGTGTCTCAATTTTTAAATGTATTGCCTTAGCAGTGATGCATGTCTAAATTCCTAAATTCAATGTTTGCATACTGTAGTGTTTCAGAGTGCAGCTGTTTATTTGCTAGTGTACTCAGATTGTGACACACAGATGTATGAATCTGGCATAAAACTCATTGATATTGCTGTGGAAAAATCTGCAGCAAATACGTATAAAGTTTATCATAGAACATAGCTGACACGTGCCATTGACAGTCTCTCCATTCTTAGGCTATGTTCACACATTGCGCATTTTTGAAAAGCACGCGCAAAAAAGCACTCAAAAATGCGAACTGTGCCTTGTGTCTGCCGGCAAAGTGAATGTGAAATTCACTTTGCCGTACAGACAGTGCGTAAAAATATGTTGCGTTTTTGTAGGGAAAAGCGGCTGCGTAAAAAGAATTGACATGTCAATCCTTTACGAAGCAATGTCCGCGCTTTTTCCCATAGGGGCTGCGCTGCTGCATCTGATGTCACAGAGGGGGAGGAAGAATCCTGGTTCCTCCTCCTCCTGTGACATCTGTGACTGTCCCCATTTTATTTCGCAGTGTATATTAAGCCAAATGTATTAAAAATAATAAAGAATGAATACTTGCCCTTTTCGACGCTTTTTCGCGGTCTCCGATGCAGAGGCAAGGTGACGTATCGTCCTGCCAGGGCGATACACCTTGCCTCTGCATCGGAGATCGCAAAAAGGCGTTGGAAAGGGTAAGTATTCATTCTTTATTATTTGTAATACATTTGGCTTCATTTAAATTTGATTTCGCAGTATATATTAATACACTGCGAAATTAAATGGGGGCTGGCAGACATGTCACAGAGGGGAGGAGGAACCAGGATTCTTCCTCCCCCTCTGTGGCATCACTTCTCCCCTGGGCTGTAAAAAAGCATGCTGTCTGAACAGCACTGCTTCTTTTTTTGTGCGGGTAAAAAACGCTGGTAAAAGCATCCGCACAAAAAGCGTGATGTGTGAACGTAGCCTTAGATTGTATGAACAGACATGTTTACCAGCTGCTCATTCTGGGGAACACTGGGTCTGAGTATATTGATCCCTCATTTGCCCTGTTGGCAGATGTACACTGTGGGCAGAATTATTAGGCAAGTTGTATTTTAGATTATTATTTTAATTACTAGATTAAGGCCCGATGCTATCGCATCGGGAGTGCGGTGACATGAACAGGTGCCTTAGAAATAGCCGCTGAATAGTACAGTCCTCTCTCCAGAAATAACGCTGTTGTTGCGGGATTTACATGGTGTATTCTAAAGAATCGGGTGTTCTGGATAGATGTAGGATAAGGGCACAGACGTGGAAGTGTGGCAGGAAGTAGTGGCACCTTGCGAAGTGGAAGGATCCAGTGGTGAGTGTGGTACGAATGTAGAGGGTGATGGTGTATGTTGTCGTCGTCGACGACGTGCAGAGGCTTCTTGTGCTAACCTAAAGCATTTGGATTTAGGGGACTCGTGTGTGAAGCGTTGTCGTTTATTATTATTATTATTTATTTATATAGCGCCATTAGGTTCCATGGCGCTTTACATGAGGATGAGGGAGACAAGAACAAGTACACTAAATCTAGGCGATCAGGACGTACAGGTACAGGAGGGGCAGGGACCCTGTCCACGAGGGCTCACAGTCTAAGATATAAGCCTTCATGGTGTCGAGGCGATGCTGGTTTTCCTGGGGTGTCTCATTAGCACGGCGTTTGCTTTCTTCTCGTTGTCATTGTGATACTTCTTGGGAGGACTCAGAGTAGCACTGGTAAGTGAGTGTAAGAAAAGATAGTAGAGAGGGAATGAGTTTAGAGTTATGAGGTGTTTGAGAAGGGGTAGTGGCATAATGAAGAGACAAAGGATGGCTATATACGTATGTAGTGGAGGCGGAAATCAGAAGGGTATGTTGCAAAGCAGTGCTGTTGTTGGCAATGTTGTGTTGCAACGGTTTAAAGGGATCCTGTCACCCCCAAAACACCTATAAACCTATTAAAACCTGTCCCTACAGCATATTAACACTTTCCCTACACTCCTTTTACCTCCTAAATGCACATAATGAAAGTGAATAAAAACGTTTTTACAGTACCTCATTACTCATGATAATGAGTGACTATGCTATTCATAGTCACTCATCCAGACTGCCCCTCTTCATACTATCACGCCTCAATAGGCGTGATCTTCATCATGGATTCAAACTGCAGCCTCTCTGCGCGCCTCCCCGCTGTGTCCTGTGTCTGCCCGGCTTCAGCGTGGGGCTGTATGACGCGACCCGCGTCATTTCCGGAGCCGGGTGACGTCGTACAGCCGCGCCGCTGTGTCAGCTTCAAAATGCGCACTGCGCATGCGCAGTGCGGGAATTGAGGCTAACAGCGGCGCGGCTGTAAATACGTCACCCGGCGCCGGAAATGACGCGGGTCGCGTCATACAGCCCCACGCTGAAGCCGGGCAGACACAGGACACAGCGGGGAGGCGCGCAGAGAGGCTGCAGTTTGAATCCATGATGAAGATTACGCCTATTGAGGCGTGATAGTATGAAGAGGGGCAGTCTGGATGAGTGACTATGAATAGCATAGTCACTCATTATCATGAGTAATGAGGTACTGTAAAAACGTTTTTATTCACTTTCATTATGTGCATTTAGGAGGTAAAAGGAGTGTAGGGAAAGTGTTAATATGCTGTAGGGACAGGTTTTAATAGGTTTATAGGTGTTTTGGGGGTGACAGGATCCCTTTAATAGCGATGGTATCCTGCAAGGGTTAATTCCAATGCTCACCTGTCAGGGTTTATATCAATGTTCTCCTGCAAGGGTTAATACCAATGCTCTCCTGTCAGGGTTTATATCAATGTTATCCAGCAAGGGTTAAATCCAATGCTCTCCTGTCAGGCTTTATATCAATGTTCTCCAGCAAGGGTTAATACCAATGCTCTCCTGTCCGGCTTTATATCAATGTTCTCCAGCAAGGGTTAATACCAATGCTTTCCTGTCAGGCTTTATCTCAATGTTGTCCTGCAAGGGTTAATACCAATGCCCTCCTGTCCGGCTTTATATCAATGTTCTCCAGCAAGGGTTAAAACCAATGCTCTCCTGTTAGGCTTTATATCAATGTTTCCAGCAAGGGTTAATACCAATACTCTCCTGTCCGGCTTTATATCAATGTTGTCCTGCAAGGGTTAATACCAATGCTCTCCTGTCAGGATTTATATCAATGTTCTCCAGCAAGGGTTAATACCAATGCTCTCCTGTCAGGCTTTATCCAGCAAGCGTTAATACCAATGCTCTCCTGTCAGGCTTAATATCAATGTTGTCCTGCAAGGGTTAATACCAATGCTCTCCTGTCAGGCTTTATATCAATGTTCTCCAGCAAGGGTTAATACCAATGCTCTCCTGTCAGGTTTTATCCAGCAAGGGTTAATACCAATGCTCTCCTGTCAGGCTTTATATCAATGTTCTCCATCAAGGGTTAATACCAATGCTCTCCTGTCCGGCTTTATATCAATGTTGTCCTGCAAGGGTTAATACCAATGCTCTCCTGTCAGGCTTTATATCAATGTTCTCCATCAAGGGTTAATACCAATGCTCTCCTGTCCGGCTTTATATCAATGTTGTCCTGCAAGGGTTAATACCAATGCTCTCCTGTCAGGATTTATATCAATGTTCTCCAGCAAGGGTTAATACCAATGCTCTCCTGTCAGGCTTTATCCAGCAAGCGTTAATACCAATGCTCTCCTGTCAGGCTTAATATCAATGTTGTCCTGCAAGGGTTAATACCAATGCTCTCCTGTCGGCTTTATATCAATGTTCTCCAGCAAGGGTTAATACCAATGCACTCCTGTCAGGCTTTATCCAGCAAGGGTTAATACCAATGCTCTCCTGTCAGGCTTTATCCAGCAAGGGTTAATACCAATGCTCTCCTGTCAGGCTTTATATCAATGTTCTCCTGCAAGGGTTAATACCAATGCTCTCCTGTCAGGCTTTATCCAGCAAGGGTTACTACCAATGCTCTCCTGTCAGACTTTATATCAATGTTCTCCTGCAAGGGTTAATACCAATGCTCTCCTGTCAGGCTTTATCCAGCAAGGGTTAATACCAATGCTCTCCTGTCAGGCTTTATCCAGCAAGGGATTATACCAATGCTCTCCTGTCAGGCTTTATCCAGCAAGGGTTAATACCAATGCTCTCCTGTCAGGCTTTATCCAGCAAGGGTTTATAACAATGCTCTCCTGTCAGGCTTTATCTCAATGTTCTCCTGCAAGGGTTAATACCAATGCTCTCCTGTCAGGGTTTATATCAATGTTATCCAGCAAGGGTTAAATCCAAAGATCTCCTGTCAGGCTTTATATCAATGTTCTCCAGCAAGGGTTAATACCAATGCTCTCCTGTCCGGCTTTATATCAGTGTTCTCCAGCAAGGGTTAATACCAATGCTCTCCTGTCAGGCTTTATCTCAATGTTGTCCTGCAAGGGTTAATACCAATGCTCTCCTGTCTTGCTTTATATCAATGTTCTCCAGCAAGGGTTAATACCAATGCTCTCCTGTCAGGCTTTATCTCAATGTTGTCCTGCAAGGGTTAATACCAATGCTCTCCTGTCCGGCTTTATATCAATGTTCTCCAGCAAGGGTTAAAACCAATGCTCTCCTGTTAGGCTTTATATCAATGTTCTCCAGCAAGGGTTAATACCAATACTCTCCTGTCCGGCTTTATATCAATGTTCCCCAGCAAGGGTTAATACCAATGCTCTCCTGTCAGGCTTTATATGAATGTTCTCCAGCAAGGGATAATACCAATACTCTCCTGTCAGGCTTTGCAAGGGTTAATACCAATGCTCTCCTGTCAGGCTTTATATCAATGTTCTCCATCAAGGGTTAATACCAATGCTCTCCTGTCAGGCTTTATCCAGCAAGGGTTAATACCAATGCTCTCCTGTCAGGCTTTATCCAGCAAGGGATAATACCAATGCTCTCCTGTCAGGCTTTATCCAGCAAGGGTTAATACCAATGCTCTCCTGTCAGGCTTTATCCAGCAAGGGTTTATAACAATGCTCTCCTGTCAGGCTTTATCTCAATGTTCTCCTGCAAGGGTTAATGTGAGGAGGCTTAGTGAATGAGACATGGAGGAGTGCTGAGGGAGAGGCTGGAGGCGGAGTAATGGCAGACTGACAGGCAACAAACTCTTACTCAAACAATGTTAAGTCTTATCTGAGTCGGGGAGGAGGCAGTCCGGAGGAGCGCTGAGGGAGCGGCTTGAGGCGGAGAAATGGTGCGCAGATCATAAGTGGGCAGCTTTTAAAATGGCGTCATGGTCTCGCGAGAGTTCCATAACGCCCTCGTTATGGCCACCAGCAAGATTGCGTTCGTAAAGTGTCGCCAAATGTGACGGTCGCCATCTTGTTGGTGGGCATAATGACGCTGAGGTCCGGGAGCTGTGCGTGGCGGATAGTGTGTGCGGGGTGGGTAGTGTTACAGGGATGCAGCCGAGGGTACGGAGGGGCTCCGGTGCGGGGCAGGGACGCTGGCGACGGTACCGATGCCGGTAGCGAGGCTCTGGGAGCCCTGCTACCGGCAAAGGTCGGCCATATTGGATCACCCCGAGCGGGTGTATACATGCAGCTTCTGTCCGGATGTGACGTAGGGATAGGGGTGAATCCGGACGGAAGCTGCATTAGAGCTTTTATACTAATAGATTGATCAACAGCTATGTTCTCAATCAACCCAAAAGACTCATAAATATCAAATCTTAATATTTCGGGAAGTTGGCGTGGTTTTTTTTTGGGATTTGGCTATCTTAGGCCAGGGTCACATTTGCGATGTGCCCCTAGCCTGCCGGATTCCGGTATTATCTTAGAACTTTTTCCAGCGCCGCATAGCGTTTCCGCTATGCGGTGCTGGAAACCGCAGTCCCTAGTTACCCGGTGTTTACCTGCACGACCTGTCACACAGGCAGCGGCTCGGAGGGCGTTTTACAGCGCCGCACAGGAAACCGTTGCAGACACGATTTCCTGTGCGGCGCTGTAAAACGCCCTCCGAGCCGCTGCCTGTGTGACAGGTCGTGCAGGTAAACAGCGGGTAACTAAGGGCAGCGGTTTCCAGCACCGCATAGCGGAAACGCTATGCGGCGCTGGAAAAAGTTCTAAGATAATACCGGAATCCGGCAGGCTAGGGGCACATCGCAAATGTGACCCTAGCCTTAGGGCCACGTCTCACACACAGATATCTGTGCAGATATTGTTCGCAGATCTCTGGTTGCAGTGAAATCATGGATACTTTGCTACATTTCTACACAGCCACAAAATGGAACAAGATGTCCATAGTTTCACTGCAACCAGAGATCTGTGAACAATATCTGCACAAATATCTGTGTGTGTGACGTGGCCCTTTGGAACATATCTGTTTAAGCAGGTAACTATTACTGTGCAGAATTATTAGGCAACTTAATAAAAAACAAATATATTCCCATCTCACTTGTTTATTTTCACCCGGTAAACTACCGGTAAAATAACTACACAAAATTTAGAGATAAACATTTCTGAAATACAAAAACAAACACAAAAAAAATTTAGTGACCAATATAGCCACCTTTCTTTATGATGACATTCAACAGCCCTCCATCCATAGATTCTGTCAGGTGCTTGATCTGTTTACGATCAACATTGTGTGCAGCAGCCACCACAGCCTCTCTGACACTGTTCTGGGAAGTGTACTGTTTTCCCTCCCTGTAGATCTCACATGTTAGGAGGGACCACAGGTTCTCTATGAGGTTCAGATCAGGTGAACAAGGGGGCCATGTCATTATTTTTTCTTCTCTTAAGGTACCGTCACACACGGCAATTTTGCTAGCAATTTCATTGGCAATTTGCTGGTTGCAGTGAAATCATGGACACATTGTTCTATTTTGTTGCCGTTTACAAATAGAACAATGGGTCCATGATTTCACTGCAACCAGCAAATTGCCAGTGAAATTGCTAGCAATATTGCTGCGTGTGACGGTATCCTTAGACCATTACTGGCCAGCCACGCTGTGGAGTAGTTGGATGCATGTGATGGAGCATTGTCTTGCATGAAAACCATGTTTTTCTTGAACGATACCAACGTCTTCCTGTACCACTGCTTGAAGAAGTTGTCTTCCAGAAACTGGCAGTAGGTCCGGGAGTTAAGCTTCACTCCATCCTCAACCCGAAAAGGTCCCACAAGTTCATCTTTGATGATACCAGCCCATACCAGTACCCCACCTCCACCTTGCTGGCGTCTGAGTCGGAGTGGAGTTCTCTGCCCTTTACTGATCCAGCCTCTGGCCCATCCATCTGGCCCATCAAGAGTCACTCTCATTTCATTAGTCCATAAAACCTTTGAAAAATCAGTCTTAAGATATTTCTTGGCCCAGTCTTGATATTTTATCTTATGTTTCTTTTTCAGCCTTCCTTACCTTGGCCATGTCCCTGAGTATAGCACACCTTGTGCGTTCTGATACTCCAGTAACATTGCAGCTCTGAAATATGGCAAAATTGGTGGCAAATGGCATCTTGGCAAATGGCATCTTGGCAAGCTTCACGCTTGATTTTCCTCAATTCATGGGCAGTTATTTTGTGCCTTTTTTGCCCAACACGCTTCTTGCAACCCTGTTGGCTATTTGCCATGAAATACTTGATTGTTCGGTGATTACACTTCAAATATTTGGCAATTTCAAGACTGCTGCATCACTCTGCAAGACATCTCACAATTTTGGACTTTTCAGAGCCCATCAAATCTCTCTTCTGACCCATTTTGCCTAAGAAAAGGCATTTGCCTAATAATTAAGCACACCTTATATAGGGTGTTGATGTCATTACACCACACCCCTCCTCATTAGAGATGCACATCACCTGATTTACTTAATTGGTAGTTGGCTCTCAAGCCTATACAGCTTGGAGTAGGACAACATGTATAAAAAGTATCGTGATCAAAATACTCATTTGCCTAATAATTCTGCACACAGTGTAGATGTTAATATACATTGGAGGAAATAGCTATCAGACAGTAGTTTGTCAATCAAAAAAATATCAACCTAGGTGAGTGCACACCTGTTTGTTTTCAAGCATGAGTAGAGTTATGGTTTCAGTTTAGTTCGCAAATCATGACTGTGGTATGAACATAGCCAAATGTGTATGGATACCTTCATACTGTCTTCTTGCAGGAGTCCAGTTGTACATGCCAAGCAAAGCCAGCTGAATGAATACAGTTTGAAGCATTGGACTTCATGAATCATGGCTGGGCTAATAATTTAACCACCACATTTTAACAAGCGTCCTTTTAGGATATTTATTCCTTATGACATTATAAAACGGCAGTAAGGAATAACCAGTGCCACCGCACTGTTAAACGTTCTGTGTGTCATGTCACAGCTGTACATGACATCTGACACCCATGGGCATCAGCACTGACCTGTATAGGAATCGAACGGTGACGATTAACCCCTTAAATACTCCTTTGGCAATGACAGCGGTAGCTAGTGGTTAGAAGGGGGTTAAAAAATCCCCACTCATGGCAGAATTAACCCCTTGAATTTCGCTGTCGCGATGACAGTGGTGGCTAAGCAGTTGAAAGGGGGTTAAAAGACCCTATGATAATCGTGGGTGCCGATCGTTGTCATGATGCCCTGTGGTCATCTGATGCATGAGAGTAGTAATCAAACTAAAAAAATTTTCACGTCCCACAGCATAGGAATCAGTGAGAAAGTGGAAAAAAAAATGTAAAAAAGCATATACCGTATATATAAAAAAAAAGCACACAAAATAGTGCATGAAAATCTGTTACACCACTAAAAGTGCAGTGGAACAAAAATAAACAAAAAAGTACACCCAATTAGTATTGCCGTGTCTCGAATGACTCGATCTATAAAATTACTACATTATTACTGTATCTTTGCTGCCTCTATTCTGTGCCAGTCATTGCACTGGTTGCCAATCTGTTTTAGAGTACAATATAAAATTATCACTCTCATCCACAAAGCCATCCACAGTTCTGCACCACCTACATCTCCTCCCTCATCTCTGTCTATCTCCCTACACGTGCCCTTCATTCTGCAAGTGACCTAAGTATGGAAAAAAACAGTCTGTTTCTCATCCAGGAGAGTTGGACGAGTGACATCCGTTTTTTGCTCCGTTTCGAATGCAACTGCTATGCGAGTGTGCGACATTTCTCTCATGATCACATCCCAGTGATGTCCGTGTGCAATACTTTTTTTTTCCTCAGGAGCTATTTATTGTATAATCACTTACAGGAACATTTTACAGTGTTCTCAGTTGCAAAATTATAATGTATCAGTGCAGTGATTAAAAACAGATGCCTCTCGGATGGTCCGTGTGCGGTCCGTGATTTTGTCGGATCCGTAGGCTTGTGTGGAGCCTACTGGGACGGTGTACTCGGTACCGGACCGGGGTACTGCTAATGATATCACGGCGGTCTTGGTCCGGACTGTGTCCCGGGTTCCGCAATAAATGGGGGGATATTTACAGGGGAGTTTGTCATGATGCCACCTGCGGGTTGTGGTCAGGGTGACCACCGCTGCTGCAGAACCTCCGGGGATGATGTTGGGCAGCTGGGGATGTAATGGCTCTCCGCAGGTAGAGCTGGGTTCCCCGGGGCAGTGGTAGTAATAGTCTATAGATGGTGCTATGGATGTTGCAGGATAGGGGTAGTAGTAGAGATGATGGGAGTTTGTGAGGGTACGCAGGGTTTGTGCAGAAGGGTCACACACACTCACGGTTTTGAAGTTTTCCAAGGCTATACTGCAGATTATGGTAGCAGAGTACTGTCCACGGAGTCTGAACAGGGGCCGGGTTGCTCCCACCCTGTCCGGGTCCACAGCTTCCCACTGCTGCTCTGTGTGTGTGGCCCTGCTGCTGATTTAGCTAGGTTGCCGGCCCTGTTCCTCCTCACAGGTACCCCCTCTGCTAGGCAACTTGAGTCTTCCTGTGTGCTTCTGACCCCGTTGTGTTGCTTCACTGAGGTATAGTGTAGATCAGGGGTCTCAAACTCCAGGCCTCGAGGGCCGCACACATTCTAGGTTTTCAGGCTCTCTGTAGTATTTGACAGTTGGTAATCAAATTACCAACTGTCAAATTCTAAGGAAATCCTGAAAACCTGGACTGTGTGCGGCCCTCGAGGCCTGGAGTTTGAGACCCCTGGTGTAGATCTACAACCTCCACTATTCCGGTGTTTTCTGTGCTGCGTGTTTCAGTCACAGATTCAGATCCGGTATCCAGTCTCTGTGCTCCTCTGAGGCGAGTTATGAGGTAACGCAGTCTCCCAGATATGTTCCTCTGTTTCTTGTACTCTCCTCAGACCCTGGCTTCAGGCCTGAAAGTAGTCAGGAGCTCAGCACTGCTCCCATTTACAGGTCCTCCTCCTAGTGCTCCCTGCACTAAACTGAACTGTCAACTATCAACTAACTACTTCCTCCTCAGACCAGAATATATCAGTGAGCTGCTTGGACTCCCCCTTCTGGAATAGAGGTGCTAGTGTACTGCCCAGTGTTGTGTGGGGAGTTAACCCTTATGATGTTACTGTGGCACATTAACCACTGGGGTGCCACACTTGCATTGGCGAGTCTCGCGTATGAATCACATACTGTCTCAGCATGTTGCGACTTTTGTCCTGAATCTGGAAGAAAAAAAAGCATCCGACACATGCCAATGTGTTCTCAGACATTGATTAACATTGGTCCGAGTGCATGTGATAAAATCATGCTATGGGTAAGAGGAGGGGATGGGGTGTTCCCACAACATGATGTGGGCGCCATTGATGTCCGGGCAGTGTACGCGATGAGCATAAGGAAGATTGTTGCAGTTGCAGTGCACGTGCAAATTGAGATTTTAATTTTGTGAAAAAAAAAAGAAAATGTCCAATATGACAACCTAATGTTATCAAGTTCTGTAGTACCTCTGGGTTCAAAATGCTTACTATGCTCCTAGATAAAATCCTTGAGGGGTGCAGTTTCCAAAATGGGTTCACTTGTGGGGGTGGGGGGTTCTGCTATTTAGGTACTTTAGGGACCTTGCAAATGTAAAATGGTGCCAGCAGTTTATTTCAATCAAATTTGTGTTCCAAAATCCAAATAGCGCTCCTTTCCCTTCTGAGCCTGGACATTTGCCAAACAGAGTTTTCTCACCACATGTGGATTATTGGCGCGTTCAGAAGAAACTGGGTAAATACGGTAATTTTGGGATCCATTTTTGTCCTGCTATCCCTTCCAAAGTAAATAACTTGGAGTTAAAGCAACTTTTTTTAGGTAAATTGTAATTTTTTTTTTCATTCCACTATGCATTCTGTGAAAGACCTGAAGGGTTAATAATCTTGAATGTGGGTTTTGAGCAGACTGAGGGGGCACTATTTAGAATGGTGTCACTTTAGGGTATTTCCTGTTACAGTCTATTAGTCACTTCAATGCTCCCAAATTCTGTTGGAAAATGAGAAATTGCTGATAGTTTTAACCCTTTAACTTCCTAACAAAAAAAAAAGTTTCAAAAATAGTGCTGATGTAAAGGAAAGATGTGGGAAATGTTATTCATTAACTATTTTGTGTGAGTTGAACACTCTAGTTTAACCCCTTCACCCCTAAGGCCTAGTTCACACACAGCGTTTTTGCGGCGTTTTCGACCTGCGGATTTGCCTCAGTTTTATGCTAATCTAATCCTGTGTTTTTGGTTAACATCAAAACCTATGTGGTTTCAGGAAAAACTGTCCACATACATTGGTTTTTGAAACTTAGATTCCTGGGCACCAGTGTTAGCCCACCATCAGACCCCTTCTCAACACTGTGCTCAGCGGATGAAATAAAGAAGCTACAAATACAACCATACAAGCGGTGAGTGCCGTCTCTTACCTTTTTATCTATTATACATTGGTTTTTGTTTGGTTTAGAAAGTGGAAACACCACAGGTTTTGCTGCGTATTTGTTATAGTTTCTATTGTACAATCTGCAACAAAAATGCATTAACCAAATCAGCAGCAAAATCGCAGTAAAAACGCAACACATCTGCAGCAAATCTGTAGGAAAAACCGCAGCAAACCTCATGCCAAGAAAAAAAGCGACCCCTTGTATTTGCTGCTTTTTGACAAAACCAAAAACCAACGTTTATGGACCTAGCCTAAGGGCTCATCCGAGTTTGCGGACAACACTCGGAACAGGCTGGAGCAGTGACCCTGAACGGCTTCTCCCTCTCTGGCCGGGGCTGTCGGCTGCTTGTGTTTTCGTGCAGCTCCAGACTCCTCCCTGTCTAGACAGGGAGAAGCCGTTCAAGGTCACTGCTCCAGCCTGTTCCGAGTGTCGTCCGTCAAACTCAGATGAGTGTGTCCGAGCCCTAAGCCTGTTTCCGCCTTCATGACCAGACTATTTTTTCAATTCTAACCAGTGTCACTTTATGATGTAAAAACTCTGGAACGCAAAGTTGCTTTATATGCGGATGACCTATTGTTGTTTCTAGGAGATCCTGAGGGGTCGTTGAGCTGTGCCATGCAGACCATCAAAAAGTTCGGGAACATTTCGGGGTTGAAGATCAATTGGTCCAAATCAATACTATTTAAAGTGGACAGAGAAGTGGAGTGGATTGACAGGGATCTAGAGGCAAACAAGCTGCAGTGTACGGAGGAGTTTAAGTATCTGGGGGTGCAGGTGTCCTTGCCCATCTCAAACTACCTTACCATTAACCTCGCGCCACTAATTAAAAAACTGAGAGCTAAAATAGACGTGTGGATTAAATTACATTTGACAGTGGTAGGAAGGATAAACCTTTTAAAAATGATCATAATGCCCAAATTGCTTTACATCTTACATAATGCACCAGTTTGGATTGCTAAAAAATGGTTTTAAATCTCTGAATGGCTTGATTAGGACTCTAATATGGGGCAAGAAACAGGCAAGAATAAGACTGGAGAGCCTTCAGAGACCCAAAGATGAGGGAGGGCTGGCACTGCCAAAGCCGGAACTGTACTTCTTAGCAGCTCAGAGCCAGCACTTTAGGGGTTGGTCAAGCCCTGGGAATGGAGGCACCATTACGCGACTGTTGGGACACTTCATGAGTGATAGACCAGTGCTGGAGGGTTTGGAGGGGGTGATATGAAAAAGATGGGGAAAACAGGACTCACACTTGAGTTGATTCATAGAGTTTGGGATAAATTGAAGAAGGTGAGAGGAGTGAAAGGAATGACCATGCACACACCCATATGGAGGAATAGTAGTCTCCCGGAGATACAAAAAATAGGGTCCATAAGAGTGTGGATAGACAAAGGAATAACCTGTATGGTACACATATTGGAGAATGGTGACGTTAAGCCATTCCTGCAGTTGCAGAATGAGTTTTTACTGCCGAGCACGGAATGGTTACACTATGAACAGGTTAGGCATGCGATTAAAACCCAGAGAGCTACGCGGCCTATGGTGGTGGAGACGGATCTGGTTCTCAGTTATGTCTGTCAAGAGGGGAATACCAGAGGAGTAATCTCGGGCACGTATAAAGATCTTATGCATACATTTCTGTTACAGTTCCCACTGAAGGCCAGGGAAAATGGGAGGAAGACATAGGCCCCATACAGGATGAGGTATGGGAGACCATACTGGAATACTTCCCGAAACTTTCCATGAGCGAACCTGCGAGATTATCACACATTTATGTGGTCCATAGGGTGTATAGATCGCCGCTAAGATTATATAAAATGGGACTGCGGGAGTCTTCTGCGTGCCCGAGATGTGGAAATGATGAAGCGGTATATTCCACATGATGTGGGAATGCTCCAGGCTATCATCATTCTGGTCAGGAGTAATAGGCATGATCGAAGGGGCGTATGGGTGTGAGGTCTCTGGGGATGCTATTACGTGCTTATTGGGATATGTGGAGGAAATCTCAACTACGTCCAGTGCCAAGCTTGCCATAGCCAGACTTCTGTACTGTGCCAGGAAATTAATTGCGAGACATTGGACTGGGGTTGATCCTCCGACTACTGCTGAATATTCTAATAGGGTGGAGTATATCCTGCAATTGGAAAGAGGTATCTATGAGAAGAGAGGGTCGCAGCCCATGCATGAGATGATATGGGGGCCATGGATCCAATTTAAAGGACTATAAGATACTAGTTAACACTTGGGACACATGGCTTTGCCTGGTGGACTTCTGATGGGTGGGAGAAGAGGTGTAGAGGAGAGTAAACTGTGTCATTTTGCTGTGCAAGAATGCAAAGGACTGTACTGCTGTCAGGGAGGGTGGGGAGTGGGAGGGTAGGGGGGTGTTCAACATTGTTGTAGGTGCAGTGGGATATATTGTGTTGTACTGTGTGATTTACATATGTTATATCTGTTATGATGATTGATTACAATATATCAATAAAAATGTATTTGATTTAAAAAAAAAAACCTCTGGAACGCTTCAATGGATCCCGGTGAGTCTGAGACAGTTTTTTTGTGTGACATATTGAACCTCATCTAGAAAAGAAAGGAGATACAAGAGGCGCAGATTGTGCCCTATCAAACAGACACTATAGTTCTTATGTGGATTATAAGTGTATCCACTCACCTTTTATGGTTGTGAGACTCACAACCAGTTTAAAAGCATAAGGCAGCTGCTGCAGAACCTCCACCAACGCCACAAAACCGCGGGAAATCAGAAGATAAAACTGGAATGGTATCCACGGTCCGCGCTGCTGCTCTTTATCCAAGGAATCCACAAGAGGTTATTACCATCAAAAGTTCTTTATTTCATCACACCAACGCGTTTCGGTGCTGTCCCAGCACCTTCCTCAGGGCATCTGAGGAAGGTGCTGGGACAGCACCGAAACGCATTGGTGTGATGAAATAAAGAACTTTTGATGGTAATAACCTCTTGTGGATTCCTTGGATAAAGAGCAGCAGCGCGGACCGTGGATACCATTCCAGTTTTATCTTCTTATATATTGAACCTCATGTTATTGGTAAATTTAGGATGATATTTTATGCGTTTGTGGAAAAAATCGGAAATGTAGCTTAAACAGAGAGTAAATCACACAAGATAATAAAAAACAATTCCACAGTAGTTAACAAAACTTGTCAAAGTTATTTGAGCACACTCATCTGCAAGGTTGCCCAAAGTTATTCATCGCCCCTTTTTTTACTTTTTCTAATGTTTAGGTTGTGGTTAGGTTATAGTTTGATCTCATGTCTTCTTTCAACTTTAAGTCCATCTATCTAACTTCATAGAAGTCACCTTTCTGCTTATGCCCAATGTAAACAGAGCTGTCAATCAGTGGTGTAGGTGGGATTATGCAAAGATCATCATTGAAAGAACTGGTAAATCTGCTGCAGATTAAACAGGGCTAGCCAAAACTACAGCAAGAAGCCAAATAAAGCTGCTTTCACATTGCGATTTTTGGCCATCTTTGGCTGTCCGTTGTAAATCGTACAGCCACGGATCCTATTTGGCCACCGTGTATTTTTATGAGCACGGATTGGTGCTCTATTGCCATCTGATTTGTGACATCCGATTGTGTCAGATTTTTTTGCTGTACTCAGAATCGGAGACTGCTCTGATTTTGGGCACAGCGGACCAAATCGGACACAATGGAATCCGGCGCGGTCCGCGGCAATTAACATGGGTGTCTATAGAGCGCGGGTCCGGGAAAACATCGGATTGTTTCTCGGACCCGATTTTACTGTACTGAGCATGCTCAGTACACTAGAACTGCTCTTTAGCATGTAGTTTCACTTTCGCAATGTATATACATACAATGTAGAAGTGAAGCAAGGGTTAAAAAAAAAAAAAAGATCCTCACCTCTCCGGCGTGTGTCTTGCGATGTGCACCATCCATCTCTGGGGGCTTAAGGACCTGTGTATCAACTGACCGCGTGGGGCAACCCGATCAGTCACATAACCGCATCAGCTGAGCGGTTTAAATCTCCCGCTTGCCAACGGTTTTGTCAGGCGGGCTATTTAAACTGCTCAGCTGATGTGGTCATGTGACTGATCAAGTTGCCTCGACCGGTCAGCTGATACACAGGTCCTTAAGCCCTTGGAGATAGATGGCGCACACGTTGGAGAGGTGAGGATCTTTTTTTGTTCTATTTTTAACCCTTGCCTCACTTCTGCAATGTATGTACAAACATTGTGAAAGTGAAAGAGCCCCGCTTGCCTGTGCTTTGCAGTCCCGGGCTCCTTTCTGTTTACAGATCTGTGAAAGTCATGGACCTGGACACAGAAATAGCATCCGAGGCACACATCTGATCCTGTTCTTACCTGTCTGTGGGGTCCTGCAAAAAACAGGATCCCCACGGACAGGAAAAAATTGTGATGTGAAAGCAGCCTAAGGAATGAATCACTGTTGTTGAGTTACATTAAACTGATATCATATGGTGCAGAAAAAAACCTAGAGACCAGTTCTCTTTCAATCATTAGCTTTACTTAAAAGTTATTCAACTTATTGTAGTTTGTGCTGATTTAACTACGGTAGGACACTTGTGAACAGGTTGTTGGAGTGCTTTTCAAGACAATTTAGACATGGTAGACTTAGTTTATATAGAAAAAAAACCTGGTCACAGGCTTCCCTTTAAGATTATGTGCACATGTATCATCTTTTGTCAAGTCCTTTAAAAGGGAACTCCTGTGAGAAAACTTTCTAGTACACCTCATGCTCCGCTACATGATGAAGCAGAGCCGTACACTGCAGTTTTAGGATCTATAGATTTCTTTAAATTGATAAAATCATACCTACTCCTCAGCTCTGACCCCACTCATGGGACCGAGAATCTTCAGCCGGGTAGCTTCATGTAGAAGCATAAAGCAGAAGATGTGTCAGGGGCATGAATGCTAGGAGCTTCAGGATCATCCTACATTCCATCCCCCTCACATTTCTGTATGGGGAGGGGGCGTGGCTGCCGTCCCCATGCTCATGATACAATCCCTGATATACCATGCTATGTGACCAGGGGGTCCAGGCTTGAAATAGCAATCATGTCACCAAGCAGATACAAGTACATGCTGTGATCCTCTGTTGTATGATGATACATAATGTGTAATGTTATTGTGAGGCTTGAGGGCGCAGGCAAACCATTGCATTAATCGATTCAGCTCTGCATGGTCTCCCCTCCCCCATAGTAACATGGTAACTTCCGATTCCTCCAACTTTCAATGGATCATCATCATCATCACTCCTCACTGGAATGTAGGATGATCCTGCAGCTCTCAGCATCCACACCTCTGACACACCTCCTGCTGTCTGCTGCTGTATGAATTTCTCAGGCTGAAGATTCTCGGTCCCACGGCCACAAAATGGAACAATGTGTCCATGATTTCACTGCAAGCAGTGAATTGCAAGCAATATATCTCTGTGTGTAACGGTACCTTTACAGCTTTAGGCTTTGAATGCTGTGAAGCTGCTTAAAGAAATCGACAATCCATTCATCTAGCAGATTCCCATCCACTAGTTTTCTATGGAGTTAAAAATAAAACGTTGGTGGCAAAGCCACCACAAAAGACATTCAAATAGACGACAGAAAAGGCGCTTAAAGAGGACCTGTCACCAACCATGCGAGATGATCTAATTACAGCACTGAATGCAGCATGTCTGCTGCATTCAGGCAACTGTCCCCATCTTTTGACCCCCCCCCCCCGTACCCCGAGATAATAGACTTTGAAAACTTACATACTGGAGCCAAATAGGAGGTGGCTTGTGGCTGGAGCCATTTCTCTCACAGGGGATTTTCACGCCCTCTGCATCTTTAATCTGCCCACTGCCGCCTCCCTCATGCCAATCATTGTCTCCCTCGCCTGCTGCATAACACAAAGCGAGGAATGCGGTGCTGGCCGCATTGCCCCGCCTCCTGCGGTTACGTCACCGCTTATCCCCGCCCTGCTCCATGTTAACCTTGCCTGAATGCAGCAGACATACTGCATTCAGTGCTGTAATTAGATCATCATGCATGGTTGGTGACAGGTCCTCTTTTTAAGGAAATCTTGTACTTCAAAAATTGTGGGTACGCTGGTGTCTAAAAATGCCATATTCACGTACCTTTAGTCCTGCTCTTATCTTGCAAAACACATGTTGTTTCTTTAAAATTTTGTTGGTGCTTAAGTACCGTATATACTCGCGTACAAGCCGAGTTTTTCAGCTCAAAAATTGGGCTGAAAAGTCCCCCCCTCGGCTTATACGCGAGTCACTGTATACTGTATACAATGTATACAGTGCCCCCCCCATCAGTATACAGGGCCCCCCCCCCCCCTTGTTTAGCAATCCTGTAAAGGAAGAGATTAGTATACTTATCCCTCCGCTGTCCCGCTGCCGCTGTCCTGCCGCCGCCATCGCGCTCTTCCGTCTTCATCCAGCGTCTTCCGTCTTCTTCCGGCTTCCTCCGGTGGGCGCAGGCAATGACGTCATTGTCTGCGCGCCAGAGGAGGAAGCCAGAAGAAGACGGAAGACGCTGGATGAAGACGGAGGAGCGCGATGGCGGCGACGGGACAGCGGCAGCGGGACAGCGGAGGGATAAGTATACTAATCTCTTCCTTTACAGCAGGGGTGGGGAACTCCAGTCCTCGAGGGCCGCAAACAGTTCAGGTTTTCACGATTTCTTTAGTATTGCACAGGGATTGGAATCATCACCAGTGCAAGTGATTATGTTATCACCTTTGCAATACTAAGGAAATCCTGAAAACATGCACTGTTTGCGGCCCTCGAGGACTGGAGTTCCCCACCCCTGCTTTACAGGATTGCTACCCGGGGGGGGGGGGGGGGGGGGGGGGGGCTCTGTATACTAATATGGGGGGGCTGCTGTATATACCTCTGGGGCTGTATATACCTCTGGGGCTGTATATACCTCTGGGGCTGCTGTATACTACCACTGGGGCTGCTGCTGTATGCTACCACTGGGGCTGCTGTATATTCCTCTGGGGCTGCTGTATACTACCACTGGGACTGCTGCTGTATACTACCACTGGGGCCGCTGCTGTATATACCACTGGGGCTGCTGCTGTATACTACCACTGGGGCTGCTGCTGTATACTACCACTGGGGCTGCTGCTGTATACTACCACTGGGGCTGCTGCTGTATACTACCACTGGGGCTGCTGCTGTATACTACCACTGGGGCTGCTGCTGTATACTACCACTGGGGCTGCTGCTGTATACTACCACTGGGGCTTCTGCTGTATACTACCTCTGGGGCTGCTGTATACTACCACTGGGGCTGCTGCTGTATACTACCACTGGGGCTGCTGCTGTATATACCACTGGGGCTGCTGCTGTATACTACCACTGGGGCTGCTGCTGTATACTACCACTGGGGCTGCTGTATACTACCACTGGGGCTGCTGCTGTATATACCACTGGGGATGCTGCTGTATACCACACTGCTGGGGGCTGTATACCTGTGCTGGGGTCCGCCCTCGGCTTATACACGAGTCAATAGGTTTTCCCAGGTTTTGGGGGCAAAAGTAGGGGGGTCGGCTTATACACGGGTCGGCTTATACACTAGTATATACTGTAATAAAGATCTAAAATTAAACATCTATAGTTGAGCTTTTTATGAGTTGTGCCAACACAATTACCCAATAGGAAGTGGTGTTCTGATACTGACGACTTCATGTTAATATTTGGGATCAGAAGTCCCCATTGGTCATTTAATTTTGTGATATCGTTTTTTGTTTTGGATTCAAGCAGGGTTAGGCAATGTTGGATGATATGTGGCTTAACCCAGTATCTACCAATATCCTTTTTTTGGGACACCTAATCTTTTGCTTCTAGCAACTAAGATTTTATAATTAGGTCCAATTTTTTGTTGTGTTTGTAAAATGAATGTTTTCAAAACAGGAAATCATGTCATTATCATTTTTAATTGAATATTCTTCCACCCAGAGAGCTTTCAAACACCTATTTTCGAAAAGGAAAATTGCTAATTTGGCAAGTAATGGGTTAAAGGGAATCAGTCAGTAGGTTAAACCCTCCTAAGCCATTTAGGCTGGTTTCACACTACGATTTTTTGCAATCCGACACTGTCCGATAGAAATCGGACAGCATCGGATCCAAACTGATCCCTACAATCGGATGCCAAATAGGCATCCGATTCCAACATTCTGCAGGATCAGTTTGCCCGGCTCCTCCTGTCATCTGCTCCTCTCTGCCTCCTGTCACCTGTCACCTCTTCTCCCTGGTGCTCCCCCTCCTCTCCCCTCTCCTCTGGAATAAAAAAAACTAAACCATCTATTCTCACCTGTCCACGAGTCCCCCAGCGTCTCCAGCTGTATCTTCTGATCCTAGGACCTTGCGTGATGTCACAGTCACATGACCGGTTACCGCGGTAACCGGTCATGTGACTGTGACATCACGGCAGGTCCTACAGGCAGGATGTGCTGGAGACGCAGAGGGACTCGTGGACAGGTGAGAATAGATTGTTTATTTTTAACCCCTACCTTACTTAATTTTACTCCTGCAATGTATGTATATACATTGCGGAAGTAAAATTAGATGGTTAGGAGCAGTTTTAGTGTACTGAGCATGCTCAATACGCTAAAATCGGGTCCGAGGAGACATCAGATGTTTCCTCGGACCCTGCTCCATAGGGCCCCATGTAGGGCTGGGCGATTTTGGAAAAAATCAAAATCTCGATTTTATTTAAACCTATGAACAATTTACGATTTAAATCTCGAATTTTATTTTCTATTTTTTTTTTTTTTTTGCTTTTCTTTGATGAATAAAGAGAAAAAACTAAGAGGTACCGTATATACTCGTGTATAAGCCGACCCTTGTATAAGCCGACCCCCCTACTTTTGCCCCCAAAACCTGGGAAAACATATTGACTCGTGTATAAGCTGAGGGTGGACCCCAGCACGGGTATACAGCCCCCAGCAGTGTGGTATACAGCAGCCTCCCCAGTGGTATATACAGGCCCCAGCAGTGTTACAGCAGCCTCCCCAGTGGTAGTATACAGCAGCAGCCCCAGTGGTAGTATACAGCAGCAGCCCCAGTGGTAGTATACAGCAGCAGCCCCAGTGGTAGTATACAGCAGCAGCCCCAGTGGTGTATACAGCAGCAGCCCCAGTGGTGTATACAGGCGCCCCCCCCATGTGTATACAGGGTTTCCCCCCTGCTGCTGTAAACCTGTAAAGGAATAGATCATTATACTTATCCCCGACGCCGCCTCCGCTATCGCGCTCCTCCGGCTTCTTCCGGCTTCCTCCTCTGGTGGGCGCAGGCAATGACGTCATTGTCTGTGCGCCGGAGGAGGAAGCCGGATGAAGCCTGAGGAGCGCGATGGCGGCGTCGGCGACGGCGTCAGGCATAAGTATAATGATCTATTCCTTTACAGGTTTACGGCAGCGGGGGGGGGCCCTGTATACCCATGGGGGGTGGGGTCCGGACGCCATTTTAAATCGAATTACACGATTTTGAATAAAATCACAATCGTGGCCACAGCAGGGGGCGAATTAATCAAATTAATTTGATTAATCGCCCAGCCCTAGCCCCATGGTAAAGGAATCGGATCGGATCGGATTTGGCATAATTGCCATCAGATCTGCCAGATCTGATTTTTTTTTTTCTGATTTTTGATTCGGATGCAAAAATCGGAACAGTCTCCAATTTTTGCACCGGAAAGAAATCGGACAAAATCGGATCGGACTCGATTCGGATGCCATTTAGTGCACATCCGAATCGGTCCGATCCTCATAGGATCACATGGGGCCAAATTCAGATCCGATGCTGTCCGGTTTCTATTGGACAGCGTTGGACTTCAAAAAATCGTAGTGTGAAACCAGCCTTACATGGTCATGAAAAGTTGACTAAATAAAGTGATACCTTGATCATTGCAGCCGTTTGTAAACAATTACAATGTGGCAAAATAAATGGGATCATGCCTCCCATCACCGAGCTTTGATGCTTGTAGTTGTGCACATAACTGTTGGTCAAATGAATGGCAGTAGCGTTCAGATACTGAACAATAGAAAATAAAGACTGGGAGGCTTGTTGGATTCTCACCGTTGGAAGAGTTGAGTAGTGTTTCTGTTGTTGTTTTTATAACATTTGCCACTTTTTTGTTTTTATTTATTTTCTACTACATAAGGCTGCCTTCACATTAGCATTTATGTCTGCATGCTTATGGCATGCAGACGCAAACGCAGGTGAACGCAGCCCATAATAATGTGAACGCAGCGGAGAATCTCCGCGTGCGTTCCCATTACTATGGTGCCCCGGCAGCCAATCAGCTGTCTCTGGGAGCGGCCGGGAGGAGGAGATCAGCGGCAGAGATCTCCTCCTCCCGGCACAGCTGATCTCCCGCCGGTGTCAGCGGGGAGATACAGCTGATCTGACAGCTGTTTAAATCTCCCGCGCTGACACCGGATAGGGTGATATCAGCGTGGGAGATAAGAAACAGCTGATCGCTGCTTCAAATCTCCCGCGCCGACATCACCTATTCGGTGTCAGCGCGGGAGATTTAAACAGCTGTCAGATCAGCTGTATATCCCCGCTGACATCGGCGGGAGATCAGCTGTGGCTCTGCATGATCTCCCGGTGGCCTCCGCTGATCAGTGGCGGCCACTGGAGAGATTTCAATGAGATCCGCAGCGTTCTCCTGCGCTCTCATGCAGAGGACACTGCGCATCCATTGATATCCATGGATGGTTTGTGCGCTTGCTGGCGCTTGCGGATAAAACAAGCGCCGCGACCGCACAAAAAATGCAACAAGCTGCGTTTAGAGGGTGCACAAATTGTGCGCATCCGAACGCAAACGCAACCGAATGCAGCCAAACGCAGACACATGCGTTCCCATGTTAAACATAGGAACGCAGTGCGCAAGCGTTTGGCTGCGTTCGGTACGCAGCGTTCACAAACGCTAATGTGAAGGCAGCCTAACTCCCTTAAAGGGATTGCATTAAATTAAAATGGTCTGTTTGCAGCTTTGGTTCTAGGATTGTATGTCTTCAGGAAATTTGTCTGCAATTTGTCCTTAATTGCAGGCGCAGACCATGGACAAGTGTAATGGTAGGAAAAGAATACCATAATCCTTTACAGCATCCTTCTTGATTTGTTAATTGGAGTGGCGGATATTTATGACTTTTGCCTGCATGACTAAGGCTGGCTTCACATTAGCGTTTGTGTCTGCATGCTGATGGCATGCAGACACAAACGCTGTCAGAAGCAGTGTCCAAATGATGTGTCCGCAGCGGATAATGTCCGCCTGCGGACACATCACTATGGAGCCCGGCAGCCAATCGGCGCTGTCCGGGGGCGGGCCGGGGGCGGAGATCAGCGCCGGAGATCTCCGCCCCCCCCGGCCGCCGGTAAGCTCCGGGACTGTCGGCGGGGAGAACAGCTGATGTGAGAGCTGTTTGAATCTTCCCGCGCCGACACTGAGAGGAGATGTCGGCGCGGGAAGATTCAAACAGCTCTCACATCAGCTGTTCTCCCCGCCGACATCGCTAGGAGATTACAGGCGGCGGGGAGAAGGAGGACAGCAGAGGCTGAGCTGATCTCCCGGTGGCCGTCGGTGAGCTCCTGTGACATCACCGGCGGCCACTGGGAGATTTTTCAATGGGTCCGCAGCGTTCTCCTGCGGTGTCATGCAGAGGACACTGCGGACCCATTGAAGCCAATGCATTTTTTGTACGCTTGGGGACGCTTGCTGATTGTCCAAGCTCCCCAAACGCACAAAAAAACCCAACATGCTGCGTCCCGGGTGCGGATGCTGGACACCGGAAGCAGCAGATATCGTCCGCATCCGCACCCGAACGCAGCAAACGCAGGCACCATGCGTTCCTATGTTAAACATAGGAACGCAGTGCGCATGCGTTTGACTGCGTATGGGAACGCAGCAATACGCTGCCTTCCCATACGCAAATGTGAAGGCAGCCTAATGTCTTCACTGATTTCTTCACTGTAGGAGCAGTTACGCAGCAGTGAGCAATGCTTTTTTTTACTGTACATATAGTTTCACTTCCTCTTACAACATACTTTTTAGGTTTAAAAAATAGGACACAAAATGTATTTGACTGTGAAAGTGCATAATTTGCTCGATATATTACTCTGCATGTATTTTTCCATTTAGTAACAATAATAGATTTCCATCGTCCACCAAGACGTCACTCAATATAAATGCAATGTACTTTACTCTGGTAGACTGTTTAAAAGAAAAGAAAAATCAATTCATTCTTGGTGATTAGCTGCTTAATGTAGGACATATATAAGCCTGGGAATGTTCTGCTACTATCCTGCAATGTAATTTTACCCCAGAATTAAGATCATTAGCGCTGTTTGTATTTTGGTTTTATTGGGTTTGCTTGCAGTGGGGAATCCCTTGGGGTGATTTGGTCAGACTAGGGTTAGAGGTGAGTAATGGCTATAGGAAACAGGGAACCTTTTACTTCCTGTACATGGATGGCAGATGCTTAATAAAGTCTCATTATGTCTATTTCCTGGCCAGTTTTTGCAACAGACTATTATATATTAATGAGATGTGATGCCTCTCCATTAAATATGTATGTAGGAATTGCTTTATACTTCATCATTGTGGGATTTTATTTTATGATTTATGGTATATATAATATTATATAGCTTAGTCCTTCTCCCTTTGTTATAAGCATTACTAGGAAAGGCTGGAAAGGAAATGGCGCTACTAGGGTTTACAGGTTTCAAACAGTAAAATTAGTGCTTATATATTGCTCACCTTATATGGTTGTGTTAAATCCCAACCACTTCAAAGGCCATGTTCACACACATGCTTTTTTTGGGCATCTCTGCGTTTTTTTGTCTGCTAAAAAAAACGCAGGTGCGTTAACGCAGGGTGCATTTGAGTGTACATGCGTTTTTCAGCTCCACTTGCGTTTTTTTCCCCCAGTCCAAAAAACGCTGCATGCAGTGCTTTTGGGTGCTGGAAAAAAACGCAGGGGTGGTTCCCCAAAAATGCATGCGTTTTTTTAACATGGGGCCCTATGGGAAACGCATGCGTTAACGCAAGACAAACACAGGCACATGCGTTAACGCTAGCGTTTTTGGAAACGGGTCAGCAACTACTGGAAAAAAAAAAACATTCCGACAGAACCTTCCCCCCCCCCCACCCCGGGTCAACAAGAAAACAAAAAAAAAAAAATTCAAGAGCACCCACCCCCTGTCCCCCCTTGGTCGACAAGAAAACAAAAAAAAAATTCCACCTGGTCAACAAAGAATTTTTTTTCCATGCGTTTTTGGTTATTTGGTGAAAAAATTACTAAGTCCAAAAACATTTTTAAAACTTTCAGACACACAAGAAACATTTTTTGGCACTCTTAAAAAAAAAAAAAAGCATGTGGTTTTAGGAGTGCTAAAAAAAAACGCAAATTGTGTGTGAACAATGCCTAAGACCTGTGATATCTCTCCGATATCCTGGCGGTGATAGTCTGCAGTAGACTCCCACAAGATAGAACATGAGCAGAAATCAGCAAATAGAAGTGGAACTTGGACCACGCTACTGTCGAGCAAAATAAATCTTGTGATAAAGGTTATAATAAACTAGCTGTGAGCCCGATGCAAATGCATCGGGTGTCTAGAATATTTTTAATTTTTTTTTTAGATTTTCAAATAATAACCCAATTATTCCAAGGCATAATCGATTAATAATTAATATTAACACTAATAATAATAATGTTAATAATTAATAATAATTAATAATCGATTATATTGGCCCAAAAAGATGTCTTGTAGGGATGAGGTTCCAGCACTGGTTTTCCGACGTCCGTCCACAGGATCACCAAGGCAGGAATAATTTGTGAGGAAAAGTTAAAGTAAACACTATAAAATTACGTCAGGGGGGAGTATAGTGATTGTTAGGCAAAGGGGAGTATAGTGATTGGTAGGCAAAATGGGTTGCTACCCAGCAACAGCGCAGTCAGCCACAGGATTTTTCGCGGGCAAACCTTACCGCAAGTCTTCCTATACTTTCTATGGGGAGTACTCGCACTCAGCCAGCGACTCGCAATGCGGCGCGATTGCGGTAATCCTTATGGGGATTACCGCAACCGCGCCGCAAGTCCTCGCACTCAGCCAGCGAGTCGCAATGCGGTTGCGGTAATCCTTATGGAAGCGGGCATTGCGAGTCGCTGGCCGAAAATAGAACCAGAGGCTCGGCCACAAAGCTAGCGATTTCCCGCTGAGGCTAGCGACTCGCTACCTGAGCGGGAAATCGCTAGCTTTGTGGCCGAGCCTCTGGTTCTATTTTCGGCCAGCGACTCGCAATGTCCGCTTCGCGGCCATTGCTCGCACAAAGCTAGCGACTCGCAATGGCCTCGCGGCCATTGCTCACGCAGCTAACGACTCGCATTGGCCGCTACGCGGCCAATGCTTCGCCGTGGTGACGTCAGAGTGTGACATATCCACGGCGATTTCGGGGTCCGACACGAAAATGCCTACGGCAATTATATAGTAGATTATTCTGATATTACTTCTTTGTGTTTCAGGACGCACGGCCCCCTTCCTCAGGAAAATCACAGATGTCGTGTGCCCTGAAACGCGTAGAAATAAAATCACAATTTTTTTATAACCTATATCACAAGATTTATTTTGCTCGATGTTGACACGGTCCAAATTCAACTTCTATTTGCTGATTTCTGCTTTTGTTTTAAGCATTAAAAGGATCATGTCATATTGAAAATGGCACCTGATCTGCAGACATGATGTTATAGAGCAGATAAAGCTGATCAGATTGATAGACAGATTTGTGGGAAAGGTTTCAGTAAAACTTGCAATTGTTTCATTGAAAACCTTGGTGCTTGTACACATATGAGTCCATTGATCCTGAATCAAACAATGTATCACTGAGTACACCCGTACTGACTAAGTTTTTAGATTTAACCATCTAGCAGAGCTGCCCCCGCCCACACCAGTTTCTCAATAGACATTGAACATGGACAGTGAGGTGTCAATTAGAGGAGCGAGGTGTCGGGATTGCTGTGCATGTGACAATGTAGTCAGAGCAATGCTAGGTCCTGCTGTTTCAAGCTACATAAACAAATGTTTCAGGAAAGCAAAAAATCTGACCTTGAGAAGACAAACATACTTGATTTCAGGGCCATTTTCAGCAGCTGGGCAAATCCCAGGGCTCTAAGTAAACGGGGGACCCACACGCTGTCAGGGACACTGTCCTCGCTGCTTGCAGGACTGTGTACCCAGCAGTTCATGGCTTCCTTGCGCTTTCTTCCCTCCCCCTGCACGGTCTTGTCCTGCGCTCTGTTTTCTCCTTGTGTGAGCTGTGCTGCGATGAGTGCAGCATCTGTCTGCTCCTGACGGCTAATGAATACAAATAAGCTGGCAATGGAAGATCAACACCTCCCCGCAGGTAACATCACTGGTCTCTGCCAGGCAGCATACAGGAGAAGACAGCACAAGTTGGGATGAGGGCAGGCAGCGCATGGGCGGAGACACACAGCATAAAGGAGGAGAAAACAGTGCTGGGGGTGGGGCAAGAGACAGCGCAGAGGGGAGGAGAAGCGAGACAGTGAACAGGAGGAGAGGACAGCACAAAGTTGGGGTCAGTACACATTGGGGTGACCACAAAAAATCAATGTCGGAATTTTGCCCGTCTGAACCCCACAAAACGATTCCCCTTTCCAGATATTGAGATAGCCAAATTTGAGCTCGATCAAACGACGTTAGGGTCATTCCATGTCAAGTGATCCAAAAATAAATATTTTTTTTCCCTGACGTCCTCAGATTTTTTTAATTTTTTTTCTATATGAAGAACAACTTTAGTTAATTACAAAAAAAAAGTTTAGAATTTTTTTCTTTATCAGTTAATTTTTTACAGATTTTTAAAGTTTTAAAAAAGTGCGAATTTTGGCCTGGTATGGCTTTACATTTTCTATCATATCTCGGGCTAGAAATAAGATAGAGAAACAAAATAAACACCAATCTACTCAGAACTGTGCAGGCTTTCACCAGATACGTCACAAGAGGATCTTTGTTAATATTTTACCCATGTGATCGCAAGCGCAAAACTTTAAAACGCATTTCCAAAAAATCGGCGCGCTTTAAATATTTCAAAACTGCCCATGTGTCTGCTTTGCTCTTAGCCACATCTGTACCAAATTTCAAGTTGGGATCGCGATGGGCTCATATTTTAAAATATTTTACTATTAATAGCGTCAATGGGTCATTCTATATCAAGTGATCTAAATATGAATATTTTTTTTTACCTGATGTCTTTAGATTTTTTTTTATTCTTTTTCTTTATGAAGTACAACTTTAGTTAATTACAAATTAAAAGTTTAGAATTTTTTTCTTCATCAGTTAATTTTTTACAGATTTTTAAAGTTTAAAAAAAGGGTGAATTTTGGCCTGGTATGACTTTACATTTTTTTTTATCTCAGGCTAGAAATAAGATAATGAAGTGGGAGAGGCATCATTTTACTCAGAATGGTAACAGCTTTCATTTGATATGTTACAAGACTATGTTTCTTTATATCAAATTCAAACTATTGACGGGCAATTGTGAAAAAATGACTGATTGTGTTCTTGGTTATATTTGTGCAGAGATTCAACTTGGGACCTGTCAAATTTATATATTTTTTATTTTATGGTTGTATGAGTTATCACAACTTATTGAATAAAACATTTATATGCAACAAAAAAGAAACACAAAAAACAAATCCCATAAGTGCCAGGATAAATACATCTTAATCATCAGAACACAACGCTCAGCATTTTCAACTTGAATGTATTGAACAAACCAAAAGAAGAAAGGTGATCATATCCTCAAGTTTGATTAAACAAGATTAAAAGAACCAAAAATGTTAACCCCTATTTATACATATAAATTTGTTTTCTATTCTATCACTAAGCATGTGATTTATGAAGTGTTTAATAAGAATAGTACAGTAGTTAAATCATCGTTCTATAAATTATGAACTAATCAAACAATTAATAGTATGTTTTTAAAGTGCCATTTTATCAATTTGTCCCTTCTAGTGGGTGAAATGTAATCTTGTCCATAAACGCTTACTAGCAATCGCCATTTCCTTGTGTGTCAGAGTATGTCCGGCCTGTCACGGTGTTAGGCTCCGCCTGAGTTAATATCTGATTTTTGTGCACTTTTAAAATGTCTGGCTTTCTTGGATACACAAAGGATGGCGCTGGACCAGAAGGATGCAATAAAGTCAATTCTACTTCTTCATTTTCACAATCTTTGGAGAGTACAGTAGCCAGCCACCAGTGCCAATCATATTCATATTTTTTCAAAAGGATTGCAACAGTGTCTATGATAAAATGCTGTTTCTTGAGAAGTAGCAGCCATTGCTGTGTGGGAAAAATACACTAAGGCTGCAGTCTCAGAAGGTGTCTATAGCATTTATGCTCCCTTGATTCACTGAAATAAAGACTTATATAAAATCTGTTTCAAACCAGACCCAAGACCGGGAGGCGGGTTTTCAAGTGTCTGTCTCCTTCCTCTGTGGTGTCAGTCATCCCTCTCTGCTCTCTGTGCACCACCTCCAGGGCCACCTCCCTGCATTACAGAGCTTTGTCAGCTCTGCTACAACATAGAGCTGCTGTTATAGGCGACCCCACAGTAGTAAATCTAGCAGGAGGACCCTGAGCAGACAAAGCACTGCCTGCTACATAGCAGCCTTGAGCTGAGCTGTCAGCAGTGCAGCAGAGTTGAGTTTGTGCTTTAGATCAGGGCTGAGGACGGAGCAATGCTGCTGGGTACAAGAAACTGAAAGTGAAAACTGCTCAGCTCAAGGGCTGCTACGTAGCAGGCAGTGCTTTGTCTGCTGTTCTGCTCACGATCCTCCTGCTAGATTTACTACTGTGGGGTCTCCTATAACAGCAGCTCAATGTTGTAGCAGAGCTGACAAAGCTCTGTAATGCAGGGAGATGGCCCTGGAGGCGGTGCACAGAGAGCAGAGAGGGATGACTGACACCACAGAGGAAGGAGACAGACACTTGAAAACCCGCCTCCCGGTCTTGGGTCTGGTTTGAAACAGATTTTATAAAAGTCTTTATTTCAGTGAATCAAGGGAGCATAAATGCTATAGACACCTTGTCAGAATGCAGCCTTAGTGCTGCAGAAGGTGGCTATGTTATTTTTAGATGCCTGGAGGGGGTGACAGGTTCGCTTTAAGGAAGATAGGTAATAAAAATAAAGATTTACAGTACACTTGAGGTAGAACTGTATTACTATAAAGTGAGTTTTAGGGCTAGCGCGCACAGTTTTTTCTGTCTGCAGATACACGCTGCAGTTTTGGCAGCTTGTTTTTCTACCAGGTTTTTTTTAATCGCTTGTGAAAAAAATGGCAGCTTTTTTTATATACATGATAAATGCTGCATTTATTGCAGCGATTAAAAAGTAGTTCAAGCAGTGATTTACTCACTCTTGAGTGTTTCCAAAAACACTGCATGTGGTGAACCCCATAGAAATCAATGGGGCTGTTTTTCTGAATGATGATCCCTAAGAATAGCACTGTGTGTATTGGCCCTTAATAATAAAAGCATTAAACAATTAATATATTTACTCACCCATATTTTAGTACACAGCCTTGATGGCTTTGTACAGACTATTGTTTGTTCAGGAGTGAAGATGTTCAGACGTGTCAGGACATGAAAGGTCTGAACGAGCTGTCTTACTTCCTGAATGCAGTGGGTAGACACTTAACATGATTGACAGAGCTGCTGGCCTATCATCTGCTCTGCATTCACTGTCTATCCCTGTGCTTTCTCAGGTTGAGCCCTAACAAAGCTTTTTCCTATATGTCCCCTCCTGCTTCTAAGCTGTAACATATCAAAATAATACAGTAATGTCTAAAAATAATGGATTTGATAAATATAGACCCCACGCTTTTAGACTACAGGTTGAACAGATCTGAATTCAAGATTTTTGAATTGACACTATAATAGTTAAATATTTTAAAATATGATCCCATCACGATCCCAACTTGAAATTTGGTACAGATGTGGCTAAGAGCATAAAAGACACATGGGCAGTTTTGGAAAATTTTTATTAAAATGTTTTTCCGGAAATGTGTTTCAAAATGTTGCGTTTGCGAATGGTGTTTATTTTGTTTCTCTATCTTATTTCTAGCCCAAGATAAAAAAATGTAAAGTCATACCAGGCCAAAATTCACACTTTTTTTAAACTTTAAAAATCTGTAAAAAATTAACTGATGAAGAAAAAAATTCTAAGCAATTACCGTATATACTCGTGTATAAGCCGAGTTTTTCAGCACAAAAAATGTGCTGAAAAGTCCCCCCTCGGCTTATACACGAGTATATACTTTAAGTGCTTCCAAATCCATCTGTATACAGCCCTCCCCTCCCCCCCCCCCGTGGTATCCAGGGCCCCCCTTGCTGCACACCTGTAAAGTAAGATGTTAGTATACTTATCGCTGCCCTCGCTGCCGCCGCCACCGCTCCGCTGCTCGGTCACCGTGCTGCTCCGGGTCTTCATGCTTCCTTCTCCGGCGCGCAGGAAATGACGTCATTGTTCGAGCGCCGGAGAAGGAACAGGAAGCATGAAGACCCGGAGCAGCGCGGTGACCGAGCAGCGGAGCGGCGGCGGCGGCAGCGAGGGCAGCGATAAGTATACTAACATCTAGGGCTGGGCGATTTTGGGAAAAATCAAAATCTCGATTTTATTTAACCCTATGGACGATTTTCGATTTAAATCTCGATTTTTTTTTATTATGTATACACAGCATACACAGTATATACAGTATATATCATACACACTGTATATATGTATACAGAATACACAGTATATATGTATACAGAATACACAGTATATATGTATACAGAATACACAGTATATACAGTATATATCGAATACACAGTATATACAGTATATATCATACACACATCATGCACACAGTATACACCGTATACACCATACACACACCAAACACACCGTATACACCATACACACCGTATACACCATACACACACCATAACACACGTATACACCATAACACAACCATACACACCGTATACACCATACACACCATACACACCGTATACACCATACACACACCAAACACACCATACACACCGTATACACCATACACACCGTATACACCATACACACCGTATACACCATACACACCGTATACACCATACACACACCAAACACACCATACACACCGTATACACCATACACACCGTACACACCATACACACCGTATACACCATACACACCGTATACACCATACACACAACCATACAACATACACGTATACACCATACACACACACCATACACACCGTATACACCATATACACACCGTATACACCATACACACACCATACACACCGTATACACCATACACACACACCGTATACACCATGCACACACCATACACACCGTATGTATACACCATGCACACACCATACACACACCGTATACACCATGCACACACCGTATACACCATGCACACACCGTATACACCATGCACACTCCGTATACACCATGCACACTCCGTATACACCATGCACACTCCGTATACACCATGCACACTCCGTATACACCATGCACACTCCGTATACACCATGCACACTCCGTATACACCATGCACACTCCGTATACACCATGCACACTCCGTATACTCCATGCACACTCCGTATACTCCATGCACACTCCGTATACTCCATGCACACTCCGTATACTCCATGCACACTCCGTATACTCCATGCACACTCCATGCACACTCCATGCACACTCCATGCACACTCCATGCACACTCCATGCACACTCCATGCACACTCTGTATACACCATGCACACTCTGTATACACCATGCACACTCTGTATACACCATGCACACTCTGTATACACCATACACATCATACACACAGTGCACTGGACACTCACAGAACTCGGCGATGTACACTCACAGGACACGGCGTAGTTCTCCTCGCACCAGTCCAGGGCGGAGGTCGGCGGCCCCCTAGTGTCCGGGCCTGTCCAGCACCGGCCGGGGAGGAGGCGGAGGTCGGCGGCCCCCAGTGTCCGGGCCTGTCCAGCACCGGCCGGGGAGGAGGCGGAGGTCGGCGGCCCCCAGTGTCCGGGCCTGTCCAGCACCGGCCGGGGAGGAGACGGAGGTCAGCGGCCCCCTAGTGTCCGGGCCTTACACTGGCACTGGCCCTGACACTAGCACTGGCCCTAACACTGGCACTGGCCCTGACACTGGCACTGGCCCTGACACTTACACTGGCACTGGCCCTGACACTTACACTGGCACTGGCCCTGACACTAACACTGGCCCTGACACTAACACTGGCCCTGACACTAACACTGGCCCTGACACTAACACTGGCCCTGACACTAACACTGGCCCTGACACTAACACTGGCACTGGCCCTGACACTGGCACTGGCCCTGACACTTACACTGGCACTGGCCCTGACACTTACACTGGCACTGGCCCTGACACTAACACTGGCCCTGACACTAACACTGGCCCTGACACTAACACTGGCCCTGACACTAACACTGGCCCTGACACTAACACTGGCCCTGACACTAACACTGGCCCTGACACTAACACTGGCCCTGACACTAACACTGGCCCTGACACTAACACTGGCCCTGACACTTACACTGGCACTGGCCCTGACTCTAGCCCACTGCTATTGTCATCAACAGCACCAGCATCCCCCGCCTGCCCCCCAGTGACAGGCTCCGGCTGGAGAGGGGGCGGGACCTATCACCAGCGGCGCCGGTCCTCACAGTGACAGGCTCCGGCTGGAGAGGGGGCGGGACCTATCACCAGCGGCGCCGGTCCTCACAGTGACCGGCTCCGGCTGGAGAGGGGGCGGGACCTATCACCAGCGGCGCCGGTCCTCACAGTGACCGGCTCCGGCTGGAGAGGGGCGGGACCTATCACCAGCGGCTCCGGTCCTCACAGTGACCGGCTCCGGCTGGAGAGGGGGCGGGACCTATCACCAGCGGCGCCGGTCCTCACAGTGACAGGCTCCGGCTGGGGAGGGGGCGGGACAGATTACCAGCGGCTCCGGTTGTGCACTATCGGCAGTGCTGCTGCGGCTCCGGGGGAGGGGTGGGTCAAGCTGTCAGCAGTGCAGTCGCACTGCCGATAGCACCTCCCCCCCCTCCCCCCGGTCCTCACAGTGAGCGGCGGAACGAGTGTGACTCGGGATTACCGCTTCTGAAAGTGAAAGGTAACCCCGAGTCACGCTCGGGAATAAAGCTAGGAAAATCGAATTACACGATTTTGCATAAAACGACAATCGTGGCCACAGCAGGGGGCGAATTAATCGAATTAATTCGATTAATCGCCCAGCCCTACTAACATCTTACTTTACAGGTGTGCAGCAAGGGGGGCCCTGGATACCACGGGGGGCTGTATACAGCTGGGGCTGCTGTATACAGCTGGGGACCCTGTACTACTGATGAGGGGAGGTCTGTATACCCCTGGGGCTGCTGCTGTATTATACCCCCTGGGGTTGCTGCTGTATTATACCCCTGGGGCAGCTGCTGTATTATACCCCCTGGGGCTGCTGCTGTATTATACCCCCTGGGGCTGCTGCTGTATACTACCCCCTGGGGCTGCTGCTGTATTATACCCCCTGGGGCTGCTGCTGTATACTACCCCCTGGGGCTGCTGCTGTATACTACCCCCTGGGGCTGCTGCTGTATACTACCCCCCTGGGGCTGCTGCTGTATTATACCCCTTGGGGCTGCTGCTGTATTATACCCCCTGGGGCTGCTGCTGTATACTACCCCCTGGGGCTGCTGTTGTATACTACCCCCTGGGGCTGCTGCTGTATACTACCCCCTGGGGCTGCTGCTGTATACTACCCCCTGGGGCTGCAGCTGTATTATACCCCCTGGGGCTGCGGCTGTATTATACCCCCTGGGGCTGCGGCTGTATACTACCCCCTGGGGCTGCTGCTGTATACTACCCCCTGGGGCTGCTGCTGTATACTACCCGCTGGGGCTGCTGCTGTATTATACCCACTGGGGCTGCTGCTGTATTATACCCCCTGGGGCTGCTGCTGTATACTACCCCCTGGGGCTGCTGCTGTACACTACCCCCTGGGGCTGCTGCTGTATACTACCCCCTGGGGCTGCTGCTGTATACTACCCCCTGGGGCTGCGGCTGTATTATACCCCCTGGGGCTGCTGCTTTATTATACCCCCTGGGGCTGCTGCTGTATTATACCCCCTGGGACTGTTGCTGTATACTACCCCCTGGGGCTGCTGCTGTATTATACCCCCTGGGGCTGTTGCTGTATACTACCCCCTGGGGCTGCGGCTGTATTATACCCCCTGGGGCTGCTGCTGTATTATACCCCCTGGGGCTGCTGCTGTATTATACCCCCTGGGGCTGTTGCTGTATTATACCCCCTGGGGCTGCTGCTGTATTATACCCCCTGGGGCTGCTGCTGTATTATACCCCCTGGGGCTGTTGCTGTATACTACCCCCTGGGGCTGCTGCTGTATACTACCCCCTGGGGCTGCTGCTGTATACTACCCCCTGGGGCTGCTGCTGTATACTACCCCCTGGGGCTGCTCCTGTATTATACCCCCTGGGGCTGCTCCTGTATTATACCCCCTGGGGCTGCTCCTGTATTATACCCCCTGGGGCTGCTGCTGTATTATACCCCCTGGGGCTGCTGCTGTATTATACCCCCTGGGACTGTTGCTGTATACTACCCCCTGGGGCTGCTGCTGTATACTACCCCCTGGGGCTGCTGCTGTATACTACCCCCTGGGGCTGCTCCTGTATTATACCCCCTGGGGCTGCTCCTGTATTATACCCCCTGGGGCTGCTCCTGTATTATACCCCCTGGGGCTGCTGCTGTATTATACCCCCTGGGGCTGCTGCTGTATTATACCCCCTGGGGCTGCTGCTGTATACTACCCCCTGGGGCTGCTGCTGTATACTACCCCCTGGGGCTGCTGCTGTATACTACCCCCTGGGGCTGCTGCTGTATTATACCCCCTGGGGCTGCTGCTGTATTATACCCCCTGGGGCTGCTGCTGTATTATACCCCCTGGGGCTGCTGCTGTATTATACCCCCTGGGGCTGCTGCTGTATTATACCCCCTGAGGCTGCTGCTGTATTATACCCCCTGGGGCTGCTGCTGTATTATACCCCCTGGGGCTGTTGCTGTATACTACCCCCTGGGGCTGCTGCTGTATTATACCCCCTGGGGCTGCTGCTGTATTATACCCCCTGGGGCTGTTGCTGTATACTACCCCCTGGGACTGCTGCTGTATACTACCCCCTGGGGCTGCTGCTGTATACTACCCCCTGGGGCTGCTGCTGTATACTACCCCCTGGGGCTGCTCCTGTATTATACCCCCTGGGGCTGCTGCTGTATTATACCCCCTGGGGCTGCTGCTGTATACTACCTCCTGGGGCCTGTATGTACCACTGGGGAGGCTGCTGTATACCACACTGCTGGGGGCTGTATAAATGTGCTGGGGTCCACCCTCGGCTTATACACGAGTCAATAGGTTTTCCCAGATTTTGGGGGCAAAAGTAGGGGGGTCGGCTTATACACGGGTCGGCTTATACACGAGTATATACGGTAACTAAAGTAGTACTTCATAAAGGAAAAAAAATATAAAAAAATCTAAAGACGTCAGGTAAAAAAAATATTCATATTTAGATCACTTGATATGGAATGACCCATTGACGCTATTAATAGTAAAATATTTTAAAATATGATCCCATCGCGATCCCAACTTGAAATTTGGTACAGATGTGGCTAAGAGCAAAGCAGACACATGGGCAGTTTTTGAAATATTTAAAGTGCGCCGATTTTTCGGAAATGCGTTTTAAAGTTTTGCGCTTGCGATCACATGGGTAAAATATTAACAAAGATCCTCTTGTGACATATCTGGTGAAAGCCTGTATAGTTCTGAGTAGAATGGTGTTTATTTTGTCTCTCTATCTTATTCCTAGCCTGAGTTATGAGGAGAAAACGTAAAGGCAGGCAACAGCGAAATTCACACTTTTTCCGAACTTTGAAAATCATTTAAAAAAAAAAATAAATTTTTAAAAAAAATGTTCTCTTCACATTTTGCATTGTCTGAAATGCTATTATCAAATAACAAAATCTCAAAAGAATTAAAAATATAGAGGTAATAATCATTGGTTCACTTGACATGGAATGACCCGTTAACCTGTGCCGCTCGTCGCTCAAAGTTTGAAAAAATCCAAATTTTTGGCCAAAAAGCTGACATATGGAGCCATAACTCCAGAACGGTAAATAACAAAAACACGCTTAATATCTCAAAAGAAAGCTAATGTTGTTCTTCAAAATTTATATTTTATACATAATTGTTATTTTAAGTCAAACTGAGTTAACAACAGCTTTTAGCCCCAAGAACGTGACCTGGTACCACTAGGAGCATACTTCGTATATTTTGTTATTAAGTGATAAATTTTGCGTTTTTTTGGTATATTTTTGAGTTTAAAGTAGAAATATAATAAAAAAACAAGTAATACTGATAAGTCTAATGACATTTTTTATTTTAAAATATAAAAATGAGGTATATAATACATACAAAACAGACAGAAAAGATACACAAGTAGTACCTACATGAGTTGATAATTTTACATAGTTATCTAATCTATTCTAGAGCTTTTGTTAAAGTAGTTTTTGAAACGTCAGAATATAATGCTCGGCATTTGCTTACAACTTGCAGGACATATTGCTTTCGTTCTTCATCTTTTGTCAGAAGGTCGTTAAAGTCGCTTATTAATTTAACACCACGCTCAGCCATATCATTAACTACTTTTAATGTTTTGACAATTTTCAATCCTTGGAAGTCATTATTTTGAGGCCAGGTGTTTGGATTTTGTCTTAGGAAATCTGTTTTTATATTAAATCGGTCAAAGAATGCAAACGTTTCTTTGGTAAGTAAATTTATATTCTTTGACCGATTTAATATAAAATCAGATTTCCAAAGACAAAATCCAAACACCTGGCCTCAAAATAATGACTTCCAAGAAGGATTGAAAATTGTCAAAACATTAAAAGTAGTTAATTATATAACTGAGCGTGGTGTTAAATTAATAACTGACTTTAACAACCTTCTGACAAAAGATGAAGAACAAAAGCAATATGTCCTGCAAGTTGTAAGCAAATGCCGAGCATTATATTCTGACGCTTCAAAAACTACTTTAACAAAAGCTCTAGAATAGATTAGATAACTATGTAAAATTATCAACTCATGTAGGTACTACTTGTGTATCTTTTCTGTGTCTGTTTTGTATGTATTATATACCGTATTTTTCCTTTTATAAGACGCACTTTTTTTCCTCCAAGTTTTGGAGGAAAGTGGGGGTGCGTCTTATAAAAGGGTTATAACATTCTATCATCCTGGGTTGCTTGGGAGGGGGAGACAGCAGTGAAGTGGGGTCAGAAGTGACAGGGAATGGTCCCTGCTGAAGAATCCGGGCAGCAGGAGCACCACGTGTCCCCGGCTCATTAACTACTTAAATATTCACTTCACTTGCTCCCAGTCCCCACCCACCTCTCTGCACTGAAGACAGCGCGGAGAGGTGAGAGCAGGGGTAGCAGGAGAAGCTCCTTAGCTGGCACACATGGTGTCTCCTGCAGCTACTGGGGAGATTGTGTGCTGCAGATAGTGAGAACTGAGGAGCCGGGTGCAGCTGCAGCAAGTGAATGAGCACTGACCTTTGTGCTGATTCACTGCTATGAAGACAGGGGCAGAGCAGGCAGATCGGCACCTTATCACAGCAGGCATCTTGTCAGTGTCGTGCCTCACTCCCTCTGCTCTCTGTAATGTGTCCTGCTGAGCCCCTAACACTGTGCAGCAATCCAGGAAGCTCGGTCTGCAGTTCAGGAGCTTCAGTGTATGGAGAGCAGGGCTGGAGCCTGCATCACGCCAGTGTACAGCTTCCCTGGCCCTGCATCTACAGGTCAAGCTCTGTAGTGGTGAATTGTAATTAGGAGATAGGGCTGGAGCATCATATTTCAGCAGTGTACAGACCCCCTCCCTGGCCCTCCCTCTTACAGTACATCACATCAGAACTTTATATACAGACTGGCCACTTCCTTCATTTCAGCAGGGTGATGGCAAAGCAGGACACATTAAAGTGAGTACACATGTATATGTAACATAACCACTAATAAAGTAAAGTCAACACTACCAATACTGTGCTTAACTAGAACTCCAAGCATGCTATAGGATCTACAGTACATGCTGGGAGTTCTTAAAGGGATTGCTACTACATGAACAAATCCCATCTCATTCACCTTGTTGGCCCTTGTAAAAGTAATAAAGACCATACTAAGGCTATTTGCTCACAGTCGGGAGGAGCTGTGTGTTGGACGCGACTCCTCCGGACATGAGTGAAGCCGCATGTGGAGGCAGGGAGACCGCAGCCGCCCTGTACTCACCATGTGCGGCGGGTGCAGGGCGGCTTCTCCCTGCAGTCCCCCGATGGGAGCCGCTTCCAACTCCACAGCATGAAATGAACATGCTGAGAAGGAGCGGACTGCCGGCAACCCGCACCGCAGCTGTCAGAATGCTGCGGTCGAATGAAGCATAGTGAGTATGGGATTTCTATAAATCCCATCCACTATGCTTGTACTGTACTACGCAGCATTTTGGACACAGCAACAAGACGCTGCATCCAAAAGGCTGCGTATACTGATCGTGTGCACGCACCCTTACCCCTGATGCTGCAGCAGTTCCAACGTTGTCAGAAGTTGCATAGCCATGTCCCATGTGACATTGATATGAGACTCAGCCCTCTGACCAGTCAGTGCTGGCGTCTGTCTCCCCGCCAACAGACACTGGAGCAGAAGTCATTGGTGTTGCTCACATGCTGCACCTGCATCCGAAGGAAACAGACGCCAACACTGACTGGTCGCAGGGCCTGAGTGTCATATCAAAGTCATTTTTTGCTACAAATATTTTTTTCCCTATTTTCCACCTCTAAAATCTGGGTGCGTCTTATAATCCGGTTCGTCTTATAAAGCGAAAAATACGGTACCTCATTTTTATATTTTAAAATAAAATGTCATTAGACTTATCAGTATTACTTGTTTTTTTATTATATTTCTACTTTAAACTCAAAAATATACAAAAAAACACAAAATTTATCACTTAATAACAAAATATACGAAGTATGCTCCTAGTGGTACCAGGTCACGTTCTTGGGGCTAAAAGCTGTTGTAACTCAGTTTGACTTAAAATAACAATTATGTGTAAAATATAAATTTTGAAGAACAACATTAGCTTTCTTTTGAGATATTAAGCGTATTTTTATTATTTACCGTTCTGGAGTTATGGCTCCATATGTCAGCTTTTTGGCCAAAAATTTGGATTTTTTCAAACTTTGAGCGACGAGCGGCACGGGTTAACGTTGTTTGATCGAGCTCAAATTTTGGCTATCTCAATATCTGGAAGGGGGAATCGTTTTGTGGGGTCCAGACTAACAAGATTCCGACATTTTTTCCCCCCATATGAGATCCGGTCACTCTAGTACACGTACTGGGGAGAAGACAGCACTTGGGGGAGGGGAGCCAAGAGACGGAGAGAATGGGGGGGTGGGCACAGTGCATGGGGGAGAAACAGGACAGGGGTTGAAAACAGCACATGGGTGGATAAGACAGCACACAAGATATATATACAATAAAATCCCCCTAAATATATATTTCCCACACACTCTGTTATATAGTGTTAGCTCGCTGCCTCTATCTTCTATATTAAATAAACACGGCCTCTATATTATAATCATGAATTTGTGGTGTGCGTTAAAGGGGCCCACTGAGACACTTTTGCCAAGAGCCCACAAAACCTGGGGCTGGCCGTGCCTGAATTCTATGTGTTTACCCTTCACTTGGAGAAAATAGAACCAGGTGGATAGAAGCCGCACTGACCACAATGAGAGTAACAGAGTAACATACATACTCTGTTTATTCAGCCTATGCTTTTCGTGGCAAACAGGCCAATTCATCAGGGCATCAAGATTCAACATCACATCCAGTGATATATACACACAGGAACAATCACAAAAAATAACTAAAAAAAAAACAAAATTGACGCCCCACCTCCCTCTGACGTCACTTCCAGTAAAAACGCCCACTACAAGTCAAACTTGTATAAAAATGCCCATTACATTGATTACAATATATTAAAAATACATTAAAACCCAATAATCAGTATTTAAAATCGCATATGTTCTTCAATAAATAATTAAAACATTTCTGGTATTGAGATAAACCAGGATTAGAACTAACCCTGGCAAGGGCATGAAACTCTCCTCCCAGAGATTAAACCTACGTCTTATACCACTTAAAGGGAACCTGTCAGGTGGTTTATGCCCCTCCAGCTATCACTGTCTATAGCTGCAGCTTTATAATACCAGTGTAATCATCCCTGTCTGAGCTCATAGTTTAATGTGAAAGGTGAAAAAAAAGCATTTATACACTTACATTTCAGTCCCCACCTTGGAGGAGGGGGACTGTCTGGCAACTTGGATAGCTAAAGGACCTGTGTGATGTAACTATCATGTGACCTTAGTGGGCGGAGCTAAGCCAGCAAATGTATTATGTTCTATGAGAACTTAGCTCCGCCTATTGAAGTCACATGGTTGTGACATCACATCAGGTCTCCCAGCAAGTTCTAGCACAAGGCTGAAATGTTAACTATTAACCTGCCAAACAGTCCCCGTACTCCAAGCTGGGGACTGACTGCCTCATTACATAAGGAAATGTAAGTGTATAAATGCTTTTTTTTTCACCTTTTACATTACACTATGAGCTCAGACAGGGATGATTAGAATAGTATTATAAAGCTGCAGGTACAGACAGTGATAGCTGGGGAAGCATAAACTAGCTGACAGGTTCCCTTTAACCATCTGGTCATCTTTGGTGAGAGCAACTGTTTAGCAAGGATCTACCAACTCAACCCATCCAAACAATTAAATATCCTCATTTACTTAGTACACAAAACCTTCTTTTTTATATAAAAAGTAAACATCTAATATATAAAGCTGAATGTGTGTATGTGTGTATATCCGGGATTGGCATCTACACCGTCGCAGCTACAGCCGCAAAATTTTGCAGAGTCACACGTCTGGACCCCGAGAGCGTCATAGGCTATGTTGTGAGGCGAAATTTTAACCCTGCGTCTTCCAGTTCACCAAACAATTTTGCCCCTATCTACATAGTGGGATAAAAGGGAAAGGAAACGTGTGGGAGGAAAATCGACAGCTGTCAGCTATAGAGACAAACTTTTGCACAGTCACACGTCTGGACCCCGGGAGCGTCATAGGCTATGTTGTGAGGCGAAATTTTAACCCCGCGCATTCCAATTCACCAAACATTCTTGCCCCTATCGACATAATGGGGAAAAAGTGACAGTTACCAGTTGACAGTTGTGAATGAGAGGGACTTAATGATAGCGCCAAAGACTAACAGCACATACCAGCATTTAGTCACTAAGGTGGGGCCCCAACATGAGATATTCACCACGCACAGGGACATGTATACATACCACATGCACACAAAGAGTAACAGCAAGTGCATAATCGCTAAAGTGCAGCCCCAACATTGGATACTCACTACGCACCCGAACAAACACACACACACACCACAAAGAGACACACACAACACAGAGACAGCCCCCCCCCCAAGGGGACACACACACACCCTATAGCGACATATGCACTCACCCCACAGGGACACACACACCACAAAGAGACACACATAACACAGACACACACCACACAGACCCCCCCACAGGGACACACACACATAGCCACCCTATAGGGACACATGCACTCACCCCACAGGGACACACACACACCACACAGACCCCCCCACAGGGACACACACACACATAGCCACCCTATAGGGACACATGCACTCACCCTCAGGGACACACACACCACAAAGGGACACACACAACACAGACACACACACCCCACACAGACACCCCCCCACAGGGACACACACATACACACCCTATAGGGACACATGCACTCACCCCACAGGGACACACACACACCACAAAGAGACACACACAACAGAGACACACGCCACACAGACCCCCCCACAGGGACACACACATACACACCCTATAGGGGCACATGCACTCACCCCACAGGGACACACACACACACCACAAAGAGACACACACAACAGAGACACATACCACACAGACCCCATCCCACAGGGACACACACATACACACCCCAGGGACACACACACACCTCACAGACAGACACAGATGTGCACAAATCACCTCACACAACTCGCCTCATACGTGTGCTATCTTTATTTTCCAAACATAAACATCTGATTAAAAACAGCCAATGTGCAACACATGTGTTATATAGGGAATTAAGGCAGATGTCAGTCACATGAGCTGTCTATTAATGTGTATGTGTGAGGTAACATATACTTCCCGGCCAGGGGGAGGGTTTACTGTTGGCTGGAGATTTATTAGGCTGCCTATAGCAACCAATCACAGCTCAGCTTCTATTTTCCTACAGGTCATTAATATGACATATTCAAATTCTATTTTGTTATAGCTAACAGCAGTTATTTATTAACCCAGGCGTAGCCGGGTACTACAGCTAGTATAATTATAAGAATATAAGCTTCTTGTCTATAGGGATCTTTCAGGGCAAATGACCCCTACATTATGTGTCTATAATATGCTCACTAAATAATTTTATATTTCTTTGTTTGTTGATCTATGTAAATTACAAGTCACCCGTATATACAAACTCACAATTAAAAACCTCTTCATATCAAGAAGAAATGTAGACAGAATTTATAAAGAATGAACGGAGAAAACGAAAAAAAATTAATTACAATTTACTCAAATGACAATTACATAAAAATAAAGGGTTCATCCAGAATATGAACCCATTAGGTCTAGGGGTCTAGAGGTAACCGTAAGATGACTAAGCGACGCCTCAGACCGGTAAACTATCTGAGCTTATGGGGAATAGGGGCCACTACGGTCATAGTATCTCGCCACATTATCACATAGCAGAATTCCATCTAGCAAGAAGGTATGAGAGAATCCATCACTGGTAACTATGAGTGTAATAAAAAGTCTTCGATGCAAACAAGGAAGACCTTAACAACTCATGGGTTCTTAAAAAAAGGTCACTTACCTCATAAAGCCCACCAGGGCTTAAGGTGCCCAGTTTAAAAATCCAATATATTTCTCTTTTATCCAGGGCATGAATTCTCCTAAGTGTATTTTCAGGCACATAATCAATAGGGGTAACAGATAATTTAACATCACCATGGTGAACTACAGTGCAATGTCGCGATAATCCATGTTTTAAAAAACCTCTGAGAATGTTAAACCTATGGGAATTAACACGTTTATGAAGGGGTTGAGAAGTTCTTCCCACATGCTGTTTACCACAGTTGCACTGGATCAAATAGATCACATGATCTGTCTGGCATGTCATTCTGAAGTTAATATTAAAAACCTTCCCTTCATTCATAAACGACATGAAACTGTCCACGTCATTACTAATAGACCTACAACATTTACACCCACGTCTATTGCATTGGTACGAACCCCTATGGCCAGTTTGTGCATTACCTACTTGTGTACATCCAGAGCTAGGAATCTTAACTACACTAGGTGCCAAGACATTTTTGATGGTAGGAGCCCTTTTAATTGTCACTGTCGGTTTCCTTGGGACCACCTTATTGAGGGTCGGGTCATTTAAAATCACATTCCAATGTTTTCCCAATATGTTTCGTACTTGTAAGTTTTGTGACGAAAAAGTAGTGATAAAATTTGTTTCAAAAAGGTTATTCTTTACACCCTTGTTTTTGTCTGAATTTATAAGCTCATTCTGGGTACAATTTTTAACAGAGTTATAAGCCTTTTTGACAAGCCTCGGGGGATATTCTTTTTTTTGAAATTTCTCCCTCAATATTTTGCATTGATCCCTAAATACTGCATCAGAAGTGCAATTTTTTTCTAATTCTTGAGTACTGGTTCCTTGGGATATTTCTAAGCCATGGTCTGTAATGGTTGCTTCCATAGTGAACATACCCATTGACATCAACTTTTTTAAAATTATTTTTATTTATAATCTTACCCGAATCATCAATATAAATGTTCAGGTCTAAAAAGGTACCGATGCAATAGACGTGGGTGTAAATGTTGTAGGTCTATTAGTAATGACGTGGACAGTTTCATGTCGTTTATGAATGAAGGGAAGGTTTTTAATATTAACTTCAGAATGACATGCCAGACAGATCATGTGATCTATTTGATCCAGTGCTACTATGGTAAACAGTATGTGGGAAGAACTTCTCAACCCCTTCATAAACGTGTTAATTCCCATAGGTTTAACATTCTCAGAGATTTTTTAAAACATGGATTATCGCGACATTGCACTGTAGTTCACCATGGTGATAATCAATAGAGGTAACAGCTAATATAACATGTGCCTGAAAATACACCTAGGAGATTGGATGTCCTGGGTAAAAGAGAAATATATTGGATTTTAAAGCTGGGCACCTTAAGCCCTGGTGGGCTTTATGAGGTAAGTGACCTTTTTTTAAGAACCCATGAGTTGTTAAGGTCTTCCTTGTTTGCATCGAAGACTTTTTATTACACTCATCGTTATCAGTGATGGATTCTCTCATACCTTCTTGCTAGATGGAATTCTTCTATGTGATAATGTGGCAAGATACTATGACCGTAGTGGCCCCTATTCCCATAAGCTCAGATAGTTTACCGGTCTGAGGCGTCGCTTAGTCATCTTGCGGTTACCTCTAGACCCCTAGACCTAATGGGTTCATATTCTGGATGAACCCTTTATTTTTATGTAATTGTCATTCGAGTAAATTGTAATTAATTTTTTTTCGTTTTCTCCGTTCATCCTTTATAAATCCTGTCCACATTTCTTCTTGATATGAAGAGGTTTTTAATTGTGCGTTTGTATATACGGGTGACTTGTAATTTACATAGATCAACAAACCAAGAAATATAAATTATTTAGTGACCATATTATAGACACATAATGTAGGGGTCATTTACCCTGAAAGATCCCTATAGACAAGAAGTTTATAATTTTATAATTATATGTTTACTTTTTATATAAAAAAGAAGGTTTTGTATTCTAAGTAAATGAGGATATTTAATTGTTTGGATGGGTTGAGTTGGTAGATCCTGGCTAAACAGTTGCTCTCACCAAAGATGACCAGATGGTTTAGTGGTATAAGATGTAGGTTTAATCTCTGGAGGAGAGTTTCATGCCCTTGCCAGGGTTAGTTCTAATCCTGGTTTATCTCAATACCAGAAATGTTTTAATTATTTATTGAACATGTGCGATTTTAAATACTGATTATTGGGTTTTAATGTATTTTTAATGTATTGTAATCAATGTAATGGGCATTTTTATACAAATTTGACTTGTAGTGGGTGTTTTAACCGGAAGTGACGTCAGCAGGGGGTGGGGCGTCATTTTTTTTGTGATTGTTCCTGTGTGTATATATAACTGGATGTGCTGTTGAATATTGATGCCCTGATGAAGTGGCCTGTTCACCACGAAACGCGTAGGCTGAATAAACAAAGTGTGTGTTACTCTCATTGTGGTCAGCGCGGCTTCTATCCATCTTGTTCTATTTTCTCCAAGTGGATCCTGACTTGTTGCCGGGAGCCTGCTGCGACGATATGTGTTTGTCCAAGGGAGTTGTGACCATTCACAACCAGACCAGGTGAGTCTGTATTGTGGGGGTCCGTGTGACCATCAAACCCGAAGGTATTACTCTATGTGCGCTTCTTTTTCTTCTTATTTGTAGAAATGTTTTTACTCTTGCAGCATTCTGTCTTCAGATTAAATAGCAAAAATCTGCCAACAGATTCCTTTTAAGTGGTCGATGAATCAACTTTCATAGGTGCTCACAGTTGGTGCAGGCACTTACATAGCACACTCTCATTCCTGGCCCCTGTTCCAGTATCTGTGTAGTGCGGCAGCTGCAATCACAAGGGAAGGTTGAGAGCACTCCCGTGCTTTGATTGGTGTTGGGCTCCTTCAATCTACCACAGAGTGAATTCAGGAAGCAAGTGCTGTCAAACAGGGGTAGGTAGAGTATTTAGAATGCAAATTAATATTTGGTAAAGCCAAAAATACATAAAAGTCAAGATGGAGTCTCTAAATGTTTTTTTGTTTCACTTCTAATAAAAAAAATTTCTTTGTGTTATGTTTCTTTTCTTTTTTTTTTATCATACTAGAAATTCATGATGGTCATGTCTAATATTGGCGTGACCCCATGAATTTCGTGCTTAGGGCCAGCCGACAATACAAAGCTGGCCCTAACCCCATTATCACCCAGCGAGCCACCCGGCACCAGGGCCTCTGGAAGAGTTGGATGCAGCGCAGCGCCAGAGATGGCGCTTCTATTAATGCACCATTTTCTGGGGTGGCTGCGGACTGCAATTTGCAGCGGTGGGGGTCAGAATGCTTGGGCCACCCTGAGCTGCGGATTCCAACCCCAGCTGCATTTTTGTACCTGACTTCACCCAAAACTAGGGCGAAGCTCACATAATTAAAAAAAACTATTTCATGAAATTCATGAAATAACTAAAAAATGGGATTCCCTATATTTTTGTTTTCAGCCAGGTACAAATAGGCAGCTGGGAATTGGGGGCAGCCCCGTACCTGCCTGCTGTCCCTGGCTGGCATACAAATATATGGGGAAGCCCACGTCAAATTGTTTAATATTTCATTAAAGAAAACAAATACATTTAGGGACTGCATCTTTATTAATTCCTCGATTCCTGCTTTATCAGAGACCAAGGGGACGAACAAAGCTTCTATCCCATTGGTCCCTGAAGGAGAGCCTGGAGCGCTACGGCATCGTAAGGGGGAGTAATTCAGGTCACCCGAGGACAACTCAGGTCATGTCAAGTTTTGATCGTCCTCTTGGCCTCTAATGAAGCAGAGCCGAGAGTGTTTAGCACAAAGAGGAAGGTTGAGGGATTAATAAAGATGCAGTCCCTAAATGTATTTGTTGTTTTTATTTTTTTTTATATAATGCACTACTAAAAAAAAAAAAAATTGATGTGGGCTTTGCCATATATTTGTATGCTCATCAGGTACAGCAGGCAGGTATGGGCTGCCCCCCAACCCACAGCTGCCTATTTGTACCTGGCTGCAAACAAAAATATAGGGAAGCCCTTTTTTTATTATTATAAATTATTTCATGAATTTCATGAAATAATTAAAAAAAAGGACTGTGCTTTGCTCTAGTTCTGGGTCCAGCCAGGTACAACTAGGCAGCTGGGGGCTGGAATCCACAGCGCAGGGTGGCCCAAGCTTTCTGCCTTCCCCCCACCCCCGATGCGAATTGCAGTCTGCAGCCGCCTCAGAAAATGGCATATTATTAGAGGCGCCATCTTCTGGCGGCACTGTTTCCAACTCTTCCAGTGGCCCTGGTGCCGGGTAGCTCGCTGGGTAATAGGGTTAGGGCCAGCTTTGTATTATCAGCTGGCCCTAAGCCCGAAATTCATGGGATCATGCCAATATTATACATGACCACTATGAATTTCTAGTAAAGATAAAAGGAACACTACACTGAGAAAAATTTTTTCATTGGAAATAAAACAAAAAAAAATGTAGAGTCTCCATCTTTATCATAAAAAAAAAATCCTCAGTCCGACATAGTCCACATGGATAACAATGTCAGCTCTGCTACATCGCTCTGCATAGACATAGTATCAGCCTGCCTCTTGCTCTGCATAGACTGACCGTGACAGTCAGAGTTCACCCTAGTTCATGGCTCCGGCCATGAACTCATATGAACCCTGACGTCACCGCACGAACACTGCTGATGCCGGCCGAACATTGCCGAGCAGTGGAGTGAATAAACCCGGAAGTTAATGAGTGGCCCTGGAAGTAGATGTGGCTGGGAGACAGCAAGATGGGAGGACGCGTCGCAGGACTGGTAAGTATAATTATAATGTTCAATAACAATTTTATGCTTTGTATTACTGCCCCATTCCATATCTGTAAAGTCCAAGCTCGGGATTTGGACGCATATTTGCGTCATTTCTGAGCCAGAGCTCGAACTTTACAAAAAGCTCAGGTAACCTGTCAATCCCGATCATCGGGGAGTTTGCCCATCACTATTCATGACCACGTTTTTTAATTCAAATTTTTTCTATTTTCTTCTTGTAAAACCTGGGTGTGTCTTACGGTCCAGTGCATCTTGTAGTCCGAAAATAATGATATATTACTAGTATAATTTTTTTTAGAAAGCTTAAGTCCCCTATTAACTGTTTAAAGTACTATATTTAATTTGCATTATTGGGGTGATCTTTTGAAAAATACCATATTACATAGTTAGCCAATATCAGTTTTATAATGCTGTTTCTCCATGTTACTTTTCTATACTGTTTACCACACCTTAGTATCTTGGCTTTGCCCTTGTTATGAAAAAGGATGACAACGATAAATTTGCGAAATTCTCCACGTCAACATCTGTGTCATGTAGAAACTGTACGAGCTGTGGAACCTGTTTCAGGACCAAGTCCCAAATGATATTAAAGGAGCACGCCCCGAAAAAAAAAGAAAAGTCTTCTGCCCATGTCATGTTTGTGTCATCTCCAATTAGGACCTTTGTGTCATCTGGGTTCAGAAGGTCAGATTGATCAGCAGATTGCAAGCTCTCATTGGAGTCTGCTCAGTGATATACATGATTGGAGCAGATTTAGTTTCTTTGGTGCTATATGGGTATTAAATATTCCTTTTGCTTTAATCTCAGCTGCTGCTCCTTATTACTACTACTCTGTTCTGTTATTTAATCCATTAGCGACGAAGTCCCTTTTGACCATAACACGTTCAAGACCTTGCTTTTTCCATTTTCATTTTTTCCTCCCCTTCTTCCAAGAGCTATAACTTTTTTTGTTTTTCTATCAATATAGACATATAAGGGCTTGTATATTGTGGGAAGAGTTGTACTTTTTAATAACATCAATTCATTTTACAATATAGTGTACTGGAAAATAGGGAAAAAATTTCCAAATGCAGTGAAATTGCAAAAAAATGTGAAATTATACAACTTTTTTTTCTTCTCGCCACGACAGCACCCACATGAGAGAGGGGATCCGCCCACTAGGACAGGAAACCTACAGATAAAAAGGGGCAGTCCCCCTCGCTCCCTCAGTTTGGTTTCCTGTCCTGATGGGAACCTACAGCAAAGGCTTACCTGGGTTCAATCAGCCTCTGTGTCGGTATCTTATGGAACGGCAGGGTCTGGAACGACAGAAGCAGCGTCGGGAAGTCCTGCTGTAGGCTATCCCCTCGGCTGACAAAGGATGTCACGACGTCGGCGTGTGATTTTCCACCCTGACTCGGAGTGTGGTGCAGTGGGAGCAGGCTGCATTCATCCAAGAGCCAGGCAGCCAGTGCCTGGGAAGGTATACTGTGGCTAATAGGGGCGGCTGGTGCGGGTAGGCGGCACCTGTGTCTCCTGGGAGCTGGGGCTCTGCGGCGGTGGCATTCCACAGCAATATCGCGGGAGGTTTGGGCGGCGCCCGGTGGCGGGCGGATCTGTGCCTTCCGTCGGTGGGGTGGGGTGTCATGGCGGCGGGGCTCTGGGCTCGGCGGGGGGCGCGGGTGTTGCTGCGGCCGCGGCGGTCGGCCGCCTGGTGCCTTCTGCGCCAGCTTTCGGGTCACGCCGGCGCCTGCGCATTGGAGGTAAACGCTCCTGACCCGGAAGTGAGGGATTGTACTTCCGGGCGGCCGGGGAGGTGGCCCCACCACATGGAGTGGCGGGGAAGTTACTTGAGGAGGCGGTGCAGACCTCTGTAGTGCCATCCATGATGTCTTCTCCTGGGGCAGGGGCGTTGCATCCTCCTGATGGGGAAATGCAGCTGGCCAGCAAGACTCGCAGCAGCAGTGGGCGCAGCAAGGAGGCTGCTCTTGTGAGAGGAGTGAGCGAAGTAAGACTGGTCCACAATCATCTCAGGCTGGCCCTCCACCTCCTGAACCGGTCAGTAGGCACACAGCTTCTGTGGGTGAGTGTGATTCTCTCCTATTATGCTGATTTTCCTCCCTTTTTTCTGTCTCTCCTTAGGCTAAAAAGGCCAAAAAGTTGAAGCATAAGGAATGTGCTCTGTGCATGCAGCCCCTTCCTGAGTCATATGTTAAACGTCAGGCTTGTATAGCTCAGACGTTACAGGAAGAGTCCTCAGTTAAGTCTGCTGACATTCGCTCAATGATCCGGGAGGAACTGCTTTCCCTAAGAAAGGTGGTTCACCCTCGGGCTCCTGCCTCCAGGCCTGGGAAGCCTGTTTCCCCTTGTATGTGTTCTCCAGAAGGCAGTCCGGCTAGGTCTCGTGGTGTCTCTAGGTCTCCTTCGGGATCTCCGGCTTCCTCGTCTTCCTCTTCTGATGATGAAGGGAAGTCCTGTTTTCCACTTGAAAGCATGGAGAATCTGGTTAAATCCATTCGTCACACTATGGGGGTTCCAGACGCTAGGGAATCTCGGTGTGCCCAGGAGATTATGTTCACGGGTCTCTTGGAGAAGCGGAGACGCTCTATCCCTGTGGTGGCGGTCATCAAGGATCTGGTTTATCGTGAGTGGGATAAGCAGGATAGATGTGGCTCCCTTCCTTCTTCTTCCAAACGCCGGTATCCCTTCGATGACGTGGATTTGACTACTTGGTCCAAGGTTCCTAAGGTGGATGCGGCGGTCGCCTCCACCTCTAAACGTTCCTCCCTGCCAGTGGAGGATGCAGGCTTGTTGTCAGACCCACTGGACCGCAAGGCCGAGATGTTACTCAAGCGCTCTTGGGAATCTTGTACGGGGGCCTTCAAGCCGGCTATTTCTGCTACCTGTACGGCCAGATTAATGTTGGTCTGGGTAGATCAACTAGAGGATCAGATTAAGTCGGGGGTCTCCCGGGGACAGTTGTTGTCTTCCATTCCATTAATTAGAGGTGCCTCGGCTTATCTCGCGGATGTTTCAGCGGACTCCTTGCGCCTTGCGGCTCCCTCTGCAGGACTGACCAATTCTGCTCGTCGGGCCCTGCGGTTTAAGGGATGGAAAGGTTATTCCCAATCAAAGTCCAAATTGTGTTCACTCCGTTTCCGTGGTGAGTACCTGTTCGGTGCTGAACTGGCTGAGATTCTGGCCAAGGCAGGGGACCGTAAGAAGGGTTGAGGTAACAGATGAAAGCGGCACTCGTGGATCTTTTGTTTCATATGCTGTTTAATGATCCAGTTTAGGATACATCCATCAGGGAGGGTGTGCAGGGAGGGAGATGACATTCCCTCCCTGCACACCCTCCCCGATGGATGTATCCTAAACTGGATCATTAAACAGCATATGGAACAAAAGATCCACGAGTGCCACTTTCATCTGTTACCTCAATCCACATGCTTCTATCTATAAGCTGAGCACCGGGATTCCAACCACCATCATCCAGACAAAGGAAAAGACACCAGCAGCTACTACAGGTCAGTGCCCTTTCAATCTACTCCATGGGACCGTAAGAAGGGGTTCCCTAATCCAACTGTTCCGTCCTATAGGAGAGCCTTCAGGAGACGTCCGTTAGGACAGAAGAGGTCGTACCGGGAGCCCCGGGACCGTTGGGAACCCAAGAAATGTAAACACAGAGGTGCCCTGTTTGGGGGGTTCTCCTTTAAGCCGGGTAGAAAGTTTCAGCAGTTCGGAGCTCCGAGTGGGTGGTAGTTTGACAAAGTTCTCACATCACTGGACAAGTGTCACCTCCAATCCCTGGATTTTGCAGTTGATCGCTTCTGGTCTTCCTCTGGACTTTACCCGTCCTCCTCCTGATTCCTTTGTGCTCACTTCTCCTCCGTCTCATCATGCCCTTGCCCTGAAATTGGAGATTCAGTCCCTATTGTCAAAAAATGTTCTTGTTGAGGTTCCGGTGGGCCAGGAAGGGAACGGGTTTTACTCCCCCTTGTTCCTAGTTTCTAAGCCCGATGGGTCTTATCGCACGATTATTAATTTGAAGAAGTTAAATTCCTTCCTGGTCTTCCGGTCCTTCAAAATGGAATCTATTCATTCCACGATTAAATTACTGTTTCCTAGATGCTTCATGGCGGTCTTGGACCTAAAGGATGCGTATTACCATCTCGCCATCCACGCCGATTACCAACGGTTTCTTCGGGTGGCGGTCTTCTGGGAGGGACAGGTTCGGCACTTTCAGTTTGCAGCGAAGCCCTTTGGTCTTTCAATGGCTCCTCGAGTCTTTACCAAATTGATCTCCGAGGTGATGGCCTATTTGCGGCAGCAGAGCACTCTCATTGTGCCTTATTTGGACGATTTTTTGGTCGTGGGTGCCTCTTCCGCGCAGTGTAGGACTTGTCTGTCTAATGCCATCTCGTCTTTACAGGCCTTGGGATGGATCATCAACCTGGGGAAGTCCAGACTATCTCCGGTTACTCGCCAGTCCTTTTTGGGTCTCCTCCTCGACTCAGTAAGTCAGCTGTGTCTCCTCCCAGACGACAAGAAATTGCATATCAGGGCTAGGGTCCGACAGGCTATTACACACCTGTCCATGCCCTTGCGGGAGGCCATGTCCCTGTTGGGGTCTCTCTCGTCTTGCATTCCCGCAGTTCAGTGGGCACAGTTTCATACTCGGCCGCTGCAACTAGCGGTGTTGCAAGCGGAGGTCTCTTTGCAGGGTCGGCTTCGTGGTCGCCTTACTTTGTCCCTGGAGGTAGTGGGGTCTTTAGCCTGGTGGACCTTCGTACGCTTTCTAGGTGGGTCCCTGGGTGATTCACCCTTCCCGGGTCATTCTGACCGACGCTAGCCCTGACGGGTGGGGGGCTCACCTGGGGTCCTGTTTAGCTCAGGGGCGGTGGTCTGTGGAGGAATCTTCCGACTCTTCCAACTTGCGTGAATTGAAGGCCATCAACCTTGCTCTTCGTCATTTTCTCCCACAGCTACGAGGCCAGCATGTTCGGGTTTTGTCGGACAACACCACTTCTGTGGCCTACATCAACAAACAAGGCGGTACTCCATCTCGGACTCTGCTGTCTACAGCGGTGGACATTCTCAACCTGGCAGAGACCAACCTGTTGTCCCTCTCGGCCCTCCATATCAGGGGTGTCGAAAATTACACTGCAGACTTTCTGAGTCGCCATTCCCTCCACCAGGGCGAATGGGTCCTCTGTCACCAGGTCTTCAGGAAGATTGTTGCCTTGTGGGGGCTTCCAGTCATCGATCTGTTTGCAACCCGTGCCAACAGGCAGGTCCGCCGGTTTGCATCCCTGAACGTGAGGGATTCCCCGGAGATGGTGGATTCTCTCCAATTCCCTTGGGCTTTCAGTCTCGCTTATGCGTTCCCGCCAATGAACTTGCTTCCGGTGGTGATCAGGGACGAGGGGGCGAGCGTTATCCTCATCGCCCTTTTCTGGCCCAAGAGACCATGGTTTTCCTGGCTCAGAGCCATGTCTGTGTCCGATCCCTGGATTCTTCCCTCGGTCCCCGATCTGCTCTCTCAGGGTCCATGCCGTCACCCTCAGGTGAAGGACCTCCACTTGACGGCGTGGAACTTGAAAGGAGCCTATTGAGATTGCGTGGCTTTTCGGACAGTCTTATTTTCACTCTCCTTCTAAGTAGGAAAGGGGTTACCACTCGGATTTATGGTAGGGTTTGGAGGAAGTTCCTTCAGTTCCATACGGCTCCGTTTTCGCCGGTTGTGCCCATCCCTTCTATCCTGGAGTTCCTTCAGAAAGGTCGAGAGTTGGGTCTTTCTGTGAATACCCTTAAAGTCCACGTTTCTGCCTTAGGGGCTTTGTATGGTTCGGATGTAGCAGGGGACAGATGGACCTCACGGTTTATAGCGGCTTGTGAGCGTAGCGCCCCGGTTCATATTGCTCGGGTGGCCCCGTGGGATTTAAATCTGGTCCTGGACACCCTGATGGAGGCCCCCTTTGAACTTCTTGAAGCAACCTCTGTTAGGTCCCTGTCTCTCAAGACTGCACTGCTAGTGGCTCTCACTTCTGCTAGGCGGGTGGGGGATCTTCAGGCTTTGTCTATTGATCCTCCTTTCCTGTCCATCTTTCCAGATAGGCTTGTCTTGAAACCGGATCCCTCCTACCTCCCTAAGGTCGCTTCTTGGTTTCATAGGAGTCGTGAGATTTTCCTCCCTTCCTTTCTTCCTCATCCTTCTTCTCCTGAGGAGCAGAGGTTCCATACGCTAGATGTCAGGAGATTAGTGTTGCACTACCTTGATAGGACCAGCGCTTCTAGGCAGAGTAGGGCTCTGTTTGTGTCCTTTCAGGGTCCCAGGAGGGCGTGTGCCGTTTCTAAGAGCACGTTGTCTAGATGAATCCGGGATGCCATATGCCTGGCCTACTCGGTGAGGGGACGTAGTCCTCCGGAGGGTGTACGGGCGCATTCAGCTAGGGCCATGGCTTCTTCACGGGCTGAACGCGCTGACGTCTCCATTGACTCGATATGTAAGACTGCAACTTGGTCTTCCCCCTTCTACATTTTATAACCACTATTGCCTGAATTTGTCTTCTGACTCTGACTTGGCTTTCGGGAGATCTGTCCTCAGCACTGTTGTCTCACCCTAGTCTTGCTCTCTGCAATTCTCTCATGTGGGTGCTGTCGTGGCGAGAAGAAAAGACATGATTACTTACCGGTAATTGTGTTTTATGGAGTCCACGACAGCACCCACTCACTTCCCTCCCTCTTTCTTATTTGCACTTTTTTTTGTGCTTTGATGCACTTGCCTCGTAAGAGGGTTGTTGGTTTTGGCTGTTGTTTTATGTATATGGTATATTATGCTTATCTTAACTATGCGTTCCTCTCATGCTCTGTAACACAAACTGATGGAGCGAGGGGGACCGCCCCTTTTTATCTGTAGGTTTCCTGTCCTGGTGGGCAGATCCCCTCTTCTCATGTGGGTGCTGTAGTGGACTCCATAAAACACAATTACCGGTAAGTAATCATGTCTTTTTTTATGCGTCATGTTCACTGTATGGTAAAACTGACATGTCTGTATGATTCCTCGGGTTGTACGAGTTCGTAGAGACCAAACATATACTTTTAGGCTGCGTTCACACATTGGTATTTTGTTGCGCTTTTTTGCTTCGTTTTTCAGCTGCTTCCTCCTCCCCTCTGTGACAGCCCCCATTAGATTTCGCAGTGTATTAATATACACTGCGAAATCTAAATTAAACAAAGGCAAGTGTATGAAAAATAAAAAAGAATGAATACTTTACCTGTCCGACGTCTTTTCCCGGTGTCCGGTGATTAGGCCAAGCGAGGTATCTTCTGCCAGGACCTGCTGTGATGTCAGAGGGGCATTCCCAGCGCTGATTGGGCGCTTGCAGTCATGTGATACATATCACTTGACCGCGAGCAGCCAATCAGCGCCGGGAATGCCCCTCTGATGTCACGGCAAGATCTTGCAGGACACGGATCTCCTGGCCTTGGCACCGGACACCGGGAAAAGGCGTCGGACAGGTAAATTATTCACTCTTTTTTATTTTTCATACACTTGCCTTTCTTTAATTTAGATTTTCAGTGTATATTAATACACTGCGAAATCTAATGGGCGGTCACACATGTCACAGAGGGGAGGAGGAAGCAGGATTCTTCATCCCCTCTGTGACATCACAGGGAGAAAACGCAGGAGCAGCTGCGTAAAGAACTGACATCTCAATTCTTTACGCAGCTGCGCTTTCTCCCAAAAAAAGCACTGCGTATTTTTACGCACAGTCTGCACGGCAAAGTGAATTTCCCATTCACTTTGCTGGCAGACACAAAACACATTGCGTATTTTGAAAAGCCCTCGTAAAAAAGCGTGGCAAAATACGCAATGTGTGAACGCAGCCTTACTTTTTTTAAGTCCGTGTTCGTCAACTCCAGTCCTCAAGATCCACTAGCAATGCATGTTTTCAGGATATCCTTCGTATTGCATAGGTGTTGAAATCATTCCCCGTGCATGTGATTAAAGTGTCACTTGTGTAATACTAAGGAAATCCTGAAAACATCCACTGTTGGTGGCTCTTGTGGATTGGAGGTGAGGAACACTGATCTAAGTGCTGACAAATATTCAGAAGTTTAAAGAAAAAAAAAAACTTTAAGCGCCATTTTCCATGACCTGTAGCATTCTCATTTTACGCATCTGTGGCTGTGTGATGGCTTATTTTTTTGCGTCTTGAGCTGACTTTTTTTTTTAGATGTGAAGTTTTCATTGCAATGTTTCAGTGACCAAATATATTTAAATGGAACCAACCAGCAGGATTTAGGGCTGTACTTAAGTTGCTCTGCTGTACCATATCAATACATAAGATGTTCATAGAGTCCCTAAACCAGAATTTAGTTAATACTTATAGTTTTAGTGTAGGCAGGATATTCTGGACATATCCTTGGTGGTCGATAATGATTGCCATCTCCAGATGGATGTCTTCAGGAAAAATACATCTGTTCTCTCCTTACTCCATACGCCTTCTTCACACTGTAACATTACTATGAGGGCAGTCCCTGTTGTGCAGGGACTGCCCAACAGAATGAACAGAATGAGGTGGATCTGTTCTACTTTTGAACTCTTTGAGAAACATACCAATGACCTACAAGATGGCTATACCCCCTCTGAAAAAGCCTATCGTTGTGTTAGACAGGGTTACAATAGGGCCAGAGACATCCAGAGGGATCAATTATAACAATCTTCTGGTAGGAGGCGGACTGCTGAGAATACTATTCATTTTATTGGTACTGTAGGGATTTGCTCTGGTAGACAGCGGCAGGGACACGGTAATGAGGCAACACACGGGCTTAAAGTCCAAATGTCAGTGTTTCATTCACACTTTAACCCCTTCACCCCCGGGCCTATTTTGACCCTAATGACCCAGGCCATTTTTGTCAATTCTGACCAGTGTCCCTTTATGAGGTAATATCTCTGGAATGCTTCAACGGATCCTAGCGATTCTGAGATTGTTGTATCGTGACATATTGGACTTCATGTTAGTATTAACTTTAGGTCGAAATGTTGTGGTTATTTTGAAAACAAAAATTTAAAAATTGAAATTTGCATTTTGTTTTTGCACCAGAGAGTTATGTGACACAAAATAGTTTAATAAATAACATTTCCCACATGTCTACTTTACATCAGCACAATTTTTGAAAAAAAAATTTTTTGTTCGGAAGTTATAAGAGTTCAAAGTTCATCAGCAATTTTTCATTTTTCCAGCAAAATTTACAAAACCTTTTTTTTTGTGACCACATTACATTTGAAGTCCCTTTGAGGGCGTACATGTCAGAAAACACCCAAAGTGACACCATTCCAAAAACTGCACCCCTCAAGCTACTCAAAACTACATTCAAGAATATTATTAACCCTTCAGTTGCTTCACGGGAACTAAACCAAATGGAAGGGAAAATGGTCATTTTAATTTTTCCAACAAAAATGTCTTTTTAGCCTCAATTCTTTCATTTTCACATGGGCAACAGGATAAAATGGATCCTAAAAATTGTTGGGCGATTTCTCCTGAGTACATCGATATCTCATATGTGGTCATAAACCACTGTTTGGGCTCACGGCAGGGCTCAGAAGGGAAGGTGCGCAAATTGACTTTTGGAGCTAATTTTCCATTCAAAAAGTCAAATGGCGCTCCTTCCCTTTGAGCCTGCCGTGTGCCCAAACAGTGGTTTATGACCACATATGAGGTATCGGTGTACTCAGGAGAAATTGCCCAACAATTTTTAGGATCCATTTTATCCTGTTCCTCATGTGAAAATGTAAAAATTTAGGCTGAAAGAAAATTTTTGTGGAAAAAAAAGTACTTTTTCATTTGTACGGATGAATTTGTAAAGCACCTGGGGGTTCAAAATGCTCACCACCCATCTAGATAAGTTCCCTGGAGGGTCTAGTTTCCAAAATGGGGTCACTTGTGGGGGAGCTCCAATGTTTAGGCACACAGGGGCTCTCCAAACGCAACATGGTGTCCGCTAACAATTTGACTGAAAAATCAACTCAAATTGTTAGTGGACACCACGTCGTGTTTGGAGAGCCCCTGTATGCCTAAACATTGGAGCTCTCTCACAAGTAACCCCATTTTGGAACAAGATGCCCTACCAAAGGTCACTTCCACCGTGTCTATGTGCAATTTAGAAATAATTCTGACAAATTCTTTGCCTACTGCCGCATGCCCTTTTCATCCTTTGATTACCTCTTGGAGGAACAGCAACCCCTGATTTTACAACCCAGCATTTCTGCGGAGGAGCGACTTTTGGTAACCCTAAAGGCCCCGTCACATGGCATGACATCGTTAACGACATTGATGATACGTCACGGGTTTGGAGGCGTACCAGCGACGTCGTTGCGACCTTGTTGCGTGTGACTGGCAAGTTGCTACGATAAATCGTTGGATCGAAGTTGACAGGTTTACCAACATGTTGTAAAACCTGACGATATCAACTCAAGTAACCTGCTGCATCGTTCTGTGTGACACCGCGATAACTATGTCGTGGACGACTTCGCCCATTCACAGCAATGAGCAGGGATCGTTTGCGGGGTTTGCGAACGATACCTGCTCACAACATCGTTGGTGAGTTGTCCACGATATCTAGACGTGTGACATCTCACCAACGATGTCAAAACGATGTCTGCAACAATCGCGCACCCATGAGATCGTTGCGGACATCGTTACAACGTTGTGCCGTGTAACGGGGCCTTAAGGTCTGCGGATCTGAATCACTCCATTAGCCTTGATTGTATTGAGTAGCTTTCAGTCGTGCTTATGTGTCGACATACTCCTTTATCACATGTGCTTGTAGATATTATTATTTGGCCTAGCTTTGCAATAGGGCCCTTAATAATGTACTCCCAGCTTTGCTAATTGTTATCCCATGAATTTGTATGTAACTTTGTCTTTTGGTGTGTTCCTGTCAACAGGACGATCATATGCTGCCCTTCACTTAGAATTCCTTCTTGGCAGGTCCACCATCGGGGCCATAGTCAGCTCTACATGTGTTGCTATTTGGGATTGGCTTTATAACACTCTTATGCCTGAACCAATAGAAGAGCGTTGGCTGAAGACAGCACCTGGCTTTTAAAATAAGTGCCAGTTCCCAAACTGCCTGGGAGCCAGTTAAGTAGGGAGAATGTTAACTATGTAATTAAGGCAGTGGTAATGCTCCACAACCTGACTAGGACACGTGAATACTTAGATTCAATAAATCAAGAGGCAGCAATGGAAAGTTATCTGCACACACTACCCTCCTCAAGGGCTACTGGTAGTCGGCCGCTTTCTGTCCTTCGCGTGCGCTATATGTTGTGTAATTATTTTGTGTCTAATGAGGGCTCAATACCCTGTCAACAGGATGCAGTTCGTTGACATGTTAAAAACATGTTTTTGTTTTTTTTCTTTGTGTTTTTACATGGGCCTCAACGACATCATGTTACATAGAATTGGAGCTCTAGACACATGCCCTACAGCACGAATCGCATGAATGATTCCCTTTCTAAGCCTTTCACTATTAGAAACGTTACACACCAAGGCTGTTCGCTTTCTCCCCTAGTGTACGTTCTCTGTATGGAGTCCCTGGCTTTGGTGCTTAGGGGTAACCCATCAATCCAAAGAGTAAGAATGGAGGTGGGTAACCACAAACTGGATCTCTTTGCGGATGACTTTCTTCTCTTCATAACAAATCCCCTCTTTAGTATCCCCAATATCCTTTCAGAATTGCAAAAATATGGTTGCCTGAGTAACTTTAAGATCTATACGGCCAAATCGGAGTTGCTCAACATATCCTTCTCAGGAACCATGATCGATTTACTGCCGTTTAACTTCCCATTCGAGTGGAAGTTTGATACTCTAAATTACCTAGGAATGAAACTGATGTGTGACCTGTCCTGCCTATATACGGTCAATTTTTCACATATCCTTAATCAGGTAAAGTTGGACTTCTCTAAGTGGCATAAGTTATCCTTGACATGGCTACTATAGAGTACATACCATTAGAATGGACCTCTTCCCCCATATTATACCATTTTATATACGTAATTACCTTTATCTTACCAGCATCATTCTTTTCCAGATTAAAGAGTATGATCTTGAAATGTATATGATCTCATGGCAGATTAAGACTATCTGACAGGTTATTGTGCAGAAGGGTGGAGAAGGGAGGGGTTGGCTTACCAGATCTCAAACTCTACCACTCTGTGACATTGAAGGGATCCTGTCACCTCCAAAACGCCTCCTAAGCTATCAAAACATGTCCCTGCAGCATATTATCACTAATCTCACACTCCTTTTGTCTCAGAAAAGCATCCTGTGAAAGTGGAGAAAAACATTTTATAACTTACTCATTAGCGATGTTAATTAGCAGGGGCTATATTCTTTAGCCCCTTGGGCGGGCCCTCTTCGTCATAAGATCATGCCCTAATAGGCGTGATCTTCTATTCATATTGTATTCAGCGACTCCCTGCTCTCCTCGGCTGTAATGACGCGAATCTCGTCTTTTCCGGCATCGGGTGACATCAGTACACCTACGCCGCATGCGCAATGTGGTGCTTGAAGCCTACAGAGCGGCGCGGGTGTACTGACGTCACCCGATTCCGGAAATGATGCGATTTGCGTAATTACAGTCCTATTACAGCCCAGGGAGGCGCTGAATCGCTAATGAGTAAGTTATAAAACGTTTTTCTCCACTTTCACAGGATGCTTTTCTGAGACAAAAGGAGTGTGAGATTAGTGATAGGATGCTGCAGGGACATGTTTTGATAGCTTAGGAGGCGTTTTGGAGGTGACAGGATCCCTTAAAGTAAATGCATCTTAAATCTCTTTCAGCTGGAGAAGGTAAAAAAAATAGGTGAGAGTAGAGGCTATGTGTGCAGCAGTTAACTCTTTGTTCATGATTTGGACATCGAGTTCGGCCCCAGAGAAGTCCTTGCCATTCCTTACCAGACACCTAAAATCATTTCTCCAATGTATAAACAAGTCTCTACACCTAACAACTATTCCTGGTCTGCTGACACTCATTTATGGAAATCCTCATTTTCCAGTAGAATTTGTCAGATCTTTTTTCCTAAATGTTTCAAAGGTTCATACCTCACAATTTCTACGTATATCTCACAAACAGCGATCAAAGACATAGCGGTACTATTTCCTGGGGTGGTGCCTTCCCCTGACTCTTGGTTTCTTTACGCTTGATTGAGAAACTACATTGTCTTTAAGCACCCTGACATACTTGGAGAGGAGATGCGTGGAGAGAAGACCTCTGGAGCATTCGATTTCGGTCCTGTATAAAATTTTCCAAGATACCATTGATTCCTACTAACTCCCTGTTATTCATTAAGAAATGGGAGAGGGATCTTGGAAGACAATTTTCTCCTGTGAAATGAGACGTTTCCTTGTTTACACACAAAGCCCCCATTTTCGGCAATCTCCCAAGAAAAAAATTACAAGGTGATGGCGAGATGGTACAGATGTCCCGTGGATATTCACACCATCTTCCCATCAGCTTTAGACATGTGCTGGAGACGGTGAGGACATGAAGGCTTGTATTTACATTCTTGGTGGGATTGCCTGCACATCTGTTCCTTTTGGGCTGATACGGGTGAGCGCTACCATAAAGTCACCTCTGAACGCATTGCTTTCACGGCTGAGCTGGCCCTTCTGAATTTCACTACTATGTCCTTATCCAAATTCAAAAGAAGCCTACTACGACATTTTTTGACAGCCGCAAGGAGGGTGATCCCCAGATTTTGGAAGAAGACTGATTGTCCTTCCTGCAAAGACTTAGTGGCAGAGATTAATGATATGTGCAGGATGGAGGAACTTGTAAGCCACAGCATGCCAGGTAACAATAGTATCACTACACACATCTATGGGCCCCTTGGATCATGCTTAGAGAAACCCTTGATCTCGAGACCTGGTTATCACGGACATAATGGCAACCACCTGACTTGTCACTTTGTGCTTGATGTGCTTATTAGAGCCCTTTGACATCCATATATCCAATCTCCTTGATGACTGGACTTTGACACCCACTCACGCCCTCCTTGATCTGTTCTTTCCCTTTTGCCTTTCTCTCCTTCTTTTCCATTCTTTCTTTATGTCACTCTCTATCTCTCTTGGAGTTGCTACTCCAATTCTCACATTACCTTCTTGATAGTTTGTCCCTGCCTGACACATATTTTATTTCCTTCATACTAGGAAGGATATGTTGTTTAAATATTCTCGCAAAACCCACCTCGTGTTATTCTCACTTCACGATTCCCCCTTAGACATCGTTATTTTGTATCTGACTCTGCTTCATAAAGTGAATCACCCTTCCTGGGGTTTTGCAATATTGTTATTACTGTTTCATATTTTGTTATGAACAACTTGTTGTAATGGTCTGGTCTTTCTAATAAAATCTGATTTAATGAAAAACATGTTTTTTTTCCCCCAAGTACCGTATGTATATTTACAATTTCTGTACATGGTATGTTAATCCAAAGATATTTGTCATGAACAAAATTGTATTTGCTGAAACATAGTACTTAAAATATGTTTATTCACACATATTGAAATAAGCAAAGATTCCCAAATATATCATCATAGGGCTGGGTCACATATGTTTTTTTTCTAAAAATAAAATTACGGTAAACAAAAAAAATAAAAAATAGCAGTTTATAGACATGACACTTCTTGTAAAAACAAAACAAACTATAAATTAATGTACATTGAGTTGTCTTGATTGGCATGGTTATGAACATTAGTGGTGGCCTGTTGTCTGTTTTCTGAAGCCTGATTGGCACTAGATGATGTGAGCATATTGTAGTGCCCAAATGTATGGCTAGGAAACATATCCCTGCTGGATTGGCTACTTTGCAAATGTTGTCCAAATGACATGGAGGTTTCCCAAGGTCGGGTATTAGTTGGCATGTTGTCTGCCCTATCCTGGCCAGGTTGGGTACCCTCGCCAGGAAGACTATTATGCCATGTCCTAACTGAACTATTTTCACCATGTTGCCCAGGATATACTGCCTGTGTTGTAATACCATTTGGCTTGTAGTTTGAAAAATTTGTGGAATACCAGGGGTCTGTTAGCATTCTGATGGCTGTCATTGGTTTTCCGAACCTGGAATGGGATAATCTGCATGTTGGTGGTTGGTTGAAGAGGGGCTTGTGCTTGAAGATTAGTGCTACCTCTTTGCATCAGATTGTCTATAGACATTTGCCACCTTTCAAGGAGATGAAACACCAACCTGGGGTTGTGGGTGGTGTACAAGCATCAATCATCATATCTAGGGCATTCCTGCACTGCAGTCGGATCTCACGTGGTATGTCATGTTGGTATTGTGCAATACGGCGGCCAAAAGCCTCCTCCCCACCATAATGTACGGTAAGAGATGGGTACTGCAGTATTTCCGTCTCTCTCGCATAGGGCACTGATACTGGGGAGTTCCCTCCAGCGTCTAGCTCATTGAGAAATACTTATATTAGCTGCACGGTTTGGGCTAGTGCTGGTACGCAGATCTTCAGATGCAGAGTCTGACACAGCTGATGCAGAGGCTGCGAATGTGTCAAGTTCCTCATTTGCACCTGCTGGAGCCGTACCTGTGGTGGCAGGAATCAGATCGCCTTGCGTGAGGTGGTTCCTTGGATGATTGTGCACCATCAGCAGCAGCCACATGTTCGACAACTGTGTCCAAAACCACATCTGATTCAGAGGCGGCATCACCATCAGTCAGGTTGGATTCACTGCTGAGAAAAAAACAGACCAAAAATAGTATACAATAAGAGCGAATCCAACATCAGCCACAATGACAACTTTAACCCTATAAGGACCAAGCCTTTATTTAGAAATTCTGACCAGTGTCACTTTTTTAAGGTTATAACTCTTGGAATCACTGGGATATGTTGAATTCTTCCAGATTATTTTTTCATGACATTGATATTGGACTTCATGTTAGTGGTAAATTTAGGATATTTTCTGCATTTCTTTCAAAGAGCGTGTTTACACGAAGTGACAGGTCAAATCCATGACGGGTATAGCCGTCATTGGTCATTAAGGAGTTAAAAGCAAACAACAAAAACAAAAACAGCAAGGGCATGTGTAAGGCCCTTTTCACATCAGCATTTTTGCTAAATCGTGGCTGATTTATAGCATCTGCCGCCTAATGGACAACTTGCGGCAAGCCCTTATTCATTCTCTATGGGTCTTGCGGCAGGTGCGGTTTTTGTCGCGATCAGGTACTTGCGGCAAGTCAAAAAACGCAGCTAGCCGCGTTTTTTTGACTTGCTGCAAATGCTGGATTTGCCAGATCGCAGCTAAAAGCACACTTGCTGCACCTTCCGCAAGTCCCATAGAGAATTAATGGGGGCTTGACACAAGTCGGCCATTATGCGGCAGATGCGGTAGATCTGCCGGTTTTGCCATGTTTCAGCAAAAATGCCGATGTGAAAGCAGCCTAATACAGGTTTATCCAAAGCAGCATCTCTTGCTTATCAAGAAAGCATTGACAACAATAATCATAGGACTCATATCCATGGCAAAAGCGCTTGACACAGCACACCTTTTGCAACCCATTTAGTTCCACAAAACATACAGCTGAAAATAGAAAAAACGTTAATGGACCTGGCAGGTTAGCCATGGCAAAAATCAACAAGCAGGCTGCTTATGATATAGTACTTGTACTGCATGATGGGACACTTAGGCTACATTCACACATGGCATATTTTGCCGCGTATTTGGCAGTGGCGCTTTTTTGTGTGCGTTTTCGCTCAAAAGTGCAACTGCATGCTGACACCGCGCTTTTCCCAAGGCCATTTTAACATGTAGCCTATTGGAAAAGCGCGCCGAAAAAAGCATGAAGATTTATCATAGAAATTCTTTTTGTGCGCACTGTTGCAGTGAAAGCGCGTACGCAAAAATACGCAGCTAAATGCGACATCTGCATGCCTTTCAGCAATAGCCAGAGCTTTTGCTGGAAGGCGTATCAAGCTTTCTTTTGCGCTGCTTTTACACGAGCGCTCAAAAGCGCAGCGTAAAAGCAGGAATATGCGCCCATTACACCGCGTGTGAACTTAGCCTTAGGCTACTTTCACACATTGCTCATTTTTGAGTGCTTTTTTACAAGCGCTTTTCAAAAGTGCGCAATGTGCCTTGTGTCTGCTGGCAAATTGAATGTGAAATTCACTTTGCCGTACAGACACAGCATAAAAATACGCTGCGCTTTTATGGAAGCCTCATTATAAGCGCTGGAATTACGCAGCGGTGTTCGCACACTGCGTAATTCCAGCGCTTTTTATCAGAGGCGCAGGAGAAATCCAAGGATGTGACTTCACACGGAGGCAGCCCTAGGGAAAACAGTAACAGGAAATCCCACCATTTTGAGATTCTTTATTCCTTGTTTCCCGTATCTGTTCCCGTGTGACGAACATGGACACCTTCAACCGAATGGCCATTAATGTCGGTCTCCTCATCGAGACGGTAAGTATGTGTGTAATGTATGTGTGTGTGTGTGTGTGTGTGTGTACTCTGTGTGTCTATGTGTCGTGTGTGTAAGTGTGTGTGGCTCCTAGTCTTGTATGTACAGGCAGCTTCTGGCTGCAGAACATACACTGCTTAAAGCTAAAAAAAACACATGGATACTCACCTCTCCGATGGATGGGAGAGGCGTCCGGTCCCGCGGCTTCCTGCATCTGCTGGTGAACCGATCAGCTGACTATCAGCCTATCCCATAGGATAGGTGAGTATGGATATTGGTCATGTACTGATCAGCAGAATTTTCCGGCTGACCGGCCAATGACCTGATGTACCTGAGGGACATCAGGTTAGTACCTCAGGTACATCAGGTCATTGGCTGGTCAGCAGAACAATTCTGCTGATCAGTTTAGTGGCTGTGACATCAGCTGATCTGTTTGCCGGGTGGTAAACCAATCAGCTGACAGTGGATTTGTTTTGAACATCGCGGGACTAGACCCTGGACTGCGTCGGAGGTTTTTTTTTGGGGGGGGGGGGGAAGTAATAAATTGGAGAATGAGGTGTGTTTTTAATATATTTTATAATAAAGTTTTTTTCTGTGTTTTTTTTCCCTCTATTTTTCTATTGCTAATTTCTGACTATCATACTGACGGCTGAGATTAGCAATAGGGGCTTGGTGGCAGCTGGAATAAAAAAGCTGTCACCAACCCCGTTATTACCCAGACTACCACTGCCCAGGGCAGCTGGAAGAGTGGGGGTAGCCTCCAATTTTGGCGTCTCTCATAGAGGCACCAATTCTGGGGTGGTTGCTGGCTGCGGTCCTCAGCGCGGGGGTGCCCAGAATGGTTGGGCCTTACCACCCTGAGGATTCCAGCCCCCACCTGCCTGGGTTACCTTTGCTGGACATAGAAAATCACTGGATTGTCTAAGTCCAGTGAAGGTAACAACAAGCAGCCGGGGTTACCTTAGCTGCCTATAGCAAGTGCTGCAAAGAACACGCCATTTTTTTCAGGGCCAAGTTTACAATAATTTCTCTATTGCTAATGGCCAGCTATCATATTGACGGCTGACATTACCAATAGGGGCTTGGTGGCAGCTTTGAAAAAAAACAGGCACTAACAGAGGCGTAAGTTGAAGTTCTTGGGCCCAGATGCGAAAGCTCCAACAGGGCCCCCAATATTGTCAAATCTTTTATAGCATTAGTCTTTTTCTATAGCCCAAAGGGACTTTTGGGGCCCCAGTGCAATTGCAACCCCTGCATCTATTCTAGTTACGCCCCTGGGCACCAACCCCTTTATTACCCAGACTGCCACCGCACAGTGCAGCTGGAAGAGCGGTGGTAGCCCCCAGGTTTGGCGTCTCAGAAAGCTTACCTATCAGCTACTGTTTACCCGCTAACGTTTGGGTGCATGTCCATGCACCTTGATATCACCTCCATAAGCATCCCTGTGTCACCAAACTTGTTAATGAGTAATATTTTTGGAAGATGTCTATTGTTCAATTACTTCTGCTTCTATGTAAATAGATTGACAAAACTCCCCATTAGGCCTGCGTTCGTAAGAATCTAAGCTATCTATATATAAAGTAAATGAATCCAATTGGTAAATGGCGTAACAGGAAAAAAATAAAAAAACACCAGAATTATGTTTTTTGGCCACCACATTGTTACAATAAAATGCAATAAAAGGCAATCAAATATTGTATCTGAGTCAAAATGGTATCAGCAAAAATGGCAGCTTAGAGTGCAAAAAGTAAGCCTCCCATAGCCCTGTATCTTGAAAAATTAAAACATTAATGGGTCTTGGAAAATTACGAATAAAGCTACCGTATATACTCGTGTATAAGCCGACCCGTGTATAAGCCGACCCCCCTACTTTTGCCCCCAAAAACTGGGAAAACTTATTGACTCGCGTATAAGCCGAGGGTGGACTCCAGCACAGGTATACAACCCCCAGCAGTGAGGTATACAGCAGCCTCCCCAGTGGTAGTATACAGCAGCAGCCCCAGTGGTAGTATACAGCAGCCCCAGAGGTATATACAGCCCCAGAGGTATATGCAGCCCCAGAGGTATATGCAGCCCCATATGCAGCCCCAGAGGTATATGCAGCCCCATATGCAGCCCCAGAGGTATATGCAGCCCAGAGGTATATGCAGCCCCATAGGTATATGCAGCCCGATATGCAGCCCCAGAGGTATATGCAGCCCCATATGCAGCCCCAGAGGTATATGCAGCCCCATATGCAGCCCCAGAGGTATATGCAGCCCCATATGCAGCCCCAGAGGTATATGCAGCCCCATATGCAGCCCCAGAGGTATATGCAGCCCCATATGTATATGCAGCCCCATATGCAGCCCCAGGGGTATATGCAGCCCCAGAGGTATATGCAGCCCCATATGCAGCCCCAGAGGTATATGCAGCCCCATATGCAGCCCCAGAGGTATATGCAGCCCCATATGCAGCCCCAGAGGTATATGCAGCCCCAGAGGTATATACAGCAGCCCTAGTGGTGTATACAGCAGCCCCAGTGCTGTATACAGCAGCAGCCCGAGGGCTGTATACAGCAGAAGCCCCAGGGCTGTATACAGCAGAAGCCCCAGGGCTGTATACAGCAGAAGCCCCAGGGCTGTATACAGCAGAAGCCCCAGGGCTGTATACAGCAGCAGCCCCAGGGCTGTATACAGCCGCAGCCCCAGGGCTGTATACAGCCGCAGCCCCAGGGCTGTATACAGCCGCAGCCCCAGGGCTGTATACAGCCGCAGCCCCAGGCTGTATACAGCCGCAGCCCCAGGGCTGTATACAGCCGCAGCCCCGGAGGTATACAGGCCCCCCCATCAAGCTCCAGGGCCCCCCCCTTGAGCGGTGTCCTGTAAAGGAATATCATACTTGCCAGTCTCCTGTCGCGCCGTCCGCAGCTGCCGACATGACGATCCCGGGCTTCATTCAGCGTGTTCCGGATTCCGACTTCCTGTAGTCGCGGGCAATGACGTCATTGCCCGCGACTAAAGGAATGCGGAAGACGCTGAATGAAGCCCGGGATCGTCATGTCGGCAGCTGCGGACGGCGCGACAGGAGACTGGCAAGTATGATATTCCTTTACAGGACGCCGCTCAAGGGGGGGGGCCCTGGAGCTTGATGGGGGGGCCTGTTTACCTCCGGGGCTGTGGCTGTATATATACATATACTCGCGTATAAGCCGAGGGGGGACTTTTCAGCCCAAATTTTGGGCTGAAAAAGTCGGCTTATACGCGAGTATATACGGTAATTTTTTTTTTTTTTTTTTTTATACAAATTTCTGGATTTTTTTCATCATTGAAATAATAAAAAAAATGTTCGGCATCTGTTTAGTCTGACCTAGATAATCATCTTATGAGGTCACTTTTACCACATAGTTAACATGATAAATAAAAAACTCAGAAAAACATTGTGGAATTGCACTTTTTTTTTTAAATTTCAAAGCGTTCAGACTTTTTTTTTTCTCATTCTCCAGTACATTATGTGGTAGAATGAATGATGTACGGTAATTCAATAGCACAACTCATCCCGCAAAAAAATAAGCCCTCGTACGGCTATGTGGAAGGAAAAATAAAAATGTCATGGCTCTTGGAAGAAGCGGAGGGAAAAATTGCTCAGTGGTGAAAGGTATAAAATCAGGCTTTAATCTTCGTGTTCATGATGGCTGTAATTAGTTAGGGGACCTCCTTAATTCCTAAATTTGAAGACAGTTATCAAATAGAACTTACAAGGCATTAAGGCTATGTGCACTTCAGTCGTTTTGTGGGCTGCTTTTTACCGATTTCCGTCGGCGGTTTCCGCTCAGTTTTATGTTAATTTATGTTAATCCTACCCACCGGTAGGATTAACATGCTACTCAATGGAGTTTAGAAAACGCTGTGTACATTACAACGATTTTTGTCTTGACGTTTTCAGTTTATTCACCGGTTTCCGACCGATTCTCAAAGATAGAGCAAGCGACTTCTTTTCAGCGTTTTTCCAGCGGGTCCAGCTGAACAAGTGCAGCAAAGACCAGTCTGGAAATCGCTAAGGAACACGCCGGGGAAATCGCCAAGAACACGCTGTCCAAACGCTAGTAACCCGATCGCAAATCGTTAGCAAAACGCTAACAAAACCAGGGACACTAGCGAGTGCAGAAAACTCAGTTTCTGCTAATCTCCACCGGTTCCCGGTCGTTCTGCAAAGATGCAGAAACGACTGATGTGCACATAGCCTAAAGGGGATGTACATAATTAATAAAACTTTACTAAATTCTTTCAAAAAACAGCACCCCCCCTGTCTACTGGTCACATGTAGTAGTACAGTATAGGTCCATTCCCTTCGATTAAGCTGAGCTGCAATATCACACACAACCTGTAGACAGGGGTGGCGCTGTTTTGAAAGAAATCCGTTATGTTTATAGAATTCTGGACAACTCCTTTAAGGTCAATATTTCCATTGGTGACCCCAGAACACCACAAGACCCCTAGGATGGGCCTTAATTCAAATATATTTTTCTTATTATATGAAGAATATAGCAGATCTTTGTTAAAGATGACATTTAAGTAGATGATCCTATGGAAACATTCTCCTTACTGAATCTCTAGTTTGTAAAACCTATTTCATTAAACACTTGTAGGTAATTTTTAATCAATATAAGGCCCCATTCACACACTGCTTCTTTTGCTGCATATTTTTACGCACAAGCTCAAAAAAAGCCGGGAGTGGAACAATCAAAACCAGGAGTGGCACACTCAGAGGAAAGGTCTGAAGGCCACTTCACACACACAGATATCTGAGTCCAATATCTGAACAGATCTCTGATTGCAGTGAAATCATGGATACATTGCTCCATGTTGTACACACCACAAAATGGAGCAATGTATCCATGATTTCACTGCAACCAGAGATCTGTTCAGATATTGGACTCAGATATCTGTGTGTGTGAAGTGGCCTTAATAGAAACAAGTGCTCCACTTATATGTTTAATCACCCACTCCTGGTTTGTGATGAGCTTGTGCTTAAACGCAGCAAAAAAAGCAGTGTGTGAATGGGTCCTAAGGCTGGCTTCAGACTGCGTGTCTGATCCGATCCGTAGCTGTCTGCTTGAGGCAGACAGCCGCGGACCGGATCAGCACACAGGACGGGGGGCTATTATGCCCTCCGATCCTGTGTGCAGCCGCACGCAGCTGAACCAGCTGACAGGTCAGGACCGCGGCGCCTGCGGTCCTCACCTATTAGCAGCAGGAACTGCGTGCGGCTGCACACAGGATCGGAGGGCATAATAGCCCCCAGTCCTGTGTGCTGATCCGGTCCGCGGCTGTCTGCCTCAAGCGGACAGCTACGGATCGGATCAGACACGCAGTCTGAAGCCGGCCTAAGGAGTCCTGTGTTCAGAATCCCCATCTCTTGGTCAGAGTATAATGGCGGGTTTACACGTCGCGATATCGCAGTACAATTTCAATGAAAAGTCACGTGATTCGATCGTTGGACCCGATATCGTTCCTGCGTTGTATGGTGTGAATGTCCAATACGATGCAGGAACGATGTCAATGCGATATCGGGGATCGAATGAGCGTGCTATTCAATGCCCCGATATTGAAGGGAGATTGGAGCAGATCGTGCTGTGTAAACGCCCAATTACGATGCGATTTGAAACGTCACCCATTCACTCCCATGTTAACTATGCGATCCTGGGTTGGGGGGCGTAGACATCGCATGGACGTTGTATTTCGATATCGCAGCATGTAAACAGTCAATGCGATGCGGGTGAAACGTGCACTAATTGCGCGCTCCCGCGCCATTGAGTTGCGATATCGAAACGATATCGTGGCGTGTAAACCCACCATAAGTGGTTAGAAAGAGCGACTTTCCCTTTGAGGAGCTGTCCTGTATGACACAGACAGACAATGATGGGAATGGATGTGTGTCTATGTGTGTGTGTGCTCAGTGTATATGTGTATTATATAGTGTTTGTGTCATATACCGTGTGTTGTGTGAATGTAGCATCCCCATTTATAAACCCTAGCAGCACAGACGAGAGCTCATAGGTGTAAACATGTTGGCAATCACCCAACAAACGAGCAAAATGCGGCTCATCATCAGGTGATTAAGACTGTTTATGGAGGAACATAAATCCTTGCTCTCGGCAGCACATCGCCGGCTGCAAACTGCAGAAGTGCTGCCGATAACATGATATTGTAGAGGACAGATTGCTGTACTGGTGATTGTTCTGTGCCATCATTCTTCATTATGATGGATAACAAGGCTGGAAACAAGCGCCGAAGGACTTGAATATTATAAATCGCGCTCATTTACCAGTCTAAAATCGGCACTTGTAAATGTACCCTAAATGTCTGAGTGTGCTGGTGCAATATGTGAGCATTTAGGGCCCACTTTAACCTTTTGCCCAGGGCCCCACTTTGCCTAAAACCGGCCCTGTATAGATGTAAATTGATAATCATAATCAACATAAAAACAAACAAAAGACATTTAAAAAAAAATCACATGATGCCCACTTGCCATGAATAGAAGACACTCCCCCCCCCCCCCCCCCAAACACCCCCTCCCCCAAAAATCATATATACTACAGGCATTAGGATCCACTGCTGAATAGAAGGCACTGTATATCTATGGCAGAACTCAGAGGGCTGCCAGGAATACCATGCAGCGAAGACCACAGAGTACCGGCCAGTGCGTGTTTTTATTTTTTTTGTGGTACGGTTACAAAGATGGAGATTGTGGGGATACCGTATTGGGGGATGCAGTAACGCATGCCTTGGAAAGAAAATGTGCATGTTTCGGAGCAAACATTTATATAACACACTGTATTTTGTTTGGGGCCAACAGGGTAGAAACTCACGTTCTTAAGTCCTGGTACAGGTTTTGAAAACTTCCTTTGTCCTCACGCTCTTCCAGGATGGGGTGCACCCACATCCTTTTGGGACGATTGCGGACCTAAAAAAAAGAAAAAAAAAAATCATAACATCATTGATTACACAACTCCGGTGAATACTTGCAAAATATGCACAGTAGGACACAGAGGCATAGAGAGAGACAGAGACGAGAGACACAGACACCTAGCAGTCCCATACATGGCACATACCAGTCTGCGGTGCAGGACTTCGGCTACTATAATGAGCCCCAGCCGACGTCTGTTGCTGAGGCGTCTTTGACTCCAGGCCTTTGCAGCTGGCAGATTAGCCATGCTGTATACTCCAGTGTATATTCTCTTCGCAGTAATGAAGACAGGAAATGACATCAATGACACTTTTTGTTACTCCTTTCTTTTTTCTTTTTCAATAAACTTTGTTTCACTGTCTTTGTAGTATACAATGCAGAAAAAAGTGCAGTGTGTGAATGGAGGCGCGTCTTTTACCTGCGTACAAAAACGCAGGTAAAAACTGCAAGAAAATAAGTAGGCGTAAAAAAAAACAAATAAGCAGTGTGTGAACGTAGCCTTGAACAAGTCAATTTTTCTCAAACAAATAATCAACCACACCCAAATAATGGTAAATGGCAATATTAGGCCTCTTTCACATCAGCATTTTTTGCTGATTTGTGTCAGATATACCGCATCTGCTGCATAACGGCTGCACTTGCGGCAAGCCCCATTCATTGTTTATGGGATTTGCCGGTTCGTGGCAAAAGCCGCATTTGCCGCATCTGCCGCAAGTTCCATAGAGAATGAATGAGGCTTGCCGCAAGTGCAGCCGTTATGCGGCAGATGCGGTAAATCTTCCGGATCTACTGCAAATCAGCAAAAACACTGATGCGAAAGGGGCCTAATTTAGTCATTTCTTGCTGAACTTCAAGGGTACTCTCCAGAAAGCTGGGAAACATTTTCTGGCATATTCGCATCCAGGCTGCCTCACAACGACTACAAACTGCATACATTAGGTCGCGTTTATCCCATATGACAGGATGGCACTGCACCAGCACTATCAGCATTTTGACATTAATATGCCTTGACGTCTTGCTTCCTCTATATCCGGTGGAGGTGGTCACCGGGCTTGTGCTTGTAATATGACACTACACCATTTTCCAAATTATCATGCAAATGTTATTTTTCTCTGATTTTTCTTAATGGTCGGTGCAGATGACAGTCAGTATAATAAAAGTCATCACCCATTAGAGTATACATCAAATTTTTTTTTAAGAAACCTCCTAATGATAACAGTATAATCTTCAAAATTAAAAAAAAACTCTAAATGCACTGTTCCAAATTATTACGCACAGTAGAGTTTACATTTGATATGTTTGAAAGAACTGAAAATGCTCATTTGTTGAATTTGCAGCATTTGGAGGTCACATTCACTGAAATAAAAAGCTATTTAACTCCAAAACATCCTAAGGGTGGAGGCACACTGGCGTGAGACTCGCACGAGTTTAAAGCGAGAAAAACTCGCATTAAACTCGGACCTGTATCTTTCAATGATACAGGTCACACCAATGCGAGTTTTACGCATTACTCTCGCTTTGCGAGGGCAATGCGAGTGCAATCGCAGCAATGCAATTCCCTCGCGCGAGAGGCCATTATAAGTATATGGGTGCGATTCAAACTCGCACCCATACAGCACACGGTGCGATACTCGCACCCTGTGCTGTTAATCGGGTAGTTAAGCCGCGGCCGCGGTCTATGGAGGTGATGCTGAAATGTTCATCTCCATGGAGATGAACATTTCAGCATCACCTCCATGGAACGCGGTCGCGGCTTAACTACCCGATTATTCTAAGTACCTGGGACAGCTCCACATTGATGAGCTGTCCCAGGAGGAGCATATACAGGAAAAAGAGTATCTACCTCGCTCTGACAGCCAGGGCCCACCGGCTGTCAGAGCACATGAATGAAAGCCGACAAATGCCGGCTTGTCACTAATATAGCAAGTTAACCCCTGAACCACCAATGATTATAAGCACCATGTCTCTAGGGATGGGGGCAATCCCTGGAGACATGGTGACAAGGTAATTGCCCCATATTAACCCTTTATGCCCGGGACACATTGCCGCATATGCAGCATCTGTGCTCATATGCCGCACAGATGCTGCATATGCACTTTAAGCCCCTAAATTATAAAGAGGTGCCCAGCAGCTGGGTGCTCAGTAATCATCTGGCACCGCTGACACAGCGGTGCAAGATGATTATTTACTGTACAGGCAAAGCGGGACATTTAAACTCTGTGGCTTTGACAGCCGCAGAGCTTTAATTTCCCGACAAATGCTGCCCGCGGTCCTTCAGGACCATGGACAGCATCACAAACACGCACCACACACGCACTCACACCTCACAATCACAGCACACTAACATATATACAGCCAGCCACACTCATCATACGCACCATACTCGCACCATACACACCCACAAACACGCACAGCACTCGCATCACTGTCATGCATCAAAAATGCGGCGTTTTTGATGCATGATAGTGTGCCTCCACCCTAACAGGCCAAGTTACATGTTAGGAACGCTTCCTTGATATCACCTTCACAATTCTTGCATCCATTGAACTTGTGAGTTTCTGGAGAGTTTCTGCTTGTATTTCTTTGCATGATGTCAGAATAGCCTCCCAGAGCTGCTGTTTTGATGTGAACTGCCTCCCACCCTCATAGATCTTTTGCTTGATTATACTCTACAGGTTCTCTATAGGTTTGAGGTCAGGGGAAGATAGTGGCCACACCATGAGTTTATCTCCTTTTATGCCCATAGCAGTCAATGACACAGAGGTATTCTTTGTAGCATGAAATGGTACATTGTCATGCATGAGGATGATTTTGCTCCTGAAGGCACGTTTTTGCTTTTTGTACCATGGAAGAAAGTTCTCAGTCAGAAACTATATACTTTGCAGAGGTCATTTTCACACCTTCAGGAACCTTAAAGGGACCTACCAGCTGTTTCCCAATGATTGCGGCCCAAAACATGACTCCACCTGCTTGCTAACCTTGCAGCCTTGTTGGGACATGGTGGCCATCCACTACTCCATCCATCTAGACCATCCAGGGTTGCTTGCCACTTATCAGTAAACAAGACTGTTTGAAAATTAGTCTTTATGTATGTCTGGGCCCACTGCAACCGTTTCTGCTTGTGAGCACTGTTTATGGGTGAACAAATAGTAGGTTTATGCACCAAAGCAAGCCTTTGAAGGATCCTACACCTTAAGGTTTGAGGGACTCCAGAGGCACCAGCAGCTTCAAATATCTTTTTGCTGGTTTGTAAGGCCTTTTAAGCAGCTGCTCTTTTAATTCAATGAATTTGCTTGGCAGAAACCTTCCTCATTCTGCCTTTATCTGCAAAAACACGTCTGTGCTCAGAATCAGCCACTCATCTCTTCACAGTATGATGATCACGCTTAAGTTTTCGTACAATATCTAATATTTTCATCCCTTGTCCAAGGCATTGCATTATTTGTTGCTTTTCAACAACAGAGAGATCCTTTTTCTTGCCCATGTTACTTGAAAACTGTGGCCTGCATAATATTGTGGAACCCACAGTTTTCCTTTTATTGGGCTCACCTGCCAAACTAATTATCACAGGTATCTGAGATTGATTTTGGTGACTTAAAGAACCCTGAGACACAATACCATCAATGGGTTTCATTGAAAAAAAAACAAAAACACCCTATGACACTTAAAACTAATTTGCATAATAATTTGGAACATGGTGTAAAGCAAAACTTCCTTGTGAGCAGGTGATGCAATTTCCTGCTGTCGACAATATAGTGCATTTTTCACGTATGACGCTCGCATCATTTGTTTGTGTGGTGCCTTTTTTTCTTGAATCCATAGACCTTCATTGGCCTCTCGCATGTGAAACTTGCATACATTGGATATTTACTAATGCACACACTTTTGACGGAATTGTAGAGCAATGTCATGAGGCAATTCTATATAAAAGATGTTCTTTAAAGGGAACCAACCAGCAAAAAATCGCTATCTAAGCTATAAATATCTGTCCCTGGAGGCTTAAATTACTATTCTAACCATCCCTGACTGACTAAATCTAACTAAGTACACCCTCAATAAATGACTTTTTATACTTACCAAATTCTTGTCGGATGGGCATTACTCCACGCATTTTGTCAGCGAGGCGGGTCTCCTCGCTGCTGTCCATCTTCTGTGATTCAAATTATCCGCCCATTGCGTCCTCGCAATGAGCGGGTCACGTGCTGCAGGCCCCGCGTCATTTCTGCCTGCCGCGTCGCAGGGTCTGTGACGCGCCCAGGCTGGCTTCAGCATGCCATCTGCGCATGCTCTGAAGCCGGCCTGGGTGTACCAGTGACGCGGTGGGCGGAAGTGACGTAAGGCCTGCAGCACGTGACCCGCTCATTGCGAGGACGCAATGGGCGGGTAATTTGAATCACAGAAGAAGATGGACAGCGGCGAGGAGACCCGCCTCGCTGACAAAGTGCATGGAGGAACGCCCAGCCGACAAGAATTTGGTAAGTATAAAAAGTCATTTATTGAGGGTGTACTTAGTTAGATTTAGTCAGTCAGGGATGGTTAGAATAGTAATTTAAGCCTCCAGGGACAGATATTTATAGCTTAGGGCCCTTTCACATTTTTTTTCGCGGCCGCACCTGCCGCAAGTGCAAAACCGCACTTGCCGCCCCTGCTGCAAGTCCCCCTATACTTACTATGGCGATTACCGCAACCGCGCCGCAAGTGCAGCGGTTATGCGGCGGCTATGCGGCAATCGCGGCAGATGCGGTTTTTTCACCGCATCTGCCGCGATTTCAAATTACCGCTGATGTGAAAGGGCCCTAACATAGTGATTTTTTGCTGGTTGGTTCCCTTTAACTACAAGTGAAATGTCACCAACGTTTTGGTTGTCTTATTTTCTGTGGCGGTTTTGGCTTTCATAACACGGAGGGTCTCCATCTATCTGACATTTGTCATATTCTCTACATACATAAATTCCTTTCAGTTGTATTGTTATGTACCTTGCTTTTGATCAAATTGGGAGTACAGAATCAAGTTCCTATTGTGATATTAAGTTTATTTTTTTCTTCTTGTTTCAGCTGTCCAGCGGGAACCCATTATATGAAACATACTACAAACAAGTAAGTACAATTCAAGCTTGCAACACCATGTGAATTCCTGTGTTGCAGCTGGGAAGCTACCTCTGACCCCAACCATAGTTACTGTATGAAAGCACAGCTGCAGTTCATAGTTCATGCCCAATGCTTTTTAAGCTTTGTGCAAATGGGAAACAGAAACAGAAAATAAGTGTACATTTATTTTGGTAATTAATCTTGAAAAACTTTTTCATACCTTTCACTAACTAAAATACCATGCTATTATGTGAATTGTTTTCGCATACAAAATTTGTGTGCCATACATTGGACAGCCTCACCTGCTAATTGTGGCTTAACCAATACACTTAATCACATATAAGAGTTATATAGCTGTCACTACTCTTGTCATCTAGTCATTAATCATTGGCAATAATTTTTTGTACAAGAAGCTGTGTTGTAGGAGAAAATAAATAGGTGAAGAAAAAAACTTGAATGCAAATGTTTAAAGCAGTAAAGGAAGCAACATCTGGAGATCTGGTAAAGTACTGAGTTGTTAGTAGGACGAGGAGAAAAATGGTTGGATGTATTTAACTTTCTAAACTAAATTTAAAGTGAGTCTTTCAGTAGAATGAACCCCCCAAATCCGTCTATATGGACACATATAGGTCATAGGAATCTGCATAAAATGATACCTTGATGTCTGCAATCTAATGTCTTATTTCAATTTGGTCTAAGATCACTGCCATAAAGAAGTAATGGTATCTAAACATCCTTCAAGTATAACTTCTCCCATCAATCTAGGAGCACTGCGGTGATGAACAATACTTGTCACATAGCAAAAGTGATAACTAAGTGGCTCAGTGAGCAAAACATACAAATGTTGGGTCAGTGGCCATTAAACTACTCTGATCTCAATCCAATTGAGAACCTGTAGTCAATTTTTAGTATCAATATTTTTCCAGTATCAAAACTTTTTAACCCAACTATAGATTTAACGACCTGAGAATGAATCAACAAGACTTGGTGTCATCAGTATTTAAATTCTTTTAATTCAGTATTTGTTAATAGCATGAATCCTAAATGTATTCATAGCTTTGCTAGATGATGTGTACCGTATTTTCCGCACTATAAGGCGCACCTAAAAGACTAAGATTTTCCCAGAAATCATAGGTGCGCCTTATAGTGCAGTACGCCTTATATACGGATTTTTCCAGGAAAATTTAGCACCCCCCAGAAAATAAGGCATACCTTTGTGCCGCAATATCCTCCGTCCCCGCCATCCCCCTCTGTCCGGTGCCCGCCTGGCATCGCTGTGCATGGGCGCGATCACCAGCCGCCATTCCCGCCATCCATGCTGGTGCCGGGGCCTGCCTCACATCACTGTGCGGGGACGCGATCACCAGCCGCCGTCCCCGCCATCCATGCTGGTGCCGGTGCCTGCCTCACATCACTGTGCGGGGACGCGATCACCAGCCAGCAGTCCCCGCTGTCGTGTCCGGTGCCGCCGCTGCATCGGGCGCGCTCACAGCCCAGGAGCCCAGGAGCCCATCAGCCAATCACAGCTCCGCCTAGGAGCCTTGAGCCAATCCGAGGCCAGCTGACGTCAGCCCATAGCCTCTGATTGGCTGAGGGCTCCAGCGCTGTGATTGGCTGAGGGCTCCAGCGCTGTGATTGGCTGAGGGCTCCAGCGCTGTGATTGGCTGAGGGCTCCAGCTCTGTGATTGGCTGAGGGCTCCAGCGCTGTGAGTGCCTTGCCACACAGTACAGTAAGTGTGTGTGTGTGTCTGAGTGTGTGTTGTGTGTGTGTGTGTGTGTGTGTGTGTGTGTGTCTGAGCGTGCGTGTGTGTGGTGTGTCTGAGTGTGTGTGTGTGTGTGTCTGACTGTGTGGGATGCTGGAGGGTGATGGGAGGCTACACAGCGATGCTCGAGGGTGATGGGATGCTACACAGGGATGCTGGAGGGTGATGGGAGGCTACACAGGGATACTGGAGGGTGATGGGAGGCTACAGAAGGATGCTGGAGGGTGATGGGAGGCTACACAGCGATGCTCGAGGGTGTTGGGATGCTACACAGGGATGCTGGAGGGTGATGGGAGGCTACACAGGGATACTGGAGGGTGATGGGAGGCTACAGAAGGATGCTGGAGGGTGATGGGAGGCTACACAGCGATGCTCGAGGGTGATGGGAGGCTACAGAGGGATTTTTTTTATAGTAATATGGTGCGCCTTATAATCCGGTGCGCCTTATATATGGACCAAGACGGCTTAAAAGTCATTTTTTGAGGGTGTGCCTTATAATCCGGTGCGCCTTATAGTGTGAAAAATACGGTAATCTAATATATAAAGTTGAGTATATGTGTATGTATAATAGCCCCACCCCTCTAGGTAGCACCACCCCTCATAGCTTTATAGCTCCACATAGCCCCACCCCGTCATAGCTCTGCTTCCTTTATAAACGCCGCCTCTCCACATTGCTTCGCCCCCTCAAAGCTCTGCCTCCATTATAGCCCCACCCCTCATAGCCCTACCCCCTTAATAGCTCCTACCCCTTCATGAATGGATGTGTGTTTATGTATATATAGCTCTGTCCTCTCCATGTGGCCTGTTCAAGAGTTGGAACTGCCAAATATCTGTTTATCCTTGCCACGGAAACCACCACCAAGAATGTCGTTTATCAAAAGGCTCTTGAATGAGTTGCAAATAAAATACTATATATTTCTTGGGTAATTATTTTGTTAATTTGTGTTGCAAATCTATAGTGTTGGATGTATGATGTGAAATGTTTTTATGTGCAAAATAATCATTTTATTTTCTTATAACTAAGCATAGTTAGTTACTATGCCCGGGCAACGTCGGGATCTGCAGCTGGTAGATAATAGAATAAAAATAACTCCAGGGTATAATCAGCGCTAGGGACCCACCCAACTTCAAATCTTGCTCCTCAATTTAGCAGGAAACTTTATTTTTTGCTGACTGAAAGGATAAAAATTAACAGAAAAGTAATCTGCGCCAGAAATGAACATTTGTCTTTCCTGAATATAAAATTTAGATATTAAAACATTTTAACAATTGATTAAAGAACACAGTAGCCACCTTCCAAGGCCTCAGATCATTTATCCAGGATTTGTTTGTGTGTTTTTATGATTTGGTACACAAATCAATTGTTAAAATGTTTTAATGTCTGGGCCCACAGGGTCGGTCCCCCGAAGGACCCGAAAGAGGGCCCGCGCCAGATCATAGCCAGATTCCTAGACTATAAGGATAAGGAAGCCATTTTGAGAGAATTTAGATCCAGGAGGATTCCGTTAGTACTACAAGGACATAGAGTCAGACTTTATGAGGACTACTCGGCAGAAGTAGCACGCAAACGGAAAAATTTCAGCGCAGCTTGCACCATTCTGTACAAACGAAACATAAGGTTCCAATTAGCTTTTCCTGCAACACTAAGATTCAGGAACTGCCAGGGCGAGATGATGTCGTTTATCAATGCTAGGGCGGCCATGGACTTCCTTCGGCAGGAGTCATTATCCCCTCAGAAATCGCGGCCGAATACCACAGCGAATGGCTCACAGACACCCCCATCGCAACGAACATATGCAGAGAAGGTAGCGACAAACAAAGAGGGAATAGGACTAACATACACAGACGGTTGAGGACAGAAAGGACGAAAACAAGATGGAAGTAGATGACCATGCAATGACACGTGATTATTGGACGAAATAAACGGACAACGTTTGGAGAGAGGGAGGGAGAGGAGGAAAAATTGAGGAGGAAATGGTCAATTTGTTTAATTGTTACGGAGAATATTAGTTCTATTCTAGGTTCTGTCAATTGATGGAACATAAGTTGTAAAAAAAAAAAAAAAAAAAATGTTAATGATTTACAGGTAATACTTGAACTGAAAAGAGTTACGCACAAAGAGAGGCTCGCCATTATCGGATACCTTGGTAATAAGGTGGTGTTGGGGGAAAAAAGGAGGCCAGTCATATTGATGTCTAGCATAGATTGCCTGAAGGGTGAGAGGAGGGAGGGGGCGGTGATTACAAGTAATTTCTGTGTCCAAAGGCGCGGGGAGCAGCTGTCTTCCACAGTACAAGGGAAGTCACAAGAAGGTTTATGTATCCAAGGAGAGGAGGGGAGAGAAGCAGATACTCCTTGAGAATGGGAAAAAAAGGGGGGGGTTAAATCTTGTTGGAGATCATTATTGGATGTTATGCTTGGGTTACAAAAAGCAAAGGGTTTTATATTTGAAATGTTCGCTTTTATTACACTGGGTATTAGACATTTAGGAGCGCTCAGTTGAAGAAATTGTTACACAAAAAAGTCACAGAGTACGTGGGGAACAGAGATCTTATGCAATGTTACGAATAATATCATGGAATGTGAAGGGGTTGAGGTCTCCCAATAAGCGCTATATGATCTTACGCCATCTAAAAAAACTAAAAGCTGATGTAGCTCTTCTCCAGGAGACTCATCTTCAAACACACGAGCTAAAATATATGCAGAAGCTTTGGGTAGGGGCAGGTTGGATTTCAGGCGCTCGGGATAAAAAAGCAGGGGTGCTGACATTACTTATTAAGCATTTAGCCCACAACTTAATATCAGTATCACACGACTCTGATGGTAGAAGGTTACAGGTGGTGCTCCAACTTCAAGACCAACAACTAAGCATATACAATATATATGCACCCAATATCTCCAGAACCCAATTCTTTACAGACTTATCCATGTCAATTATGGGAGATGGGGAAGCCAATATTTTAATAGGAGGGGACTTCAATGAAGTAGTGTTAGAAGATATGGATAGGAAAAAAGGGGGAGGGAGGGGCGGTCAAATTCTATCAGCAAAAAAAAATAGTGATCTTGCAGAGCTTTTAGAAGTGACAGGGCTAATTGACGTATGGAGAGTGATGCACCCACAAGAACTAGACTACACCCACTTCTCTCACCCGCACAGTTCTTGGTCGCGTATCGATCTATTTTTAGTGTCCGAACAACTATGGCGGAGGACAGAAGAGGCCACAATAGAAAATATGGTCATCTCTGACCATAGTCCGATATCCATTGAAATAACAGAGACGCACACGAGAGGAACGGATTTCATATGGAGGTTTCCCTCATACTTAGCAAAAGATGGTGAATTCAAGGTAAAGTTGAAAGAATGGTGGAAGGGGTTCGTTTCTGACAACATAGAGCACAAGGAGGACCACCGCCTCTTATGGGAAACGGGAAAGGCAGTCCCGAGGGGTCTCATACTGGCTCACACCTTTAATCAAAAAAAGGCTATTAGAGAACGCTACACAACGGCCAGTAAAAAAGTGTTACGCACTTACAAGCTGTTTAGACAATCACAAGATCCCAGTGACAAAAAAAACATGGGTAGAAGCCAAAACAGAATTTGAGATGTGGGCCAGCAGGAGAGAAGAATTGATAAAAGGTCAATTGGAAACAGATCTCAACAGGTTTGGGGATAAGGCGGGGCGGCTGTTGGGGGATTAGCAAAAGGAAGGAGACTACCCAACCCGATCAGAGCTCTACGCGGAAAAGAAGGAAATATCACGACGACCCCCAAGGAAATAAATTCCATATTGGGAAAGTACTATAGGAAGTTATATGAAACCTCGGACGTACCCAATCGGGAGGGGAGTGATTGGCTAGATAGAATACCCCTTACCCAGTCAAGGAGCTTGATCTGGAAGATTTAAATAGGCCAATAACGGAAGAAGAGGTGGACCGTACAATTAAGAATCTGGGTAATGGGAAAGCTCCAGGACCGGACGGATTCACAGGGGAATTTTATAAAATTTTAAGAGAAGAAGTGACACCGATATTGACGGGCCTTTATAATAGCATATTATCGGGAGAACCCATATCAGATGCCATGAATATGGCCTATATCAAGGTATTGCCAAAAGGGGAGAGAGGGGGAGATGATCCAGCAAATTTTAGACCCATATCTTTAATTAACATAGACCTTAAAATATTATCCAAACTTATGGCGGATAGACTAGCGAAGATACTGCCAGATCTGATCGAAAGTCACCAAACGGGATTCATAAAAGGGAGGTCAGCAGTAACAAATGTACGCAAAGCCCTTTTAGCACTGGATGTGGTCCGATTCGGAAATAAAAAGGGGGCGGGAGACCCAGCCATGGTCACTTTAGACGCAGAAAAAGCATTTGATAATGTGAGATGGCCATGGCTGGGTCTGGTATTGGATCGCATTGGGATACAGGGGAGATTCCGACAGTATCTGAGATCTTTGTATTCCAATCCAACAGCCCGAGTCCATACGCCGGGTTTTATATCCCCCACATTTCCACTGCAGAAGGGCACAAGACAGGGGTGTCCGTTATCACCGCTTCTGTTCGACCTGGCTATAGAACCGCTGGCACGATACATGAACAACTGTAGCCCCTTTGAAGGCATTTCAGTAGGGAAACAGACACTGAGATCTGCTCTATTTGCGGACGATATAATACTGTTCATGAATAATCCAATTCGTGATCTCCCTACACTTCTAAATACAATAGAGTGCTACGGTGGATTCTCGGGTTTCAGGCTGAACAAAAAAAAATGTGAACTTTTGAAAATCAGAGGGGGGAGGACAAAGGAGGTACTTTGGGAAAGTTAGGTATACCAATAGCGCCCACATACGTCAAATACCTGGGGTTGAGACTGGGAAGGACATCGGAGCAAATATATACCCTTAACTACGGCCCACTCATTGAAAAAATTGAGAAAGAGCTGAAAAAATGGATGGAGCTACCATTATCTTTACTGGGTCGCAGTCATCTAGTGAAAATGATTAGTTTTGCTCGACTCCTATATCCTCTTCAGACTTTACCTCTACTATTGAAAAGGGCGGATATAACCAGGTTAAATAGAGCATTCACTAATTTTCTGTGGAAGGGCAAACGATCAAGACTGAGACTGGGAACCATGACCAGAGGGAAGGAGAGAGGGGGTACAAATTTCCCTGACATCAGAGGATACAACTTGGCTTGTCTCCTCAGACATGTAGTTGAGTGGTTTAAAAATACGGAAAGGTACTCGGATAAAAAATTAGAGATGGCATATTGCGCGCCTTGGGAGAGGGGATCACTACTCCATACGTCAATGAAGGGTCTACCAACCCATATAAAATTGTCAGCAGTCTTCAGAGATACTATCCTGTCCTGGAAGGCAGTTAGGAAGAAATGTGGCCTATCTTGGAAGGTGTCCAAGTATCTTAACCCTTGGGCCTTTCCAGACTTCCCACTGGGGAGAGAAAATGCCCTCTTTGATAAATGGAAACAAAAAGGGATACATAAAATGAGCGATTTGATGTGTATGTCAGAGGCCAGGTGGATGACAAAACATGAAGTGCTAGAGACTTATAATCTGGGAGGTGCGCAGGACCTACAGTTCCTGCAGCTGAAACATCACATAATGGCCAACTTGAAAGACCTGACAAAAGAAGCTAAAAGTAATGTTTGGGATAGAATACTAACACTAGACTTATACCAACTCACAATATCCGAGATTTATGGGACATTAAGAGAAATGTTATTACCCAGAGGAATAACGACACCTTTTCAAAAGTGGCGTAAATTCCTAGAGCATGAAATGGTGGAGGAAAATATCTTGGCAGGTTGGAACAAAGTAAGACACAATGTACTAAATGAGCAATGGCGAGATTCACATTTCCGAATAATTCATGGTTTAGTTTACGGTTTTAATATCCCATCATCAGTAACTAATCCTGACAGGAAAAATAGTTGTCCTAAATGTGACCAATCAAAGACGGACATGATACATGGCATTTGGAAATGTCCGAAGGTACAGAAATTCTGGAAATTGGTGAAATATGCTCACAAGTGTGTAAGATCACCTTTGAATTAGATCCGAAAATATGGGTATTCCAAGATCTAGAGGCACCACAAGGTAGGGGGGTGGGGCTGAAAATGGCTCATACTTTAATCTTACTAGCAAAACGGTTGCTACTAACCTATTGGATTAGACCAGAGATGACGGGGAAAATAGAGGTGATAATGGGATTAAAAAAAGCGTTAGAAGTAGACAGGAGGGAAGTCCTCCGGGACAAAGAAAGTGGTACCAAAGCGTTCATGGGAAAATGGAGAGGTTTCATAGAATCCCAAATGTCAACTGAAGAGATTCGCCAGATATTATGCCCACTTAAAGGGACCTCGTGGTATCTATTGGAAGATTTAGGGGAACTCTGGGGAAATTGAAAATGTAAGATGTTTTGAAAAAGATCTGAAAGTGTAATCTTAAAATAGGATATTTAAAACTCTGAGTCTGGCTGAGAAAGCGAAGTACGATATGTTGTGTAAGGCTGCTTTCACACAGCGTTTTTGTGCTGTCCGAGGGGATCAGACTTTTGCTGCTCCCCTCAGACAGCATCGGATCCAAACTGATGACTGCAATCGGATGCCAAATAAGCATCGATCCCGATATTTTGCAGCATCAGTTTGGATCCTGTCCCTGCTCCTCCTGTCATCTCGTCCCCTTCTCTCTCCCTCCTGTCACCTTTCTCCCCCTGTGTCTCCCTCTTGTCCCTCTGTGTCTCCCCTCTTTGTCCCCTGTGTCTCCCTCTTTGTCCCCTGTGTCTCCCCTCTTTGTCCCCTGTGTCTCCCCTCTTTGTCCCCGTGTCTCCCCTCCTTGTCCCCTCTGTCTCCCTCTTTGCACTCCCTCTTTGTCCCCGTGTCTCCCCTCCTTGTCCCCTCTGTCTCCCTCTTTGCACCCCTCTTTGTCCCCCTGTGTCTCCCTGTGTCTCCCCTCTTGTCCCCCTCTGTCTCCCCCTCTTTGCTCCCCTGTTGCAGACCTTAAAAAATAAAAAAATCTTCATTCTCACCTCTCCACGACACCCGCGCTGCTTCCAGCTTCTCTTCTTCTGATCAACAGGACCTGGCGTGATGTCACAGTCACATGACCGGTTACCGCGGTAACCGGCCATGTGACTCAACTGTGACGTCAGGCCAGGTCCTAGAAGCACAGAGCGCAGGAGGCATCGCTGGATCGTGGACAGGTGAGAATGAAGTTTTTTTTATTTTTAACCCTTTATTTTCAGGAGATGTCACTTCTGCAATGTATGAATATACATTGCAGAAGTGATATTACATGGCACAGAGCGATTTTAGTGTACTGAGCATGCTCAGTACACTAAGATCGGGTCCGAGGAACGCTCAGCTGTTTCCTCGGATCCTCGCTCCATAGGCCCCATGTTATTTGGCGCGGATCAGGTCGGATCCAATTCGGTCCGATCTGACCCGCTGTGCCAAAAATCGCAGCAGGCTGCGATTTTGGGCACAGCATAAAATCGGCCAGGATCGGATCCGACCAAAATCGGATACCAATAAGGCCAAATCCGATGTGATCCGTGCCCATAGGATAACATGGGGCCAAAATCTGATCCGTGGCTGTCAGTTTTACAACGGACAGCCACGGATCACAGAAAATCGCTGTGTGAAAGCAGCCTAACACTCTTAAAGCAGAACCTGACAATTTATACTTGCAGATGCATTGATCCATAATGATATATTTGTTTATATACCATATGTTTATCTTTTCTGTAATATTATATTATTGAAAATACCAATAAAAAGAGGTTTAAAAAAAAAAAAAAAAATGTTTTAATGTCTTAATTTTGTATTCAGTAAAGGCACAGGTATATCTTCAGTCTAACATAAGAAGGAAAGCGGGGGCACTCATTGATGCCATAAAGATCCTTTACTGGCACAAGACAAGTGACATCAAGCTCGCCGGAACCAAGCCACAGGCATCAGGGGAGGATGTGGGGAATCCTCAGATGAAGGCCAGGGAGCCTGGACCTGTTGAAGTGCATTCCCGCTTGACATGGATGTCGTCCGGTGGATCCCCTGATGCCTGCAGCTCAGTCCCGGCAAGCTTGATGTTACTTGTCTTGTGCCAATAAAGGATCTTTTTTACATTGGTGAGTGCCCCCTCTTTCCTTCTAATGTTGGATTGTCTTTTTAAGGCTGGAAACACACTGGCGAGTGCAAAAACAATCCAATTGACGAATCCAAGAGTTGGACAAGTGTCATCCGACTTTTGGTCAGTGTGGCTTCCGTGTGTTGTCCGAGTGCAATTTTTTTACTCAACAGCTATTTACTGTATTAGCATTTACAGGAGCATTTTTTACAGTTGTCTAAGCTACAGAATGATAATGTATCAATTAAAAATTGCATCCGACTCGGATGGTCCGTCTGCGGTCCGAGTGTGGTATGTCTTTTTTGTCGGACCCATAGACTTGCATTGGCGACTCTCGTCCGACACTCGCATGAAATCACAGCATGTTTTGACTGACTCGTCATCTTAGTCTCGAACGAGAAAAAAAACATCCGACACTCGGAAATGTGCTCTCAGACATTGACTAACATTGATCTGACTGCAATGCAATTTTTACTCGCATAACAGCCGTCCGAGAATCACGCCAGTGTGTCCGAGCCCTAAGTTGCACACTTCTCAGAGGGCAGGTGCACAGCCGTATGTAGGGGTAGAAGAAGCAGCAATAGTCATGATTAAGGCACGGTTGTAAATTTTGCAATGCTTGTGTCGTGTTTAGTGCAGTTCTGTTTCTGGACTTTTATAGAGGCATATCTTCAGTTCAGGCGCAAATTATATTTGTGTTTACGTGTAATAGATAATAGTCTATAGTTGTAATGAATCTGTCAGTCTTAAATTTCACTGACAGATCGAACCGAACTGCAAAGTTTAGGGTCTGTACTGAAAATGGGCTTCCTTGAGAAGTTCATGTTACTCTTTGGGTTTGGCCACCCTGATAAAGAGCTAGGGGGCTGAAAAAGGAAGCAAAATGGGGAAGCAGGAGAATTATACTTACCAGTCTCCAGTACTGCAGTCACACTAATTCTGTGTCCGCTCATTAGGCCTCATGCATATTACTGCATCAGACTTCATCTGTGATTGGTTGTTGCAGTCATACTGTGCCCCCATCCTCTGTGCTGATGGTTGTGATTGGTTGTCATACACATTAGTGCATAGCAAGCAACCTGCCATCATATCACTGTAAAAATAAATAATTGAGAGATGAGGTCACCTGAGTTCACAGCTGGGTACCCAGTAACCCAGGTGTGACCTCACATCACCGCTCTTAGGCTGCATTCACACATTTGCTTATTTTGTTGCGTTTTTCAGCCGCGCAAAAAAGTGCAACAAAATACACAGGGGCTTTCACTCACTGCGCTCTCTTTACCCCAGAAAGTGCAGTGATGTCACAGAGGGGAGGAAGAATCATGCTTCCTCCTCCCCTCTGTGACAGCCCCATTAGATTTCACAGTGTATTAATATACACTGTGAAATCTAAATTAAACAGGCAAATGTATAAAAAATAAAAAATAATCAAATACTTTACCACTCCGACGCCTTTTCCCGGTGTCCGGTGCCGAGGCCAGGAGATCTGTGTCCTGCAAGATCCTGCCGTGATGTCAGAGGGGCGTTCCTGGCGCTGATTGTCCGCTCGCGGTCATGTGATATGTATCACATGACCGCGAGCGCCCAATCAGTGCCGGGAACGCCCCTCTGACATCACTGCAGGTCCTGGCAGAAGACACCTTGCCTGGCCTCATTACCGGACACCAGGAAAAAAGCGTTGGAGAGGTAAAGTATTTGATTCTTTTTTATTTTTTCCTACATTTGGCTTTGTTTAATTTAGATTTCACAGTGTATATTAATACACTGCGAAATCTAATGGGTGGTCACAGCTGTCACAGAGGGGAGGAGGAAGCAGGATTCTTCCTCCCCTCTGTGACAGTAGAGGGCGAAAACGCAGGAGCAGCTGCGTAAAGAATTGACATCTCAATTCTTTACGCAACTGCGTTTTCTCCTTGAAAAAGCACTGCGTATTTTTACGCACTGTCTGCACGGCAAAGTGAATTTCCCATTCACTTTGCTGGCTGACACAAAACGCATTGCATATTTTGAAAAGCGCGTGTAAAAAAGCGCGGCAAAATACACAATGTGTGAAAGCAGCCTTACAGCCGTGTGGGATCCGCGTATTCTGATACCCTGCAAACATAATGCACACGGCTGGGGGCTGCAGCCCAGACTTGTGTGGTTTATCTTCACTGTGTATCAATATACCAGGGACCCCACGCCATTTTTTTTAATTGTTTATTTTTGTGGCAACTTGCTTGCCATAGGATAATGTGTAAGGAATGACTTGCAGACGCCGACACAAGAGGGTTGGGGGTACAGTCTGACTGCAACAACCAATCACAGACGCTGGTGGGCGATGGATGCAATGAATATGTATAAAGCGTAATGAGCGAGCTCGGAAGCAAGTATGAGAGCAGTATTGAAGTGCGGTAAGTATGATTTAACTGCTTAAAGAGGACTTGTCACCCCCCATGGATTAGAATCTAATGCCAGCACTGAATGCAGCATGTCTGCTGCATTCAGTTAAGGGACCCCCCATGGCTCTGTGGGGCTGCTACCCCGATATATAGGCTTATAAAAACTTAGTTATTTTCCATGGAGGCGGGCCCTTGTGCTTGAAGCAGCTCGTCCACAGGGGCATTTGACACCCCCTGCGCCTCTGTGCCACCCATGTCCTCGTTCCTTCATGTCCTCCTCGCTCTGCGCATCCTTGTGGTGTTGACGCGGGCGCAGAGCGAGGTAGAGGTGCATGCCAAGCCTCTTGCTATGACGTCCTCTCTTTTCACTACCCTGCTCCATAGCACAACATGGAACAGGGCGGGGAAATGAAAGGATGTCATAGCGTGAGGCGGGGCATGCACCTCAACTTCGCTCTGCACTCGCGTCAACACCACAAGGACATGCAGAGCGAGGATTTCATGACTGACACAAGGACATGGACGGCACAGAGGCGCAGGGAGTGTGAAATGCCCCTGTGGACAAGCTGTCTCAACCACAAGGGCCCACCTTCATGGAAAATAACTGTTAATTTTTATAAGCCTATATATCGGGGTAGCAGCCCCACAGAGCCATGGGGGACCCCTTGCCGGATTGCAGCAGACATGCTGCATTCAGTGCTGTGCTTAGATTATAATCCATGGGGGGAGTGACAGGTCCTCTTTAAAGGGGAACTCCGGGGAGAGAGAACGTTTTAGTACAGTTCCTGCCCTACTACATGATGAAGCAGAACTGTACACTGCAGTTCGAGAATCTATGGATCTCTTATAAATCAATAAAATCATACCTGCTTCTCTGCTCTGACCCGATCCTCATGGGACAGAGAATTTCAGCGTATCCGCTTCATGCTGGAGCAGAGAATAGGTGTGTCGAGGGTGTGGATACTGGGAGCTGCAGGATCATCCTACATTCCAGCCCTTTCACACTTCTGTGTAGGGAGGGGGTATGGCAGGGACATGGCCTTTGGCCCTATGCTCATACTACAATCCAGCCCCTGATATACCATCCTTTGTGACAGGGGTCCAGGATTGAAATGGCAATCATGTCACAAAGCAAAATGAAAACAATGAAGAAAGAAGAATTCAAAAATAAATTGCAAGAGCTGACATACTGAAGATTTGTAGAAATACTTTGTAGGTTCATATCTGCAAGGAAAGATAAGCAGCAGCAGCAGGATGTCCATGTCATTTTAGGAATCTCAAGAAAATCTATCATTGGGAATATTAAAATAGCATTTGTTTTACATTTTAATAGATATCGTGTGATAATAAAGGTGTGTACTATAATGTGTGTGTAACAGATGAGGCAGACTCTGGATGTCTTGCTGTGCCTGTCATTGAGGAATGATGATCATGATCCATGGAAAGTTTCAGGGGACAGGAAGCTACCAAGTTCCTATGGGGGAGGGGAGACCATGCAGAGCTGAATCGATCAATGTCGTGCTTTGCATGTGCTCTCAGCCTCACAAATACAGTACACATTATGCATCTTCATACAGCAGTGGATCACAGCGTGTACTTATATCTGCTTGGTGACATAATTGCTATTATAAGCCTGGACCCCCTGTCACAACACATAGGATTGGTTTATCAGGGGCTGGATTGTGGTATGAGCATGGAGCTGGTGGCCACGCCCCTTGCCACAGCCCCTCGCTATACAGAAGTGTGAGAGGGCTGGAATGTAGGATGATCCTGCAGCTCCAGTATCCAGGTGACACACCTCCTGCTCTTTGCTCCTGCATGAAGCTGACATGAGGGGGAGTCAGAGCTGAAGTGCAGGTATGATTTTATCGATTTATAAGAGAGCTATAGATCCTAGAACTGCAGTGTACAGCTCTGCTTCATTAGGTAGCAGGGCAGGAACTGTACTAAAAAGTGTTCTCTCCCCGGAGTTCCCCTTTAATTACTATTTACTTCCTTTTGCAGCACCCCAGCCACCATTTTATAACTTTTGTTTGGGTCCCCACTTATATGGGGCTCGGGTCAAGTTTTAAAAAAAAAATTTTATTTTTAAGTCCAGCCAGATCTGGCAAACACGAACATCTGTGGGTTTGCCCATCTTTACTTGACAGGGCAATTAAACCCTTCCACTCCTTCACCGGTCACTCCAAATCAGACTATGAACATGCGGTACCAAATAAGTATAAAATCAGACTGATTATCCGATTTAAACTTAAATCATGTTCGGTGCTTTAATAGCATTGGCAAGATATACACAGCAACTGAACTGCATATCCGGGTACACCATCTTTTATAGTCCAGAAGATAAGCATGTAAATATTCAAAACGGGGTGTATTTATGCTAAGAGTTTAGGTGGGATTACGCTAATGTCTATTTATTAGTAATAAGTAATTCTTTGTCTTTTGTAAGTCCATCCTCCAATCAGTCCAGGTGTCATCTTTTAGCCTCTGGTATGCAGCCATCTCCAGTTTCTCATGGCACAGCCTAGTACCAACAAAGCAGGCCTCTACTTCAAGGACAACTTGGTACTTTGCATCTTGTTCCTTCAGCAGTCTCACATACATCTGCAAAACACTTTGTTTAGAACATATTCATGGATAGGGGGAAGGGAAGCAAGAGAAAAGAGGGGCGAGAGATGAAGAAAGTAAGAAAGAGGAGAAAGGAGAGAGATATGAAGAGAATGAAAGGGGAAAGAGGAGGAGAGAAGGAAAGAATAAGAGAGAGAGAGAGAAGAGAGAGATAAATAGATATATGTATTTATCTTGAGTACATACCTGAACAGAAGAAAAACTTATTGTTCCATTTAATGCTATAAGCCAATATATTAGTTATAAAAGAAAAACAAATATAAAAGTATAAATGACATAGATATATATATATATACTATAAAATATAAGTAAAAATATATCTTTACCTCGACATACTCACAGGTAAGACTAAAGGTCCCCATAGACACTAGAGCACTAGGCTAATGTTGGTCAAACCTGGCGATTCTACCAACAGTCTTTTGTGTGTGGTGTCCTCCCAATTGTCCCCTAATAAATGAGGTCTGAGAACAAAAAAATCTTACATCTCTGATTTCTGACTCCCAAGCCTCAGTCAGAGGCAGCGCCTCTCTCATACGGCAACCTGAGTGCTCCTGAGTATGGGAGAGTTGGGAAAGATAGCAGCTATCTAAATTAATCATGAATAATTTGTCCGACAGCTACCTAAATTATATGGAGATTTTATTGTGTAGCCTAAATATAAATGATATCCTATTTATCATAGGTTGACCCATCTTATACTGGTAGAGTTGGACCCGCAGAAGCAGCACTCTTCCTCAAAAAGTCTGCCTTGTCAGATGTTATTCTTGGGAAGGTAGGTGAAGAAAAACATTTTCAGAATTCTTTAGAGAAATAACACAGCAACCTGATTGGTTGTCATGGGCTACAACTCCACTTTTTCTTTGCATCAGTTTTGATACATTTCTGCATTGACTTTCTGATACTGATATTGTTTTTATTTTAGAGACAGGAGCACACTTACCTTAAATTGCGTTTAGAAAATGAAAAGTATTAAGTTGCATAATATAGCTAAAATAATACAGAAAATTTAAAAAATGTGAAGATGTAGAATTTACAGCTTATTTTTTAGCAAATCTGTGTAATAAGCATAAATCTTGTTACTGACCACATTAAAGAGGATTTTACAGTAATTTGTTAATTCAAACTGAGTACTTCTTTCAATTGATGTTGCACCACTGACTCTGATACAGTGTTTATTTCTTTTGTGCAAGTCATATTCATCCATGTAAATGCTGCAAATCACATCCTGGTATATTTTTCACCCATCCTGGTACATAGCCCCCCACATACTGTACCCACCATGGCTCACCGAGTGGGGAGAGGTGCAAGAGGCAGGTTTCATAAGTCTACGGAGAGTGGGGGCAAAGCTGCAGGGGTTTCGTCATTTTCCATGTGCCTGCATGCATTGCCAAGCTGCAATTCTGCCTGTAGCGTCCAAAACTTAAAAAAAATGGTTGTGGAGGCAGCGCATGCACAGATTGAGGATCGTAGCCATTTTTACACTGCTGCGACACCCCCACATCTCCAGCCCCGCAGCTTTGCCCCCCCACCCTCTGTGAACTCTGCAAACCTGCCTCCTGCAGCCCTGCTCCATCATCACAACCCTCCTCGGTAATCTTTTAAAAAAAAAACAACACAAGATTTGGATTATAAAACGCATCTTGATTTTCCCCCCAATTTGGGGGTGGAAAAAATTTGTTTTATAATCCAAACAATACGGTCATTCAAAATGTCAGTTCAGGAGTCAAACAATAAGCCCTCAAACAGCCCCAGATCTTGAAAAATTAGAATTTTATGGGTCTCAGAAAATGTCGACAAATGTGGTTTGTTTTTTGAATTCCTGATTTTTTTCCTTACCACGTAAATAATGCAAAAAATGTATATGTGTTTGGTATATACAAACTTGTACTTTCCTGGGGAATCAATACTGCCAGGTCACTTTTAGCATATAGTGAACATTTGTCTTGTGAGTTTTTGAAGACTATTGTGGATTTGCACTTGTTTTGCGATTTCACTGCACTTGGATTTTTTTCCTGTTTTCCAGTACACTATATGGTAAAATCAATGATGTCACTCAAAAGCACAACTCGTCCCACAAGAAACAAGCTCTCATATTATTGAAAAATAAAAATGGTGTGGCTCTTGGAAGAAGGGGAGGAACAAAAGAAAATTAAAAACGGAAAATTCCCCTGGGTGAAGGGGTTAAGCACGTTTAAAGTTTTCTCAACAACATTTAGGCAAGCCTCTCAAATACTGGGATGATATAGTCTGGTCAGATGAGTCCAAAATTTAACTCTTTAGATGCCACAATACTCACCATGTTTAGTGACCAAAATGCACTGCATATCACCCCAAAAGCACCATACCAACAGTGAAGGAGGTGGTGGGAACATCGTGTGGTGTTTGGGACTGTTTTTCAGCATATGACATTGGCAAACTTCATATAGTTGATGGAAGGTTTAATGGAAAAATGTGCTGAGACATTCTTGATAATAAATTCCTACCGGGATGATGAAGATGAAATGAGGGTGAACATTTCAGAAAAATAATGATCCCAAACACGCTGCCAAGGAAACTCTCAATTGGTTTCAGAGGAAAAAATAAAGCTGCTAGAATGCTCCAGCCAATCAGCTGACCTGAATCCAATAGAAAATATATGGAAGGAACAACAGCTCAGAGTTTATAGAAGAAGCTCACAGGACCTTCAGGACTTGAAGAATTTTTGTGTGGAAGAATCGGCTAAAATCACACCTGAGCCAATGCATGTGGCTAGTTTCTCCATATCGGTGGTGTCTTGAAACTGTCGCTCCTACAAAGGCTTTGTTATTTCTTCTTATTACATGTCACTAAATTTATGGACATCTATGATTTGATTTATTTTCCTGTGTGTAATGGATGGGTTGTTAATGACTTTTAGTGAGAAATTCATTTATTCAATAACTTAATAAGTGTATTCAATACTTTTTCTGGTCATCATAATGGGAGACCCAGACAATGGGGTTTAGGGCACTGCCCTCCGGAGGTCACACTAGGTACTACAAGTTTGTAGACACCGCCCCCTCCGCTTATAAACCCCTACCGCAGGGAACATCCTCAGTTTTAAACTTAGTGTGCTCGGAGGATCATGCTTTGCTTGCACTTCACTGCATTCTCACAACTTACGTGATGGCGTCTGAAGACAAGGTAAAATGGTTCCGGTCGGGACCTGCGACAGCCTCCCCGCTCACCCTTGTGGAACACGCTGGTGGAGGTACCGGAGGGCCTAGAGCCTGGACACCTTGTGTTCTCCCGGTACGCTGTTGCGCTCCTTTCCATCCCCCTCTGGGGGGCTCTGGAGAGTGGGAGATGGGAGCCTTGCACAGCTCCGCTCCGTCCGAGGCCTCCCTAAATGGTGCTTACAGACCGGACTGGAGCCAGCCCAGTCCGAGGCCTCCCTAAATGGTGCTTACACTCCGGACTGGTGCTGAACCCCCGTCCGAGGCCTCCCTAAATGGTGCTTACAGACCGGACCGGCACTGAGGCACTCTGTGTCTCCTGTGTGCCTGGGGGTAGTGTCTGTCACTTTATGTGTCCTGACACTCAGACCGCGCGTTACTCTCGAGTCCGCGGATCTGGAGGTGTACCCCGTGCTGGGGTCACCCTGGCTGACCGCCCTGTGTGTCGCAGGGGCTGAGGCTGTAGGCTGCGGATGTGTATTGGTGCATGCAGTCTGTGTGATGTATTTCACATTACTTCCCGCGCTGCGGGCTCTGGCGCCTTAATACTGAGGCTGCTTGGAGGATAGGAAGCAGCCCGTGCGGTGACGTCATCGATGGGCGTTTGTGTGTGCTTCCCGCGTGTTTTCGGCGCCGCCCACGGTTTCACTGTTGGCGGCCATCTTTATCCTCACTTCCCGGCTGGGATCTGTATGCAGCGTGCGTCTGCACTCCAGAGGAGACCGGAAACTCTCGCGGAGGTCACACACACACACCGCTTCCTCCTACCGCTTCGTTGCGGTCGGTAAGCCACCGGGATTCCCGGTTTTGTCTGCACAATTTGGCTTATTTTCCCCTACTGTGGCGGTGTCCTCAGTTAGGAAGCGTGCTGCTAAGGCGGCAGAGGCCACCATTACCTGTGCTACATGCAATGGGACTCTGGTGGAGGGGTCCTGCAATAACTGCGGACGCCCGGAGGTCCGGACGGACACTGCTGAAACAGCAGCTCCGGTGCTGTACCCTGAGGTGCAAGTGATCCCAGGGCCATGGGAAACTCAGAATAAGATCAATGAATCTCTGTTGTCCCAACTGTCCTCCATGTCGCAGTCCCTGGAGGCACTCAATAGGAGGCTGGAAAGCCCAGCTACTCCTTCCAGTTACCCCCGGGTGTCTCCCTCTTCTGCTGTGAGACCCCTTAAGCGGGCTCGTCGTGAGGATTCACCCGAGCTCCAGGCTCTCTCTGAGGAGGAGCGTTCCTCTGATGGTGAGGAGGATGATGGGGGTTCAACTCTCGGGTCTGTGTCTGTGTCTGAACCACCAGACCGGGTGGAGGATTTGGTGTCCTCTATTAACGAGACCTTACGTCTCGTGACACCCCCTGAGGAGGTGACTGTACACCCGAAGGAGGTCTATCAATGGCTGCGGCCGGAGGCTAGACCAAGTGGCTCCTTCATGGACCACACTAACTTTGGAAGGGTGGTTAGAGCTCCCAGGTTACATCCTGGGCGGCGTTATGTCCGCAAACCCAAGGACAATCGCTTCCCCTTCCCCCAGGAGGTGCTACAGGAGTGGTCGCAGTCCCCGAAGGTGGACGCTTCCATGACCAGGATTGCTGCACGCTCCCTTTTCTCTGCCTCTGATAGCTCCTCGCTGAAGGATGCGACTGATAGACAGGTCGAGCAACTCGCCAAGTCTTCCTATGAGGCTGTGGGGTCTTCATTTGCCCCTAATTTTGCCACGGTCTGGACCTTACAAGCGATTGCTACCTGCTTGGATGGTATCACTGACCTGGCAAGGTCCAGTCCAGAGGTCCTGGCGCTTACCGAAAGGGCAAGGGCCTATGCGGACTACGCCAGGACGGCGACTTTGGAAACTGCCACTCGCTCAGCTGTGGCTTCGGCCAACGCTATTGCGATTCGCAGGTTGTTGTGGCTGCGTCTTTGGGACTCAGATGCCACATCTAAGAAGATTTTGCAGAATCTTCCGTTTTCTGGTGACAGGCTTTTTGGTACCGAACTGGACAAGCTGATAAAGGATTCTGCTGAGTCTAAGATCCCGCAGAATAAGCCTAAGCCACGGTATTCCGTTAAGAGGAACCCAAAGCAGTGGTCCTTTCGCTCCAGCTCACAGTCATCAGCACCGTCCGCTCGCACGGACCGAGGGGGCAAGCCCGCTTCTCAGTGGCGCTCTAAGAGTCGTCCAAAGAAGCCGGCGGGGGCAGCGGCTGCCGCCCCCAAACCCGCCTCTACATGACTCGCTCTCCCTTCCTGCCTCCCCACAGGTGGGGGGTCGCCTGTCTCGTTTTCAGGACAGGTGGCTACTTCACGTTCAAGATCAGTGGGTTCGAGACGTGGTCTCGCGAGGTTACAGGATAGAGCTGACGTCAAAGCCGATACCCCGATTCCATCGGTCGGTCCCATCCCCAGAAAAGGCTCAGGCCTTTCACCTGGTGTTGGAGGGTCTCCGCAGGGACGGAGTGGTGGTCCCGGTGCCTTCCGGGGAGAGGTTTCGGGGTTTTTACTCCAACCTCTTCATTGTCCCAAAGAAGGACGGATCCTTCCGCCCGGTTCTGGACCTAAAGTTGTTCAACCGTCACGTGTTGGTTTGGAAGTTCCGTATGGAATCACTGCGATCCGTGATCGCAGCTGTGTCACAGGGGGACTTCCTAGCGTCCATAGATATTCGAGACGCTTATCTTCACGTGCCCATTGCATCGGCTCATCAGCGCTGGTTGAGATTTGCAGTGGGGGAAGAACACTTCCAATTTGTGGCGCTGCCGTTCGGGTTGGCCTCGGCACCGCGGGTGTTCACAAAAGTGATGGCCTCCATGATGGCTCTCCTGCACGTGCAGGGGCACGCCGTAATACCCTATCTGGACGACCTACTGGTCAGGGCGCCATCAGAACACCTTTGTCGGCAAAGCCTGGAGGTAACCATGAAGTCTCTGGAACAGTTCGGGTGGCTTATCAATATCCAGAAGTCGACCCTGGTTCCGACCCAGTCACTGACATATCTGGGCATGGACTTCCACACGGACTCGGCCCTAGTGTCTCTGCCACGAGTCAAACAGATGGCGATCCAATCAGGAGTGCAAGCAGTCCTCCTGTCACCACAATCATCCCTACGGATCTTGATGAAGCTGGTGGGGCGCATGGTAGCTGCAATAGAGGCAGTACCTTTTGCGCAGTTTCGCCTCCGTCCTCTCCAGCTGGAGATTCTTCGCAGATGGGACAAGAGGACGATCTCTCTGAATCGGCTGGTGACACTTTCCCAACCGACCAGGGATTCCCTGCAGTGGTGGCTCCAGCCACGCCATTTGTCACGGGGCCGGTCCTTCCTCAAACCGTCATGGTTAGTGGTGACCACCGACGCCAGTCTGACGGGCTGGGGTGCGGTGTTCTTACACCACAGGGCTCAAGGACTCTGGACTCCGTCGGAGTCGGCGTTGCAGATCAACGTGCTGGAGATCAAGGCGGTCTATCTGGCGCTCCTAGCGTTTCAGAAGTTCCTGTCAGGGCAACCCATTCGGGTTCAGTCCGACAATGCGACGGCCGTCGCCTATATAAATCATCAGGGAGGGACCAGAAGTGCTCAGGCCCTCGCCGAAGTCCACCGCATTCTATCTTGGGTGGAGGACAACGACTGCCTGATCTCCGCAGTTCACATCCCAGGGGTCGAGAACTGGGAGGCCGACTACCTGAGCCGGCAGGGGATGGACGCCGGAGAGTGGTCTCTTCATCCAGACGTCTTCCAGGACATCTGCAGCAGATGGGGCACTCCGGACGTGGATCTGATGGCCTCGCGGCTGAATCATCAGGTGCCGCAATACATGGCGAGATCATGGGATCCTCAGTCTCTGGGGGCAGATGCCCTGATCCTGAGTTGGTCCAGATTCCATCTTCCGTATGTGTTCCCGCCTCTAGCTCTGATTCCCAGGGTTCTGTGGAAGATCAGGTCGGAGTGCAGGGTAGCCATTCTAGTGGCTCCAGATTGGCCCAGGAGGTCCTGGTATCCAGACCTGTGGCGACTGTCAGGCGGACTCCGGGGGGCTCTTCCAGAACGTGCAGATCTGCTCGCGCAAGGCCCATTCTTCCACCTCAATTCCAGGGCCCTCAGCTTGACTGCATGGCTCTTGAGGCCTGGCTGCTGACGTCCAGGGGCTTCTCTCCTACGGTTGTTGCCACCATGACTCGGGCTAGGAAGCCTGTTTCCAGGAAGATGTACCACAGAACGTGGAAGATTTTCTTCACCTGGTGTGCCTCGGGTGGTCGCTCCCCGTGGCCCTTGTCCATTCCGACATTGTTGGCTTTCCTTCAGTCGGGGCTGGAATTGGGATTATCCCTAGGCTCTTTGAAGGGTCAAGTGTCAGCTCTTTCAGTGCTGTTTGACAAGCGCTTGGCGCTCCTTCCCAAGGTCCGTCAGTTTCTCCAGGGAGTCTCTCGGGTGGTCCCGCCCTACAGGCGACCACTGGACCCTTGGGACCTTAACATGGTCCTGGCGGCACTGCAGAAACCGCCGTTTGAGCCGCTGAGAGACATTTCTCTGTCTCGTCTGTCACAGAAGGTGGTCTTTCTGGTGGCGATTACATCTCTGAGAAGGGTCTCAGAATTGGCTGCACTATCGTGCAGGTCGCCCTTTCTGGTGGTTCACCAAGACAAGGTGGTGTTACGCCCGCGGCCAGAATTCTTGCCAAAGGTGGTTTCCACTTTTCACCTGAACCAGGAGATTGTTCTCCCATCATTTTGCCCCGCTCCCGTTCATCAGGTCGAGCGCGATCTCCATACTCTGGATCTCGTGAGGGCTGTACGCATTTATGTGTCCAGGACTGCCTCTTTCCGGAATTCGGATTCCTTATTTGTCCTGACGACAGGTCGCTGTAAGGGGTCCGCGGCATCGAAGTCAACCTTGGCCAGATGGATCAAGGCTCCCATTCAGGAGGCCTACCGGTCTTCTGGTTTGCCTCTCCCGGTGGGATTGAAAGCTCACTCTACCAGAGCTGTCGGTGCCTCCTGGGCTTTGCGACATCGAGCTTCTGCTCTACAGGTGTGCCAGGCAGCCACATGGTCCAGCCTGCACACCATCTCTAAGCACTATATGGTGCATGCCCATGCCTCTGCGGATGCAAGTTTGGGCAGGCGGGTCCTCCAGGCGGCGGTTGCCCACCTTTGAGGGGGACCATGTGTTATCCGTCTTTGAGGAACTCTTCCCGCCCTGGGGTATTGCTTTAGGACATCCCCATTGTCTGGGTCTCCCATTATGATGACCAGAAAAAAGAGAATTTTGTTTACGTACCGTAAATTCTTTTTTCTTTAATCATCAATGGGAGACCCAGCACCCACCCAGTTGTTCCGTTGCATGTTTTGCATTTGATCTGTTCCCTGTTGGGACAGTTTCTTCCGGGTTGTTGGACCGTCTGTGCACGGTTTCTTTCCCGATGTTTCGGGTGTGGTTTATTTGTCTCCTCGCAGCTTATGGACCAAACTGAGGATGTTCCCTGCGGTAGGGGTTTATAAGCGGAGGGGGCGGTGTCTACAAACTTGTAGTACCTAGTGTGACCTCCGGAGGGCAGTGCCCTAAACCCCATTGTCTGGGTCTCCCATTGATGATTAAAGAAAAAAGAATTTACGGTACGTAAACAAAATTCTCTTTATTTCACACACTGTATACATCATGTATGATACACTGAAATCGCTGTACATACATCGTATGGGACACATTGAGACTTTTTATATATACTTATCTAAATCCCAGAGATGGAATTACAGGCTGCAAAGCTACACTGGCGGGAGCAGATGGGTATAGCAGATTAACACAGTATATACATCACATAGGATACACTGAAAATGCTGTATATACACTCATTTACACCTAGGAAATTGGAGAAAATTCTAGGCTGCAGCCTAGTCTGTACCCTACTCTGGCTAGAACAAGAGAAGGAAGGTGGAGGTCACTAAGACTGCCCAAAAAGAATGTCCTGACTCTGGCCAGCGTCTGACATAATCCAGCTTTGTGTTTGCTGAAGAGCCTTTAAGTACAGGTATTTACACAAAAATTAAAGGGCTGGCACCTGGAAATACTAGGCTATTGGCTCTCTATGTGGTTACTCACGCTATCATTCACCGGGTATCTTTGTTGGACACTCTTGGTGCATACTCTTTGATCCCGGTTATTGTCTGAAGATGTGACCTAAGTGGAAATGTGATTCTATCTTTTTTTTTACAGTATAGACAAACAGAGCTGAGGCTGAGCATGTACACCTCCCAATTCCATTCAGGACAAGGCTCAAGAGCCCTTGAGATCACTGGGAGTTCTTATACTTAGATGTAAATAACATTAACTAGTGAGGGTACATAAATTTAATAATAGCAGATGGTGTCAGAAGAGAGTCAAATGTACTAACACATAGGGGATTATGCACAAAATGCAGGTGGGCATATATTTATACGTCCTATTCATGAAATGGTGTAAAGACCCCCGGCAACGGAGGGGGGGTAGGATTCCGTTTTGATACAGTGATGCCACTAACACGAATAATGAGCTTCCAAAATGGTAGTAAAACAATAACAAGATTTATTGTAAAGTGAATAAAATAAACAGTGTAATTTTAACCCAACAACTCGTACAAAAGAATTGGGTTTTATTTTTCCTACCAGGAGAACAGCCACATATCCCTGATCCCAGTAAGGGGATGTCTTCCCTTGGGCCAATAATGCCACCCCCCTCCCCAAAATGTGTCCGGACTTAAGCAGAGCTGGTTCCTAAGGAGAAGCCGTAATATGTGTCTTTTCTCCTGGTTCACAATCTTAACACTATTCCCAATCCGTAAATCTTTTGGGATCCCAATATGACCAAACTCAGCTGTACAGCGAGGCGGATTACAACCCAAGTTCACCTAACAAGAATAACATATAAAATAACCAACAATATTCAATACCCATTTACAAGAATACAGATTGATAGCAAATTCATTTGATTAGCATGTTCTACGGGAAAATCCAATCCAGACAGGTGGGTGCCCTGGGAGCTTCACCACGGACTGTGGCCTTTCTGAACTTCGCATTGCGCTATCAACAGTTGCTGATAAGATGTAAACAGTTCATGTCCCACTGACACCGTCCCATAGAGACTAGTCATTTAGGTTGGTCTAAACACCTAGCTGACCCTAACTAACTCGTTGGACCAGTCAGGGAAAATTTAAAATAAGAAGAACATGAGGTACCTCATCCTTGTTTAAAACATAGGTTGCTTTACCCTCCGCGGCCACCGTGTCACTTCACAAGATTGCCGTCTCTTTTCAGTGCTGTCCCACTGATGGGCTTATCAGCGCTCTCCACCGAATAAAAATAGAGGATTATTGTCCCTGACATCACCAATGAAAGGAGCATGAAACTGCTGCACTCCAAGGGGGAACCAGGATTGTGTACTCCGGACCTTCCTTTCTCACCCCACAATCAAGGGCTCCCTTGATCACGCGCGACCCGTCTCCGTGGCAATCAACTCTTCCCACCAAACAAACTTTATCCATCCTCAGCTTGAGTGGCAGAGCATTGATGCAATTAAAGTATTTTATAAATCAAGCAGCAAAATTGCATTATCACTGCACAGTTTGTCTATTTACATCGCAGCATTCATAAAATTATTCAATTATTGTTTTGTTACCACTTAATAAAATTGTCATCGTTACAGGTGTGGCTTTTACTCTTAGCCGTCACCAACATGCATATCTCTATACACCCTCTTACACTGGCAATGATATCATTGAATAGACACTGAGCAAGAAATACTCTGTGAAATTATGAAATTATGAATAAACAGAGAGACATGGAGTACCATGCAAATAAAATCAATTTCATTTTCGAAAAAATACTAAAAAAGATGATATGGGTGAATAAAGGTAGACTACAAAAAACATACAATGGATGTCTTTCACAAATCACAAAGTGTGAATAGAAAATCCACCACAATAACAGGTACAAGATAAAATCATATGGGCAAAATAATAACACACATATAATACAGCTGTATACAGAGTTGCATTGGTAGTGGATCAATTAAATGCCCCAGAGTACAATAGATTCAAGAAGACATTCCACTGCCTTGTTTAAAGTGCAAGTGTATGGGAGTACATATACGGTAAATGTATTGCGCTTGTACTTGCAACCTTCCTTTATTCACCCATATCGTTTTTTTTTTTCTTCTAAGTAATATTGATTTTATTTGCATGGTACTCCATTTCTCTCTCTAAGATTAAGCACAAATTAAGTATAAAGTAAAAATGTGCACAAAGAATTTTAAAACGTAAGAGACAAAATATCTTTATTAAAAAATATAATGCATAGATAAAAAAAACAAGTTGAGTCAGACCATTGTTGCACTACAGTTAGAGGATTAAACAAATGTTATAGATACGTGTCAGATAATATATGTAAATTACTTGCATAAGATGAAAAACTACACGAATAAAGAAATAATCTGTTCTAATCACAATGTACCATAATGCAAATATTAATGTTAAAGACCAGTAAATGCAAAATAGCCAGGCATGTGAAAGTAAAAACTACACAAAGTGCAATAAATACACCAGGAAGGCTGCTTTCACATCAGCGGTAATTGACAATCGCGGACGATCTGGCAGACATCATTACATCTGCCGAGTAACGGCTGACTTGCAGCAAGCCTTTGGCAAGCCCCATTTATTCTCTATGGCACTTTCAGTCAGGTGCGCAAGTGCGGTTTTGGCGTATTCGGCAAATCAGCACTTACCGCACCTGACGGCAAATCCCGTAGAGAATGGATGGGGCTTGCTGCAAGCCAGCCGTTAAGCGGCAGATGCGGCAAAATTTGCCGGATCGGCCACGATTGTAAATTTCCGCTGGTGTGAAAGGCCCCTAACACCTATATATATATATATATATTTTTTTTTTAAATTGCAGTTACTTACACTACTAAAATCTTAACAAAAAATAAGTAAAAAGTTTGATATCATCATAATTGTAATGACTTACAAAATTGTGCTGCCATTTATTTTTACTGCAATAAAAAGACCTCTAGAAACAAACCACCCAAAATAATGGTAGAATTGTATTTTTTTTTCACAACTTAACCACGCTTGGATCTTTTTCAATTTTCTGTATATGACAGCAAATTAAATGGTGTCATTCAAAACTAAAATTTGTATTTCTGGGGACTGTGACAGACAACGCTACATAGGCTATATGCCTAAACCATATATATATATATATATATATATATAAGTCTTTACTCTATACGATGAAGAACATTTTGAGAGACAGTAACTTACGAGATATAGTAGCTCAAGTAAAGTAGACTCGACAAGTTTTACATATGCTCATTGAGTTGTTCCAAAATTGTGCAATTATTATACTTTTCTTATGTATGAGTTTCTGTGCTTCAATAAGCATAGATTACAACTAAAATTTGTATTTAAAAAACAAGGGTTTCTCTTTCGCCTCATTGGGGGACACAAGACCATGGGTGTTATGCTGCTGTCCACTAGGAGGCGACACTATGCATAATCTGAAAAAGATTAACAGTGGCTCCTCCTCTGCAGTATACACCCCTGACCTGCCATAGCCTTAACCAGTTTTTGCTTAGTGTCGCATAGGAGGCATACCTAAATTTTACTCTTTATCACAGAAGAAGCAAAGTGGGTTTCATCGAGACTCCTGGAATGGCTCCTTCCTCGACCCCCCCATTACGGGGGTACCAGGTTGAGGTAGAGACCATCTCTCCCCATGCCACTCCCTCCTCAGCATCTCGGGGTGCTCGGTTGTGGTCGAGATGACCCCCTCCCTCCCCAATTCCTCTGGTTTCTGGGTTGAGGTTGAGGCGATGGAGAAGCCCTCTGATGGTGACACCTGCACTCTCCCTAATCACCCCTTCTGGGGGCATTAGGTTGAGACACCTCAGGTAGGGCTGATAGTGGCAGCAGATACGGCATTCACCTCAAGGACTCAAGGATCGCACAACAGCTGCACTATCCAGGAGCCACAGCTGTGCTCCTGATGGGACCGGGGGCAGTGCAGGGCAGGCATGGCACATTCAGAGGCACAGGTTCCCTGTGCCTCTGTACCAGCACAGCATCTACAGGTGCCAGGGACACCCCCCAAGGGCCCCCCCTTTTGAGCTTCAGCCCCTCCGCAACCCTGCCTAAGGATCTGGAGAGGTCCGGATCAATTCCGGCCCTATCAGGTCCTCCGCGTCGGCCTGGAGCCGTTTTGGGCCTCAGCTTTCTAATTTAGGCCACGGCTTCGGCCTACACCGAAGCCACTGCCTTTTCTCCGCCCCCCCCCAGCCCACCCCCTGATGACTAATATGACACTGTGTCACAGAGGGGGCGGATAGCAGCTGAAAGGGCGCAATTCTGCTCAGCCTGCTTCCCTTTTCAGCTCTCCACCCCCCTCCCTCATCTTCCCGGCAGCCATTACTGCTGCAGCACACAATGCAGCTCACAAAGGACGCAGAAAGCAGCCTCAGGATCAGGCCAGCCAGTCTCCGGGGGGCACAGGACTCTGGACTTCGGCGCTGGACACTAAAAGGGCACACTGGTGTGGTAAGATCACAGCTGAGGCCCCATCCTATATAAGGCTCCTCTGCATAGACCTCCCTGTCCAGTCCCAGGCACTATGCCGGGCTCAAAGTCCAAGAAAACCAGGGTTCAGGACCCCAAGGTTCAGGACTCTTATTATGCTTTCTGCACAGCCTGCAGGAACCCCCTGCCCAGCGGCAGTACGTACCCGCACTGCCAGGACTGCATTCACCCTAATGTGCCGGAGACCCAAGTAGCCCTTACTAGTACCAATGACCCTAATATCACGGCGGAATGGGCCACGCACATGTCCCAATCCATGTCGCAGTCCATAGATAGGCTTACCTCCACATTGCTTCAGGTCTTGCAGAGTCACCTCTCATCAGCGGCCACTGCTCAACAAAGGGAGAGCTCGGACCAGGGATGCGATGACCAGGGCTCATCCACTTCTAGAACAGGACGTAAGCGGACCCATGGGTCTCGCTCCTCAGTGTCATCACATAGCTCGCGGTCACCCCCTTCCAGGGAAAGACGCCGTAGCTCCGAAACATCAAGAAGGTCCCCTAACAGGGATAGACACCATAGTTCTAGATCCCCACGACCATTCCCGGCCAGAGAGAGACACCGTTCCAGCTCCCCTAACAGGGGACGTCACAGCAATACAGATTCTGAGGGCCTCTGTGATTCCGACTCAGATCAGGACGCAGAAACTGCTCTCGACCCAAATCCCCCTAGCACTGCAGCGCTCGTTGAGGATATAATTTCTTCCATCAATCGGGTGTTGGACATCTCTGATCCACTCCCGGATACTCCAGAACACAAAATCTCTTTTCAAGAGGTTCGGAGGCCGCCTAAATTCTTCTCCAATCACCCAGAGTTTAAGGCGATCCTTAAAAAGCATCGCTCACAACCTGAGAAGAAATTAGCCAATCGCAAATATCTGGAGACACGTTATACTTTCCTACAGGACGTGACCCAAGAGTGGACAGATCCACCGGAAGTGGATCCCCCAGTCTCTAGGCTAGCAGCACAGTCACTGCTTTCTCTGCCGGATAGCTCATCTTTCAGGGACATAGTGGACCGTGAGGGGGAACGCATGGCCCGATCAATTTTCGAAGCCACAGGGTCCTCTCTGGCACCCACATTCTCTTCAGTCTGGGCTGCCAAGGCTATCATGGTTTGGGCCAAAAGCTTACAGGCAGGCATCTGCTCATCTAGCCCTGAGCTGGCGGACCAAGCTGTTTAAATTTCAGTTGTAGCAGATTATATGCTCCACGCAGCTTTAGACTCAGCAAACGGTGTAGTGGGGATAGCATCAAATGCCGTCATAATCATCGGGGTACGGGAATGGAAGACGGTCGCAATTTCCAAAAAGTCACTCACACACACCTGCCGTACCTTAGCGGGCGACTTTTCGGTGAAAAGTTAGACACGATTATATTGAACGCCACAGGGGGCAAGAGCACCTCTCTTCCCCAACTGAAACCCAAACGCACGTACAAGAGGCGTACTCAAACACGATTCCGATCCTTTCAGAACTCGTCAGGCTGGTCAGTCTCTCGACCGGCACAAACTCGTAGCAGTTCTCCACGTAGGGACAGGTCGCAGTCGGCGCAAAAGTCAGACAAGACTTGGCAGTCGAAGGCAAGCCAGTCAAAACCTAAGGGGGCCAAATCCCAGAGGTTCTCCTCGTCATGACTCTGTCTCCGGAAGACACCCCACCCGTAGGCGGCTGACTTTTACGCTTTTGTCAAGTCTGGCTGCCTATTACAGAAGACAGGTGGGTCAAGGAAATAGTGTCTTCCGGATACAAGTTTTCTTCCAACCAGGGTGGATTTGATTTACATCTAACTGATTTAAATCACGATTTAAATCACTAGTCATTAAGGCTTGAGTTTAAATCAGTGATTTAAATCAAAGTTTCTACCTAAACTAGTTCTTGCTACTTTAACATGCAAGTAGATGAAGATTTTTAGAATCACTTTTTATATTACTTTTTTCTCCCCAGTTTAATGGGTTAATCATTCATATTTGGACACCACTGTTCTGTTGTACTTAGGAAGGAGAAAAATAATCCTGACCTTAATAACAATTTAAATAGATTTATTCAACTGAAACAATAACAACATTACAGCATAAGTTATTTGCTTAAACAAACATCCATGTTTGTTAACTAATTTGGCTAAACAAAATATATATATATTTTAAGAAACTTAGACTGTCAGCCCAGCCGACACATGAAAAACTTAAATACTACTGTCCCTGCTGTCCTCTGTATTTCAAAAGAGTAATAGGTATTTGTGTGAGCGCTGGGGAATCAACCGGCGCCAAGGCTATTATGAATAGTCACCTCTCGGCTTTATTTGTACAATAAAAAGGCAGGGTCCTTTAGGCCACAACGCGTTTCTACGGTCTCCAAGCGTCTCCCTCAAGTGGCTTGGAGAGCGTAGAAACGCGTTGTGGCCTAAAGGACCCTGCCTTTTTATTGGTAGACAAAACCTTACTAATACTATACTCTTTTGAAATACATTCGTTCCTCCGCTACGCGGAGTGAGGTATGGAGCAGCTCCGGGCAATAGGACCTTGGATGACGTCCTGAACACGCCCACGGACCCACCACGTGACGACTCACATGTGAGGTGCTGGGATTAAGGACGCAGCAAAATCTTCATCATCCACAGCCACTCTTAGCCGAGGACACAGGGAGATAAATATCAATGCACTAATTCTTGTTGTGCAGACAGCACAACAAGCACAGGTGAGGTTCCCATTCAAATAACCTGCTTCCGATGACAATTACAGAGTGGCGCAACAATATTACCTTCTTTGTCACTGCTGTCCTCTGTAGCTCACTTGTCGTCATCTTCATCATCATCATCTTCTTCTTTGTTCCTATTCATAATCTGGAAAAGAAAAACAAGCTTTCCTGCTTTATTGGGTCCCAACCGATTTCTCAATTTAGAATGAATGAGTCCAAAGGAAGAGAATATTCTTTCAACGCCTGCAGAAGAAGCTACTGCTGTTAAAAGTGAAATCATTACTTGAACAGTCTCTAAATCCAAGCGCTTAAGTGACTTCCACCAGTTTACTAGTGTGACCTTCCTTAAAATATCTTCAGCAAACATATATTTCTTGAATGGTTCCCCCTTAGCTCTGAAGTTTATTATAGTTGGCATTAAAGATGGATGATTGCTGGATACCCATGTCATAGCTAACTCCTCTTCCTCAGCACTTAGGTTTTGACCCTGATATTGGATATTGACAATATTTGCCAAAAAATGAGCTGGAGTCAGTGCTTGTCCCATTCGTGTGTTTACTGCTTGTAATTTAATTCTGTCCATGTGTAGTTCTGTTTTTAAGCTATTTTTCTGTATTTTGTTTAAAGCTTGAGAGATGGGTTTCAGGAAGCTCAGCATATGTTCAACATTTCTCTTAAGCCCAATGTTGAGGATTTTGGCCGTGACAGTGCCATCTATTTTATCTCGATTTTCTTCACAAAGTGTCATCAGAATAGGCCAGTTTTTGATATACTGCTCAAAACAGTCCACCACAGAGTTCCATCTAACATCTTGTGGGAGCGTTAACTTGGTCCCACCCATCCTTTTCAGAGCTGCGGCAGCAAAATGATTATTACGGAAGTATTTAGCAATTTCAACAACATTAGCCTTTATTTCTGGAACACTTAAGTCTTTGGCTAAGAGGTGCAGCAAATGAGCACTGCAACCATATGTTATTAGCAGCTTTGTATTCCCTCCCTGCTCTTCTAAATCTCTTCTCATCTTGGATACGTTTGCAGCATTGTCAGTGACCAAACTGCGTACTAGACATTTTAATTTTTGTTCACATGTCGTTTAGCTTTTACTGCCACTTGTAAGTATTCTGCTGTGTGTGCATTTCCTGACGTATCAGTTGTTTGTGCAAGGAAGACTTTACCTTCTTCTGTTGTTATACAAGCACATACAATAGGATCATTGTGGACATTACTCCACCCATCAATATTTAGGTTAACAATTTTACCCTCTAGAGCTGTTGCACATTGCTCCATTTCTCTGTCATACACTTGATCCAGCAGTTTCCCTGCAACATCAGCTCTGCTGGGTGGACTGTATCCTGGTCTCAGTGACTGAACCATATTAATGAAATGTGGGTTCTCAGTCAGACGGAAAGAAGAGTTCGTTGCATAAATAAACTGGGCAATTTTTTCATCAATCAACTCTTTTTCTAATCTGCTAGTTCTTATCACAAACCTATCTATGGTGGTTCCAGGAGGTAAAGGTTTTTTCTTCCTTTTGGGTGATGGTGATATGTGGCTGTGGGTGTCTGATGATGATGCTGCTGCTAATGAAGCACTATCCTGGATGGATAACTCTGAAACTGTAGAACAGGATGATGGTGATCTTGGAGGTGGATAGTTTCCAGAATCCATGAATTCCCCTAAACAAAAAAAGTCAATGCTTTTATTTTATTGTTTATTATACAATTTCTGCTTATTGTACACAACACATCACTGCCCCTGCCCCAAAAGGAATATTTGTTTTTCTTCATAACTGTACCAAATGACAGTAACATGCAGTAATAATAAGAAATATAATTTTTCTCACACATGACAGTTCAGTCTTTAGAAATAGGATTCAATAAAAATGTTTACCAACCTGAAGATCCTGCCTGTTCAGAAGTGTTTCTTTGGTCATCTTCATCATCGCACTTCTCATGATGTTGCCTCATTCGCGCCACCAGGCCTTGCATCTCTTTGTTGCATCGTTTGCATTTTGCACGCATGCCTGCCTTACCGATAGGCGAAGGAGCTTCAATAAAATATTCCCAAACTGGGTCTCTTTTACGGCCTGCTGCCATTATAAGGAAAGAATGTAATAAACCTCAGATCGTACACACAAACAGATCCAGACTTGTCTGTCTGTGGCTATGCTGCAGTATTGTGCTCAAAGTTTCACTTTCATTTTCTTGTCTGCTTGCCCTTCCTCCTCCTCACACTTAGATTCACATTCTTCTTGTGTTGTGCAGATCTATTCCACTCCAAACAATCAGAAACATATTGTCTAACTTCTTGGACTTGGCACTGAAGGGGTTGATTCTGTATTCATAGGTTTGTAGAACAATAGGATTAAGGTCTTTTTCTCAACTCTGTTCATGTTGTAACATTTTTGCCGTGAAGAAGAGGCTGGGACCTCTGTGGAGTCAAATTCAGTTTTGAGAACTGCGTAAGTAAAGCGAGCGTCTGTGATAATATAGGAGAGAAACTGCCAACTAATCCTACAGAAACCTCTGGAAGAGCATGGCATTGTGAATGTTACACATATACAGCCTTTATTCTACTGAGTTAAACAACTCAGCTTTATCTCATGATGGAAGAACCTTTGGATGGTAAAATATTTTCCTCAAAAAGCAGTTTATTGAAAAAAATCCGATTTAAATAAAAAAAAAAAAATCCGATTTAAATAAAAAAAATCCGATTTTTTTTTTTTTTTTTTTGTTGTTGATTTTTTTAACCTCCCTGGCGGTCTGTTTAGGTCTTGAATTTTTTGCTAAAAGCGGGCTACCCGCGTTCGCGGCAGATGCGGTAAAGAAACCGCATCTGCCGCACTTGCCGCATAGCTGCCGCACTTGCGCCGCACTTGCGGCGCGGTTGCGGTAATCTGCATAGTAAAGGGAACCAACCACCTCGGATGACCCTCATACACTGTTAATATGTGCCCCTGCAGCCTAGTAAACCATTAGCAGCACTGTTTTTGTGTGAAAAGTGGCTGCAGTAGAAGTGAGATAATGATTTTATAAACTTACATGCCTGCGTACTTGAGGGCGTCTCCCTGTGTGTGCTGGCACTTGTGGGCTGTGCTCATCATGTCTGCTCTCCCCTCCCTTATGCACGCCCCCTCTCAGCCTGCTATAGTGATGTGAGGCTGATTGCGTCATAAAGGGGCGGGGCTAAATCGCGGCATCCCGGTAGCCCCGCCCCTTTATGACGCAATCAGCCTCACATCACTATAGCAGGCTGAGAGGGGGCGTGCATAAGGGAGGGGGAGAGCAGACATGATGAGCACAGCCCACAAGTGCCAGCACACACAGGGAGACGCCCTCAAGTACGCAGGCATGTAAGTTTATAAAATCATTATCTCACTTCTACTGCAGCCACTTTTCACACAAAAACAGTGCTGCTAATGGTTTACTAGGCTGCAGGGGCACATATTAACAGTGTATGAGGGTCATCCGAGGTGGTTGGTTCCCTTTACTATGCAGATTACCGCAACCGCGCCGCAACCGCGCCGCAATGCGGCGCAAGTGCGGCAAGTGCGGCAGATGCGGTTTTCTCACCGCATCTGCCGCGAACGCGGGTAAGCCCGAGCCTGACTCGGGGTTAACGCTTCTGGTAGTGAATGTTAACCCCGAGTCAGGCTCGGGAATAACGCTAGGAAGGTTAAAAAAAACACATTGATTTTTATCCACCCTGCTTCCAACCCACCAAGCCGATTTTATTCTCTGTTCCCCCAATATCGCCAGCCAAGGCTCGTACCTTCTTTCAAGTGGGCACCTCGCTTCTTCAGGCAGGAGTCATTGTGTCGGTCCCTCCGGCTGAACGCTTCCACAGGTTCTACTACAATCTATTCGTAGTCCCCAAAAAAGGAGGCAATGTAAGGCTCATATTGGACCTCAAACAACTAAACAAATTTGTACGGGTGCGTCACTTCCGAATGGAGTCCCTCCGATCCATCATAGTGTCCATGGAGGAGGGGGAGTTTCTTGCCTCCATAGACATACAAGATGCATACCTGCATATCCCAATTGTGCCTGCCCATCAGCGATTCCTCAGGTTCGCAATCGACCAGGAACACTACCAGTTCGTGGCTCTCCCGTTCGGACTCGCCATGGCTCCCAGAGTGTTTACCAAGGACATGGCGCGGCCACCATGAACGTCCTACACTCCAGAGGCATAGTTGTCATTCCATACCTGGACGATCTCCTCATCAAAGCTCCCACCTTCAGGGATTGCGAACTCAGCGTCTCAATCACGGTGGACACACTGAGTCGCCTGTGCTGGTTAGTCAATCTACCCAAGTCATCTCCGATTCCAAGTCAGTTCCTGACTTTTTTGGGAATGCACTTCAACACCTTCAGGGGTCTAGTGCTCTTTCCCAAGGATAAGGAGCTTGCTCTCTGTCTGGGAGTTCGCACCCTCCTCCTGACGCACCCTCGATCTCTCCGGTTTACCATGAGGGTCCTCAGCAGGACGGTGGCAGCAATGGAAGCGGTTCCATTTGCCCAGCTTCATCTCAGGCCTCTCCAACTGGCCATTCTCAAGTCCTGGAACAAGAGTCCTTTTTCCCTCGACATAATGTTTCGGTTAACACCGACAACCAGGAGGTCCTACATTGGTGGCTCAGACCGACCTCACTCGCAAAAGGAAAATCCTTTCTCACGGGTCATTGGAAGGTTCTAACCACTGACTCGCGTCTGACAGTTTGGGAAGTCGTGCACCTGCACCACAGAGCTCAGGGCAAATGGTCCCCAACAGAAGCGACCATGCCCATAAACATATTGGAGATTCGTGCCATCCTACTGCAGTTGAGAGCCTTTCAGCACTTACTGGCGGCCTCTCACATAAGAATACAGTCGGACAATGCCACGGTGGTGGCATACTTGAATCACCAAGGAGAGACTCGCAGTACCCAGGTGATGCTAGAAGTAACACGCATTCTCCAATGGGCGGAAAACACAGACTCGGTCCTGTCTGCGGTCCACATTCCGGGAGTAGACAACTGGGAAGCAGACTTCCTCAGTCGACAAGGAATGGACCCAGGAGAGTGGTCCCTACATCCCAAAGTTTTTCAACAAATCTGCCATCACTGGGGGCTCCGGACGTGGACCTAATGGCATCACACCTCAATGCCAAGGTTCCCAGCTTCATGGCCAGAATGCACGATCCGCGGTCACTGGGAGCGGATGCCCTGGTCCAGGACTGGACCCAATTCCAGCTCCTGTACGTCTTTCCGCCCTTCCCTCTGATTCCCAGAGTACTGAAAATAATCAGGCAAGAGAAAGTTCCAACCATCCTAATTGCCTCAGACTGGCCAAGACATACATGGTACGCCGACATTGTACAGCTCTCCGCAGACGCCCCCTGGCGTCTCCCAAACCGTCCAGATCATCTATCTCAGGGCCTGTTCTACCACCAGAATTCAGGGGCCCTCAATTTGATGGCGTGGCCCTTGAGACCTGGGTTTTTACCCAGGCAGGGTTTCGCTGGATGTCATTGGAACCATGATCAGGCCGAGGTAACCAGCCTCTGCCAAGATTTACTATCGTACCTGGATGGCCTTCTTTACTTGGTGCGAAGATGGTGGCCAGACACCATTGCCCTATTCCCTGCCCAGGGTACTAGGTTTTCTCCAATCGGGTCTGGAGGCCAGACTGTCCCTGGACTCTCTTAAAACCCAAGTGTCAGCTCTCTCTGTTCTTTTTCAGAGACGCATTGCTAACAAATCGCAAGTCAGGACATTTCTTCAAGGGTTCTCCCGCTTGGTTCCGCCCTACAAACGACCACTAGAGACGTGGGATCTCAACCTGGTGCTGAAAGTGCTACAGGAACCACCTTTTGAGCCCATTAGAGAAATCCCACTCCGCCTTCTATCCCAGAAGGTGGTCTTCCTCGTGGCGATCACCTCGCTACGCAGAGTGTCAGAACTGAGAGCTCTCTCCTGCAGACATCCTTTCTTGGTTTTTCACCAGGACAAGGTAGTTCTCTGTACGGTCCCATCCTTCCTCCCGAAGGTTGTATCTACCTTCCATCTCAACGAAAAAATCTCCTTGCCGTCCCTTTGTCCACCACCGGTTCATAGGATTGAGAAGGCTCTGCATACGCTGGACCTTGTCAGGGCATTGGGTATGCCAGCTTCCAAAGCTACCAGGAGGTCCTACATTGGTGGCTCAGACCGACCTCACTCGCAAAAGGAAAATCCTTTCCCATGGGTCATTGGAAGGTTCTAACCACTGACTCGCGTCTGACAGGTTGGGGAGCGGTGCACCTGCACCACAGAGCTCAGGGCAAATGGTCCCCAACAGAAGCGACCATGCCCATCAACATATTGGAGATTCGCTAGGTGGATAAAATGCACCATACAGGAGGCCTGCAGGCTTAAAAATTCACCTCTTCCGGCTGGTATTACAGCACCTTCTACCCATGCAGTAGGGCCTCTTGGGCCGTTCAGCACTAGGTATCGGCACAACAAGTGTGTAAGGCGGCCACCTGGTCTAGCTTACACACGTTTACCAAACACTACAGAGTCCATACCCAGTCCTCAGCAGATACAAGTCTGGGTAGGCATGTCCTGCAGGTGGCAGTGCCCCACCTGTAGGGGACTGTCTGCACAATAATCGTTCCATTGCTTCCCACCCAGGGACTGGTTTGGGACGTCCCATGGTCCTGTCCCCCCCAATGAGGCGAAAGAGAAAAGGAGATTTTTATGTACTCACCGTAAAATCTCTTTCTCTTAGCCTCTAATTGAGGGACACAGCTCCCGCCCTGTTGCCCGTTCCGGGCCGTTTTTATACTGAGTTTCATATTGTTCTTGAGCTCGTACATAGTTGCCTTTTTTCTATAGGCATGGTTATATTATCTATGTTACGCTCCTCCTACTGCTTTAGCACAAAACTGGTTAAGGCTATGGCCGGTCGGGGGTGTATACTGCAGAGGAGGAGCCAATGTTAATCTTTTTCAGATTATGCATAGTGTCGCCTCCTAGTGGACAGCAACATAACACCCATGGTCCTGTGTCCTTAGAGGCTAAGAGAAAGAGATTTTACAGTGAGTACATAAAAATCTCCTTTTTTGCTATATTGATGGGAAAATTAAAAATGTGTTTTTGCTTTTGGCAGATGGTGAGGACAAAACTAAATCGCAAAAATTTAAATGTTTTAATTTAAAATTAAATTAAAAATCAATCACAGTGGTTATTCAAAACTAATGACTAAAAAATGGTCTGTAGGTATTACCATTTATCTTGTTTAACCCATTAAAAGGAATCTGTTAGCAGGGTTTTGCTATGTAATCTAAAGACAGCATGCTGTAAGGGTTAATATAGATTTTAGCCATGTGTCTCTTATCACACTGTGTGCTGTTGCTTATCTGCAATGTGTGCTTTAGACCGGCTTCACACCACAGTTTTTCGGGTCCGGGGCTGTCCGATTTTGCCCCTACTGCATCCCTACAGTGCTGGATGGCAGTTATTTGCCATCCGGTTTGGTGTCTGTCTGGCAGGATCCAGCTGTTTTCGTTTTTCGTTCAAAATCGGAGCTTGCAGCATTTTTTGTATCCGGGGCAAAAATTGAGCAAAACCGGATCCTCCTGGATCCTGCCGGATTTAGGGCGATTTATCGCCCACAACATGGGAGTCTCTGGGCGCCAGATCCGGCAGAAAATCGTGCCAGTTCCCGGGTGCTGAAGTTGCAGCGGCTGTTAAAAGCAGCTGCCGCTGAATTTCAGCATCTGGAGAGCTCCACGACTGAAATGTCAGCACCGCGGCCAGCTCCCCTGCGAGCCGCTGTGCTGATATTTCAGCACTGGACAGCGGTATAGACAATTCCGGCACAAAACAGGATCGAAGGGCAGATTTGCCTTCCGATGCTGTTTGTCCGGGGCTGTCAGTTTATGTCCGGTGCTTCCTGCAAAACACCAGGCATAACCTGACAGCTGAAAACTGTGGTGTGAAGCCGGCCTTAGTTTCTGAAGTTTATCATGTCAGCTAGTTTGGCACACCCACTGCTATGATTAGCAGATCACTGTCTATAGACTTTGCACATATAGAGCCTGGCGTGGGAAAGGGTCAGCTTTCAGAGCTCTGCTACATGTTTAATCTAAAAAGTCTTAATTGTGTCAAAACTGCTTTACCCAGTAATCTAAGTAAAACATTTTTGGATTCAAGGTATCTTTGCCTTCATCATGCTGCTCTCAGATGAGGTAGAAAAAACTTGCTGACAGATTCCCTTTCAGTATTCAAATTCATTAAAGGGAACCTGTCACCTAAAAATCGTCCCCAGCCTATCAATACCTGTCCCTGCAGCTTCCTAATTGTATCCTACCTATCCATCTCTGTCCTAAAACAGTCATTGCAAAGTTTAAAAAAGTGCTTTTGTAAACTTACTAAAGTGAGGCTTCATGTCCCCTCAGAAGTCGCACAGGGCATACCCTGTGCATGATTTTCGCTGCCTCCGCCGCTTGTATTCATGCCCCGATGGGCGTGAAAATGCTTTGTAATCATTCTCTCCCTCCTCCATGGGCATATTAGCCGGTATGACGCTAATCGCGTAATTTCCGGCGCAGTGATGTCAATACATCCTTTGGGTGTATCGACAAACCTCAAGCTGCGCATTGCTCATGTGCAAGGTTTGCTTTACGGCAGCTCATCACAGATGCTGCCGTAAAGCTAACCCATGCGCAATGCGCAGCTTGAGGTTCGTCGATACACCCAAAGGATGTATCGACATCACTGAGCCAGAAATTACGCGATTTGCGTCATACCGGCTAATATTCCCATGGAGGAGGGAGAGAATGATTACAAAGCAATTTTCACGCTCATCGGGGCGTGAATACAAGCAGGGGAGGCGGCAAAAATTATGCACAGGTATGCCCTGTGCGACTTCTGAGGGGACATGAAGCCTCACTTTAGTAAGTTTATAAAACACTTCTTTAAACTTTGCAATGACCGTTTTAGGACAGAGAGGATACGATTAGGAAGGAGCAGGGATAGATAATGATAGGCTGGGGGGCGATTTTTAGGTGACAGGTTCCCTTTAAGTATATATATAACCCTTTAACCCCTGCCCGACCTTTGACGTTGTGCAACGTCATGAAAGTCGGTGCCTTCACGACCTATGACGTTGCACAACGTCATGGCGGTTTCCACGGCACTGTTGCCGCGGTAACCGCCATTGGGCCCCGATGCTCTGTGATTCTTATCACAGAGCACCGAGGCTCGAGGTCAGGGGAGGTGGATTCCCTACCCCGTCCCCAGGATCACTGTGATTGGCTATTGAAACAGCCAATCACAGTGATACTGTCTCCACCTATAGAAGGGGCCGTCAGAGCCCCTTCTATAGGCTGGAGCGCTTGAGGGGGTGGGGATCACCCCCTCCAGCGCTGATGGGGAGTGATCTGATCACTCCCCATCATCTTCACCAAGATGGCGGCGGTGCAGGCACTTTTGCCGACCGCGCCACTGCTTCCTGCCGCCTGCTTCCTACCGCCTCCAGGTGAGCTGCTGCTTCTCTGCAGCTCGATCCCCAATGCAGGGGGATCGGGCTGCAGAATAGTGATCTGGCAGCCCAGGCACTGTGATCCACTTAGTGGATCACTGTGCCTGGGCTGTCAGATCGCTACTCTGCAGCCCGATCCCCCATGCAGGGGTATGGGGCTGCAGAGTCGCGATCTGGCAGCCTGGCCGCAGTGATCCACTTAGTGGATCACTGCACCCGGGCTGTCAAATCGCTTTCTGCTGTTCGATCTCCATGCAGGGGGATTGGACTGCAGAGTAGCGATCTGACAGCTCGGGCGCAGTGATCCACTATGGACGGTGGATGTAGCAGAGGTGCTCAAGCGTAGTGGGACTTTCGTTGTGAACTACGTCGGAGGCGATCGAGCGTCGTGGCACCTTCGTTGTGGACTACGTCGGATCTTTATAATAAAGATGGAGTCCGAATTTTGTTTTTGTTTTTTTTTCCCCAAATAAGAAGATTTTTCTCTGTGTGGTGTATTTTTTTTTTTTTTTTTGACTATTTACTAGAGATTCCTAATGGCCGGGTCTAACATTGGTCTGACATTATGAATGTTGGGCTTAGTGCCAGCTGTCAATAAAAAAGCTGGCATTAACCCCTTTATTACCCAGTTTGCCACCGACACCAGGGCAACTGGAAGAGTCTGGGTACAGCGCCAGAAAATGGCGCTTCAATGAATGCGCCATTTTCTGGGGCGGCTGCGGGCTGCAATTCGCAGCATGGGGGCCCAGAATTCTTGGGCCTCTCCATGGTGAGGATTTCAGCCCCCGGCTGCCTAGTTGTACCTGGCTGGACCAAAAATATGGCAGAGCTCGACGTAATTTTTTTTTCTTTCTAGAATTAGTTCTAAAAAGTATATGTGGATTTATTCCTGGACTGGCAGTCCAGGAATAAATCCACATATACTTTTTGGAAAGGATGTGCTGCTGTCCGTTTTTTGCTTATATCTAAAGTACCTTGGTGATGGTAGGAGAAGCTTGCACCCGATATTTTATATAATAGTGCTGTTCCAATTTTCGATATTTTAGAATTAGTTCTAGAAATAAAAAAAAAATTAAAAAAAGGGCTTCGCGGTATTTTTGGTTGCCAGCCAGGTACAACGAGGCAGCTGGGGGTTGGTGGCAATCCGTAGCTGCCAAGTTGTACCTGGCTGGACCAAAAATATGGCGGAGCCCCACGTCATTTTTTTCCCTAGAATTAGTTCCAGAAATAAAAAAAAAATGGGCTTCGCTGTATTTTTGGTTGCCAGCCAGGTACAACGAGGCAGCTGTGGAGGTTGGTGGCAGTCCGTAGCTGCCGAGTTGTTCCTGGCTGGGCCAAAAATATGGCGAAGACCCACGTAATTTAAAAAAAAAAAACTTTACTTCTACAAATAAAATGACGCAGCTTTGCCGTATTTTTGGTTGCCAGCCAGGTACAACTTGGCAGCTGGGGGGGCTGGAATCCTCAGCGTGGAGAGACCCAAAGGTTGCGGGCCCCCCACTCTGCAAATTGCAACCCACAGCCACCCCAGAAAATAGTGCATTCATTAGAGACGCCATTTTCTGGTGCTGTACCCCAACTCATCCAGTTGCCCTTGTGCTGGTGGCACACAGGGGCTCTCCATACGCGACATGGTGTCCGCTAACAAGTTGAATGGAAAATTAGCTTCAATTGTTAGCGGACACCATGTCGTGTATGTAGAGCCCCTGTGTAAACATTGGAGCTCCCCACAAGTGACCCCATTTTGGAAACTAGACCCCCCAAGGAACGTATCTAGATGCATAATGAGCACTTTGAACCCCCACGTGCATCACAAATTGATCCGCAAAAATGAAAAAGTACTTGTTTTTTTTACTAAAAGTTTCGTTTTTTCGTTTTTACGGATCAATTTGTGAAGCACTTGGGGGATCAAAGTGCTCTCTATGCATCTAGATAGGTTCCTTGGGGGGTCTAGTTTCCAAAATGGGGTCACTTGTGGGGGAGCTCCAATGTTTAGGCACACAGGTGCTCTCCAAATGCGACATGGTGTCCGCTGACAATCTGAATGGAAAATCAGCTCAAATTGTTAGCGGACACCATGTCGCATTTGGAGAGCCCCTGTGTGCCTAAACATCGGAGCTTTCCCACAAGTGACCCCATTTTGGAAACTAGGCCCCCCAGGGAACTTATCTAGATGGGTGATGAGCATTTTGAACCCCAAGATGTTTCACAAATTCATCCGTAAATATGAAAATGTATTTTTTTTTTCACAAAAATTTTCTTTTAGCCTAAATTTTTTCATTTTCACATGGGCAACAGGATAAAATGCATGCTAAAATTTGTTGGGCAATTTCTCCTGAGTACACCGATACCTCATATGTGGTCATAAACCACTGTTTAAGCGCACAGCAGGGCTCAGAAATGAAGGAGCGCCATTTCACTTTTTGAATGGAAAATTACCGTATATACTCGTGTATAAGCCGAGTTTTTCAGCCCAAAAATTGGGCTGAAAAGTCTCCCCCTCGGCTTATACACTGGTCAATACGGTATGTGATGTGGTGGGGGCTGTGTCCGGGGCTGTGGAGGCTAGAGGAGGCGGGGGGGGGGCTGCTGTATGAGCGGCTCCGTCACGTGGGGCCGCTCATTATATATGCACTGCTTCCCCCTGTCAATCAGCGGCAGGGGGAAGCAGTGGATATATGCTCCCAAATGCTGGCACTCGCCCCCCCTCTGTGTAAGGGCCCCGCCCCCCCCCGCTGCTGTAAGGGCCTTCCCCCGCGGTTTATCTTACCATCCCGGTCTTCTGCACAGCGCCGCTCCTCGGTGCTCCGTCGTCCATGCTCCCGTACGGCTACATCCGGGATCCCCGGCCGTCGCAGGTATATGACGTCATCGTGCGACGGCCGGGGATCCCGGATGCAGCGAGGACGGGAGCATGGACGGCGGAGCTCAGAAGACCGGCGCTGTGCAGAAGACCAGGGATGGTAAGTTAAGCAGCTGGGGGGGAGAGTGCCAGCATTTGGGGGCTGTTGTGTACCCCTGGGGGCTGCTGTATACCCCTGGGGGCGGCTGTGTACCCCTGGGGGCGGCTGTGTACCCCTGGGGGCGGCTGTGTACCCCTGGGGCTGTTGTGTACCCCTGGGGGCTGCTGTGTACCCCTGGGGGCGGCTGTGTACCCCTGGGGGCGGCTGTGTACCCCTGGGGCTGCTATGTACCACTGGGGCTGCTGTGTACCCCCGGAGGCTGCTGTATACCCCGGAGGCTGCTGTATATACTGCTGGGGCCTATATACCACTGGGGCTGCTGTATATACCACTGGGGCTGCTGTATATACTGGTGGGGTCTGTATATACCGCTGGGGAGGCTGCTGTATACCACTGGGGCTGCTGTATATGCCACTGGGGAGGCTGCTGTATACTACCACTGGGGGGGCCTGTATACCACAATGCTGGGGGCTGTATACCTGTGCTGGGGTCCACCCTCGGCTTATACATGAGTCAGTAGGTTTTCCCAGGTTTTGGGGGCAAAAGTAGGGGGTCGGCCTATACACTGGTCGGCTTATACACGAGTATATACGGTAGCTCCAAAAGTCAAATTGCGCTCCTTCCCTTCTGAGCCCTGCCGTGCGCCCAAACAGTGGTTTATGACCACACCTGAGATGTCGGTGTACTCAGGAGAAATTGTCCCTTTATGGTCAGACACAGCCTTTACACACTACATAGCAAGGACACACAGGTAAGATTATCTCAGTGCTGGGACATTTTTTTAAACACATCCAATTGTGAAAAATATTATTTTTGTTTTTCCCTCCCGTTCTTCCAAGAGCCATAACGCTTCTATCTTTCTGTTACTATAATTTTATTAGTGCTTGTTTTTTGCTGAATGAGTTGTACTTTTGAATGACACCATTCGTTATACCATGTAGTGTACTGGAAAACAGGAAAGGAAAAACTCCCAAGCGTGGAGAAATTGCAAAAAAAGTGAAATTACACTGTTTTTTTTTATTTTTTTTTTATTTACCAAGTTCACTACATGGTAAAGTTGAGCTGGTAGTATGATTCCCCATTTCGGTACGAGTTCATAGATATCAAACATGTATACTTTTACGTAATGTGGTGAAAGAAAGTTTAGTAGTTTGTAAAAAAAAAAAAAAAAAAAAAATTGTGTATTTGGTGCCATTTATCACAGCCCATAGTGTTCTCATTTTTCCATATCTGGGGCTGAGAGATGGCTTATTTTTTTGCGTCTTTGGCTAACATTTTTAATTATACTATTTGTGCAGATATTATGTTTTGACGACCAAAAAAAATGTAATTTTGCATTTTGACTTTTTTTCTGGTACGCAGTTTACGGAGTAGAGTAATTGATTTTATATTTTGATACCTTGGGCATTTCGGAGTGCAGTGATGCCAAATATGTTTATTTTTTATTAATAAATTTATTTTCAATGAGGTAAAAAGGGAGTAATTTATCATTACATTTTTTAAATCTTTTTCCTTATTTTCAAAACTTTTTTTTAACTTTTTAAACTTTGCATTGATTTTACTTGGCACCTTACAGCACGTCAACACTGCACAGTGCTATTGCTTGTGCTGTACAGAATTGTGCTGATGCATGACTCTACACTACAGAAAGGATAGTATCCTGTGAATGCCAGCACTCCACCTGCATTGACAAGAAGTACGTCTTGACAGCGACACAGGGTCATCATCTGACTCCTTGCTGTCATGGCAACACATAGGTGCTCCATGTTCGCGTCATGTGGTCGCCAATGACAGAATCTCCTCTTCACCCGAATCTGTAAGGCCGGTGTGAATCTGACAGCACCGGACCCGATTTGCAAACAGAAACAGAGGGCAAATATGCCCTCGGGTTTAGTTTGGTTTGCAGCCGAATCCTCTGATCACAGCCGCAGGTGCTGAAATTTTAGGATCGCTGCTAGCGGGGAGCTAGCCGCGGTCCTGAAATCTCTGCAGGGGACAGCTCATAGTGCTGAAGTTTAGTAGCGCTTGCTGCTAAACTCTAGCTCCCGGATCCGATTTTATGTCGGATGCGTAATGATTGGCGCTATAGACCACCATGTTAGGGGGGTGCTGGATCGCGCCGGGAGGATCTGACTTTGTCCGATTTTTTTTTTTTTTTTACCCCTGGATACAAAAACGTTGCTTACAACGTTTTTGTGTCCGGGAGAAAAATTTGAATTGTCCCGGATCCTCACGGACAGATGGAAACCAGTCCATCCGGCCCTATATATTTACACCGGACAGCCTCGGACCTGATCTTGCCGTGGTGTGAAACCGGCCTTAGCAGCACATTTTGGCTAAGATGAACTGGCATGTGCAGGGAATGATGCAAGCCCAGTGCATGAGCTCGCATCAATTGGTGGGAGTCAGCCAAGGGCATATAGATGCGTCCTAGGTCACTAAGAGGTTAAAGGAAATCTGTCACCACTTTGACATATCTAAAGTATTAAAATTGGCATGAAGGTTATAAAATGCTGAAATAAGTCCTACCTATATGCCTCATATCCGATACCTTGTGTAGAAATTATCTTTGTCTCTTTATGTAAATCAGCTGTTCCCGATTATGCAGCAGATGCTGCCTGGACGATGGCTCTGCCTCCATAGCTTATTTTAAATAGATGGAACCATTACCATTGTGATGTGTGATGCCTGCACTCTGCCTTCCTGATCTCACTGTAGAGTGCTGTGTGATTATAACTGACACATTTGCAGGTTCCCACCAGTTTCCGCTTCCATCTCAAGCTGGCTTCACACCACGGTTTTTGCCTGTCCATCTGTATCCTGTAATTTGCAGGAGCAGACGGACCAGCAGGGATGTGTTGAAAGGGATGTAAACGGATGGCAATTATGCATCCGGTTTGTTTTTCACAGGATTCAGTTTCCTCATAGAAAAGCCATAGGAAATGATGCTAATGTCAGTCCAGAGAGAGAGAGAACGGAAAATGGGCTATGGATTTCTGCTGAGCATGTTCAGTACCAAAAACCGGATTCGGGAAATGAACCTGTTTTTTCCAGGATCCAGCTCCATAGATTCCCATGTTAACTGCTCCGGACCAGTTTTCTTCCTGTTCGGTTTTGTCCACTGCGCCCAAAAACGGTGCAGTCTCCGATTTTGGGGACGGTAAGAAACAGGACAAAAACGAATCCCGAACTGAAGACACTAAAATAGATGGCCATATATGACCAATCCAGCACCATAGGGATGCATGGGAGGCAAAACAGGATCCTGTTTTGTCCTTTTCAAAACAGACACAACAGGGTGCCAAAAAGATGGTGTGAAGCCAGCCTCACAGGCAGACATGCTGGCAACATTTTTGCAATACTGTAGGGCTCCAAAGAATGTGTTTGTAAGTCTGGTTTTACACTGGTGTTCCAGCGTGATGCAGCAGAAAACACATCCAACCGCATCCGATTTTTTTGTTGTCAAACCGGATTCAACCGCAGAGGCTCCATCCACCATATATAAAATATGTTGAGTGTTGGGAGGGGCTGAAAATGCTCTCTGGGTCATGTTCAGCATGAAAACCCGATTTGATGTGCTGAATCCGGCACCCTTTGAAGACCATTCTGTTTATTGCCACAGTGTGCCGTATCAGGATTTTTAACGAGCTACAAAATCTTAACATTGTCAACACAGGAAGTCAAAAACCGGATGCGGCTGTAATCAGATGCAACCACATGTGCCGCAGTCCTCATTGAAAGTCAGTGGGGGCAAACCAGATCCAGTAGCGTTCGGCTTCTGCCAGAGGGCAAAAAAAATGCTAGTGTGAAACCACCCTAAACAGTGAATTTTCAGGTCTTCTGTTGTGTGTCAGGTACTTCTCTCAACTACAAGGGGACAGATAGACTATGGCCTGCATTACTTCTGCAGGAACGTTTGAAAAAAAAAAAAAGAAAAACACATGTAGCTTACTGCATAATGGAATAATGAAAATGTGATATTTTGTAACTGCTGTATATTTGAAAAGAGATGCTTAGGGTAATGTATATGAGCCCAATAACCAATGACAAAGCTACATCTCATTTATCAGGACCCTAATCCAAAATGTATAGCTGTTTCTCTCCCCTTGTAGTCAGTATTTCAATAATTTAGTTACTTGTCTCACACTGGTAACACATCCTTTTATGTATAATAATTATGCCTCCTTCATAATAATAATAATATATTTTTATTAATTTATATAACTGCAGTGCTAACCACTAAAGGCCCAGTTACACACACAGATAATTGTGCAGAGATTGTTCACAGATCTCTGGGTGCAGTGAAATCATGGACACATTGTTCCATTTTGTGGCTGTGTACAAATGTAACAATGTGTCCATGATTTCACTGCAACCAGAGATCTGTGAACAATCTCTGCACAATTATCTGTGTGTGTAACTGAATATCAGCCACCATGCTGCTTTTCTATGTATAATAAGTTCTGGAGGTGAAGTTCTCTTCTAGGCTGCATCTGCCCCATAGCCTGGAACAGCTCATTTACATAAAATAATAAAAGATGATTTCTCCACAACAACGCATCTGATATTAGGCAGACAGGTATGGTTATTTTCAGCATTCTATAACCAGTATGGCCATATTGATAGTTTAGATAGGTCGAATGTGGTGACCGATTCACTTTAACCCCTTCAGCCTATTTTGATCCTAAAGACCTTGGCATTTTTGTCAATTCTTTCCAGTGTCCCTTTATGAGGTAATAACTCTGAAACACTTTAATGGATCCTAGCGATTCTGAGATAGTTTTTTCGTGACATATTAGGCTTCATGTTAGTAGTAAATTTAGGTTGATAATTTTTGCGTTTATTTGTGAAAAAAGTCAAAAATAAAATTTCGCAATTTACAAATTTTGAATTTTTATTCTGCTAAACCAGAGTTATGTGACACAAAATAGTTAATAAATAACATTTCCCACATGTCTACTTTACATCAGCACAATTTTGGAAAAACATTTTTTTTTTTTTTGTTATGAAGTTATAAGGGTTGAAGTTCAACAGCAATTTTTCATTTTTCCAGCAAAATTTACAAAACCATTTTTTTTAGTGACCCATCACATTTGAAGTCCGTTTGAGGGGCTTACATGCCAGAAAACACCCTAAAGTGACACCATTCCAAAAACTGCACCCCTCAAGCTACTCAAAACTACATTCAAGAAGATTATTAACCCTTCAGGTGCTTCACAGGAACTAAAGCAACGTGGAAGGAAAAAATTGACATTTTAATTTTTCTAACAAAAATGTTCTTTAAGCCTCAATTCTTAAATTTTCACAAGGGTAACAGGATAAAATGGATCCTAAAATTTGTTGGGCAATTTCTCCTGAGTACACTGATACCTCATATGTGGTCATAAACCACTGTTAGGGCGCACGGCAGGGCTCAGAAGGGAAGGAGTGCAATTTGACTTTTGGAGCTAATTTTCCATTCAAAAAGTGAAATTGCGCTCCTTCACTTCTTCAGCCATGCCATGCACTCAAACAGTGGTTTATGACCACATATGAGGTATCAGTGTACTCAGGAGAAAATGGCCAACAAATTTTAGGATGCATTTTTTTTTTTTGAAACATCATCTTTATTGATTTTCACCGTACACAGAAAGTGAAATGCAAACATCAAGAACAAAGGCAGAAATGACTTGTTGGTCACAAGATACATATACTGGTATATATTAACCCCAACAAACATAGTGAAAACACCCCCCCGCCCACACCAGCTACTCGGTTTTCGATCTCCTCTCGTTAAAAGCGAATTCTTAATGATCTCCTAACATGAAGTGTCCATATGCCTCCCCCAAAGTGACTCATCTCCAGTCCAGTAGAGAAGTCCCAACCTATGAGTGTTCACACCGCCAGTCTGCCCAATGACCCACCTATAGATTCTAGAAGGTACTAAGCTGATTGCGTGAACGGTCCCATAAGGTCTCCAATTTCAGAGTCAGACAGTTGCTGTTCAATGAATACCCTCCATTTCGTAATGAATTTACCCAACCTCTTATCTTTGGCCCTCAGTGCTTCTCGTCTAGCTATATCCAGTACCCTCTTTAGACCCGAGGTAAGTGCATCCTCCCCTGGCACATCTGATTTGAGCCAGAATGTCAACAGTAGCCTTTTAGCCAGTAAGACCAGTGTGTGTATCAGGTGCGGGTTCCCTCTTTCCCCCCGTGGCATCGCTAGGTCTTGAAATATCCAATATCTAGGATCCAGGTCATATGTGGAACCCTGCAACCGTAGGACCATGCTACTGACCAATTCCCAATATTCCCGGACTTTCTGACACCCCCACATCCCATGAACCATGTCTGTCCAGTCCTGTAAGCATTTGGGGCAGTGTAATAGTCTATTCGGATTGGCCGCATTCGGCGATATATTAAATCCACCAATGATACCATAGACCACCCTAAAGTGGGAGTCTCTCCATTGCTCACTGAGCACAAATTTTCTCACCTTGCCCCATCCCGACAGAATGTCTTCACTTACAGAGTCATGTTGCATATATCTCCTCCACCCACTGAACAATTTATCAGCCCCTATTGGCAACAACAGTTCTCTAAGCTCTCTGTATAATGTGGAGATCGTCACCTGTGAGATATCGAGCCCGATAATCCTGTCACATGTATGAGGATTGGATTCTTTCGCTACATTGATCAGGTTCATCATTATGTGGTGTTTGATCTGCTGATATTGGATACTCTGGAAACCCCTCAGCCGAAAGCGTTCTATTGTCTCCTGCTCAGTCAGCCACCGTTTTTCCGACGCATTCATCAAATCCCCCATGCATGCTATCCCCTTCGATTTACATTCTGTGAATATCGCATTTGTCCGCCCCAAGGGAAAGTCAGGGTACGCCCAGGGGTTAAGGTGCTTCGAGACCTTCCATGGAAGGCCACATTTCTTCCTCACCGCCTTCCACATTGATATGGTATCCTTAAAGACTATCGCTAATTTAACATGTGCCGGGATGCCTGATAAGGAAGTGTGGAGTAGCGAGCACCTATTCCAGGGAGCGCAGAACGTTTGCTCCAGTTGCCCGTCAGAGAACTTGCTAGATGTTTTTGTCCACTCCACCACATGCCTCATAAGGCATGCCAGGTTATAGCCCCTGACGTCCGGCAAGTTCGCTCCTCCATGATCCTTTGCCAACATGAGCGACGCCAGCCGCAGTCTTGGCTCTTTCCCCCGCCAGATAAACCTGGAAAAGGCTCTATTAAACCTGGAAACATCTGCATGCTTCAATAATAGAGGTAAAGTCTGTAGGGGGTATAGAAGTCTAGCAAAGCTGATCATTCTAACGAGATGACATCTGCCCAATAGTGACAGCGTTAGCCTGGCCCATCTCTCCAGCTCCTTTTCTATTTTTTCTATAATAGGCTTATAGTTGAGCACATATACCTGGCCCGGGGTTCTGCCCATATTGAGTCCCAGATATTTAATGGAGGAGCGGGCTACAGTTATACCCAGCTTCCGCAGATCCTCCCCCTGCGAGCCTGTGTGTAGCAATGGTAGCAGTTCACATTTCTTCTTATTGAGACGAAATCCTGAGAAGATCCCAAATTGCTCTACTCAACGTAACAGATCTGGTAGGTCTCTCAGTGGGCGGTTCATAAATAGGACAATGTCGTCCCAAATAACGCGGATTTAACTTCTTCAGACCCAATTTTAATGCCCTCAAATGCACTATACTGGTTAATGAAGCGCGCCAGGGGTTCTAAAGCAAGATTAAAAAGAAGAGGAGACAAGGGGCAGCCCTCCCTGCCTAGTCCCCTTCTGCAACTGGAAAGTCGGAGATAAGAAACCAGGGGTGTAAACCCTCGCCTTCGGATTGGCATACAGGTTCTGTAGGAACATCCTAAACCTTCCCTGTATTCCTACACGGTCCAAGACCAGACCCAGCCATGGCCATCTGACATTGTCAAAAGCCTTTTCCGCGTCGAGAGTGACCATGGCTGGGCCCTCCCCCCTTTCCCACGCCCTACTGCGCACCACATCCAATACCAGTAAAGCCTTACGGACATTGGTCACTGCCGATCGACCCTTTATGAACCCGTCTGGTGTTTAGCAATCAAGTTTGGGAGGACCCCGGCCAGTCTATCCGCCATAATTTTTTAAAGGATCTTGAGATCTTAATCAGGGAGATGGGTCGGTAACTTGCCGGGTCTTCTTTATTTTTGTCCCCTTTTGGTAGAAGCTTAATATGTGCCAGATTCATCTCATCAGTTATCAGCTCCCCAGCCAGCAGGCTATTATACAAGTTCTTTAGGAGGGGGATCAAGTCTTCCCGCAGGAGCTTATAGAATTCACTGTAGAATCCATCAGGACCTGGCGCTTTATTATTACCAAGTTGTGTGATGGCCACACGAACCTCCTCCTCCGACACAGCCCTGTTCAGGTCTTCTAAGTCTGAGTCGGCCACCGCTGTTAGATCTACACTGTCCAGCCATTCCCTCCCTCCGTCCACGTCACCCTCTTCCACTTGGTACAGGTTCCGGTAAAAGTCGCCCAGAATATCATTGATGTCCCTGGAGTTGGTAGTAGTACCTGCACCGTTCTTCCGTCTGAGGGCCAGTATCAGATTAGACTGTCTCCTGCCTCTTGCCAAATATGCTAATAAGCGCCGAGACTTATCCCCAAACCTCTTGAGGTCGACCTGGAGTTGTCCCTTTACCAACAGTTCCCTCCGCTCCGCCCACTCATCAAAATGTCTCTTGGCTGACAACCACAGTTGCTTGTCCTGTAAGGTCTGTGAAGACTTAAACTGTTTGTAAGCATTCGTCACAGCCAGACTAGCTGCAAGAAAGCCTTCTTTAATCTTCTTTTTTGGGTCATGGTATGGGTCATGATGTGTCCCCGAAGCACGGCTTTACCCGTCGCCCAATACAGAGAGAAGTCCTCTTTATGCTCTATGTTGTCAAGAGAGAATTGCCGCCACCACTCCTTTAACTTGACCGCGAAGTCTCCATCACCCAAAAGATACGCAGGGAAACACCACAAGTAGTCAGTACCTGTCGGATGGGCATCGCAGACATCTAGTCGAACCGGGCTATGATCCGAAATGACTAGTGCTTCTATTTCGACCTCCTCTGTCCTCCGCATTACCTGGTCGATTGCAAAAATCATATCAATTCGCGACCACGAAGAATGCGGGTGAGAGAAATTAGTGAGTTCTGCGTCTTGCTGATGCAGCGTTCTTCACGTATCTAACAAGCTCAGAGAATCCATTGTATCCCTCAGGGAACCCTGACCTCCACCTATCTGCTGAGAATTGTGTCCTCTGGTCCCATCTCTTCTATCCAAATCTTCCATCATTACTTGGTTGAAGTCTCTCCCAACCACCACGTCTCGTTCCGTGTCCTGCGACACCTCCGCATGAAGCTCAGCCAGGAATTGGGTTCATGCCAAATTCGGCGCATAAACGTTATACAGACTAAGTCTTTGGCCCTGAATATCTAGCACCACATGCACCCGTCTCCCTTCCAAATCAGTCTGTACCAACACCAAGCTGTAAGCTAGATGCCTACTAACCAGGACCAGTACCCCGGCTTTTCTGCCCTGTGCTCCCGACCCCTAGACTGCTCCCACCCACGAATTCAGCATATAGATGAACTCCTGTGCTCGAAGATGGGTTTCCTGAAGCATAGCGACATCAGCCTTTAACCTTTTCAAGTGCCTAAGAATCATACTACGCTTCGTAGGTGACAGAAGCCCTTTCATGTTCCAAGATATTAAGCGAACCATGGTTCGTGGGATGTACCCCTCCCGGGTCTCGCAAATCGCTGCTGGGGTAAATTCGACTCTACATGAAGATCATGAGACAGCGAGAGAATGATTAGCCCTTGCAAAACAGCAAAAGGTGTATCTGTTCCATGGTAGCTGCGTATACATAAAGAAAATCAACAGAAACTCTCCCCTGTTCACAACCATTTCGTTATGTCTCCCTCCTCCCTCCCCCCCCTGGATCCCATGCTTGATATGTACTTCCATTTTTGCTGTGGGAGCTCTCCCTAACCGTGCCTCATACCAAGTAGGGTGCCTTCTCCCACTGCTGCTGCTCTAAAACCCACCCATTAGGCCATTTTCAGGCGAAGAGGACAGTCAAACCCCCATCAGCCCCACAACAGGCCTTAAAATCCCTCCCACTGTCAACCAGTAAGTAGTTCCACTTTGAAATCCCACATTACTGGATATCCCCAAAGCCGCTCAAGAGCAGCGATCTGACGGCCTTATGTTGTCCTTGTTTATTAGCGTCATATCTCAGTCCCAGTCCCACGAGATGGCAAGTTCGAGATGTAGTCTGTATGTAAAGACCCAGCAGTGGCTCTCAGCCACCCTTATCTCAAACACCCCCTCCCCCCCCAACCCCCCCCCCTTTGAAGGTAGGTGGAGTGGGAAAGACCCTCGAGTGGTGGGAGGACATATAGAGGAAGAGAACAGATGAAGAGACAACAGAGACAGGGAGAGGAGAGAGGGGGGAGGAAGGGGGGGCCCAAGCGGGGGAGGGAAACCGGGAGGGAGGGGAGAGAGAAGAGAAAAAAAAAAGGGGCGGGGGAGGAGAAAGAGTGGGGGGAAAGGGGAGAGGGACCCGAGCAAGAGAAGGAGAGAGAGAGGGGGGTACAAGTACAGGATATGTTACCTAATAAAGGACTGAGGGCAAGAGTACGTGTGCGGGGAAAAGAAAATATGAGAAAGGTTCATGCATGCATACATATCCCCCAAATGACGAAGAGCCACCCTTCCTCCCATCCCGTATGACCGACCGAAAAATTGTCAAGCAAATCGCAGGACAATGGACCAAAAAACAAAATCAAAACGAGAAAAATCAACCGTCGGAAACAATAGTCATCCAATGTCAACCATGGCGCAGGAGCGCCTCGAATCAAGCACTTGGGCGACCCCCTCTGCTATTGTTTCTCGGCATCAATGCGCGTTGTGGCCGCGTGTCCTCTGTGTCCTCTCCCCGGCAATCACCAGGCAGTGCGCAAAACTACACTCCAAAAGCCAAATCAGAACGAAAAAAAAATCAACCACCGGAAACAGCAGTCATCCGATCTCAACCAGAACGTGGGTGTGTCATGTATCAATCTCTTGTGCGACCACCTCTCTTGTTGCTTCTTGACACCAACGAGCGTTGTGGCTGCGCGTTCTCGACGTCCTCTCCACGATCAGATCGGCCACTTGCCATCATCGACCAGCTCCTATTTGTGACCCCATCAGCGACGGCTTTCTCCGATCCGTCCAGAATCTCGGCCACTCGTGCACTGGGAGTGCTATTTGGAGACCCCTCCGACCTCCTGGGATCTGTTGTACGATCTCTTTGCGTCATTTGAGTTGCCTGCTGAATTTTCCTAAGGGCCGCCTTGTGATGTAAATGAGAGCATTTCACCATCGGGGGCTCGAAAGCGGAACGTAGCCGGGAAGGACAGTTGAAACCGTACGTTCTTCTGGTACAAAAGGGAGCACCTTGGGCTAAAAGCTTTCCTTTTGCGGGCCACCACCGCTGAGTAATCCCCATATAGGCGCACTTTATGCCCTTTGAGCAACAGGGGTCGTCGCTGGGCTTTGAATTCCCGGAATACTCTCTCCTTTTCCTTGTAGTCAAGGAACTTGGCTATGACCTGCCTGGGTCCTTCAGACGGGTCTTTGGGAGGACTTACCCTGTGCACCCGTTCAATAGCGTACTTGCGTGGTAGTCCTAGCGCCCGGGGTAGGTCTATTTCCCAAATATCAGGATACATTTTATCCTGTTGCCCATGTGAAAATGAAAAAAGTTAGGCTAAAAGGAAATTTTTGTGAAAAAAAATAAAAGAACATTTGCATGATTACGAGTCAATTTGTGAAACATCTGGGGGTTCAAAGTGCTCACGACCCATCTAGATAAGTTCCCTGGGGGATCTAGTTTCCAAAATGGGGTCACTTGTGGGGGAGCTCCAATGTTTAGGCACACAGGGGCTCTCCAAACACGACATGGTGTCCGCTAACAATTTGAGCTAATTTTCCATTCAAATTGTTAGCGGACATCATGTCACGTTTGGAGGGCCCCTGTGTGCCTAAACATTGGAGCTCCCGCACAAGTGACGCCATTTTGGAAAGTAGACCACCCATGGAACTTATCTAGATGCATAGTGAGCACTTTAAAGCCCTAGGTGTTTCAAAAATTGATCTGTAAAAATGAAAAAGTACTTTTTTCTCCACAAATATTTTTCATTTTTACAGATTAATTTGTGAAGCACCTGGGGGTTCACAGTACTCACTAGGCATCTAGATTATTTCCCTGGGGGGGTCTAGTTTCCAAAATGGGGTCGCTTGTGGGGGAGCTCCAATGTTTAGGCACACAGGGGCTCTCCATACGCACATGGTTTCCGCTAACAATTGGAGCAAATTTTTCCATTGAAATTGTTAGCGGATACCAGGTCGCGTATGGAGAACCCGTGTGCCCCTAGCACAAGGGCAACTGGTAGATTTGGGGTACTGCACCATAAAATGGCGCCTCCAATGAATGCACTATTTTCTGGGGTGTCTGTGGGTTGCAATTTGCAGAGTGGGGGCCCACATTTGGGTCTCTACAAGCAGAGGATTCCAGCCCCCCAGCTGCCAAGTTGTACCTGACTGACAACCAAAAATACAGTGAAGGCCTTTTTTTAAAATATTTCTAGAACTGATTTTAGAAAAAAAAAAAATGTACGTGGGACTCCACCATATTTTTGGTTTAGCCAGGTACAACTTGGCAGCTGTGGACTGCCACCAACCCCCAGCTGCCTCTTTGTACCTGGCTGGCAACCAAAAATACAGCAAAGCCCATTTTTTATTTTTTATTTCTAGAACTAATTCTAGAAAACAAAAAAAAAAGATTATAGGCTCCGCCATATTTTTGGCCCAGCCAGGTACAACTAGGCAGCTGGGGGCTGAAACCCTCAGCATGGAGAGGCCCAAGCATTCTGGGCCCCGCATGCTGCGAATTGCAGCCCGCAACCGCCCCAGAAAATGGCGCATTCATTGAAGTGCCATTTTCTGGCGCTGTACCCAGGCTCTTCCAGTTGGCCTAGTGCTGGTGGCAAACTGGGTAATAAAGCTGTTAATGGGAAAAAAAAACTCACCAAAATGTAGCCAGGTAAAATATCCGTTGCACCTAGCAGACGGCTGGCAGTTCCACTGGTAGGCAGCACAAGTGTACAAACACCGATGCTCAATCCCCTACAAACCAAGCATGGGGGCGGCTGTATCGCCTGTGACCAGCCATGCTGACAAGGAGAAGACTAGTGGTATTCATGGACACAAGGTTACCAACAGGACGTCAGCCACACAGGTCTAAGTGAAGCAAAGTGTCAGAGCTCAACCTATTGGTCATGCCCAACTATTAGACAAGGCGGCATGCTCTGCACCAAATACATGCATCACAGTGACAGGTGCCCCCCAGGGGGCTCAGCCTCAATGGCAGGGACAAAAAGGTGCAACAAAACACTTTAGATAAAAAATGTGAGATGTTAGTGGAAACTTTGGCCAAAATAATGTAAGCTTGTAACCTGAGTCAAGGGCCCTCACGCTTACGAGTCCTAACCATATGTTTGTTTGATTGGTAAACCACTAAATATTCAGAAAAAGTCACAGAAGTAGGACATATTACAAGGAAAAAGAAACAAAAAAACTGAGTAATAAAGTAGTTAATTCGAGCTTTTTATTGGCAGCTGGCACTAAGCCCGAGATTCATAATGTCGGGACAATGTTAGACCCAGCCATTGGGAATCTCTAGTAAATAGTCAAAAAAATACACCACACAGAGAAAAATCTTTTTATTTGAAAAAAAAAAAAAAAAGCCACAAACAAAATTTAGACTCCCATCTTTATTATAAAGGTGTGACGTAGTCCACAACAAAGGTCCCACGACTCTCGATCCCCTCTGCTCAATACAGAAACTGCAGCAAGGGATCAAGTGTCCTCTTCCCACAGTCTCTGGGGTCAGTTATGGTGCACTGTATGGCAATGATCTGTCATACAGTGCACCATGACTATGATCCCAGAGACTACAACAAGAGGACACTTGATCCTTTGTTGCACCCATCCATCCATCCATGCACTCAGCATCCACGCATGCTCACACACATCTATCAATGCACACATCCATCCATGCAGACATCCATCCCCGCATGCATGCATCCACACATCCACGCATGCATCCACACATTCACGCAAACATCTATCCATGCACGCACACATCCATGCACACATCATCCATGCACGCACACATCCATGCACACATCCATCCATGCACGCACGCACACATCCACCCACGCATGCACACACACATCCATCCGTGCATCCACGCATGCACACATCCATGCACGCACACATCCATCCATGCACATATCCACACATCCATGCATGCATGCATCCACACATCCATCCATCCAATATCCATGCATGCACACATCCATCCATGCATGCACACATCCATCCATGCACGCACACTTCCATGCACCCTCCATCCACGCATGCATGCACCCATCCATCCATCCACCCACCCATGCATGCATGAACCCACTCACCCATCCATCCATCTACCCATGAACCCATCCATCCACCCATGCATGCACCCACTCATCCATTTGTCTGTCCATCCATTCATTCATTCATTCATTCTTGCCTCATCCACCGGTGAGGAGGAGGAGCAAGGGGGAGGAGTAGGTGCTCACATTGGAGTGGAGGAGGCTGGCTGGTACAGCCCGCCGGGAGGTGTGGGAGGGGACACGGGGCACAGAGGAAGGGGGTCAGCTTCCTCAGCCACCGGATGACTGTTACCGCCGGCGGATGACTGTTACTGCTGGGTGGGGGCCGGCAGGGGACACGGGGCAAAGAGGGAGGGGGGTCAGCTTCCTCAGCCCCCTCGGTCATTGCATCAGGAAGGGGCTGAGGAAGCTGACCAGCGGGTGCAGCCATCAGGCGGATGACTGTTACCGCTGGCAGATGACTGTTACTGCCGGGTGGGGGCTCATCAGCTCTGGAGAGGGAGGGGGAGTTGACCTGCCCACCCGCCCTTCCAGATCTGATTGGAGAGCTCTAATCAGATCTGGAGGGGTTACTCGCTCTGATTGGCAGTTTCAATGTCAACTGCCAATCAGAGCGAGTTTAGCCACAGGGGGCTAAACCACCCCCCCAGGCTAAAGTATGGGTCCTTGCGATCCTGCAGCTTTGGTAACTTGTCACTGAGCCGGTCACCGGAGCTGTAGGAGCGCAAAGAAGCCATGACGTTATAGAGACGTCATAGGTCGGGAACGCACCGAATTTCATGACGTCTCTATAACGTCATAGGTCGGGAAGGGGTAAAATAAGAGCTGAGGTACAGTTCTTTGCAACTGCCACTACACAGTAAGCAGAGCCAGCATTTACATCCGACCAGCCCAGAAGCTGTCAGTAGCTGATTGGTAGGGGTGCGTGGCGATATTGATGACCTTTCCTTAAGATAGATTGCCAATTACATAAGGCTGGACACTTCCTTTAAGTGGCAATGTAACACTCTTGAGTTGTGTTAAAAAAACTAGGTCAAGTGCTGCACCTTAGAGCAATTAAACACTTGCAGCTATATTTTCTTGTTACATTTAAAACAGCAGCCTTACAAGTTAAACTTAATGGAAGTGACTTTAGACTCACTTCTGCATTAATCCAAACCTCTCACTCCTGGCTCCAAGACTTCTCCTGATCTGCACCAACTCTCTGGAATGCTCTACCCCAAGAGATTAGATGTATCCACAACTTACTTAGTTTCAGGTGACTTCTAAAAAGACATCTTTTTAGGGTGGCCTGTTATGATCCCTAAAGTTCAAACAGGAATGGTTTCAACGGTCCGCGCTGCTGCTTCATTAAATGTACTCCAAAAGCATGGTTTCCTCCATCTCCTTCTTTATTCCACCACATAAACCAACGCGTTTCGGTGCAACCCTCGCACCTTCCTCAGGGTACCAGGGTGTCACTTTGTGTCCTTTTTGATAAGGCACCATCTGCGCCTCTTGTGTCTCCTTTTATTTATAGTATCATGATCCCTAGTCACAGTCATCTAGACATAGCCTATCCGCTCCACCAGTCTCAAGTGGACCAAAAATAATGGTTGGTGGGCCACATATACTGTTCCTAACTGTTCCCCATCTCTTCAAGGTGACTATACCATCATTGTAAATAAACACCTGTACTTTGTGTCACCCCCCCTCATTGTTAGGGTGTAAGCTGTTATGAGCAGGGCTGTCAATATTTTGCTCTAATTATTATATTGTATTATGCTTTGTATTATATTGTATTGTTTTTTGTACTTTATTGTATTTTCTAATAACTGTTTCTTATGATTGTTTAAATATGAACTTTGAATTGTGAAGTGCTGCGGAATATGTTGGCGCAATATAAATAAAGATTATTATTATTATTGTATATACTTCGCGTATAAGCCGAGTTTTTCAGCCCAAAATTTGGGCTGAAAAGTCCCCCCTCGGCTTATACGCGAGTATACAGTATACAGCAGCAGCCCCTGGAGGTATACAGGCCCCCCATCATGATCCAGGGTTCCCCCCCCTTGCGCGGCAAACCTGTAAAGTAAAATCATACTTATCACTGTCCCGCGCTGTCCCGCCGCTTGCCGACATCACGATCCCGGGCTTCATTCCGCGTCTTCCGCCTTCCTGTGGTCGCGGGCAATGACGTCATTGCCCGCGACCACAGGAAGCCGGAAGACGCGGAATGAAGCCCGGGATCGTGATGTCGGCAAGTGGCGGGACAGCGATAAGTATGATTTTACTTTACAGGTTTGCCGCGCAAGGGGAGGGGGCCCTGGATCATGATGGGGGGGCCTGTATACCTCCGGGGGCTGCTGCTGTATACAGCCTGGGCGCTGCTGTTACACCCCTGGGGCTGCTGCTGTATACACCCCTGGGGCTGCTGCTGTATACACCCCTGGGGCTGCTGCTGTATTCACCCCTGGGGCTGCTGCTGTATACAGCCCTGGGGCTGCTGCTGTATACCGCCCTGGGGCTGCTGCTGTATACAGCCCTGGGGCTGCTGCTGTATACAGCCCTGGGGCTGCTGCTGTATACAGCCCTGGGGCTGCTGCTGTATACAGCCCTGGGGCTGCTGCTGTATACACCACTGGGGCTGCTGTATACTACCTAAGGGCTGCTGTATAATACCTCTGGGGCTGCTGTATACACCACTAGGGCTGCTGTATATACCTCTGGGGCTGCTGTATACTACCACTGGGGCTGCTGTATACTACCACTGGGGCTGCTGTATACTACCACTGGGGTTGCTGTATACTACCACTGGGGCTGCTGTATAGTACCACTGGGGCTGTATATACCTCTGGGGCTGCTGTATGCACCTCTGGGGCTGCTGTATACTAACCACTGGGGCTGCTGCTGTATATACCTCTGGGGCTGCTGTATACTACCTCTGGGGCTGCTGTATACTACCTCTGGGGCTGCTGTATACTACCACTGGGGCTGCTGTATACTACCACTGGGGTTGCTGTATACTACCACTGGGGCTGCTGTATAGTACCACTGGGGCTGTATATACCTCTGGGGCTGCTGTTTTACTACCCCTGGGGCTGCTGTATACACCTCTGGGGCTGCTGTATACTAACCACTGGGGCTGCTGCTGTATATACCACTGGGGCTGCTGTATATACCTCTGGGGCTGCTGTATACCACACTGCTGGGGGCTGTATACCTGTGCTGGGGTCCACCCTCGGCTTATACACGAGTCAATAGGTTTTCCCAGGTTTTGGGGGCAAAAGTAGGGGGGTCGGCTTATACACGGGTCGGCTTATACACGAGTATATACGGTATTATTATTATTATTACAAAATAATCAAGACAATGCATTTTGATCTGCTTATTCTTATCATGGATGCCATGTGTGTATTTATTTTGTTTTACACTTTTAGATTTGGGACCTAGCTGACCCTGATGGGAAAGGTTACTTGGATAAACAGGTGATAAAGAGTTTTTTGTGTATTGTTTTGTGGCAAGCCTATACCTTTTCTCAGCTAGTTCTATCAATAATGCTTTTCTTATTCTCTTAGGGTTTCTATGTTGCTTTGCGACTAGTTGCCTGTGCACAAAGTGGTCATGAAGTTACCCTGGCAAGTTTAAATATTCCAGTGCCACAGCCCAAATTTGTAAGTAACTCAGCACTTGTTTTGTTTTGTACTTCTACATTTTAAAGGGTTATTTTCAAATTGTGTCTTTAGCAACTCTCAACACTGCAGTCTTTTATTTCCTGGTTCTGGTGAATAGCATCGCTATAGTATTAGTAGAACCATAAAGCTAAGCATAAGTTCTGCTATAAGGTTGCTTTCACATCTGCATTTCTCTGCATTTCCGACAGATCCGGCAGTTTGCCGCATCTGCTGGTACCTGGAACACTTGCGGCAAGACTGTCTTTGACCTAATACATTCCCTATGGAACTTAAGGACATATGCGGCACTTGCAGTTTTGCACTTGCAGTGAGTCAAAAAAAACGCTGCTAGCAGTGTTTTTTGTATGCTGCCACAAGTTCCGGATTGCGCCAAAACAAGTGCCACACATGTACGCAAGTCCCATAGGGAATGCATTAGGTCGAACGCAGTTTTGCCGCAAGTGTTCCGGCATCCGGCAGATCAGTCTAAACTGCCGGATCTGCCGCGGATGCCGAGAAACGCTGATGTGAAAGCAACCTGAAGGGTACTTCACACACTGCAATGTCACAGGTTTTGTGACGTAACAGTGACCTCTCCAGCGATGTTGCAGTGTGTGACACGCATCAGCGACCTGGCCCCTACTGTGAGGTTGCTGATCGCTATAAATCGTTCAGGACCATTTTTCGTCTTTGGTCTCCGACTGGTCAGCACGCATCGGTGTATGTGAAAGCGAGAGACCAACGATCAGCAACCTCCCAGCCAGTGCCCAGCGCCGCACATTAGATGCTGGGCACTGGTAACCAGGGTAAATGTGGGGTAGCTAAGCAGCGCGCTCTGCTTAGTTACCCGTCGTTTACCCTGGTTACCAGCGCCCTCCCGCTTAGCTTAGCCTGTAAGGGGGAAGACACTGGTAACCAGGGTAAACAACGGGTAACTAAGCAGAGTGCGCTGCTTAGCAACCCCATATTTACCCCAGTTACTAGACATGACGCTGCTGACTGGTTGCTGGTGAGTCTGCCTGTTTGACAGCTCGTCAGCGACTGCATAGAGACTTTCCAGCGATCCTGGCCAGGTCGAATCGCTGGTGGGATCACTGGAAAGTCTCAGCGTGTAAAGCGGCTCTAAAGCCCCCGTCACACTAAGCGAGATTACTAGCGAGATTGCTGCTGAGTCACAAGTTTGGTGACGCAACAGCGACCTCACCAGCAATCTCGCTATGTTTGACACTTAGCAGCGACCAGGCCTCTGCCGTGAGATCTCTGGTCGTGTCAGAGTCACCTGGACCACTTTTTGATCGTTGGGGTCCCGCTGGGCAGCATGCCTAGATGTGTTTGACAGGGACAACGACCAACGACCTCAATACTACAGGTCTGAGAAAAGGTCCCAATGACCTCCGTATCATTCTGGATCATTGCTGCGTCGCTGGTGAGATCTGACTGTTTGACATCTCACCAGCGAGCACATAGCGACGCACCAGCGATCCCTAGCAGGTCGTGTCGCTGTCGGGATCGCTGGTGCGTTGCCAAGTGTGACAAGTTGTTCTGAATCTACAATGTCATCACAATATTTACACATAACGATAACAGGGAAGTTTTGCCAAGGACTGGGCTTCCAGATACCAAGGTTTGTGGTGGGGACTGAAAGGGTTTTGGAAATAGGAGGGCGGTTGGGCAAGGGATTGTCTGGGAGGGAGGTCGGCAATTTACTGCTGTATAGAAATGAATGAGCTGGAGAGAGGTGGCTTGGATGTTAGGGTGGCTTCACACTTGCGGACCCCTCTGCAGCATCCTGCGGAGGGGATCCGCAAGCTGAGCGCAGCCAGCGCAAGCTCCTATGTTTATGATGGGATTGCACAGTGCTGCGCTTGACTGCGCATGACCGTGTGCTCCCATTCACTGCAATATGTGATTTCTATGCAGGCTGATGCCTCTCGTCCGCACCAGGGACGAGACATGTCTAATTAAACTAATAACTAGTAACTAATTAATTAAAGTAATTTGATAACTTAATACCATTTCAAAGCTCTTTTTCCATGTATGCGTCATTTTGTACATTGCTGCACAATATGCTGTTGCTTTAAAGCGAACCTGTCACCCCCCTGGACATCAAAAGCTATAATAGCCACCTTCTGCAGCACTAAGGCTGCATTCAGGGAAGGTGGCTATAAGCTTTTGATGCCCTTTATACTATTAAATATGAACTTTATAAAGCCTTACTCTTAAGAAGACCTAAGACCGGGAGGCGGGGTTTCACGCTCCTCCGACCCGCCTCCTCTTGTCAGTCATGGTCCTCGCCTGCTGCTGCCTCCCCTCATGAACGCGCGCCTCCGTTCTCGTCTATGGCGCCGCGCATGCGCTGTGCGCCGGGTGTCCAGGAAGTCGTCGGGCTGAGCGCACAGCGCATGCGCGGCGCCATAGAGGAGAACGGAGGCGCGCGTTCATGTTAGACTGTGAGGGGAGGCAGCAGCAGGCGACCAGGATGAGTGACAAGAAGGGGCGGGTCGGAGGAGCGTGAAATCCCGCCTCCCGGTCTTAGGTCTTCTAAAGTGTAAGCAGTTATATAAGTGCATATTTAACAGTATATAGGGCATCAAAAGCCTATAGCCACCTTCTCTGAATGCAGCCTTAGTGCTGCAGAAGGTGGGTATTTTAGCTTTTGATGTCCAGGGGGGGTGACAGGTTCGCTTTAAAAAGTTAATTGGAGTGGGTCAAACTTATAAAGAAACATAGACATTGATGGGCTGTTCAGCTAACATGTTCTCCAATGATTTAAAGTGGAAAGCAAAACCAGAGAGATGTGGAAGAAAATGGAAAACTCCTATTCGAATGGATCGAAGAATAGCTAGAATGGTAAAGACTCGTGGGATGACATAAAAATGCTGTTTCTGAGGCAAAACCAATAGATGCAAATGAATTGTGTGAAGTAGTCAAAGCATTCTTGGGCTGGAGTAACAGTTGACAGGTGAAAGAAGTTGATTAACCCTATGCAACATAGATTTGAAGCATATAATTAATACAAAACCCATATATGACTCTCCAGTAATAAACCTTAGTTGAAAAATTTCAACTCTCTAAGGTCGTTTAGCATACTCAAATAACATTTTTTAACAGGAGAAGATTGAGTATATTATGCAAATCAATTTATTATAATACATATAAATGACAAGTACATGTGATTTACAGAAGAAAAGGGAACAATTCCCTTGTTACAGTTTGTAAAACCAGAGATGTAGTACAAAATTATCATATAAAAATTGCGTACATTATCCATATAATGGGAGACAAAAAGTGCATATACAAAAGTGCAGGTTGCTGTAAACTCCAAATACAGAAGCCTATGTTCACTAAACCCAAAAACTATAGTGGGAAAGTTGGGGGATTACATAAATTAAAAACCATCTCGCCCAGCTCCCATGGGTATGGATCATAGTATAACTTACATGGATCACAGGCTATGCATCATAATAAGACCCAGAACAGCCTCTCATTACATATAGATAGCAGAAGTACAACATCCCATAATTATAAGTAAACTGAGGGAAGTCCCAGAAAAAACAGATATAGATCCTTACATATGGCCCCTACACGTGTTTCACACACAGGCTTCCTCGGGGGGCGAGGGTATTTGGGTGCAGGCAGGCAGAATTGCTCTGTTCCTCTCCAGATCCACATGTTTTTATGTGCCAGGTCGGCGGTAAATGCCACCCGCACTTCCGGGTTATGACGTCACCACTGCACCTGCTCACAGCGTCTCTCACCGCCGGCCAATCCTATCGCGGCACTACTGCGCATGCTCCCGGCCCGGGACGTGTCACCAAGATGACGGCATGCGCAGCGCGCACTAACCGACAGATGGCACCGCAGGAGGAGCAGGAGAGGGCGCACATTATAAAGCACCATTAAAAGAACAGGACATATTAATATTTCTGTCCTTTTACACCCACAATAGAGTCTTCAGGTCAGTAGTCCATAATATTGGCTCCAGAGTAACAATCATTGTGGGCATATCCGGACACAATAGTAGGTCCTTTCAATCAACTGGTTCTCCGACACCCCAGTGGCTTGACGTGATCAGGTGATGGTCAGAGGTAGATGGCCATATTGTACAAGTTCCTGCACTAGTGCAAGAATCCAAAAAGAAAAAGGAACTAAAAAGGAAAAAATAGATTAAAAAAGCCATATAGGGACAAATGGAACTTATCAGTCACTTACAGAAATGGTGCATATGAAAACCCCTCATTCAGACCCTGTGGGGCCAGTGTGTCCAGGACCACAATCCATTTTGCCTCCGTTTGGGCTAGTATTTTCCTGAGGTCCCCTCCCCTGGACCCACCATGGACCACATCAATACCCCTGACTCTCAGTAACACCGGGTTGCATCCGTGATATTTCTTAAAATGTTTGGGTATGGTTTTAAGTTCCCTATCATCCTCCACCTCCTCAGCAGCAATAATATCTCGAACGTGCTCCCTCACTCTCACCCTCATCTCTCTCGATGTAAGACCCACATAGATCTTAGAACAAGCACAGACTGCAAAGTACACCACGTAGTTGGTACCACATGTGATTCTGTGCCTGATCACAAAACTGTGGGTCCCATCCGAGGAGTGGAAGTGGGAAGCACGCTCGACATTCCTGCAGGAGAGGCCGTGACCACACGGATAGCAACCCGGTCTTGGTCTACCAGAGCCAAAAGGTGAAATAATATGCGGCACATAGTGGCTATCCACCAGGATGTCCCTCAGGTTCCTTGCCCGTCTAGGTGTCATCAAGGGTCTGTCCGTGACACACTCCCGCAACACGGGATCTGACTGGAGTACGGACCAGTGTTTTGTTAGAATGGAGCGCATCGTGCCCCATTCATGGTTGTATGTGCCCACAAATCTAGTCATGGGGTTCATCTCTGTTTTCTTCTTCGGAGTTTGCCCCAAGAGATGATTCCTAGAGGTAGCCTTTGCCCTCTGGTAGCCAGACTTAATCATCCTGTTTGAATATCCTCTCACGGAAATGTTCCCGCAGATTTTGAAAACAGTGTACAATGTTCCCAATACATGGAAATAAGACTATTATACCGACTTTGGGCTAAACTGCTTTTGAACACTGCTATTATTTTCTTTTTTTTGTCTTCAATAATTTTTATTGGAATTATAAAACAGATAATAACGTAGCAAACTTTTCCATCAAATTAGCAGATAAGTAAACCAATATCGGAGTCCAAATTAACAGGAAATAAAAAGTAAAGAGGAGGAGATCCTCTAGTGACCCATCCGCATAATCAATAAAGGGGGCTAATCCACCATCCTCTGTACAATTAGGTCAAGAGGATGAAAAGGAAGTAAATGAAGAAGAAGGAAGGGGGAAAAGGATTCTTGTCACCACTTCTAAAAACAATCTGGGCTTATTTTCAGAACAGAAAGATAGAAGGAGGGAATTGTAGGGAGAGGGGAGGGGGGAAGGGAAGAGCCAGGGAAGTAACAGGGGGCAAGGTCAGGTGAAGGCGATTTAGGGAGTGTGGAAAAGGCAGGTAAAACCAGGGAGTCGCAACTGAATTAAATAACGTGTCAGACGGGCCTAGAGGGGCAATTGTGTAGCCAAAGGGTGTGACGCTCAGCTAGACCATGCCTCTCTTACATAGCGTCTCGTGGGGGCATCTAGAGCCAGAAAGTATTCATGACAAAAAATGGAATTTAATCTGTCGGAGAGGTCTCCCATTGTGGGAGGGGAGCTTGCCTTCCACTTAGCCACTATGCAGAGTCTGGCCGCTATCAACACATAAGTAATTGCATGTCGGGGAAGCGGAGGAAAGGCCTCTATACCCACATGGAGTACTGCCAGCTGAGGGGAAAGTGGATGTTTAATCCCTGTTAGTCTCCATCAGACTGTTGACTATGAGCCAGAACTGAGAGATCTTGAGACAAGTCTACCACATATAGGCCAAAGTCTCCTTTATCCTGCAAACGTGAGATAAATGCGCATAGGGTCTTATCCTTTTTTTTTTTTTTTAAAAGTTATATCGGTGTAAATTAAGAACTGCTCACCTGATTCAGTTGTGTCACCCACAACCAGTATAATCGCCTGTAAGATGGCTTATAAGATGGCTGCTGCAGGGCCGCACCTTCACGATAAACGTGGAAACAGGAATGCTGTAATAGAAACAAATGCCGAAATGCCCGCGCTGCCAAACAGGAATCACCAGGAAACGAAGAGTTAACGGGGCAGATTTTTTCTTTATTTCAGCCTACGCGTTTCGGAGCCTCTATCCGAGCTCCTTCCTCAGGGAACAACGTTGTTCCCTGAGGAAGGAGCTCGGATAGAGGCTCCGAAACGCGTAGGATGAAATAAAGAAAAAATCTGCCCAGTTAACTCTTCGTTTCCTGGTGCTTCCTGTTTGGCAGCGCGGGCATTTCGGCATTTGTTCCTATTACAGCAAAGTCTCCTTCATGACCACATTGTCTCCAGCACAACGGAGAGATACCCAGTTTAAAATTTGCTATTTTGGAGGGGGGAATGTACCAACGTAAGTGAATTTTCTAAAGTAATTCCACATGGTTTATGCATCTAGTAACACGCAATGTGCCACGAGTAGCTTTGTCCCACTCTTCCGAGTCTGCCACAAACCCAAAATCTCTTTCCCACTTTAACCTATATTCCTGCTTCTCAGGTGTGAGGCTTTCCAGGAGTCCACTATAAAGTGTTGAGAGTCCTTTGGAGACTCCGGACCCGAGAAAAGAAATCTTTGAAGGGGAGATGGTCCTAGGCGGCCTCAAATCATGAAGGCACCCCCGTAATCCAAGGAAATGGGCAACCTGAAAAAACTGCAAGAAAGTATTTTCAAGTCTTGGGAATCTGGAGACAAATGCTTTAAAGGACATCAGCTGTCCCCCGATTGTTAGGTCACCTAAGGACAATAGTCCATAGTAACGCCAAGTGGAAAGGTTCAGCTTAGGGATATGAAGCTGCAATGCGGAAAGCCGGATTTAAGAAATAGGAAGCTTGAACCACTTCCCCGGCACCCCCTCCAGACAGACAAGAGAGCCCGAATCGTGTCAAGACGGTGATCATCCCCAACAGAGCCTAGTGATTCCACTGCCAAAAGGAGGCGCGGCGAACCACATTTCATACTATGAGATTCAATCTGGGACCCACCCAGACTCTCATGACTATGTCACCAAATTTTGGTCCCTTCTAGAATCGTCGCTCTGTAGTATGACACCACGTCTGGGGCTCCCATGCCTCCCCCTCCCAACCGAAGAGACATGACTCCTAAGAACTCTAGGTTGTTTACTTGCCCAGATAAATTTGTTAGTAAGGACCTGAAGCTGAGAGTAGAGTGGAGGAGAAGATGACCGATAAGCATCTAAAAAGATATAAGATTTTAGGTAACCAGAGCATTCTAAAGGCTTGTATCCTCACCATCCAAGATAGCGAGGAAAGGGGTTGTGACTCCAGCGCCCCCCTCAAACTCCCCAGAAGAGAATTCATGTTGCAACTCGTAATTTTAGAAGAGGCACAGAGGGTAATCCCATGGAATCCCCTCCGGACACCACTGGAATCCCCTCCGGACACAACTGGAAAGGAAAAGTCAGAGAGAGGCGCTCTGAGTCAGAAGGTGTGACATGGAATGGGAGAATCATAGACTTACTGGCATTCAGCTTGTAATACGAGATCTGAGTAAAGGCATGTAAGGATTTCATAACCTCCGAAGAGAAGAAAGAGGATTGGTGCAGGAAATAATAACGTCATCGGCATATAGGCCGACGACATGATTCTTCTCTCCCACTTGAATACCTGAAATAGAGGTGTTGGCCCGAATCGAGGTGGCCAGCGGCTCCATCATTAATGCAAATACCAGCGGGGAAAGGGGAAACCCCTGTCTGGTACCATTAGAGATACTGAAGGCCCGAGACAGGAAACCAGAAGAAAAACTTTAGCTTTAGGGTTCGAGTATAGGCTGAGGATCGCTGATAATATAGGACCCGAGAAACCAAATTTGCAGAGCACTTCTCGGAGGTAGCCCCAGTGCACCCTGTCAAATGCCTTTTCTGCATAAGGAGACAGGCCAGGGATGGGACCAGAAGAATGGTGGACCTGATAGGAATCACAGAGAGGCGGGGGGGTCCCGGTGTGTTCCGGTCTACGAGCCACGAACCCCACCTGATCCGGATCCACAAGTAAAGGGATTGTGTCTGCCAGACAGCTAACAATTTAGCGTCGATTTTTAGATCAGAATTCAATAGGGAGATTGGGCGGTAGCTTTCTGGGAGCTCTGGATTCTTTCCCGGTTTGGGAATTGTTGTGATCGTAGCCTCTAATGCTGTAGATGGTATGGAATCCTCCGCACGTCAGTGATTATATAGTTTAAGGAGATAGGGGGCCAATATATGGTGGAATGTTTTATAATATTCGTTTACAAATCCATCTGGGCCTGGGGCAAAGCTGGATTTCAACGAAGTCACAACCTTAACGACCTCAGGGAGGGTGAACGGCTGGTTTAATACTTCCAGACTCTCTCTGGGAACCGAGGGAAGGCCCAAGTCCGCTAAATATTGTTGAATGGAGGCAGTGGTGGATTGGGGGGTGTCTTGGTCATGTTTTAAGTTATACAGTTTAGCATAGTAGTTTGCAAAAACCTCGACAATCTCCCCCGGATCCCTTACAACCTTCCCCTCTGCATTTCTCAGAGAGGTGACCATTAGCTAAACAGCCCGCTTCTTCAGTCTTTTTGCTAGGAGTCTACCCGTAATTGATTGCGAAGGTCAAATATCTGGGAGGCAAGATGAGGGGAAGGACCAGCCTTATTGACACTTTCCAGCTATTGAATTCGGGTCAGCAAATCTAATCTCATAGCTTCTCTAGCCTTTTTTTTTCTGAGAGGCCTTTTGGAGAAGCAAGCCATGGAGAACTGTGGAGCCCACTGGGACGGGGTACTCGGTGCCGGACCGGTGTACTGCTGGGGGATGTCACGGCGGTCCTGGTCCGGACCGTGTCCCGGGCCCGCACAATAAAATGGGGGTTATTTACAGGGGATTTGTCACTCGTGACGCCACCCACTATATGCGGCCAGTAATGGGGCCGCCGCTGCTGCAGAACCTCCGGGGATGATGGGATAGCAGCTTGGATAGACTAGTTCCTGTGGGCAGAACTGAGTTCCCCGGGGCAGTGGTAGTAGTAGTTAAAGTCTGTGAGGATAGTTATTGATGCTGCAGGAGAGTAGGGGTAGCAGTAGAGATGATGAGAGTAGAGGTAATCGCAGTATATGAGGGCAAGTGGGGCTTCAGTATAAGGATCACACACACTCACTGTTTCTGTTGTTTTCCAAGTCTTTACTTGCAGATGGTATAACACAATATTGTCCACGGAGTCGGTACCGGGTTGCTCTCACCCTGGCCGGGTCCTTGGCTTCCTACTTAAGCGCTGTGTGTGGCCCTGCTGCTGCTTATAGCTGTACTGCTGGCCCTGTCTCTGCTCACGGGTACCAATCTGCTGGGCAACTTGAGTCCTCTGTGTCACTGACTCCTCCGTGTTGCTTTGCTATGGTACTGTGAAGATGGTGGACCTTCACTATGCCGGTGTTTACTGTCCTGTCTGTCTCAGGCACAGCCTCGGATCTGGTATCCGTCTTAAGCGCCTCCCCGGGGTCAAGTTTTTGGGGTAACTCTTTATCCCGGGTATGTTCCTCTGTTCCTCTGTCTCCTCTCCTCAGACCTCTCAGGACCTCCACTGACACTTGGCTCTGCTCCTGCTCCAGACTCAAACTAAACTGAACTAACTGTCACTTCTGCTCTGTGGTAAACAACTTAGCTCCTCCCACTAATGCAGGTGCCACCCTGCCTCCCACTTTCTAGTGTAGTGTTGTGTGGGGAGTAAACCTGTGTTGATGTTTCTGTGGCACATTAACCCTTGGGGTGCCACAGAACCGCCTTGTGAGAGGCCCACAGCGTGTCATCCGTGGCCTCCCCTTTGTCATTAGTGTTAAAAAAACTCCTGCATCTCACTGGCAATATCAGCATTGACTTGCTGGTCAGACAGTAGGCCCGCGTTCAACCTCCAGCGTCTAGTCAGTCCTTCTCCAACTGTCAGCCTAACCTCCAAGGACATTGGCGCATTATCTGACCACGTGATCACACCTATGTCTGCTTTCACGCAGTCAGACAACGTAGAATCACTCACAAGAAAGAAATCTATTCTAGAGTATGATCCATAATTCTATAGGATGGGTGACCTAAAAGACTGGAAGACAAAGGGAGTGCAGTTTGTTTATCAACTGATGAATGATCAAGCTCTCAAAACCTTAGCAATGCTGAAGGAGGAATTTCGCTTGTCAGACAAACACGGTTACCAGTATATGCAGGTTAAACACGCATTCCTTCAACAGAGGAAAAAGGGGACCATGGTTATCCAGAAAGATATTATCCTCGACTACATCTGCAAAGAGGGGAGTACTAAAGGGGTTATATCTGAGATTTATGCCGCTCTGCTTCACACCTTTTTGCTGAAATACCCTGTTGCGGCGAAGGAAAGATGGGAGGCAGACGTTGGTAATATAGAGGATGACAAATGGGAGTCCATCTTAGAGTATATTCCCAAATTATCATTAAATGAACCGGCTAGACTGTCCCAACTATTTCTCGTACATAGGGCATACAGATCACCTGAATTTTTGTTTAAAATAGTGGTGCGGGAGACCTCGGAATGTACGAGATGCAGAGCTGAAGCCGCCGGTATCCTACACGTCATGTGGGGGTGTCCGCATATTTTGGGTTTCTGGTCTGAGGTGGCTGCCCTCATTGGGAATCGCTATCATTGTGTAATCCCTAGAGACCCGGTGGTCTGCCTGTTGGGATATGTGGAAGAGGTGGTGGGCACTGATATTGCGAAACTAGCAGTTGCCAGACTCTTGTATGCTGCTAGAAAAGTCATAGCTAGATATTGGGTACGAATGGAGCCTCCTACTAAACAGGAATATATACGTCAAGTAGACTATGTGGTGCGGATGGAGGAAAAAATCTACCATAAACGTAAAAATGCTAAATTATGTGATAACTTGTGGGCAGCGTGGAAGGTGTGAGGGCTGAAACTGAAAAGATGTTCCGGCAGAGATGTGTCTAATGGTGTGTAAAGCGTCATCAGATGTTTAGGGTAATTATTGATCATATCTTACATATATTGTTCAGAAATAAAAAAAATGTTGCTGTCTGTAAAGGGGGGTGGGTGGTGAGGGAAAGGGATTTCTTTATACTATCAAAAATGGACAATTGCAGTTTTACAGTTGTATGTTATTAATTCCCTTACATATGAATAATATTTTTCTGATTCAAAAAGGAAGGGAGGGAGGGGGTCTGGGGGCAGGGAGAGTTTGGGACAGGGATCTGATATATATAGAAAATGTATATGTTTTGTATGAATAATTTGTTATTTGTGCTTTTTCATTAATATATCTGATTTAAAAAAAAAAAAAGAGTATGATCCATGACAGCTGGAGAAAAAGGAATAATCCCGTTCCTCAGCATGTAGACCGCGCCAAACATCATGAAGGTGAAACTCCCTACACAGTGGGGCCAGATCTCCCCTCCTCTGCAAAGCAGGGGAAGAGGAGTCCAGGCGGCTTTCCATGACTGTATTAAAGTCCCCGCATATAATTAATCGGCCCTCCGCCTCCCCCCTCAGCCTCCCAAACACAGACCTCCCAAATTTAAATTGGCCAACATTAGGGGCATATACGTTAGCAATGGTGTACGTTACACCCGAAATGCAGCAAACAAGAAAGATGAATCTCCCTGCAGGGTCAGCCACCACCCTCTTCATTTGGAATTGAACAGAAGTTCCGACCAGCATGCACACCTAGCGATCCCCAGTTGTAGAGCATGCCTCAGTCCCTGAGCACTTTGCAACTGGAGGCAAATTCCCTCCGGCGAGAAAGAGTTCCAGGAGATAAATCAATGTATATAGCAGTGTCCTTGAAAGGGTCCGGCAGTTGGGGCTTGCGTCTCACGGCTTGTAATAATAGATCCCTCACCCCTTGGCGGACCAGAAACACAAACACATCCTCGGAACTTCACTAGGCAGACGCTCCTGGCTTTGGGAGCCTGTAGGCCCTTTCAATAGTAAGGTCTGACTGGGCCACCTCTGAAAGCACCGCAGAGAAATATTCAGCGACTGTAGTAGTAATGTCAGTGTCCCCAGTAGTTTCCGCCAGTCCTCTAATTTTCACATTGTTCCTGTGGAATTTGTCCTCTAAATGGCAAACCATAGTATTAACAGATCCCATTTCTTTATCCAAGTCATCAGAATGAGTTGATAGTTGATTATGGGCTGAGGCATATTCAGCCATTTTGTGTTCCAAGTGAGAGGTTCTTTCTCCTAGGGCTCAAATGTCCTCATTCAGTGTCCCTATGAGATCCCTCATGTCCTCCATCAAGGACTGGCTTAGAGAGCCTAGCATGGACCTCAGGGAGCCCTGTGTAATCGTGGAACTCTCGTCCTCCCTGTGCTCCCTCTGACCTCTGAGAGCGGGTAGTAGTATTGCGGGGAGAGAGAAGCGGCGCTCAGCCGCCGGCGCCATGTTCAGTGAGGAAGCCCACTGCCTGTCCACGCCAAAAAGTCTGTTACCTTAGAGTCGGTGTTGCGTCGGCGAGAAGAGGCTCTGGGCATGCTGTTGCGTTACCGGGGGCTTTTCCAGTCGGCGGTGTAGCAGTGGGAAGCCCAGGGGAGCTGTTAGTATGCTGTTTAGCTGGCCTCTCTGGATCTCTGGAGAAGTTTCTTTAGTGTGCGTCCGGCGCCATGGGCTGCAGGACACGCCCCCCCACTATTATTTTCTACACAACTGTAGAAAGGTTTTAATTAGGCACACCATGACTTGGTGGATTGGCTTCTTACCTTTTTGTAAAAATGTATTTGCTTTTTACTTATTTATGGCAGGGTTTTTTTTTTTCATACAGATGTTTTTTTTTTTTTATAAGTTTTACATTTACATATCACACATATATACACACACTTACACTGCACATATAAAACATATATATGTGTATATATATATATATATATGTACACTGCCCATCAGGGTTGTGGATTCGGAGTCGGTGGTACACTGCCCATCAGGGTTGTGGATTCGGAGTCGGTGTCCATTTTGTTGAAGGTAGGGTCGGATTTAGGGAAATTGTGAAATTGGAGTCAGATGTTTGGCTTACTGTCTCCACTGCCCTTATCACACTCATACATGTAAACACTTACACACACACACACACACACACACACAGCCATGGTTGTGGAGTCTGAGTCTGCGTCCATTTTGGTGTAGTTGTAGTCTGAGTTTGATTCAAGGAAATTGAGCAGTCTGAGTCGGATGTTTGGCTTACTGGCTGCACAGCTCTGCTGCCCATATCTCACACACCCACACCCTTGCATATATACAAGTACACTGCCTATATCACACACGTACTGTATATACACTTACACTGCACATATCGCATACATACCTGTGTACACTTACTCTGCATATATCACACGTGTACTGTATGTACACTTACACTGCACATATCACACACATATACACTTGCATATACACAAGTACATAACTCATACAACGCACATGTGCTGTATATAGAATTACGCTGCACATATCACACACACCCACACCCTTGCATATATACAAGAACACTGCCTATATCACACACATGTACTGTATATAAACTTACTACTGCACATATCGCATACATACCTGTGTACACTCACTCTGCATATATCACACGTGTACTGTATGTACACCTACACTGCACATATCACACAATATACACTTGCATATACACAAGTACATAACTCATATAACACACGTGCTGTATATAGAATTACGCTGCACATGTCACACACATACATGTATACGCCTATATTGCACATATCACACAAACCATGTAAACGCTTACACTGTACGTATCACACACATATACACTTGCATATACACAAGTATACTCTGCATATATCACACGTGTACTGTATATACACCTACACTGCACATATCACACACATATACACTTGCATATACACAAGTACATAACTCATATAACACACGTGCTGTATATAGAATTACGCTGCACATGTCACACACATACATGTATACGCCTATATTGCACATATCACACAAACCATGTAAACGCTTACACTGTACATATCACACACATATACACTTGCATATACACAAGTATACTCTGCATATATCACACGTGTACTGTATATACACCTACACTGCACATATCACACACATATACACTTGCATATACACAAGTACATAACTCATATAACACACGTGCTGTATATAGAATTACGCTGCACATGTCACACACATACATGTTTACGCCTATATTGCACATATCACACAAACCATGTAAACGCTTACACTGTACATACAGTTGAAAGTAGAAGTTTACTATATTGTATAAAAAGACACACATGCATGTTTTTCTTACTATGTGACATGAAATTAGAAAAAAACTTTGCGATTTAAGTCAATTAAGTTTAACATAATAATTAAAATGTGCCAAATGGCAGAATAATGAGAGAGAGAGAATGTTTTAAGGCTTTTTTTCTACTTTCTGCAAAGGCCCAAGTTTACATACATTTCATTAATATTTAGTACCTTGACCCAACTCATACAGTTTAAGGACAAACGTTTTGGATCCTTCCACAAGCTTCTCACAATAATTGGTAGGAATTTGGGCCCATTCCTCCTGACAGAACATGTTTGTAGGTCACCTTGCTCACACCTGCCTTTTCAGCTTTGCTTTATATTTTCAATATGAATAATGTCAGGTCTTTGTGATGGCCACTCCAAAACATTGACTTTGTTATCCTTAAGCCACTTTGTAACCAGTCTGGCAGTATGCTTTGGGGTCATTGTCCATTTGGAAAACCCATTTCCGCCCAAGCTTTAACTTCCTGACTTATGTCTTGAGATATTGCTTCAGTATTGCCTCATAATCTTCTTTCCTCATGATGTCATCTATTTTGTGAAGTGCACCCATCCCTCCTGCAGCAAAACATCGCCCTAACATGATGCTGCCACCCCTGTGTTTCACAGTTGTGATGGTGTTCTCAGGCTTCTGAGCTTCTCTATTTTTCCTCCAAATGTAACGATGGTTATTATGGAAAAATTATTCAAGTTTATTTTTGGCAGACCACAGGACATGTCTCCAAAAATGTAGGTGTTTGTTCTTGTGTGCATCTGCAAAAATTAATCTCGCTTTTTTATGTCTCTTTCGGAGTAATGAATATTTCCTGGCAGTGTCCTTTCAGCTTATGTTGTTACAGTACTTGTTTCACTGTGGATAATGACATAATCTTACCAGCTTCCACCATCATCTTCACAAGGTCTTTTGCTTTTGCTCTTGAGTTGGTATGCACATGTCTGACCAAAGCATGTTCATCTCTGGAACACATAACCCGTCTCCTTTCTCAGCAGTATGATGACTGGCATTCCCATCTTGTTTGTACTTGTGTATAATTGTACAGATGAATGAGGCACCTTCAGGTATCTCGAAATTGCACCCAAGGATGAACCAGACTTGTGCAATCCACAATTCTCTTCCTGATATCTTGGCTAATTTCTTTAGACTTTACCGTGATGCTACACAAAGAAGCAGTGTGTTACAGGTCTGCTTTAAAATACATCCACAAGTGTGTCTCTGGTTAACTCAGATGTTGCCAATAAACCTATCAGAAGCTTCCAAACACATAACATCATCATATGGGCTGTCCAAAGTTGTTTAAAGGCATAGTAATCTTAGTGTATGTAAGCTTGTGAGTTTGCAGAAAATATTAAAAATGCCTTAGGCTGTGTGCCCACATAGTGGTTTAGTGACGTTCAAATCGTCAGTAAACCACTGGAAAATTCAAGGAGCCTAGACTCCTGAGCTCAGAAGTCTCCAGCTGTTTTCCGGCGGTTTTCCGGCGTTTTTTTTCAGCGTGTGCACAGCGGTTTTCACTCGGTTTTTCCAGCGGTTTTTCCGGCGGTTTTCTATGGAGGATTTTTTTCATGGAACCGATCAAAAACCGCTGAGAAGAATTGACATGCTGTATGCTGCTAAACCGCTGGGAAACCGCTCAACCGCTGGCGGATCCGCTCACATAAACCCACTATGTGTGCACAGCGGTTTCTAAATTACATAGGGTTACATGTAAGTCCTAAAGCTGCTAAGGATTTACATAAATTTAAATAAAACCTATGCTAAACCGCCGGCGGTTTTCGCTGCTAAACCGACGTAAAACCACTATGTGGGCACACACCCTTAAAGGGAACCTGTCACCTAGTTTATGCCCCCAAACATATCACTAATTGTCCCTGCAGCTTCCTACTACATCCCTAAATATCCATGTCTGACCTAAATGTGTCCTATAATCGCTGTGCAAAAATGCTTTTATAACTTACATTCTCCTATGTTAATAACCAGGGTGTCGATTAGATTGTAGACACTGTGGGCGTTCTTTAAGGCTGCATGTCCCTCGTCGTTCCGTTGTAATCAGACCCCGTGGGTGTAATAATGTGATACAGAAAGGCGGGCCTGTAGTTTAAAATCTGTGGTGGTCTTCCTGGTATGATGCCGCGTTCGTGTAATTTCTGGACCTGCTCAGTGTGGGGGCCTATTGGGGTACTAGTGCGCTCCGGAGCATGCACAGTGCGCATTTGGAATTAAACAGAACACCCAATAATCCCTATACTGCGCAGGACCGATAATGACGTGAGGCCGAGTGTCATACTAGGAGGAAGGCCACAGATTTCAAATGCTGGGAGCGCACTTCTGCATTACACCCACTGGGGTGTGATTACAACATAGTGACGAGGGACATGCAGTCTTGCACAGTGTTTACAACCAGGGTTGTTGACACCCTGGTTAATAATATAGGAGAATGTAAGTAATAAAACCACTTTACACAGCGATTACAAGGCACTATTAGGTCAGACAGGGATGTAGTAGGAAGCTGTAGGGACAGGTAATGATAGGTTTGGGGGCATAGAATAGTTGACAGGTTTCCTTTAAAACATTCTCTCTCTCGTTATTCTGGCAAATATAAATAATTATGGTAATCCTAATTGACGTAAAATGGGAAAGGTTTATTCTGATTTCATGTCGGATAGTGAGAAAAACATGCATATGTGTCTTTTTTTATATTGTATGTAAACATCTGGTTTCAACTGTTAACTTATGACACATTTAACTATTGTGCAGTTTAGAAGAATCTTCATCCTGCAGGAAATGCCCCTGAGGCCATCGTTAGCAGTGGTGTGTTCGTGGAGAAAGAGGTGGAGATGGAGCTAGGTGCCTGACAGATGTGGTCTACCTCAGTAGCGGAGCAGCTCAGAAAACCTTTCCCTCCTGCACCTTTGTATCCCCAACAGCAGAGCTCAATGGAAGTAATCCAGGACATTCTGCTGCCACTACACAAAAAAAAAAGATGCTCTGAGGGGCCAAGAGGAGAGATCTAACTCTGCATGTTGCAGAGAAAGGAAATGAGCAATACAATTATTTTCTGCAGATGTAGCCATATCCTTTAATGTTTCTTCACAGGTAGGTTTTTGGATGTATAGAAAACCTTAAGGTACCTTTACACGCCGCTACAGAAGGTTGAAAACAACCGGGTTACGGAGACAAATGTATCTTGCACTGTCAAATCAACCCGAGGTAGCGGCGGTGTAAACTAGCTAGTTGCCAGCCGTCACTTTCGGCACCTGTTTCAGAGCAGTGCTCTAAAACAGGTTGATTTCAACCCGATGGCAGCGGCGTCTAAATAAGGTTCGGTTAGGTTTTTTCGCCACGTAGTTAACTCCCTGGGGTGTGACACAACCTCCGGGTAACCGCGCCCCTTCAGCGATCATTGGTGGAAGCTCCTGCGTTACGATTGGTTGTCGCTGCATAAGCCGGCATATTTAAGGAGCTGACCAGTCACACTACACAATTGCAATAGCATCATGTATTAGCCAGCCTTCCTGCGCTGGCTGGCCAATCATGATGCTATTGCATTGTCCAATCATCGTACGGGCGTCTCTTAATCCACAACTCTGGCACGCCTATGTGTTGTCCCTGCTGCACCAGGTCCTCCCTTATTAGCTTCTGTAGCGACGTGTAAATGAGGTAAGGTGCTCTACAGTAGGCAACTTCAGGCACCCGGCAGTGCATCCAGGGATAAATTAAACCTTTTGTAGAGCACCTTGTAGCGGCGTGTAAAGGCGGTATCGGCTACCGTTTGCAACCGTTGGTGCGTGCTCGTGCAGGTGAGACACCCGGTTGTTTCTAACCTTCTGTAGCGGCGTGTAAAGGTACCTTTAGAAGTAAGGACTTTTGGGACAACTACTACCAATGTGGACACGTTTTTTTTTTTTTTTTTTCTTTTTTCTTAGATTATTTTTGTAAACTGTTATGCAGTATTTCACCATATTCATATTCCATGGAAAATAGTTGATTCTAAACATATCTATTTTTTTTTTTCAGAATGATACCAGCAGCCCTATTTTGATCACTCCTCCTCCTGTTGAAGGTCACTGGTCAGTTCGAGTAAGTTTTGTATTAGAAGAATGCCAGTTTAATATATTTTTCTCATTTTAATTTGTTCCCCTAACAATTATAAATACATGTTCTTACATGTAATCAGAAAATACTGTGGTGTTACATTGCTGCCATCACAGAATGTATATTAGAAAAAAATGTACCATATCATGGATAAAGAAAACATAGTTTTTGATGATTTCTTTCACATAGATAATGTTGTTCTTAAAAAACCTATATGAGCATAATAAAGAAAACAAATTCTATTTCAAAATAAATATATAGACAGTAGGCAGTGGATAATTTACTAAAGCAGTCTAAGAACTAATTTTTTTTTTTTTTAATCAGATATTTTTATTAATCAAATCAATTATGTACACATTGCATCATGTAACAATAATCCAGTATTTTATACATTCATAGTACCCAAACAGAGGCAATACCGCACCCCCACACCCCCTCCCCCAATAGACGGCTGAAGCCATGTCAGTTGTCCAGTAATATTATACAGAAATCCAACATATAACATTCACATTGAAGCCTTTTGCATCCTAGTCTTACATAGGTCTAGCAACATAAAAGAAAAAATGATCAGACTGTTCATATATATGGTCTTATTTCCCACCATATTTTTTATGCCGACCTCAACCATGATTCCCAAAGATTTTCAAATATTTTGGAAGCATTCCTCCTTCAATATTTGTTTTCTTTTGTGCGTACTATGTAATTTACCTGTTGCAAATATCCCTAAGAACTAAATCTAATAAAACAACCAATAGCTTGTAATATGCTGCCAAAACCGCAATGCATAAGACAATTGAAGAGAATACCTTCGTTGTTTAAATTTCTCTATCATACAAATTATATAAATTGTTACACCAGTTTGTTAATTAGCCACATCAACTTAAATATTCTATGTACATACTGAGACAGGTAGGACAAATTCCAAAAATACCAAATTTTAGAGTGTTTCTCATGACAACCACTATGCTGGTAGACTGTATGCTCAAATGGTATTACTGAGTTAACTTGTTTGATCCAGGACTGCAAAGTTGGGCAAGAGCCACCCATCCACCGCATGGCCAATAGCTTGCTTGCAAAAATTAAAGCACCTGCATATAACATATATGTGTATAAGGATGAGATGAGGTCTTGAGGCCCTTGTGGTTTAAAAATTCCCATGAAAAGAAAAGCTTGAATTGACCTCTTCATGACCAAGGACATATAGGTACGTCCTTGGTCGCCTCATTCTCTTTGATGTGAGCTCATGTGCTGAGCTTGCAACATTCCCTGCAAATGTCGACTAACCTGATCAGCCGTAAGCGCAGCTAACAGATGCAGGTGGATCAGCTGTCACAGTCTTAGACCTAGATCACTGTGTCAAACACCGAAAGTGCCATCTTAAGCACCACAGCGTGGATCACTCTTATTCCCTGCCACTATTGGCGACCCCGTGATGCAATCACAGGACGTCAATGTGTTGCCATGAAAATGAGGGATCAGATGAAGGACCGCTATCGCTGTCATGACTCACTTCCTGTGGATGCCTACTGAGTGCCTGCAGGAGGGAGGGGATTATTTCTGCAGTACAGACCTGTGGATCATCACAGTTCTTTACTGCAGTACTGATCGGACATTGCAGTGTTAAGGCAACCTAAGGCGTCAAGTAAAATAAAAATAATAAAAAAAGTGAAAAAAAGTTTTTAATAGTATGGTAAAATAAAAAAAACACAGTTAAAATCAACCCCCTTTTTCCCCATTCAAAATAAAACTTAAAAAAAATTAAAAATCAAATAAACATTTGGTATTGCCGCATTCAGAGATGCCCAACCTATCAAAATATAAAATTGGGGGGAAAACAGGGGTGCGTCTTATAGTCCGAATCTTAAAAGAAAAAAAAAATACCAAGGTGGTTGGGGGTGTAATCGGGATTGTGGTGGTGGAACGGGGGTGCATGAGGCAGGTTTGCAGGGTCCATAGAGGGGGGGAGGCAGTGCTGCAGGACTGGAGTTATAAGGATGTTGTGGCCGCTATTTTCCATGTGTCTGCCTGCACTGCCAAGCTGCAACTTGGCCTCTTGAGTCCAGACTTACTGAAAATGTCCGTGGATCTCAGTCTGCGCATGCGCCGCCTCTTCTGGAAGTCTGGAGACTAAAGTCTGAGTTGCAGCTTGGCTATGCATGCAGGATGGGGGGGGGCACGTACCAGGATGGGGTAGGGGCCATGTACCAGAATGGGGAGCCATGTACCAATATAGGGGGGGGGGAGCATGTACCGGGATAGGAGGACATATATACCAGGATAGGGGGGTCATGTATGTACAAGGATGAGGGACATATATACTGATTGTAAGACGAACACTAGCATTGTAACACGGACACTAGCATTATAAGACGGATCTTATTTAACATTAAAAATTATTTTTTTCTCTTTTCCTTCACCAAACTTGGGGTGCGTTTTATAATCTGGTACATTTTATAAAGCATAAAATACGGTAATCTGATCAGTAAACTATGTAATGGGAAAAAAGTGAAACCACAAAATTTTTTTTTTTTGATTGCCGCAGCATTTCAATAAAATGCAATAACAGGCGGTCAAAACAACATATCTACCCAAAAATGGTATCATTAGAAACATCCGCTCAAGCCACAAAATATAAGTCGTCACACAGGAACACATATATAATATTATCTCTGCACAGGAACATTTATTTTTAAACACATTCAATTGTGGAAATTATTATTATTCCAAGATCTATTGATTAAAATGAACTTTAAAATTACAGTAGGTACAGAAAGTATTCAGATCCCTTTACATTTTTCACTGTTTTATTTCAGCCATTTGATAAATTCAAAAAAGTTCATTTTTTCTCATTAATGTACACTCTGCACCCCATCTTGACAGAAAAAAAAACAAATGTAGAAATTTTTGCTAATTTATTTAAAAAGAAAAACTGAAATGTTACATGGTATTCAGCCCCTTTGCTCAGTATTGAGTAGAAGCACCTTTTGAGCTAGTACAGACATGAGTCTTCTTGGGAAAGATGCAAAAAGTTTTTCACAGCTGGATTAGGGGATCCTCTGCCATTCTTTCTTGCAGATCCTCTCCAGTTCCGTCAGATGATGGTGAACGTTGGTGGACAGCCATTTTCAGGTCTCTCCAGAGATGCTCAATTGGGTGTAGGTCAGAGCTCTGGCTAGGCCAGTCAGGATAGTCACAGAATTGTTCTGAAGCCACTCCTTTGTTATTTTAGCTGTGTGTAGGGTCATTGTCTTGTTGGAAGGTGAACCTTTGGCCAAGTCTGAGGTCCAGAGCAGTCTAGAAGAGATTTTCATCGAGGGTATCTCTGTAATTGTTTCCTTCAATTGCAACCAGTTGCCTTGTCCCTGCAGCTGAAAGACACCCCCATAGCATGCTGCTGCCACCACCATGTTTCACTGTTGGGATTGAATTGGACAGGTGATGAGCAGTGCCTGGTTTTCTCCACACATACCACTTAGAATTATCACTAAAAAGTTCCATCTTTGTCTCATCAGAGCAGATAATCTTATTTCTCATAGTCTGGGTGTGTTTTTGTGTATTTTTTGCAAACTTTATGCAGGCTTTCATATGTCTTGCACTGAGGAGAGGCTTCCGTCAGGCCACTCTGCCATAAAGGCACATCTGGTGAAGGGCTGTAGTGATATTTGACTTTGTGGAACTTGCTCCCATCTCCCTACTGCATCTCTGGCGCTCTCCACCGTGACCTTGGGGTTCTACTTTACCTCACCAAGGCTTTTTTCCCACAATTGCTCAGGTTGAGTACTGTGGAAATTCTTTTGTAACCTTGGCCAGATCTGTGCCTTGCCACAATTCTGTTTCTGAGAACCTTGGACAGTTCCTTTGACCTCATGATTCTCATTTGGTCTCACATGAGCTGTGAGGTCTTATATAGACAGGTGTGGTGTGTGCCTTTCCAAATCAAGTCCTATCAGTTTAATTAAACACCGCTGGAGTCCAATGAAGGAGTATAACCATCTTGAGGATCACAAGGAAATGGACAGCATGTGACTTAAATATGCGTGTCTGAGCAAAGGGTCTGAATACTTATGAACATATGATATTTTATTTTTTAGTAAATTTGCACAAATGTCTACATTTCTGGGGTTTTTTTTTTTTTAAACCATCATTTTTATTGGGAAACTTTTATAATTTGTACATATCATATATCTTAAGAATCAACGTGATACATCGGTCGCATAAGAAAACATAGAACAAGTTAATACCTGTAAAACTCTGGTGGCATATGCAGAAAAAACGAATAACAATTTTGTAAAGACAACCTTAAATAGTATTTACCAATTAAGTCAAAGGTTTTACATCTTCTCATCCCTATGCCTTGAGTCTTCCCTAACAATATCTACCCTCCCTGTCTCACTAGACACTAAAGTGTTATAAACTCGTGTTCAACAACCTAGGCAGCACATTTCAGCCTACCCAAAGTACCTCCAAGATCCTCCAAAGCGTACCATTCTGTATGTATATAGGGCCTCATAAAACTGGTGATATCCGAGGGCGAAAAAGTTTTTAGAATATAAGGCTTCCATTTATTAAAAAACTTCCCCGTCAATTTGGAGGGATTTCTCAGTGTTTCGATGGATTCGAGATCTAATATCTTTTTCAAAGTTTCGTGTACCATATCTAAGGAGGGAGTGTGTTCGCTAATCCAATGTTTAGTAATAGCCTCTTTGCCGCTATGGCTATTGTGTGGAACAGAACATGTACCCGCCCCTCAGCACCTGTCTCCTTTGAGTAATGGAACAACCACAACAACGGGTCATCTTTGTTTTCATTGGGGTAGAGTCCTGACGCCAGATCTCCTATCTTTTTCCAAAACCCTCGTGATTTTGTACAAGACCAGATTCCATGTTCGAGGTCGGTCATGGAAATCTTGCATTTGGGACAGTGGATCCATCTTTCACTATTAGTCGGTGATGGAAGTATATTAAACCCTTTAATAGTCCCATGTATAAGTCTAAATTAGGTATCTCTCCACTTTTCGTTTATGATCCATTTTCTTATCGTTCTCCACCCATCCAGTATCTTTGTAGTTAAGTCAGGGTCTTTTATATGTTTTTTTCCACAGTGAGAAGATGTTATTGGTGGCCAACGGTCTTAGGGTACTTTGCAATTGATTATAGTGAGGATATGGAAATATCTTTCACGGGCATTTTTATTAGGTTGTCCCAATCCCCCCTGTCAAATTCACCCGACACATCACACAATCGGGACAGTAGATGGTGCCTGACCTGCAGGTATTGGAGCCAGTGTGCCCCTGGCAGATTGAATTTATGATTAATCTCTTTTTTATTAAATATTTAGAAAACATTACAAATTATGCATATAGTTGCAAGCCAGAAAATGCAGGTTAAGGAATCACAGTAAGAACACCATATGCATAGGTGATGAAAATGAACAACCAAAAAATATTTTGCACCCTCTTCCATAGTAGGGTCATCCAGTCCCCTAATTATATTCCAGAACCGAATAGTAAAATGGCCCTTCTCGGAACATTCATTGGGTTATCTCGTAGTGCATTATCACTATCTCTGATTGATCCCATAATAGTGGGCCCTCGCGGTACTCGCCCAAAGATTGGGACATCAAAGACAGACCCATCGTCCGTGGAATTTCTCCAGTCTATGTATATTTTACTCTATTCCAGTATTACTGGAGGCTCGATAGAGGGTGGTCTAAAATAGAAATTTTCAAAACCAAAAATTAAAGAATATTACAGAGGTAGGTGAGGGGTAGGAAAAGAGAGAGGTAGAAAGATAAGAGATAAAAGAAGGAGTAGAGAAATATAGAGGGCAAATCTAGAATCACTGGGTCAGGTGAAGGAGAGGGTTAGACCAGAGAGGGATAGAGAGAAAGGATTACCTCGACCCTGTGTCAGCCATAAGTCATGTCTCTGGAACGGCCTCGGGGGGAAAATACTCCTGAAATCAACCGAATCTTGAAAGAGAATCCATTCAATCCAAATCACTGAAAATTTATCACGAGAACCCGATGCATCAGCCGCTAGCTCCTCCATCCGGAAAATATCCATCATTTCCTTGAACCAGTCCAGCAAGGAAGGAACCTGGGAAGTTTTCCAAATTCTTGGGATTAAGCCACGAGCAGCCGAGACACAAAAACGGAGGTTATCCCTCTTATGAAGCCCAATAGGCCCCGGTAAGATAGATAACAAAGCCACTTCAGGACAGCACTCAACCTGTGTACCTGTTATCTGAGTGTAAGTCACTTAACCTTAGACCAGAACTGCTGGATTTCCCTGCAGCTCCACCAAATATGGATCATTGTCCCAGGTGATTCCCCACAACACCAACACCTGTCCGTAGTGTCAGGGAACATGCGCTGTAGAGCAACCGGACATAAGTACCATCTGGTGAGCAGCTTGTAACTTCTTTCTTGTGCGATACAGGCATTAGCTAATTTGTGAGTAAATAAAAAGCATTTCTGCCACTCACCATCTGAGATAGTCCTGTCTAACTCCGTCTCCCAAGCACGCTGGAAATATAGGGTGACCTGCTCTTTCAGGGACCCTAAAGCCTGATATAAAACAGATATTTTACGTTTCAGGGGGGAATCTTGCTGGAACAATCTCTCCAATATTGGGTGTCAATCTCACCCTGCACATGCGGTCAGCCGGGAATAAGAACGATTTATACTGGATAAGCTCAAACCATCTGATTGGCCTAGTAGGATCTATAGATTGTAGTTCCCCCATCGAGGGTAAATTACCGTCAGAAAGGGTCTGTCCCATTCGGGTATCGTTCACACTCTGCCAACATAGAAATCTTTGCCTGCCAAACCCAGGTGTAAAAGCTGGACTAGAAAATAGGGGAGTGAGAGGGCTGAGTCTGTCATCTAAATGGTCGTCTTTGTCACCGAGTGCCACACCGTCAAAGTGATCCTGATCATGTCAGGTAGGGGAGCTATTTCCTTTAAGTTCCCTGGGTGAATCCAGAGCAGGTGTTTCAGTGGGATCCCCAGGCCGTCCTGCTCCACCTCTACCCATCTCTTGGATGATGCACAATAGTGCCAATCTAGTGCTCTGGTGAGAGAAGAAGCCAAAAAGTATGTCTTTATGTTAGGTAGCCCGACCCCTCCCTTGGATTTAGGTAAGGATAAGATACTAATCCGTAATCTAGATCTCTTCCCGCCCCAAATAAATTTGATAACAAGAGATTGTAGTTTATCGAAAAACGTCCTGTCCGGTTGAACAGGAACTGTCTGGAAGATATACAAGAGTCGGGGCAAGACATCCATTTTTATTACATTCATTCTCGCAAACCAGGATAACTTTAATTGTCGATAAGATGTAAAAGCCGCCTCGACATTTGTCAGTAAGGGGTGATAATTAAGCCTAAACAGTTGCTTAAGGTCTGTGCTGTTCCCAGTTTATCTATTGACTTTCAGCCATACATGGACATTTGTAATGTTGTGCTTTAATTGTATTCTCTATGCATCTGCTATCCTTGCTGCCATCTACTGGTCATTGTGCATTTCACTGTATGTCTTACCTCCCATAATTCTTTTCTGTCTGTAACTCCTCCTTGGGAATGCTTCTCTTCCTGCTTTGTCTCTCTCCACCATTCTTACCTCATGCTTCAGGACTGGAGGAAGGATTCTCTTGTTACCTGTAATCTGGTGCATCTATAACAGCTCTAATCTACAGTGCTAACTCCTACCTCATCTTCATCCCTTCATCTTCCCTGGCATCTCATCTATTCAAGGTATTGTAAATAAAGACTGTTAACTTATCACTGCATCATCCTTCCGGACATCCACGTAGCTGATAAGACCTAGGAGCACCGATTAGTGAGTAACGCTATCCGCCATTGTTTATATAGAGATCGTGATCACATCCCTCAGACACATCTCACCGACATATATCGGTGGCAGAATAGTAACAAGAGACCTAAGCCTTCAGTGTCTGTATGCTTACACATTGTCTGCTAGCAAGTCTTCACCGCGCCATCCCAGCTAAAGCATGCCCACAAAAAGCACCGCGGACCCATTGGCAAGTGAAGCGCACCAGGATGCTGCAGGAGCAGAGTCCACACTTACTGCAGAGCAGGACGTACGATCCAAACGTGTAACCAAGCCGACACTAAAGGTCAGAGAGAACCTTGAAACCACTAGAGACGAGTTCCATGATAACCTAGAACATTTATGGGGCAAAGTCAATCACTATTTAGCAGCTCTTCCACGCTCTAACAGTGACACCGCAAAGTTAACCGCCACATTGAATCGTTTATCTGCCGCCTATGATCGCTACCAGAGACTGTCTGCAAAGTACGTCACGTTCTTGAGTACCTATGACATGGAAAAAGACCCAGCAGAACAAGATGAAAGGGAAGCTCTCCTCCAAGAAAGGGCCTCATTAGTGCGAGAAGCTCAGGATAAGGCAGAGCTCCGCATTGCTTACCTCCAAGGTATCATATCGTACACCGTCGACCAAAATCACGTCTCGGTCTTCCAGATCATCTCACTCCAGGAAGTCGATATTGTCCGACAAGTTACTGGAGATCCGTGTGGCTGCAGAGGAAGCTAGAGTAAAAAGCTCCTTTGCTAAGAAGGAGGCTGAAGTAGAACTAGAAACTCAGAAAAATGAGATGGAAGCTCAAAGGAAATTAAAAATACTCCAAGCATAAAAGGAAGAAGCAACAGCCCTTGCTAAACTGAAGGTCCTTGAACAAGCACTGGGACAAGATCATATTTCGGACTGTCTTATTCCAGGAGAAATGGAGGACTCAGTTGAACGCACTACTGACTACGTGCTAAGACACTTAACATCTGCACCAGCACCACCTCCATTTTCTAACATGGATGCACCGACAAGCCAAGAGATGTCGCCACCTACTGCTGACAAGGTAACTTCCGGCACTAATTCACGATTTAGGCCGCATCCAGCGGACCCAATAGAGACTAAACCGCATTTTAAGCCTTATGTCGCATCATTTCGGCTTTTTACTCTAGCTTCCTCTGCAGCCCACCTGGTCTGAGTTAATCACGGAAGGGAGAAACGGGGCCAAGCGTTCCGCTAGTATTTTAGAGAAAAGTTTGACATCCACGTTCAGTAGCGAGATAGGCCTGTAGCTCGAGACTGAAGATGGGTCTTTCCCAGGTTTGGGGATGACGCTGATATGGGCCTCTAAGGATTGAGGCACGAAATCTAGACCCCTCAAAACAGCATTAAAGGCCGTTGACATCGCCGGTGTCAGCTGGGATATTAGTATTTTGTAAAAATTAGGTAAAAATCTATCCGGGCCCGGACATTTCCCCGATGGAGTAGATTGGATAGCCTGTGATAATTCCTCCTCAGAAATATCTTCCTCCAACAATGTAACGGTCTCTTTAGCCAGGGATGGTATTGCTGTTCTATCTATATATCCCTTAATTTTGTCAGCCAGTTCCGGGGGCTGGCTATTAGAAAAATGTCCGAATATTGTAAAGGTCAAGGTAGTATTGCCTAAATTCCTCTAATATTTTGGTTGGTAGAAATGTTCGCCCACCTGTTTTCGTGGAGCCGTTTGAAATAAACGTTGGGTTCAAACGAGGATGGAGCAGTCTGGCCAAGGGTCGCCCACATTTATCTGAGTTGGAATAAAAATAGCTCCTGGATTTCTCAGAGTATCTGCGATACTTTTGATCTAGCAAGTTTTTAATTTCTTTTTTTTTTAAAGTCAGGTCAGACAGGGTCAGACTGGAAAGATTCTGTTTATGTGTGGTTTCCAATATATGAATCTGAGTGAGGAGGTCTTCTACTGTTTTTGCATTATTTTTTTTTAGACGAGCACCATGCTTTATGAAAACCCCTCTCAGTACACATTTCAAGGTTTCCCACTTTGTGGGGGGAGGTGTGAGGTCAAAAGCATGATCTCTGTCAAAGGATTGTACATAAAATCTCTTCCCAGGGGATTCAAAATCCTCCATATGTCCATGAGTCTCAGGGTGTGAAGGAACCTTTTCAGGGAAACAAGTTTTTTGTTTGGAATAGATCTCTTACCAGAGGATGAGTCGGCCGCCGGGTCCAGGGTGAAATTGAGATCCCACCGATGATGGTTGATCCTTCTGCAAATTCCGCCAACCGTAGTAGATACAGTCTACATGTTTTTGTTTGAAACCTATTAGGTAGGTACCAATTGGCAAGAGTTAGTAAAGATCCAGCAATTCTTATCTTAAGAAATACATAACGTCCCTGAGGGTCTATACTTGTGTCCAGAATTTCGTGAGCCAGTGACCTGTGTACTGCAATGGATACACCTTTTGTTCTTGCTTCAGGATTAGTACTATGGTACCATACCGAGAAGTATCTGTTGCGTAAAGATGGTACATGGCCAGTTTTAAAGTGGGTCTCTTGCAACATCAGAATCTGACACTTCTGCTTATGAGCAGAGTATAAGATCTGAGATCTCTTTTGGGGGGTGTTAAATCCCCTTACATTAAGCGAACAGATTTTTAAAGATGACATGACCGACACAGGGGTTAGAGGGGGGAGAATGGGAGAAAAGAATGGGGAGAAGAACAGGAGGGAAGAGGAGCAAAGAGAGAGAACAGATGAGCCGCAGATTGAATTTAGATAGAATTTCTGTGCCAGTCATCCATCTCCTCTCCTCCTTATGCATGAAGTCGCCCAGCGTGTCTATCCCCCTCTCTCTCCATACCCTGAATAACGAGTTCTCAAGTCCCTGAGGAAATGACGGGCTGGCCCAGGGAATGAAATTTTTAGAAATTTTCCATGAAAGATTCCTTTTTTTTCTAACCGCTTTCCAGGTCATCACTGTATCTCGACATATGGAATTATTCTTAATTTTAGAAGGGAGTTCTGACAATGAGGCATGTAACAAGGCAGATAGGTCCCAAGGTTTAGAAAGCTCCCCCTCCAAAGGTATATCCGAAAATTTGGATGTCTTATTTACCCAATCTAACACATTTCTCATAATACAAGCTAAATTGTACCCTCTAATATCTGGAGTTTGCAGTCCTCCCTCTTCCTTTGATTGCATTAAAGTTATTAATTTTATTCTGGCTCTTTTGCCTCTCCAAAGGAATTTGGAAAATGCTCAGTTAATTCTTTTAATATCCTGATGTTTTAGCAACATAGGTATTGTCTGGAGCGGATAGAGTAATCTCGCGAAGCTTATCATTTTGATAAGATGGTTTCGGCCTAGTAATGTCAAAGGCAAATTTTTCCAATTTTCTAATTCTTTCTCTATTTTATCTATAATTGGGAGGAAGTTTAGTTTATAAATCAATTCTGGCGATCTGGCCAGGCGAATTCCAAGGTATTTTAAACTATCTTTAGCTATGGGTATCCCACAAAACAGGTTTTCAGATCTATCAGAGGGACCATTTCTAAGGAAAATAATTTCACATTTGTCTTTATTTAATTTAAATCCTGAAAATCTGCCTATTTTCCCTGTATCTTCCAACACTGAACCGAGATCTCTCCGCTGGTGCCGCAAAAATAATACAACATCATCCGCAAAGAGAGACAATTTTAATTCTTTCTCGCCGACTCGAAGTCCTTTAAAAGCATTCTGAGTGTTTAAATATAGGGCTAGCGGTTCGATCGCTAGGTTAAAGAGGAGCGGTGATAACGGGCAGCCTTGACCGTCCCCTTCTCCAGACTAAATGTGTCTGATAAAAATCCTGGCATGCTAATACATGCTTTAGGGTTGTTATAAAGAGATCTAAGAAATTGGTGAAACGGGCCTATTAACCCGATAGCATCTAGCACCCAATCCAGCCAAGACCACCTGACATTGTCAAATGCCTTCTCGGCGTCTAAGGTGATCAAGGCTGGCACTCCCTCCTTCCCCGGGCCTCTATGTCTCTCTACATCTATAAGAAGCATTGCTCTTCTAATATTCGTAACCGTCGACCTTCCTCTGATGAAGCCTGCCTGGTGTGGCTGTAGCAGTCTGGGTAGTATTGTTGCTAACCTATCAGCCAGGATCTTTGAAAGAATTTTTAAGTCCTGGTTGATCAGCGAAATCGGTCTATAGCTGGCTGGATCTGACAAGGGTTTACCCGGTTTGGGAATCAGTATAATGTGGGCCATGTTCATTCTGTCGGGGATCGGAACACCTCCCATGATAGAATTATACAAGTACATCAACACTGGTGCTAATTACTCTCTTAATATTTTATAAAAACTTCCATTGAAACCGTCTGGCCCCGGTGCTTTGCCTGGACTCAAAGATTTGATTGCTATATCTATTTCGCCTAAGGAAATAGGACTATTTAAAAAAATGTTTTTCATCTTCAGATAGGTCGGGTAAATTTATGTGTTTCAGCCAATCTTCTCCCTCCATTCCCCCCATTTCCTGATCTCTATACAAAGTGGCATAGTGTTTCCCCAATATTTGGACAATCTTTTTGGGGTCAGACCTTAAATTACCATTCTTGTTGCTAATTGTTAATATAGGAGTGTAAGGTCTCTTGCCTTTTGCCAGTCTTGCCAGTAAACGACCTGCTTTATCTACATATCTGTTCAGTTCTATTTCTAGATGACTACGGTACATATCTTCCCTTTTGGCTGCCCAGGTAGCAAAGTATTTTTTTGCTAATATCCAACTATCCTTGTCTAAGTTTGTCATGGACTGTTTATATCTTAGATACGTTTCTCGAACTTTGGCGCTGGCTGACAGATAATTTTCTTTTGCTTTCTTTTTTAGTTTAATGTTATAGGCCATGATATTGCCACGCAAGTGTAATACAATTGTATAGGTTTTGAGGAGTCTGATCGCTTAAGGGCAATGAAGAGCAGAGACGGGTTCTTGGGTGCAAAGTATTTTAAACACACAGCAAACAAGGTGAACTTAGTATACAGCAAAAGCACACAACATAACACAACCCCAATATATATAACGTCGAGCACAGTCCTTATGGAAGCAGTCCGAAAAACCAATAGTCCAAAACCGGTAAATCCGGATGCATGTAGTCCATAGCACAAGTCCTGGTACCGGAGCGACCGGAAGATATAGTCCGTGGCAAAAGGTCCCCACACCCGGATGACCGGGTAACAAGTTTAAACACAGTTCCGAGTAGGTAATGAAAACACAAGTTCCACAAAGCACACAGTACATACGGTAGTAACCGAGAAGTTGCTCACCAACTTGAATGTCCGAGCCTGAAGGTATAAGCAGCGGCACCAGAAGCACAATGCAGGAAGCTGTAAAGTGAACCGAGATCTCACAGAGCTCCAGGGAAGTGAGTGAATCCAGGAGAACAGCTGAGCAAGAGCAACCCAGAACCAGTATACTCAAGCAATGAATGCTCACCTGAGCCAGGTCTTTATGTAAACGAGACAGGAAGAAGGGCAAAACAAAACAATGATCTCCATGCTGACTGAGGGCAAAATAGTCACACGGCAAGCCGGAAAACCTGGAATACTGACAGCAAGACCGACTTCGCTGCCTCCCAGAACAATCTCGGGTTTGACCGGTGTTCTGCATTATTTTTAGAATAGTCTATCCACCACTCCCTAAGTGTTTTGCCAAAATTTTCTTCTCTGGTTAACATGTCAGGGAATCTCCAAAGGAAGTCAGTTCCTTTTGGGAACTCGTCTTTAGTTTCCATTAACATTTGGCTGTGCTCGGATATAACCATGTCTCCCATTTGTGAGTCAAGAACCCTTTGAAACATCAAGGGCGAGGTAATAAACATATCTAGCCTTGACCAATATTTGTGGGCATGGGAGAAGTGGGTATATTCCCTATCCAAAGGGTGCAGCGTGCGCCAAGTATCAACTAGATTACATTCAAGGAGTAGATTCTCTAAAGGGTTCGCCCCAGCTGTAGGCGGCACAGTTTTTCTACTAAAACTCGAGGGGTCTCCACGTCTCCTGTCTTCTAATTCATTAAGCACCCAGTTGAAATCCCCCCCCAATATTTTATTGGGCTCACGATCCATCAGAAGATGTCGCGCTAGCTGTTGGAAGAAGGATTTTTGTAAGGTGTTTGGGGCATAGACATTATATAGACTATAAGTTGTATTCTGTATTTGTAGCTTCACCTGTAGTAATCGGCCCTTGTCATCCGAAGCTTCCGACACTATCCCATGGGCCAATGACTTGCCAATAAGTATCACTATCCCTGCTTTGTTTTCGACCGCCCCAGAACCGTACACCTCACCCACCCATAGTTTTTTAAGTCTAAAAAGGTCTTTCTGTTCAAGATGTGTTTCCTGAAGTAAGGCTACGTCTGCTCCAAGTCTTTTAAGGTGCCGGAGAACCATCATACGTTTCGCCGGGGAGCGGAGGCCCTTAACATTCCATGAAACCCACTTTACCATCGCTGTTTCTTAAAGAAGATTTCATTGAGTGATAGTGCATCGTGCGACTTCTTTGCATAAAGATGACATATCTGAAGGTAATGGCTGCTGAAATAGTGAAATAACAGTTTGACAAGGAAAAGGAAGATATTCCCAACAAGGCATGTTTCCCGACCCATTTTTTCCTCTCTCAATCCCGTCCCCCCCCACACCCAAACTCGCTCTCGCCATCCTCTAGCCTACTGACTTCTCTTTTTTCCTCTCTGGCCGAAGCGCATAAAGGAAAGTCTCCCCACCCTCACATCGCCCCGCATTGTCAAATAGAGGTAGTCATGTAAAAAAAAAATATAGAATTCCCAGACCCCAAATATTTAACTAAAGAGAATATTTTAAGAATATCCTCCGTCTCCTTGAATAGGGACTATCAACAACTTTCGATATGATCAGGTGCTATGACAACATGAATCCCCAATATGGCCTGAATATGAAACCAATATAACTTGTATACTAAAATTATAACCTTATTCTACTTTAATGTCGCACCACCATCTCAGGAAAAGGATAAAAAAGCAACAAAAAAAAAATGTTATAGTGAAACCACACGTCTGGTCAGGGGTTAGTCCTCAGCTGAAGTCCATGAGCCATCCAGTCACTGTAACTTTTCGCGTGGGTTGTCCTTATTTTTTCTTATTCCATCTGGACATCGATTGGCGCTGTTGCTTGGGTGTCGAGGTCTTCTCCTGGGAGTGATCCACTATGGATTCCGACCTCAGTCTGTATGATCTCAAGGTTGAACCAATTCTTTCACATGCCGCTTCCGATCCAGAGGTACCATCCGCTGCGTGAGGACTATTTGATCCTGATCTGTGTCCATCAGGAAGGATGTTTTTGTTGTTGATTGACCTCATTGCCTGTGCTGGATCATTGAAAGCCATTAGGTCTCTCGACTTAGATCTAAATCTTAAGGTGGCTGGGTAATTAAGTTGAAATCGTATGTTCTTTTTGAACAGTAAAGTACAGGCCTCACTAAATGCCCTCCTCCATCTGGTCACTTCAATGGAGTAGTCAGCAAAGATGAGGACTTTGTGACCCAGGATCATGAGGGGTCGCCTCGTGGCTTTATAGACGCGTAAGATTTCCTCTTTGTCCCTATATTTAAGGTATTTAGCAATGGCATGTCTTGGTTTGCTAGAGTCTAAAGTGCGTTTAGAGCTGTTTTCATTCTCATTCCTCCTGACAGGGTCTCTGAGAGGTCCAATTCTATGAGTATGTTCAGTTCTGCATTTGTGGGTAAGCCCCAGTTCCTTAGGTAATTCAACTTCAAATATTTCATCGAGTTGGGCAGAGGAAACAGACTCAGGGAGGCCCAGTATCTTCAAATTGCTTCTACGAGATCTGTTTTCAATGTCCTCAAGTTTAGCTGCAGCATATGAAGACTGTTCCTGTAAATCATGTACCTGCTGCTCCAACTCTAACACTCTGTCTTCAGCCTCTGTCACTCTGGTCTCAGCCTCCTATAATCTTTGTGCTTGTTGGCTTAATTCCACAACTAAGTCTTTTGTACTTGATGCCACTAAGTCTGCCACCGCTTGTTTGAACTCCTCAGCAAGGTGAGTCGCCATCTCTTTAGCTAATCTTTTGTAGTCCATTTGCTGCATCACCCCTGCTGTGCATCCTGTATCTCTCTGTGGCCAGTCACCCTCCACATTATGGCCCTGATTTTGGTCACACTGCGTCCCTTCTTTGATTCCATCAGGCGGTTCCACGCTAATTGGGGCTCTCCTAACATCTTGCTTCTCCACTTCCTCCCCTTCCTCGCTCTCCATAGCGGCAAGGTTGTGAGTGATAGCAGGTTGATCTTGTCTCACCTCAGCCGCGTCCGCCGCCGCCATTATGCGCTTCCCGCGCTTATCATCAGGGTCTGTCTCCCGTGTGCACGCCTCTGTCTCCTTGCTCCTGGTCACATACCGATCCATCTGGGAAAGATGGTGCAGGGCGAAGAGGGCTCCGGAGCTTCCCAACCTGCGTCTGCACATGGAGGCGCCGGAACCGGAAGTTCTGGGTTTTTTAACCCCTTCATGACCCAACCTATTTTGGCCTTACTGACCTTGCCATTTTTGGAATTTTGACCAGTGTCGCTTTATGAGGTAATAACTCTGGAACGCTTCAACGGATCCTAGCAATTCTGAGATTGATTTTTTCGTGACATATTGGGCTTCATGTTAGTATAATTAGGTCGATAATTTTTGCGTTTGTGTGAAAAAATAACAAATTTGGCAAATATTTAGAAAATTTCCGCAATTTTCTAATTTTTAATTTTTATTCTGTTAAACCAGAGAGTTATGTGACACAAAATAGTTAACACCTAACATTTCCCACATGTCTACTTTACAGCAAATTTTGGAAAAAAAAATTTTGGAGTAGGAAGTTATAACGGTTCAAAGTTTATCAGTAATTTCTTTCCAGCAAAATTTACAAAACCATTTTTTTTAGTGACCACATCACATTTGAAGTCCCTTTGAGGGGTGTACATAACAGAAAACACCCAAAAGTGACACCATTACAAAAACTGCACCCCTCAAACTACTCAAAACTACATTCAAGAAAAGTATTAACCGTTCAGGTGCTTCACAGGAACTAAAGCTACGTGGAAGGAGAAAATGGACATTTTAATTTTTCCAACAAAAAAGTAATTTTAGCCTCAATTCTTTCATTTTCACATTGGCAACAGGATAAAATGGATCCTAAAATTTGTTGGGCAATTTCTCCTTAGTACACCAATACCTTATATGTGGTCATAAACCACTGTTTGGGCACACTGCAGAGCTCAGAAGGGAAGGAGCGCAATTTTACTTTTGGAGCTAATTTTCCATTCAAAAAGTGAAATGGCACTTCTTCACTTCTGAGCCCTGCTGTTCGCCCAAACAGTGGTTTATGACCACATATGAGGTAACGGTGTACTCAGGAGAAATTGGCCAACAAATTTTAGGATGCATTTTATCCTGTTGCCCATGTGAAAATGAAAACATTTAGGCTAAAAGAAGATTTCAAAAAAAGTACTTTTTCATATTTACAGATCAATTTGTGAAACACCTGGGGTTCAAAGTGCTCACTATGCATCTAGATAAGTTCCTTGGGGGGTCTAGTTTCCAAAATGGGGTCACTTGTGGTGGAGCGCCAATGTTTAGGCACACAGGGGCTCTCCAAACGCGACATGATGTCTGCTAACAATTTGAGCTAATTTTCCATTCAAATTGTTAGCGGACACCATGTCGCGTTTGGAGAACCCCTGTGTGCCTAAACATTGGAGCTCCCCCACCAGTGATCCCATTTTGGAAACTAGACCCCCCAAGGAACGTATCTAGATGCACAGTGAGCACTTTGAACCCCCAGGTGCTTCACAAATTGACCCTGGGGGGTCTAGTTTCCAAAATGGGGTTACTTGTGGGGGATCTTCAATGTTTAGGCACACAGGGGCACTCCATACGCAGCATGGTGTCCGCTAACAATTGGAGCTAATTTTCCATTCAACTTGTTAGCGGACACCATGTCGCATATGGAGAACCCCTGTGTTCCACCAGCAAAAGGGCAACTGGAAGAGTTCCATTGAAGTTCCATGTCATTTTATTTATAGTAGTAATAAAAAAAAAATGACGTGGGGCTTCGCCATATTTTTGTTCCAGCCAGGTACAACTTAGCAGCTACGGACTGCCACCAACCCCCAGCTGCCTCCTTGTACCTGGCTGGCAACGAAAAATACAGCGAAGCCCACTTCTAGAAAAAAAAAAAATAAATGATGTGGGGCTCCACCAATTTTTGGTCCAGCCAGGTACAACTAGGTAGCTGGGGGCTGGAATCCTCAGCATGGAGAGGCCCAAACATTCTGGGCCCCCATGCTGCGAATTGCAGCCCGCAGCCACCCCAGAAAATGGTGCATTCATTAAAGGGACATTTTCTGGCACTGTGCCCAGACTCTTCTGGTTGCCCTGGTGTCAAACTGGGTAAGGCTACCTTCACATTTGCGTTCCCCTCCGCAGCGTTCTGCGGAGGGATCCGCAATGTGACCGCAGCATCGCAAGCCCCTATCTTTATAATGGGAGCGCACGGTGCTGTGCATGACCGTGCGCACCCATTCACTGCCATACGTGATCTGGGCGCAGGCAGATGCCTGCGCACAAATCACCCAGTCTCGTCCGCACCACGAACGCGACATGTTGCATTTCTGGGGCAGACAAGACTGGGTGATTTGTGCGCAGGCGGATCACATATAGAAGTGAATGGGTGCGCATGGTCATGCGCAGCACCGTGTGCTCCCATTATAACAATAGGGGCTTGCGGTGCTGCGGTCACATTGCGGATCCCCTCTGCAGAACGCTGCGGAGGGGAACGCAAATGTGAAGGTAGCCTAATAAAGGGGTTAATGCCAGCTTTTTTATTGGCAGCTGGCACTAAGCCCGAGATTCATAATGTCGGGCCAATGTTAGACCCGGCCATTAGGAACCTCTAGTAAATAGTCAAAAAAAATACACCACACAGAGAAAAATCTTTTTATTTGAAAAGAAAAAACACAAACAAAACTCGGACTCCATCTTTAGTATAAAGATCTCACATAGTCCACAACGAAGGTCCCATGACGCTCGATCGTTTCCGACGTAGTCCACAACGAAGGTCACACGAAGCTTGATCGCCTCTGCTACATCCAGAGATTGCAGCAAGGGATCAAGTGTCCTCTTCCAACAGTTTCTGGGGTCAGAGTTATGGTGCACTGTATGGCAATGATCTGTCATACAGTGCACCATGACTATGATCCCAGAGACTACAACAAGAGGACATGTAATCCCTTGTTGCACCCACCCATCCAGGCATGCACCCATCCAGGCATGCACACATCCACGCACGCACACGTTTACGCACGCATCCATGCACGCACGCATCCATGCACGCATACATCCATGCATGCCTCCATCCACGCACACATGCACGCGCGCACACATGCACGCACACATCCATTCATGCAACATACATCCATGCACACACACACATCCATGCCTGCATGCACACATCCATGCATGCGCACATCCATGCAACATCCATGCATGCACGCACACATCCATGCTTGCATGCACACATCCATGCAACATCCATACAACATGCATGCACGCATCCATGCATGCCACACACACACACACACACACATCCATGCAACATCCATGCATGCATGCACACATACATACAGACAGACATACATACACACATACTTACCTACTCGCCTAACTCCATCATTGGGAGAGGAGGAAGGGCTCCACGGCGATGGCACAGGGAAGGTGGCACGGGGAAGGTGAATCAACGGGGAACGGAAGTGGGGGGGCAAAGGGAATGGACAAGGGGGATGATGACGACCGGAGGGGGAGTGCGGCCCCTGGTTACACCGCCCCTCCATACATGATTGGAGAGCTAGCGTCACATGGATGCTAGCTCCAATCAGATCGGGGGAGGGGGTGACAGTCAGCCGCGGTTTTTTTTGCTGCCGCAGCGCACTTGCCGCACCTGCCGCAAGCCTGCATAGACATTCTATGGGGCTTGCCGCAAGTAAACCGCAAGTGCAGCCGTTATGTGTTACCGCAACTGCCGCAATCAGTGCAAAACCGCTGATGTGAAAGGGGCCTTAGACAAAGGGCCCTAGGGCCAGAAACACATCACCTACCTCACGTTTTTTTCTCTCCATTGTCTATTTGTGCCTATATCTTCGTGATTTTATTATCTACAAGAATTTTTTGAATAAACTTTTTTGCTCTTATTGGAGCATTCCTGGTGCTGGTTTTGTTTGTTTTCCTCTCATTGCATGCTTTGCAATGAGCACAGGATCAGGTGAACTGAATTAATGTTTATTTGTCTATTCTATGCTAGAGACAACTTGGGGTAGGGTTTCTTCTGCTTTATCCATAAACATTACCATGTTGTTTGCATAGACTAATAGTGTCGGTTTGATTTGCTATAGTATAATAATGATAATATATTTATTCACTTATATAGCGCTATTTATTCCAAAGCGCTTTATAGTGACACCTTAAGGTACCGTCACACAGGGAGATATCGCCGGCGATGTTGCCGGCAACTGAGGGGCGTGGCCAGGTTGTGGGGACATCGCCGGAGAGTTGCCTCGTGTGACAGGGCGATAATCAGGGGGAAAATCGCCTGAGTCACATCGCCAGGTTTCCCAACAATGTTGGGAAACCTGGCGATGTTGGTCAGGCGATCATGCCTGATCGCCCTGTGTAACGCGGCAACCTGCAATGTTGCGGGCGATTCCGCCTATCTCCAACATTGCGAGTTATCGCTCGCTGGGTTGCTGGGCAACCCAGTGAGCGATAGCCGCGACATCGCCGGTAAGTTGCTCAGTCTGACATCTCGCCGGCGATGTTGTCAGGGACGCGTGCTCCCGTGATCCCGGCAATATCGCCGGCGATATCTCCCTGTGTGACGGTACCTTTAGTGGTTGGAGTACAACGTATCCTTATTGCACGGCTTCAATAACTAAAGCGAAAAGAGCTAGGAACGTGTCAAGAGCGTCCTCTGTCTCTATCTGCAAGGAAGAGTGCACACAGGGAATGTTATTAATCATTATTCAGGCCTTGGGGCACCATATAACGTGAATCCACTTGTGGAATTTGTGACCAAATGCTAATTTTGCAGACAGGAAGACAGGAAGGGCCTCCACTCCAATGAGTCAAAAAATGGGATTTGCCCTCATTAAATGCAGCCAATCCTTTTGTCAGGTACTTTTGAACTATGTTGGGCAATGGACTGAACCCTTCTGATATAAATGGTCACATTCTTCCCTGGCATGAATCCAGTCTGATCTAAATGAATAATTCCTAGGATAACTGTAGTAAGCCAAGTAGCTAGGATATTCATGAAGATTTTGTAATCGATATTCACTAACAAAATAGGGCAAGCCTCCATCTTTCCCTGTGGTGCTGATACACCGCTCCATACAGCACAAGAGATCGGATGATTGCAGCTTCAAGTTCCGTAAAGGAACTAGTAAATATAATAAAAATTGATTAAAAAAAGTTTTTAAAAATATGAAGAAAAAAGTTCAAATTACCCAACATTTGTTCCATTGAAAATAAAACAATGAATAAAATACACATATTTGGTATTTCTGCTTTCCGAAATGTTCAAGCCAACAAAATGTAAAATAAATTAATTCTAATTGGTAAACAGTTGAACAAAAAAACCTTTCAAAATTGCGGGTTTTTTTGTCCGCAACAACATTGCAATATAATGTAATGTGAGGCAATAAAAATATTGCATCTATCAAAAATGGTATTTTTTAAAAATGTCAGCTCACGACGCAAAGAAAAAGCTGTCGCATAGCCACAGATCCCCGAAAAATAAAAACATTATGAATCTTATGAATTTTTTTTCACTATTTAAATTGAAAGAAAACTGTATGTTTGGTATCTACATACTTGATATGACCTGGAGAACCATATTGCCAGGTCAGTTTTACCATATAGTATACATGGTAAATAAACCCCCCTAAAAACAGTTATGGAATTACATATTTTTTGCAATTTCACTGCACTTGGATTTTTTTCCCATTTTCCTGTACACTGTATGGTAAAATGAATGATGTAATTCAAAAGTACAACTTGTCCCGCAAGAAAAAAAAAACCCATATGTCTGTATTGCTGAAAAAATAAAAAAGTTATGGCTCTTAGAAGAAGGGGAGGGATAAACAAAAATGGAAGATTGACCAGCGGTGAAGGAGTTAAATAGACACAAACTCCTGACTAAAATACACAAAAACACTGGAATGGTAATCTGTAAAAAAACACATTTTGTGTGTGTCTCAAATGTTGTGCCCATAAACTGTATGGTTAACAATGGCTTGTAATAAACCCTTTGTAGCAATACATCTGGTTGCACTGTTTGAAATGACCACTTTACTTTTCTTTTCTTACCAGATAGAAGAGAAATCCAAGTTTGATGGAATATTTGATAGTTTATTACCTGTAAATGGCTTACTGTCTGGGGATAAGGTGAAACCGGTACTTATGAACTCTAAACTACCTCTGGATATTTTAGGAAGGGTAAGAGTACATTTAAATGTTTTATTACCTTAAAGGGTCCATCTTTTGTAACCTATACTTCTTTTCTGCCACTGAATCTTAAAGTAGAGCTGTTATGAATATTTGTTTTTCATTAAATGTGTGTATATGGGTATGGAGTGTAGTGTTAGTGTATTTACATACCATACCACCACTTTTTCTTGAATCCAGCACTGTCCTGCTCCTCTTCCCAGTGACATTACCTCACTTCAAACTATTGAGCACACTCAATGCTGTATACATGAGCTGGAAGTCTCTTTTATTTTGTAAGCATATGGTGCCTTATTCTGATGATCCAGAGACTTAAAGGGAACCTGTCACCTGATTCTAAGTCCCTACACTATCTCTAGCTGTCCCTACACCTTCCTAGCAGCTCCCTATCTATCCCTTTCTTATCTAAAGTGTCCCTATTAAACATGTGTAAAAGAAGTATAAACTTACTGCAGTCCCCGAGGTTGGGGGACTGGGTAGGTGTGGCCACGCTTCCTTCATCACACCTCTGTGGTGTAATGCATGCCCCGCTGGGAGGCATTATTCTGTGTACTCTCTGCCCCCTGTATTTGGAATCTCCCGCCCTCTGTGTACTTCTATGCACCGGCCGGGCGTCACATCCGGCGCGGTGCATTATGGGGCCAGTCACATGATCGGCCCTAGTGCATTATGGGGCCTGTCACGTGATCGGCCCTAGTGCATTATGGGCTTGATCACTTGATCGGCCCGGCTCCGCGCATGCGCAATGCGCTTATTGAAGCCGGGCCGATCACGTGATCAAGCCCATAATGCACTGGGGCCGATCACGTAATCGGCCCCATAATGCACTAGGGTCGATCACGTGACTGGCCCCATAATGCACCGCGCCGGATGTGACGTCCGGCCGGTGCATAGAAGTACACAGAGGGCGGGAGATTCCAAATACAGGGGGCAGAGAGGACACAGAATAATGCCGCACAGCGGGGCGTGCATTACACCACAGAGGTGTGATGAAGGAAGCGTGGCCACATCTACCCAGTCCCCCAACCTCGGGAACTGCAGTGAGTTTATACTTCTTTTACACATGTTTAATAGGGACACTTTAGATAAGAAAGGGATAGATAGGGAGCTGCTAGGAAGGTGTAGGGACAGCTAGAGATAGTGTATGGACTTACATTTTAAAGGGAACCTGTCACCTGATTCTAAAAGTAACTTCCGGGTCATGTGCAGCCGTAGGAGGAGTGACGACACAGGAACACTAGGAAGCTTAGCAGAATTACACTGATCAGCATATTGATACACACACACACACCAGACACCATACACATAATCCAGAGGTCCCCAATGTCAGTCCTCGAGGGCCGAACCAGTGCAGGTTTTCAGGATCTCCTTAGTATTGCACAGCAGGCAATGATTCCAATCCCTGTGCAATAGTAAGGAAATCCTGAAAACCTGCACTGGTTCGGCCCTCGAGGACTGACATTGGGGACCTCTGACATAATCACATTCAATGAAAAAAAATATTCATGGGAGGGCGTCTTTTAAAGAAAAAAAAAACAGAAACAACTGTGCAATTAGATTTTATTAACACACCTAATCATTTTTAACGCCTTAACGACAGCCTTACGTCTCTAGACATCAGGCTGTCGTTACCCGGTGTTTGAAGTGAGCTCCGGCGTGGAGCTTACTTCAAACCTCCCACATCTCAGCTGATCTCACTAGCTGAGATGTGGGAGTAACAGCACCAATCAGTCCCGCCATCCGATCGGTGCTGTTAACCCCTTAGATCCCGCCCTCAATCTCTGAGAGCGGGATCTAAGGGAGCCGGAGCGGGCAGCGCGCGCTTACCGGGCTCCAGGGGAGATCTCGCGATAGTATCGCAAGATCTCCCGTGCTGACGTGACAAGCCGGGGTCCTGGCTTGACCCTAGAGCCTGTCACTAACTTTTTCCTGGTTGTGGTTGGCAGGGGCTGCCAACCACAACAGGTCCACGATTCTGACAGATACAGAGGAGCTGCAGCTTCTCTGTATCTGTCAGAAGCGATCGGACTGTGCAGCTGCATGCCTCTCACAGGGGCTGTGTAAAAGTAAGAATCAATAAGCAAATAAAGTTTTTACAAAGTTGAAAAAAAAACAAAAAACATAAAAGTTCAAATCACCCATCCACAATAAAAGTATAAAAAAAAAAAAAAAATACACATATTTGGTATCGCCTCGTTCAGAATCTCCCGATCTATCAATATAAATAATCAAATAATGAGATCCGTAAACTGCGTAGCGCAAAGAATGGTTCAAACGCCAAAATTACGTTTTTTTGGTCACTGCAACAATGCTAAAAAATGCAATAACGGGCGATCAAAACAGCGCATCCACCCAAGTATGGTATCATTAAAAACGTGAGCTCAAGACGCAAAAAATAAGTCTTCACCCAGCCCCAGATCCCGAAAAATGAGGACGCTACGGGTCGCAGAACATGGCGCAAAAAGTGCAATGTTTTTTTTTTTCATGCTTTTGAATTTTTTTACACCACCTAGATACCAATAAAGGTATACATGTTTGGTATCTACAAACTCGTACTGACCCGAGGCATCACACGGTCACGTCGGTTTTACCATACAGTGAACACGGCGACTACGAAACCCAAAAAACAAACGTCTTATTGCACTTTTTTTGCAATTTCACTGCATTTAGAATTTTTTTGCAATTTCCCTGTACACTATATGGTAAAACAAATTATTGCATCTGAAAGTACAACTCGTCCCGCAAAAAACAAGCCGTCATATGTCTGTGTCGACAGAAAAATAAAAATGTTATGGCTCTTGGAAGCCGAGGAGCGAAAAAACGAAAATGAAAAATGACAAATTTCTTCATCACTAAGGGGTTAAATAATGCTGTCATGTATCTTGTTGTTTCAGAAATAATCATTATATGCTGATAAAAAGAATGAGAATCATTGAAAGGAAGTTGACCTTAGAATCTGACTACACAGAGTTTGTAGTCTGTAACCATACAAACACACAAGTCTGAATAGATGCTGTAACCACAAAATAATAGAATCTATACATGATTACAGATTTCTCCAATTTTTTGTCAATATGTAATAAATTTCATCTGTAATGAAAAAAATGTTACCACATTTTTTATTTTGTTTTTATAGTATATGCTGGGCCCTTTTCACACTGGGTTTTTTTTGAAAAATGCGGCAGTCGCGGTAAAAAAAAAAAGCACGCATCTGCCGCATTTTCCGCCTAACGGCTGCACTTGCGACATGCCCCATGCATTGTCTATGGGGCTTGCGGTAAGTGTGCGGCAGGTTCGGCAAGTGCGGTTTCGGCACTTGCCGCACACTTACCGCACACTTACCGCAAGCCCCATAGACAATGCATGGGGCTAGTCGCAAGTGCGGCCGTTAGGTGTAAAATGCGGAGGATGCGGTTTTTTACCGCGACTGACGCATTTTTCAAAAAACCCCAGTGTGAAAAGGCCCTTAGAGGACCTGTCACTAGGTCAAAAGTGGCTAGATTTTGCTCTAATTTTGATCCTGTTGCTCCCTTCAGTATTCCATATCTTGAGTGACTCTTCTAAACCATGCTACACTGTAAACAACATAAAAATTACCTCTAGAATTGTATGGGATAAGTATATCCCTTGAGATGATGAACTGAAGTTGCAGTTTGTAGCCTTACAGTCACTTGCTTGGTAGTTTCCCTAGTTGATGTTTTTTAGTTTGAACAAGCACACCATAAAATGTACCATTTTATTGTGTTAATATTAACACATTGAGTGTTAAGAATGTATATTTTGGATTATGATAATGATGGTTCTCCGCAGGTGTGGGAACTGAGTGACATTGACAAGGATGGACACTTGGACAGAGATGAATTTTCAGTGGTATGTACCATATTAATACTGATGTCAGTATAATCCACAAATTTCTTTAGCATGTGTAGATAGGTATTAAACCATAATCCCTTGTTTTTTTTTCTTCTTGGCAATTATAAACTAGTATTGAGCAAATATACTCGTTGCTCGCACAGATTGTACATTATTCGCGATACTCGTTACTCAGCAAGTAACTCTGGTGCTGGTGAGTGATGTGTTGACCTTGAACAATCTGACAAAATTGCTAGCTCCCTTCAGTACACAAAGGGAGTCGGCACCCTAGTGAGGGCAGGTTGAATATTAGGCTCTCTCTGGGGGACACAGCAAGGTGTTTTATGCAGTGAAAACGTAAAAAAGACCACCCCTTCCACCCTTTCCCGGAAATGCTAGTTTTATGGCCGGATGTGTGCGGGCGGAGCCTATCACTAATTGACTAACATTGTACTCGCTATTCAGATGAGTATGCGAGTATTTCAAAGTACTCGTTACGAGTATAGCGATTACGTATATTTCGCTACTAGCTCGTGCCAAATAGTTACTTAACCACTTCACAGCCACCAACCGTAAATCAACCTCAGAGCTTGCTGGACTTTGTGCAGCTATAATGTTTAACTACGGTTGGCGGTCTTTCAGCGGTCGGGATCCCCACATATCTGCAGGCATTGAGATTCTGCTGCAGAGCGCTAGCAGCGTCGCTTGGCTTCATCGGGACCTGATTGGTTCAGGTCCTGATGACGTCAGTACCATGCTAGCCAGTGGCCAAAATTACTTAGAAGGTTTGTTATAGTTACAAACGTTCCTGGGGGATTTGCCTGATATAAAGTGCGAGGGATTTGAGGAGAAAAAGTGTTACGAGAGCTGTTGACAAGCGTTTTCTCAGAGATGGCTCTTATTTAGCAAATAAAGACACAGCATTCCCCTTTTCCCAATTATTTTCAATTTATTAGTCAGCAAATAGGGTTATATAGGCTAGGAATAAGGTTAGATAGGCTAGGTGTAGTATAATATAGTATAAATAGATTCGAAAAGTTACATAATTATTTGAAATTAATTCATTGAAAAAAAAATTTTTTGTAACATATATAAAAAAGTATAAAAATAAATTGATCTTAATTGTTTTATCAATCAATTATTAGTAGCTCCATCAATTATTTGATTATTCAATTAGTGTCAATTAGTAGTGTTCGTTCTGTCAATCAACTAGTACCATTAGTAGTGTCAGTCAATTAGTAAATAAAATATAATTCAGTAGAGTGTATATTATATATACAAAAGTAATAAAATGGCATGTCACTTATATACTGCTTAGGCTGGATTCACACTGCAATTTTTTCACTGATCAGTGTCCATCCAGTTTGTGTGCCAAAGCCAGGAGTGTATCTAAAACTCAGAACAGGTGTCAATCTTTCAATTATACTTTTTCTCTGCAAGTTCCTCTTCTGGTTCCTCTCCTGGTTTTGGCACACAAACTGGATGGATACTGATCAGTGAAAAAAACTGGAGTGTGAAGCCAGCCTTAGCAGGCTTATGCCCTTTTATGTTCTGACAACGAAGAATATATAATGTCAGATGGCATTGATGATTTTGAGGGCTTAATTTACAGCAATAGTGATAGCTCAGATACGAGCAACCATTCAGGTCTATCCTGAAAAACTACAAAAACCAGCACAAGAGAGGCAAATTGCGCTACTAGAGAAACGTCTACAAATCAGGGAACAATGCTCAGTACAAGCGACGTCTTTAATACTAGGGACTTGTTGGATACTAATGCGCAGTTGTGCTCAAAAGTTTACTTACCCCGGCAGATTTCTTGGTTTCTTGACCTTTTTTCAGAGATTATGAATAATTACACAAACTTTTTTTCCACTCATGGTTAATGGTTGGGTAAAGCTATTTATTGTTAACTACTGTGTTTTCTCTTGTTAAATCATAATGACAACCAAAAACATCCAAATGACCCTGATCAAAAGTTGACATACCCAGGTGGAGGAGTGAGGCACTCAAATATTTAGCTGTTTCCATCCCAGCAAATTTGAAGAATTTGGTTCCTCTTAATTACTTTACCTTGGAGGCTCGCACAGCGAAAGACCTAATTAATTATAAGGGACTTGGATTGTCTTGGTTTGGCAGGATAAATGCAGTAAAAATTTATATTTTCCTATCGCCATAACAGCACCCACCGAGGGAGGAGATACGCCCACCAGGACAGGAAACCTACAGATAAAAAGGGGCGGTCCCCCATCGCCTCCTCAGTTGGTTTCCTGTCCTTCTGGGAGGAACCTACAGATGAAGTTCTTCTTACCTAGGGCCTGAGGTTCACATGGGGCTGGTGGAGGTCTGTGGAATCCGGGTCTTGGAGGCAGCGTCGGGGGAACCCTGGTCCTGCAGTCTCCCTCGTCGGCTGGTTGCTAGCAGCACGACCCAGTGTCCGGGTGGTGCCACTCTGGATTGTGCGGGCGCTGCCTGGGGCCGTTCCCAGTGCTTGTCTCACGACGCAGGGCGAGAAAATTTGGCGCCCGGCGTCGCCGCCAGCCGGCTTCCCGGTGCGCATGGGCGCCGGCAGATGCGCCCTTTGAACTGGAAGTGTGTGTCACTTCCGGCGGTCCGGAGGAGGGCGCGTCTGAAGGCGGGGAAAGCGCCATTCAAAGCCGGTGCCTGGGGCCTCGTGGATGTGCCCAACATGTCTTCCCCCAGAGATGCGGAGGGGCACCCGGAGGGTGTCTGCCAGCCAGTGAACAGGTCCAATAGCAGCTGCAAGCAGGTTTCCAAGTCCACTGGTGCCTGTAAGGAGCGCTCCACTGAGAGTTCTAAAGGCTCCAAGCCCAAGGCTGGGTCTCCACCTCCTGAACCGGTACCTGTATAAGCATTAGGGGTGAGTTATGCATGTTCATCCACTCTGCTAATTTGCCACTCTTCTCTCTGTCTCCTTTTTTCTCATTGTCCTTCTGGCCAGCCTAAGAAACGCTCTGACAAACGGAAACATAAGTTTTGTGCCTTGTGTGAAGAGCCCTTGTCAGACAACTATGACAAGCGGTTATGCCGCTCTTGTATCGCTCAGACTCTTGACGAAGAAGCCCCTATACGTACGGCAGATTTTAAGACCTTTACATGGGACGAGATCAGGACTTCCCTTTCCCAGATTCAGCAACCCTGTGTACCTGCTCCTCTCAGTCAGTCTTCCTATCAGTCGGATATGGATTCCCAGGAGGAAGGCCTAGTTCATTCGTCCCATTCAGGCTCCTCGTCTGAGGATGAGGGGGAATTCTTGTTTTGCCATACAAGAAATGGATGGTCTGGTGAAGTCGGTACGTGCCACCATGGGGATTATAGACACTAAAGGAAACGTGGTCTGCTCAGGATGTCATGTTTGCTGGGTTGTCTCAGAAGAAAAGACGTGTTTTTCCTGTCATTGCGGCCATTAAATCCTTGGTCAGATCCGAGTGGGAGAAACAAGACTCAAGGGGTTTTTTGCCCTCCTCTTCAAAAAGGAAATACCCTTTTGATGATCCAGAGTTACTGAACTGGTTTAAGGTCCCTAAGGTGGATGCAGCAGTAGCATTCTCTTCCAAAAGGAATGTGTTGCCTTTGGAGGATGGAGGATTGTTGAGGGACCCCTCTGATAGAAAAGCTGATACCCTATTGAAAAAATCCTGGGAGACGGGTATTGGGGCCCTTAAACCGGCCATTGCTTCTACTTGTGTAACTCGTTCCAGTTGGTATGGTTGGATCAGTTGGAACAACAGATTGGGTCTGGGGTGCCCAGAGACAGGTTATTGACTGCTCTTCCTCAGATCCGAAGTGGCTCAGCATATCTGGCGGATGCTTCTGCAGATTCTCTACACCTGGCAGCTAGATCAACAGGGATCTCTAATCCCGTCTGCACATCTTTGTGGCTTAAAGAGTGGAAAGGGGACGCCCATGCAAAAACTAAGTTATGTGCGATCCCGTGCGGGGGGTGAGTACCTCTTTGGCTCCGTGCTTGAAGGTATTCTCTCTAAGGCAGGAGAAGTCAAGAAGGGGCTGCCTAATCCTTCTATCCCTTCCAGAAACGCCAGTATACCAGGCAACAGTCCAATTCCAAGTGGGAGTCGGGAAGGAAAAATACAGAGAGGTGCTTATTACGGTGGTTCCTCATCCTCAAAGCCCCCGCCCAAGCGTAATTAATTCTGACCCACCTGTCGGTGGACGATTGGCTAATTTTTTCCATCAATGGTCCCAAATTTCAAATAGCCAATGGATCCTCTGCCTCATTTCATCTGGCCTTAAACTTGATTTTGTGAGGGTCCCAGGGGACTCCTTTTTTTCAAATTATTCTTTCTAGTCCTTGCCAGCAGCAGGCACTGGAGTTGGAGGTCAAGGATTTGTTACGTAAACAAGTATTGGTAGCGGTTCCGAGGGACCAGGAAGGAAGGGGGTTTTATTCCACTTTGTTTCTGGTTTCTAAACCGGATGGTTCCTTTCGGACTATTATTCATCTTCGTAAATTAAACTCCTTCCTCCACTTCCAGTCCTTTAAAATGGAGTCCATTCAATCTGCTGTTCGCCTTCTGTTCCCTAGGTGTTTTATGGCAGTACTCGACTTAAAAGACGCCTATTACCATCTGCCTATTCATCCAGCTCACCAGACGTTCCTCCGCATTGCGCTGGTCTTGGAGGGTCAGGTTCGCCATCTGCAGTTTGCTGCCATGCCATTCGGCCTTTCCAGTGCTCCTCGGGTTTTTACCAAGGTGATGGCTGAAGTTATGGCATATGTGAGACAACAGAATGTTCTCATAGTATTTGGATGATTTTTTGGTTGTTGGGGACTCTGAGGGGCTGTGTACTTCCCGTCTGACTCATGTCATGTCCTCCCTACAGGCCTTGGGATGGCTCATCAATATCCAAAAGTCAAGGCTCCATCCAGTTCAGGTCCAGATTTTTTTGGGACTTCTTTTGGACTCCCTTGCCCAAAAATGTTTTCTGCCGGCGGCTAAAGTCTCTGCAGTGAGGAGCAAGGTGGCCGGGGCCATGAACAATCCGTCGCTGTCACTGCGTCAGGCCATGTCTCTACTGGGGACTCTGTCATCCTGCATTCCAGCTGTCCCGTGGGCGCAGTTCCACTCTCGCTGTCTCCAGTAGGACGTGCTCATGGCTGGAGACTCTCTACAAGGTCGTTTAGAAGTTTGTCTCTGTCTGTCCTCGACCGCCATAGCCTCTCTGTCCTGTTGGATGGACCCAAGGGGTGCCCTGGGTCGTTACTCCGGACTTTGTTGTGACAACCGATGCCAGTCCCTCGGGGTGGGGGGGCTCATTTGGGACCTCGCCTGGCCCAGGGTCAGGGGTCTCCAGAGATAGAATTGGGGTCTTCAAATTTGAAGGAGTTACGGGCGGTCCAGTATGCTCTCCTCCGGTTTTTGCCACCTACGCAACTCCCATGTCAGGATTCAGTCGGACAACACCACCATAGTGACTTACCTGAATCACCAGGGGGGAACCCGGTCACCTTCCTTTCTGGCTACCGTACCTCGATATTTCAGCTAGCAGAGGTCCAGACAGGACCAGACTCTCTCAGACAGGGGGAGTGGGTTCTGAACAGGGCAGTCTTTTGGGGCATTGTGCGTCTCTGGGGCATGCCAGTGATCGATCTGTTTGCGACTAGGGGGAACAGGCAGGTTCAGCGCTTTGCTTCCCTGTATCCCTCAGACCTTCCAGAGGTGGTGGATGCTCTGCGGTTGCCATGGGATTTTTCTAGAAATAGTTATTTGTTGTTGAGGAGCACGGTGTGTCCAGGTATGAGCAGTGGGGGCCCCTGGATCCCACGCGTATCGCTTCCCTGACGAAGCCGCCCAGTAATACTGTTATATTATTAGTGCTAATGAATCAGGCATGAATACAGGGTTTGAAGAGGCCCTCTTTCCCCTATGTGGTATTATACCCATTATTGTTGTGGTTTTTTGTAATGTTTGTTATTGGTTTTAAATGGTTTTAATCTGTGTGTCGTTTTGTCTCAAAGATATACTTTTACATCTTACATTATTTGGATGTGGAGTGCAGTTTTCTTGTCAATTCTTTTTCTTCTGATGACAATGGGATTTTCCTCTAGCTTATGCTTTTCCTCCGTTCTGTCTGCTTCCTCTGGTTCTGCGCAAAATCAGGGAAGAGGGTGCGAGAGTCATCTTGATAGCCCCATTTTGGCCCAGAAGACCATGGTTTTTCTGGCTACAGGCGATGTCGGTCTCCGACCCTTGGGTTCTCCCGGTGGATCAGAGGCTGCTCTCTCAGGGTCCGTTTTTTTCACCCACAGGCAGAGGGCCTTCATCTGACGGCCTGGAATTTGAGGGGCAGCTTCTGAAATGGCAGGGGTTCTCCGATGCTTGGGTTGCTACCCTCCTCAGCAGTAGAAAAGAAGTTCAGGCCTAGCTCCGCCCAGGTCATAGTGTGGGCCAATCAGCATAGCGGCGCTGACGTCAGAGGCAAGCGCCCGATGACGCTTGCTTCTGAGCGCCGCTATGCTGATTGGCCCACACTATGACCTGGGCGGAGCTAGGCCTGAACTCCGGAAGAGCAGGGACCATGGAGCCTAGGACCGGCAATACCTGTGCAAAACGGCACCGGAACACGGCGGACGGCAGCGGATCATCTCGGGGACCGGACCGGAGCACAGAGGACGGCACAGGACCATCGGGGACCCCACACCGGACCCGGTAAGAAGCGGTGCTATGTGTGTGTGTGACTGTGTGTATGGTGTGTATATATGTGTATGCTTGTGTCTGTATGTGTGGGAATGTGTGGATGGATGGATGGATGGTGGGGCCTTCAATGTAAGGCCCCCCCCCGAAAGTAAGACAGGGGGCCACTTTTGGCCCCCCAAAAAATGTAAGACAGGGTCTTACTTTCGGGAAAACACGGTAGCTTTGACGTCTGCTAGGCGGGTGGGTGACCTGCAAGCCTTGTCCATTGACCCCCCGTTCCTATTAGTGTTCCCTGATAGGTTGGTACTTAGGATGGACCACTCATATCTTCCTAAAGTCCCCTTGAATTCCATAGAGGCCAAGAAATCATACTGCCCTCCTTTTGTGACAATCCCACTAGCCCAGAGGAGTTGACCTATCGGACTTAGATGTTCGGAGGACTGTGCTTGAGTATATTGCTAGGACTCAGCCCTGGAGGAAGTGTAGGGCCTTGTTTGTTCCTTTCCAGGGGTTTCGGAAGGGAACTCGTACCACTAAAAGCACCATCTCCAGATGCATCTGGGAGGTTATCTGCTCGGCCTATTTCGCAAAAGGTGAGCAGCCGCCAGCCGGTATTCATGGCCAATTCTACTCATGCCATGTCTGCCTCCTGGGCTGAACGGCCTAATGTTTCTATTGAGTCTATTTGTAGGGCGGCTACTTGGGCTTCACCCTCTACTTTTTTTCGGTACTATCGCCTTGACCTATCCTCTTCGTCTGACCTCGACTTCGGGAGGGTGGTTCTTAATACTGTGGTCCCTCCCAGGTGATGGTCTCTGCAAGTCTCTCGGTGGGTGCTGTCATGGCGATAGGAAAATCTGAGATTACTTACTTATTTTGCGGAGTCCATGACAGCACCCACTCACTTTCCACCCTTTCCTTTCATTTTGACGTGATAGTCTTTATTGTTATTATTCTTAGTATTGCTTTAGTGTGTGGTCACTTGCCACGGGTTGCCACTAATTGCCAGAGGGTTTTGTGTGCCCCCTTTTTCACGTCTTATGGTGCTGGTCTTCTAATATTGTTATTAATTGTGTTTGTGTATTTATACGGTTGTGGCGGTTCCTCCAATTTCTCTGTAACCCAACTGAGGAGGCGAGGGGGACCTCCCCTTTATATCTGTAGGTTTCCTATCCTGGTGGGCAGATCCCCTCTCTCGGTGGGTCATGGACTCCCAAAATACGATTACCGGTAAGTAATCTCAGATTTTGCCTCGTTTCCTCTACTTATTCCAGATGGACCCAGTGTCCCCACCGCCTTTCTTTGACTGCAGCTTGCGAAAAATGTTGTCTCGCTTTGCCTGGGGAAGGATCAAACTGATAATTAGGAACAACATTATTGCGACTCCTAAGCCATTGGGTGGTGCAGGCCTCCCGGACTTCAGAAGGTACTTTCAGGCTTCGGTTATTACCTGTCTCAAAGATTGTCAATTTTGACACGGGGTCAAACAATCGGTATTTATAGAACAAGAGGAAAAGAACAAGACAAGTACCCCCATTCCTCTCAGGTTCCTTCTTTGGATACCTACTAAAGTGACCTTAAGCCTGGGTTCTTTTTCTATGGTCACAGAGGACTCCCTCCGCGTGTGAAGAGGCATCTTGAGAAAACTTGTAACAGGTGGAGAATTGGGTCTTCTCACTCTGATTTTCTAACCCTGCTTTCCCACCTGGGAGGAACAGGAAAACCTTCCTATGCTGGAAGTTTGACTATGACACCCGCCTACACCAGGTTCTGTTGAATAACGCTTTTCCATTATTTAATGACCTACAAGCCCAGTCCCTGGCTATACAATTACGGTGATTTGAATATCTTTAGCTCCGTTCTTCTCATAGGAGACTCGGGTCGTCCCTTTCAGTCTCCACCCCTGTCCCGCTGGTGGAATTGTTCTGTCAGGGTTCCCCTCCTGAACACGCAATTTCGGTCTTATACAAATTGTTTCTTCCAGAATGCCGATCTGGGAGATTCGAGTTTCAACTAGCATGGGAGAGGGAGCTAGGGAGAGTCTTCTCTGATGAAAAATGGAGGAAGAGCTTTATCCTCACTCATAAACTCGGGTCCTCTTGTGCGGCGTAGGAGAAGAGTTATAAAATACTAACAAGGTGGTATTTAACTCCCGACAGACTCCATAAAATTGACCCCCAGGTCCTCAAGACTTGCTGATGATGTGGCTCCAAGGTTGGTACAGTGCTCCACATTTGGTGGGGCTGTGAGCGGATCGAACGATTTTGGGCACAGGTATTTGAGATTTGAGATAGTGTCATCACTGGCCGGAGGTTGATAGGTAGTCCTGAGGTGGCGTTGTTGTCAATTCTCCCTTGTTTTCTCAAGTCCTGTAAAAGAGGCCTCCTTAGATTTTGCCTGACTGCTGCTAGAGTGGTCATTCCAAGATTTTGGAAGTCTCCCCAGGCCCCTTCAATTACAGACTAGTACCTTGAGATGGTTGAGTTGTGTAGAATGGAAGAACTCTCAGCAGACTCCTCTGGCCTCTGAGTCGTTTATTTCTACTTGGGAGTAGTGGATCCTTTTTAGGCATTCCCCCAGGTTCCTAGACTAGTCCTCTGAGGTTTAGGCTCCTGGAAAGGCAGGTTTCGTCCTTGACATGGTGTTTCACTTCATAAGATCTCACCTCCTGCTTAGTATTTGTAGGAGTCTTGTTACCTTTCTCGCTTCTTTTTTCTGCTTACTGCTCTTCTCTCATTCCTTCCTCCTTACTCCCCCTCTTTCTCCCTATCCCCATATAATGGACTGGCCATTCTGGCTCTTCAAGTTGGATGACAACATGTTACGTTTTTACAATTATGGCCGTGATTTCAATTATTTTACATGTACCAGTATCTCCACTTTCTTTGTCTCCTTAACCTGACTCTTATTGTTATTACATGTACCACTGTTTATTTCCTGTAGGACATACGTGCTGATCCTGTAAAGCTTACTTTGTTGTTGATTGACTTATTATGTTTGCAATTCTATTGTTCTTATACTTTAATAAAAAGAGATTGAACAAAAACAAAAGTTCACATACCCCGTTCTTAATACCGTGTTTTGCCTCTTCTAACATACATGACAGCTTAAATTGTATAATTTGTAGATGAAGCTCTTTATTTTCTCAGATGATAAAGCTGCCTATTATTGGCAAAAAAAACTCCAGTTCCTGTAAATTTCTGAGCTTCCTTAAATGAATTGCGCACTAGAGTTCTCCCCAGAGTGGCTCAATGACAGGTCGACTTGGCCTTGTGTTTTGGATCGTTGTCATGTTGGAACATTCAAGTACGTCCCATGCGAAGCTCTTGGGCTAATGACTGCAAATTTGCCTCCAGTATTTGCTGATAACGTTTTTCTTCAAGTGCCTCCTTAATTGTGCATCTTGAAACAGACACACCGCTAGTTTTCAGTTAGTCCTGTATTTCAGTTGATGTTATTTGTGGGTCCTTTTTTTGCATCCCAAACAATTTTCTTAGTGGTTGTGGATGAAATTTTTGTTGATCTACATGATCGTGATTGGTTTTTACAGAGCCCCTGATTTTCCATTTAATCACAGTTTGAACACTGCTGACTGGCATGATCAATTCCTTGGATATCTTTTTGTATCCCTTTCCTGTATTATACAGTTCAACTATCTTTTCTTATAGATCTGTTGATAATTCTTTTGCTTTCCCCATGACTCAATCCAGAAACATCAGTGGCTGGATGAAAGATGCAAGAGTGTCTCTGGATCCCAGAAACTCACACAGCTTTTATGCACCCACACACTGATTACAAGCAAACAGGTCACAGCGTGCTACCTTTATTAGCCATTCAAACCCATTTTGTGTCAACTTCTGTACATGTTATCAGGCCAAAATCACAAAAGTATTTGACCTTTTGATCAGGGTCATTTGGATGTTTTTGGTTGTCATGATTTAAAGGGACACTGCCAGGTCATTTTTCAGCATTATACTAATATTACCCTTAAATAGGGCCTGGGTAGACCTTTTAAAAACATGTAAAATCATTATTACACCGTTTGTAGTTTTCATATTATTACCATTGTCAGACCCTGCAGTGAGCTGCTGCATTAGTCCTGTCCCATTATAAGCAGAGACGATTAAGTCCTGTGCTGTATAAACTGTCATGTAATTATACATGCCTTCTCAGCAGCTGTATCCTCCCTCCTTACTTCACCCTCCTCACTCCACCCTCCTCCCTTTGCTAATAGTGCAGTGTCAGGTTTCACTTACAGGTCTGTTCAGTTGATGAAAGAGCTACTGCAGGTCTGCCTTATCTAGACTTCATTTGTTTCTATAAAGCAGATACTCTGCTGCGCTGTGACAGTTTCTGTGTTGCAGTTTACCTCTTGTGATGCTGCACACAGAGAGGAGAATACAGCCTCCTCCCACTGATGTCCTGTGCTGTGGTGAGACATGCATATTCATGCATGGGGAGTGGACAGCAGAGAACTAAGTGAATCATTCACTGTGAGTGACAGATGGAATGATTCTCTTTATTTGCAGTTTACAGAAGATAGGAGGGGAATATAAATAAAAAAAAATACTGTAATAGAGATTACAGCGAGGAATTAGAAAATTATAGCAGTTACATGTAGATTTTTGACCTGACAGTTTTCCTTTAAAAAGAGAAAACGCAGTAGTTTGACAATAAATGGCTTCACCCAACAACTAACCACGAGTGGAAAAAAGTATGTGTTATCATTCATATTCTCTGAAAAAAAGGCCAAGAAACCAAAAAACCTGCTGGGGTATGTGATTTTCTGAGCATACCTGCACAAGGTGCTTTGGCACTCAAAGTAGCATTTCCCAAATTGGAGTAGCCGAATCTAAAGCCTCCCGTCATCCCTGATTTTAGTGCTAACCCTGGTATAAATGTGGAGGTGGAAGATTTTGGACTAGGTACATTTTTTTAATTTGTTCGTGACAGATAGATTGCTAGAGCATCTTGTTCTCTAAACAAATTTGTACGCTTTCCAGAATGCGTAATCCTATTATCCTAGATTAAATTTATAGACACCAGCTAATCTTCATGAAATGAGTATATTTTTAGGGCTGTCATTTGCCGTGGGGCTTGTTAAAGAAAAAAAAAAAAACAAGCATTCTTACTGGTCTGACCACCCTGTTCAATCATCCTGTATGGTTCCTGTCATTCTTTCTAGAACCCCCTACAAAATGCTCATATTTTGGTATTTTAACGAGAATACTGATTGCCTACCCAGAAATGGCCCAGAACATGATAGACTATATACAATCAGACCCATCCTCGACGAGTTAACAGAAATGTTCTTAGGGTTCTACACCCCAACACAAAACATTGATGAGTCCCTTCTAAAATTCAAATGAAGACTGCACCTCAAACAATTAATTCCATCTAAGATGGCTAGGTTTGGAATAAAGCTCTATAAAATGTGCAGGAGTTCAACTGTATACACATCTGCTTTTCGGATTTATGAGGGAAAAGATAGCCAACTAAACCTACCAGGATGCCCTACTTATCTGGGGACTTCTGGAAAAGTCACTTGGGACCTGATAATGCAATCTCTCACACAACTGTTAACTCCTTCTTAAATGACATCATGCCTATCAACCAGTTGGACTAGACCTCAAGGATGACAGTACCTTGTTCCAGGGTGTTCATCCACCAGCAGCAACTTTGTGGTCAAGGCCACTAGTTCACCGAAATGTCGAACATCTGCTAAGTCATTCTGTTCAACTACTGACTGTATCTAAATATATATTCCATTAGTATCACAGCACACGTACGGGTATGCTTGCTTCAATTACCATCGAGTATAAGCCGAGGCCCCTAATTTTACCTCCAAAAACTGTGAAAACGTATTGACTTGAGTATGAGCCTAGGCTGGGAAATGCAGCAGCCCCCCATCATGGTATATCTGTCCCCATACTGGTATATAACCCCCCCATTCTGGTATATAGCCCTTATATCACTGTATCTAACTCCCATCCTGGTATATCTGTCCCCATCATGGTATATAGCCCCTCCATCACTGTATTTAGCCCCCACTCATCACTTTATATAGCTCTCCCCCATCACAGTATATAGCACTGCCCATCACAGTATATAGCCCCCCCCCCTTCATGGTATACAGCCCCTCATCCTGGTATATAGCTCCCCATCACGTTATATAGCCCTTCATCCTGGTATATAGCCATCATCACTGTATATGTACCCCATCCTCATATATAGCCCCCCATCCTGGTATATAACCCCCATAACACTGTATATGGCCTCCTCATTACTGTATTTGGCCCCCTCATCACTGTATATATCCCCCTCATCACTGTATATAGCCTCCTCATCACTGTATATAACCCCCTCATCCTGGTATATAGCCCCTCATCACTGTATATGGCCCCCCTTCTCCTGGTATTTAGCCCCCCATCACCATAAATAGTCCCTCATGCCGGTTCATGACCCCCTTTTACTATGTAAATAGCCCCCATCACTGTATTTGGCCCCCATGCTGCCGCACACAATAAGATAGTAAACAATTTAACTTAGCTTCCGTCGCATCCCTGCAGGCAATGTGAAGTCCTCCACTCTTCCTGCTTGTACCAACATCTAATCGTGACTAGCGCAGCGATGACGTCACTGCTGCACCGATCACATGATTAGATGCCGGTACAAGCAGCAAGATTGCGGGGGACGCCACAGTGCCTGCCGGGATACGACGGAAAGGTAAGTTAAATCGTTTATGATTTTATTGTGTGCGGCAACATGGAGGCCAAATACAGTGATGGGGGGTGAGTATACTTAGTGTAACGCATTATCTGCTGCTCCCCCCCGCCGGTGATGGACAGGGGATGCAGTGCATATTACAGTACACTAATGAGTGGGGGCATGCGACCTTTCGCTTCCTCTGCAGCCTCCTCCAGCCCCCGGTCACCACCTCCCCCCTACAGCACATAGGACTGACTCGACTATAAGCCGGGGGGGGGGGGGACTTTTCAACACGAAAATTGTGCAGAAAAAATCGGCTTGTACTTGACTATATATGGTAGATGAAATCCAGAGTGCTGTTCCTCACACGGAATTACCGTGTGCTCTGTCGTGCACCGTTTTCGTGTAGTAGACTGCGTCTGGGTGTCCTCCTGCAGTAGATGTGTGCTCCTGAAAATGGTTTCATGACAGAGCACACGGTAACTCTTCACCATTAAAGTCAATAACCCCATTGCTGCATATGTCTAAATTTGTTTTATGGGGGGTTTGGACGTGAGCCCCGACGGGACCACTGAACATGTATTAGAATGCAATGTGAAACTGTCCCAGTGCTGGAGCTGCTCTCCCTCCCTTCTGGGACATTATATCACATCAGAGGGCATGGCCTGCTCCTGATGTTTAGTAGCTTCCAGCCCTCTGATAATATCTGCTTTTGTTCTGTCTGAGAACAGGGTCGGGCCAGCCTCTAAAGTCCGAGAACACGGGTGTGGCCTTTGACCCTTTTCCAACAACTGTATGATGGATGCATGATTGTGTATGCTGTCATCTGTATTATAGAGCATATGCCCACTTGTAACTCTCAAGATTGGCGTGGAACAGTAGTTGAAAAGTTGCTTCTAAATTGTTATATGAAATACTATACTTAAGGCCACTTCACACACAGATATCTGAGTCCAATATCTGAACAGATCTCTGGTTGCAGTGAAATCATGGATACATTGTTCCATTTTGTGGCTGTGTACAACATGGAGCAATGTATCCATGATTTCACTGCAACCAGAGATCTGTACAGATATTGGACTCAGATATCTGTGTGTGTGAAGTGGCCTTTAGACTGACTTGTCGAGGGGCCAGCTGTCCTTCTCATATAATTGCGTTTACAAACTGAATAGCATGTAAAAATGTATCTCTCCTATTGCAGGCAATGCATCTTGTATATAGAGCTTTAGAGAAGGAGCCAGTCCCAACGGTTTTACCACAGTCGTTAATTCCCCCTGCCAAAAGGAAGAAAACGCCCACATTTCCTGGGGCTGTCCCTGTCCTTCCTGCCAGCCCTCCTCCAAGGGATAGTCTTCGTTCCACTCCATCTCATGGCAGCATGAGCAGTTTAAACAGTGCTGGCAGCTTATCACCCAAACATTCATCAAAACCAAGTCAGGTACAAAGAATAATGGTTTCTTATGCAGATGCAAATGTAAAATATTGCTGTGACAGCATGCTTTTATTTTTTCATTCATTAGCCAGCGGTAAATTGGGTGGTTCCTCTGACAGACAAATTACGTTTTGATGACATTTTTCTTCAGACTGACTTAGACATGGATGGTTATGTGAGCGGACTTGAAGTAAAAGACATATTCATGCAATCTGGACTCCCTCAGAATATCTTGGCACACATTTGGTGAGATAAAAGCTAAAGATTATATGTAAAGTAAAAATGGAAACTCTACTTTCAAAAATGTTTGCATTAATCCTTAGTATTAGCGACTAATATTAAAAAGTTTCTTCACCTTTTTCATTGAAGCCATTTCTCCTCTCCCCTGCCTTCTGTACTTTTCTATTCTGAAGAAAAAAAAAAACACATTCTAACTCCTCATTGCTTAAAAGGCACTACCGACACAGTAAGGGTACCGTCACACTTGGCGATGCACCGGCGATCCCGACAACGATACGACCTGGTAGGGATCGCTTGTGCGTCGCTGTCTGGATCGCTGGTAAAATGTCAAACAGAGATATCACCAGCGACACAACAACGATCCGGAATGATACGGAGGTCGTTGGGACCCTGTTTCTCAGACCTGTAGTATTGAGGTTGTTGGTCGTTGTCCCTGTCAAACACACCGATGCATACTGCCCTAGCGGGACCCCAATGATCAAAGAATGGTGCAAGCGACTCTGACACGACCAGCGATCTCACAGCAGGGGCCTGGTCGCTGCTAAGTGTCAAACATAGCGAGATCGCTGGCGAGGTCGCTGTTACGTTACCAAATTTGTGACTTAGCAGCGATCTCGCTTAGTGTGACGGGGGCTTAAGGTGTCTATTATGCTCTACAGTGAGGGAAGTGATAAAACAGGTAGTGAAGTATCTGGCTGTGCTCTTTTATCTCTCCCCAGAGCTTGATTCACTACTACACTGCTTAATACTGCTGGAAAAAATTCTCCATACTTCTGTCTGCTAAATAAGGGATAAAGAGCAGGAATCACTCTATGTATGCTGTGCTGTGTATGGTAGACATCATTGCAGCTAGTCTCTTCTCTATCAGCTCAGCATCAATTGCATATTAAGAGTCTTTAAACATTTAATAGTTAGAAATCTTTTATTTGTTTATGTAGGCACACTTAACAGCTTATTCTGAAAAGACACTTCAAGGTACAGTCGCTCTCTAACACCATACTCTCTGCAATGGTTCTCATGAAATGTCTACTGAGACATTTTGATGAGACAGATAAATTCCAACATGTGCCGAGCTGAGTGAAGATACTATAGTAGAAGCTGAAGTCTGCACTTATCTGTTACATCTGATTGTCGATAATGAAATACATGTTATGATAGATAAATATTACTCTACTAATACTTGAAACATATTGCATAGATAGATACCTGTATGCTTTTGTGTTCGTATCATTTACTAGTGTTTAAAAGCTAACAGGCCATGCTCTACAGGGCACTTGCAGACACGAGGCAGATGGGGAAGCTAAATAAGGACCAGTTTGCTCTTGCAATGTACCTCATTCAACAGAAAGTCAGCAAAGGAATTGATCCTCCTCAAGTTTTGACTCCTGATATGATTCCACCAGCAGAAAGGAACACGTCAATGCAGGTAAGCATACTTTGCCAACCATGTAAATTGACAGCTACTGTATTTTTCGCTTTATAAGACTCACCGGATTATATGATGCACCCCAAATTTTGGGGAAGAAATTGGGAAAAAAAAATGTAGAACAGGAGGTCCATTCTATAATCCAGTGTCTCATATGCATTGTAGCTTACCCATGAGGGGTTTGGCGCGGTGTGGTGGAGCAGGGTCACAGCAGGCAGGATCACAGCAAGACATGGTTGCGGTGGTGGGGGTCAGCAGCAGCACGATGGGGCAATGCTGCGGGGGTCCGAGGCTGGGATGAGTGGGTGTACTGGTGCAGTGGCCAAAAGGAAAATTGCTGCGGAGGTGGCGTAGATGAAATTTGCGGACAGCCGAGATCTTCTGCGCATGCGCCTCCTCAGCAGGCAATTTCTTGAAGTCCCTCGCGGTAGAGACAGCGTAGACTCAAACTGAGCTCTTGGTTCTCTAAGATCTTAATCCGCGTCTATGCTGCTATATGCAGCTATTTGCCTGCCGGACCCAGAAGTATCAATGGCTCCTGCAATACCCCGTTGTGACACTCCCGGCTCCAGGCCAGCAGCATTGCCCCACTTGTGACATCCACCAGCGACCCTGCTTCGTCTACCTCCAGGGTCAACCACCGCTGCAACCCCGGTAAGTCAGCAAGGTTTCCACCAAGATTCAGAATATAATAACACCCCCCTCCCCATTTTCCCACCAATCTATATGTTATCACTCTGGTTTTTGGGCCCAATTTATTGCTTTCATACAGTTTTATGTCCAATGACCTCAGTTTTTTGTTTTAATATGCCCTTATAAAGTAAACGCTTGAATTATTTCTTTTAAGTGAAGCAATCCTTCACTTCCAGTAATAAATTATGTATTATCTTTCATGTTTTGTAAAATTGCTTTTAGTAAATTTTGCTGTGGCTGTGACCATTCTATTAGTTGCCATATTGGTTATTAATATTATATTTATACCATTATACAATTTAAGATTATTATTTTATATAATCATTGTATAATTACCATTACAGCCAGAACCTTATTATTTATTTATTTTTTTACTAATCCAAAATCTATACTTAAAGTGTAACTGCCATTTACATTTTTATCTAATAATAATGTGGATCAAATTATTATAATAAAATTTAAACTATACTTTATAAAATCTTGAAGAAAACCTTTCAAAAACCTTCTAGATAATGTCCCCATATGCTCGTTGTCACAGAAATCCATATTCAGCTTCACTCACTGAATACAGCCATATAAGGGTGGGGGTGGCCTACACAACGTGCACTCTCGTGGCTACAGCTGATCAGTGTACTGTAAGTTTACCTTCTCAGACTAAGGGATAGTTATGAGCTTGGACAAGCTGTCAGCAGAAGCTCGTCTGATCTTGCCTATCTCCTCTGCAGTCACATTTGCTCTGCTCCATGTTATCAGCTGATGGCCCCCACACAGCTCATGAGTGAAGACAGATCAGAGATCAGGAGCAGTGGGGGCTATCAGCTATTAGCACGGAGCAGAGCACATGTAACTGCAGAGGAAATCGATGAGATAAGACGAGCTTGTGCTGGTAGTCTGATGAGCTCAGCACTGTCCCTCAGCCAGAAGTAACCTGACACCACATCAGCTGTAGTCAGGAGTGTAAACACTGTAGGCCCCGCCCCCACCCTTACAAGGCCGTATTCAGTTTGTGGAGCTGAATATGGATTTCTCTGACAACGAGTATATGTCTGGTTCAGAAACAGCCTAGGGGGGACATCTTCTAGAAGGTTTTTGAAAGGTTTTCTTCCAGACTTCATTTATAAAGTATATTTGAAAGTTTATTATAATCACTTGCTTGACATTATTATTAGATAAAAATGTAAACGGTGGTTACGCTTTAAACATTTTTTTCTAACCTATGTTACTTTCTTATTTCTGTTATCATCTTTACTTGGCCAGCAATCCTGCCTGAATTGCTAATTTCCGGTGTAAACATGGGTTTCAGAGATTGACTTTACCATAGACATAGCCTTTGTTTTCGCATGCAGATATTTGCACAACTGCATAAAGAAAAGGAACACAACAACCTAATTTATGCATGGCAACAAATTCATTACTGGGCTTTGAATGGAGTCTGATGTTTAACCAGGAAAACTAGCACAATATATGATGCCATTATTTTCAAGAATAAATGATGGACTCTGTGCAGAAGTTAACAAAGCTTAAAGGGAACCTAACGTGTGTAATGTTTCCAGAACCACAGTCAAAAGAATTAGTCACTTGCCCCATTCTTGAAGTTGTGAAAGTTTTAAAATGGCAGCCAGGGATGAGGTGACTTGGATGACCAGTCACAGAGGTAATATCCGCACTGATCTCTACCCTGTCTGCTAAGATGAGTAAAGTTTACATGTCTGCACTAATTCTCCATTTCTGATTTCTTTTGCTGTGTTTCTGGCAGCATGAATCCGCTAACAAGTTCTCTTTAAACCCTTATAATACTCATTTATGTAAATGGCCTATATGACATACAGATGGTATATGGTAGGAAGCAGGAGGGATGATATAAGATAACTGTTAACCTGTATTCTGAGCTCTGATAAAAGGACAACTGCTGATGGCCCCCACCACAGAAGCTGAAAAGGCACATGTTAAAAGATGGTAAAGCTCAGCATTCAGCTTTTGTTTTTTTTTTTGTTTTTTTTACATGCACTAGGGCTTATGTTATGAATAGTACTGTGCTACCTTTATAGTCTATTTTTATAGTCACTTTAAGTAGATAACTAGTGTTATCTACTAAAATTGTATGATACTTGATTATTTTTTAATTTTGTTTAAAGTACGCAGAGAAAGCAGCTTATGTTTTCCATTTAAGAGTAAGTACAATATTTTATTGAATGTTTAGATTATACAGCGTAGACTGTATAATTTTCACTTATGTAGAGAAGTGTAAAAAATGGTCTTAAAATTGCAAGTGTTATATTCTCATTTACAAGATTAAAGGGGTATTCTGGTCTCAACAAATAAATGTTATTTTTTGTTTAATAAAAAGCTATGCAGTTTCCAATATACGTTCTGTAATTTTGTCAGTTTCATATTCTCTGCTTGATGTCATTTCAAGTGCTCAAGCGGTTAGTTGCTTCCAGTATTAAAAATTAGTTCTCTGTCTCAGAGTTCTTCATTGTAACATACAGTACTCTGGTGTGTCCGATCACATGGCCATGGAGAGATGTACACACGTGGAAGTGAATGAAGATTTCTACTTAACAATTACAAGCAAAATTCATAAAGCTGTAAGAAACAGCTGCAGAAAGAATATTAGAACATTGTATAACCTTTATTGTGCAAAAATAATATGTTTGCTAAAACCAAGAATAGCCCTTTAAATAGTCAAATATCGTGTGTATTCTTTATGTTCCATCTGTGGTTTTTCCCTGACCTTTTCTCCAGACCCTGTCTGGTTACATGACTCCCATAGGAAATGACATGGCAAACTTAACAGAAATCCGGCGTGTGAGTAGACCCTCAGTTGGTACTCCCTTACTGGCATGTCATGTTTTTTGTAGTTTTTTTTTTGCATGATCACTATTATATTCCTATTCTCAAGCATCTTCAATCAGATTTTTAAGTTTTACAAGCATGATAATATATATCAATAAAGCATTCCTTCGGGGGTAATAGTTGTCAATGCAGGTATGCAGGGATTATAATGGCATGCAGTGATTTTAGTGTGGGCACGATGGCATGGGTGTGAGACTCTTAATTCCATTGCAGTTAGTCCTGCATATATGTCACTTTGAGACACTTAATTATTCGTGAAAAAAAAAAAAAAAAAAGCTTTACATTTTTCCTTGTTTGTCGGAGATGCAAAATGGAAACAGTGATGATTTAGCTAAAAGGGAATATGTCATTAAAAAAAACCTGTTGTTTAAATCAGATTTTATTTTAAGGCTATATTCACACACACACACACACACGCACACACACCTTTTTGATCTATTGTTTGGTATCCATTTTTGCAGTGAAAATGCAGTAAACGGATCACTCAGATGGAATCCCAGCAAAGTTAATGTGTTTTCACTTTTTGCCATTCAGACAGAAAACTTGTGGTTTGATTAATTTTTTTCTAGAAAAGTGATCTGCGCAAGAAATTGCATGTTAGTTTCTGTGGCGGTTTTCCCTTCTGCTTTTCCTATAGGGTACCATTGGAGAAAAAAAATGCAGCAGCAAAAAAACGGATCAGAAAGGGATGATCCATTTTCTGGTGCGTTGTTTTAAACAGCTGATCCAGTTTTGCAGCAGAAATAGAAAAACGCACTAGAGAAAATGGAGCAAAAATGATGTGAATGAATGTACCCTAAATGTATGTGTGTGTGTGTGTGTGTGTATGTATATATATATATATATATATATATTAAAAAAAAAATGTTCATTAGAAATGAACAGAATTAGAACTTAATTTTTGTATGAAGCACCTAATGAGTGTATGCAAAGGTCATTGTGAACGATGAGGAGCTATGAAAACTCCTATTAGGGATGGCGGATACTGTGTCCGTCATCTTTGTAAAAGATTGAAAAATATAAAATTAACGCAAAGACCTGATGTAAACAATTGGCATTTTCTAATGACTCATTCCCTTCAAGAATACACTGACTAGTTGTGCTGCCACTTTTTTTTTGTTTTATTGACAACTGTTGATTAACAAATTTCATACATTCTGAAGTATACTCAGGAAAATAAGCACGATAGAACCTTGTGAATAATCTTTAAAAGGTATATACAGAAAAATACAGTCGAGTATACAGAACTTTTATAGAGTTAGGACATATTCATAACAAGCAGTACCCAAGACTTGTTTGTTAGGTATTACTACATATGTATAATATATACATTGTGTTAGTAAAACACAGTATAGTGCAGTAAAACAAAAACCGTAAAAAGTAAACAAGTCGAACACTAACCAAATAACCTAGTACTGCCAGTTATATGACACTTACATGTATTTCAGTTTCGTATTTATCTCAGGCCTTTTTCACAGATCCATGAGGGCAGTGCTTCTGTGGTGTCATGCACTGTGTGACATTTGTGTGCTTCGAGTATTCATGGATAGCACACAGACAGCCTGTCATTGCATACTCATCTCCCTCCAGCACCGCTGTTCCTCTCACTTCTGGTCCGCTGTTAAGGCTCAGTGAAGTAAATATTCATGAGCCTAATGAGCTGTACCGGAAGTTAGAGGAACTGTCAGCGCTGGTGGGAGGTGAGTATGAAATTCTTTATTTTTACACTTTTAAAGAGAACCTGTCACCTCGATTTACCCCCCTATCCTACCACTACCGGTCCCTTCACCTTCCTAGCTTATCTCTAACCATCCCTGTCTCACCTAAGACTGCCCTATAAAAAGTAAGAAAAAGACTTATATAGTTACATGTAGACCGCATCTGTAGTCTGCGGTGGGCAGGCTCCGGGGCTCCATTGTCCCCTCCTGACTTACTCTGATCACGCCCCGCTGGGCGTCTTCATTCCTTCTTCTGTCCATTCTCTAGTTGAAATTCCCGCCTCTTCTGATGATGAGGCGCCGAGCTGGAACGTCATATCTGGCCCAGTGCATTGTGGGGGCTGATCACGTGGTAAGGGCCAGCTTCATTATGCTCACTGCGCATGCATCAGAGACAGCCCATACCACGTGATCAGCTTCCACAATGCTTCGGGCCTTATATGGTGTTCTAGCTCGGCGCATAATCATATGTGTTGATTAACTACGCTGCAGCATTTCAGCCAGCTTTATTCACCATCCAAACTCTAAACTTGAAAATAGACTTCTGTGAGAAATCCGTGTTCTGATTTGAACACCTGACACCAGGTGTCTGGTATGAGCCCCGAACAATACAGTTTAGGATCTCTCATCTTTACTCTAGGGTAAGGACCAAAGAGCATTGGATCTTTTTTCCCCCAAAATCTTTTTATTGAAATGAAAACATAACAAACAAAATTTAGATGATTCAATCACCATGACAATAGAAATGTACAACAAGATTCCCCCAACATCCCCAACCTCACCCCTAAGTACCCCTCTCTGCATGCAACCGAATGAATAAAAATTTATGATATTGGAGTGTGTCCACTAATCTTTTGCAAAAGTTACCATAGGATATTCTTAAACTTGGATCTCAATTTGTCTTTTGTTTCTGTAGGAAGAGAAGGGATAGATAAGGACCAAGTGCTGAAGAATTTCCCTGTCAGTTTTTCTTAATTGGATAGCGCATCTAGCCAATCCATTTTTAAAATAAATATAATCTTAGTATGTATGAGAGATTGCGGTGGTATGTCTGGGCTTGTATGTTTTGGTAATGTTTGTTGTGATTCTCCCAAAATATTAAATATCGCCCACTGTGGTGTGAGTGGAAATGTGATTCCGCACATCCAATGCAATTCTGCGTTTATACTATCACATAGCCTACAGATCTTTGTGCAATCCCACACATTGTGGTATAGGTCAGTGTTCCGTTTTCCGCATTTGGAGCATGTGTAGGAAATTGAAGGGGACATTTTAGATTGTATATTTGGAGTTATGTATGCCTTATGAAGGATTAGTAGAGCCATGTCAGTATAGCTGGTGTATGAGATGTATTTTGTTTGAGATGTTGTGGCCTCTACAAAGTCTTACGCTTCGAGATCTGGTATGTCTTTTGACCACCTTGCAGGCCCGGAATTTCTCCCTTCCCATGACTACCTTTTGCTAAGGAGATTGTATATGCTGCTGGTGGGCACTCCCTGTAGTCTCATATTCCTGAGGAAGCCTTCCATATTCTTTTCTCCAGCACCCTCTCCTCTGCCAGCCAGGCACTTATGTTCCAAGCTTTGTGCTTGAAGAAAGAAAAATGGTCTGTTTGCAAATAGCGCAAAGCGTTGTGCCACTATGGTGAAGGATAGTGCGGAGAATCCGAGACCTAACATATGAATTACTAAAAGTGCATCCCTGGGTAGCAAGTGTTCCATATAACAAGGGGGGAGAGCCCCACCCCCCCATGAAACCCGAATTACCCAGGAACAGTTGGAATGGGGATAATCTAGCATTTAGTCTGCATATCTTTCTGCATCTACTACTTGTCTGAATCGTATGCCATAGAGTTGGATGATCACTGCCCTTTTCGGGGAGCTCTTCGTTGCTCAAGTGTAGCAATGCAGCCAGCATTATATGTGGGCCGAGTCTCTGTTCTAAGCTTATGTTGGCAAAATGAGAGACCCCTCGGATCCAGTCAATAGTGTATCTAAAATTGGCTGCCAAGTTGTATCTGGCTCGTACTTATTTTGGTAAATATGTTTTTATTGAACAAGTAAATAAATTTTAACAATACAGTCAGTATTCATCTTCATGTAATAAATGAACAATAGTATACTTAGCACATAACACTTTTTCCATTATGATTAAAGCGAACCTGTCACCCGCCCCAGGCATCCAAAGGTAACATAGCCACCTTCTGCAGCACTAGGGCTGCATTCTGACAAGGTGTCTATAGCATTTATGCTCCCTTGATTCACTGAAATAAAGACTTTTATAAAATCTGTTTCAAACCTGACCCAAGACCGGGAGGTGGATTTTCAAGCGTCTATCTCCCTCCTCTGTGGTGTCGGTCATCCCTCTCTGCTCTCTGTGCACCTCCTCCAGGGCCTCCTCCCTGCACTACAGAGCTTTGTCAGCTCTGCTACAACATAGAGCTGCTGTTATAGGAGACCCCACAGTAGTAAATCTAGCAGGAGGATCCTGAGCAGACAAAGCACTGCCTGCTACATAGCAGCCCTTTCAGTTTCTTGTACCCACCAGCATTGCTCCTCAGCCCCTGATCTAAAGCACAAACTCAACTCTGCTGCTCTGCTGACAGCTCTCTACAAATCAAGGATTTTAACAAGCAGTCATGTTAATCATATTCATCTTAAAAAAACTTTAGTAGGTTGTTTCTGACCTATGTTCAAACCTTTAGCCTTTAGCCGCCCAAGGGGATGGGGGAAGGGGGGAATAGGAAAAAGAAAAGAGAGGAAGAGTAAAGAAATCAGAACCCAATGACATGGCAATTGAGAACTGGAGAGTGGAATTTATAAGGTCTGACATGAATAATTAAAGGGGTAACACATTGCTCAATTTAGGAAAATAGCTCATTATAATTAGTGGCATCTTTGAATAAGATCCACTTGGACCAAGTGATAGTAAAGCCATTCATTGTCTGGAGAAGTCCAGCTGAAATCTCTTCCATTCTATAAATGGACTCCAACTCTGAGTACCATTCCAATATGGTAGGTGGATTCTGGTCTTTCCAGTGGCGAGGAATCACCGCTCTACCTGCAGAAAGGCAAGAATCTTAGAATGTCTCTCTTTTGGGCCCTCACCGACTTGCTCTTATTTTTATCATCATAACATCATTATAAACAGCATCCATACACCATGTTCCAAATTATTATGCAAATTGGTTTTAAGTGTCATAGGGCTTTTTTTTGTCAATGAAACCCATTGATGGTATTGTCTCTCAGGGTTCTTTGGATCACTGAAATCAATCTCAGATACCTGTGATAATTAGTTTGGCAGGTGAGCCCAATAAAAGGAAAACTGGGTGTTCCGCAATATTAAGCAGGCCACAGTTTTCAAGAAACATGGGAAAGAAAAAGGATCTCTCTATTGCCGAAAAGCAACAAATAGTGAAATGCCTTGGACAAGGAATGAAAACATTAGATATTGCATGAAAATTTAAGCGTGATCATCGTACTGTGAAGAGATTTGTGACTGATTCTGAGCACAGATGTGTTCGTGCAGATAAAGGCAGAATGAGGAAGGTTTCTGCCAGGCAACTTCATCGGATTAAGAGAGCAGCTGCTAAAAAGGGCTTATAAACCAGCAAACATATTTGAAGCTGCTGGTGCCTCTGGAGTCCCTCAAACCTCAAGGTGTAGGATCCTTCAAAGGCTTGCTGTGGTGCATAAACTTACTATTTGGCCACCCCTAAACAGTGCTCACAAGCAGAAACGGTTGCAGTGGGTCCAGACATACATGATGACTAGTTTTTATACAGTCTTGTTTACTGATGAGTGCCATGCAACCCTGGATGGTCCAGATGGATGGAGTAGTGGATGGCCACCATGTCCCAACAAAGCTGCAACGTCAGCAAGGAGGTGGAGGAGTCATGTTTTGAGCCGGAATCATTGGTGAACAGCTGCTAGGCCCTTTTAAGGTTCCTGAAGATGTGAAAATGACCTCTGCAAAGTATATAGAGTTTCTAACTAAGAACTTTCTTTCATGGTTCAAAAATCAAAAACGTGCCTTCAGGAGCAAATTCATCTTCATGCATGACAATGCACCATCTCATGCTGAAAAGAATACCTCTGTGTCATTGGCTGCTATGGGCATAAAAGGAGATAAACTCATGGTGTGGCCACCATCTTCCCCTGACCTCAACCGTATAGAAAACCTTTGGAGTATAATCAAGCAAAAGATCTATGAGAGTGGGAGGCAGTTCACATCAAAACATCAGCTCTAAGAGGCTATTCTGACATCATGCAAAGAAATACAAGCAGAAACTCTTCAGAAACTCACAAGTTCAATGGATGCAAGAATTGTGAAAGAGATATCAAAGAAGGGTTCCTATGTTAACATGTAACTTGGCTTGTTAGGGTGTTTTTGAGTTAAATAGCTTATTATTTCAGTGAATGTGACCTCCTAATGCTGCAAATTCAACAAATGAGCATTCTCAGTGCTTTCAAACATATCAAATGTTTAGAAACTCTACTGTGCCTAATAATTTGGAACAGTGCATTTAAAGTGTTTTTTTTTTTTTCAATTTTGAAGATTATACTGTTATCATTGGGAGGTTTCTTCAATAAAATTCGATGTATACTCTAACAGGTGATGACTTTTATTACACTGACTGTCATTTGCACCGACCATTTAGGAAAATCAGAGAAAAAGAACATTTGCATAATAATTTGGAACATGGTGTATATCCTTAGAACAGTACAAAGAACAAGGTATAAATACAGGCAGTTTTTTTGCTACAACAATAATATTATGCTCAAATAGGATATCAAACCCAAAACTCCTCAAATCTCAAGTAGGAGTATATTATGATTCCCGACTCCTGTCCCGGTGTTGAGTGTTCTTTAACCTCCCTGGCGGTCTGTTTATTTCTGGAATTTGTTGCTAAAAGCGGGCTACCCGCGTTCGCGGTAGATGCGGTTAAAAAACCGCATCTACCGCATCTGCCGCACTTGTGCCGCACTTGTGCTGCACAAGCGGCGCGGTTGCGGTAATCTGCATAGGAACCAACCACCTCTGATGCCCCTCATACATTGTTAATATGTGCCCCTGCAGCCTAGTAAACCATTAGCAGCCCTGTTGTTGTGGGCAAAGTGGCTGCAGTAGAAGTGCGATAATGATGGTATATACTTACATGCCTGCGTTCTTGAGGGCGTCTCCCTGTGTGTGCTGGGACTTGTTGTGCTGTGGTCATCATGTCTGCTCGCCCCCTCCCTTATGCACGGCCCCTCTCAGCCTGCTATAGTGCTGTGAGGCTGTTTGCGTCATAAAGGGGCGGGGCTACCGTGATGCCGCGATTTAGCCCCGCCCCTTTATGACGCAATCAGCCTCACATCACTATAGCAGGCTGAGAGGGGGCGTGCATAAGGGAGGGGGCGAGCAGACATGATGACCACAGCACAACAAGTCCCAGCACACACAGGGAGACGCCCTCAAGAACGCAGGCATGTAAGTATATACCATCATTATCGCACTTCTACTGCAGCCACTTTGCCCACAACAACAGGGCTGCTAATGGTTTACTAGGCTGCAGGGGCACATATTAACAATGTATGAGGGGCATCAGAGGTGGTTGGTTCCTATGCAGATTACCGCAACCGCGCCGCTTGTGCAGCACAAGTGCGGCACAAGTGCGGCACAAGTGCGGCAGATGCGGCAGATGCGGTTTTCTCACCGCATCTGCCGCGAACGCGGGTAAGCCCGAGCCTGACTCGGGGTTAACGCTTCTGGTAGTGAATGTTAACCCCGAGTCAGGCTCGGGAATAACGCTAGGAAGGTTATAGGATGCTGGGGAAGGCCAGCTGGGTATTCCACAAGAATTGCTGGCCAGTTTCCAATTTTGATCAAGGGGAGATTTAAGGCTGCAGTAGAGGAGGTCCAGTGGAGAAGGAAGAGTATGCAAACTGACCTGTGTGGTGCACTTTGAGGCAAAATGGAAAACCACAACAGTATGACAGGTTAGGTGACTAAGGTAAATCCAGGAGGGCTTTACAAGCTCTTCTTTGAAGAGTAGGGTTGCACATTATTTGCAACTTCGTTCTTTGAACAAGGCAGATTACCCTTCACGGAGCTTTTGCATAATTGCTTCCTGTTGTTCATAAGTGAATGCTGAAAACAGGGCTGTGGAGTCAGACTCTTGAATTTCCTCGAATCTGACTCTGAGTTGGATATTTGGCTTACTGACTTCCAGCCATGGTTGTGGAGTCTGAGTCTGTGTCATTTTTGGTGGAGTCAGATTCAGGGAAATTGAGGAGTCTGAGTCAGATGTTTGGCTTACTGACTCCACAGCCCTGGTGACAAGTCATGGATGGTGAGGATCTGTAGATCCCTGTGTGCCCTAACCAATTCAATCTCCTTGTCAGGAGGGTCTCCCAGTGTTTTATTGAACAAGAGAAAGAATGGGGCGCAATGGGTAGGATCCTCCAGACTCTTATTAGTGGCGTGGGGCAGTGGCCACTTACCTGACAGGGTTGTGCTGCCTCCGTTTGGTATCCCCTTTGATGCAATGAACGTTCGTTCCTTCCTCCTTCCTCACTCGTTCCCGGCTGCTCCGACAGGACCTTTCCGGTCACGTGGTCACCCGAATTCCGGAACTACGTCACCGCATCCACTGGTTACCTAGTAACGCCACGTCCTTTTTGCTTTTTGCTCCGTGCCTCTATTAGGCTGCTCCTGCCGCTCGCCGCCAATACTGGGGATAGATATATGTTAGGGGGCCGTCACACGGAACGATATCTTGCCCGATATCGTTTAAGCGATCTCCTTTTTGATCGCTTAAGCGATATCGGGCAAGATATCGTTGCATGTAAACAAGCGATTCACGATGTGACATCGCTTGATCGTGACATCGCTGATCTGAGGTTCGGTTCTCAGATCTAGCGATGAACGATGCAACGATCTGCATCATCGTGGTGTATGACACCACGATGATCCATCTCCCAGCGACCGCGCCTATGCTGGGAGATGGTAACTATGGTACACGTCGGGTAACTAAGCGACGCGCGGCGCCTAGTTACCCGATGTGTACCATAGTAACGAGCGAGATCGCTGCTCCACATCGCTGCTGAGTCTGTCTGTGTGACATCTCACCAGCGATGTGAGCGATATTGTAAGCGATCGCGCGTGCACGTGATCGCTTACAATATCGCTAAAGATATCTGTGCGTGTGACGGCCCCCTTACAAGGATGATAAGCGGTCTTTGTGGGAGCGGTCAAATAGCAGACACCTGAACCGATTTCATTAACAGGCAACTTTATTTCCCCATAGCTCCACAACATGTTTCTTCCTCAGGCGGTGTAAGGGGATTAGACTGTGATCATACATTTTATAAGCAACATGATTGCTTCCCTATTACACTTATTGATTGGTTGATAAAAAGTTATCCCATTAACCCTTCATTCACTCCCTAATCTTTAGTCTATCTAAAACACATAATAATTTATTCCTATACTAGCTTGCCTATTTTTTAAAAATATACCATATATCATTTCATGATATATTTACAATATTATCATTACATATATTTATAAAAATACCATAAAATACATAAAAATATATAAGATGTTAAAATTTCACATTAAAAAAAAAAAATTTTTTTTTTTAATGTGAAAAAACTCCAGACTCACAAAATCTAGTAATGAACTGGATCAGTATATCCTTGTTGTGCGACCTCCCAAACTGACGGATGACCAGAGAGTGCGCCTTGATGCCCCTATTACTTTGGGGGAGTTAGCGGCTGCACTTAGAGATTTTCAAAATAACAAGGTCCCCAGTTCTGACGGAATCCGAATTGAAATATATAAAGATAATGGGGATGTTTTGTTACCCAGGTATGACTCCTCTATTCCAATCCTATAGCGAAAATCCGCCTGAATGGTTCCTTTTCAGATAGTTTACCACTGGGGAGGGGTACAAGACAGGGCTATCCACTGTCTCCTCTCTTATTTGCTCTGGCCATTGAGCCACTGGCAGTCAAGTTGCAAACTAATCCCGAGATTCGTGGATTCCTGCACAGGACTCTGGAGGAACGGGTGGTATTGTATGCCGATGATCTCCTATTGTTCCTGGAAGACACTGAACAGTCCCTGAACAGCTATGCGGCTAATACAGGAATTTGGGGACTACTCTGGTCTTTTAATTAATTGGGACAAATCAGTGATTATGCCAGTGGATACTCTCTCTGAGGGGACGAGAGTGAGGGACACATGCCTTAAGGTGGTGCGAGACTTTAAATACCTAGGTATTACAGTATCCCCTGTGCTCTCTGAATATATCTCACTAAACGTAATGAAATTGTTCGGTACATTTCAGTAGAAGGTTAATATCTGGTATAGACTTTCCTTGTTGGTGGTTGGACGGACTTATCTGGTGAAGATGATTTTAATACCTCAGCTTTTGTACATCTTGCATAATTCCCCAGTGTGGATCCCCATGAAGATTTTTTTTATAAATTTCAGGCGTTGTTTAGAAAATTAATTTGGAAAAAGGGAGTTGCTAGAATTCGTTTTGACACGCTGCAGCGTCCCAAGGACCGGGGGGGATTGTCTGCTCCTAACCCATGGGTGTACTTTTTGGCGTCACAGGTCCAATTGTTTACACTGCTACAAGGGAACCTGGTACAATTAATATATGAGGTTACTGGAGATATTTCTGTTCCTTCTTTCGTGGAGGGTGGGCTTGAGGATGGGCATAACCGAAACCACCTGACAACCGTTGTGCTTATGAGGTAGGTGTGCCAGAAGACTAAATTAATTTTGAGTGTGATGGGTTACACCCCTTTCACCCCTTTGTGGAAAAATCCTGCCTTGCCAGAAGTGTGTAAATTGAGTGGTTTTGGTTTATGGAAGGGGCTGGGAATTTCTTTTGTGGCGCAAATTCTAGATGGCGATATATTTAAATCGTTTCTGCGGCATAGAGATAAGAAAGCACGGGACTTACCACGACGGAGCAATCTTCATATCCTTTATTCCATGCGATTTACAAACATAGACGATATGCAGGGAGGCTTAAATGAGAGGAACGACTTCTCCCCTTTTTTATGATTATAAAGGGGTTGTTCTATTATTTAAATTCTGACACTTATTTTTACCTGTACCCTTCCTGTCATTGACATTATATATATTTATATATATTTTTTTGTCATTGACAGGATACCGGTATTCCCATGGAAGATTTGATTCCATCTACTCTCTCCTTTTATAAGGAATTAATGATCTTTTTCTAGCAAGTTTATATGTCCTGCTTTCTCCTCTATTGATGTTTAGTAGTTCAATAGACCTATATTAGAGCTTATACGGTAACTGTTTTTCCCTTTTTGGCCTATTGCTACTCCACCAATACTATGTATGATAATAAGTTTTGTCTGTAATTGAATAACAACGCTGTTTAGCTTTTAAGCGGCCACATTTGGTTGTAAGATGTTCAATTGTTTTTAAATCAATCTTTTTTTCACATATAGAGCACTGTAACTTTACCGTGTACTGGCGTGGGCGGACGCGTCCAGGGCTTTATTACCTCGGACGTGACGTCAGACGCCAGACTAGTTTGGTCCGTAGAAGCAGCGAGTCCCGCTGCGAAACGGGGAACCGTCACCGAGTCTCAGCACCCCCCTCCCTGCATATCGTCTATGTTTGTAAATCTCATGGAATAAAGGATATGAAGATTGCTCCGTCGTGGTGAGTGCCGTGCTTTCTTATCTCTATGCCGCACAGACTTTGTTAATGTAACACGCACACGTGCACCGCCACTTTCCGGAGCCGCACACTTTGTAGGCTTAGTGCAGCAAGATACAGATTGACTGTGCCTGAACTCTTCTACCCTTTGGCGGTATTTAAATCGTTTCGACTGTTGACCGAGGAGTTCTCTATTCCAAGGACCACATTTTATTTTTACTTTCAGCTCCGTCACGCCTGGATGAGCCAACCGAAGTACTTATAAACCAATATACAACACCATCTCTTAATACATTGCTATGTCATGGTGGGGGAAAGAGACTGATTTCCCGGATGTATGGTATCTTGATGCAGCAATTCCAGTGGGATAGATCCTTATTAGTCAGGGAACGGTGTGAGATGGATTTGGGACCCATTGATACTGAATCGTGGGGAGAGGTTGTGAAGAGTGTCCCCCTTCTCTCTCTGTGTGAAGCGCATAGGCTATCCCAATTATATTTGCTTCATAGGGTATACCGGACTCCTAAATTCCTTCATCGGGTCGGCCTCAGGGTGGATGACCAATGCCCGAAATGTGGAGGGGAGGATGCAGATCTTCTCCATATATTCTGGTCATGTAAATCTGTTGCAAAATTTTGGCTTGAATGTCTTGGATATGTTAACACTGTATTTGAATCTGATTTACCCTTTGACCTGTCGGTGTGTGTACTGGGATGTCTAGGTTCAGGTACTTATGATGTTAATGAAGCACTGGCTCTGAAGCGCACTTTATTCTTGATTAGGAAAATGATAGCTGCTCACTGGCTTGATCCTCAGCCACTTCGCCAGAGGGAGTTTGTGGATAAGATGAGGACTTTAATCCGTTTAGAGGAGGGGGTGTATAGAAAACGGAAAGCCTTGCATAAATTTGATAAAATATGGAATGAGTGGAATATTTTTCATGGCTACCATATTATGGCTATTTTATATGCACTACAGAACTAAGGTTGGTTACCCCAAAAGGATTTGACAATATTTGTATGACCTAGCTGTAGGCAATATTTTGTTATGAGGGACTTAACTGTGTACACCTGTATGTGCTATGATCATCGCTTACTTATCCATAGTTTAACATGTGTAGACGCATATGAGAATATCATGTGTATCCAACTTTTATCTCTGGTTTTGATAGGGGCTTTTGGGAGGGGGGTGGTTGTCGGGGGATGTGTAGCTTTGTACACCTGTTATTGTGTGTACTGTTGATTGTGTTACAGTAACATAAGACAATTTTTTATTAAAAATTATCTGATAAAAAAAAAAGATTGTGAGCTAGGAGAAAAGACACATATTACGGCTTCTCCTTTGGAACCAGCCCTGTTTTAAGTCCATACACATTCAGGGGAGAGGGGTGGCATTATTGGCCCAAGGAAAGACATCTCCTTACTGGGACCATGGATGGCTGTTCTCCTGATAGAAAATAAAAAGAAAATAAAACCCAATTCTTTTGTACGAGTTGTTGGGTTAAAATTTTCACTGTTTATTTCATTCACTTTTCTTCCCCATACAAACAAGGGCGCGTTTTGTTACCATAAATCTTGTTATTGTTTTACCACTGTTTTTGGAAGCTCATTTTTCCTGTCAGTGGCATCACTGTATCAAAACAGAATCTTACCCCCGCCGTTGCCGGGGGTCTTTACACAGGAACACACCTCTCCTAATTTACCCAACACAACACCCTTTGCACCCTGGATAGCAGATTTTGATGAATTATCACCTGTAAAGCTCCTGCACATTGTACTTTAATGCGCAGGCATGGAGAAAGGTCAAAGAACACCCACGAATGCACATCACAATACTTTTTCTCTGCCCTCAGCTGGGCAGAGAGAAGTTCACAATGAATGACATCATGTGAATGATGTAGGACGTGTCATCGACCCGAAGCAGAAAAGTAGGATGGTGATTGCAAACAGAGAGGAAGTGCCAGATTAAAGTCAGCGACACCCATTGGACCAGATCCCTCCCCATAAGTGAGTATAATAAAAGCTCTTTTTTACATTATGCAGTTAGTATTAGAGACTGATACATACAGCATTCTAGTATGCAGTTTAAGGGCTTACTTGTGATGGCCGCAGCTTATATTGGAAAAACCCAGCGACGGGTTCATTTTAGCCTATGCAGATCAGTGAAGATAGTAAACATTTAACACTAAATAATAAAATTACCGTATTTTTCGGGCCATAAGATGCACTTTTTTTCCTCCAAATTCTGGAGGAAAGTGTGGGGTGTGTATTATGGTCCAAATGTACTGTGGCTGGCTGTGGGGAGGGGGCAGCAGGGGAGTGGGAGCACGGGGGAGGCAGGAGAATGTCCCCGCTGCTGTATCCAGCGTTGGGGAAACCACGTGGTGCCGATACTTAGAGTGGAGGAATATTCATTAGCCGCATCCCTGCCCACCTGTCAGCACTGAGCAGTGAGCGGGGAGCAGCTAATGAATATTCCTCCACTCGGAGGAAACACATGGTTTCACCAGTGCTGGATTCAGTAGTTCTGGGAAGATTGTGTGAATGTTCAACTGGGGAGAGCAGGCAGATCTGGGATTCCTGCAGCATACCTCGGGAGCACAGCACTGAGTGCTCACATTAACTGCTGCTGTCACTGACTGTGATCTTGCAGCCGATCTATAGCAATTCTGTCCCATATAGAACAGGACCTGTGATGAGGTAATAAGAGGGCAGGCTGGAGCATCACATGACAGCACTCCCTCCTCATTACATATGATCCAGCCACCCACTTCATTTCCTCATTACAGGTCCTGTTCTATATGGGACAGAATTGCTATAGATCGGCTGCAAGATCACAGTGACAGCAGGAGTTAATGTAAGTGTAAAAGCCCAGAATGAATTGTAATTCTTAATAAAGGTACTGTAGAGTACAAGCACTCTACCACTCCTGTGGTGAACTATAACCCCCAGCATGCCAAAGGATCTGCAGGACATGCTGAGAGTTATAGTTTTCCCTTGATATGAATTGCACCTATGAGATATTAAAGCAGCACTCCAGTGTTTTCTCTTCAGCACTGGAGTGGTGCTTTAAATGTAAGTATAAGAACCAGGGGAGGAGGCTTACATATAAAGCACCACACTAGTCCTGGAGTGCTGCTTTAAGATCTCATAGGTGCATTTCGAACTATAACTCCCAGCATGACAAAGGATCTGTAGGACATGCTTGGAGTTATAGTTCTCCCTTGATATGAATTGCACCTATGAGATCTTAAAGCAGCACTCCAGTGTTTCCTCTTCAGCACTAGAGTGGTGATATAAATGTAAGCCTCCTCCCCCAGTTCTTATATTTACATTTAAAGCATTACCCCAGTGCTGAAGAGAAAACACTGGAGTGCTGCTTTAAGATCTCATAGGTGCAATTTATATCAAGGGAGTACTCTAAGGGTATGTGCACACGGGGGCGGGTTAGTGGCGGCGGCGGCTGGGCGGGACCCGACAGGAAGCTCCGGAGCCGTCCACCGGCTTCCTGTCGGGTATGTGCGGCGGGAGACGGGCGGGTGACGGGCGGGTTAGCGGCGGCGGTGTTGCGGCGGCTGGAAGCAGCACATGATTCTGCTTGCAGCCGCTGCAGAACCGGCCGGAATATAGAGCAAGCTCATTCTTTGCTAACCCGCTGGGAACCCAGCGGGTTAGCAACGGATGAGCATGTGTAAACCGCCGCTGTGTGCACAGCGGGTGTCGGTTTACATAGGTTTCTATGTTAATCCAAACGCCGGTTTGGATTAACATAAATTTGCATGAAATTTATGTAAACCGACCGGCGGTTTACACACCTAATCCGGCCCTAACCCGACCAGTGCGCACATACCCTAACTCCCAGCATGTTCTGCAGATCCTTTGTCATGCTGGGAGTTATAGTTCTCCCTTGATATGAATTGCACCTATGAGATATTAAAGTAGCACTCCAATGGTTCTTATACTTACCTTTTGGCATTTTTATACTGTACTTTACCGACACTGCTCAGTCCTGGCGTGCCATCTCCCCCTTTTACCACATTTTATGTTTAAAATCTTTTTATTCCTTATTTTTACTTCTAAAATCTGGGTGCGTCTTATGGTCCAGTGTGTCTCATAGTCTGAAAAATATGGTAATATTTCTGGACATGTAGTAATATAGTTACAATAATTAACAAAGAATGAAATACTTGGGAGCAGCAGGAATAAAATAAGAGTAATAACTTGCCACTTTTGTTCTGGTAACAAATCCTAATTAAACATTTTAGCTTTTCTGTTCTCGAGCAGACTTTATAATATAACTAGATGGTGGCCCGATTCTAGTATATGTACGTAGTTGACATACTGTGACTGACAGAACTTGTTTAGTCAACGTGAGTGAACTACTATATATATATATATAGCAGCGCTATGGTATATGGCAGTACATTACAGCACATGTATAGCAGCGCTATGGTATATGGCGGTACATTACAGTACATGTATAGCAACGCTATAGTATATGGCGGTACATTATAGTACATGTAGTGCAGCACTATGGTATATGGCGAAACATTACAGCACATGTATAGCAACGCTATGGTATATGGCGGTACATTACAGTACATGTATAGCAATGCTATAGTATATCTAGAGCAACCCCATGGTATATGGCGGTACATGACAGCACATGTATAGCAACGCTATAGTATATGGCGGTACATTATAGTACATGTATAGCAGCACTATAGTATATGGTGTTTCATTATAGTACATGTATAGAAGCGCTATGGTATATGGCGGTACATTACTGTACATGTATAGCAGCGCTATAGTATATGGCGGTACATTACAGTACATGTATAGCAGCACTATAGTATAGGGCGGTACATTACAGTACATGTATAGCAGCGCTATGGTATATGGTGGTACATTACAGTACATGTATAGCAGCACTATAGTATATGGCCGTACATTACAGTACATGTACAGCAGCGCTATGGTATATGAGGGTACATTATAGCACATGTATAGCAGCACTATGGTATATGGTGATACTCCGCTCCCTGCGGCCCCTTCCGCTCCTCCTGGCCCCTGCTCCTCCACAGTAAAAATAAAAATAAGTCCTCAGTGAGGATACTCACCTTTCCGCCGCCTCGCTCCACATCCGTCTTCTAGGTCCTACAGGCCTTTAGGACCTGTCGTTGACTGGGAAACGGATCAGCTGATTGGTCACATGACTGCTAACTGCCAGGGGGGCAGGATGGGGAAGGGGGGCAGGATAGTGACGGGTGGGGGGGTTGGGGCATGATTGTGTTGGGGAGGGCAGGATGGAGCCGGAAGGGGGGCGGGATGGAGCGAGCGGGGCAGGATGGAGCTGGAGGAGCAGGATGGTGGCAGGAGGGCAGGATGGAGGCGGGGTAGCAAGAATAGTAGTGGGCAGGATGGAGCGAGCGGGGCAGGATGGAGGTGGGGCGGGGGGCAGGATTGAAGGCGGAGGAGCAAGAACAGTGGTGGGCAGGATGGAGCGGGCGGGGCAGGTTGGAGCGAGCGGGACAGGATGGAGTGAGTGGGGCAGGATTGAGCGAGAGGGTCAGGATGGAGCCAGAGGAGCAGGATGGAGCCGGAGGGGCAGGATGGAGGTGGGGGAGCAAGAACAACGGTGGGCAGGAAGGAGCGAGCGGGGCAGGATGGAGCGAGCGAGGCAGGATGAAGCGAGAGGGTCAGGATGGAGCCGGAGGAGCAGGATGGAGGTGGGAGGGGCAGGATGGAGCGAGCAGGGCAGGATGGTGGTGAGCGGGCAGGATGGAGCGAGCGGGCAGGATGGAACGAGCTGGTCAGGATGGTGGGGGGGGGTGGCAGGATGGTGGCGCGGGGCAGGATGGAGGCGGAGGGACAGGATGGTGGCGGGGGGGTGGCAGGATGGGGAGGCAGGATGGTGGCTGGGGGCAGGATGAAGCGGGCGGGGCAGGGAGGAGTAGGATGGAGCTGGCAGAGCAGGATGGATGCGGAGCCGGTGGGGCAAGATGGAGCCAGCGGAGCAGGATGGTGGTGGGGGTGGCAGGATGGATGCGGGGGGGAGGGGGCGGCAAGATGGATGCGGGGGGGGTGGGGCAGGATAGATGCGGGAGGGGGCAGGATGGAGAGAGCAGGGCAGGATTGAACGAGCGGGGCAGGATGGACGTGGAGGAGCGGGATGGTGACGGGCAGGGGGGGAGAAAGCAGGATGGTGGCGGGGGCAGGATGGAGCCGGGGGGGGCAGGATGGAGCCGGCGGGGCAGGATGGAACCGGCGGGGCAGGATGGAGCCGGTGGGGCAAGATGGAGCCAGCGCGGAGCAGGATGGTGGTGGGGGGCAGGATGGAGCCGGCGAGGCAGGCTGATGGTGGGGGGGCAGGATGGAGCCGGCGATGCAGGCTGATGGTGGGGAGGGGGCAGGATGGTGGGGAGGGTGCAGGATGGATGCGGGGGGTCAGGATGGAGCCGCAGGCAGGATGGAGCCAGTGGAGCAGGATGGAGCCAGCGGGGCAGGCTGATGGCCAGGGGTTGGATAAGATGTTGGGGAGGGGGCAGGATGGTGGTTGGGGGGCAGGATGGATGTGGGGGTGGGGGATGGTGTTGCAGGATGGAGTCGGAGGGGGGGGGGGAAGAATGGAGCAAGCGGGGGGCAGGATGTAGCCGGCCGGGGGGCAGGATGGAGGCGCTCTTTCTTCTCCGCTGTTCCTTCCTTCAGCTGATCGGTTTCCCAGGCAACGACAGGTCCTGTCCTGGGAGCTAGAAGACAGGTGGAGCGCGCGCCGTCGGTGGGTAAGTATCTTTATGGGATTTTTTTTATTTTCATCACCATTGAGGAGCGAGGGGGCCGAGAAGGGCAGGAAGAGCGGAGTGGGGGCAGAGGGGGTGCCGCGGGGCGCAGGAAGAGCGGAACGGGGCAGGAGGAGCAGGGAGCGCGGGCAGGAGGAATGGGGGGCTGTGAGGAGAGACTGTGTATCCCAGCTACAGCGGCGATATGCGCCGCTGTAACCGGGCAGCAGATAGTTGCGAAATTCGAACTTTGAATTCTCGCGCCTTTTTGCATAGTCGGCGCCAATGAGCGGCCTGTGTCTGGCGCTCGATTTCGGCGACAGACACACTTAAAAAACCCTTAGGCAATTATATAGTAGATAGGTTGTTTTATGTAGTATGAAGCCCAGTTAGAGGAGAAGATTGTAGATGGTATTTATAAGTTTATGATTACATGCACACAAACCCAGCATCAGGAAGGCAAAGTAAAAGTGGGAGACTGTGAGTGACATGACTTAAAGGGAATCACCAGGTTTTTGCTACCTTATCTGAGTTCAGCATAATATAGGAATAGGGAATAACTTATCTTACTGGGTGTAGCAGTTGTGATGCAATCCGTTTTTGATATTCAATACTGATTAAGTCCTAAGTGTGGGAATAAAACTCCCCAATGGTACTCAGATTCAAAATTAGATATACAGAAATGTGAGAATGATATGGACTCAGATAAAAGAAGCAAAATAGTAACATGTAAAAAATATTTTATTATTGAAATATATTAAAATACAATAAAATTACAAAATATTAGCACAGGTGTCTACAAAAACTGGGGATGTAGCCTATAGCTAGTAAGTATGATATATTAAATAATAAAATTACATATATATGAGCAGCAGAATGTATAAATAAGTATAAATATATGATGTTACAGTATGTACACCTACACAAATTAATATAGTTAATTAATAAAGTCTATTTTCATAGAGGAACAAAAGTGCATACAGTATAACAGAAAAAAATATATATTTAACTATAAATAAAATGTGTTATGTACCTGTGTGTATATTAGGCCCCTTTCACATCAGCAGTAATCACTGATTGCGGCAGTTGCGGTGAAAAAAACGCAACTGCCGCGACTAGCGCATAACGGCCGCACTTGCGGTTCACCTGCGGCAAGCCCCATGCAATGTCTATGGGGCTTGCGGCAGGTGTGGCAAGTGCGGTACAGTTGCGGTTTCAGCACTTGCGGCAGATGCGGCCGCAAAAGAACCGTGGTCAGCCGCGGTTTTCTTGCGGCCGCATCTGCCGCAAGTGCTGAAACCGCACTTGCCGCACACTTACCACAAGCCCCATAGACATTGCATGGGGCTTACCGCAAGTGAACTGCAAATGTGGCCGTTATGCGGTGATCGCGGCAGTTGCGTTTTTTCACTGCAACTGCCGCGATCAGCGATTACCGCTGATGCTAAAGGGGCCTTAGCAGGGTTTATATTCATATAACCACTAGATGGCAACATATGGCTAGTAACATTGTGTATCCATCAGTATGAACCCAAACAGGCAAGGATAAATTTCCAAATATATGTAATAATGTGCCCCTTTCACTGCTATTTCCTACCTTACAATCACAGTACAAGCATCTTAACATATAATCCATATTCTGTTATAAGTATCGAATAAAAATGACCATAATATAAATCAGATTACCTTATAATCAAAAAAAGTTGCTGCACACTAAGAAATTACCTACACCACGATGTGCATTTTGCCCTGCTTCTTAGGCAATGTCCACACCTAGCGTTTTTTGGCGTGTTTTTACTTGCAGAGTTTAATCAATTCTCTAAAGGAAAACGCATGCCTGCAAAGTCTATGGTTTTTCTAAAGTGCTGTGCCCACCAAGTGTTTTCACCTGCAGATTTTGGTGCAGAAAAAAAGAAGCAACATGCTAATCTTTTATGCGTTTTCCATGCATTTTTCTCTTAATCTATACGACAGAAACACAGGGGAAAAACCCACAGAAAAATGCACCAAAAATGCATCTAAATTGCTAAAAATGCATTATTTTTTATCCACAGTGTTTTGCTTGCCAGAAGATGTGTTTTCTGGTCCAGAAATAACCTTATTTTGTCGTTTTCTTGTATTTTAATATATTTCTGCAATAATGAAATATATTTTTACATTGTACTATTTTTCTTTTTTTTCTGAGTAAATGCATTGTGCAGATTTGTGTATTTATTTACAGAGGTTTTTTTTTGCATAGCATGTTGCAGAGCTTAGATAGCTAAACCCGCTCATACCACAGCTTTGTGTATATTGTCTTTTTACAAGCAAGCTGCTTATCATATGAGGGACATGGTCAATCTAGTAAGAAAATGAACTGTAGTCCTGGCAGTGATAATTAGCACACAGCCTAATAAATGACACATAACTGAAATCTGTTAAATTCTTTACGACCTTGCGATTTTCCAATTTTGTGCTTTTGTTTTTTTCTTTCCTTCCAAGAGCCATAACTTTTTTATTTTTTTATCTTTCTGTCAATATAGCTGTATAAGGGCTTGTTTTTTGTGGTATGAGGTGTACTTTGGAAGGACACCCTTCATTTTACCATGTAGTGTACTGGAAGATGGGGAAAAAATATCCAATTGCGGTGAAATTGCAAAAAAAAAGTACAATTCCACATATCTTGTTTTTTTTTTTTTTGTATATATACTTACTATGTTCACTATATGGTAAAACTGACCTGGCTGTATGAGTCTCAAGGTTAGTAAGAGCATGTACATAAGTAGTAAATGTATAGTTATTTAACTTATTCATGTTAGGGCACCCCCTAACATGGGAGGCTATGGCGCCGGATCTGACAGAAAATCGGATCCGGCTCCCGGACGTCGGGTGCTGAGGCTCAGCACTGGCCGGCGCTGAACTTCAGCCACGTGGAGAGCACCCTGCTGAGATTTTCAGGAGCTAGCCGCGATTTTGAAATTTCAGCAGGGAACAGCTCCTGCAGCTCCATTAATTAGCAACTCACAGCTGACGTTCACAGGAAGAGTGTCATGACAGACACAGGGTTCATCAGCTGATTCCTGGCTGTAATGACAAACTATCAGCACCCCGTAATGACATCACAGGAGTGCAGATGGTAGTGTGGAATGGTGCGATCCCTATTGGTGTGTGTTAAATCTCGCTGTCAGAGATTGACAGCGGGATTTAACTAGTTAATCGCTGCGTGCAGATCTGATTAGATCAGCCAAAATGTTATGGGAAAAACAATACGTCCTAGGTCGCGAAGAGAAAAAAAAGGAATAGCACAAACATATACTTATCAGAGCGGGTGCAAAATATCCTGTTGAGATGTGGTGTCCCAAGTCATAACAATAGTAGAGAAGGAAAAAAAGGCGGACTTTAATCAAAGTGGCACCATGTGAGTGATATGATAAATAGTGAAAGATATAATAAAAGTATAATAGTGAAAGATTTATTAAAATATTTACAAAAAATGTAATAGGTGTTCGCTCTCATTTTTGTGATATCCCTGTAAGTCCTCAATACAATATTGGTTGAGGATTTACACCTGGTACCCCACCATTTATCACCTTTTGTGGCAGCTTTAGGCCACGTACACACGTTCAGTATTTGAGGAGTTTTTTACCTCAGGATTTGTAGACAAAACCAGGAGTGGAGTAATCAGAGGAAAAGTGTAATAGAAACACCTGCACCACTCCTGTATTTATCACCCACTCCTGGTTTTCGCTACAAATCCTGAGGTAAAAAACTCATCAAATAGTCAACGTGTGCACATGGCCTTATGGTAACAGTGTGCGGTGTCGAACAGCTTTGCTCACTACACTGTATATTGGCCGCTGCCAGGCACCGCAGATCAGCTCCTATTAAAGAAAAGAAAGATAATGATCGACAGTACCCATCAGTAGCTACTAAACAGGTTACGCAAAGCTGTGTTTTGCTTCATAAGCTTAGCAGCTCTACTGATGTTGATGGCTCGTGCCACTGGCCTTAGTGATTGGTTGCAGAACTGTTGATGTAATGTCACTGCAGCCAAACAACAGAGATTCGTCAGTTACAAGCTTGCTGAATAACAACTCTTTTAATATTTTTACAGTTATATATTGCATTCAGTAATTAAAAAAGTGTTTGGAGATCTATAGATATCTTTAAAGGGAACTATGAAATAATATTAACATAATTAAAATGTAAACAATTTAACCAGATCCTGTTGCTGTATTTGATATTTGTTTTAAAAGGTTTTATACACCAATACTTCTATCACTGCTACACTTTAGCATTGAGAAGTGGTTGTCTAGTAGTAAAGTGTCCATAATAAAATTAAATGAAACATATTCTCACCTCCCATACTGGCTCGATTCCAGCAATGTGGTTACTGTGATACCTGGTGGTTTCTTGACATTACATCACTTGACCACTGCATCCAAGTACGTGGCCTTAGGAATCCCCGGCTTCATAGGAATGGCTTTGGATATGGGATGAGTAAACCATTTTTTTCCCCTACTGTGGACACTTTAGCATTTAAACAGCGTTTGTCTGATAGTGGATAACTCTTGTAATTTTGTTTATAGCTTTTTGAAATGTTTGAATCACTTTCTTAGGACAGTTCCAGCTCTGTTGGTTCTGGAGACTTCACTGGTGTGAAAGAACTAGATGACATCAGCCAGGAGATAGCCCAGTTACAAAGGTAAGCAAATAGTTTTAAAGTTATATATAAATTTTATTGTAGACTGACTTTTCAGCGCATATATATTTTGCAGGACAGTCAACATTTCCCCAACATAGACACATACACAACATCTTGACCTGGAGTTACTTCCTGCTTCAGAGCTTGCATATATGTATTTTGAATATATATGCTGTGGTTTGAAAAAGTACTTGCCCTTGCCCTGATTTTGTATTCTTTTGCATTTTTGGCACACTTAAAGGGAACCTGTCAGCTACTTTATGCCCCCACCCCCAGCTATTACTGTCTGTCTCTGCAGCTTCATAGTAGTATTCTTAATCATCCCTTCCTTAGCTAAGGCTGCCTTCAGATTTGCAGATGCCTCCGCAGCGTTTTGCGGAGGCATCTGCAAGCATCTGCATGCAGACGGCAGCCCCTATGTTTATAATGGAGCGCACGGCGGTCTGCAGATGCTTGCAGACCGCTGTGCGCACCCATCCACTCCTATATGTGATCTGTGCGCAGGCGTGCGCCTGCGCACAAATCACACACTCTCGCCCGCACCAGGGACGCAACATGAGTGAATGGGTGCGCACAGCGGTCTGCAAGCATCTGCAGACCGCTGTGCGCTCCATTATAAACATAGGGGCTGCCGTCTGCATGCAGATGCTTGCAAATGCCTCCGCAAAACGCTGCGGAGGCATCTGCAAATCTGAAGGCAGTTTTATAGTGTAATTTTCAAGGTGAAAAAAAGCATTTATACACTTACAGTGACTACACCTTGGAGAACGTAGTCGCTCTGGCAGGTGAATAGTTAACATTTTTATAAGATGCTTTATGGCCTATGTGATGTCATGATTATGTGACTATAATAGGTGGTGCTAAGTTTCCATAGACCTTAATGATTTGGCTTGCTTAGCTCCACTCACTATGGTCACATGATCGTTACATCACACAGGTTCTTTATACAGAGACATTGGTAAGTTAACAGTTAACTCACTATTAGAGAGACTGCGTTCTCCAAGGTGCCTCATTTACATAAGAAAATGTAAGTGTATAAATGGTTTTTTTTCACCTTTAACATTACACTATGAGCTCAGACAGGGAAGATTTGAATATTACTATGAAGCTGCAGGGACAGACAGTGATAGGTGGTAGTGGTGATGCGGTCATAAAGTAGCTGACAGGCTTCCTTTAAAAGTTTCAGATCGCCAAACAAATTTAAATATTGGAGAAAGATAACACAAATAAATACACAATGCAGTTTGTAAATTAAGGTCTTTGTTAGTAACATAGTAACATAGTAACATAGTTTTTAAGGTTGAAGGAAGACTTTAAGTCCATCTAGTTCAACCCATAGCCTAACATGTTGATCCAGAGGAAGGCAAAAAAAAACCATGTGGCAACACTAAGCTCCACATTGGGGGAAAAAATTCCTTCCTGACTCCAGATACGGCAATCAGACTAATTCCCTGGATCAACGCCCGATCAAAGAATCTAGTATGTATAACTGGTAATATTATAGTTTTCAAGAAAGGCATCCAGGCCCTTCTTAAATGTTAGTAGTGACTCCCTCATTACAACAGCATGTGGCAGAGAGTTCCATAGTCTCACTGCTCTTACAGTAAAGAATCTGCGTCTGTGATTATGATTAAACCTTTTTTCCTCCAGACGTAGAGGATGCCCCCTTGTCCCAGTCTCAGGCCTAAGAGTAAAGAGATCATTAGAAAGGTCTCTGTACTGTCCCCTCATATATTTATACATTATTATAAGATCACCCCTAAGCCTTCGTTTTTCCAAGCTAAATAACCCCAAGTTTAATAACCTGTCTTGGTATTGCAGACCCCTTAGTCCTCTAATGACTTTTGTCGCTCTTCTCTGGACCCGCTCTAGTTCAGCTATGTCTTTCTTATACACCGGAGACCAGAATTGTACACAGTATTCTAAGTGTGGTCGCACTAGTGACTTGTATAGAGCTAAAATTATGTTCTCCTCATGAGCATCTATGCCTCTTTTAATGCATCCCATTATTTTATTTGCCTTTGCAGCAGCTGCCTGACACTGGCCACTAAATGTGAGTTTGTCATCTACCCATACACCCAGGTCTTTTTCAGTGACAGTTTTGCCCAGTGTTTTACAATTAAGCACATAATTATACCTTTTGTTTCCTCTGCCCAAGTGCATGACTTTACATTTATCCCCATTAAAGCGCACATGGGTTTTTTTTTGCCTTCCTCTGGATCAACATGTTAGGCTATGGGTTGAACTAGATGGACTTAAAGTCTTCCTTCAACCTTAAAAACTATGTTACTATGTTACTATGTATTTGCCATTTAGCAGCCCAAGCTTCTAGTTTACATAAATCCTCCTGTAATATAAAATTGTCCTCCTCTGTATTGATTACCCTGCAGAGTTTAGTGTCATCTGCAAATATTGAGATTCTACTCCGTATGCCCCCTACAAGGTCATTAATAAATATATTAAATAGAAGTGGGCCCAACACTGACCCCTGTGGTACCCCACTGTTAACTGTGACCCATTCTGAGTGTGTTCCATTAATAACCACCCTTTGTTTCCTATCACTAAGCCAGTTCTTAACCCACTTACACATATTTTCCCCTATCCCCATTGCCCTCATTTTATGTATCAACCTTTTGTGTGGCACTGTATCAAAAGCTTTTGAAAAGTCCATATACACCACATCCACTGCATTTCCTTGGTCCAGTCCAGAACTTACTTCTTCATAGAAGCTTATCAGATTAGTTTGGAAGGAAAGGAAGTAAGGAAATAAAAATCCAAACCTACAGTACCCTGTGTGAAAAAGTGATTTCCTCCCACCTGCCTACCTCTAAAACATCAATTAACTGTAGCTTATCACATCTTTGGTAAGCTGAGATCAATTTTTCCTAACCACACCCAGGCCTGATTACTGCCACACCTGTTTTCAATCAAGAAATCACTTAAATTGGACCTGCCTGACATGGTGAATTAGACTAAAGGTGGGTTTACACGTTTCAATATCGTTGCGATATCGCAACTCAATGGCGCCGGAGCGCGCATTTAGTGCACGTTTCTCCCGCATCGCATCGGAGGTTTACACGCTGCGATATCGGAATACAACGTCCGTGCGATGTCTACGCCCCCCAACCCAGGATCGAACATTTAACATGGGAGTGAATGGGTGACGTTTCAAATCGCATCATAGTTGGGCGTTTACACAGCACGATCCGGCTCCAATCTCCCTTCAATATCGGAGCATTGAATAGCACGCTCATTCAATCCCCGATATCGCATTGACATCGTTCCTGCATCGTATTGGACGTTCACACCATACAACGCAGGAACGATATAGCCTCCAACGATCGAACCACGTGACTTTTCATTGAAATTGGACGCCGATATCGCAACGTGTAAACCCCTCTTTAAAGATCATCAGAAGCTAGACATCATGCCGCAATCAAATGAAATTCAGGAACAAATGAGAAACAAAGTAACTGAGGTCTATCAGTCTGGAGAAGGTTATAAAGCAATTTCTAAAACCTTGGTACTGCTGCAAACCACAGTGAGAGCCATTATACACAAATATTGAAAACATGGAACAGTGGTGAACCTTCACAGGAGTGACTGGCCAACCAAAATTACCCCAAAAGCACAGCGATGACTCATCCAAGACATCACAAAAGACCCCACAACAATATCTAAAGCTCTGCAGGCCTCACTTGCCTCAGTTGAGGTCCGTCTTCATGATTCCACCATCAGAAAGAGACTGGGTAAAAATGGCCTGCATAGCATTGTTGTAAGATGATAACCACTGCTGAGCTCAAAGAACATAAAGACTTTTCTTATTTTGCTAGAAACCATCTTGTTGATGCCTAATGGCTTGATGATGTTTGGAGAATACTCTGTGAACTGACGAGACAAATGTTAAATTTTTTGGAAGGTGTATGTCCCATTACATGTAACGTAGAAGTAACACAGCATTTCAGAATAGGAACATTATACCAACAGTAACATACGGTGGTGGTAGTGTGATGATCAGGGGCTGTTTTGCTGCTTTCAGGAATTGGAAGACTTGCTGTAGTAAATGGAGCCATGAATTCAGCTATCTACCAAAATATCCTGAAGTAGAATGTCCGTCCATCTGTTCATGACCTCAAGCTAAAACGTACTTGGCTTATGCAACAGGACAACGATCCACACCACACCAGCAAGTTCACCTCTGAATGGCTTAAGAGAAACTTAGTTAAGACTTTTAGAGTGACCTAGCCAAAGTCCTGACCTTAAATGGGATGCCATACTATGACCTTAATAAGGCGGTTCATGCTCGGAAACCTTCCAATGTGGCTACATTACAACAGTTCTGCAAAGATGAGTGTGCCGAAATACCTCCAGGGCATAGTAAAACACTCATTGTCAGCTATGACAAATGTTTGACTGTAGTTGTTGCTGCTAAGGGTGGACCACAACCAGTTATTAGGTTTAGGGGGGGGTGTCACTTTTTTTTTTTTTTATAGCAAATTTTTATTGGAATTTTTCAAATGTTACAAAATCCAAAACATACAGCATTATTAGTTGTATTACATGTTAAACATAAACCAACAACTTTTCCCCCTCCCCCCCTCTGATCCCCACTCAGCAAGAAATCACCACTCCGTCAACAACAAGCCATATTACCACAGGGTCAGTTTCCTCATTGATGTGGTCTTTCGTATCAAGTCTCACCATCTGCTCCCTCAATGTCTAACTTGCCCAATGACCCTTGGGGGCTTTCCAAAAGGTACCAATCCGTATTTCGGAATGGCATTACAGCTCGCACAATTTCAGCCCTAGATAAGTAGGAAGACATGAACATTCGCCATTTGGCAAAAAATTTACTAGATTTGGTGTCCCTCTCACACATCGTTACAATTCTTTCTGACTCTAAAGCTCTTTTCAACTCCCCGACCAGTTCCAACTCCGCCGGAATTACATTGTCCAGCCAGTGCCGCAATAATAGCCTCTTGTAGGCCAGTGCAATCATGTGGAACAGCTTCTTCTGCTCTGTTGAAATATTGGCGTCAGGCGCGTAATGGAAAACCCAGACCCTGTGTTCCATGGGCGTTCCGAGACCACAGGACCGCAGGGTCACGTCCCGTGCAACGGCCCATCCCCTCTTCACTTTAGCACATTCCCATATCCCATGGAACATGTCAGATTTCGTCAACTCACATTTTGGACAAGCCTGTATCCTATCCGTTTGGGTGGGCGTCGGGGGGATGTTGAAACCCATTATGGCCCTGTGCATCAATCTGTATTGCGAGTCCCTCCATCTTTGGCTAATTATATTTTTATTCACTGCCGCCCACCCTTCCAGTATGTCCAGTAGGCCTATGTCCTCCTCCCCCAATCTGGATGCCCAGGCACTGAAAGTCTCTGGATTGCCCGAAGGCAGAAGAGCCACCCCCAGGGCATTGTAAATTGTAGAAATCGATATTGGGCCCATTTCCCCCTTGAGCAGACCATCCCAGGGTGATTCCCCACATTCCCGTCTGGCATCCACCAGTGACCCCAGCAAATGATGTCTCATCTAATCGAATTGTAAATAATGGACCAGTCCTAATTGCCATTTAATTCGTACCTCTTCCCCTGTCATCCATCGTCCCTCTTGACGATGCAGGATATCTCCCAGTGTCTTAACCCCTTTGTCTCTCCAAATCCTGAACAAGGCATTTTCCCTTCCGAGCTACAAGTCCAGATGGCACCAAGGACTGAGATACTTAGATATCTTCCAGGACAATCTCAGTTTCCTTCTTATTGCCTTCCATGCTCCCCTAGTGTCCCGGAACAGTGCTGAGTTTTTGATGTGAGGTTACAGTCGGGCGTTGGAGGAGTGCAAAAGGGTCACCGGATCCCAGGGCGCGCACATCGCAGACTCCAGATCATAGTCCGAAAATCCGCTAGATTTCTTAAACCAATCAATGATATGTCTTGCCAGACAAGCCAGATTATAGCCCCTGACATCCGGCACCCCCAGTTCCCCCTCAGCATTTGGAAGCATTAACGTTCTAAGTCGAATTCGGGGTCTCCTGTTCCTCCACAGGAATCGGGAAAACGCCCTGTTGAGCCTTTTGACATCTGAGTGCCTGAGTAGGAAGGGAACGGTCTGAAGAGGTTACAGGAGCCTAGGAAAACTGATCATTTTGATCAGGTGGCTTCTTCCCAGTAACGACAAAGGGAGCCCTTCCCATCTGGCCAGTTCTCCCTCGATTTTCGTGATCAGAGGATTGTAGTTCAGATTATAGGTTATCCCCGGGGCTCTTCCCATGTGGATTCCCAGGTATTTGATTGATGAGGGAGCTATGGGGATACCGTGCAAATGTTTTCCACCTCCTGTTCGTCCACACACACCCCCCCCTCCCCATTCGGCTGCCTGAGAAACAAGAGTTCGCATTTTGCTGTATTCAGCCGAAAGCCCGAGAAAGACCCGAACTGCTGTATAGCATCTAACAGACCGGGCAAATCTCCTCTTGGATCCGACATATACAGGATGATCTCATCGGCGAAGAACCCTGATTTGAGCTCTTGTCCCCCCACCCCTATGCCCTTGAAAAGTGTTGTGTCATTAAGGTACCGCGACAGGGGCTACACAGCCAAGTTGAAGAAGAGTGGAGAGAGCGGGCGCCCTGCCGCATGCCTCTCTCTAACGTTATCACATCTGATAGGAAACCCGGCATATGTACTCTCGCTTTGGAATTATCATATAAAGAGTCCAGAAACACCCTGAAGGCCCCTCCTATACCTATGTGGTTCAAGACCGCATCTGGCCATGACCAGCTTACTGAATCGAATGCCTTCTTGGCATCCAATAGTACCAAGGCCGGTTCATCTGCCTTGTTGGTCTTACCCAGTCTCACCTCCTCGATCACCTCCCCTTGACGAAACTGGCCTGCTGGCGGCCTACCAGATTTGGTAACAAACTCGCTAGTCACTCCGCCATTATTTTTGCTAACATCTTCAGATCTACATTGATCAAAGATATAGGGCGAAAGCCGGCCGGGTCGTCAAGAGGTTTACCCTCCTTCGGTAGGAGCTTAATGTGTGCTAGATTCATATTGTCAGGAACGGGCTGTCCGGTCAGAATGGCATTGTACAGCCTTTGTAGAGGGGGTGCCACCTGTTCCCCCAAGATCTTATAGATTCCCCCTCCAAACCCGTCTGGGCCAGGCGCTTTCAGTGGGTTTAATCCAGCTATGGTAGTCAATACTTCCTCTACCGAGATCTCGCCATTTAGTCTTTGAAGATCTTCGTCCTCGACTCTAGGTATCCTGAGGTTATTCAGCCACTCCCTTCCCAGAGACATATTGGCAGGTCTGGATTTATAGAGGGAGGCATAAAATTTGCCCATTATGTCGACAATCCCCTTAGGGTCATTGGTGGATCCCCCCAGGCCTCCTCATAGACATGGCATGTCTGACAAGGTGCTTTCCTCTTGCTAGGTTGGCTAGTATCTTCCCCGCTTTGTCTCCATGTCTGTACAGGTCTGCTTCCCAGTGCGCCCTATTGAGTTGTTCCCTCTGTCTAGCCCAGTTATCAAAGTCGTCTTTCGCCTTTTGCCATGTCTCCCGTGTTTGGGGGAATTAGTCGCCAGGAAGTCAGTATACGCTCTGTGTACTGCTAGACTGGACTCTTGAAAGTACTTGCTCGTTCTTTTCTTGACAGTCAGAGTGTATGCAATTATCCTGCCCCTAAGTACCGATTTTGCCGTTTCCCAGAATAGGCCGGGTTCCCGCTCGTGTGCCAAATTGGTTTCTCTAAAGCTCGTCCACCATTCCCCCAGCAGCTTGTGGAAATCCTGGTCCCTTTGCAGAAAGTATGGGAACCGCCACAGGATATCCGTTCCTCTCGGGTACTCGTCTTGGAGATCCATGAATACCGAGCTATGGTCCGATATGACAAGGTCCCCTATGTCAGAATGGTGTATCCTGTGCAGCACTCCCGCACTCACCAGCAGTATGTCTATACGGGACCAGGTTCCGTGCGGATGGGAGAAGTGTGTAAAATTCCTATCCATAGGGTGGTGGATTCTCCATACGTCTTCTAAGAGTAGGTCTGCAACAAAGTCTCTTAAGTCCCCTCTTTCTCTACCCTGTCCGTGCCCGGGCGCTTGATGGGTTCGTTTTCTGTCTTCTCTGTCAGATATAACCATGTTGAATTCCCCCCCTATTACTACATTGTTATCAGTATCTGACATGAGAGAAGTCCGTAGTTTCCTGAGGAAGGGCAGTTGTGCGGAGTTTGGGGAATATATATTATGGGTGCTAATGGGTCCCCACTAGGTGTCCAAGAGAACATGGGCGTGTCTTCCCACGTCGTCCTGCGAGTTCGAGAGAACCGTGTGAGGGAAACCTTTGTTATTAAGATAAGGACCCCTTCCTTCCGGCCTACAGCTCCCGAGCCATAGACGGCCCCCACCCACATTCTGTGCATGCGGAACATTTCCGAAGATGTAAGATGGGTCTCCTGCAGGAGGACCACGTCCCCTTTCAACTTTCGCAAATGACGTAGTACCATGGAACGTTTTTCTAGATCACTCTAACCATGATCCCAGAGATGTAGATCTAAGACACGGCCAGAGTGAGCGTGGATGAAGTCATATCCGAGAGTTGATTCCATCATCAGTTGAGTGTGATCAGACAACAAATACATTATCTCATTCCCAACTTCTAACAGCAAAACTCCCCTACATAACCACAAACCCCCCTCCCCTCCCCAAAAGTTATATGCTTTCATTTTTTCCAGCGTGTGTCGCCACCGTCGGCTTTCTCCGACGGCCCCGAAAATAAACCACAGGAGGCCACTCTAGATCAGGGATCAGGTGTAGGTTGGCCCCTCATATAAGAAAGAGTGAAGATCACGTTCGTGTCTCGCCTCGCCCTTCAAAAACAGCGCCACAAAGGTAGTGGAATAAAAGAAAAAAAAAAAAACGGAAAAAGAAAGAGAGGAACAGGACCCTCATCCCGTCCGAGGAGGACGCAGCTGGGGGTGGGGGACCAACGAGGACCAAGGCAGCAGAGTTAAGGGTCCTGTCACATGGTCTTAACTGCAAAAGGCAGCCTTTTGCAGTGTCTTATCGGCCCACCCTTCCCCCAAAACAGCAGAACTCACAAGTCTTCCAAGTCAGCCGCCAGATCCTCACGCGATCAGTTCGTCCTCCTCCATGTCTTCTGAACCCCTCGGACTACGGATCTCCTCCCGTCGGGACGGTAAGCGGTGTTGTCTTTGCTTCTTTGGCTCCCCCAAAGCTTCTTTCACCCCCCCACTCGGTCCGCGAGCGTGGAGACGTCGATGACCGAGTTGGGGACTTCCGTTGGGAATCCGAGTGATCCGACCATCTAGAGCCATGTGATTTTCCATTTCTCGTTGCAGAGTGCCGTCTCAAGTCCGCAGAGGGTTCCGCTCCATATCGCCTCATTGCCTCCCTGGGATCTTTCATATAGTGTATCTCACCGTCCTAACCCCTGACCTTCAGGGTAGCTGGGTACAAGAGCTGAAACGGCGCATTGCGTTGATACAGGAGGTTGCAAACTGCGCTAAATTCTTTATGTTTCTTGGCAACCACAGCAGAGTAATCGACGAAAAGAAGGACCTTGTGGCCCGGATCAGTAGGGGCTGCCGCCTGTTTATGTAGAGACAGAACAATTGCTCCTTGTCTTTATAGTCCAGAAACTTCATTATAATCTGGCGATGATATTGGCCATTGGCACGTCGTCCCTCTCTCATCCCCTGCGTCCCTCCGTCGGACCCGGAATTTCCTCCTGGGGGACCCACCCGGTGAGCTCGTTCCACTCTGCATTTACCTTGTGCGCCCAGAGCTTTAGGTAGTTCTATCTCGCAGATATCATTGAGGTGCAGGTGGGTGATGGATTCTGGCAGACCAACAATCCGCAAGTTACTCCTTCTCAATCTATTCTCTAGATCGTCTAATTTATCATGCAGCCATTTTGATTGCTTGTGGGAGTCTGCCAGCTCCTGTTCCATCACCATTATCCTGTCCTCCGCCTCAGAAAGCCTCTGCTCCAGCTCCTCTAATCTGCTGGTATGCTGTGTTACTGTTGCCTGCAAGTCTGTAATAGCGTCCTTCACTGCCTCTTTCACTGCAGCCTTGATGTCCTCCCTGAGGTAAATAGCCACCTCCTGGCCAGTTGTTGGTGCTCATCCAGTGCTGTGGAGGTCTGTACTGTCCCAGGGGCCACCGTTACATGTTTGTCCGACCTGGCCATCCCTGGGCTCTTCCCTGTCAGTTTTTGCTGGGGGTGCTGCGCCTGGTCTCTTCGCTTATTCCCCTGCATCGCCGCCATCTTATCCCTCCCAGGGGCCGATGCGGCGTTCTTCAGAGCTGTCTGTGGGCGTCTCGTAGCGTTCCGAAGCCACCGGTCCATACGCCGCCCGGTGACCTCCGTTGATAACGGTGCGGTGTGTAGTGATTAGTGATTACACCCCCCGCTGATCTGTAATGTACGAACTGTAGCCGTCGGGAGCGGGAGCCTCTCCTCTATGTGTCCATCACGCTGGCGCAGGAACCGGAAGTCCGGGTGTCACGTTTTAACACAGAGCCCTATAGATTTGGATCTCTTATTCTTTTAATAATAAATACCTTTATTTAAAAACAGCATTTTGTGTTAACTTGTATTATGTTTGTCTAATAGTTATATTTGTTTGGTAATCTGAAACATTTAATTGTAACAAACATGCAAAAGAATTCAGGGGGCAAACACTTTTTCACACCCCTCTATATCTATGTATATGTATATAATATATTGCATGGTCAATGGCAACTGTGGCATTTGTGGAGTCTGACAAAAGGAGATTGATCCCTCTGCCAGTCCATTCAACACCTTTCCACAGCTCAAATTCTGGGTAACTATGGGTTACTGTGGCAACTGAGGCCTAAAAATGTTCTCATTGTCTGTCACAGATTAAAGCACATCAGTTTCTTCCAATGCAATAATGTTTTGAACGCTGTTCTTGCCAATACCTGGTCACAATACCAATCTAATGCAGGGTGCAGAATTCTCCCATGATAAAAGGTAAAGTTAGCACAAACAAAGAATATTGATGAACAACATCTTTCACATCTATTAATCATGAACGGGTTGGCTGCTTAGTATTTTACATTCACACACATTTAAGGTGCTTTGTGAAATAGTTTTTTGAGAACTTGTTAATCAGTATTTTGCACCTGTTTTGCATCTACCTTTTCTCATGGGGACTTACAGCATCCTGCAATGTATTTTTATTTTCATCACCTATTCATAAGTATGGCCTTTTATTCTGTGATTTTCTTTGGATGTAATGTCCTTCTCAAGAAATTCCTTCCAATATTTGCAGGTTTCAGAAGACCTAGAAAAAAAGTCTTCCATTTGCATCACTTTGTTAATCTTGAAGAATTAGAGAGATAATATTAAGGGCTGCGGGATACATGAATAAGCTTTCATAACAGTATGGCACAAAATAGAATGTTTGAAGGATAGCAGTGGAATATTGCAGTGATAGAGGAGGAATAAGGGCAGACCATGCAGTGCTCTGTGGTACAACCTGTAATTTTTTGGATCAATTTCATGTTACTTCTATATCGTGTCTCAGTACAAATATTAAACTTTCTACGGCCAAAAAACACAGATTGAGTAACAAGTTTCCACAAACTAATACATTTATCCCATACTGTAGACACCATTAAAAAAATAAAATAATGCCAGAATTCCTGAACCATCCTACCAAAAAATGAATTAAAAAGTGATAGAGGCAACACTGAACACTACTACTGTCCACAAAGTCCAAAAGACTCACACTGCACTGTCTACAGCAAAATATAAATGATGCATTTTAGAATGTGGTACCAAAGAAAAAGTTTTGAAGGATTTTTTGGTGGTAGAGTAGTAAAACAAATTGGCCCACAGAATTGAGCTAAAATGTCAAATATACCAAATATTGAATGCTGTTTAAAAAAATTTAAATAAGATATCAGTAAGTAAATAAATACGTCTTGTCATGCAAAAAAGTAAGCTCTCATGGAACACTGTTAATGTAAAAATTTTTTTTATTGAAACTGTGAATTTATAATACAATAGTAATTAAGCATAACTAAAAGTACTGTATTTTGCAGATCATTAAATGCACCCCAGATTTTGTCGCTGATAAAGTGTGGGGCAATGCTGTGGGCTTGAGGATGGGAGGGAGGGGATATCATGGTGATGAGATGCGGACGCCATTGATGTCCCATCTGTGTACTTAATGGGCACAAGGTAAATGGCTGTGGATGCAGCGCACGTGCAGGTTGAGATCTTATACAGCCAAAATATCTGCATTTGCTCTGCATCTGCAGCCATTTTCCTTATGCCCATGCAGTACACTAACCAGACATCAATGGTGTCAGCATCTTGTCACTGCACCAACCTCTACTCTTATCCTCAGGTCCTCCACATTTCCCTATACATGATGCCAACTTTATCAGTGGCGACCCTGACTCCAGTGAGCCCCTTCTATTGTATTCCCTGGTAAGAAGTATCCGGATTATAACACGCACCCTTGTTCCCCCATCAATTTTGGTGGGGACAAGCATCTAATAATCTGAAAAATATGGTGTACAGTCATGACCGAAATTGTTGGCACCCTTTGAAATTGTTTCAGAAAACAAAATGTTTCTCCCAGCCCAGAAAATTATTGCAATTACACATGTTTATTTTCTTTATGTGTATTGGAACAACAAAAGAAAACAAAGGTTAATTGGATATAATTTCACACAAAACTCCAAAAATGGGCCTGACAAAATTGTTGGCACCTTTTCAAAATTGTGGGTAAACAACTTTGTTTCAAGTATGTGATGATCTTTCAAGCTCATCTGTGGCAAATAAAAAATGTGGGTAATATGAAAATCACACCTGAAAAATTATTTAAAGGGGAAAAGTTAACTCAATCTTTGCCTTGTGTGTGCCACCCTAAGCATGTAGAACAGAAAGAGGAGAAGAGAACTGTCTGAGGATTTGAGAACCAAATTGTTGACAAATATCAATAATCTCAAGGTTACAAGAGATCTTGAAGTTCGTTTTGCCACTGTGTGCAACATAAGAAGCTTACAAGGTATGGCACAGTAGCTAATTTCCTGGGACATGGAGAGTGAGTTTGAACAAGCATCACATGCTTGAGGCTGGAGTCACATTACCGGATAACTTGTGCGAAGATCGCATCACACAGTGCGAACTGGCGTGGCGGTTTCCCTGACACAAGTGTGACAGCTATGTGTATTTCTATGCCGCTGTAATGCTCAGGTTAGGAGATCTAAAGGCCTTTCCAGGTATTTTGTTGCAATCCTTGTGCGAGTTAACTTCACAAAGTTGTTTACCAACAATCTTGTCTATTTTTGTGGCTTTTTGAGAAATTATATCCAATTTGCATTATTTTGTTTTTCTTCTTGTTTTTTTTCTTTTTGCAGTGTCCCCTACGCAGCGTTCTGCGGAGGGATCCGCAAGCAGAGTGCAGCTACCTCAAGCCCCTATGTTTATAATGGGGACGCACGGTGCTGCACTGACTGCGCATGACCGTGCGCTCCCATTGACTGCAATATGTGATTTGTACGCAGGCGGATGCGCTCAGCTTGCAGAACGCTGTGGAGGGGTCCGCAAGTGTGAACTCAGCCTAATAAACACAAAGAAATGCACATGTGCATAATAAAACGCGTAATTACAATCATTTTCTTGGAGAAATACCTATTTTCTTGGAACAATTTTAAGGGTGCCAACACTTTTGGCAATGATTGTATATATTTGGTCAGAACAAGAAAAGACTGTGGCACTCATCCTAGTGTGCTTTTGTGTGACATACACACACAAAACAAAACTGCAGAGTATGTTTCTTCACATAAAACGTTACTGTGTTGCATGTACCCCAGAATAGTGCCACTGACAAATACAACTCATCCCGGAAAAATTAAGTTTTATTCAGCTGCATTGACAAAAAAACATAAAATTATACTTTTTGCATTATAAATAAATAAGACAAAGATGTTTTGCACTATATGGATACTTTCACACATGTCTGTAATGCTTGTATTTAATACCTAAATTTGACCTTGCCTTATAGAGAAAAATATGCTTTAGAACAGGATATCAGGGAGAAAGAAGAGGCCATCAGACAGAAAAGCACAGAGGTACAGGTATGTCTCTGATCAGAAATGATTATACTGATTATACCACCTACAATGGTCATAAAATGGAGTATAAAGCTAAGAGCATTATCAGACCTTTCCAAATTCAGTAATGCTGGGTCTCTTCATGTTCTTGAAAGGCTGCTGTTTGCCGCCATGACTGTCTCAGTGCCGGCTCTGCTTGACAAGGTTTAATAACTACTAATTAGTCATTTTTGAGTGTTGTCAAATGTTTACAATGATGATAGTTAAAGTACTGTGTAATGTTTCCAAGTGTGTGCTATATTTTGAACTATAAAGGAAAGTATTTGGAATATTAAATGAAACAAAACTGCAAACACATATTTTCTCCTTCGCCTCATTGGGGACACAGGACCGTGGTGTTATGCTGCTGTCCACTAGGAGGCGACACTAAGCAGAATCTGCAAAAGAGTTAAGTGGCTCCTCCTCTACAGCATATACAGCCTAGAGCAGGAAGTGCTTCTCCAGTTTTTGCTTAGTGTCGAAGGAGGCACACGACCATTTTTACTCTCTATTTTTTTCATCTTTTTTCTTCCAATGAAGAAAAGTGGGTCCGGTGTGACCCCCGGCATGCTCCTTCCTCGGCCACCCACTGTTGGGGTGCTGGGTTGAAGTTGAGAATCGTTACATATGCCGTACTCCTTTCTCGGCCTCCCACTGTTGGGTTGCTGGGTTAAAGTTGAGACAGCCCAGCATAACATCCACCTTCCTCACTCCCTCGGGGTCCTGAGTTGAAGCCAGAGCTGGACTACCTGCCAGATGACGTCCCCCTAATCACCCTCTGGGTGCTTAGGCTGAGGCACCACAGGTATCGCAGCACATGCTGCATTCTGGGCTGGGATCCTGAATGGCTGCCTGCAAGAGCGCAGGCTGACAAGGAGTATGAGACGACCCCCTAATCACCTTTTGGGTCATTAGGTTGTGGCACCGCAGCTACCAGCAGCACATGCTGCATTCTGGGCTGGGATCCTGAATGGCTGCCTGCAAGAGTGCAGACTGACAAGGAGATGAGACGCCAAAGAGCATAAGATGACCCCCTAATCACTATGGGCCATTAGGCTGTGGCACTACAGTACCAGCAGTGCAGCTGCATATCCTGCTGGGACCAGTACCGAATGTGCCAGGATCCCGGTGGGGTCTGGGTCCATCCAGCCCCTACTCAGCCCTGCACTGCTCATGCATAGTTGGGACATATGTGTCTACCAGTCCCCCCCTCCTGCACTGCTCCCACAGCACATGGCAGAGGAAGAGGTGCCCAGCTCCCCCTGCGCTGCCCCTGCAAGTGCAGGCAGCAAGGTACCTGTGCAATAGTGATCCGCTATGGCCCCCCTCGCGGCCATCCCTGCGGTTTCCAGAAGATTTGCGGACCTCCGAGCCGACCCCCCCACTATTTGCGGGTCCGCAAATCACGCTAGGTCCCGGCTTCGGGCCTAGCGTGGAAGGCGCCGCCTATGCCCGCCCACCGCCCGCCCTCCGGATAGCGTCAAATGATGCTGGGCTCCACAGAGAGGGGCGGGAAGTCCCTCTGGGCGCTTGTTCTGCGCGCCCATTCAGGTTCCCGCCCCCTCTTTCCCCTGCTGACGGCGCCAAATGCCTGGGCGCCATTATAAAGCCCTGGGGCACAACTGTGGGGCAGAGTGCACATATACAGTGCGGCAGGCTGTGGGGGCATATACAGGAGAGCCAGCAGGGATATATTTTCCCTGCTGCAGCTCACCTCCCCCTATACATCAGAGTGACAGCCTGTGGGGGCATATGCAGGAGAGCCAGCAGGGATATTCCCTTCTGCAGCTTCTCCTCTCCCTGTACACCAGGTGACAGACTATGTGAGCATATACTGGAGAGCCAACAGGGATATATTCCTTTCTGCAGCTTCTCCTCTCCCTGTACACCATGTGTTACAGGCTATGCCATGTGTCACAATCTACATAGGCAGGAAAGCCGGCAGGGTTTTTCCCTGCTACACTCTCTCCCCCCTCTGGATTTCATAGACGGACAGTGGGCAGACCGACATATTTCTGTCCTGAAATACTCTGTGCTGCTGCGAAGTCAATTTTATTGTAACTTTTTAACTTCATAAAATGATGCACGACGCTGTCCTCAATGAGTGTGCAGCCCCTAACAGAGCTCTCCTGACATACTCTGTGCTGCTGTTAACCTTATTTTCAACAGCTATACATAATGTCAGTGAAGAAAACAGGCGTCAGATTATTCTCAAGTACGCACAGGGGAGACGTGATCCACTGGATGCACTATGGACGTAATGTGTTTATTGTGTCGTCGCAGTGACACGACTTCGCCTATGGTCATACCACATCGGTGGTGTCCCTCTTATGACACTCAACCAGCGAGCAGAGTTCCTCTGCTTAGTGCGGGTGACAGACTAATAAGGCACGGTCTGGTTTTTCCTTACACCGTGTCAGCCCTGATGCCAGTACCTGTCAGAGCATATAATGCTACATCTAAATAGACAGTCATTCCGTCTGCAGCTATGTCGCAGTTTATGGGAAACTGGCATGCAGCAGGATGATGGCTCTGACGTCTGATGGTTTTTCGCAATTCAAACACAGACTCGGACCTTTATGCATCTCTGGTAGGACACCAGGACAACATATTTAGGAAAGCTCGATACTTTGAACATTAAACTGTGTCTCACAGGACGCAAGACCGTACCCATGGGACCCTCAGCACCCCATTTACCATAAGGGAGTTTTGTTAGTTGGGACTCCATGGCATGTTTTGTGCGGTACCCTATGAAACACGGTTCCCCCTAGGGACACAGTCCTGCTGAACAGAACACAGCACCAGACGGTGTCTCACTCGCCGTCAGCAATCCAGATTCCAACCTTTTGGGAATTAATTTAGCGGATCATCGTCTAGATGGACACAAACTTGATCAACGCACATGTAGCGATCGCAAACGACCATCCAAACTCACATCACGGGCCCCTTAATTGAGGGAGTCATATGTCGGTGCTACACGCAGAGCGTGCTTAAACATTCTATTCCAATTTCCTTGTAGTCCCTACCAAATACGTGCGGTACGTCATGTGCTGGACTGAAACAGCTAGACAAAATGCCTGGGACAGATTTTTCCGCACAGATTCTCTCCGCTCCATAATAATTTTCCAGGGAACACGGAGAATACCTTGAACCCTTAGATATACAGGATGTATACCTGCATGTTTTCCCTTGCAGCCACTTATCATATTTACATTTTGCAAGGACCATCCTAATTGTGGCGCCTCCGTCCACGCTTGTTACAGTTCCTGAAGAGGTCACAAAGGTTACGGCAGTCGCCTGGTTTTCCTGCGTTCCAGGGACGTGGTCAATCTTCCATGCCTGGACAATTTACCCATCAACGCATGACCTTCAGAAATTAAGAACGCAGCGTTTCTATTACGGTGAACAATTTATTAAGACTTGTTTGGCTGGTCATCCTCCACAAGTCTACACCAGTTTTCACTGCAGTCTCTAGTATTTTCGAAAGGCGGTTCAATACTTCCATAGTCAGACTTCTCCGAGAATAGGCATGGGCACTCCAACTAGAAGTCCGCACTCTCCTTCAACTCAGGCCTTCCAGAGCTGACATGACGGTCAGAGGCAGGACGGTTGCAGCACAGGTAGCCATTACTCTGATGCACCTGCTCCTCAGGCCTCCCCAGTTATCCATGCTCACGTCATGAGATAAGATTATACGATCAGTTATCAGGAGGTGTCATCTTCCAGTACCAGCCATGTAGTATCTCCTGCGGTGACTCAGCCACTCACTAGTACGCAGGGGAAGTATTTTCTTCTACCAGGTTGAAAGGTACTATTCACCGACATGAATCAGACAGAATGAGGTGCGCTGTACCTCCATCTCAACACTCGGAACGATTGGTCCTGATCGGGTCAGCAATACTCATCATCCTTTCAGAGATTTGGGCGAGATTCCCAACACTGAAGATTTTATCTCTTCTTCTGGCCGCCCGCCAATTTCAGAAGGCAGGCTGATGATGCCACGGCTGTGGCATATGTCGATTCACTAGAGCGAATCCCGCAGTTCCCAGGCAATGAAGGAAGTTTACCACATTCTTCACTAGGCGGGCGGAATTCACGAACTCAGTACTATCGGCCGTTACTCTACCGCTTGTAGATGATTAGGAAAAACGGTTCCTCCGTCGCCGAGAAATTACCTCAGATTAGGGTTCCTACATCCAGATGGCTTCAAACAAAGCTGACATCACTGGAGAACTCCTGAAGTATCCGTAATGGTGTCACACGTCATTGCCAAGGTTCCTAGCTTCATAGCCGGGTCCCTGACCCACAGTCATGGATGGCGGACTGACTGGTCCTGGACTGGACCCAATTCCAACTCCACTACATTTGCTCCAGGTTTCCACTATCCCAAGTTAGTGAAGATAATCAAACTGGACTGTCAGCAACTCATTCTTGTGGCCACATACTGGCCCAAGCGCGATTGGTATGCCGATCTCGTCCACTTCATAGTAGACGTGCCATGACACCTACTGGATCGTCCAGACCTGCCCCCTCAAGGCCATCTTACCATCATGATTCATCGACTCTAAATTCGACGATGTGACCCTGGAGACCCGGGTGTTCACAGAATGGTGTCGCAACCTCAATCCGAGCACGGACACCGGTTTCAGAAGAGATATCCCATCAATATGGAAAATCTTTTTCCTTTCTTCTCGTGGTTTTTTTCACCTTAGCACTGTTCCTTCCCAAGGGTTCCCAATTCCATCCAATCGGATCTACACTCACGACTGTCCTTATGTCCTTTCAAAGGACAAGTTTCAACCCTTTTCATTCTCTCTCAACAACGTCTTGCTGCCAGGCCTCAAGTAACATCCTTCAAGGAGTTTTTGCCGACCTGTTCCGCCCAATCAAAGTCTACTAGAACCGCGGGTCCTGACCCTCGTTCTCACGGCTATACGCTACCCACATTTTAAGCCATGAACAAAAATTCCCTTCGTCTTCTCACATAGGGAGTTGTTTTTTGGATGGCAATTACCTCTCTCCGCAGAGTCTTAAATTTGCAGCGTTTTCATGTGAATCACCTTTTTTTCTGGTCTTCCACCCAGACAAGGTTGTCCTACGTCCAGTTGGGTTTTTTCCCAAGTTGGGGGTGTCCTTTTTGTCCGCCTACCTGAATATATATTTCTGACGGCGCTAAGTCCCGCCAGTTCATCGGGCCAGAAGGCTCGACGTTTCTAGAGCTCCGTCAGAGCCCTGCACATATCCTCGCCCAGAACAGTTTCCTTTAGAAACCTCTTTTTCTTCTCCCAGAAGGATAACGCAGCAGGCAGGCCGGGCTCTACAGATACTTTGATCAGATGGCTTAAATCCACCTTCCAGGGTGCTTATTACATTATTATAAAAAAAAAAATAAAAAAAATACATATATCATTAATGTTATTATTCTTATACTTATTATATATTTATACAGAACCATTCTTCCATGGTGCTGTATCCTTTCCGGCTGCGGGCACAGCACATTCTACTATGACCACCGAAACCTACTGGGCTTCTGAGCTATTGGGCACCAGGAGTTAGCACAACAAGTGTGTAAGGTAGTCACGCGGTCAGCATGCACAGGCTTACCAAGCGCTTTAGTGCTCTCAGTCCTCGGCAAATGCAGTCTGGGACACCGTACCCTCCAGGCGGCAGTAGCCCACCTGTAGGTACATTGTTATTTTTATCAGTAGTGATTTTCCATTGCTGTTCCCACCCAGGGACTGCTTTAGGACGTCCCACGGTCCTGTGTCCCCCAATGAGGCGAAGGAGAAAAGGAGAATTTTGTGTACTCACCGTAAATTCCTTTTCTCTTAGCCTCTAATTGGGGACACAGCACCCACCCTGTTGCCTGTTTCGGGCCGTAACTAGGTTCTCATCTTACTCCTGAGAGGTTATATAGTTGCCTGTTTATTTTACAGGCCTGCTTATACTGTTATTACGTAGTTGCCTGTTCGGTTACACGTTTTACCTTACTGTTATTATGTGGCTGCCTGTTTACTTAACAGGCCTTATTTTACTGTGATTCTTGTCTTTCTTCTGTTAATTCTCCTACTGCTTTAGCACAAAACTGGAGAAGCACTTCCTGCTCTAGGCTGTATATGCTGTAGAGGAGGAGCCACTTAACTCTTTTGCAGATTCTGCTTAGTGTCGCCTCCTAGTGGACAGCAGCATAACACCACGGTCCTGTGTCCCCCAATTAGAGGCTAAGAGAAAAGGAATTTACGGTGAGTACACAAAATTCTCCTTTTTTCATAGAAGGGTCATTCCATGTCAAGTGAACCAATGATTTTTACCTCTATATTTTTAATTTTTTTGAGATATTGTTATTTGATAACAGCATCTCAGACAATGCAAAATGTGAAGAGAAAAAAATTCTAACATCTTTTTTCTTTTTAATTGATTTTCAAAGTTTGGAAAAAGTGTGAATTTCGGTGTTGCCTGCCTTCACATTTCTCCTCATAACTCAGGCTAGAAGTAAGATAGAGAAATAAAATAAACACCATTCTACTCAGGACTGTACAGGCTTACACCAGATATGTCACAAGAATATCTTTGTTAATATTTTACCCATGCGAATGAAAAACGCTAAATTTTAAAACTTATAATTTAAGAATTACCAAAAATGCACGTGTCTGCTGTGCTCTTAGCCCCATCTGTACCAAAATTTGACTTGGGATCGCAATGGGATCATATTTTTAAATATTTAACTATTATAGCGTCAATGGATCATTCCATATCAAGTGCTCTAAATATGAATGTTTTTTACCTGACATCCTTAGTTTTTTTTATTTTTTTTTTCTATATGAAGTACAACTTTAGTTAATTATAATTTAAAATTTAGAATTTTTTTCTTCATCGGTTCATTTCTTACAGATTTTTAAAGTTTTGAAAAAGCGCAAATTTTGGCCTTACATTGTCTATCATATCTCAGGCTAGAAAAATAATGAGGTGGGAGAGGCATCATTTTTCTTAGAACGGTACGGGCTTTTATTTGATATGCCACAAGACTATGTTTCTTAATATTTTGTTAATAATTTGCATATTCATAAAGGCTCATCAACATAATGAGCTGGTCTATGAGTCACTGAATGTCTATCACATACACAATCTGACAAGATGATAGGAATCTATAGACTCGTTTTTAGACCACTTTGTGCTGCAAAAGTACAGTATACATATTAACAAAATATAACAAAATATTAAGGAACATAGTCTTGTGACATATCAAATGAAAGCCTGTACCTTTCTGACAAAAATGATGCCTCTCCCACCTCATTATCTTAATTATCTTCGATGTTAGAAAGTGATTTATTCAAATACTCTATTGTTAAATCAGGATTTATAAAATCCTCTGTGTTTGGAAGTTACAGATTCTCCAGAATGTTCTGCCTGCAGAGTATCTTTCTCTTTTGCAATTGCTTTCTTCATCTGTCACAAATGTTCATGCTTGCATTGAATAATGGATTTATATGAAACATCCAATCTTGGACAGGCCCAAGATTTTTTCTTGTTGTGTGTCCAGTTTGTTAAAGGGATTGCTACAGTATATACCGTATATACTCGTGTATAAGCCGACCCGTGTATAAGCCGACCCCCCTACTTTTGCCCCCAAAACCTGGGAAAATTTATTGACTCGTGTATAAGCCGAGGGTGGACCCCAGCACAGGTATACAGCCCCCATCAGTGTGGTATACAGCAGCCTCCCCAGTGGTATATACAGGCCCCAGCAGTGTTACAGCAGCAGCCCCAGTGGTATATACAGCAGCAGCCCCAGTGGTAGTATACACGCAGCCCCAGTAGTATATACAGCCCCAGTGGTAGTATACACGCAGCCCCAGTAGTATATACAGCCCCAGTGGTAGTATACAGCCCCAGTGGTAGTATACAGCCCCAGTGGTAGTATACAGCCCCAGTGGTAGTATACAGCCCCAGTGGTAGTATACAGTCCCAGTGGTAGTATACAGCAGCCCCAGTGGTATATTCAGCCCCAGTGGTAGTATACAGCAGCCCCAGTGGTATATACAGCCCCAGTGGTAGTATACAGCCCCAGTGGTAGTATACAGCAGCCCCAGTAGTAGTATACAGCCCCAGTGGTAGTATACAGCAGCCCCAGTGGTATATTCAGCCCCAGTGGTAGTATACAGCAGCCCCAGTGGTATATACAGCCCCAGTGGTAGTATACAGCCCCAGTGGTAGTATACAGCAGCCCCAGTAGTAGTATACAGCCCCAGTGGTAGTATACAGCAGCCCCAGTGGTATATTCAGCCCCAGTGGTATATTCAGCCCCAGTGGTAGTATACAGCAGCCCCAGTGGTATATACAGCCCCAGTGGTAGTATACAGCCCCAGTGGTAGTATACAGCAGCCCCAGTAGTAGTATACAGCCCCAGTGGTAGTATACAGCAGCCCCAGTGGTATATTCAGCCCCAGTGGTAGTATACAGCAGCCCCAGTGGTATATACAGCCCCAGTGGTAGTATACACGCAGCCCCAGTAGTATATACAGCCCCAGTGGTAGTATACAGCCCCAGTGGTAGTATACAGCAGCCCCAGTAGTAGTATACAGCCCCAGTGGTAGTATACAGCCCCAGTGGTAGTATACATACAGCCCAGTAGTATACAGCCCCAGTAGTAGTATACAGCCCCAGTGGTAGTATACAGCAGCCCCAGTGGTATATTCAGCCCCAGTGGTAGTATACAGCCCCAGTGGTAGTATATAGCCCCAGTGGTAGTATACATACAGCCCCAGTGGTAGTATACAGCCCCAGTGGTAGTATACAGCCCCAGTGGTAGTATACAGCAGCCCCAGTGGTATATTCTGCCCCAGTGGTAGTATACAGCAGCCCCAGTGGTATATTCTGCCCCAGTGGTAGTATACAGCCCCAGTGGTAGTATATAGCCCCAGTGGTAGTATACACACAGCCCCAGTGGTAGTATACAGCAGCCCCAGTGGTATATTCTGCCCCAGTGGTAGTATACAGCCCCAGTGGTAGTATACACACAGCCCCAGTGGTAGTATACAGCAGCCCCAGTGGTATATTCTGCCCCAGTGGTAGTATACAGCCCCAGTGGTAGTATATAGCCCCAGTGGTAGTATACACACAGCCCCAGTGGTAGTATACAGCCCCAGTGGTAGTATACAGCCCCAGTGGTAGTATATAGCCCCAGTGGTAGTATACAGGGCCCCAGCAGGGCCCCCCTCATAATTTGGCGCCCCCACCTCCCTTTCTGGGCCCCCCCGCATGCAGCGCTGCGCATATACATTACCTGTCTAGCAGCTGTCACCCTCCGATGGCTGATCGCGGCTCCTGGCTCCGGCTCCATCTTCCTCGCTGTCTTCCTGCTGTGTGACCGGGGCGCAGCGCGATGACGTCATCGCGACGCCAGCCGGTCACCTGACAATCAGGAAGACAGAGAGGAAGATGGAGCCCGGAGCCGGGAGCCGCGATCAGCCATCGGAGGGTGACAGCTGCTAGACAGGTAATGTATATGCGCAGCGCTGCATGCGGGGGGGCCCAGAAAGGGAGGTGGGGGCGCAAAACTTTTTAGGGGCCGTATATGACTCGCGTATAAGCCGAGGGGGCACTTTTCAGCCCAATTTTTGGGCTGAAAAACTCGGCTTATACGCGAGTATATACGGTATTATAAAATGCTGTTCCTTGAGAAGCAGCAGCCATTGCTCTGTGAGAAAAATGCAGTTAATATTAAGTAAGGAAAATGGGTAATAAAAATAAAGATTTACAGCACACTTCTACTTTATAATATTCTAATCGTGTCCGTCTGACGCCGAAATCGCGTGCCAGCTCCAGGGCGCTCATTGGTGGCCACTTAATTTCCCACCCCCCGCTCCATTTACCCCCCACCCCCACCACCACCGCAGCTCCATTTCACCCGGTGTTTACATCGGCGCTACAGAAGGTAATGAGTGGTCATGTGACAGGCTCTGTGCATGTCACTTCAGCCTACCTATCACATGACCGCTCATTACCTGCTATATCAGCGATGTAAGCACCAGGTGCGGGTGAGACCGGAGCGGATGGACGTGCGCTGACTATTGGCCCTCCATCCTGCGCTGACCACTGAGCCTCCATCCTGCGCTGACCACTGAGCCTCCATCCTGCGCTGACCACTGAGCCTCCATCCTGCGCTGACCACTGAGCCTCCATCCTGTGCTGACCACTGAGCCTCCATCCTGCGCTGACCACCGAGCCTCCATCCGACGCTGACTACCGAGCCTCCATCCTGCGCTGACCACCGAGCCTCCATCCTGCGCTGACCACCGAGTCTCCATCCTGCACTGACCACCGAGCCTCCATCCTGCGCTGTCCACCGAGCCTCCATCCTGGGCTGACCACCGAGCCTCCATCCTGTGCTGACCACCGAGGCTCCATCCTGCGCTGACCACCGAGCCTCTATCCTGCGCTGACCACCGAGCCTCCATCCTGTGCTGACCTCCGAGCCTCTATCCTGCGCTGACCACCGAGCCTCCATCCTGTGCTGACCTCCGAGCCTCCATCCTGCGCTGACCACCGAGCCTCCATCCTGCTCTGACCACTCTGCCTTCATCCTGCGCTGACCACTCTGCCTCCATCCTGCGCTTACCACTTTGCCTCCATCCTGCGCTGACCACTCTGCCTCCATCGTGTGCTAACCACTGAGCCACCACGCAGTGCTAACCACTGAGCCACCATACAGTGCTAACCACTGAGCCACCATACTGTGCTAACCACTGAGCCACCATACTGTGCTAGCCACTGAGCCACCATATACAGTGCTAACCACTGAGCCACCATATACAATGCTAACCACAGAGCCACCATACAGTGCTAGCCACTGAGCCACCATATACAGTGCTAACCACTGAGCCACCATACTGTGCTAACCACAGAGCCACCATACAGTGCTAGCCACTGAGCCACCATATACAGTACTAACCACTGAGCCACCATACTATGCTAGCCACTGGGCCACCATATACAGTGCTAACCACTGAGCCACCATACAGTGCTAACCACAGAGCCACCATACAGTGTTAGCCACTGAGCCACCATATACAGTGCTAACCACTGAGCCACCATACAGTGCTAGCCACTGAGCCACCATATACAGTACTAACCACTTAGACACCATATACAGTGCTAACCACTGAGCCACCATACAGTGCTAACCACAGAGCCACCATACAGTGCTAGCCACTGAGCCACCATATACAGTGCTAACCACTGAGCCACCATACTGTGCTAACCACAGAGCCACCGTACAGTGCTAGCCGCTAAGCCCCACCATACTGTGCTAACCACTGAGCCACCATATACAGTGCCAACCACTGAGCCACCATAGAGTACTAATCACTGAGTCACCGAATACAGTGCTAACCACTGAGTCACCGTATACAGTGCTAACCACTGAGCCACATTACTGTTCTAATTATTGAGCCACCATATTCAGTTCCAACCACTGAGCCACTATAGAGTGCTAACCACTGAGGCTCCGTATGCAGTGCTAACTACTGAGCCAGCGTATACTGTGCTAACTACTGAGCTAGCGTATACTGTGCTAACCACTGAGCCCCCGTATACTCTGCTAACCACTGAGCCCCTGTATACTCTGCTAACCGCTGAGCCCACATATACTCTGCTAACTACTGAGCCGCCGTATACTCTGCTAAACACACTGCTGCGGGCAGGAGTGGCCGGGGAACAGCGGCCGGGTGCGGCCCCCCACCCCGCCCCCTCCTGCCCGCACCCGGCTGTTGTTCCCCGGCCCCCTCCTGGCTGCTGTTCCTTGGCCCCCTCCTGGCCGCTGTTCCCCGGCCCCCTCCTGCCCGCACCCGGTCGCTGGCCCCCTCCTGCCCGCACCCGGTCGCTGGCCCCCTCCTGCCCGCACCCGGTCGCTGGCCCCCTCCTGCCCGCACCCGGTCGCTGGCCCCCTCCTGCCCGCACCCGGTCGCTGGCCCCCTCCTGCCCGCACCCGGTCGCTGGCCCCCTCCTGCCCGCACCCGGTCGCTGGCCCCCTCCTGCCCGCACCCGGTCGCTGGCCCCCTCCTGCCCGCACCCGGTCGCTGGCCCCCCTCCTGCCCGCACCCGGTCGCTGGTCCCCTCCTGCCCGCACCCGGTCGCTGGTCCCCTCCTGCCCGCACCCGGTCGCTGGCCCCCTCCTGCCCGCACCCGGTCGCTGTTCCCCTGGCCCCCTCCTGCCCGCACCCGGTCGCTGTTACCCTGGCCTCCTCCTGCCCGCACCCGGCCGCTGTTCCCCGGCCCCACTCCTGGCCGCTGTTCCGCGGCCCCCTCCTGGCCGCTGTTCCCCGGCCCCCCTCCTCGCCGCTGTTCCCCGGCCCCCCTCCTCGCCGCTGTTCCCCGGCCCCCCTCCTGGCCGCTGTTCCCCGGCCCCCCTCCTGGCCGCTGTTCCCCGGCCCCCCTCCTGGCCGCTGTTCCCCGGCCCCCCTCCTGGCCGCTGTTCCCCGGCCCCCCTCCTGGCCGCTGTTCCCCGGCCCCCCTCCTGGCCGCTGTTCCCCGGCCCCCCTCCTGGCCGCTGTTCCCCGGCCCCCCTCCTGGCCGCTGTTCCCCGGCCCCCCTCCTGGCCGCTGTTCCCCGTTCAACCACGCTTCGCTGATTGGTTGCGCCCGGCCGGTTGCCAGCAATCAGCGGTATTGGTGCGGGATTTAAACCCAGCTTCGCTTTGCATTATTCTTAAATCTTCATAAATAAACTACATACATATTCTAGAATACCCGATGCATTAGAATCGGGTCACCATTTAGGGCCCTTTCACATCAGCGTTTATTTGAACTCGCGGCAGATGCGGTGAAAAAAACGCATCTGCCGCGATTGCCGCATAACCGCTGCACTTGCGGCGCGGTTGCGGTAATCCCCATAGAAAGTATAGGGGGACTTGCGGCAAGTGCGGTTTTGCACTTGCAGCAGGTGCGGCTGCGAAAAAAACCACGGCTGACCGCGGTTTTTTTCGCGGCCGCACCTGCGGCAAGTGCAAAACCGCACTTGCCGCACTTGCGGCAAGTCCCCCTGTACTTTCTATGGGGATTACCGCAACCGTGCCGCAAGTGCAGCGGTTATGCGGCAATCGCGGCAGATGCGGTTTTTTCACCGCATCTGCTGCGATTTCAAATAAACGCTGATGTGAAAGGGCCCTTAGTGAGATATAACTGTCTTACTATAAAGTGAGTATTAGGGCTAGAGCACACACAACCTTTTCTGTCTGCGGGTAACTGCTGCAGCTTTTTCCTACTGAGTTTTCACTGTATCTGCATTAGTTTTTTCAATCGCTACTGAAAACGATGACAGATTTTTTTATATACGGTAAATAGTGAGAAATGCTGCTTTTATTGCAGCGATAAAGTAGTGCAAGCAGTAATTTACTCACTCTCTGAGTGTTTCAAAAAACACTGCATGTGTTTAACACCCTTATTTCTAGCACGGGATATGATAAAAAGTGTAAAGCCTATCAGGCCAAAATTTGCGCTTTTTTAAAACTTTAAAAATCTGTAAAAATTTAACTGATAAAGAAAAAAAATTCAAAACTTTTAATTTGTAATTAACTAAAGTTCTATTTCATGTAGAAAAATTTTTTAAAAATTTAAAGACGTCAGGTAAAAATCACATTTAGATCACTTGATATGGAATGACCCATTGACTTGACGCTATAATAGTTAAATATTTTAAGATATGATCCCATCACGATCCCAACTTGAATTTTGGTACAGATGTGGCTAAGAGCATAGCAGACACGTGAATTTTGGGGAATTTTTTAATTATACGTTTTTTTTGGAAATGCGTTTTAAAATTTTGCGTTTGCATTGGTAAAATATTAACAAAGATACTCTTGTGATATATCCAGTGAAAGCCTGTACAGTTCTGAGTAGAATGGTGTTTATTTTGTTTCTCTATCTAATTTCTAGCCCAAGATATGATAGAAAATGTAAAGCCAAACCAAGCCAAAATATGCGCCTTTTTAAAACTTTAAAAATCTGTAAAAAATTAACTGATGAAGAAAAAAATTGAAAACGTTTTATTTGTAATTAACTAAAGTTGTACTTCATATAGAAACATTTTTTAAAAATCTAAAGACGTCAGGGAAAAAAATTACTAATTTCTCCTTCGCATCATTGGGGGACACAGGACCATGGGGACACGGGATCATGGGGTCACAGGACCATGGGTGTATGCTTTTCTGCCGCTAGGAGGCGACACTAAGTAGAGATTTAAAATTGAGCCCTCCTTCCTGCAGTATACACCCGCACATAGGCGTAGATATTCAGTTTTAGCTTAGTATCGCAGGAGGCACATGCGGTCTGTAGCTCAGACCACATCTACCATTTTTATTGTTTATTCGTACCTGTTTTGTTAACACTTTCCCGAGAGCATGGGGACCCGAAGGCTGCACAGATCACGCAGGGACGACGGATCCTCATAAAGGACCCGCTCTCCCAGCCCGCTATCTCTGCCCAGAGCCAGCAAAAGCCATAGGGCTTAATTGCATTCCCCGGCAGGACAGGAGGACGCACAGGCCATCAGCATCCACAGGCCACGATGCCATCCCCCTGCAGGACAGGGGAACACACAGGCCACTAAATAGCTCTCACCTCCTCCATCAAAGGAGCAGGTGATTGAGCCCAGCAGATACCGTGCACCGATCCATTCCTAAGGGATCCGGTGCAGCAGTGGCTGCAACATCTGCACCCACCTCGGGCTCCACCGCCAGGCCAGCCTTATTCCTCTCAACCGCGGTGGCTCCATGCCGGGACGCGCACCGCCGATATGTTCGGGGTGCGCGCCCAGGGCAGGGAGCTGAAGCATCCAGAACGTCGCATTGCCGCTACCGGACGCCACCGCAGGCACCCGACGCAGCTCCCTGTAGCCAAAGCTACTTTAGGCCCCGAATTGTGCAAGGACTGTGAACCTGAATGTCCCACTTAGACTACCACTGACGCAGCTCCCAGTGCGTCTAACATTCCTCCATGGGGTATGGCACTGTCGCAACAGCTAGACTCCATAGTCCAAATGTTGCAGTCCCGTCCTGAGCCTTACACAGCCAGTGACCACAAACGGCACCACTCCCACTCCAGCAGGGGACATTCCCAGCCTACGGCACCCCTGCCCACTAGAAGACGGACTAATACCAGTCCGTCCCAGGGACGATCTCCCCTTCACCTAGTCACCGGTCTGAATCATTCTCCGAGGGGGAACTATCAGAACCAGATGCACCTCACGAGAGTGAGACCATGGACATCCGGGCAATGGTTGACAGTCTCATTGAAGCTTTTAACAGGACAATGAACATTAAAGACGAGTGTGTCACCACACCAGAGCGCAGTTTCTCATTCACAAAGACTAAACGCCCTCGCCGAGTTTTCTTTAACCACAAGGAGTTTAATGACATAGTCCAATGACACTGGGACCGGCCCGACAAGTGCTTCGCAGGCCGCAAGGCCATCAAGCCAAATATCCCTTTGCCGCAGACCAGCAAAAAAAAATGGGCTGAGTCACCAGCCATGTTTTGTTAGCTAGCCGCAGTGTTGCGGCCAGGTAACAAAACCTTACTTAATCTCTCCGACAGTTCGTCTATCAAAAGATTCCAACAACCGCCAACTTGACAATCTAGCCACTCAATTTTTGAGGCCTCAGGAGTAGCTCTCTCTCCCTTGTTCGCTATGGTGTGGGTAGCCAAAGCAGCCGGATTCTGGATCCAGGCCTTACACGAAATGCTGTAAAACCCCGACCAGAACCTGGTCGACCTGCTCAAACTGCTTACAAAAGCACAGCAGTACTTCCTGCTAGCGTCCATAGATGCAGCCAACTGCTCTGTACTGGCAGCAGCAAACGCCATTTCCATGCGTCGAACCCTCTGGCTCAGGGGCTGGCACGCAGATTCAACATCAAAAAGATCCCTCATAAGTCTATCATACCAAGGAGGTCGCCTATTCGGCGAAAAACTCGACCAGCTCATCTCTGAAACCACAGGGAGAAAAAGCAAGTTTCTCCACCAACAAAGGTTCAAGCGGCCCTTTCACCGCCCGCAGTCACACTCACGCTCTCAAGCTTCCCAAGGAACACCAAGGTGGTCCAGTCCTAATGTTAACACAAACACAAGTCGGCTGACCCGCGGGCCCAACAGCTCTTCACTCTCGTTCAAAACCAATCAAACATGGAAAAGCCACCCTAAACAAACCCACTCTAAGGGTGGAAAACCACAAAGGTTTAACGCATGACTCCCCCCCTCAACCGCCCGACACCAACAAAACAGGCGGACATCTCCAGCTCTTCCGCGACTCATGGCTCAATGTTGTACACGACAATTGGGTCAGAGAACTGATGTCGTCAGGCTACAAGATAGAATTCGCATCTCGGCCCCCGAATCGTTTTTTCCTATAATGCGCCCCAAAAAGAAACGCCCAACCGTTCTTCGAGGCCATTAATTCTCTACTTAAAACTGAGGTCATAAAACCAGTACCAGAAAAAGAACAGTTCAAGGGTTACTACTCACACCTGTTCGTCGCTCCGAAAAAAGACGGAACAGTGCGTCCCATCCTGGACCTCAAACTTCTCGACAAGTTTGTAAAAATCCGACAGTTCAGAATGGAATCCCTGCGCTCGTTGATCGCGTCTTTAGAAAAAGGAGAATTCCTGGCAACCATCGACATACAAGAGGCATATCTCCACCTTCCCATTTTCGCACCTCACCAAAAATACCTGCGGTTCGCGGTACAAAAATGCCACTTCCAATTCGTTGCCCTACCCTTCGGTTTGGCAACCGCACCCAGAGTCTTCACAAAGGTCATGGCGGCTGTCATGACCATCCTCCACCTACGAGCAGTTGTCGTCCTACCATACCTAGACGATCTGCTAATCAAAGGCCCATCCTTCCAATAATGCGTCGACAGCATCCAAATAACAATGAACACTCTCTCTCGCCTAGGATGGCTCATAAACCTAGAAAAATTATCCCCAATGCCGGCCCAGACAATAAACTTCCTTGGAATGAGCCTAGACACCGCAAGAGGGCTAGTCATACTCCCTCAGGACAAGGCCACAGCAATCCGAAAAGGCGTGCACACTCTTTGCAGCCGCTCACCCCAGCCTATTCGCTTTGGCATGAGAGTCCTAGGAAAAATGGTGGCCGCAATGGAAGCAGTCCCCTTTGCCCAGCTACACTTCCGAGCCCTACAACTCTCCCTCCTCTCGGCCTGGAACAAAAGTCCCTTCAGCCTCGACCACAAGCATCGCTTACCCGCCCAATTTAAAAGAAACGCTCAAATGGTGGACACTACCATCATCACTCTCGCAAGGAAAATCCTTCCTCCCACTCCAGTGGCTGGTCGTAACCACCGATGCCAGCCTACTCGGCTGGGGGGCCGTCTATCGTCAGCACAAGGCTCACGGCCGTTGGACGCCCCAGGAGTCACTCCTCCCAATCTACATCCTAGAACTGCGAGCAATCTGATTAGCACTCCAACACTTCTAACACCTCCTGGCCGTAAGCCCCATCCGCATCCAATCAGACAACGGTTGTGTACATCAATCATCACGGCGGCACACGCAGCAAATCAGCAATGCACGAAGTAGATCACACTACATTTGACCGAAAAGACCCAGTCAATCATATCGGCAGTCCACATCCCGGGGGTGGACAACTGGGCAGCGGACTTCCTAAGCCGCCAGGGATTGGGCTCAGGAGAATGGTCCCTACATCCCGATGTTTTTCAGCAAATCTGCCGACGCTGGGGAACTCCCGACGTGGACCTCATGGCGTCAAGAATGAACGCAAAAGTCCCGGCCTTTGTAGGCAGATCCCAGGACCCGCCTTGCCCTAGGAGTGGACTCCCTGGTCCTCCCTTGGCGCCTATTCCAACTGCCCTACATCTTTCCTCCACTCCCGCTAATACCTCGAGTGATCAGAAAGATCAAGGCGGAAAAAAGCTCAAGTATTAAGTTGGTCGATGGCGTAGTGGGGTACTCGGATACAGGGACAAATGGTTACTTTGATGGGGGATCACGGCTGGTCGGTTCCTGGTTCCATGCCCTTGACCCTCAGTGGCGAGGATGGTGGATGGGAGGATGATGATGATGAATGGGGAAACGATAACGTGACGCCACCTGTGGTACCTGGTAACATGGATACCAGCGCTGCAGCCGGCCGCTGAGGTGATGGAGGTGCAGCTCAGAGTAGTACAGCTCCCCACAAGTGGAGCTTTACCTCAGGGCAGCGGGGGTAGATGAGGGGAGTAGGAATCCTCACCTTTATGATGCTGTAGGAACACTCCAGGCAGCAGAGCAAATAAGAACAGACACCAGATCAGCTCAAGAAGTTCTTTACTGTCTCCAGATGAAAAACAGGTACACAGTGCAGTCTGGTTTACTGGGGATGTAGCTACAGATTTGAGGTAACTTAGCAGAGTCTGTCGTTGGTGCCCTCTCACAACTTTCGGGGTCTGTGTTCCTCTTTTTTTTTAATTAGATGTTTTTATTATGATTATTCGCCAAACAGAAATACAATACGTTGCATCAAAGTTGCACATAAGCTTTTAACAATATACCCCAAGCTCCCCTTACAGAATATAACCCCAACATCCCTTCTCCCCGCCCCCTTCCCCTTTATACCGTAGACAGCAAATATCACATCTGGTATCCATGTCCCTACATATACAGTTTTGCCAAGTATAATGGCATTCGAAAAGCAGTATTATTTATATATAGCAAAGCTTTAGAACTTGCTTCGTATTTATAAGTTGACTTTAAAGAACAGTAAATCCCATTTACTCCGAGCACCCACCGGATGCTTCAGCAGGAATGTATGTAAAATATCTTTGTATATGGTGGTGATTACCCCCCTTTTAGTCCCCTCTATACAAAAATTATCAAGGACTATATCTTTCTGTACCTGGAGTCCAGGTTCCCGTCTCTGCCTTCTGAGTGCATTTTGGACCCTGAGATATCTATATCTATCTAATTCTATAATGCCAAATTCTTCCTTCAGTATGTCAAACTCTTTCAATTGTTGATTCACTAGAAATTGCGTCACGTATTGTATCCCTTTGGTACACCAGTCTTTCCAATCCCCAAGTTTGTATAATTCACTCAGTTTTTCATTCATCCAAATGGGAGTATATATGGTTAGGCCAGAAACTCCTCTTATTCTCTTGACTGTGGACCAAGTTTTATGTATTAGACACAGAGTGGGGAACTTCCCTCCCAACCGGTTAAATCTACTGGTCTCCAATCCCTGCACCAGAGGGCTTCTTCCCACAAAATAGGTCAGTACTGCCTGTATTGAACCACCACCTGTCTCCATAGACCAGCCTCTCAGATGTTGACTCTGAGACGCCAAAAAATATATCCATGGGTTAGGCAATGCCAACCCCCCCTCTTCCTTGGACCTTTGCAGAATCTCTAGCTTAATCCTGGCTTGTTTTCCCCCCCAAACCAAGTCTCTAAAGAGGGAGTTGAGTCTTTGGAAAATACCCCCCGGAAGCCATATTGATGAGTTGTGATGTATATAAAGGAGCTTAGGCATGAGTATCATTTTAGTCAGGTTGGCCCTGCCCACCACCGAGAGACGCAGCCAGCCCCAAGTCTGGGTCTTATCCCTAAGTTTAGCCAGGAGCTGCATCAGATTCAGTTTCATATAGTTTTCTATTGGCAGTGCAACCTGTACCCCCAAGTACTTAAATTGATCAACTAGTCTCAATTTAGTACACACCAATACTCTCCTGTCCACCACGTTCTCCCTGCCTATCATCATTAAGTTGGATTTGTCCCAGTTTATTCTTAGCCCAGACAGTTTCCCAAATTGCTCAACCTTCCTCACTGCCTGACTCAGGGAGTCTAGGGGGTCCCGGAGAAACAAAAATATATCGTCCGCATAAAGTGCAAATTTTTCCTCCACCGGCCCAAATTGAAACCCCTTAATCCCAGCTGCCCTACGAATATAAGCAGCCAAAGGCTCCAATGCCAGGGCAAACAAAAATGGAGAGAGAGGACAGCCCTGCCGTGTCCCTCTATTTAGAAGAAATTTCTCTGATCTCTCTCCATTTACCCTGAGTCTTGCCGCCGGGAAGGAATATAGCAGCCTCACCCATGATATAAATACCAGACCGAAACCCATCCGTTCAAGAACCAATCAGAGACAGTCCCATTCCACACTGTCAAACGCCTTATGGGCGTCTAAGGACGCCACCGCTCTATAGCCTGCATTATCAGCAGGTAATTGAATATTTAGAATTAACCTTCGCAGATTTATAGCTGTGGATTTGTTAGGCATGAACCCAGTCTGGTCCGGGTGCACCACTGTGTGGACGACCCCGGCCAACCTGGCCGCCATCACTTTAGCAAGCAGCTTGGCATCCACTGACAGTAGTGAAATGGGGCTATAGGATTCCGGCCTGCGGGCGTCCTTGTCTTCCTTAGGGAGTACCACTATCGTTGCCTCTCTCATAGATTCAGGCAGACATCCCTCCCCCAGTGCCCCCCAAAAAAACTCACAAAGCCTAGGCAGGAGCACCTCCTTAAGTTGCTTGTAGACCTCCACTGGTAGTCCGTCTGTCCCGGGGCCTTATTATTTGACATAGAGGCCAGTGCCTCTTCTAATTCCTCTGTAGTCAAAGGGCCTCTAGACTATCTCTGTTAGCCCCTGCCAAGAAGGTTGTAATCTCATCCCTGGATGCATTCAACGTAGAGGAATATAGATCCATATAAAACTGTTTAAAAATATTTAGAATGTCCCCGTGTCAGTGACTAGTGTACCTCTTTCATCGATCATACTATGCACAAAAGACGATTCTCTGTCTGTGTTCCTCTTACTCTCATTCACCTCTCTGAAGAGCTGCTTTGCCAGTCCCCTGGTCTGTTACTATTAGGTACGGTCCGTTCCTTACCAGTACGGACGGGAGCGACAACAAGCAAATCCTCCCGCCTCCGGAATTCGGTCCTTTCCCTAATGTGTCCTGTGAACTGAGGAAGAGGTACAGTCTGTGGCGCTATGGCTCCCTTCTGTCGATCCCACAGCTTGGTCACAGTCAAGGATAGATGTCTGACTGCCTCGGCTCCGGTATGCCGGTGTCAACCCTGGACTCCCCAGCCGGCTCCAACCAGTCCTGGATTGTCCCCTCCGTTTCTGGGTCACCCCTCTCAAAGGAGGTGCCCTCCTGTCAAGAACGCTGTCAGGCACGTACTCTCTGGCTGCCTTCCCAGTACTGTCTGACTAAAAACTAGCTCAACTGTCACTCAAGTCTCCCGCTCTACTCTAAGCTCCACCCCCTGGACCTACTGAATATACGGTCCCTATGCTAAGGTGGGCTAGTGTATGGGTGCTTAGGACAGATTCTGCATGAAACCCTGTATCCATGGCTATGGAGGCACTACACCTTCTGTTTGGGGTGCAGTACCTCCCTGTGGCACCTTCTTATAGGGGCGCCACAGTAATTCTTATCGCCCCAGACTGGCCACGATGGCATGGTACGCAGATCTCGTACAGCTCCTTACCAACACGCCCTGGCCCCTCCCAAACAGGCAGGATCTCCTATCCCAGGGCCCCTTCTACCACCAGAACTCAGGGGCCCTGTCTTTAACGGCGTGGCGATTGAATCCTGGATCCTGACCCAAGCAGGGTTTACACCAGAAGTCATAACCACCATGGTTAATGCCTGAAAACTAACATCCTCACGCATCTACCACCGCACCTGGAAAACCTATTTCAAGTGGTGCGAGGACCGCAACCGTTCTCCATCCCCTCAATTCTAGAGTTCCTTCAGAATGGCCTTGACGCTGGCCTAGCTCCAAACTCCATCAAAGGCTAAATCTCAGCCTTAAGTGTCCTTCTCCAATGCAAGATTGCGTCCAAATCACAGGTCAAAACATTCATCCATGGAGTTTCCCACACACGGCCTCCCTACAGGACACCATGTCTGGGACTTAAACCTAGTCCTAGGCGTCCTCCAAGAGCCCACATTTGAATCTCTGAAAGAAGTCCCTCTGATCCATCTCTCGTACAAAGTCACCTTCCTAGTCTCAATCACATCGATTAGGCGCATGTCCGAGCTGGCCGCCCTATCCTGTCAACCCCTCTACCTATCCTTCCATAAGGATAAAGTAGTCCTCCGGCCTTCTCCGTCCTTCTTGCCCAAGGTGGTATTCCACTTCCACCTTAACAAAGACATTGTCTTCCCGTCCTTCTGCCCAACTCCAGTACACCGTGCCAAAAAGCTGCTCCATACCCTTGACCTGGTAAGGGCCCTCAGACACTACATCTCCCGAACAGCCCCATTCCGCAAAACAGAAATACTGTTTGTCATTCCCAAGGGACCTAGAAAGGGAATGGCTGCATCTAAATCCACATTGGCACAATGGATCTGCTTCTCAATTCAAGAGTCCTACCGTGCCAAAGGAATGCCAATTCCAGAAGGAATCAAGGCGCACTCAACTCAGTCAGTGGGCGCCTCATGAGCCATTCGCCACCAAGCCTCGGCAACTCAGGTTTGCAAAGCCACAACCTGGACCAGCCTACATACCTTCACCAAATACTACCACATCCACACCCAAGGCTCTGCAGATGCAAGCCTAGGTAGAAAAATCTTGCAGGCAGCGGTTGCGCATCTGTAAGCAGCTGGCGCATGATGCTCCACTGCCATTAATCTAATTCCCATCCAGGGACTGCTTTAGGACGTCCCATGGTCCTGTGTCCCCCAATGATGCGATCGAGAAAGAGGTATTTTTGTGTACTTACCGTAAAATCGTTTTCTCCTAGCTCATCATTGGGGGGACACAGCACCCACCCTCTAACTCGTCTATAGTCCGCACAGCACACTATTATATGCTACTCGTACCGAGCCTGTGCAGTATCTTACCTAACGCCATTTGTACCTTATTACTTTACGTGCTCTCCTACTGCTTTAGTACTAAACTGAATATCTACGCCTACGTGCGGGTGTATACTGCAGGTGACTACTTGGTGTCACCTCCTAGTGGCAGAAAAGCATACACCCCCATGATCCTGTGTCCCCCAATGATGAGCTAGGAGAAAAGTATTTTACAGTGAGGACACAAAAATCCCTGTATTTAGATCGCTTGATATGGAATGACCCAGAACCTTCATCACAGATTTGGTCTCCTTGTGATCCATTGAGCACCACTTGTACTTATTCCAGTAGTTAACGAGCCCCTTTTCTGTCTATGTATTGGTTGCTGACTTAGATATTAAAATTTGCAGTCAACAAGTCACTGAATGTGTTGGTCATATGATGTCACAGGTATTGGTGTCCTGTATCAAGCACAGGGTCCAAAGCTATGCTCACTGGTCTAATAGTTAAATATCTTACTAATATAGTTCTATGTCAAGAAAACCTCTCTAGGATAATTTAATTATTTTTTTGTTAGCCCCCAAAATGATGTGTGTTTGTTAATCAGCTGTCTGATGAGGCTGTGCTCCTGAGTGTGCTTTGTCGTCTTCATTTGTCACAAGGTTCAGCCAGCATAGGTCATTGCTTTTAAAGAACCAGATAGCTCCTTAACCCCTTCTCGACCCGTGACACAGCATATGCGCCATGGTAACCAATGCGTTCCCGACCCATGATGCATATGCTGTGTCATCTGGGGATCGCGCTCCTGCAGGTCGAGTGAGGGTGTCACTGACCTGTCTCTCGACCTGCGGGTACATGGGGGACATGTACTACACCCCAGGGGGGGTCGCTTTACCTCCCCAAGGCTACAGGCGCGGTGATTGGCACTTGAAAGTGAAAAATCACCGCGCCTGTAATGTTTCCCTGCCTGCCGCTTCTCTCCCTGTCCTCCGATCTCCGCCCCTGTCATCTTCTACTTCCCCCCGCTTCTCCTTCCTGCCCCCGCTTCTCCCTCCTGCAGTCCGATCCCCATGCAGGGGCATTGAGCTGTGGAAAGTGATCTGACAGCTTGGACGCAGTGATGCACATAGTGGGTCACTGCGCCCGGGCTGTCAGATCGCTGCTCTGCAGCCCGATCCCCCTGCATGGGGATCAAGCTGCAGAAAACTACTACTAACATGAAGCCCAATATGTTACGAAAAAACTATCTCAGAATCGCTAGGATCCATTGAAGCATTCCAGAGTTATTACCTCATAAAGGGACACTGGTCCAGAATTGACAAAAATGCCAAGGTCATTAGGGTCAAAATAGGCTGGGTCATGAAGGGGTTAATAGTATACCAAATAGAGTCCAAACAATGTTGACACCTTTATGCTTTTTATGCCCTGAACCATGCCCGAATGAATAGATAGACCAATGATACAGTACAGAATGAGTACCAATATCTACTTAATATTTGCCTTTTTAGGAATTACAAAATGATTTAGACCGTGAGACTTCAACACTACAGGAACTAGAAGCACAAAAGCAGGATGCACAGGATCGACTGGAAGAAATGGACCAACAAAAAGCTAAATTAAAAGATATGCTGAATGATGTAAGGCAAAAGTGCCAGGAGGAAGGCCAAATGGTGAGTGTTTGTGCATACTGTTCTTTTTTGTTTGAATCTATTACACTGTCATGGCATTTGAGATAAAAACTATATTTTAAGTGATATTCAGTACAGATAAGTCAAATTTAACTTTAAAGACATGTTTTGGTGTTGCTGTAGTATAAGGCGGTTGACTAAAGGCCACTTCACACATAACGATATTGTTGCCGATATCGTTCAAAAGTCACATGTTCTGTGACGCCTGAACGATGTCGAAATTACATCGTTGCGTGTGACACTACAAACGATGAACGATCAGTCGGCTGATGATTCATCGTTTGATTTGAGGACAAGACCTCAAATCTATAGTTGGTCGCCCGTGGACATGCTGTGTGTGACACCGGGAGACGACCAATAAGCCAGCTCCCAGCGCCTCTCTGAAAGCGCTGGAAGATGGTATCCAAGGTAAACTGCGGTAACTAGGCAGGCGCGCTGCTAATACCCGATTATACCTTGGATACCAGCCTTCCCGCTCACGGCTGGTACCAAGTACACAGAGGGTAACTAGGACCCTGTTACCCGCTGTGTACCTTGGATACCAGCCGGTGAGCGGAGAAGGCTGGAAACAGGTATACATCGGGCATCTAGGCAGCACGCGCTGCTAGATACCCGCAGTTTACCTTAGATACCAGCTTGCTCCGCTTACCGCAGCCTGGCAGCAGGAGCAATACATCGTGGAAACGATATTTAAATCGTTTCCATGATGTCTCTGGTCCATTGATCGCTGGTGAGTCTGCCTGTGTGACAGCTCACCAGCGATCTGAACGATATTGTTAGCGATCGCGCGTGCATGTGATCACTAACAATATCGTTCTTCAAATTGATGTGTGCAATGACACCTTAAGTGTTGCCCTAGTAGCAGCAGGTCTTATATTTCTGGATCTAACTGTTTATCCTTTTCCAGTAAATCTTTCACTGAGGTATTAAATTTGCATTTCAAAGTTATCCCTGGTTAACATGTATCACTGGCTGTATGATTCCAGCCAGGTATATTTGGCTCTGAAACACTGAAGTATTTCAGAGTAAAACATACTAGAAAAGCCTTCTCTTCTGCTTCTGCCTTGTATTGATAGATATTTGTCAGTGTGTGTGTATAGGGAGAGACCTGTCAATTCAGGGCAGCAAGCAGGAAGAAGCTGCCGGGGCCTGCCTATCTGACTAGTCTACAATGCAGTCCCCAGTGGCAATTAACAGTTAGTTTCTGAAATACCACAGTGTCAAATATACTTGGCTGGGATCATGCAACCAGTGCCTGTTATATTCATCCCAGGGATTGGGCACCATGCACCAGCCAAAATGTTTACTATACAGCTGTGTTTCTAGAAATTGGAACGAAAATATAGGCCCCTACTAGCAATATTAGCAGTGTTGTTTTGATGGTTTTTGTTATTGGTAAATGATCTCATGTGGGTTCTCCCTGAAGCGGCCGTCACACGCTACGATAAATGGCTAGATATCGTTTAAGCGATCTGCGTTTTGATCGCTTAAGCGATATCGTTTTGGCATCGTTGCATGTAATCAAGCGATTTTACTATGTAAAATCGCTTGATCGTGACATCGCAGATCTGAGCTCCGGAGCTCAGATCTAGCGATGAACGATTTAACGATATGCTTCATCGTGGTTTGTGACACCACGATGAACGATCTCCCAGCGGCAGAGCCTATGCTGGGAGATGGTAACTATGGTACACGTCGGGTTACTATGCGCCGCGCGGCGCTTTGTAACCCGATGTGTACCATAGTTACCAGCGATTTTGCTGCCCCACATCGCTGGTGAGTCTGCCTGTGTGACATCTCACCAGCGATGTGAGCGATATTGTAAAGCGATGTCGACATCGCTAGCGATGTCGACATGTGTGACGGCCGCTTAAGGGCCACGTCACACACACAGATATCTGTGCAGATCTCTGGTTGCAGTGAAATCATGGACACATGACTCCATTTGTATACTGCTACAAAATGGAACAATATGTCCATGATTTCATTGCAACCAGAGATCTGCGAACAATATCTGCACAGATATCTGTGTGTGTGACGTGGCCCTTAGATTTGGGATGTAATCCCAGGCATTTTAGTGTAGACTGTATAAAAGCACATGGTGGGGGACTTTAAATAGGTGGCACTGTCGATATTCTTATCTCTTCCCCCAACCTCCCCGAAGCATATCATCAGTACATTAAAAAATGGAAACAAACAAAAAGTGATAATAAACCATTCCAAACACATTGAAGGCAGAATCACTGAATACTTTGGATTTAGAGGCATATTCCACAATATGCGACTATGTCTGAAGTATTTCCTTTTCTTTTTTCCTCCTGGTTTGGAATTAATACAAAATGAAACAAAACTGTTGTGGGAGAAGCACAATATAGTAGCCATTTCAATTAACATTTGTGTCCTTTTCTGGTTTCTCATAGATTTCCTCACTAAAAGTACAAATTCAGTCCCAAGAATCAGATGTACAGGCACAGGAAGAAGAACTTAATAGGGCCAAATCAGAGCTAAATAGATTACAACAGGAAGAGAACCAGCTGGAACAGAGTATCCAAGCAGGAAAGATTCAACTGGAGACCATTATTAAGTCATTGAAATCAACGCAGGAAGAAATTAATCAGGTACAGTCTAATTTAGAAATGAAACACTACTTGGCCATAATTTAAAATATTGTGAAATGAAAGAATTGACGAGTCTATAAGGCTACTACTCAATGTACAGAACTATGCTGTTTCCATTTTGCTGCTACATCTTTAATTAGCTGATGGGTAGAGGTGCATATAGCCCCTTGCTGGTAAGTGCCAGAAAGCACCATAAAATGTTTTTCTTTTTTTTTTCTTTTATTAAGAAGATGTCCAGGTTTGGGGAAAAAGTCTCCAGTCACCCTGTGTGCCTGCAGGCTTGCTGAATCGTCAGTTTGCGATGCACATGCTGTTGTCCAGTTTTCCAGTGCTGTCGTTTTGAGCAAGCGGTTATGTGATCACATGTATGCAATTTGCATACTAATGATCACCTCCCAACTAGATGCGTATGGCTTTTATCAATGGAACTACATTGAAAGATTCCTAGTATAAAGATGCATTAAATGAACAGTGAATGTCAATTCTTAGTTTTTTGTTTTTTTTTTTAAACATTCATTTTAGGGTAATACTGACCTTGCAATATGTTATTTATGTGGAGGAAAAAAAATGTTCGCTTTTGTGGGCATTTTGTGATAGCCGTAACAGTTTATATTTTCCAGATAGGGAGTTATGTAAAGGCTTGTTTCTTGAGTCATGGTGTTTATTGATATAATTTTACGGTAGATACAATGTCTTGATAGCCATTTATGACATTTTTTGAGTTGTTTAACCAGGTGAAAAGAACGCACTTATGCTGCTTTCATTTTTTCTTGTTAGGCTAGGGTCACACTTAACAGTCCACCCACGTTAGCTGGATGACGGTACAGCAGAGCCCAGCCTGCTGTAACGCTGACCGCTAACGGATGCTTCCTATGAACACTGATCTATAGAAACCCACTGTTTACTATGGATACAGCTTCACAGGAAGCCCCAGGCAGTGCGCTTATCCAGGACGCACAGGAAAACGTTGTCAGCACAGTTTTCCTGTGCGTTCTGGATAAGCGCACTGCCTGGGGCTTCCTGTGAAGCTGTATCCATAGTAAACAGCGGGTTTCTATGGATCAGCGTTCATAGGAAGCACCCGACGTTAGCGGTGAGCATTACAGCAGGCAGGGCTCTGCTGTAACGTCATCCAGCTAACGTGGATGACCTCTTAAGAGTGGCCCTAGCCTTACTCTGTTTACAGTTCTTAATTAATTGATCTTATATTTTCATAGATCAAACTTATACAAACACAGAGATAACAAATGTATATTTTAAAAAATGTTTTCTTTTTTCATTTTTAATGAGTAAGAAAAGAGGGGTGACTTGAAATATTTATTACTTTTAAATTTTTAAATCTTTTTTTTTTTTTTTTTTTTTTTTTTTTTTTTATGATTTTCAGTGCATTTTATAGTCTCCTTAGGGACTTAAAGCTTTCAAACCCCAACTTTATTATAATAGATGATTAAAGTCCCTCTCACCATTTGCTGGAGTGATTCTTACACCTATGTTGTAGAGAGCAGTCAGAACTGGCGTAATAGCCTCATCCAGCGTCTACAGGGTATACGCAACCTCTCTGCACTGATGGCACATACACCAGTTCTGACACTTCAATACGCCAGGAGCGAGAGTTTGCATATCTCCTGTAGACGCTGGATGAGGCTATTACACTAGTTCTAACAGTTCTCAACATCAGGGGTGTAAGAACCACTCCAGCAAATGCTCAGAGGGACTTTAATCATAATTATAATAAAGTTTGGGTGTGCAACAACTTGTGCTGCCCCTCACCAGGTTCCCCACAGTATAAGTATGCCCACATAAATTTTTATTATCCTTTTCACAGAATATGATAGGGCACAAGCCCTTCTTGTGAGGCAGGTGTCACTTTCTCACAGCTTACCTAAAATCTGGCACACACAGGACACAAATCTGCACCTCCCCGCCCAAATACGTACCAAAAACGCAGTATCAGCATGACACCTTTTTTGGTGCGTAGTTTTGTCAGAGGATTCAGATTTTTGTCTCCAGAAATCTGCACCTACGTTTTTATCATGGGCACATAGCCTTATAGCAAACATTTTGGGCTCGTCTGAACACTTCCAAAGTTAGATTATGACCAGGATGCCATAACAGCTGCTTTGCCTTTTATTTCAGTACACACACAAGAAGTGGCTGCTGTTTTTAACCTTACAAGCATTCTTTAAGGATGTGGTTTGTCTGGTTTTCATCCTCTTCAGCCTATTTTAGATACCTTATTGCAAATTTTTAGCCCACTGCCTTTCACTAATTGTAAAATACAAGTGAGTTTACAATGATAACTGATGAAAGTATATACCGTATATACTCGTGTATAAGCCGACCTGTGTATAAGCCGACCCCCCTACTTTTGCACCCAAAAGCTGGGAAAAGTTATTGACTCACGTATAAGCCTAGGGTATGAAATGCAGCAGACCCCCATCCTATTATATAGCCCCCCGTCACTGGTATATAGCGCCCCTCAGCAATGGTATACAGGCCCCTCAGCAGTGGTATACAGGCCCCTCAGCAGTGGTATATAGGCCCCTCAGCAGTGATATACAGGCCCCTCAGCAGCGGTATACAGGCCCCTCAACAGCGGTATACAGGCCCCCTCTGCAGTGGTATACAGGCCCCCTCTGCAGTAGTATACAGGCCCCTATGCAGTGGTATACAGGCCCCTGTGCAGTGGTATACAGGCCCCTGTGCAGTGGTATACAGGCCCCTGTGCAGTGGTATACAGGCCCCTGTGCAGTGGTATACAGGACCCTGTGCAGTAGTATACAGGCCCCTATGCAGTGGTATACAGGCCCCTGTGCAGTGGTATACAGGCCCCTGTGCAGTGGTATACAGGCCCCTGTGCAGTGGTATACAGGCCCCCTCTGCAGTAGTATACAGGCCCCCAGTGGTGGTATACTGGCTCCCAGCAGTAATACACAGCCCCCCCTCCTTATTATGGGTCCCCCAGGCTGCGGCACCTGTCAAAATAACAAACATTTTATACATCACCTTTCCGGCGCAGCTCCTCCGGTCCCGCCTTCTTCCTGCTTGTGCTGGCTTCTAGTGCTGTGACCGGGCGCAGGAGATGACGTCATCAGCTGCGTCCGGTCACATGACACAGGCACAAGCAGGAAGAAGCCGGGACCGGAGGAGCTGCGCCGGAAAGGTGATGTATAAAATGTTTGTTATTTTGACAGGTGCCGCAGCCTGGTGGACACATAATAAGGAGGGGGGGCTGTGTATTACTGTTGGGGGCCAGTGTATTGCAATATGCACGGCATATTCATTGCACTAATGAGGCGGCCCCACGTGACCGCCCGCGGTCACTGCGGCCCCCTTCTGCCTCCTCCAGCACCCGGTCACAGCCCCCCCACCCCACAGCATACCGAGTGACTCGCGTATAAGCCAAGGGGGGACTTTTCAGCCCAATTTTTGGGCTGAAAAACTCGGCTTATACGCGAGTATATACGGTAGTATAAGGTAGTAAACCAGTACAATAAACTTTTTGATACCGTATTTTTCGAACTATATTATGCACTGGACCATAAGACGCACCCAGATTTTAGCGGAGGAAAATAGGGGGAAAAAATTAAGCAAAAAATGTGATTATAATGCACCTTTATCGGTGTGTAGGGGGAAATCTGCTCCTGACACTGTTATGGGGGTAATGTCTCCATCCTGGGCCCCTTCCAGGTAATGTATAGCCCCCTATCCTGTATATGATCCCCCATCCTGTATATGGACCCCCAATCCTGGATATGACCCCCGCATCCTGTATATGATCCCCCATCTAATATATAAAGCTGAATGTGTGTATGTATGTCCGAGATTGGCATCTACACCATCGCAACTACAGCCAGAAAATTTTGCACAGTCACACATCTGGACCCCGAGAGCGTCATAGGCTATGTTGTGAGGCGAAATTTTAACCCCACGCGTTCCAATTCACCAAAAAATGTTGGCCCTATCTACATAATGGAGAGAAAGTGACATTTACCAGTTGACAGTTGTGAATGAGAGGGGCTTAATGACAGCACCAAAGACTTTAGAAGTTACCTCAGGGAAATGGTGTATCAGTGTCCGCGCTGCTGAAATCCCAAGAAAACGATCCGGAAACCATATGTAGGTTGCATCAATCATCCATTTATTCCTTTCCTACGCGTTTCAACACTGTCCTAGTGTCTTCCTCAGTTATCCCTGAGGAAGACACTAGGACAGTGTTGAAACGCGTAGGAAAGGAATAAATGGATGATTGATGCAACCTACATATGGTTTCCGGATCGTTTTCTCGGGATTTCAGCAGCGCGGACACTGATACACCATTTCCCCTGAGGTAACTTCTGGATGATTCCCACGTGCATGTGGAAGGTGGAAGTCCTGCAGCAGCTGCATTTAATGCCAAATGCTTTTACACCAGTTGTGGTCTCACAACTGTGCTAGGTGAGTGAATTCATACCCACCGCATACATTAGTGTCACTAGTGATAGGGCACTATTGCGCCTCTTGTTCCCCCCCTATTTTTTTACTTTAGCACCAAAGACTTAACAGCATATACCAGCATATAGTCACTAAGGTGGGGCCCTGACATGGAATATTCACCATGCACGGGACATGTATACACACCACATGCACACAAAGAGTAACAGCTAAGATGGAGCCCCAATAATGGATACTCACCTTGCACCCGAACACAAACACACACCACAAAGAGACACACACCACACAGACACCCCACTCACAGGGACACACACACATACACACCCTATAGGGACACATGCACTCACCCCACAGGGACACACACACCACAGACACATACACACCCCACAGGGATGGACACACACCACAGAGACACCCCTCCCTCCCACAAGGACACACACCCCAGGGACACACACACCACACAGACAGACACAGATGTGCACAAATCGACTCACACAACTCGCATCATACGTCTCGTATCTTTCATTTCGAAAAATAAAAATCTGATTAAAAACAGCCAATGTGCAACACATGTGCCATATAGGGAATTAAGGCAGATGTCAGTCACATGAGCTGTCTATTATGTGTATGTGTGAGGTAACATATACTGCCTGGCCAGGGGTGGGTTTACTGTTGGCTGGAGATTTATTAGGCTGCCTATAGCAATCAATCACAGCTCAGCTTCTATTTTCCTACAGGTCATTAATATGACATATTCAAATTCTATTTTGTTATAGCTAACAGCAGTTATTTATTAACCCGGGCGTAGCCAGTTAGTACAGCTAGTCCTGTATATGATCCCTCATCTTGTATGTGATCCCCATTTTGTATATGATCTCCCATCCTGTATATGATCCCCCAACCTGTATATGATCCCCCAACCTGTATATGATCCCCCAACCTGTATATGATCCCCCATCTTGTATATGATCCCCCATCCTACATATGATCCCTCATCTTGTATATGATCCCCCATCCTGCATATGATCCTCTATACTGTATATGATCCCCCATCTTGTATATGATCACCCATCTTGTATATGATCACCCATCCTGCATATGATCCCCCATTCTGCATATGATCCCCCATTCTGCATATGATCCCCCATTCTGCATATGATCCCCCATTCTGCATATGATCCCCCATCCTGCATATGATACCCCATCCTGTTAGATGATACCCCATCCTGTTACATGGTTCCCCATCCTCTATATGATCCCAGATCCTGGATATGGCTGTCACGCTGTATGGCCTCCCATCCTGCTATATAGCCCCTCCACATCCTAGCGGACACACAAAAATAATAAACAGTTTTACTCACCCTCCGTCACTAGCTGCCTGCAGCATTGCTGCCGTCTTCCTGTCTCTGTGCCCAGCTTCTGATCATGTGACTGGGACTCACAGCGATGATGTCCCTGTGTTGTGTCGGTCACATGATTGGATGCTGAGCACAGAGACAGGAAGACAGCGGTAATGCTGCAGGCAGGTAGTGAAAGAAGATGAGTTAAAGCGTTTATTATTTTTGTGTGTGCGCTAAGATGGGGGCCATATCCAGGATGGTGGGGTGAGTATAGGCTCATGTAATATGCACCTATGACAGACATGGTGACGCAGTGCACATTACATGAGTCTAATGAGCGGGCCCATGTGACCTCCTGCTATCTTGCAGCCCGTGCCAGCCTCCTCTATTCGTTCCAGAGCCGCTGCTTAACCAGCACAGCCACACAGCCAGCACATATCTGGACCTTAAGACGCACCCCCACTTTACCCCACAATTTGGGGGAAAAAAAGTGTGTCTTATGGTTTGAAAAATAAGGTGTCTCTTCAAATCGCATCTGTAAACCTTTTCAGGAAAATCTGTGCACCAAAAGCCAAATGGCACTCCTACCCTTCCATGCCCTGCCATGTGCCAAAATGTTTTTTTTTACCCATATGGTGTAAATGGTCAGTTTCTCCCAAATGGTATTTGGGAGAAATTGTGTAACAAATTGGGAGACCCATTTTCTCCTGTTAAGCCTTTTGAAGATTAAATATTTGGGGTCAAAACATAATTTTTGTGTGAAAATTTAGTTTTTCATTCTTATAGTTCCCAAAAGAAGCGTCACTTGTGGGTTTCTGTTCTTTTTGCATCTTGGGCTCTACTAATATAACATTGCGTCCACAAATAAGTAGTCAAATAGTGTTCAAATAGCTGAGAAGCCGGGCACCACACCTACACAAGCTTTTCAAAATTGCTGTCTTACTATATACGAATGGCACATTTCAATAGTGCGTACTTGTCACGGGATGCTACCCATAAACAACATTATTGAGCAAAAAGGAAAGAAAAAAGGTGCACTCACCCGTATATCACATTTGCACTAAGAGCATTTATTTCGATGAAAGGTTACATGATGCAGGAAGGGAGGAGAAGGAGCGGACGACGAGTTGTTTCGCGCCGGGTTGGCGCTTCCACTGGTCCTCTGGAAGTGGCAACCAGCGCGAAAAGACTCGTCGTCAGTTCCTTCTCCTCCCTCCCTGCATCATGCAACCCTTCACCGAAATAAAAGCTTTAAGTGCAAATGTCATATATGGGCGACTTCGCCTTTTTTCTTTCCTTTTAGTCAAATAGTATCCCTTCACCGCACGGCATTCCCAAACAATAGATTCCAACCACATATATAATATTGAGGAGTTTAGGTGAAACTGCCTAACACATTGTTGAGTTTTCCTTTTCTACTTATACCCCTAAAGTAAAAAAAATTGGGGCAAAAGAAACATTTTAGTGGAAAAAATAATTGTTCTTTTTTTAGTTTTTCATTCCACTGTGAAGTGCCTGAAGAACTAACAATCTTCTTGACAGCAGTTTTAAGTACTATATGGGGGTTAGTTTTTAAAATGGTATGATTTTGAAGAGTAGAGTTTTCTGACATTTAGGCCCCTCACAATCATTTAACCCCTTCACGACTTATGACGCACATGTGCGTCATAGGTCACCTCTCACCCTTTAATGCGAGCTCACGCTGTGAGTACGCATTCTCCCCCGCACATATCAGCTGATCTCATCAGCTGAGATATGTACCTATCACCACTGTTCGGATCAGCAATTCGATCGGCGATGTTAACCCTTTGGACCTCGCTGTTAGTCACTGACAGCATGATCCAAAGCCCCGCAGTGGGGATTGCGCTGTTCCCTGCAGGGATCACAGGTCCCATGAAGCGATCGTTGTACCTCGATCTTTTAGTTTCAACAAAATTTTATTGTGACAGAAGAAAAGTAGATGCGTACAAACAATTGTTAATCAATGCAATGTGAGAAAAAAATAGGAAATAAATCAAATAAGACAAATAAATAAAACAAATGAAGTGGCCCCCTCGCAGGGGGTTCAGGTTCATATATCAAGGCGTTGTTATATACTTTATAATTTGGTGTTAATGCTAAGAGATGAGAGAGTAATGCAAGAAGATTAAAGTAAAAAAAAAAAAAAGAGAAGAACGTATCTGGAGTAGCGGGGAAGCAGCATGTTCGTAGCAGTTCAGCAGGGGTTAGCTTTTTTTTTGGGGGGGCGGGGGAGGTAATTCTATGGGATGGCGTGTGGGTATCTATGGATTGTTCATTGATCTCGTCATGAAGGTGCTTCACTTTCTTTATAGAGCTTAGTGTTATTGTGTGTTTTACATTGATAGTGACATTACTCTCTGAAGGTCGTGGTCTTCGTTTTTGGTTATCCAGGGTTCCCATATAGCCCTGAAGAGGTCCATGGTGTCATTTCTGGTTGCCTCTATTTTCTCAAAGAGCATTATGGAGTGGATACCGCACTTTACTTGCTCTAGTGATAGCAAGTCTGTGTTCCATTGTTTGGCTATGTGGTTTTTGGTGGCCATGGTTATGTAGGTGAGTAGCCGATATGCTTTGTTACTCACATTAGGTGGTTTGTCCCCAAACAGTAGTGCTGGTGGAGTGAGTGTGAGTTTGTAACCTAGAGTGAAGTCGATTAACTTTATGACTTCATTCCAAAGGGATTTTACGATGGAGCATGTCCACCATGTATGGAGTGTGTCCCCTACTGTGTCACAGCCTCTGAAGCATCTGTCAGGCTTGTAGCTGTATATGTTGTGTAAGAAGCTGGGGACACGGTGTGTCCTGTGGAGAAGCTTAAAGGACGTTTCCGTTAGTGATACCTGATGGCTTCCCTTCATGATGCTTTCGTGACATCTGTACCAGTTTTCTGGTGTGAGCGTGATTCTCAGGTCTAGTTCCCATTGCTCCATAGCTTTTAGCTTACGACTATCCTTTTGGTGGTTAAGCGTGGTGTATATTTGGGATATTGATCCTTTTCCCAGGGGGTCATGTATGCATTTGAGTTCAAATGCTGTCACTTTTGGGTGTGTTATAGTTTTGAGTATGGAATGTATGAAGTGGTATATTTGCTCTAGTCTGAAGGTTTCTGTGGGTGGGATTTTATATCTTGTAATGAGTGCGTGCTTGGGCATAAGTGTCAAGAGGTTAAGGAGATGCTGTAGTGTGCGTACGTTGTTTTGTTCCTACCATGTGTGGTTTTTGGAGGAGACCCCGGGTTGAAACATTGGGTTGTTAAATAACTCCAATAGTGGTGATGGGTGGGATTGGAGGGAGTGTTGGAATCTTATGGATCTCCATAGTTGTAGGGTGTGGAGGGTGTATGGTGAGTATGTGTTTAAGTTTTTTGGTAGAGACCCTGTGGCCCAGAGGAGACCTCTCAAGGTGTATGGGGCTAGTTGTGAGTTCTCTATGTGGATCCATAGGAGAGTGTTCTGCTCTTCATGTATTGTTGCCATTTGTGCTGCCCTGTAGTAGTGTATGAAGTTCGGCATCGATACACCTTCTTTTTGCTTTGTGTTTATGTAAAGTCTGCATGGATATGCGTGGTCTCTTATGATTCCATATGAATCGGTTGATTTGGGAGTGGATTGTTTTGAATATGGACTTTGGTATTGGTAGTGAGCGGAAGAGATATAGGAATTGGGGTAGTGTGACCATCTTTATCGTGTGCACTCTCCCTAAAAAGGAGAGCGTTGGGGGTTGACCATTTGTTTAGATTCTGTTCTAGTTTTTGCAATATGGGGCTGTAGTTATATTTGTATAGGGTGTTTTTATGTGATGTTAGGTTGGTTCCGAGATAGGGAATGTAGTGCTCTTTGTGTGTAAATTTAAAGTCGGATAGAATTCGGTTTCGGTCATTGGCTGGGGTATTAATAAACATTATTTCCAACTTATCCTCATTTACTTTAAGTCCTGAAATCTCCTCGAATTGTTTGCGGATGGCTATCAAATTTGGAAGCGATATGTGGGGGTTCGTTAGGGTCAGTAGTAGGTTGTCTGCGAAGAGGCTTACTTTATAGGTGTGTTTCCCTATTTTTGGGCCTGTGATATCTTGATGGGATCGTATCTTTTGGGCTAGGGGTTCCATGATCATAGCGAATAAGGCCGGTGATAGGGGGCATCCCTGCCTCGTGCCTCTTTTTATGAGTATTGGTTTCGGGGAAGTGGATGGGAGTTTTAGATATGCGATTGGGTTGTTGTAGAGGAGTTTAAGGGCGTTTATCAATTGTTGAGGTAACCCCAGTCTGTTAAGAACTTGGAATAGGTATGGCCATGCAACTGAGTCACAGGCTTTTTCTGTGTCTAGAGCCAGGACAGTTAGGGGTGAGTTGGATTTGTTGGCATTGTGTATTATATTGAGGTTCCTACGTATGTTGTCTGGAGCTTGTCTCGAAGGTATGAAACCCACTTGATCTTTGTGTATAAGATTAGGGAGGCAGGTATTTATTCTGTTGGTTAATATGGCCGTGAAGATTTTAAGGTCTATATTTAATAGGGAGATGGGCCTGTAGTTCTTGATGAGTAGTGGGTCTTATTTTGGTTTTGGGATGACAGCAATATGTGCGGTGTAAAATTCTTGGGGCATGGTTTGTCCTGAGAGTAAGCTGTTGCAATATGTGCGTATGTGGTTTGTTAGTGTGTCCTGGAATTTTTTGTAGTATAATGCAGTCAGTCCATCCGGGCCTGGTGCTTTACCTGCTTTTAGTTGTTTGATGGTGGTCAGTATCTCTTCTTCTGTTATTGGTGAGTGTAGTTTCACCACGTAGTTTGGGGTTAGGGATGGTAGTGGTGTAGTGGCTAGGAATTCGTCAATTTTGGGTTTGGTGGAGTGTGGATTGTCATTATATAAATTCTAGTAGAATTTGTGGAATGCGGCGTAGATTTTATTTGGGTTGTGGGTGGCATGTGATTGTTCATCTTTAATTGAGAAAATCGTGTTTAGGCATACTTTGTCTCTGAGTTTGCGTGCAAGCATTCTGTCCATCTTATTGGAGTATTTATAAAACGTCGCTTGTGTCCACCTAATGTCTCTTTCAGTGCGGTTTGTCAGTATTGTGTTGAGTTGTAGTTTTGTGTCGAGTATTTTCTTGGTGAGATATTTGAGGGGTGGGATTGGTAGGCAAATTCCAGTGTGGCACAGTCAAGTGTGGGAGAACACACGATTGTTATCTTAAGAAATATTTATTGAAAGTTACATTTTAAGAAAGTGCACTCCTGGGTTAGATTTATGATAAGTTGGAAGTTACAATTATCTTATTATTTGATCAAAAATTAAGTATTTGATAGCAGGCTTCTTGTCAGGTCCGGTAGACAGAGACAGATGGGCCCTTGAGGCTAGAGATGTGTTTTCAGAGGTGAAGGATGGTGCTGGTGTAATCTCCTCAGACGTTCTGAAGGATCTGATGGAATTAAAACATCAGAGAGTACAACACTACCTTAACCTCACGAGGGAGGAAAGAACAGCCCTAGAAAAAATATAAAAAAAATGATCATCTAATAATAAAACCAGCCGATAAGGGTGGAAATCTGGTATTGATGGATCACAACATTTATAAAACCATGTGTACCAGTATATTGGATGGTCAGATTACATATACTAGACTAAAAAAAGATCCGATTTAGGACTTTCAATGCGAATTGGAACATATACTAGCGGAGGCATTTGAGGAGGGTATCATATCTACCGTGTTTCCCCGAAAGTAAGGCCCTGTCTTACATTCTTTTGGGGGCCAAAAGTGGCCCCCGGCCTTACTTTCGGGGGGGGCCTTACATTGGGTGCCCCAGCAGTGTGGCCTACAGGCCCCCTCCTGCTGGGACACTGCGGGAGCGGGTCGCACGTCACGTGCGCCCGCTCATTACATATGCACTGCATCCCCCTGTCAATCAGCGACAGGGGGAGCAGTGCATTATACTGTATATATGGGCCCCCTATTGCTGGCACACTCCCCCCTGTTATGAGGCCCCCACCGCTGCTGCTGCTGAAGACATCTTACCCTCCAGGGTCTTCTTGCAGCAGCCAGCGCGTCCGTCCGTCCTCTGTACTCGGCGGTCTCCCGGATCATGTGACCCGTCGCAGCGCATGACGTCATTGCAACTGCGACGGGCCGGTCACATGATCCGGGAGACCGCCGAGTACAGAGGACGGACGGACCCGCTGGCTGCTGCAAGAAGACCCTGGAGGGTAAGATGTCTTCAGCAGCAGCAGCGGTGGGGGCCTCATAACAGGGGGGAGTGTGCCAGCAATAGGGGGCCCATATATACAGTATAATGCACTGCTCCCCCTGTCGCTGATTGACAGGGGGATGCAGTGCATATGTAATGAGCGGGCGCACGTGACGTGCGACCCGCTCCCGCTCCCCCCCCCCTCCGCTAGCGGCCTTACATTGGCCCCCCCGGTTGTAAGGCCTTATAATCGGGGGAGGCCTTACATTGGCAGGCCCCCCCTTTACCCCCAGGCGGCCTTACAATCGGGGGGGCCTTACTTTCGGGGAAACACGGTAAGAATGAGAAAGATTTTATGTACAACAAACACCCAGTTACGGCAGTCTTTTATTCACTGCCCAGTGTACATAAAGGCCTAAATCCACTAAAAGGCCGCCCCATCGTATCTGGGATAAATTCCAGCACCCAGAACTGTGGAATATACCTTGATAAGGTTCTCCGTAGTTATGTCACCAGTTTGCCATCATATATACGTGACACTTTGGATTTGATTGGCAAGTTGGATGGCATTACGGTGGGACCTGACGTACAGTTAGCCTCCATTGATGTGGAGGCACTGTATAGCAGTATTCCCCCTGAAATGGGACTTAGGGCAGTTGAATACTATCTGAGAAGCCATGGTACACAGTACAATAAACACAACAAGTTCGTTTTAACCCTGCTTGAATACATTTTAACTCACAACTGTTTTGAGTTTGATGGTAAGTTCTACCACCAGCGCAGGGGCACAGCCATTAGGAGTTCATGTGCCCCTAGCTATGCTAATTTGCTCCTGGGCTGGTGGGAGGACACAACTGTCTTCACAGAGGATGAGACATCATGGTGGTACCCCCAGATATTCTGGGGGTGCTCTATTGATGACATAATGATACTGTGGAGAGGTGGTGTCGAATCATTTGAGAACTTTATCAGACAGTTGAATGAGAATGAGATTGGTCTGCGTGTCACGTCAGAAATACATGAGGACTCCATCAACTTCTTAGATGTCACGATTTATAAGGATGGGAAAGGTGGCCTACACACAACTATTTTTAGGAAATCCACAGCAACAAACGACCTCCTAAGATGGGACAGTCCTCATTCTAGAGGTCTAAGGGAGGGAATACCATAAGGCCAATACTTAAGAGCGAGGCGGAACTGCTCAGATACCATCAGGTTTTATGGTGAAGTGAAATAAATGAGGGATTACTTCACGGATAAGGGATATCCATTCAAAATATTGAATAAGGCGTTTAAAAACACATGTCAGAACAACAGGGATACCCTTTTGAAACCGATGGATAAAACATCTAATGAGGTTGTCCGCATTATTGGAACCTTTGACAATAAGTCAAATGAGGTAAGGGCATTTTTGAAAAATACTGGGGTATACTCATGACCGACCAGGATGTGGCACCATTAATCCCCAATAGACCAGCCATCACTTAAACGAGTGGACGATCCATGCGAGATCACTTGGTGCACAGCCACTATTGCCCCCCTAAGAAAACCAGAACCTGGCTTGAACAAAGACAGGCAGGTACCTTCAGATGTGGTACAAAACAGCCCAAAGTAGCACCACGGGAGAAATCTTCTCGAATCGACAATTTGCTAATTATAAGACAGAAGGAGTGGTATATCTATTCCAGTGCTCATGTTCTATGGACTATGTAGGGAAAACAAAGAGGCAACAGAGGAGACAGATAGGGGATCATTTGGGGGACATCAGGAATGAAAGGGACACACCTATCTCGAGACACATCAGAGAGGTACATTGGGGAGGCATAGGGTGTATCAGATTACAGGCCCTGGAGGTGGTGGATAGACCGAAACGCAGAGAAGATTAGGATGGGGAAATCCTAAGAAGAGAAACCAAATGGATATACAGGTTAATAACCACAGGGATAGGCGGCCTTAATGAGCAGATCTTATATACACCATTCTTGTAAATTCCAGATTTGGGAATGTGTACTTTGGTCTCTTGGGAGTCATTTGGTCTCTAATAGCATACTACGTGTGACCTAATAACTGTACGGAGGACCTGTTATAATCCTATTACTCCGAATGGATTTTGGATATATAAATATCATGGTCTTATTTGAAGACTTATTTATCTGAAGCAGTGTCTATATAAACTATGAATACAATTGGGATCAGTATTTGTGTACAGCAGATATGTGAAGCAATTTAGTGGGAGGCTTATTTTTCCTGCCCATAATAGTCACTGGGGAATAATTGGGGACTGTTTTGACCAGATGCGGTCATATTTGTGTAACCAGGCTCCTGATCGTAGAATTGAGTAAAAGGACCCAGTCTGTAGATATATCTTATCATATACTAATGCATGTTTGATCTAAGATGGTCTAGTAGGATAGCAATGGTGCATCATGGGTATATGGATTTCTATATGCACTGGTGTAGTTCCATATGCTAAGCACAAGCTGCCACTATAGACTTTCCCCTAAAGTTCCCTGTTCCACTGCACCGCCGATGACGGATTGTGCTGTACAGAGACCGGTGTGGAGGTTTTGGGGCATTCTGGTTCTCCAGTGACACGTTTTCCGGTGTGTGGAATGCAAACCGGAAGTTGTCGGGGGTGGTGAAACACACAAAAGCCACGCCCGCGACATCTGTGATTGGCGATGACGTACTTCTGGTCTGTGGAACGCAGTCCGGAATTCACGCTCGATTTGGAGCGCACGCAGACACGCCTCCCACAGCCTCACATGGACAGAGGCAAAGATAAAAGGAGTCGGTATACAGGCCTGCAGTGACGCTGATATCAATAGGAAGGAGGTGCTATCTAACACCCCTAACAGCGCCCCCAGGGCTGAAGAAACACTCCTTGGCATCTCTTTGGCACAGGACTGTCTATCCTGATGAAACCCACATGGCAACAGTGGGCAAAAACGCGTCGAGTTCATGAGACAGCATGCACAGATAAGTGACATCAATTGTATGAGAAACTGCCATTCATACCATCTGTAAATTGTACCTTGCAAAGGTTAATTTGATCATTCCTTAATGTTAACACATGTGAGTGGTCACCTGAGCATACAGGGGGGCACTATATGCTATAAAGCTGTATAGGTGATTTGTGGAGGTATATATACAAAAAAGAGGGTAAAGTACGATTTGTTAACCCCTTGAAACATCATAGTCTATATGCTCAAGTACCAGCCATCCTTACATACTGTGAGGGTACCGGTACATGGTACACAGAAACACTGTTACCCATTATAACACCGTCCAGGTAGAGAGATATACAAGCCCCTCCTTTTTTTTTTTTTTTTTAAATCAGATAAGTTTTTATTAACTAAACAGATTCCACACAGGATTACACAAATGCATCAAGACATGTCTCGTTTTCACATGAATAATTGAACTACAGTCCCAAACCCCACCCTCCCTTTTCCCCCCCTAACCCCGCACCCCCCCGACAGTGAAGTAATCGTCAATAAGGCATATCAATTATCCCGCATTTTAGAACAATTTGCTCACATCACAGCTGAATGTCATACTTCCTCTTCTCATCTGTAATTTATCCAGGGTAACCACATTTTCTCAAACATTGCTATTTTTTCTCTTTTCCCATAGATACCCTTTTCCATATACAGTAGGTTATCCACCTGTTTCACAAATGCCTCTCTGCTTGGGGGAACATCTCGTATCCAGAATTTTGCAATCAGTTTCCTTGCTACAAAGAGCAATTTTGCAATCATTATTTTAAATGCATTTTCAATTTTCACCTCCTCCACATATCCCAACAAACAAACCACCGGTTCTCTAGGTATTTCACACCCATACACTCTTTCTATTCGGTTAATGACTGCTGCCCAATATGTGGATAGTCTTGGCAGGACCACATCACATGGAAAATGCCGCATTATCTCCTCTGCATCTTGGACATTCAGAATCAGTCCTCAGACCTGCTCTGTGCATAACCATTGGCGAGCGATACACTCTGTGTACCACGTAGAGATGCGAGAGCCTGGCTGATTCACATATAGACAACTTAGGTATGTATTCCAGTATACTAGTCCACCTATCATCCGGTATGTGTCCCATTTCCTCTTCCCATTTCGAACGTGCCTTTATAGGAAATGAAAGGAGGAATGTATGTATTAGATCTCTATATATGCACGATATCACTCCAGTTGAGAGTCCCTCATGGCAAATATAATCTAAGACAATATCATCCTGTATTTGTAAGGTACTGGTCTCACCCTGTTTACTGACTGCATGGTGCATCTGTAAATACTGAAGCCAACCCGAGTCTGGGAGTCCAAATTCCAATCTGAGTTGTTGAAAGGTCTTTAATCCTTGTCTATTTATAATTTGATGCATGTATACAATGCCTCTATTTTCCCACTCCGTAAGTTGTCCCATTTTGATCAGTTCTGGAAGGTTCCCATTGTCCCATATGGGAGTGTATTTGGTCAAATTTGTCACTCCTCTCAGTTGTTTAATTTTTGTCCATACCTTATGTATAAGGTCAAATGTAGGGTATGTCTTTCCCAGTATTCCTACAGACCCGTCCTCAAGTCCATCTGTCAAAGGGGATCTACCAATTATTTTACCCAATATTTTCGTACCGTGACTGTTCCTTGATTTACTTGCCCATCAAGCCCCTCCTTTACCTGATGAACATGGCCCCCTTTTGCTCTAAGGGATCTATTTGAAGGGGATACTGGGGATTGACCCGTTCCTGATAGGAGGGAATACAGGTGCATGAATGATGACCATATCCTGAATATAGGAAGCAAGATACCAGGGTAAGCCGTCGCGGAACGGGGACACCATATAAGTTAGGTGTTGAAAACTCCGTTGTTAGGTAGTGAAAAGAACAGGGATATAGTAGGGATTTAACGCCTCCCCCTGCATGATGTGCGTGTTTTATAGATACAAGGTGTGGGAGAACACACGATTGTTATTTTAACAGATATTTATTAAAAGTTACATTTTAAGGAAGTGCACTCTTGGGTTAGATTTACAAATTCCAGTTTACTGAGCTTGTCTTCAAGGTCTGCCTGTGTCTCTAGTCTTGTCTCTCTTTTTTTTGGAGGCCAGTCGTATAAGTACGCCTGTCATGTATTTTTTATGGGCCATCCAAATGTTGCCTTCTGTGACTTCTGACGATTTGTTTGTGGCGAAGTAAGTTTTGAGTTCTTGTTCTATCTGCGTTCTAGTGTGGGGGTTTGTCAATAGGGATTCGTTTAGTCACCATCTGTAAAGAGATGATGTCTCAGTATCAGTTTTAAATACTGATAGTCCGCAGTCGTGGTCTGACCAGGAGGACGGGATGTGTCTAGAGTAGAGAAGGGAGGTTAGGTTGCCGGAGTTCGTTAGTATCCAGTCTATTCTGGAGTATGTTTGGTGGGCCTTGGAGAAGTAGGTGTAGCCCCTCGAGTGCTTGTGGGTTTCTCTCCATGTGTCTACTAGTCGGTGGGATTTAAGTAGGTTTTTTCTCTCAGTGTTAGTGATATCGGATCGTTTTTGGGTGGAGCTATCCAATGTGGCGTCTATGGTTATGTTGAAATCTCCTCCCCAGAGTAGGAGGTCATAGGTTGCGTCCCCTATCAGCTTCGTTATGGTACAGATCGTTTTCATTTGCATCGGCGGGGGGGGCATAGCTATTTATGATACAGATTCGTTTTGATTGGACTGTCCGTGTATTATAAGATATCTACCTTCTTTGTCCACAGTCACTTGTTCCTGTACAAATGGGAAGGATGGCCACTCCTCTAGTTTTTTTTTAATTATGGGATGCTAGGTGGGATCTAGTGTATCACTTATGGAGGAATTTTGGGAAGGAGCGGTCTGTAAAGTGTGTTTCCTGTAGTGATATGATGTCCGGTGTATGTTTTGAGTAGTCTATGAACGCGCGTTTTCTCTTAAACGGGGAGTTGAGTCCTATGACATTGTGTGATAGTACCTTATACATTCGCTATATAAGGGGGACATGTTAGCTGTCGTGTGGGGTCTGTCTCCGTGTTGTGTGGTGATGGTCAGTTTGGGTATTAATTTGGGGAGAGGTAACCTTGGAGTTGTGGGGGTTGTGGATGGGCAGCTGGACACAGCGGGTACAACAGGGGCAATATTCGCTGGTTTTTCAGACCCAAGTGTTCAGGTCTCTTGAGGTTATGACTATGGGTAGCGTTTGCCCAATTTGGGGTAGCACGTTTAATGTAGAGGTGTTGTGTTCTCTGTAGGATGGTTTGTGTGGGGTATGGGTTGGGGATTTGTTGTCTTTTTCAGGAATCATCTGGTTCCAGGGACAGTACATTCTCTGTAGGGTGGTTTTTGTGGGGTAGGGGTTGGAGGTTTGCTGCTTTGTTTTGGAGTCGCCTAGGATTGGGCGTTTGGTGTGTGGTGGGGGGGTTGTGTTGTTTTATTTGGTTTTCTAAGATTTTTAATTGTTTTGGTCATGGTTTCTTGCGGGAATTGGGGGTTAGAGTTTTTCGAGCGACGTACCTCTGTACACTCCCTATTGGGTCTTGGTCGTTGTGGTAGTGCGTTGGTGTCATTTGGAGGGATACCTGCTCTTTCCAGGGCTTGTTGGCCTTCTTCCGTTCTCTGTGAGTAGGTTTTGTTGTTGTAGTGAAAGATCAGGCCGTGTGGAAAGCCCCACTTGTATTTGTGTGCTTTTAGTAGCACCATTGTGGTGCCTTTCATTGCTCTCCTTCTCATTAAGGTCGCTGGGCAGATGTCCGCCAATAGAGCGACTGTGTCTGGTAGTCCTGGCAGAGCAGGTCTGTTGTGTACGGCTGTGAGGATCAGGTCTCTTCATTCTTCATGGTGTAGTTTAAGACCCACGTCTCTTGGTGATGCATCTGATCTGGGTTTTCCTAAAGCTCTGTGTATTCTGGTTATCTGGAAGAGATTGGGGTCTGCTTGAGCAAGTAGAGATTGGAAGAGTTTGGAGACTGTTGCTTTTAGGTTTGTATCGTTTTCGGAGAGGCCTTTAATTCTAATGTTTCCTCTGCTTGATCGATTTTCCATGTCTTCACTTTTCAGCTCCAGGTATTCAATTCTGGCGTCTTGTTCTTGGAGTAGTTTCCTGTCGGTGTCTATAGCAGCAGCTGTGTTGTCCATTCGTCTTTCTAGATCGTCTGTGCGTTGAGTGATGTCTTGAAGTTGGCATGTGAAATTGTCGACCGCGGTGGAGAGCTCGGTCCTGAAGGTCTTTTTAATGGATGTCAGGAGTTCCTCCATACCCATCTGGGGTGCATTCTGTGGGGGCTGCTTCTGGTTTGTTGGGGGCTTTTGGTGGGGTCTCCTTGCCTTGATGGGGTTGCTTGGGTGGGTAGCATTTTGTGGGCTGTGAGTTTGTTGTGTTGTGGGAATAACTGCGATATTGGCTTTGGCTTAGTTTCTCTTATTGTGTTTCGCTTTGTATGCATTATTTTGGGGCTTGGGGGGTATTTGGTTGGTTTTTGCCCGTTGGGGTTGGTCATGTGAAGGAACAGTAATGTATGTGGTGCATGTCCTAGCCTTGTGTGGGGTCGACTAGTCGGGGCTACTTATGCAGTCTTGAGGGCTTAGTAAAGGGGAGTAGAGAGGGGCTGATGTGGAGACAGAGTGATGGAGGAGGAATGGGGCGGTAAAAGTGGATGACTAATGCACAACATAAAAAGGCATTGAACTGAAGGACTTTTGGATATGGTGGTTACTATTACAATTAAGACAGTTAGTAGACGGGTAGAGGTATTATCTTCTGGTTACCTTTGGCTCATCTCTGGAATATCTCTGCTGCCCACTTTCGGAAATCCCACTTTGGAAAATCACACAGGCCAAGGCACAAAAGGCATTGTGCCTTGCAATTTATAGCTCTTGTGGGCAGCAGATAATAGGCCAGGTATATAGAGGGGAGGGGTCAGAGGAGAGAAAAGGCCACTGCACACCAGGGTACAATTAACAAATGGGGCCGGATCAGCAGGATGAAATAATATGGATATTTCTAAGGTACAAAGCAAATGGGGGAATATGCCATACCATGTATTATGTGGAAGGCATACAGTGATTGGATACTACAGCAGAGGTTAGATACGCCACTAAATCATCAGGGGGCGTGGCCAAACGGCAAGTTCTGAAAAAATAAAAAACCTCTGTTTAAATGCTGCTGAAGAGGGAGAGAATGATTGGCAGCGGTGGGCAGATTAAACATGCAGGAGGTGTGAATCTGCCATTCGGCTCCTGCCCCTAGCCACCTCCTTAATGGCTGGAGCATGTAAGTTTTCTAAGTGTATTATCTCAGGGTACAGGGCTGCTCAAGTGCTGGGTGACCCATTGCCTGGATGCTGCATCCAGTGCTGTAATTAGATCACCATGCCTGGTTTGGTGACAGGTCCTCTTTAACCTTTCTAGCATCCTAACAAAATAAAAGGATAATAGACATATTGTGCTAATGGGTTAAACAACATTTCACATATCACATTTATCTAAATGATGCGGGGATGATCACGTGTGGAGGAGACTTAGGACCTGAGCTCTCTCCATATAGACTTAGGACCTGAGCTCTCTCCATATACGACAATTATCAACTGTTAAAAAAACTATATAAGTCTGTAGGTAGTGATGAGCTAGTGTAAATTGTTACCATTTGCTACTCGCATGGATTGTACAGTATTCGCAATACGTGTAACTCACGCGTAACGCTGGTGCTAGAGAGTGATGTACGATCTTGAGCAATCTAACACAAATTGCCAGCTCTTTTCAGTACATAGAGAGTTGAAACCCAAGTGAGAGCAGATTGAATGGTAGGCTCTCTCTGGGGGAGACAGCAAGGTGTTTCATGCAGTGAAAACTCAAAGTCCACCCTCCCGCCCTCCCTTGGAAATGCTCGTTTAGTGCGGATGTGTGTGGGCGGAGCTTATCACTAACTGACTAACATTGAACTTCCCATTCGGACAAGTATGCGAGTATTACTAACTACTCGCTAATAGAATAGCGATTATGAATATTTTGCTATGCGCTTATCACTGTCTGTAAGGGTTCAGTTTTGACTGCGGCTGTTCATCATTTCAATGTTGCTTTCAATCTTTGCCAGTGGTATTTATATGGAACCCATCGGTGGCCCTGTGACTTTTTGGTCACTAATTTTTTTGGGTTTTGTTTTTGCATGTCAGAAATCTTTTTTCCTAAATTTTGTTCAGTTATATTAGTTTACCTGGTGAAAAACAAGTGAGATGGAAATATATTTGTTTTTTATTAAGTTGTCTAATAATTCTGCACAGTAATAGTTACCTGCACAAACAGATATCCTCCTAAGATAGCCAAATCTAAAAAAAAAACCACTCCAACTTCCAAAAATATTAAGCTTTGATATTTATGAGGTTTTTGGGTTGATTGAGAACATGGTTGTTGATCAATAATAAAAATAATCCCCTACAATACTACTTGCCTAATAATTCTGCACACAGTGTAGCTTTAGGAAAACTCACTGTTAGAAGCCATTTGGGCAGTCTCTGGTGCAGGAGAAAGCTCGATTGACGGGGGCCATTCCCTGCCTCTCTGTGCCGCCTCCTGCTGTGCTGTTTATGCTTTGTTCAGACAGCAGGGCAGGAATCTGGCTCTGACGTCAGGACAAATGATTTGCATGCTCTGTGCGGCAGGATGAGTGACAGAGAGGAGGAGGGCAGAGCTAGTACAGCAGAAGCAGCACAAAGAGTCAGGGGGAGGGAATGGCCCCCTGTGAATAGAGCTAACTCCTGCCACAGGGACTTCCCTCATGGCTTCTAATTGTGAGTTTTCCTAAGGCTATATCTCGGGGTTCACAGCACACAGACACATGGGGTATCACTTCCCTGAATGCAGCAGACATGCTGCATTTAGATAGCCATGCAGCAGGGGGGTGACCGGTCCTCTTTAACGTCAGGGTGATGTCTTGAAATATTGCGTCAGTACTGCCATGTAATCTTCTTTTCCCATGATGTCATTTATTTTGTGACGTGCACCAGTCCCTTCTGCAGCAAAACAACCCCACACCATGATGCTGCCACTCCCGTGTTTCACAGCTGGGGTGGTGTTCTTAGGTTTCCAAGCTTCCCCCTTTTTCCTCCAAATGTAATGATGGTGATTATGGTCAAACAGTTCAATTTTACTTTTGTCAGACCACAGGGCATGTCTCCAAAAATGTAGGTCTTTGTTCCTGTGTGCATTTGCAAAAATTAATCTTTTTTTTTTTTTTTTTTTTTTTTTTTTTAATGCTTCTTTTGGAGTAATGGCTTCTTTCTGACAGAGTGGTCTTTCAGCCCATGTTGTTACAGTATTTGTTTCACTGTGGACAATGACACAATCTTACCAGCTTCTGCCATCATCTTTTCAAGGTCTTTTGCTTTTGTTCTTGGGTTTATATGCACATGTCGGACCAAAGCACGTTCATCTCTGGGAAACAGAACCCTTCTCGTTCTTGAGCGGTATGATGACGGACATTTCCATTTTGTTTATACTTGAGTAGAATTGTTTGTACAGATGAACAAGGCACCTTCAGGTATCTTGAAATTGCACCCAAGGTTGAACCAGACTCGTGCAGGTCCACAATGCTTTTCCTGATATCTTGGCTGATTTCTTTAGACATTACCATAAAACAGTGTGTTTCAGGTGTGCATCAAAATACATCCACAGGTGTGTCTCTAATTAATTAACTCAGATTCCAAATTGTTAAAGGCATAGAAATCTTAGCGTATGTAAGCTTGTAACTTTCAAAAACAGGGCTAACCACAGGACTGCCGAAGCCACCTCCTACTACATACATCTAAACACTTGGTAAAATCCTAATGGAGGTTTTTCACCCATATTGCCAATAGAAATATTACCACTCACCCTAAGGGCCCTTTCACATCAGCGTTTTTCATAATTCGCGGCAGATGCGGTGAAAAAACCGCATCTGCCGCGTTTGCCGCATAACGGTTCCACTTGCGGCACAGTTGCGGTTTTTTCAATGTAAAGTATAGGCGTACTTGCGGCAGGTGCGGCAAGTGCGGTTTTGCACTTGCGGCAGGTGCGGCCGCGAAAAAAACCGCAGTAAGCCGCGGTTTTTTTCGCGGCCGCACCTGCCGCAAGTGCAAAACCGCACTTGCCGCACCTGCCGCAAGTACGCCTATACTTTACATTGAAAAAACCGCAACCGTGCCGCAAGTGGAACCGTTATGCGGCAAACGCGGCAGATGCGGTTTTTTCACCGCATCTGCCGCGAATTATGAAAAACGCTGATTGGAAAGGGCCCTAAGTCCCAAATCTCACAGTTGTATCCCATAGTACTAGGATTCTGTAATACAACTCTTATAATATCCCTAGTCCAACAAATCACAAGCATAGGTTGAGTGGTAAGATTGATCTGTGGGGAGGTATGTAATGTATAGCCCACGGTGTTGAGATTCACCTCCTAGATTGTAGCCCTTTATTGAACCTCAGTTGTTTCAGTTTATTGACGAGTGCCAACATTACAGCACAGGAGAATTGATGAAAATTGTACACATACATAATGTACTATTGTACTTAAACCGGAGAACTCTGTGATGGGAGCTTACTTACAGTGTGTCTACTGTTAGTCACTTTTCATTTGGCAATTGGTATATGTTGACCCAATAGGTCGTTGTTATTTGTGTTCACTACCCGTAATTTGTAATGTCTTTTCTATTCTTTATATGTTGACAATAAATATGCTTTATTTTAAAGACTAAACAACTATGAGTGTTACCTTTACAACTATTTTCTATTGTTAATATGGGTGAAAAACCTCCATTTGGATTTTCCAAGTGTTTAGAAACTTGTGACTTTGCAGAAAGTATTAAAAAAAAGCCCTAAAACATTCTGATTCTCATTCTCTCTCTCTCATTATTCTGACATTTGGCAAATATAAATAATTATGGTAAACCTAAATTACTTAAAACGGGAAAGGTTTATTCTGATTTCATGTCAGCCATGACATCCCGCCGGGATGTATGTGCTTTTAATATGTTCTAATAAAGTCGCTGTCAGTATGGTCCAGTGGCCCTGGAAAATACCTTTTTTCTTCTAAACTGATTGGTGGAGCCAGCCACTGTTCCAGGTGCCTGGGAATCCGATGAGTGTTGAGGTGAACAGTTTCCTATTCCCTACCCCCATCAGCTGTGAAACAAATATGTTACTGTTCTCAGAAAATGGTGACACTAAACTATTTTTTTTTTTTTTTTTATTACTGTATTTTTCAGGCCATAAGATGCACTTTTTTCCTCCAAATTCTTGTGGAAATTGGGGGTGCATCTTATGGTTCGGATGTACTGTGGCTGGCTGTGGGGAGGGGGGAGTGGGAGCACGGGGGAGGCAGGAGAATGTCCCCGCTGCTGTATCCAGCGTTGGGGAAACGTCAAAATTAGGGTCTGGGGGCACCACTATCACATATAGGTAGGATCTATCCCACTATGCAAAAACATGTAGCAATTGAAGAAAAAGAACAATTGCAGCGTTGGGGAAACCACGTGGTGCCGATACTTAGAGTGGAGGAATATTCATTAGCCGCATCCCCGCCCACCTGTCAGCACTGAGCAGTGAGCGGGGAGCAGCTAATGAATATTCCTCCACTCGGAGGAAACACATGGTTTCACCAGTGCTGGAATTCAGTAGTTCTGGGAAGATTGTGTGAATGTTCAACTGGGGAGAGCAGGCAGATCTGGGATTCCTGCAGCATACCTCGGGAGCACAGCACTGAGTGCTCACATTAACTGCTGCTGTCACTGACTGTGATCTTGCAGCCGATCTATAGCAATTCTGTCCCATATAGAACAGGACCTGTGATGAGGTAATAAGAGGGCAGGCTGGAGCATCACATGACAGCACTCCCTCCTCATTACATATGATCCAGCCCCCCACTTCATTTCCTCATTACAGGTCCTGTTCTATATGGGACAGAATTGCTATAGATCGGCTGCAAGATCACAGTGACAGCAGCAGTTAATGTAAGTGTAAAAGCCCAGAATGAATTGTAATTCTTAATAAAGGTACTGTAGAGTACAAGCACTCTACCACTCCTGTGGTGAACTATATCCCCCAGCATGCCAAAGGATCTGCAGGACATATGGCATCTAATTCTTTTTTTTTTTTAGTGGTCCGACAGTGCAACCATAGTGTACACTTAATTAGCTAAATTACGCCAGGCGTATTACAGTTGATAAAATTCTTTATCTGATAGGTGTCCCCTGTAGCATAAGAGACAAACTCTTTGCTTTTGGTAGCATGCTCACATGAGATGCGTGGTCTTTGCATGGCTGCCTTGCAAAGGGTTTTATAATTGCGCTCATTCACATTGTGCTTTTTTCCATCACAAGTAATCAAACTTGGTGAAAGGATGTTTCCCAGTGTTGGTGTCGTTTAGCCACAAATTTGACTTTGTGTTCTTTTTTTTTTTTTTTTATAAATAGTCGCAAGAGTTTTATCCTGTTCGAGGATAGGTAGATATTTTTTTCTAATATTAACTACCTCTTTATACTGTGGACTATATTGTGTAGAAAAAACGATGTTGTTTTATAGCGGACTGTATTACGTTTTATATCTAATAAATCGTCCCTATTTGCACTTTGGCCAATTTTTTCAACCCTGGAAAAGTACCATTTAGGATAACCTCTTTCGGTCAGTCATTTTTTAACTTTTTTTTTGATTCCTCAGTGAATTGTTCAGGAATGGAACAATTCCTTTTTGTTCTCATTAGTTCTCCCAAGGGTATGTTCCTGATCACATGTACCGGATGGCATGATTTTGCCTGTAAAATTAAATTGCTGTCTGTAAATTTCCGAAAAGGAAAGATATTAATCTTAGTGCCGCTACCTGATAATGTTATGTCCAATTAGTTCATTTTAGTTTGATCCAAACGGTTTGTGAATTTTAGATTAAATGATTTGTTTTTCATATAATCAGTGAATTTTTCTTCTTCTAAGAGCGTGCCGGATCCACCATTCTTGATTACAGTCAAAATGGCGCTCCAAAATTCAAATACATTTCTTTCCTTTCTGAACATTTCCATGTTCTCATACATTAGTTTTTACCCACATATGGGGCATTGTTGTACTCAGAAATTTGTTGTGCAATTTCTCCTGTTTACTCTTGTAAAAATGAAAACTGTAGTGCTAAAGCAACGTTTTTGTGGGAACATTTTATGTTTTCATTTTCACAGCTCAACGTTACAAAATACTGTGAGTCACCTGTGCGTTCAAGGTGTACACCTCACATCTCGATAAATTCCTTCCTTGAGAAGTGTAGTTTACAAAATGTAGTCACTTGTGGGGAGGGAAGGGGAGTTCTACTGCTTAGGTACATTACATGAGGAGATATGCAAACACGACATGGTGTCTGCTGTCCATTTCAGCTAATTTTGCACTCCAAAAGTCACCCCTTAACTCCTAAGCCCTGCTGTGTGCCCAACAGTAGTTTTCCACCACATGGGGTATCGGTGTACTCAGGAAAAATTGCACAACAAATGTTATGGTCCATTTTCTACAGTTACGTTTGTAAAAATAAAACATATGAGGCTAAAGCAACATTATTGTTGGAAAAACGTCCCATTGCTTTAATTCCCGTGAAGCACCTTCTTGAATGTGGTGTTGAGCAGTCTGAGGGGTGCAGTTTTTAGAATGGTGTCACTCTTGGGTGTTTTCTGTCACATAGGACTCTGTCACACATCAAATGTGATGTGCTCCATGAAGAAATGATTTTGTAAAGTTTTATTGGAAAAATGAAAAATTGCTGGTAAACTTTTAACACTTCTACCTTTATAACAAAATAAATTGTTTCCAAAATTGTAATAATGTAAATTAGACATGTGGGAAATGTTATTTATTAACTATTTTGTTTGAGGTTTAGGGGCATAAAAATGAAAGTTTGAAAATTGCGAAATTTTTTAGGGTTTTTTTTTTGTTAAAAAAAAAATAAACACAAGTACCGTATATACTCGAGTATAAGCTTAATTTTTCAGCACAATTTTTGTGCTGAAAAGTGCCCCCCCTCTTCGGCTTATACTTGAGTCAGTCTGCTTGCTGTGGAGGTGGAAAAAGGGAAGGACAGTGGAGGAGGCGGGAGGGAGTTACAGAAGGAGTGGGAGGTCACGTGCCCCCGCTTGTTAGTGTAATGTAATATGCACTGCATACCCCTGTCCATCAGCAGCAGGGAGAGCGGCGCACATTACATTACACTAAGTGTACACAATCCCCATCACAATATGTGGCCCCATGCTGGTGCTCACAATAAATTAATAAACGTTTTAAGTTACCTTCTGATGCTTCCCTGCAGGCACCATGACGTCTTCCCTCTGCTCTTCCTGCTTGTTCCCGGCAAATGTAAGCATATGAGTTGTGCAACAGTGACGTCATCGCTGCTGCACTGGTTACATGTTTAGAAACAGGTAGATCACAGGAAGGACACCACAGTGCCTGCAGGGAAGCGTCGGAGAGTAAGTTTATTATTTTATTGTGAGCACCAGCATGGAGGCTATATTCAGTGATGGGGGCTATTTACAATGATGGGGACGACTTATACCAGTGATGGGGTCGCTATGTACCAGTGATGGGGGGCGCTATGTACCAGTGATGGAGGATATATACAAGGATGGGGGATATATACAATGATGGAGGTGCTGTATACCAGTGATGGGGACGCTGTATATCAGTAATGGGGACGCTATACATTAGTGATGGGGGCGCTATATACCAGTGATGGGGGCTATATACAATGATAGGGGCACTATATACCATTGGTGGGGGGCTATATACAATGATGGGGGCGCTTTATAGCAGTGATGGGGACGCTGTATACCAGTGATCGGGACGCCATATACTAGTGATGGGGACGCTATATACCAGTGGTGGGGATGCTATATATCAGGATGAGATGCTATATACAGTGATGGGGTGCAATATACAGTGATAGGGGGCTATATACCTGGGATGGGGAGCTATATAAAAGTGATGGGGGCTATATACAGTGATGGGGCAATAGATATACCGGTGATGAGGGGCTATATACCAGGATGGGGGTCTGCTGCATTTCTCACCATAGGCTTATACTCGAGTCAATAAGTTTCCCCAGTTTTGGGGGTAAAATTAGGGGCCTCAGCTTATACTCGAGTATATACGGTAATATCGACTAAACTTTACCACTAACATAAAGTACAATGTGTCATGAAGAAACATTCTCATAATCACTGGGATATGCAGAGCGTTCCAAAGAAATTGCCTCATAAAGTGACAACTGGTCAGAATTGTAAAAATTGGCCTGGGCAGTAAAGCAAAAACAATCTCTGGCGTGAAAGTGTTAATTGAATGGTGTCATTACACACTACATTTCATTCGTATTGTTGTTTTAATAATTTTTTTTAAAATTTCAGATCTTTCCATAAGGCTGGGTTCACACACAGCGTATTTCAACATTTAGGCAGCGCTATTTGGCGGATGTGCAAATGCAGTAAACCGCATTCACGTTAGCTGTTCAGCCAAGACAATGTATTTCACTGTTTCCCATTCCCATTCACATACTGCGCTTATTACGCATTCGCTTTTGAGCTGAAAGGCAGATGCGTAAAAAGAATGAACATGTTAATTATTTTTACACTTTTCTTCCTGCGCTGTTTACTCACCTCACCACGTTCCCCCGGAAATCTCTCTTCATCCCAAGACCACAGGACCTGTGCAGGAACTTAGACAGCATCATGTGACCGGCGATGTCACCCGGTCACATGGTGATGCAGGGTCCTAGAGGCCGCGCTCACTGCGGGGATGAGAAAATCACCAGTGGTCACCGAGGGAGCACGGCGATGTGAGTTAAAGGGAACCTGACCCCTAAAAATCACCCCCAGCCTATTAATACCTGTCCCTGCACCATCAGTATGCTATTCTAGCTATCCCTTTGTGTAAAAATTGTGTATTTACAAAGTTTATAAAAGTGCTTTTATTACCTCCTGAACTGCGGTTTCTGAGCTCTTGAGAAGTCACACAGGGCAATCACTGTGGCTTCTCTCTGCCGCCTTTACTGCAATTATTCACGCCCGATGGGCGTGATAAGCCTTAGTGATCTTCCTCGCCCTACTCCATGGGCGGTTTAGCCAGTATGACGCTAATCGCGTCATATCCGGCTATCATGACGTCGGTACACCAATTTGGGTGTATCGAGGACCTCGCACATGCACTAAAAACGGATCCTCACAAAACGCAGCAAATATACTGTGAGTGAATGTAGCATAAAGCAGGTAAAACAAATCGACCTCAGAGTTTGTGAAAGCACATGAATTGACAAATGTCAGATTAAAAAAAAACGAAACATTTTTACCTAGTCAGGAATTCCAACGTTATTTGCAGTGAAAAGAGGTTAGAAAATTAGACTTGGTGACCCCCATCTCTCTATTAACACTATCAGTTTTGCCTGCATTTGCTTTAAAGTGGAATTTCTGCAGCCTCATAGTGCTGTCATAACAGTGCCAGCCACAGAATGAATCTAATAGTGTTGGGTCATAACAATGCCAATGTAATGATGGCACAATCTTCTCAGCATCTGAAAGATGCTGCTTACATTTAGTGATTAATTTCAATGGCATATCTGGGTCTTCATGAATGGCATTCATCTGTTTTCTACAGTTTATGAATTAGTAAATGTGTTTTTAAATTCCTTTTCCAGGCTCGAAGTAAATTGTCACAGCTTCAGGAGAGTCAGCAGGAAATGAACAAATCTATAGAGCAATACAACAATGCACTAAATGGAGACCATGAAGGAAGTCTGAATAACTTATCAGATGTTGAGGCCTTTTCTTCAAGAGAGAGGATGGAGCTCTCCACAGGAGCGGTAAGAAACAGCAGTGATTTAGACCCCAAAAAAAGAGGGTTGTGGTAACCATACATTTCTTAATGATTTGCTCAATGATTATTGGTTGTTGGCCCAAGGTGGCAGCGACATGAACTAATTGAACAGTGTGCAGGTTCTACTTAAAGGGAACATGTCAGCTCGTTCTACCCTCCTCTGCTATCACTACCTGTCCCTGCACCTTGTGAGCTCATCCCTGTCTGCTCTAAAAGTGGCCTATAAAGATTGTAAAAAATGACTTTTATCTTTACATGCAGTCTCCAACAGGAGACTGGAAAGGTGGGCTCCATTCTTCCCTCCTCGCTGGCTTTCCACTCGCCCCGCTGGGCGTCATCATTCTGTCTCTTGAGCCTTTTCTATTTGAAAATCCGGCCTCATTCGCTGCTATGATATGCCGGGCCGGAACATCATATCTGGGCCGATGCATTGTTGGGCTGATCACGTGATACAGGCCGGCTTCAATATTCGCAGTGCGCATGTAGCGGAGCCGGCCAGTACCACGTGATCAGCCCCACAATGCATCAGGCCAGATACGACGTTCCGGCCCGGCATATCATAGCAGCGAATGAGGCGGGATTTTCAAATAGAGGAGACAGAACGATGACGCCCAGGGGGTGTGTGCTGAAAGCCAGCGAGGAGGGGAGAATGGAGCCCCAGAGCCCAACTTTCCAGTCTCCGGATGGAGACTGCATGTAAGGATAAAAGTCATTTTTCACAATTTTTATAGGCCACTTTTAGAGGAGACAGGGATGGTTAAGGATGAGCTCACAAGGTGCAGGGACAGGTAGTGATAGCAGAGTGGGGTAGAATGAGCTATAACAGGGTTCCCTTTAACATTGGTTTGACTATACTTTGTGGTATCACATGTAACAATTTTTGCAAGCTGGGTGTTTAGCAAATATTCATTTTACCTTATCAGTTCAAGAATATCATTTTACTGTGTAACTTTGGCAAGCTTTATTGCTGTTTCACATAGGGACTGAGAAAAATAAATAAATAAATAAATTGAACGAATGTTTAAAAAAAAACTCAAATAAAAAGCAAAAAAAAGTTTCAATCAATATGTATATTTATGTAAAAAAAACACTCAAATAAAAAGCAAAAAAAATGCTTCAATACGTATGTATATTTATGTAAACAAACAAAAGTACATATATTTGGTATCACCATTTCTGTAATGAAGCACTCTATGAAACGTTCACACTAGTTAACCTTTTAAATGAACACTGTAATAAAAAAAGACAGAAAAGTGGCAAAAACACTATGCATTTTATTCCACTTTTTATGGCAGTATGATGAAAAAGTAATCAAATGGTAGCATGTAAATAAATATGCTCTAACTGAAAACGTCATCTTGTCACGCAATAAACTAGCCACCATATTACTCCGTCAGTAAAAAAATTAAAAAGCTACATCTCTCAGAATACAGCAAAGCAAAAACAATTCTTTTTTCTATAAAATTATTTTTCCAGTGTAAAGGCAGCAAAACATAAAAAAAATATAAATGTGGTATCGCTGCAATCGTACTAAACCAAAGAATAAAGCTGTTAATCATTTTTAAGTAAAGAAAAGCAATTCCTGAATTTCTGTTTCTTTTTGACTATACCTCAAAAAAAGCAAACAAGAAAGTGATCAAAAAACATTATGTGGCCCAAAATGGTGCCACAAAAACTCTAAACTCATCCTGCGAAAAACAAGTACCGTATATACTCGTGTATAAGCCGAGTTTTTCAGCCCAAAAATTGGGCTGAAAAGTCACCCCCTCGGCTTATACACGGGTCAATACGGTAATATATGTGGTGGGGGCTGTGTCCGGGTGCTGGGGAGGCTGGAGGAGGCGGGGGGAGGCTGATGACTGAGCGGCCCGTCACGTGGGGCCGCTCATTAGATATGCACGGCTCCCCCCGCCCATCACAGCGGCAGGGGGAGCCGTGCATACAGCCCCCCAGTGTATACAGGCAGCCCCCACTGTATACAGGCAGCTCCCACTGTATACAGGCAGCTCCCACTGTATAAAGGCAGCTCCCACTGTATACAGGCAGCCCCCACTGACAGTCGTCCCCCCATCATGGAAAGAGCCCCCACACTTTGCAGAGTCCCCCCCCCGGCCCCCGCTGCATTATCTTACCATCCAGGGTCTTCACCGCGGGTCCTCCAGTCCTCCTTCCTCGCGCGCTGTCTTCCCGGTCTCATGTGACCCGGCGCGATGACGTCATTCCACTGCGACCGCCGGGTCACATGAGACCGGGAAGACCGCGCGAGGAAGGAGGACTGGAGGACCCGCGGTGAAGACCCTGGATGGTAAGATAATGCAGCGGGGGCCGGGGGGGGACTCTGCAAAGTGTGGGGGCTCTTTCCATGATGGGGGGCTGCCTGTATACAGTGGGGGCTGCCTGTATACAGTGGGGGCTGCCTGTATACAGTGGGGGCTGCCTGTATACACTGGGGGCTGCCTGTATACCACTGGGGGCTGCCTGTATACAGTGGGGGCTGCCTGTATACCACTGGGGGCTGCCTGTATACAGTGGGGCTGCCTGTATACACTGGGGGCTGCCTGTATACAGTGGAGGCTGCCTGTATACACTGGGGGCTGCCTGTATACACTGGGGGCTGCCTGTATACACTGGGGCTGCCTGTATACCTCTGGGGCCTGCCTGTATACACTGGGGCCTGCTGTATACCTCTGGGGCCTGCTGTATAACCTCTGGGGCCTGCTGTATATACCTCTGGGGCCTGCTGTATATACCTCTGGGGCCTGCTGTATATACCTCTGGGGCCTGCTGTATATACCTCTGGGGCCTGCTGTATATACCTCTGGGGCCTGCTGTATATACCTCTGGGGCCTGCTGTATATACCTCTGGGGCCTGCTTGTATATACCTCTGGGCCTGCTGTATATACTCTGGCTGCTGTATAACTCGGGGGCCTGCTGTATATACCTCTGGGGCCTGCTGTATATGCCTCTGGGGAGGCTGCTGTATATGCCTCTGGGGAGGCTGCTGTATACCACACTGCTGGGGGCTGTATACCTGTGCTGGGATCCACCCTCGGCTTATACACGAGTCAATAGGTTTTCCCAGGTTTTGGGGGCAAAAGTAGGGGGTTCGGCTTATACACGGTCGGCTTATACACAGTATTACGGTACTCACATTACTCTGTTGGCAGAACAATAATAAAAATAAAAATATAGCTATAGCCTTTGAAATTCGGTCATGCAAAAAAGTCTTTTGTAAAAAAAGCGTTTTTAGTGGGGTTGTAGCCTTAAAAAGCTATATATTTTTGGTATCGCTGTGATCATACTGTCCTGACTAATAATGTCGCCTAATCATTTATACTGCAGGGTCTGGGGGACTAGCTATTCTCCTTATGGAGAGGAATTTGCCTGCCGATATAAGGAGAGAGATAAGCTGATAAGGAGACTTATAGCCACAATGCTTCTCTGGGAAATATGCAAATTGTCACTTCATTGAGGAAGTGAAAAACTCTAATGCCACCCAATAAGGGTAGCGATCCTTTAAGTCATAATTGACTCTTTAACAAGCCTTTTAATATGTCTTGGGATTTGTGCCAGATCAGAACCTTAAACTGCAGACGCTACCGTTTCGGGGTGACTGCCCCTCATCAGTGCAGTGTGTGTGAATTCTAACCTGGCTGTATGAGTGGCTGAGACAAGGTCTGGGGGACTAGCTATTCTCCTCATGGAGGGTAATCTTCCAGCCGACATTTTTCACTTCCTCACTGAAGTGACAATTTGCATACTGCAGAGTGAAATGCATAAAAATAGTAATAGAGCCAATTCTTCAACTGCTGCTGATTTGTATATTCTGCCTCTTAAAGATTTCAGCTGCTCTCATTTATCCTGCACTCTACTTTGAGTGCTTACATTGGTGATCATGTGTAAATGAGTCGGGCTGGCAGGGAAGGGTTTCTCGGAACCAGGATGGCGGGGGAGGGAATCACGGCTGGTCGGTCCCGGTTCTGTGCCCTGGGCACTCAATTGGCTGATGGGGGATGAGGGGGAACTTGGGGATAGGGTAATGTGACACCACCTGTGGTACCTGATAATGTGGTTACCAGCGCTGCAGCCGGCCGCTGAGGTGATGGTGAAGCAGCTTTGGTAGTACAGCTCCCCTCAGACAGAGATTTTACCTCAGGGTAATGGGGTGGATGAGAGGAGTCGTAGTCCCCAGCTTCTATGATACTATGGAGGTTCTCCGGGCGAGGAATAATTGATGCCAGAGACCAAATTAGCTCAAACAGTTCTTTACTGGTACCACATGATAAGAGTACACGGTACAGTCGGGCTCACCAAGGGTTGTAGCCGCGGATTTTGGAGGCTTTTCCAGAGTCTGTCAGAGGTGTCTCTACAATAACTTTTTTTTTTTTTTTTTTTTTGCTTTAGTCCTCTTGTCAACCACACTAAAGAGCCCAATTGCCGGTCCCCAGGTCTGTTACTAAAATGTACTTCTGACCCCTTTCCAGTACAGATAGGAGCGATGAGAAGACAATCCTCCCGCCACCGGTATTTAGTCCTTTCCCTTGTTAGTTTCTTGGACCCACTTTGGGACAGAGGTGGAATTTAGCCTTGTGGTGCTGTGGCTCCTATTTTAGGCCCACAGCCTCCTGGTCTGCGGTTTCGGATAAACCGTTAACTAACCGCCTCTGTTCCGGTTTACCGGTTTTAACCTGGACTCTCCAGCCGGCTACAACCAGTCCTGGAGTGTCCCCTTCTTTGTCTGGCTCACCTCTCAGTATAGAGGAGCCCTCCTGTCACTCCCACAGGTCCCCTGCATCCGTGCTCTTCTTTCACCGTCTGACTGACTTTTGTCAACTGTCACTCACGTCTTCCTGCTCTTCTAGGCTACACCCCCCCAGGGACCTACTGAATACCAGTCCCCTGTACTAAGGTGTCCTATGATTGTGTTTTTGTGCAGACTCTGTATTTTCCTCCTCATCCACAGCCACAGAGATACTGTTTGGGGTGCAGTACCTCCCTGTGGCGTCCCGCCAGAGGGGGGCCACATAAATCTCTGAAAAATGTGATTTATGCAAAATTCAAAACAGAAAATTCACTGCAATGAGGCAGAGTGAGTCACTTTGAACTTCCATCTGACCTTTGGTCCTGCAGTGTCCATCTTTTTATGTGTGGACAACAGTTTTGGCAACAGGCAACAACAGTTTTGTGCAGTTTTGAAAAGAAGGACACCGCTGAACAGAGGCCGAACAAAGTCCAGAGAAACTCTGCGGCCTCATTAGTGAATGGATCCATCGGGGGTTTCATTTATGTAACGTAATTCGGAGATGTAGCTGAAAGCGCTAATGTAAGTTCACAGGATAAATGTGAACTGATCAAAAATGTTCTGGACCCAAATTGCCATCCATAGCATTCAACTCAGCCCATAAAAAAAGTCCCCACTCAAATTCATTTACTAGTAAAATATACCATAGCTCACTTACAAGCTGGAATAATTCATGAAGGGTTTATAATGTTTTGCCATCTTAAGGGCTTTGCAAATGCAGTGTTGCGCCTGCAAACTATTCCATCAAAGTCATCACTTATAAATGTCACTCCTTCGTTTTGGAGCATGGCAGTGTGTTCAGATAGTGGTTTCCCACCACTTTTGAGGTATTGCTGTACTCAGGAGAAATTGCACAACTAAGCTTGGGGTTCATGTTCTCCTGTTACCCTTGTGAAAACTAAAAATTTAGGGCTAAAGCAATATTTTTGTGGAAAAAAACTAAAATCTTTAATTTTCACTGCTCAGCGATATAAAATTCTGTGAAGTTTCTTTGACTTCAAGGTGTTTACCACAGATAAATTCTTTGAAGAGTGTAGTTTTCAACATGGGTTCACTTGTGGGAGGTTTCTTCTTTTTGGCACCTCAATGGCTCTGCAATTGCAACTTTCTATCAAAGTCAATGCATATAAATGTCACTTCGTTTTGGAAATTGGCAGTGTGCCCAAACAGTAGTTTCCCTCCATATGTGAAATATTGGTGTACGCAGGACAAATTGCAAAACAAATGTTGGGTTCTATTTCCTCCTATTACCCTTCTGAAAGTTAATCAAATGAGTCTAAATAAAGATTTTTGTGTGAATAATTAAATTTTTATTTCTTTTCACGGCTCAAAATTATAAAATTCTGTAAAGCACCTGAGGGCTCATTATGCTCACCAACAATCTAGATAAATTTCTTGAGGAATTTGGTTTCCAAAATGGGGTCCCTTGTGGGACATTGCCACTATTTAGGCAAATCAGGGGGTCTTCAATTGCGAAATGGCTTCCGCTATCTATTTCAACCAAAAGTCAAATGGCGCTCCCTCCCTTCCAAGACCTGCATTGCGGCCAAGCAGTAGTTTTCCAACACATATGGGGTATCTGTGTACCAAAGAGAAATGTTGTTTGGGTAAAGAGAGATAAGAATTGCACATTAACACAGAAGGAGCTTACCTTCAGGATTCCTTGTTAAAGGGAACCTGTCATGTGAAACTGATCAATGACTGAACCCGCTTTGGTACCACCCTTATGACTGCAAGCCAAATGCTGCCAGGAGGAATAAAATTAATTTTTTACGTGCAGCCGGGCACTACGTAGGAACCCTGCATCTTAACCCCACATCTGAAGGTTAATAGCGTTATCCCATGGCCAAAAGTGTTACTGCCCTTGAAATTGTTCCACAAATTCAGTATTTCTCCCAGAAAATTAATACACGTTTTGCTATACAAATGTTTATTTACAGGTGCATCTCAATAAATTAATTTTCTGATGATATTCTAATTTTTTTCAGCAACCCAGTACAAAGTGTAATAACTCTATATAATACATGGGTTTCAAACAGAGTGATTTATTTATTTTATTTATGTAAATATTGATGATTATGGCTTACAGACAATGAAAACCCAAAGGTTATTATCTCAAAAAATGAAAGAAGAGAGGATGAAGGGTTAAAAACCGTGCTGCTGTATTTCACAACACATCAAAAGGTGAATATAATATTGATAGTCAACGCATTTCAGGGCTGAAGCAGGGCAATATGGTATTGATTTGTCCTGAGGAAGGGGCCAGGGGGCCCTGAAATGCGTTGACTAATAATTCAATATTATATTCACGCTTGATGTCTCTTGGAATACGGCAGTGTGATTTTTACCCCTTCATCCTCCCTATTCTATATGCACCACACTGGGGACTGCAGGAGCAGTGATATGCTTTTATAGTGGTTGTGACTCTCACAACCACACAAGATGAAGATTCTGATACCTATTTATATTTTATCTCTCAGACCCTTCATCCTCCCTACTTTAATTTTCTGAGATTATGACCTTTGGGTTTCCGTTGGTTGTTAGACACAACCATCAACATTAACAGAAATAAACATATGAAATAGATCACTCTGTTTGTAATGACTCTATATAATATATGCGTTTCACTTTGTCTTGAATTACTGAAATAAATTAACTTTTTGGTGATCTAATTCATTGAGATGCACCTGTACATTATATGATTATGCTCTTTTTGTATGTCTACATCTTTTACTCACATTAGGCAGTTACGCGGGCTATCCACGTGCGTCTCCCTGCCTCTCTATATGGCCTTTTCATGAGTGGTGTATGGCAGCATGATTTGTCCTGATGAACAAGCCACAAGAGGCTCGGACACACGTTGACAAATAAATCATATTAAACATTATATCCATTGGATTATTAATTTTCCAGATGGTGGCACGTTTTTACCTTTTTCTTCTATCTGTCTGTTGACGGTGTGTAAGGCATTTTGAAATCTAAAGATTACCAGAGAATTGTCACTAACTCTGTTAACCTCCTGGCCCTCACTGAAACCTGGATCCAGGATTCTGACACTGCTTCCCCTGCTGCTATTTCTCATGGTGGCCTACACTTCTCCCATTCCCCAAGACCTGGGAACAGATATGGTGGTGGAGTTGGCTTACTCCTGTCCCAACAATGTACTTTCCAGGTCATCCCCCCAGCCCCATCACTCTCATTCCCCTCTTTTGAAGTTCACACCATTAGGCTACTCCATCCCCTTCCCCTCAGAGTATCAGTGGTATACTGCCCCCCAGGGTTACCCACCCAGTTCCTCGACCATTTCTCCGCGTGGTTGATACACTTCATGTCCTCAGAATTACGAGGCCTCATTCTGGGAGACTTTAACATCCCCATAAACAGCCCCATCTCCCCATCTGCATCCCAGCTCCTATCTCTAACCACGTCTCTTGGCCTCTCATAGTTCTCAACCTCTGAGACACACAAGGATGGTAACACCCTTGACCTGGTCTTTACCCGACTCTGTTCAACCACCTCCCTAGATAATTCATCTCTTCCCCTCTTTGACCACAACATTCTCTCCTTCATGCTCACTAACCCTCGCCCACCACAGACCACCCCTACCTATCAAACATCCAGAAATTTACAGGCCATTAACCCTCATGCACTCACAGACTCCCTCATCTCATCACTGTCCACAGTCTCCTCATTCTCCTGTCCAGATCTGGCAGTAAAACACTATAATAACACTCTCAGAAGCACCCTGGACCGCCCCATACCCTCCGAATGTCCAGACATAGAACAAAACAGCCTTGGCTCACATCACAAACTCGATTCCTCCAGCGATGCTCAAGGAGTGCTGAACAACTATGGAGGAAAACTCGCTCACCAGAGGACTTTATCCATTATAAATTCATGCTAAAAACTTACAGCTCTGCCCTTCACCTTGCCAAACAAACCTACTTCACCACCCTGATCTCCTCACTATCCAACAATCCCAAAAAAACTCTTTGACACCTTACACTCTCTCCTCAGTCCTAAACTGCAAGCCCCTATCACCGACTTCTGTGCTGATGATCAGGCTTCTTACTTTATGGAGAAAATAGACCACATCTGCCAGGAATTCAGCTCCCAGCCTCCAAGCGCTGCTACTCTCAATCTTCCTCACATTTCCACCGCCTCACTCTCCACATTTGACCCAGTTACAGAAGAAGTAGTTGCCAGGCTTTTCTCTTCCTCTCGTCCCACTACATGCACCACTTACCCCATTCCCTCACACCTACTCGAGTCTCTCTGTCCGGTCATCACTCACCTAACCAAAATCTTCAACCTCTCCCTCTCTTCTGGCATCTTCCCATCCTCCTTCAAACATTCTATCATTACTCCATTATTAAAGAAAACTTCTCTCGACCCATCCTGCACAAATAACTACATACCAGTTTTCAATCGTTCCTTCATCTCTAAACTCCTGGAGCGCCTGATCTACACCTCCCTCGCCCTTTACCTCTCCATTCACTCTCTTCTAGACCCATTACAGTCTGGCTTCTGCCCCTTCACTCAATAGAAACTGCCCTCATCAAAGTGACCAATGACCCAATGACCTACTGACAGCAAAACGTAATGGTGACCACTCTCTGCTTATTCTTCTTGATCTCTCTGCAGCTTTTGACACTGTTGACCACCATCTCCTACTCTCTATGCTGCACTCCATTGGTATAAAGGACACTGCTCTCTCCTGGCTCTCTTCCTATCTTTTCCGACTTTTCTTTCAGTGTATCATTTAGCTGGCTCCACTTCCTCCCCTCTTCCTCTCACCATTGGGGTCCCTCAGGGTTCAGTCCTTGGACCTCTTTTTCTCTCTACACGGCCCCGATTGGACACACCATCAGCAGATTTGGCATCCAGTACCACCTCTATGTTGACGACACACAATTATACTTTTCAGCCCCTGACCTTACCCCTGCGGTTTTAAAGAACACCAATGCCTGTCTAGCTACAGTTTCCAACATCCTGTCTGCTTTCTATTTAAAACTCAACCTTTCCAAAACTGAACTTCTTTGGCTCCCACCCTCCACTAACCTCCCTAAATCTGACATCTCTCTCTGTGTGCGGCACCACGATAACACTTAGGCTGCAGGCTTGCTGTCTGGGTGTTATGTTTGACATCGGTCTCTCCTTCACCTTCTACATACAGTCTCTCGTCTGCTCTTGTTGCTTACACCTGAAGAACATCTCTAGAGTCGCCCTTTTTTCACCATGGAATCACACTAAAACCCTTACCGTGGCCCTAATCCACTCCCACCTTGATTACTGCAATTCTCTATTAACTGGCCTCCCTCTCTCTAAACTCCCCCCTCTCCAGTCCTCTCTTAATGCAGCAGCCATGATTACCTACCTGGCCAATCGTTACTCAGATGCCTCCGCTCTTTGCCAGTCATTGCACTGGCTGCCTATACAGTTGTGGCCAAAAGTATTGACACCCCTGCAATTCTGTCAGATAATACTCAGTTTCTTCCTGAAAATGATTGCAGTCACAAATTCTTTGGTATTATTATCTTCATGTAATTTGTCTTCAATGAAAAAACACAAAAAGAATTGTCCTAAAGCCAAATTGGATCTAATTCCACACCAAACATAAAAATGGGGGTGTACAAAAGTATTGGCACTGTTAGAAAAATCATGTGATGCTTTTCTAATTTGTGTAATTAACAGCACCTGTAACTTACCTGTGGCACTTAACAGGTGTTGGCAATAACTAAATCACACTTGCAGCCAGTTGACATGGATTATAGTTGACTCAACCTCTGTCCTGTGTCCTTGTGTGTACCACATTGAGCATGGAGAAAAGAAAGAAGACCAAAGAACTGTCTGAGGACTTGAGAAACCAAATTGTGAGGAATCATGAGCAATCTCAAGGCTACAAGTCCATCTCCAAAGACCTGATTGTTCCTGCGTCTATCGTGCGCAGTGTCATCAAGAAGTTTAAAGCCCATGGCACTGTGGCTAACCTCCCTAGATGTGGACGGAAAAGAAAAATTGACGAGAGATTTCAACGCAAGATTGTGCGGATGGTGGATAAAGAACCTCGACTAACATCCAAACAAGTTCAAGCTGCCTTGCAGTCCGAAGGTACAACAGTGTCAACCTGTGCTATCCATCGGCGTCTGAATGAAAAGGGACTGTATGATAGGATACCCAGGAAGACCCCACTTCTTACCTCGAGACATAAAAAAGCCAGGCTGGAAATTGCCAAAACTTACCTGAGAAAGCCTAAAGCGTTTTGGAAGAATGTTCTCTGGTCAGATGAGACAATAGTAGAGCTTTTTGGGCAAAGGCATCAACATAGAGTTTACAGGAGAAAAAAAGAGGCATTTAAAGAAAAGAACACGGTCCCTACAGTCAAAGATGGCAGAGGCTCCCTGATGTTTTGGGGTTTCTTTGCTGCCTCTGGCACTGGACTGCTTGACCATGTGCATGGCATTATGAAGTCTGAAGACTACCAACAAATTTTGCAGCATAATGTAGGACCCAGTGTGAGAAAGCTGGGTCTCCCTCAGAGGTCATGGGTCTTCCAGCAGGACAATGACCCAAAACACACTTCAAAATGCACTAGAAAATGGTTTAAGAGAAAGCACTGGAAACTTCTAAGGTGGCCAGCAAGGAGTCCAGACCTGAATCCCATAGCACACCTGTGGAGAGATCTAAAAATGGCAGTTTGGAGAAGGCACCCTTCAAATATCAGGGACCTGGAGCAGTTTGCCAAAGAAGAATGGTCTAAAATTCCAGCAGAGCATTGTAAGAAACTCATTGATGGTCACCGGAAGCAGTTGATCGCAGTTATTTTGGCTAAAAGTTGTGCAACCAAGTATTAGACTGAGGGTGCCAATACTTTTGTCTGGCCCATTTTTGGAGTTTTGTGTGAAATGGTCAATGTTTTGCTTTTTGCTTCATTCTTTTTTGTGTTTTTTCATTGAAGACAAATTACATGAAGATAATAATACCAAAGAATTTGTGACTGCAATCATTTTCAGGAAGAAACTGAGTTTTATCTGACAGAATTGCAGGGGTGTCAATACTTTTGGCCACAACTGTACACTACAGGATCAAGTTCAAATTGCTTGTTCTAACCCACAAAACTCTTCACAATGCAGCACCTCCCTACTTCTCCTCCCTCATCTCTGTCTATCACCCCAGACATTCTCTACGTTCTACAATGACCTTCGACTAACATCTGCACTAATCTGATCCTCCCACTCCCGACTCAAAGACTTCTCCCGAGCTGCACCAATTCTCTGGAATGCTATACCCCAAGAAATCAGGACCATCCACAACTTGTATGGCTTCAGACGCTCGCTAAAAACACATCTTTTCAAGGCGGCCTATCATGTTCCTTAACAAAATTCCTCTGTACTGTACATAGCCCATACACTATCTCTCTCGACATAACTCTTTTTTTCAAACTCCACCAAACCCAAAAGGTCTACACAGATTGTCTGATGACCATTCATGTAACTCTATTTCTATCCCCCATTTCCTCAAGATGCCTGGACCATCAGTGTAAGAAGCCCCTGCACTTTGTGTAACCCCTATCCTGTTGTAGATTGTAAGCTCTTTTGAGCAGGGTCACTTTTATTTTTGCTTTATCTATTGTATTGTATTTTTTACATTGATTTTTTGCTTATTTTGTTGTTTCCTATTATTGTGCTGTATTCTTTCTCTACTGGAATTACTTACTGTATTAAATTGTGTATTTTTCGTTTATTAACCACTGTATTGTAAAGCGCTGCGGAATATGTTGGCGCTATATAAATAAAGATTTATATCATTTGTATAGAAAGGTAGGGGCACCGGGCACCTTCAGGGCTATTGGTCTTTCTTATTTCTCCATAAAGACAGACCGCTGTCTTATCCCCAGCCACCTGGTGGTGCTACACCTGCATCAGCCAGTCAAGCATTTACAGTCCAAGTATAGAAAACAAATAGGCGGCACTCACCGTGTGTTCGTAGGTGCTTTCTTTATTGAAGAGGTGCGGGAGGGGGTGCATGAAGGTACAGACGACAGGTCCTGTTTCGCGGTTTGCCCGCTTCTACAGGTCTGTAGAAGCGGGCAAACCGCGAAACAGGACCTGTCGTCTGTACCTTCATGCACCCCCTCCCCGCACCTCTTCAATAAAGAAAGCACCTACGAACACACGGTGAGTGCCGCCTATTTGTTTTCTATACTTGGACTGTAAAAGATTTATATCATTATTATTATTATTAGAATTCTGCCCTATGTCAGAAAGCTGGGTTTGTGTCCTAGGTCATTGGTTTTCCAGCAGTACAATGACCTCAAACATAGTTCAAGAACCCACCAGAAATGGATAGAAGCAAAGCGCATGAGAGCTGCTAAGTTGCTAGCAATAAGTCCTGATCTAAATCCCGATGAACACCTATGGAGAGATTTTAAAATTTCTGTTGGGAGAAGGCGCCTTCAAATATGAGAGACCTGGAGCAGTTTGCAAAAAGAAGTGTGACCCAAAATTCCAGCTGAGAGGTGTAAGAAGCTTGTTGATGGTTATAGGAAGCAACTGATTGCAGTTATTTATTCCAAAGGTGTGCAATAAAATATTAAGTTGAATGTCCCAACAATTTTGTATTGCCGATTTTGTTTGTTTTATGTGAAATTATGACCAGTTAGCCTTTTTTCTCTTTTTTTTTTTTGTGTTGTTCATTAACAAAATAAATAAACATGTATATAGAAAAACATTTGTAATTACAATGATTTTCTCAGACAAATACTTTCTGGAACAATTTCAAGGCTGCCAGCACTTTTAGTCATGACTGTATTGTGTAGCCAGCTATGTACAGTGAACATAGAGAATGTATAAGTCAAATGATTTAACAGTTTTAACAAAATCAGTTGTAAAAATGCTTTTAGCCAAAAATGCCTGCTGTTACTATAAGTAGAAAACAAACATGGACTCGTAATATGTATACAGTATATGCTTTCGCTCAGGTTAACAAACAAGGCTGCACATTAGGAAAGCGAAGGAGGTGAATGGGTTCAAATTCGGTCCCATAGAGGAAAAGATTGCACTCTATGCGGACGATGTCCTTCTTTTTCTGCAGGATCCCTTGGGATTCCTTGTGTCTGGCGGTTACCTTGATTGACAGGTTCGGAGATATGTCTGGGTTACGAATCATTTGGGATAAGTCCAACCTAATGTTTTTTTTTTAAACCAGTAGTTATTTTTATTAAGGTGAAGCAAACAATTCACGACATACAAAAAAAAGAAAAAGGCAAGGTAAATCATAAATAGAGACATAGAGGGGGGAACGGGGGGGTGGGGTGGGAGAGTGGAAGGCGGGTGGTACATTTCAATAAGTAGGCACAACAGTATTGCAATACCATATATAAAAACATATGCACAGTGGGGATCATTGAAAGTTGTAAGGTACATATCATCAAAATTATCAACGGTGAACGGTGACAGGGGTATTAAGCGGTCACTCCGGGATAGTGATAGAATTATAGGGTGAGGCGATCCACGGGTCCCACCAATTAAGGACTCTAATCCTGTGGGGAAGATCATGCGAGAGGACCATGTTATGGGGTAAGTGGCAGTTGAGACAAGCAACCACCTCGGAAGATGTAGTGGAGGAAGCAGACTTCCATAGAGCAGCTATAGATTGGCGAGCCACTATCTAGTTGTTTGTGACAATGGGTCTCAACAGGCCGGGTAGGGAGCCTAGGCCGATACCCAGGAGGGCCAGAGGGGCAGTCAGAGATATTGGGAGACCAGTCAAGGTAACCAGGAGAGATTCCACAGAAGACCAAAAGCGTTGGATCACTGGGCAGTCCCACCAGACATGGGCGTCGGAGCCAGCAGACCCGCAAGACCTCCAACAGAGGGGGGAGATTGATGTACCAGGGCGCCCAAACCTCGCAACTCGGGCAGGGGATAGGTACCAATTCAACGCAAGCTTTTTGGATTGCTCTAGATGGTTTATGCATCGGGTGAACTTTGTAGCATGACCCGAAGCCTCCTGGCAGTCATCAAGAGAGGCAGAGAACCCAAGCTTGGACTCCCACCGGAACATATAAGGGAGTTTGGACGTGGCTCGGGCTGTGGTCAGGGCTTTGTAGGCAATGGATACCCCACGTTGGGAGTGGCCGGCCTGTTTGAAAAAGGACTGCAGTGTCAAATCAATTGAGAGGAGGATCCCACTTCGGCAAGGTACAGGTGCTAAAGAAATGGCGAACACGCAGGTAAGCAAAGTAAGTCGAGCTAGGGAGAGAAAACCGCTGGGTCAAGTCGGAGAAGGGGACAACGCAGCCCCCAGACAAAATGTCAAGCAGCAGCAGAACTCCCGCCTCCCTCCACCGCGCAAGCGAGATATCGATCATACAGGACTCTAGAGCTCTAATGGACAGATATCTAAAGAGGAAAGGTAGGTGAGTTCTCGCTAGTTTATGCCATGTCGACAGTAAAGCTTGCATAGAGCCTAACGACGAAGAGGGGGGGGGGGGGGGGAGGCCGGATATAGGACATCTCCAGAAGGAGTTTGGTGGAGCCATGGGGGGAATGGGCAGACTCTATCTGGAGCCACCTGGACGGGGGGGGCCTCGGCCCACCAAATCCTTGCAATGTCTAGATTAATTGCGCGATAATAAGTCAAGACGTCAGGCATACCAAGGCCCCCCAGCGAGGTCGGTAAAGTTAATGTCGAGAGGGCTACCCGGTGAGGTTTACCACCCCAAACGAACCTCCCCAGGAGAGACTGAAACAAGTTCAGATAGCGCCTGGTAAACAGTAGGGGTATGCATCTGAATGTATAGATAAGTTTAGAGAGCAACATCATCTTGACCAGATTAATTCTGGCGATCCAAGATAGTTGGACCTTCGTGTATTCGGCACATAAAGATTTCAAAGAGGCCAATAGAGCCTCACAATTCACTCTGAGCAGGGTCGGGATAGGGGCAATCTGGATATCCAAATACTGGAATCCCTGAGGGGCCCATGGAAGGGGAACTGTGAGCGCAATATAGATTGTGAAAGGGGAGACAGATTCACCGGTAATAAAGAGGATTTGGTGAGGTTCAGCTTATAGTAAGAGATGTTAGAAAAAGCAGTAAGGATAGAGACCACAGCGGGGACAGAGACGGTAGGGTTCGTGCAGGAAAGGAGGACGTCGTCGGCGTATAAGGTAATTTTGTGTTCCATATGGCCCGTCACAACTCCCGAAACATCTGGGTGAGCACGGACAGCAGCTGCCAGCGGTTCCATCGCAAGAACGAATATAAGAGGAGAGAGGGGGCAGCCCTGCCTCGTCCCGTTGGAGATACCAAACGTGGAGAAGGAAAAGCCCCCAGCCTTCACATAGGCACATGGGGAAGAGTATAAGGCTAATATCCCCGAGCGGATATCTCCTTGAAAACCAAACTTATCTAGGACGTCTGCCAGATACCCCCAGTGCACCCGGTCGAAAGTCTCCGCATCAAGAGACGAGCACACTGGGGGTCCCTCTCTGTTCCAAAACCTCCAAGAGGTTCACTACCCTCCGAGTCGCATCTCTCGCCTGTCTATCAGGGATAAAGCCCACCTGATCCAAGGCGATCAGGGAGGTGATGACGATCTTAAGACGGTCCGCCAGCAGCTTTGCATAAAGTTTGACATCGCAGTTGAGCAATGCTATTGGGCGATAATTGCCCGGGAGAGTTGGGGGCTTACCCGGCTTAGGGATGGTCGAAATAGCCGCCGTCAGACCCTCCGGCCTAACGCGCCCCTCACGCTGCCAGAACCGAAACAGCTCAAGAAGATGTGGAGCCAAAAGGGGGGCGACAGAGGAGTAGTACGCATAGGAGAATCCGTCTGGACCAGGGGCCGGGCGCTTTTTAGAGGAACGGATCACTCCGAGTATTTCCTCAAGAGAAAATGGGCTATTCAGGAGTGTCGTCAGCTGGTCAGCAGACAGAGTCGGGAGGCGAAGTTTAGAGAGAAAAGAAGAGATAGCGTCAGCAGAGGGCTGAGGAGTAGAAGACGAGTCACAGAGGTTATACATTAGAAAATATAAAAGGGGTAGGGGACAAGAGGCCCAATAGTGCCCTATCACTAGTGACACTGTAGAGAAGGGTGGTATTGTGGAACGACTCACCTGGTGCAGTTGTGATCCCCACAACTGGTTTGTAAGCGTGAAGCAATCAAGAGCTGCTGCAGGACCTCCACCTACCACTGACCAGTGGTGAAATCCAGAAAAGAAGATGGGAATGCAGGTGTGCCACGGTCCGCACTGCTCCAAATGCAAAAACTCACCAAAGAGTCAAATTTTCCTTGAGCAAATTTCCAAGCTTTATTTTCTTCCTCCTACGCGTTTCGGCGCCTAGCACCTTCATCAGGGATATTACATCAAACAGTAACAGTGAGGTTTTTATAGCCCCAAACTTACAAAAAACAGGGTGTTGTCTGTGTACCTGTGATGTCATTTGCATCATCAAAATGGGAGGATCTCCTCATTTTCCCACTCTTTTTATAAAAAGCTTAACCAGTATCTAAAGTCACTAACTAGAATGTACATTCTATTCATAAAAAGATGACTTAAATGTCCCTGATAAAGAATTTTTAAAAATAATACATGAAATTGCAAAAATCAGCGATCAAATTATCTTCCTGATGCAAAAAATATGAAAAAAACTTTTCACATTACTTCATATGGGGTTAGAACGTGAGACTTCCACATCAGTGAGTATATATTCAGGTGATTAGTGGTATACACCACCCGCTCTTTAGATGTCAAAGTTCTGGATATAAGGGATAAAATACTGGAAGAATAGATCATTGCAAATAAAATCCCATAAATAGACAAGTAAAACCGTAAGAGAAAATAAAATAATAATAAAAATGGTCATAAATATTTAAGGAATTGGCATTAATACATAAAAGAAATTTTTTTTTTTTTTTAAAAGAATTTTTATTAATATATTTAAAGCGAACCTGTCATTCCCCCCGGGCATCAAAAGCTATATTAGCCACCTTCTGCAGCACTAAGCTGCATTCTGAGAAGGTGGCTATAGGCGTTTGATGCCCTTTATAGTATGAAATATTAAGTTAGGTAAATGCTCACTCTTCTGAAGACCGAAGACCGGGAGGCGGGGTTTCGCCCCCTCTTGTCAGTCATTGTGCGCGCCTGCTGCTGCCTCCCCTCAGTGTGGAAAATGAACGCGCGTCTTCCGTTCTCATGCACGGAGCCGCGCATGCGCTGTGCGCCCGGTGTCGACTTCCTGGACACCGGGCGCACAGCGCATGCGCGGCTCCATACAGGAGAATGGAGACGCGCGTTCATTTTCCACACTGAGGGGAGGCAGCAGCAGGCGCGCACAATGACTGACAAGAGGGGGCGGGCCAGAGGAGCGTGAAACCCGCCTCCCGTCTCGTCTTCAGAAGAGTGAGCATTTACCTAACTTAATATTTCATACTATAAAGGGCATCAAAAGCCTATAGCCACCTTCTCAGAATGCAGCCTTAGTGCTGCAGAAGGTGGCTATTATAGCTTTTGATGCCCGGGGGGGGTGACAGGTTCGCTTTAAGTATTAAAAAAGGAGACCATATGTATTACTGTATCGCAAACTAAAAAAATGATGGTGTATATAAACAGTTAAATAATCCGTATAGAATCAAAATCCCTATGGAGAAAAGTAATCCCACTATTGCAACTGGGGAGTAGCTGATGAGAAAAGAACAGGGATTTATCAAGCAGGCGCCTCAGGTTCTATTCCCATTCACAACAATTGGTTTATGGTATTTCATAATGATATCAAAAATAATTATAATTAAAAATAATTAATTAATTATAATTAAAAACAATTAAGAAGTGAATTCTAACTTTTGTAATAAAAATATGGGTAATTCCATCTACAAGAGACTCTTGGGGCATTGATATTGCTCTTGGAACAAAGTTCAGAGAAAATTACAACTGTATTCTGAAAAGCAACCACAAGATGGCACTAAATATCTCATACAATGTGGTTTGGGAGGCAGTAACCAAGACGACAGGGTACCAAAAACTAGTGTGCTCTATATTTCTGCCGCTAGGGGCAGTGTGAAGGAAAACTTTTGTAATAAGGGCACAAAACCGATTTTTCACTGAGAAGGAAACAGTGAAAAGTGTGGATAAGATTAAAGTGGGAATGTGCATATATAGATAAAGTGGAGAAGTGCCATTTAGGTTAGTGAATACACCAAATAAAGTGTATTAACAAAGAGTAAGAATAGTCCATATTGGTGGAGAAAGGTAAAGTGTCATTAAGTGTCACTGAGAAAAGAATGTTCTCATTGGAAGCATAGTGTTATGTACACATTGTTGTATCATTGTTGGTGAAGCATCCATTAAAGATCTAGAAAATATTATATTGTATTATATTTATAGAAATACATTCTAAAAGTTACCTATAAGGTGGAAATGGGGCTGGTACTCAGTACAGGAGACAGTTGTCATGGTTACAGGTACCCAGAAACTCATGTATTCTATTTCACCGCCACAAGGGGTGGTAAGAAGTTGAATATAACTACATAAAAAATCTACAACCAAGTGAGCATGAGGAATTGTGTAAAGATAGTGTGGATTGATAAAATCCAATGAAAGGTTTTAAGTGAATAAAAACCTAAAAAAATATAAAACTATTAAGATGGTGATTACTAAAAAATTTTTTTATGTTTGTGAAGACTAAAAAAAAGATATGAGGAGTGTAAAAGATTATAAAAGATAGAACCAGAATAATGAATCGAAGAGGTTATATGCTGGCACTGTCTGCAGGGTTATATTAATTCTGTTATTAGGTTCATCCCTTTCGGTTTTAGGGTATCCAAGTTGTACATCCAGTATTTCTCTTTCTTTTTCAATGTTTCAAACCTATTACCAACCTCAACCTCCTTTCAGGAGGACATTGAATTCACCAATGATTGGAACTTTATCCTAAAAAAATGCATGAATACATTACTATGTATTTTGTGTGACAAGAGATCTAAATTGGCTGATACAGCAACTGCTGAGGTTAATAGACTTTGTGAAAACCTCAGTAAATTCAGCAAAAATATAGAATATAGGAGAACCCATTCAAACATCAGCACCAACTTGTTACAAATTGAGCATGATACTATAATGAGGAAATCTAGGAAATTGAATAGGGACAGGCTTGATTACACTCTAGGGGTTCAAAAATAGAGAATAATACATTCAAAAGGAACAGGACCCCTTCCACACAAAAAGAACATAAAGAGAGGAGTTTTTTCCAATAGTGCCAGGAGGAAAAATAGTTATGGTAATAATTATGGGAATAATAATAAGAATAATAACTCTGATAAGAAAAACAATAATAACAACAATAATAAAAATGCCAACCAACAATTTAAATCAGCATCCAATAATAAAGAACCGAGTGAAGTATTTGCACTAGACACTATCACCATCACAGATAAAGAACCCATAACCCCTATAACACCAGAATTTACAACTAACCAGGCAGTATCTGTAACTATACCCTTACACGATAACCTAGAATCACTTAATGAAGAGGACCTGGAAGAAATAGAGGAATTGGAGACATGTAGTAAGGATGCCTCTAGTTTCTTGCCCGATGAGATACTGGATGATAATGGTTTTCTGGATATTGAAAAATTGAAATCAAAACATAATGGAAACATAGACTCAGAAATCAATCAAGATTTATTGAACGCTGAGTCCAGACAGATTTTAAATAAAATAACCACTACAGCCCAAGTGCATAGGGAGGAAAATATTCAGGTACCAACAATCATTGATACACCTGAAATGACTAAGGACAGTGATGAGGAGCACTTACAGAAAATCAAGGAATTAATTAATAAAATTAATCGAGAAAAACTCCTACAGCCCATTGTCTTACACAACAATTCCCAGCATGAAAGTAAAAATGCACATAAAGCAGTTAGACCCACCTCCACGATAATGGTGGAAAACACACATGAAAAAGACCTATTGTAATAACAATTGATACTAACACTAAAATGATGGATGCACCAATTCCACAAAGGGTAATTTTAGACAATTCCAAAAACGAGAACAAGGGTGTCGTTCCTTTTTTAGTAACAGTGAAAATTGTAAATCAAGAGATAACGAAATTCTTCAACAATGTGGGTGGCAAAAGAAAAAAAAGAGGAAAAAGAGGACAAGGAAAAAAGAAAAAAAAGTAAAGATAAGCTTTGTAGACTAGAAATAGCTAAAGACATTGATAATAACATCATAAACCTGTCCAATTACAGTCTCTCACATGATGAAAAATTACTACTCCGTAAAGGCTTACTTTTCTGTCCTACTAATAAACATGATAATTTCGATCTGTTTATTGATATACACCAATTCATTCGCAGACTAACTTTAAAAAGACACTTTGCATTAAAAGTAGACAAAGATGATACAGAACTAACCATTAATGATAACAACGATAAATCTGAAGAATTTTTCAAAGTAAAATCTAAATTCTATCCACTGGAAAGTAGGGGTCACTTTCTAGAAACGTTCCAGGATTTGTTACTGAATGATTTAAGAAGAGAGACATTAGTACAAACGAAAAATAGTAATAATTTAACAAAAAAGGAGAAAGAAGCCTTAAAAAGCCTCAAAGATAACAAAGCTTAGGGAAAAAAGGTGTGCTGTAGTCCGCGCTGCCAGGATCACTCACTCCAATGAATACGAGTAGAAAATCTTCATCAAAACCTCCTTTGATGAAGATTTTCTACTCGTATTTATTGGAGTGAGTGATCCTGGCAGCGCGGACTACAGCACACCTTTTTTCCCTAAGCATTGTTACAACCTACACGTGAGTGTGGCCGGTGGGAGTCCAGCAGCAGCCATCAGGACATTACCAATAAGCCTTCAAACCAGTTGTGGTCTCACAACTGGACCAGGTGAGCAGATTTAATTACTCACCATTACACCCATCAGTGTCTAGTGATAAGGGCACTATTGCGCCTCTTGTCCCCCCCCTCTTTTTTCTTGTCAAAGATAACAAAGGCATTGTAATAAGGTCAGCAGACAAAGGAGGGGGCATAGTAATCCAAGATACAGCAGATTACATGAAAGAAGCAGAAAGATTACTCAGAGATCCAAAATACTATAAGAAAATTAAAACAAATGCTTACCCTGCTTTACAGCCTTACAGCCACACAACCCATGGTGCCCTTCTTTTACCATCTACCAAAGGTTCATAAAAGTTTGTCAGACCCTCCCGGGAGACCTATAATCTCGGGGATTGGATCTTTAACTAGTAATTTAGCGATGTATATCGATAAAATACTACAGAAATATGTGGTCAAATTAGAGAGTTTCATCAAAGACTCCACTGATGTGATAAAATTGCTCAAAGGTGTGAAATGGAAAGACTCTTACATCTTTGTCACCCTTGATGTAGCATCGTTATATACAAACATCAGGCATGAGACAGGTTTGTTAGGTGTCGAATATTTTCTCAAACATGATTTACTTATGGATACTGTAACTATTGATTTCATATTAGATAGTTTGCGATTTATCCTTTACAATAATTTCTTTACATTTAATGGGGAGATGTACCACCAAGAACACGGCACAGCGATGGGCTCTAAGGTCGCATGTTCTTATGCGAACCTCTTCATGGGTTTGTTCGAAGAGTTACATATGATTAATGATGAATTCAATAGGGGCATTGTCATATATAAGAGATTCATTGATGATATCTTCTTTATATGGGATTCAGATTTCTGTGATGTAAATACATTTATAACATCCATTACTCACAATCAATGGGGACTTGGGTTTGAACCCACTATTCAGAGAAAAAGCATAAATTTCTTAGATTTAACAATTTTTGTGGAAAACTCTGTCATTTGTACTAAAACATATTTCAAACCCACGGACAGAAATTCCTACATTGACTACAAAAGTGGCCATTACATTAAATGGTTTAAATACAATTTAGACGGATAAGAAAAAATTGTTCCAGCCATGAAGATTATAAAACTCAATCCGGAATCCTATGCTCTAGGTTTCTGGACAGAAAATACTCGAAAAGATTGGTAAAAAACGCTCAAAAAAACAGTGGGAAGCTAAATCAGGAAACCCTACTAAACCCTAAACCTCAGAAAATAATTAGCAATAAGAATAAATACATGTTCAACTTCATTACTACATATAATGATAGTCATAAAGCGATCAAAGAATGTTTAAATACGCACTGGCACATTTTAAAAAAGGATCCCATTTTAAAGATGATCATCCCAGAGAAACCTAATATCACGTTCAGGAGAGCCCCAAATATTAAAAGTATTGTAGCTCCCAGCCGCCTCAAACAGCTCAACAATATGAAATTCACTGAAAAAGCACAAAAATCCGCACAAAAAACTACCTCTAGATGTGGGAATAACAGGTGTCTTTGTTGTAGAATTATACAAAAAACTTCTTCTTTCAGTTAAACTTCAACAAGGAAAACCTTTCCCATAAAACATAACATGAACTGCACCACGAGTTATGTCATATATCTTTTAGAATGCCCTTGCCTGCTACAATACGTCGGGAGAACAGTAAGACCACTCCATGAGAGGCTGAATAAGCATAGATCGAATATCAAGAACGGATATAACTTACATGGGGTTTCACACCATTATAACATATGTCACAACAGAGATCCTACTTTGATGAAAATAACCCCGATCGATCATGTGCCTGTTGAGGTTGGTAATAGGTTTGAAACATTGAAAAAGAAAGAGAAATACTGGATGTACAACTTGGATACCCTAAAACCGAAAGGGATGAACCTAATAACAGAATTAATATAACCCTGCAGACAGTGCCAGCATATAACCTCTTCGATTCATTATTCTGGTTCTTTTATAACACTGGGGAACACAATTTTTTAGGAGTTAGGTCAGACAACTGTTCTTAATTAATTTTTGGATGCTGAATCCAGAAATGATCTCAGTTTTTCTCTATCACGTCAAGTTTTTGAACTATAGGATTTTTGTCTTCTCAAAAATATGTAAACTACTGTACCTAAAAAGTGTTTTTGTTTTTTTTAAATAGTACAAATATGAACAAAAAATGAAATATATAAGAAATAGGCATGACAAATATGTTTTTTAACACTATCATGTTTTTTACAAAGGATATATATATATATATATATATTGTAATCAGATAACAAGTCTTATTACAGATATCAGTGCAATTGTGCATCTCTGGCAGGTAAGTTGTGGAGGAAAAAATTGACATGCTAGAAAAAAAACACTACATTTTTGGAATCAGCATGCCAAAATTAGTATAAATCAGCTCAAAAACCTAACTCAACAGAACATTTTTTTCAAATTGTTCCCCAGTGTAATCTTTTACACTCCTCATATCTTTTTTTTAGTCTTCACAAACATAAAAAAATTTTTAGTAATCACCATCTTAATAGTTTTATATTTTTTTAGGTTTTTATTCACTTAAAACCTTTCATTGGATTTTATCAATCCACACTATCTTTACACAATTCCTCATGCTCACTTGGTTGTAGATTTTTTATGTAGTTATATTCAACTTCTTACCACCCCTTGTGGCGGTGAAATAGAATACATGAGTTTCTGGGTACCTGTAACCATGACAACTGTCTCCTGTACTGAGTACCAGCCCCATTTCCACCTTATAGGTAACTTTTAGAATGTATTTCTATAAATATAATACAATATAATATTTTCTAGATCTTTAATGGATGCTTCACCAACAATGATACAACAATGTGTACATAACACTATGCTTCCAATGAGAACATTCTTTTCTCAGTGACACTTAATGACACTTTACCTTTCTCCACCAATATGGACTATTCTTACTCTTTGTTAATACACTTTATTTGGTGTATTCACTAACCTAAATGGCACTTCTCCACTTTATCTATATATGCACATTCCCACTTTAATCTTATCCACACTTTTCACTGTTTCCTTCTCAGTGAAAAATCGGTTTTGTGCCCTTATTACAAAAGTTTTCCTTCACACTGCCCCTAGCGGCAGAAATATAGAGCACACTAGTTTTTGGTACCCTGTCGTCTTGGTTACTGCCTCCCAAACCACATTGTATGAGATATTTAGTGCCATCTTGTGGTTGCTTTTCAGAATACAGTTGTAATTTTCTCTGAACTTTGTTCCAAGAGCAATATCAATGCCCCAAGAGTCTCTTGTAGATGGAATTACCCATATTTTTATTACAAAAGTTAGAATTCACTTCTTAATTGTTTTTAATTATAATTAATTAATTATTTTTAATTATAATTATTTTTGATATCATTATGAAATACCATAAACCAATTGTTGTGAATGGGAATAGAACCTGAGGCGCCTGCTTGATAAATCCCTGTTCTTTTCTCATCAGCTACTCCCCAGTTGCAATAGTGGGATTACTTTTCTCCATAATCCTCTTCCTCATATTTTTTCTCTTTACAAAAAAAAGTTTTTACATAGGGATTTTGATTCTATACGGATTATTTAACTGTTTATATACACCATCATTTTTTTAGTTTGCGATACAGTAATACATATGGTCTCCTTTTTTAATACTTAAATATATTAAGAAAAATTATTTAAAAAAAAAAAAATTTCTTTTATGTATTAATGCCAATTCCTTAAATATTTATGTAAATATATAAGACTGGCATCGACCGTATACGTAGGTGCTGGCAGAAAAAAATCATACTTACAACAACAATAGATATCTGCCGCGACACTACTATGTATATATGAAAAATTCAAATTAATGAGCGGCACTGAAAAGAGAAGATCAAACTGCAATGTGAAAATGTGTAATGCAGAAAACTGCCCTGTGCTATAGTTGAAAACAGAGGTCTTGGTCTCATCAGCGGCCACTGAGGATGAAGCCTGGCACCCACATCAAGGGGCCTCCACTGCCAGGTCCTGACACTATGCCCTAGTGAAATGGTGAGCTGGTGGAATCTGTGTGGGCTTATATGTCTAAAGGTGTAATTAAAAACAGGTGTGTGCTAGGACCTCACACTGGAGTCCATGAGTGTGGTTACCAGACTATGAAAGGAGGAAAGGGGAAATAAATATATATAATGGGAGCTCAGTCAAAAAAAGACAATATGTAAATATATAAGACTGGCATCGACCGTATACGTAGGTGCTGGCAGAAAAAAATCATACTTACAACAACAATAGATATCTGCCGCGACACTACTATGTATATATGAAAAATTCAAATTAATGAGCGGCACTGAAAAGAGAAGATCAAACTGCAATGTGAAAATGTGTAATGCAGAAAACTGCCCTGTCTATAGTTGAAACAGAGGTTTGGTCTCTCAGCGGCCACTGAGATGAAGCCTGGCACCCATCAAGGGCCTCATGCCAGGTCCTGCACTATGCCCTAGTGAAATGGTGAGCTGGTGGAATCTGTGTGGCTTATATGTCTAAAGGTGTAATTAAAAAACAGGGTGTGCTAGGACCTCACACTGAGTCCATGAGTGGTACCAGACTATGAAAGGAGAAAGGGGAAATAAATATATATAATGGAGCTCAGTCAAAAAAGAACAATATGTAAATATATAAGACTGCATCGACCGTATACGTAGGTGCTGGCAGAAAAAAATCATACTTACAACAACAATAGATATCTGCCGCGACACTACTATGTATATATGAAAATTCAAATTAATGAGCGGCACTGAAAAGAGAAGATCAAACTGCAATGTGAAAATGTGTAATGCAGAAAACTGCACCACTCATGGATTCCAGTGTGAGGTCTAGCACACACTGTTTTTAACTACACCTTTAGACATATAAGCCACACAGATTCCACCAGCTCACCATTTCACTAGGGCATAGTGTCAGGACTGGCAGTGGGGCCCTTGATGTGGGTGCCAGGCTTCATCTCAGTGGCCGCTGATGAGACCAAGACCTCTGTTTTCAACTATAGCACAGGGCAGTTTTCTGCATTACACATTTTCACATTGCAGTTTGATCTTCTCTTTTCAGTGCCGCTCATTAATTTGAATTTTTCATATATACATAGTAGTGTCGCGGCAGATATCTATTGTTGTTGTAAGTATGATTTTTTTCTGCCAGCACCTACGTATACGGTCGATGCCAGTCTTATATATTTACATATTGTCTTTTTTTGACTGAGCTCCCATTATATATATTTATTTCCCCTTTCCTCCTTTCATAGTCTGGTAACCACTCATGGACTCCAGTGTGAGATCCTAGCACACACCTGTTTTTAATTACACCTTTAGACATATAAGCCCACACAGATTCCACCAGCTCACCATTTCACTAGGGCATAGTGTCAGGACCTGGCAGTGGAGGCCCCTTGATGTGGGTGCCAGGCTTCATCCTCAGTGGCCGCTGATGAGACCAAGACCTCTGTTTTCAACTACAGCACAGGGCAGTTTTCTGCATTACACATTTTCACATTGCAGTTTGATCTTCTCTTTTCAGTGCCGCTCATTAATTTGAATTTTTCATATATACATAGTAGTGTCGCGGCAGATATCTATTGTTGTTGTAAGTATGATTTTTTTCTGCCAGCACCTACGTATACGGTCGATGCCAGTCTTATATATTTACATATTGTCTTTTTTTGACTGAGCTCCCATTATATATATTTATTTCCCCTTTCCTCCTTTCATAGTCTGGTAACCACTCATGGACTCCAGTGTGAGGTCCTAGCACACACCTGTTTTTAATTACACCTTTAGACATATAAGCCCACACAGATTCCACCAGCTCACCATTTCACTAGGGCATAGTGTCAGGACCTGGCAGTGGAGGCCCCTTGATGTGGGTGCCAGGCTTCATCCTCAGTGGCCGCTGATGAGACCAAGACCTCTGTTTTCAACTATAGCACAGGGCAGTTTTCTGCATTACACATTTTCACATTGCAGTTTGATCTTCTCTTTTCAGTGCCGCTCATTAATTTGAATTTTTCATATATACATAGTAGTGTCGCGGCAGATATCTATTTGTTGTTGAAGTATGATTTTTTTCTGCCAGCACCTACGTATACGGTCGATGCCAGTCTTATATATTTACATATTGTCTTTTTTTGACTGAGCTCCATTATATATATTTATTTCCCCTTTCCTCCTTTCATAGTCTGGTAACCACTCATGGACTCCAGTGTGAGGTCCTAGCACACACCTGTTTTTAATTACACCTTTAGACATATAAGCCCACACAGATTCCACCAGCTCACCATTTCACTAGGGCATAGTGTCAGGACCTGGCAGTGGAGGCCCCTTGATGTGGGTGCCAGGCTTCATCCTCAGTGGCCGCTGATGAGACCAAGACCTCTGTTTTCAACTATAGCACAGGGCAGTTTTCTGCATTACACATTTTCACATTGCAGTTTGATCTTCTCTTTTCAGTGCCGCTCATTAATTTGAATTTTTCATATATACATAGTAGTGTCGCGGCAGATATCTATTGTTGTTTTAAATATTTATGACCATTTTTATTATTATTTTATTTTCTCTTACGGTTTTACTAGTCTATTTATGGAATTTTTATTTGCAATGATCTATTCTTCCAGTATTTTATCCCTTATATCCAGAACTTTGACATCTAAAGAGCGGATGGTGTATACCACTAATCATCTGAATATATACTCACTGATGTGGAAGTCTCATGTTCTAACCCCATATGAAGTAATGTAAAAAGTTTTCTTCATATTTTTTGCATCAGGAAGATATTTTGATCGCTGAATTTTGCAATTTCATGTATTCTTTTTAAAAATTCTTTATCAGGGACATTTAACACTAGAAGTCCCAGAGACGGGTCATTTGACCTTTTTACCATTGAAAACCAGGAATCCTTTAAATTCCCAGGACTTCTAATGTTAAGTCATCTTTTTATGAATAGAATGTACGTTCTAGTTAGTGACTTTAGATACTGGTTAAGCTTTTTATAAAAAGAGCGGGAAAATGAGGAGATCCTCCCATTTTGATGATGCAAATGACATCACAGGTTACACAGACAACACCCTGTTTTTGTAAGTTTGGGGCTATAAAAACCCCACTGTTACTGTTTGATGTAATATCCCTGATGAAGGTGCCAGGCTAGGCGCCGAAACGCGTAGGAGGAAGAAAATAAAGCTTGGAAATTTGCTCAAGGAAAATTTGACTCTTTGGTGAGTTTTTGCATTTGGAGCAGCGCGGACCGTGGCACACCTGCATTCCCATCTTCTTTTCACAGAGGTTATACAGGTCATGATAATAGTCTCTAAACTGTTCTGCAATCTGAATAGGATTGCGGATCTGGTTTCCGGAGGGGAAGACAGGAAGGAAATTCTAAAGCGCATTTCCATTTTCTTTACTCTGCGTGCCAGCAAGGCTCCAGCCCTGTCCCCCATTCCGTAATAGGACGATCGGACCTTCTTCAATTGATGCTCAACCCTGGACAAAAGGAGGGCTCGAAGGCGATTACGTGCCAGGGTAAGAGATGCCAAAGTAGTGGGGTTAGGGTTTGCAAGATACACCCTCTCAAGAGACTTCACCTCAACTAGGAGAAGGTTCAGTTTGTCGTTCAGTAATTTCTTAGAATGGGCCGCCAATTTCAAGCAGTGCCCACGAATGACCGCTTTATGGGCAAACCATAGACCCTCTGGAGCAATATTAGGGGTTGCATTCAGGAGAAAGTACTCTTTTAGTTGGGAAGACAGGAATTCCTGTTTTTTTGGGGAGGTCAGTAAGTAGTCATTCAATCTCCAAGGGGCCCTGGGAGAGCGTGGAGTGGAGTCAGAAAGCATGAGAGTGAGGGGGGCGTGATCTGACCATGTAATGACGTCGATGTCGGCTTTCAGACATAGGGGGAGGAGGGAGTCATTAACCAAGATATAGTCTCTCCGGCTAAACGACCCATGTCTGGGGAAAAAGAAAGTATAGTCACGTTCATTGCCGTGAAGGTAACGCCAAATATCATGCAGGCCAGCAGCAGAAGTCAGAGGGGCCAGGTCTGTTCGGAAGGAAGCAGGGGATGAGCAGTCGAGATGTTTGTGCAAAGGGGCATTGAGGTCACCAGCAATTAGTTTGTGACCTACCATAGAAGGAACGTGATCATCAAGTAACTTCTTAAAGTACTTATATTGGCCCCCGTTAAAGGAGTATACAGCCAGCAATGAAAACAAAGCTCCGTCCAACTTAGCTATAACCAAAAGGTATCTGCCCTCCGGGTCAGAGGAAGTACTAATTAGTTTAAATGTTAGAGAGGAGCCAATGAGAATTTCCACCCCCGCTTTTTTCTCAGAGCTGTTCGAGAAAAACTGGTGAGGAAAAAGAGGTGAGGCTAAGCGTTGATTGTCCTCCTCTCGGAGGTGGGTCTCCTGGAGGAAGACCACGTCCGCCCGGGTCTTTCTAAGCTGAGTACGTAGAAGCGACCTTTTCTGGGGCGAGTTAAGCCCATTGACATTAAGGGCTAAGACATTCGTAGGCATAAGTAAGTAGTAAATCAACGCCGAGAAGTATGCAATAACAAAAGTGCCTTAAAGTAGAGCAGAAAGGGAGATCGGAAGGGAGAGTAAGTTACAATGGTCCGCAGGCATGTAGTCCCATCTGGTACCCAATGTGGCCAGAGCAGGGAACAGCCGGGACCAAAAAAAAAAGAAGATAAAGAACATTGGTAGAAACAACAACACCAAAAAGTCACACGGACCACCAAAGTGGAAGCAGGTGGTCCCAGCGTCATAAAAAGGACGCTGAAATGAGAAAAAAGAGTCATAGTCCAGAGCGTGAAAATTCACTCATTGGGGCAGCACATTGCCATCGGCCGCAAGACTACAAAGAAGAGGAAGAGTGAAGGAGGAGAGGGAGGTAAAAGGAAGGGTGAGAGGAGAGCAAAGGAGATCGCAGTCAAGAAAGGAACGATCAGTAGAAGGGTCGGGGGAAGAAAAGGAGTAAGAAAGCGAAAGAGGGGGGAGCAGAAGGTCAAGGTGGGGGGTCTAGAGCAGGGAGAAGGAAACGGTTGAAGAAGGATAGGAAAAAGTCAGCAAGAGGGAGCTCAGCTCAAAGGTTAGAGGAAGAGACAAAGAGCAGGTGAACTAGGAAGGAGAGCAGAGGAGAAGGAGCAAAGGAAAGAAGGAGAAGGAGGGAGGAAAAGAGGGAGGAGAGGAGAAGGAAAAAGAGGATGAGAAGCGAAAGAGGAAGAAAAGAAGAGAGAAAAAGATAAAAGTCGTACGACCTGGTAGGTGCTTTATGGGAGCCAGGAAGGCGAACCCCAGGAGAAGGGAGATAAAATCTTCGGCCCATCCGGGCAGTGAGAGTCTCAGGCCTTGGACCACTCCGGATCGATCTTTTTACGACTGGAGTGCGATTTCGGACGCCGATCCTGTAGGTCTCGCTGGGGCGGCGCAGAGAAATCCGGAGGGAGCAGGTCCCATTTCTTCAGAAGCGACGTCGCCTGCGATGGGGAGAGGCACACATGGGAGATATCATTCCGTCTCACGATAAGGCGAGTTGGTCGGCCCCAGCGATACGAGATGTCCTTTTCACGGAGGATTTACGTATACGGCTTGAACGCTCTACGAAGCGCTAAGGTCCCAGGAGACAAATCTGGAAAGACTTCCAGGGCGGAGAAGCGATCGGTGAGCGTCGGTGCCTGCCTCAGGACCCTTAAGAAATCCTCTTTCGTTTCGTAAAAGTGGATTCTAGCGATCACATCGCGTGGGAGCTCAGGGCGAATGCCGGGAGGCTTGGGGAGCCTGTGGATTCGGTCAATCTTGAGATCGCGGGAATCCAGCTCCAGCAGCACCTCATGCAGAAAGTCACGCAATAATCCTCGCAGGTCAGCGTCAGGGATCGCTTCGGCGACGCCCCGCAAACGTATATTATTTTGGCGGTTACGATCCTCCATGTCGCAGTTCTTCGCCTGGACCGCAGTCATCGTATCCTGTAGACGGTCGTGCTCATCCAGCAAATCGTTATGCGACCGTACCAATTCGGCCATCTTGCTTTCAAGGTGATCCGTCCTGGAGCCCAACTCGGTCACCTCACCCCGCAAGTCCGCCATCATCTCCTTCATGTCATCTTGCAGTGAGGATCGAAGCCCCGACAGGAGGTCAGTCATGAGGTCTTTCATAAGTGAGTAGGTGACCGGAGAGTCAGGGGAAAGGGCCGCTGCCTCAGCCCCCTGCGCCTGGTGCTCTCGGCGGGAAGCGCGGACTGCCCTGGGGGAGGGGGGCACTATATTTGACAGGAGAGCTTAATCAGGACGGCCCGGTGGAAAGTAATCTGAGACCCGCTTTGGGAGGGAGGAATGCTGGGGTCTCACCTTGTCCAACTGTTCAGGGACAGTTCAGGCGATCCTAGGAGGGTTTTCAAGAGTCCTGTGCCGGTCTGGGCTGCTATAAAGTCACTTAAATCTCCTGGGGTCCGGGAGCACCTGGATCAAGCGGCCTTCACCATGTTGCGCTAGGCCACGCCCCCCGAGAGTTAAATCTTATGTGCTTCTTATAGTCCATTAGCCTCTACTACGTATTCAAGAGACTTTACATGATATTATATACCGTAGTCACAGTGAAGTAGTGTGTGGAGATCCAGAAGATGTTACACTATAGGACCACATGGCGTCTAGCACCTCAGGGGTTGACAGAGAGTTAATAAATCTGAATGCTGCAGAGGCTGTAGAGCAGTGGTGCTGTAATCCTATATGAGAGGAGAAAGGTTGGTGTAGAAAATGTCCTTCTGTATAGGGATCAGAGTCTCACAGCACATGGATGGAATCTGCTCTGTAGTAGTTCACAGCGAGTCAGGATGTCCCTGCGATGACAAGTGTGATGCCAGCCACTTATATACGAGATCTCTGAGATACTCTGAGATCAGAGTCATAAGGTCCTGTAGGGGCCGAGATGTTATAATTGCTAGGAGATTTTATAATTGTCAGGAGATTATATGAAGCAGAGCTTGTCTCCCTCAGTGCATCAGCACCATTCAACTCCAGAGCAGTCCCTCCTGTCACCAATAGTTTCAGCAAGGCTCCTTAGATGACAATAGGGGCTCTTTTCCAAGCAGCTGCAGAGGTGAAGTCTGTATGCTGTGTCCCTCATTAATGGCTGCGTAGGCAGAAATGAGCTCCTCTCTCTCTGGTTCCCACACTTATCTTATCTCTTCTCGCTGCTGATTTGATGGAGTCTCCTCACAGAGCCCCGATGATAATATCACAGTATGTATCAGGGATTTGCGGGCTGGCAGTGTAGGGAGTAATTCAGACAGTCTGAAGCAGGGAGGAAGGGGAGTGCAGCATTCACCAACCTGAGGAGAGAGTTTAGAGGCTCTGCAGGCTTTAAGATCCAGATCCTCCGAGTCCCTGGTGTTGTGGACTGCAGCTGGTGTATCTTTGATGGCAGATTATGTGTTCTCTGAGGCTGGATGGCTCGGATGGTGGAGTGTGGCAGGGAGCTGTGTCAGATGCAACCTCCCTGGTCAGCGGCCATCTTGAATCTCCCAACCTAATGTTGATTGACGATGTGAATCTGGACGAGCTGAGACCATTTGGATGCACCAGGCTAAAGGTGGTTAAGCAGTTTAAGTATTTGGGATTGCACATTGCTTTGCCAGTTACCGATTTTGTTAAGTTGAATGTGGACCCGTTGTTTGCCAAACTGAAGGAGAAGGCCAGGGCATGGTGTAGATTGCATCTGCCGGTGGTGGGCAGGGCGAACTTGACCAAAATGATTCTTATGCCCAAGCTCCTATATTTGCTCCATAATTCACCTGTGTGGCTCCCTGGGGTGTTTTTTCAGAAACTTAATTCACTGTTTAGAGATTTGGTTTGGGGGGGCAGTCATCCCAGAATTAAATTGGAAATTTTACAACGGCCGAAGGCGGAGGGTGGGATCGCTTTACCGAACCCCTGGATATATTTCTTAGCATCGCAGAGCCAGTACCTGCGGGGATGGGCTTCCAAGGAGGTTAGTACCAAGGTGAAACATATATTGGAATACCTGACCGACAAATTCCCTAGAGACTGGAGACGTGGGCCGGCTGGGTGGGGGACACTCTGTGTCTGGTGCAGAAGGTGTGGGCCAGGCTAAAGACGCTAAGAGGCCTTACCGGAGTGACAGAATACATGCCCATTTGGATGAATAAAGACTTGATTGAGCTCTATAAATTGGGGGAGCAAAAGGGTTGGATGCATGCTGGGATTGAATGTGTGGGCAGCTTGTCGAGAATGGGGTATTGAAGTCCATTGCAGCGTTGAGACAGGAGTACCAGATTCCGGGAACGGACAGCTATTTTATATCTTAGAGTGCGACATGCCTTTAGGTGCCAGATTACAACAAGGGTGTTGAGAGTGCAAATGGATATAGTTGTGAGTTTTGTCTGTATGGAAGGAGGCATGCGGGAAGTCATATCGACGGTTTATAAAGACCTGTTACATACCAGGATGTTACAACATCCTATAAGAGCAAGAAGTAAATGGGAAGAGGAAATTGGGGTAATGGATGATGACACATGGGAACTTAGTTTAGGTCCGCACTCCAGTATATCACTGAGTGAGCCAGGTTGGCTGTCACACCTCTATTTGCTACATAGTCTATTGGACCCCGGAGTTCCTGTACAGGATCGGTGTGAGGAACACGTCTGAATGCCCGAGGTGTGGACTGGAGGGAGCCAGGCTGTTGCACATGGTGTCGGAGTACCCGAGGTTGCAAGGCTATTGGATAGTGGTAATAAATTTAATAGAAGGACGATATGGGCGCACATTGCCGAGAAGCCCATTGGTGTGTGTGTGCTGGGATGTGTGGAGGAAGTAGGTGTTCCTAACACACAAAAAATTGCGGTGGCCTGGTTGCTGTTCATTGCCCGGAAGGTGATAGCCAGGGGATGGATTAGGCCTACACCACCTACCAGAACAGAATTTTTACAACATGTGAAGTATATCATACGCACTGAGGAAAGCTTATATTGAGGACGAGGGGCTACTAAGATGTTTGAAAAATTGTGGTATCCATGGCTGAGGGCGGAGTAATTAAGAGGGAGGGGGAAGATCAGAAATGTTGTCTATGAGCTGTCTGTCGCCGGCTTTCTTGATCTTTTTTTTTTCCTTTTCATTGTTTATTTTTCTTATTGACTGAATTGAAAGTGGGACATTTGGGTACGGGAAGCACAAGGAGACTTCATGGTGTTTGTCTTTCTTCTGAAAGTTAATGGTAGATGGAGCTGTCTAGAGGGGTAAGGGGATGGGGGGAGGGAAGGGGATCATTAATGGTGTATCGTATACTTGTACAAAATATTGAAATGTTGATATGTGTTGTAATGTTATGACTGATTGGTTAATAAAAATATCTGATAAAAAAAAAAAGGTTAACAAACAAGGCTAAACGGAAAGGTTAAAGGAAAATAGCAATTTAAGTAACAATTGTAAATTGTTGTATATATGTAAATATTAGTTTTTCATCAGTAATTTGGCCTTGACGCACGTGTGCACTCTTGTCTTTAAACCCTCCCTGAAATGATATACAGGATGGGCCATCTATGTGGATATATCTAAATAAAATAAAATGGGAATGGTTGGTGATATGAACTTCCTGTTTGTGGCACATTAGTATATGGGAGGGGGAAAACTTTTCCACATGGGTGGTGACCATGGCGGCCATTTTGAAGTTGGCCATTTTGGATCCAACTTTATTTTTTTCAGTGGGAAGAGGGTCATGTGACACATCAAACTTATTGTGAATTTCAAAGAAAAATAATGGTGTGCTTGGTTTTAATGTAACTTTATTCTTTCATGAGTTAATTCAAGTTGATATCACCATTCCCATTTTATTTAGGTGTATCTATATAGATGACCCACCCTGTACATATATTTATAAACAAAATATGCTATTTGCACACGTATGGAGCAGGCTTTTTGACTGCACCCACTTCATGCACTGTAGGCTCTGGTTGTGTAAAACAGGTTGTACCTGCCTGTAACTGTATATGATGAAGCTAGTTGTGATAGATGCAGAGACTCCCTTTTGATAACAGTGATCAATTGCATGCCCTAATTTACATTGATTTCTTAGGCCGGCTTCACACTGTGGGTGTGATCCGATCCGTGGCTGTCAGCTTGAGCCAGACAGCCCCGGACCAGATTTTGGCCCCATAGTATCCTATGGGGCCGGATGGTGTCGGATGGCAGCTCTCTGCCATCCAGTTTCCATCTCCCCAGGAGAATCCGGGAGAATTCAGATTTTTCTCACGGACACAAAAACGTTGCTTGCAACGTTTTTGTGTCCGAGGAGAAAAACCTCCCCAAATTGCCTTCTCCTGGATCCTCCCAGACTCGCCCGGATCCTGGGCAGTCCGACGCTCCCTGACAGGGGAGTCTATGGGGCCGGATTGCCCGATCCGGGAGGATCCAGGACTCGGATACCTGCGGCTAGCTCCCCGCGAGCCCGCGTTCCTGTATCATCAGCAGCGGCAGCTGCACACCGGACTAGAGGGCATATTAGCCCTCCGGTTCTGTGTGCTGATCCGGTCCGGGGCTGTCAGGTTCACCCTGACAGCCATGGATCGGAACACACCCGCAGTGTCAAGCCGGCCTTACTTTGATTTACTGGGGCACTATTTGGGATTCATAATTATCAAATTGTTTAAAGATATTGGCAACAAAACCAAGTTAAACTGCAGCACACTTGATTAAATTAATCATAAACAACCCTCATCCTTTTAGTGCTTTTTTCAAATCCCTTTTATATTGGTTAGGATGAAAAATAACAAAATAAGTAAGTATGTGTTTTTTTTAGGATGATCCATTCAAGAATAAAGCTCTTTTGTTCAATAGCAACAACAATCAGGACATTTATTCTGATCCATTCCAAACAGAGGATCCCTTCACTTCTGACCCATTTAAAGGCGCTGACCCATTTAAGAGCATGAGTGCATATTGTTACGTTCTTTTGATAACAGTACAATATTAATGGATTGAAGTAAATTAAGTTATCTTAAAATGTTTTTTTTCAGATCCATTTGGTGATGATCCATTTAAAGAAAATGACCCATTTCATGCACCTCCTTCAGATGACCCTTTCCATAAGCCAAGTAAAGGTGACCCTTTTTCTACTGACCCCTTCACTAAGAATAATGTCCATTCGATGACACTGCCTTTAAAGGTAAGACATAGCATGCAGCTGAATGCATTTGTTTTGTGCCTGTAAAGTGTTACATGTAGGTAATCTACTGACTGTCACAACCTAGTACCGCTGTTGAATTTAGTGAATTCCCACATTCTGTGTTGAATGACATAGAAATGCCTAATACAGTTTGACAAAATATGGTCTACTTGGCTGAACATTTGAGACACCAGATCCCATGCTAAAGATTCGGAGACATCCTTCTTGACGATGATCCCTAACTGGAGTCACCTATACATTATTTAACATGACTCTCTTGATACCAGTGCATATTTATATTATCTATTCTGGTATTTTTGTTTAGAACCTGCGCAGTAGTTGTTATATTTCCTAATCCTAAAAGTGTCATCATTGTGTTAATCCAGTAAGTGGGCTATTCATATCTGTAATATTGCCATTTCTATCTAATGTTGGTTTATTTATCTCCTACAACAGTCTGATCCTTTTGAGAGCAGAGATCCTTTCTCCTCCTCAACGCTGCCTAAGAAAGAACCAGGTGAGCAGAGTTTCACCTTTTCTATGTGGACAATTTCCATTTTTTATGTTTTTGTTTTACCTCTTTTTCTTCCAAGAGCTTTAAATGAATGTGAATAGAAAAGCAGAAAAAGTTATGAACTTGTCTTTTTGTGGGATAATTTTTATTCATAAATAACACCATTCATTTTATTACATAGTGTACTGTAAATCGAGAAAAAATTCCAAGGGCTGTAAAATTGCAATTTAAAAAAAATAAATAAAAGCCTGACATTGTTTTGAAAATAGTCTTTACATAAGTCATTATGTAGTTAAAATGACATGGTGATATGATTCTCCTCTTGAGAATGATTACGATGATACCAAACTTATCTTTTTTTTTTTTTCTTTTTAATTTTTTGGAGCTTAGTTAAGAAAATAAAATGGTACCAATAAAAGCTCAAAAACACTAAAACTACTCAAAAATGACAACGTTAAACAACTTACCACATGCAGCCAAAAAACAAATCCAACACAGCACTTGGCAGGAAGTGAACAGACCCCACTTAGATGGAGCCAGTACAGGTGCACAGAACGATAAAACCACATCACCATGCCTAGGCATGGGGGAGGTGATTTGCTATACACTCAAGGCTTGTCCATCCTGCCACTAGACCAAATGGGCAGCCCAGTACGATGTCTCTGCACCACTTGATGAATGACTCCCCATGGGGCCCAGCCACAACCCGCAAAAAAGATAAAAAGTGCAAAAAGTTTTTTTACCAATAAAAACTCCAACTCAGACAACATGACTATTGACAGGAAATAAAAATACTATAGCCTTAAAATTCTGTGTTGTAAAAAAGCTTTTTTTAAATTATTTTTATGGTGATAATGGCCAAACCTAAACAAAAAAAACCCAAAACTATAGAAGTATGGTATAGCTGTTATCGTACTGACCTGACAAATAAAGCCGCCTAATCACTTCTACTGCAAGGTAAACGGTGTAAAAAACTAGTAATGAAGCCAATGCTTCAACTGATGTTTATTTGTTTATTCTGGTTCTCCAAAGATCAAAGTAAGGAAAGCCCGGCTCACATTTATTCTGCGCTCTATACTACGTGCTCACACCGTGGTTTCCGTGTAAAGCTCTAAAATTGTGATTCAGACAAAATTTTAATAGAAAATTCACTGTAATGAGGCAGGAGGAATCACTTTGAACTCCAGTCTGGCAAATTGTATGGTGTTGTCCTTGTTTTTACGCATTTTCTTTTTAGGCATGCGTAAAGCTGCAATCAAACTGTTTAGCATTGTCCTTTTCAAAAGTGCACAAAACTAAGGGTAACTCTGCTACCTCATTAGTGAACGGTTTCGTCTATGGTGTCACCGGAATCCTGTATTTCTGAGATGTAGCTAGAAACCCGAATATAAGTGCACAGCATAGAGCAAAGGATAAATGTGGGCTGATTCAAAATACTCTGTATCCAAATTGCCACCAATAGCATTGAGAAAATAACTGAAGTGGGGGAGTGGCTTGGTAATGGAGCCGTGCAGACGTGCTGCCTAGGAGCTCCGCTACAGCAGGGGGCTTTTCCGCCCAGAATCTGGTCCCATAGCACCCTATCCGGTCTGAAACGCTAGCCGATGGACCCCTGACCACCAGAGGCTCCTCCCGGGTGCTTATTGTGGCCATAGGAGCGGTATATATGCCCTGATCCCCGGAGCACTTAGGAGCGGGAGCCGCACTATCATGGCATTGGCTCTGTGAGAAGAAGGTCCCGCCCCCCTCCTCTCCTTCATTATCGGCGGCCACTTGTTCTATCTCTCGCGGCGGTGAAGCGACGTCGGCGGGGCGGTCACCGACAGGAGCTGAAGCACTGCCCGACACAGCTCTGTAATATTCCCTGGGAGACCCGGTCAGTCATCTTTTACTAGGACGCCTGCACAGGAGAAAGCCAAGGTGTGCACAGGGGAACACAGACTGGAGCCATCTAGCCTCACTACAAGCACTTGGGACTTCAGATAAGTTTTGGCTACGTTTATACATTCTCCCTCCTTATTGCATACTCTGCAGTATTCCCAAGTTATACTTGCGATGCCTTATGGCCCAGACCCTTCAATGCAGCTGCTGGTATAAGACCTCTATACTATAACCTGAGACTCTTGTGGTCAGTCTTTGCCAGACTATGCAATCTAAGCCCAGGAATCAGTCCTCATCTCCTGCAAGATACAGAGCCGCAAAGAGCAGAGAGCAGGGCATACAGAAGTTTATGTATGAATCGCCAGCACAGGGGTCTGCGCACTCGCAAGGGGCAGGAGCCTTGCCACAAATGGCTTCTAACCCCACACCAGATACTTTGGGGTCAGAGAGACATTCCACACAGCCTGCTATGGAGGCGGGAACCCAGGCAGCAAATAGAGAGACCCAATTGCCGAGTAATATGCTCGACGAAATAAAGGATCTTCAGTTCCATATGTGTGATATGCCAACCAAGGCAGACATGGAGGGATATATTTCCCGCCTTGAATTGCTGTGCAGGGCGGAGATACAAAACCTCAGCTCTGAAGTGTCACAGGTTGCGGAGCGCGTCACTACCCTGGAAGCCACTTCGACCACCCAGGTCGCTTCGCAGCAGGCCCTTCAGGTAACATTAGATCAACACTCGGAACACCTGGCCCACCTGTTTTACTTACTGGAAGATTCCAAAAACCGAGATCGCAGGCAAAACATCCGGGTCCGAGGTCTCCCAGAAGCTACTGACCCAGCAGATCTTGCACCTGCCCTTCAGGGCCTATTCAATTCTCTTTTAGATAGGCCTCCGGACACGGTTATAATCTTTACTAGATACTAGAAGAAGATTCTGCTGCACACCAGCACTTCATGTTCAAGGGAAAAAGCGTATGGCTAACAAGTATTATTGCATTGTGTGAACAGGAACCAAGAACATATTGGAAAGCTACTGAAAGCTATCTAAGAATAAATGTGAAAAATTAGTTAGAATGTAATGGCCATGACATCCGGAAGCCCAGTAACCGCTTTCAAGGTTTTTTCACTCTACTGGGTCCTATCTAAAAACCTCATGTTTGCAGTCTGGATATGTGAATGGGATAATGCCCTGTGTGCAATTAAAACCTGCTTATAAAGGAAATTATCAGGACTATGTGTAGGTTCTCATAGCAGCTACTGGGTGGGGGAGGGTGCTGCAACCAAAAAAAACATATAATATAATATATAAGATGGGCGCACACCTCTAGTGGTGGGTGCTAGCATGAAAATATATATACTTACTAGATACTAGAAGAAGATTCTGCTGCACACCAGCTGTCCGGATGTCATGGCCATTACATTCTAACTAATTTTTCACATTTATTCTTAGATAGCTTTCAGTAGCTTTCCAATATGTTCTTGGTTCCTGTTCACACAATGCAATAATACTTGTTAGCCATACGCTTTTTCCCTTGAACATGAAGTGCTGGTGTGCAGCAGAATCTTCTTCTAGTATCTAGTAAGTATATATATTTTCATGCTAGCACCCACCACTAGAGGTGTGCGCCCATCTTATATATTATATTATACGGTTATAATCTTTGACAGAGCACACTGAGCGCTCCACCCTAAACCAATAGATGTCAATAACCCTCGTGACGTGATCTGTTGGCTGCACCAGTATCGTCTGAAAGATAAGCTCATGAGATGTGCTCGCCTGAGGGGTCCTATTGACTTTGACGGGGCTGAAATTCATTTGTTGGCAGACCTTTCCAGAGCCACGCTAGCTAAACACCGTGCCCTCAAACCTTTGCTGGACGTGCTTCAGGACAGGAACATCGTATATTCCTGGGGCTTCTCCTTCCAGCTCCAAGTTAGAAACCAACAAGGGCTCTTTCTTCTACGGGACCTGAAGGATTTAGCAGCCTTTACGAATGACCTGGGACTGCCGGACGTGGAACTTCCTGATTAGCCACAGAATCAATTTTTTCCACATGAAGGAGGGACCTGGATGCGTCCATACCTGCCCCAGAGGTCACGTCGTAGAGGATCTATTAGAGATGGTTTGGTCGAGCAATGAATGAACTCCAGATTGTGGCCCTACGTGATTGCTAATCCATGAGGGGATTTCTTTTATATCCTATCCGATATTACTTTTAGTAGTTGTAGGATGATATTCTTTCTCCTGTGTAACATACTTGTTGGTGGGAGCGCAGTTTTATACAAGCATAATTCTGCCATGGTCCCATTAATGTGCTGGTGTGAATGGTAATTTGGGGGAGAGGAGGAGGAGGGGAATGTGATATGGGGTATGTAGTCATCTTAGAGTTCATCAGAGATAGCAGAGGATCGATCTCTAGATTTCATATTATGCTAGGCTTTTAGAGGGTCCGGCGGATGGATGGGATTGCCCCTTGTTGGTTTCTTCAGTTCTGTTGTTAATCTTTTCTTCCATTAGGGTGACTTGTTAATCAAGTATGTTGGATTTGCTTGTTTGGCGATTTCTTCCAACAGTTTGTCGCCAACCTAGGTTTGGTGACCTGCCTGCTCTTTAGTAGGCTTAGTTTGTGCTTTTCCTTTTCCTTTCCTCTTTCTTTCTAAATATACTCTTCTCCCTGTCCCACTTCTTTTCTTTCCATTGACCTATCCCCCCCTCAGGTGCACATAGCCTTCCATTGGGGAGTGGATTTGTATTTTCAGAATCTCCCTTCCCTTGTTGTGACAGTGAACATGGCTCCGCTGAAAATGACCTCATTGAATATGAGAGGTTTCAATGTGCTGCAAAAACGTGCACAAATATTGTACGGTATGCATAAATTGGGGATGCGCATCCTGCTATTGCAGGAAACTCATTTGAAGACTGACTATTTTCCTCCCATCTCCAACCGATACTATACGTCCTGGTATCAGGGCTGTGGAGTCGGAGTCGTGGAGTCGGAGTCGCTGCCCATTTTGGTGGAGTCGGAATTGGAGTCGGTAGAAAATGTTCCAACTCCGACTCCTAAAATATATAATAAATTGGGTCCAGTAGTTCAATGCAGAATATGCTGAATATTATTATTATGAATTATTATTATGTTCTATCTAAATATCTTGATTATTTTGTCATTATAATGATTATAGCGTAATGTTACCATTGACCTACAATAATTTAATCATTTAAAAACGAGCCATGAATGAAGGAGTCGGAGTCAAAGGAGTCGGAGTCGGAGCCAGGAAAATTCAGGAGTCGGAGTTGAAGTCGGTGGTTTGATTTACCGACTCCACAGCCCTGCCTGGTATCATGCCCCCAATCCTGAGTCGAGGTCAAAGGGTGTCAGCATAGCAATACACAGATCATTTGCTTATACAATGCAAGAGGTTGAGGTAGATGAGAAGGGAAGATATTTGTTCCTCCGGCTCCTAATTGATAATCATGTCCTCATGCTAGCTACCCTTTATCTTACCAACAAGGGCCAGATTGCAATGGGCATCCGGGTTCTACGGCAGCTAGGCGAATTCTCGCGAAAGAAGTTGATCCTTGGCGGAGATTTTAATCTGGTAATGGACCGTAAAATTGAGCGATGGGCCCGACTTACCTGAGGAAGTGTCAAACAGTTGGGATCCCTTAAACGTGCGTTGTTTTCTTCTAGGTTGGTGGATGTATGGCGTGTCCTGCATCCCACCGAGAAGATTTTACACATTTTTCGCCCCTTCACTCCTTCTACAGCCGCATTGATCAATTTTCATTTACCACCAGCTGTTGGATTGGCATCCCGTTGCTGAAGTAGGATTATGACTTGGTCGGACCATGCACCTATATTCCTAACAGTAACACCACCGGACCTGAAATGGAAATGGCAATGGAGACTAAACTCCAACTTGTTGAATGATAAAGATACCGTTGACAGAGTTCGAGGGGCTATAGCAGACTTTACACAAACGCACACGACTGATGAGACCCCGCTTCCCACCCAGTGGGAAGCTCCAAAATGTGTTTTGCGGGGGGTTCTAGTTCAGGAAGGAGCGAGGTTGAAGAAAGAAAGATCCAGCATTGATTGCGGGATTATTGACTCACATTCATTCCCTCGAGCAGGACCATAAAAAGGAGTCCAGACCTGAAACACTACTGACACTGACAACAAAGCGAGATGAACTTCGGAAGTTACTGGATCAAACTTATGCTACATACAGAGAGCGTACTTCACAGTTCATATATGAGTTTGCAGACAAATGTGGGGGATCTCTTGCTAGGCGTATACATCCTAGAATGCATACACAATTTATACCGGCAGTTCGTGACCACACGAATAGACTGGTACACCACCCAGATGCTATTGCCCAGGCATTTCGGGACTACTACACTACACTTTATAATATCAGAAGAGACCCCCTATCTGACACCACAGAGGAGTCATGAACTGATCTTTCTGATTACGTTCACAGAACAGCCTTGCTCACCCTGCCGTCTGCTGTAGTTGAGGAGTTGGAGAAGCCCCCTTTCCCAAGAGGAGATCTCCCAAATAACAGCGTCTACCCCTGGAAATAAGAGTCCTGGCCCAGATGGGTTTACGGCACGATTTTATCAGACCTTCTTGTCGCAGCTGCTGCCTTTCATGACCAGGGTGTTCAATGATGTCTCTTGGGAGCACCCCTTTCCTGGTCAGTCGCTGGAGGCAACAATCACGGTTATCCCTAAACCGGGGAAGAACCTAGGGGTCTGCTCGAGTTATCGGCCGATTTCGCTGATAAATGTTGTTCTTAAACTGTTTTCCAAGATCCTAGCAAATAGACTCTATCAGTCGATGCAGAAAAGGCGAATGATCAGGCTGGTTTTATACCGCATAGAGAAGCACGGGATAATCTTAAGTCTGTCCTGGTGATATCTCTTAGAACACACACCTGGATCTTCCTTTTGTGAATGTCGGTCGATGCAGAGAAAGGCTTTCGACAGAGTTGATTGGTCCTTTTTACAGGGGACGCTTGCGCAGATCCGGCTGGGACCCCGGTTTACCCATAAGATCATGGCCTTGTACTCTTTCGGACCCGGTTTTCATTCGCAACGGTACTAGACAGGGGTGCTCTTTCTCGCCTCTCTTGTATGCCCTGGTCATGGAACATCTGCCGATTGCATTGCGTTCCAACCCGGATGTGTAGAGGGTTAAAGAGCACAATAGACACTACAAGCTGGCACTTTACACTGATGATTTGCTGCTGTATGTTTCTAACTCTGAGGTCTCTTTGCCCTCCACCCTGCAGGAACTTGATTCATATGGTCGCCTAAGTAACTTTAAAGTCACTCTCACTAAGTCTGAGATCTTAAATATTAATATTCCAAGTGACAGGGTTGACAAACTCAGGGAGACCTTCCCGTTTAAGTGGTGCTCTTCATCCCGCATGTATCTGGGCATACGGATTTCAGCGGACCTCTCCCAACTTTTTTCCCTCAACTACGCTCCTATTCTACAGAAGATTCAGAAAGATTTGGGAGACTATGGATGCCGGGACTGTCTTGGTTCGGGAGGATAAACGTCTTAAAGATGAATGTCCTCCTGAGGCTTTTGTACCTCTACCAGACCCTCCCGATTGCTATCGCAGGGACGTTCTTCAAGACATTGAGGTCGCTTTGTAGACAATTCATATGGGGTACTTCCAAACCACGCCTGGCCTATGATCAGACCTAAAAGAGTTGGAGGGATGGGCTTGCCCAATTTCCGTCTATACCACTCGGCGGCATCCCTTGCGAGAATTGTAGAATCGTTTCATGGGACATCCTCTAGACAGTGGGTGATCCTGGAGGAGAGTATTGTGGAATGGCCATTGACAGCTCTATCATGGATCCAGAAGAACAAACGTCCACCTGGCATATCAACGTCTCTATTGACGAATGATACTTTGCGGCTATGGGACAGAGTGAAGTAGAGGGCAGATCTAACTACATCCCCTGGACCACTGACCCCATTGTTTGGCAACCCCGACTTCCCTCCGGCGGTACACACCTCTAAATTCTTGATTTGGAGGCCAGATTCAAGGATAAGGCTAGCTCAGGGTTTGTTGGGCAGACCGGTTTTTCCAAACAGGGTGGAACTTTGTTCTATGGACCCAGACGGATCGGTGCCCTGGTACCAGTACATGCAACTGAGGTCCTTTATCTCATCCCTATCTCCCCTTTCTGCTCTGCTGACGGAGACCACGGGATTTGAGTCACTGTTACTGTAGGAACCAGCTCCATGTCATACACTCTTATGTATCTATGACATGCTGGTATCTGGGGGATACTTTGGATCTCTATGGTACGTTAAGGAATGGGAATGGGAATGGGATCTGGGCTCTACCTTCTCGGCTCAGGATTGGCAAAAGACATTGTTGTGCACTCATAAGATGACAATGGCATGTAAGAGCCAGGAGATGAATTATAAATTGGTCTCCCAGTGGTACCGATGCCCTCAAAATATGCATAGGATTTTTCCATCAGCTTCAGATCAATGTTGGAGATGTGGAGAGGAAACAGGTTCATTCTTACATATGAGGTGGCACTGTCCTTCTATCTCCCGTTTGTGGTACAAGGTGTTTGAGGTGTACAGCCACATCACAGGCGAATCCATGCCCTGTTCTCCACAAATAGGCTTGCTGTCTATGATACCGGGCCACCTTAAAACCATTAAAAAGGACCTACTTAGGCATTGTCTTACGGCAGCTCGGGCCATAATACCGAGGAGGTGGAAGTCCCAATCTTCGCCGTCTACTTTAGGCTGGGTGAAGGAGATTGATTTCCTGTGCAGGATGGAAAGACTCTCGGCACACACTGATGTTCTACTGTCCAAATACTATTGCACATGGACGGGCTGGATAATGTTCAAAGAAACCCCTGACTTTTCTCAGCTCTTGTTATAGTGCCCCTTCTAGGATTGAAGGGTCATTTGAGCAGAGTCCGAAACCCTGAGTTACAGGGCTAGCACCACCCCCACCTTGATTACACTCTGTTTCTTCCCTCTCCCTTTCCAGCTTTTTCCCCTCTTTTTCTGTGTTCTTTTCCTTTGTTTTTCTTCTTGTGTGAGATAGACCTTTCTCTTATTGGTAACCTATGTTATTTTAAGAGGTCTCATATAGTTGAAAAGCTGACTGTTTTTCGTTTAATTATAAGATTAGATAGATAATACAGGATGACATATGTGCATGGAGACGGGAGGATAAGAATTATTATATTGGATCCTGTCTGAGATTTCTCCTTTTTAGAGGACTATTCTCAGGCCTGTTTATCAGACTTGTTGTAGTTATTGATTTATGTTGTTTTTTCTCTGCATGATTGAACTTAGCAATATACTTAGCAATATTCAGACAATCACATAGGCCATGTGATTGTTATTGTCAATGTGATATTTGCCAATAAAACAGATTTGTTAAAAAAAAATCACTGAAGTAGGACAAAAAACTCAGAAAAAAATCACCAAAAAGTAGCCGTGTCAAACATTCATTGCACCTAGCAGGAGGCTGCTAGCTCCACTGAGAGGCAACACAGGTGTCTGAAGACCGGTGCTCAATCTTCTGCAACCTAAGCAATGAGGGTGCTTGTAGCACATGCGTCGTGCCATGCTTCAGGGAGGTGACTGGTGGTATTTATAGACACAAGGTTACCATAGGGCGTCGGTCAGGACCGGGACGACAGCTAGGCGAAACTAGGCGATCGCCTAGGGCGCCAGCTTGTGCAGGGCGCATTCCCGCCTGACCGGAGTCCGGAACTGTGACCCCGAGAGCAGTCATCAGGTGACCTGATGGGGGCCCCCCCCCCATTAATCACCGCCGCCGGGCTCTGGAGTTGCGGGGAGAAGCTGCGGCAGGGAGCGGTGGGCGCCGCCATGTTCTTTGTGGCTGGCGCCCACTAACTGTACAGCCGGTCAATAGAGGTTGAGACTTCTGCACAATGGCCGCGGTCTCCAATTAGCCGCGGCCATTTTGTTGAAGTCTCAACTTCCACCGACCGGCTGTACTGTTAGTGGGCGACGGCCACAAAGAACATGGCGGCGCCCACCGCTAGCTGCTGCAGGCCCGCAGCTACTCCCCGCAGGCAGCTCCAGTCCTGCAGATGTGCCCTCCGGGCACCGGCACCCCTGCTCCGCATCCACAGCTCCCCCCAATGGTAAGGTTGATGGGAAGGAGGGAGGCTATTGCGATGGAGGAAGGATGTAGGGAGGCTGTCAGGATGGAGGAAGGATGAAGTGAGGCTATTGGGATGAAGGTAGGATGGAAGGAGGCTGTCCGGATGGAGGAAGGATGAAGTGAGGCTGTCGGGATGGAGGAAGGATGAAGTGATGCTGTCGGGATTGAGGAAGGATGAAGTGATGCTGTCGGGATGGAGGCTGTCGGGATGGAGGAAGGATGGAGGGAGGCTGTCAGAATGGAGGGAAGCTGTTGGGATGTTGTCTATATGGCTGGCAGCCATCTCTATTGCGTACAGCCAGCAGTAGTCTCTATTGCGTATTCTCTATTGTGTATGGCCAGCAGCAGTTTCTATTGTGTATTCTCTATTGTATGTATAGCAAGCAGCAGTCTCCATTGTGTATACGGTCCGCAGCCATCTCTATTGTGTATACAGGTAGCAGCTGTCTCTATTCTGTATTCTCTATTGTATATACAGCTATTGTGTTTAGCGTTATAGAAAAGTTGCAACACACAATCAGCGGTGTTTATTCACTCTCCGTGGGGTGGCGCTTCAACAGGCATATAGTCAACAGGCATATGGTGGACTATATGCCTGTTGAAGTGCCACTTGCGGTGTGAAACGACCATCGCCTTTGAGAACCCCCCCGTCCTCCCACCCGCACCATGTAAGACCACACGAAGAGGGAATAAACACTGTTGATCCTACGATGTTGCAACTTCATGTATGTTGACATTTTTATTCCTAGACATATTTCGGAGGTGAAGGGGGGGGGGGGCGCCGTTTGCCTTACCTGCCTAGGGCACCAAAATGCCTTGTCCCGGCACTGGCGTCGGTCACACTGGTACATGTGACTCAAAGTGTCATACTGCAGCCTATTTGTCACGCCCATGCTGTTAGATCAGGCGGGCTTCTCTGCACCATACACATGCATCACAAATGACAGACGTGCCCCAGAGGGCACAGCCTCAAATTGCAAAAAGAAAAAAAGGTGCAACAAAACGCTATAAAGATGTGAGGTGGGGGCCCTTCATGTGGGTTACGAGCTTACGTATTTTGGCCAAAATATCCACTAACACCTCACATCTTTATCTATAGTATTTTGTTGCACCTTTTTATCTTTTTGCAGTTTGAGGCTGTGCCCTCTGGGGGGCGTCTGTCATTTGTGATGCATGGGTATGGTCCTGAGCAGCCCTCCTGATCTAAAAGCATGGGCGTGACAAATAGGCTGCAGTCTGACACTTTGCGTCACATGTACCAGTGTGACTGATGCCCTATGGTATCCTTGTGTCTATAAATACCACCAGTCACCTCCCTGAAGCATGGCTGGATGCAGGTGCCGCAACCGCCCCCATTGCTTAGGTTGCGCAACTGGTGATTGAGCACTGGTGTTCAGACACCTGTGTTGCCTCTCAGTGGAGCTAGCAGCCTCTTGCTAAGTGCAATGGATGTTTCATCAATAGCATTCAACTCAACCCACTAAAAAACAAATCCCCACTCAAGTCTGTCATTTAATGGAAACATAGAAGGCTTCCGAGTTACTGGTAGCACAAAGGCTCTGGAAAAAGTGCTATGACTCCTTGCCCCCGAAAAGAAAACCAGCAAAATGTGCCGTCCAAAAGCTAAATGCTGCCCCTTTCTTCTGACCTTCACAGTGTGCCTAAACCACATTTAGCATCCACATGTTTGACATTGTTGAAGTGAGGAAGCCCGCTTAATTTATGGGGTGTGTCCAGAATCCAGAAACACGAGCTGGGCACAGTCTATGGGCACTACAATGTACTTGGAACTACATAGAGCCGGGCACAAAAATGACAAATTTGCAATTTTCGCTCAACAATATCCATTGCTGCCAGTTTTTGGAAAACACCTGTGGAGTCAAAATGCTCATTACACCCGAAGATAAATTTTCAAAGTGGTGTAATTTCCAAAATGGGATGACTTAAAGGAGATGCTGCTCTTCTGGCTTTTAGTCGCTCTGTATGTGGAGTCCATAAACTATTGTACAAAAATTTGTACTCCAAAAGTCAAATAGTGCCCTTTCCCTCCTGAGTTTTGTGTAGCTAAGCAGTATTGTGTACATCCACATGTGGGATGTTTCCACGTTTAGAAGAAATTAAGTGACACATTTTGGTGCCATTTTTACCTATTTTCCCATGTGAAAATGTAAAATCTGAGGCTAAAACTTAATTTTTGTGGTAAAAATGTAATTTTTTCTTCACCGCTCAATGGTATAAAATTCTTTAACACTTGTGTGGTGTCAGTATGATCACTGCGCCCTTACATAAAATAAATGGGGGGTGTAGTTTGCAAGATATGGTCATTTATATTGGGGTTGTCTTCTCTGGCACCTCAGGATACAGCAAAATCTGCACCAAAGCATGGTGCTCCTTGCCTTCTGAGCTTTGCACTGTGCATCTAAAGTAGTTTTCAACCACATATTGAATATCTGTGTACTCAGGAGAAATTACATAACAAATTGTGCTGTTCATTTTCTCCCATTATCCAATTCATTTGGAAATTACAAACGTGAGCCCAGTGGAAAAAAATTGTAACTTTCATTTACTCACCACAATATTTTTAATTCTGTAAATTACTTGAGGGTTAAATATTCTCACTAATCACCTAGATAAATTCACTGAGAGTTAATGTTTCCAAATGAGATCACTTGTAGGGGATTCAGCTTTTTTGGCATGTCAGGGGCTCTTCAAATGTGACACTGTGTCTGCAATCTAGTCCAGCCAAAATGATGCTCCTTCAAATCAACCCCTTTACCCCCAATCACAATAAAAGTATTAAAAAAAAAATATGCATGTTTAGTATCGCCGCGTTCAGAATCGCCCGATGTATCATCGTATTAAATACATTAATGAGAGCCGTAAACTCTGTAACAGGAAAAATGGTCCAAACGCCAAAATTCTTTTTTTTTTTGGTCGCCACAACATTGCTATAAAATACAATAACGGGCGATCAAAACTGCTGATCCCCCCCCCAAAAAATGGTATCATTAGAAACGATAGCTCAAGACGCAAAAAATAAGCAGTCTCACAGCCCCAGATCACGAAAAATGAGAACGCTACGGGTCGCAGAACATGGCGCAAAACGTTAGTTTTTTTTTTCTTCCAAACTTCAGAATTTTTTTTCACCACCTAGATACCAGTAAAGGTATACAAGTTGGGTGTCTACGAACTCGTACCGACCCGTGGCATCATCCCGTCACGTTGGTTTTACCATATCGTGAACATGGCGACTAAAATACCCAAAAAAACAAACGTGTCATTGCACTTATTTTTGCAATTTCACTGCATTTAGAATTTTTTTGCAATTTCCCTGTACACTGTATGGTAAAATAAATTATTGCATATGAAAGTACAACTCGTCCTGCAAAAAACAAGCCGTCATGTCTATATTGATGGAAAAACAAAAAAGTTATGTCTCTTGGAAACAGCGGAGCAAAAAACGAAAATGAAAAACGAAAAATTCCTGAGTCATGAAGGGGGTAAGTACAATGACTGTTAAACTGTGAAATGCTGTCATTCTGTGACAGCAGCACTTAATGTGTTCCGGCAAGTGGGGGTGGGCAGGGGTGCATGCCATTTTATCCCCTCATTGGTGCTCCGGCAATGTGTTGTCAAGTCAGCCAGAGATTTATTTGCGGAAGATACCTGTGTCTATCATTACTGTACAAGGTGGGCCTTTTATATGGATACACCTAAATAAAATGGGAATGGTTGGTGATATCAACTTCCTGTTTGTGGCACATTAGTAAATGGGAGGGGGGAAACTTTTCCTGATAGGTGGTGACCATGGCGGCCATTTTGAAGTCAGCCATTTTTAATCCAACTTTATTTTTTTCAATGGGAAGAGGGTCATGTGACACATCAAACCTATTGAGAATTTCATAAGAAAAACAATGGTGTGCTTGGTTTTAACGTACCTTTATTATTTCATGAGTTATTTACAAGTTTATGACCACTTATAAAATGTGTTCAAAGTGCTGCCCATTGTGTTGGATTGTCAATGCAACCCTCTTCTCCCACTCTTGACACACTGACAGCAACACCGCAGAAGAAATGCTAGCACAGGCTTCCAGTATGCATTGTTTCAGATGCTGCACATCTCGTATCTTCACAGCATAGACAATTGCCTTCAGATGATGATGATAAAAGTCTAAGGGGGTCAGATCGGGAGACATTAGTGGCCATTCAACTGGCCCACGACGGCCAATCCACTTTCCAGGAAACAGTTCATGTAGGAATGCTCGGACAAGACACCCATAATGGGATGGGGCAAAACTAACCCTATGCTTGTGTTCATAGGAGACAGTGATTTCTGTTATATACAGCAATACTGTGGTGTTGCTGGATATACCACAACCTATCGTATGTTCACAGATTCATGTTCTCCAAAGGGCCTAAGAAATACAGTAAGAAGTGGAAAAAAATATTTTTTATAAAATTTGAATTTTTTTTTTTAATAAAATTTCAATTCACAGCCTTTTTACCTCATTAAAAATTAAGAAATAAAAAAACATGTATTTGATATTCCTGAATTATTAATAAGTGTGAACTCTCAAAGTATAAATTAAAATCAGTAAATGGTGTAATGAGAAGAATCAAAACGCCATTTTGTAGTTTGCAGATTGGTGCCACAACAGCAGAATAAAATGTAAGGAAAGGTGATCAAGACATTGTAAGTACCCAGCATTTCTGGGCATAAAAAACAAGTAAAAAAGTTAAGAAGCCAGTGCTGCCTGTGGTTACCACGCAATAGAAAAAGTGCATATGCACATATTAATTTCTCCTTCGCCTCATTGGGGAACACAGGACCATGGGTGTTATGCTGCTGTCCACTAGGAGGAGACACTGTGCAGAATCTGTAAAAGAGTTAAAAAGCTCCTCCTCTGCAGTATACACCTCTGGAGCAGGAAGTGCTTTACCAGTTTTTGTTTAGTGTCGTTAGGAGGAACATCTACATTTTTATTTTCTTAAAAGAAAGATCAAAAAGTAAAAAAAAAATTTTAACATTTAGAAAAGTGGGTCTCTGGCGAGACTCCCGGCATGCTCCTTCCTCGGCCCCCCACTTTTGTGGGCGCCTGGTTGAAGTTGAGAGGTAGTAACCACATGCCACTCCAACACAGCACCCCAACTATGGGATGCCGATGAAGAAGTCGAGACGATGGTCCTCCCTCCCTGGGTCCCCACTTTTGGGGTCTCTGGGTTGAGGATAACCAAGGGCCCTCTGATGGTGGACGGCAGCATCACTCCCTAATTCATCCCTCATGGGATCATTAGCTGGAGGCACCTCAGGTAAGGCTAGTAATTCTAGCTGAACAAAATTTGCAGCCCTAGGAAGGGCGTTGGACAACGGAGGCTGCAGCACACGCTGCTGCAGCAGAACAACGGAGCCCAGCATCCCACAGAAGTAGTGGGCACAGCACTAACAGGAGTAGGTCTGTGCTCCTGCAGCACTCAGCACACTGCAATAGTGGCTGGGTTACAGGGAATAAAGTAATCTGGGTTCCCTTTAGGGGTAACAAAGGGGCTGCGCTAGGCTGCGCAGACGATTTAGCGGGGTCTGGGGAAGTTACTTCCCTACCCCCGAACTGCCCCATTATGACGCGCAACAGCGTCATAGCGAGGGTGGAGCAAATGTGCAGGGCGCAGGTCTGCCCTCTGTTCTATGTTCTGCACGTGCCGCCCAACACCTTAGGCAAACAAGAAGCTCTCCCAGCGGCCATTACAAGTACACAGAAGATAGGTAATGGCCACCAGAGCCACTGTGTGAATGCACTGCCTCTACACAGTAGATCCAAGAGCAGGGCGTCCATACAGCTTCTCCAGGTACACAGTATCCCACTGCACTAATGGTCTCACAGATCGCACAGTCGGATGTGAGGGGGTATGATACGGCCCCCTACATGCTACCTCCTCGTCCCCCATGGTAGGTGTCCAGGGTACGGTTAAGATTCAAAGTCAGATGCCGTCCTCTTTCCCCATACCCACTGCGGATACTGGGTTGAAGTCGATGTATCTCCATATTCTCCATCCACGATGTCGACATCAGCATTAATAGCTGCCAGAGCCTCCATCTGGATGTTGAGAGGTAAATACCGCCCTAATATATTTAGGAACAGCCATCATCTGGTATACATGCCAGAGCACATAGGACGCAATTCAAATTAACCACAGATTCCCTAGCTAATTTAACGACAGTCGGTAATATCACTGACGACCAAGTAGGTCGGACACAATTCAAAGATACAACAACACGACTTCCGGAGGGACAGGAAACATCAATTCCCTATGCTGTTGTATCAAATCACTAGCGCAGGACAAACGCTAGTGTATATCCAGCTGCACCGTAGCTGTTTCTCAGAATACAACATGTAATAGTCAGTCGGTATACAGGCATCTGCATTACACATTTACCCGGGCAAGGAACACACTCAGGAAGTTGGCATATTGCCCTTAATGGCATCATGCTCAACTACGCTATCACCCAGAAAACCGGTATAGCAACAGTGAGGTTATATACACAAATATTCATCCGTCGGGCAGTTGTTAAACAGGTTACAGTAGCCTGATTAAAGTCTAGGGCTACCACCTAGATTCGCTCTTCGCTTAATAGCAAATGACTTCACATCATAAGTACAGCAGGTGGCCCAGACAAATCAAGCAAACGTCATAGTTACCTAAGGCATTCAAGCCTATACGCAAAGCCACATGTAGATACACCTATCTACTCTTCGGTTGTGAACATAGGAAAAAGCTAGGTTACAATGACACACCGACATGTCCGTTTCTCGATCCTAACATGTGTGCTAAGAACAGTGCAACTCAAAAGTATTAAATACTTGTCCAACATGCCCCTTCACAGGCCACCACCCAGCTAAGACAAATAGCGTGTGGTGGACTTACTGCTAGTTTAACTAACGGTTGTACCCTGCTTTTGCCTGACGAATGTGCGGCGGAAAGAGACTATGGGCTATCCACCGGACCCTACAGCGGCAGGTCTAATGGACGAAAAGACAGCCAACTCTCAAATCAGCCAGACTAAGACAGAGTGATCCCCAGCTGCACGGCAAAAGCTGCAAAAGGTCGCTAACAACCATACGACCCAGAACAGATTCTCTCCTCAGCTACCCATTATGGAAGGTGCTGGGTCGTAGCCAAGATGGGGGTATAACACAAGCCTTCCTCGAACCCTTACTGCTCAAAGCTCAGGTTGAAGTTGCGCATGCTTAAGAACTACCGTATATACTCGTGTATAAGTCGAGTTTTTCAGCCCAAAATTTGGGCTGAAAAGTCCCCCCCTCGGCTTATACACGGGTCTATACGGTATATAGGCTGCTGTGGTGGGGGCTGTGGAGGCTGGAGGAGACGGGGGAGGCTGCTGTATGAGCGGCCCCGTCACGTGGGGCCGCTCATTATATATGCACTGCTTCCCCCTGTCAATCAGCGGCAGGGGGAAGCAGTGCATATAGCCCCCCAAAAGCTGGCACTGTCCCCCCCTTGTAAGGGCCCCCCCACCCCCGCTGCTTATACATTACCATCCCGGTGTTCTGATCGGCGCCGCTTCTCGGTGCTTCTTCTTCATCCTCCCGTCCTCGCTGGCTGCATCCGGGATCTCCGGCTGTCGCAGCGATATGACGTCATCGCGCGACGGCCGGAGATCCCGGATGCAGCCAGCGAGGACGGGAGGATGAAGAAGAAGCACCGAGGAGCGGCGCCGATCAGAACACCGGGATGGTAATGTATAAGCAGCGGGGGGGGGGGGGCCCTTACAAGGGGCGACAGTGCCAGCTTTTGGGGGCTGTTGGTACCCCCAGGGGGCTGCTGGGTACCCCCTAGGGGCTGCTGGGTACCCCCTGGGGGCTGTTGGTACCCCCAGGGGGCTGCTGGGTAACCCCAGGGGGCCGCTGGGTACCCCCTGGGGGCCGCTGTATAACCCCTGGGGGGTGCTGTATAACCCCTGGGGGCTGCTGTATAACCACTGGGGGCTGCTGTATATACTGCTGAGGCCTGTATACCACTGGGGCTGCTGTATATACCACTGGGGCTGCTGTATATACCACTGGGGCTGCTGTATATACTGGTGGGGTCTGTATATACCACTGGGGAGGCTGCTGTATACCACTGGGGTTGCTGTATATACTACTGGGGCCTGTATATGCCACTGGGGAGGCTGCTGTATACTACCATTGGGGGGCCTGTATACCACACTGCTGGGGGCTGTACACCTGTGCTGGGGTCCACCCTCGGCTTATACACGAGTCAATAGGTTTTCCCAGGTTTTGGGGGCAAAAGTAGGTTTTTTCATGTTATACACGGGTTGGCTTATACACGAGTATATACGGTAAATACCCGCACTCCCCAGATGTAAAACCAACTAAACTCTGGGTCGCAGAACGTGGAACGCGGGATGAGCTGCTACTCTCATCACTACACCTATATTAGGTACTAGTGAGCAGATGATACACGCAAGCATTAGACACAGTCTGCGCAAACACAAGACCTAACAGGCGCCCGTCCGCATTAACCCGATGTATGGGCTTCCGGTACCTGACTGGCCGATGCCCCGAATCTTTTTACACTCAATCAGTACATGCTCGACTACGCAGTAAAGAGAGAATACTGCAGGAATTAAAGCACATTCTGAAGATGTTTTCCCCAGCATGAACTTCACAGTCATCATACTGCATGTTACGAGTTCTCAAGAGTTAGACAACTTAGTCATCACACCAGGACTTCAGACACCGCGAACACATTCTTAATCTCACAGTGCATGTTCCAAAATTCAGGTCGCTAATCATCCCCCACAAATATACCATCTTTGTATACAATTCCGCAGTCCCCGTCAGCAGTCTGCTCTATCCCTCACAACTGCCAGGACAGGCCAAAACAAAATAGTAGCAGCATGGCAAGCAGTGCCATTAGCTCATGTGCATCAGGTTTATTCAATTACTAGATGGTGGCCCGATTCTAACGCATCGGGTATTCTAGAATATGTGGGTGTGTGGTTGTGCGGCGGCGCGGGTGTGCAGCAGTGGGCCCCCTCAGTTCTCACCCGCTCCAGGCTTCTGTACAGCCACCTCTCACCCCAGCATGTATTCTTTTTCTTCCTCCAGCATAGATGTCAGCAATTCCAAGGCCTCGTGGGGCGGAGTTAAGAGTGGGCATCATAATAGGCGTGTAAAAGCGCATAGCCCTGATGTGGTGGGCATGTCCTCGTTCACGGGCATTACAACGCCCCTTCCCTTTGGTAGCTCCACCCCCACGGCCTTTGAATTTCTGAAGTCTATTCTGCGAAAAGAAGAAGAATGGCGGGGTGAGCAGTGGGGAAATTGAGTGGTGGGCAGATGGAGTATGGAGCGGGTGAGCAGCAAGCGGGAGACCAAGTGGAGGGGGGCCGGAGAGACTGGGTGGACTGTGCCTTTTTCGCTGTAACGGAAATCACGTGTCGCTGATTGGTCACGCCCGGCCAGCCGCGACCAATCAGCGACACTGGATTTGCGTTAGAGCGAGACAGTGTGACGTGAGTGTAGTGGTAAGTGTGACGTGAGTGTAGGGCTGATAGTGAGGTGAGTGCACTGTGAGTGTGACGTGAGTGCAGGGCTAAGTGTGACATGAATGCAGGACAGAGTATGACGTGAGTGCAGGACAGAGTGTGACATGAGCGCAGGGCAGAGTGTGACATGAGCGCAGGGCAGAGTGTGACGTGAGTGCAGGCAGAGTGTGACGTGAGTGCAGGGTGAGTGTGACGTGAGTTCAGGGTGAGTGTGACGTGAGTGCAGGCTGAGTGTGACGTGAGTGCAGGACGAGTTTGACCTGAGTGGTGGGCAGATGGAGCATGGAGCAGGTGAGCAGTGGGCGAGAAACCAAGCGGAGGGGGTCCGAGAGACTGGGCGGACTGTGCCTGTTTCACTGTAACGGAAACCCCGCGTCACTAATTGGTGGCGTCCGGCCAGCCGCGACCAATCAGCAACACGAGATTTGCGTTAGAGACAGTGTGACATGAGTGCAAGGTGAGTGTAGGGCTGAGTGTGAGGTGAGTATGACGTGAGTGCAGGGCAGAGTGTGATGTGAGTGCAGGGCAGAGTGTGACGCGAGTGCAGGGCAGAGTGTGACGCGAGTGCAGGGCAGAGTGTGTGTCTGTGTGTAGTCAGTGCAGGGCAGGGTAGGTGTCTGTGTGTAGTGAGTGCAGGGCTGAGTGTGGTACTGAGTGTATGGTGACTGTGATCTGGGGTCAGTAGGCTGCAGTACCTGGCTGTGGCTGCTGCTGTGTTTGCTCCCCCAGTCCGTGAAGCTTAAGGACTGAGTTGATGTCAGAGTCATGTGACATGGCTCTGCTCATAATTTTGACATCACCACAGGCCCTCTAAGCAGGTTTTAACCTATGGTGGCGCAGGAGGGCTGTAAACTGCTGGGAGCAGGCAGAGAAGAGCGGGCATCGGGCTGCTGGAAGTAGAGGTGGGTGCAGCGGGAAAGCCGACAGTGATATCGGCTTTCCAACCGGTCAGCTTAAATGAATCATCATCAGGATATGGTGCGTTATAATCCCATCACAAGGCATAGGACAGTAGTCGTGCCTACAACTACAGAGGTCCATAGATCTACTGTAATTCAGCCAGTATGTCTACGGCTAAAAATCATTCAGGTGAATGTGGCCGGTCTAACAGGTCAGAATACAGTCAGACCTTGCCGCATAGGTGGCATAAGTCATCCTCCAATGGGAGACCCACAGTCGACGAGCAAAACAAATGTTCGCTGCAGCTGTCGCTAGGTGTTAGTCCCTACACAATGTAAAGTCAACTTGTCTCATAATAAGTGTACTCATTTCGAATGAGACATTACCTAACACGCCACCAGATAGGCTTAGGAAACCGGTCTCTTCATCCAGGCAACTTCACAGAAGGCGGCCAGCGCTAGGAAGCCACATATGTAGACTTCACAAAGTCACGCCTCAATACCCAGGTTCCAACCTGCTTCACAACGTCCCAAGACTCACAGTCAATAAGACAAACGCACTAGTCCAAAACTAGCCCCGTCTCCGTCTTCTCTATATTAGTCCCTCTCTACCAGGATAGTGTAAAATATCAAACACAAAGGTTGCCTGATCATTCTTTTGGCCGCGGACTAGCACAAATGCGTTTAATACGCAGAATTAGTGCAAACCATAGCAGCAGTGCCATGACAACTAACAGAAGGCCAATACAGGCGCTTTTCGGGACAGTTAGGCATCACAGTAACATAATACCGTAGCACTTGAACTCTGGAGCTTAACCAAAGTGGTTTCACCCAGAATATGGTAGCAACTATAGTCACAGCGGGGAAACCACACTAGTCAACGACATACCAGCACACGTAGGTAGTCGTGGTGTTTGATTCCGTCAGTAGTCTCAAAAGGTAATTTCGATTAGCTTTATTTCATAAAGAAATATCTACTTTTCTCCCACACAGCCCTACAATCAGGTCTGTCCGTAGAGTCTCTCACGCAGCAAGACTCAAACATTTTCATCTTCTTCCAAAAACATACTGCCACCAGTCTTCTGCAAATTTCGTACTTCACAGGGTATACCATGTAAGGTATTCAGACAACCAGGCTACATAATTATAACCGGAACTTTGTATTCACAGACCTACAGAAAACACATTTCTATATTTATAGAATAGTACCCGTAGCATGCTCAGCCACCCAGGCCACGTTACCCCGATAGCTGGTTCCATCCTAGGTATGGGAGCAGTATATTAAACCAACTAACGTAACACATCTCACGGTCATTGCTGCGCCTGCCTTCAGTACTGCAGGTCTCATGGAACTTACTGATACAATTGCTGGTCAAAGACCTACACAACTAAGTATCCATCACAGTGTTCGTTGCAAAGGTCGAATTATCTTTCTTCCTTTCACAGGACAAAATTAAGAACGGGGCAGCCTCTATGGCTACTCTAATCACATAGATTCGTCTAACCATCAAAGGCGCTTACTACATCGATAACTCACCCATTCCACCCATTACATTAGGGTCAAGGCACATTCTATTACAATTGTGCAAACCTCCTCGGCCGTTTGACACCAGCAGTCAGCGCTACCAGTGTGTAAGGCAGCCAAACAGTCGGCCCACACACATACTCTAGCCAATACAGTATTTTCACTCAGTTCTTGGCACTGCAGGTATAGGGAGACGTGGCCTCCAGGCTCCTGTGGTCTGCCTGTGGGTACATAGTTATTCATTGAACATGCTCAGTGTGACTAATTCTAGGCCGTTTTCCCACCCAGGGACTGTTTTAGGACATCCCATGGTTCTGTGTCCCCCAATGAGGCGAAGGAGAAAAGAAGAATTTTGTGTACTCACTGTAAATTTCTTTTTTCTTACCCTCTAATTGGGGGACATAGCACCCACCCTATGATCCTGGGGGGGCCTTGCTACAGTTCTCACATGGCTTGTCAGCGGTTACATGGTTAACATAGTTACGCATGTGTGACTATTAGCAACCTGTTGACGGTGACAGTTTAAACTGGTAACTGTTGGTTACAGGCCTTGTAGTACTGTAAGCCTGTTTAGGTCAGGCCTTGTTACTCAATTATTGCTCCGTTAACTCTTCATTAGTTCCACAGGTGACTGGTTAAACAGGCCTTGTGGTACTATTATTACTATCATAACTCAAAACTGCTAACACACGTGCCTAGTAAGTTACATGACTACTCACACGGTTATTACTGCGTTAGCTATGACTGTGTACACAGGGTCCCTGTGTGGTTACAGTCCTTGTTTTACTGTTATTATCTGTTAACTTTCCTACTGCTTTGGCACAAAACTGGTAAGGCACTTCCTGCTTCCAGAGGTGTATACGCAGAGGAGGAGCCTTTTTAACTCTTTTACAGATTCTGCATAGTGTCTCCTCCTAGTGGACAGCAGCATAACACCCATGGTCCTGTGTCCCCCAATTAGATGCTAAGAGAAAAGGAATTTATGGTGAGTACACACATTTCTCCTTTTCTAACTGTACTTTAAAGTAAGACCTTTAGCTACCCCATCACATCATAGCATTCTCAGATGGGGCAGTCCTACTCTATGTTTTTTATATATACGCTGGGCCTTTACGGCCTTCTGAATGCATTACAAGCAGGACCACATTAAATGCACCTGTACCTGAAGCATTACTGAACTACTCCCACGGCGCCAGAAGGGCAAGCGCAGCTAAAGGCAGACCAGGTCAGGACATAGTTGGTTATGCATGCCATTCCATCTGTCTTTATTGTGATTGATCTAGGCCACTATACACACATACAGCGGCCACACCCTGCCCATAGGCTCTGCTTAAATGTTGCACATGTGTTTGGGCCTGTTCTACCCTCATCCATGGTTGCTGGTCTGGCAGTGTGGGGGTCAGATCTGATAATGTCTGGATGTCATGGCCGGACCTGGTCTGCCTTTAGATGCGCTTACCCTACAGGCGCCATGGGAGTAGTTCAGAAATGCTTCAGGTACGTGTGCATTTCATGTGGTCCTGCTTTTAATGCATTCAGGAGGCCGTAATGGCCCAGCGTATATAAAATACATAGAGTAGGACTTCTCTATCTGAGAATGCTGTGATGTGATGGGGTAGCTCAAAGAATTGAGCAATTGTTTGCTAAATGTCTCACTTTAAATACAGTTAGAAATGAATATGTGCATATGCATTTTTTATATTGCGTGCTAACCACAGGCAGCGCTGGCTTCTTGGGCTTTTTTTTTTATTATAAAAAAACCAAGCCCTCACATAACTTCATGTCTCGAAATTTTAAAACTTTACGGCTCTAGGAAAATGAAGATAACATAATCTTTTTTCTACATATGTGATTTTTTTTTTTGTTCCCACTTAAAACAAAAACTATGTATGTTTGGTATCTGCAATATCATACTGACGGGGTCATTTTTATGGTAAACTGAACCATGTATAAAAAATACTATCGTAGAATTGACCTTTGTTCGCCATTTCTCCACATTTGGATTTTTTTCACGCGTTCCAGTGTATCATATAAAATGGATGGTGTCGTTGAACGGTACATCTTGTCCCCCAAAAATAACACAAGGCTATATTGACGGAAAAATAACCAATTTATGGCTCTTGGAATAAAGTGGGGGAACAAATGAATGCACAAAAATTATAAAATTGTTCGGTCCTTAAGGAGTTAAAAAAAAAATCACAAAAACTGCTTGTGAAAAAAAACACTTGCAAACAAAAATATTGCAATCTAAATGTCAATAAATCTTGTACATTTTGTAACATTATTTAGTCCTTTCTTGCTTGGTATACACTGTTATTTTATGTTTGGGTCATACACAGTTTGGCTTCAATGTGTGGCCGTTGAAGACTATATATTAGTGCGTATTCTGTGTCAGATACTGTACAGATTGATTTCCTGATTTTAGGTTTAAGAAATTGCATTCTGGTAAATAATGTTTTCATGATGGTTAATGCGCAAAGGTTAAAGAGGACCTGTCACCCCCCTGGTGCTATGGTAACTGAATGCAGCACTAAATGCAGCCTGTCTGCTGCATTCAGGGAAGGGGTCCCCAGTCTCTAGCTCCACTGCAAGTTGTAGAAGAGACTTCATAAAGTATATGGATAAGGAGTCCGGAGGGACTTACTCAGTAAAGAGTCATCGCTGTTGTATGGTTTCCTCCGCGCATCCAGCCCTCTCTTGTTCAGCCTCCGGTATTGGTCATCGCTATTGCTGGTGTCCTCCCCACCTCCAGCCTTCTTTGGTCCACCTCCAGCCTTCTCTCATTTAGCCTCCTTTATGTGTCATCACTGCTGCTGGTTGCTGATGTCCTCCCCGCCTCCAGCCCTGTATTGTTCAGCCTCGTGTATTTGTCCTCGCTATTGCTGGTGTCCTCTCCACCTCCAGCCCTCTCTGGTCCACCTCCATTCCTCTCTGGTCCACCTCCATTCCTCTCTGGTCCAACTCCAGCCCTCTCTGGTCCACCTCCAGCCCTCTCTCATTCAGCCTCTTTTATGTGTCATCACTGCTGCTTGTTGCTGGTGTCCTCCCCGCATCCAGCCCTCTCTTGTTCAGCCTCCTGTATGTGTCATCGCTGTTGCTGGTGTCCCCTCTGCCTCCAGCCCTTTCTGGTCCACCTCCAGCCCTCTCTGGTCCACCTCCAGCCTTCTCTGGTCCACCTCCAGCCCTCTCTCATTCAGCCTCCTTTATGTGTCATCACTGCTGCTGGTTGCTGGTGTCCTCCCCGCCTCCAGCCCTCTCTTGTTCAGCCTCCTGTATGTGTCATCGCTGTTGCTGGTGTCCCCTCTGCCTCCAGCCCTTTCTGGTCCACCTCCAGCCCTCTCTTCTTCAGCCTCGTTTATGTCTCCCCCACACACACAGCGAGCAATGGGCGGGAGCAGTCCAAGCAGCTGAAACGCCTCCTGCCGGTGACATCAGCGCCAGAGTCGGCCCTGCTCCAGATTATGTATGTACAACAGGGCGGACTCCGGCGCTGGCGTCACTGGCAGGAAGCGTTTCAGCTGCTGGGACATAAAGGGAATACATAAAGGAGGCAGAGAGGACACCAGCAACAGCGATGACACATACAGGAGGCTGAACAACAGAGGGCTGGAGGTGGACCAGAGAGGGTTGGAGGTGGGAAAGACACCAGCTACAGCGATGACACATACAAGAGGCTGAACAAGAGAGGGCTGGAGACGAGGAGGGCACCAGCAGCAGTGATGAAACATAAAGAAGGCTGAACAAGAGAGGACTGGAGGTGGACCAGAGAGGGCAGGAGGCAGGGAGGATGCCAGCAACAGCGATGACTCATTAGAGTGCTTTCACATTACGTATTTTTTCCTTTCCGTGGGATCCTACATTTTGTAGGACCCACGGACAGGAACGGACACCACAGGAGGTGACCTATTTCTGTGTCTGGGTCCATGATTTTCATGGGTCCAGACTCAGAAAGTCCGAGCCTGCAAAGTGCAGGCAAGCCGGGCACTTTCACTCCCGCAATGTATGTATGTATGTATGTATTACCCGGCTACGCCCGGGTTAATAAATAACTGCTGTTAGCTATAACAAAATAGAATTTGAATATGTCATATTAATGACCTGTAGGAAAATAGAAGCTGAGCTGTGATTGATTGATTGCTATAGGCAGCCTAATAAATCTCCAGCCAACAGTAAACCCTCCCCCTGGTCGGGCAGTATATGTTACCTCCCACATACACATAATAGACAGCTCATGTGACTGACATCTGCCTTAATTCCCCATATGGCACATGTGTTGCACATTGGCTGTTTTTAATTAGATGTTTATGGTTGGAAAATAAAGATAGCACACGTATGAGGCGAGTTTGTGGTGAGGTGATTTGTGCACATCTGTGTCTGTCTGTGTGGTGTGTGTGTGTGTCTCTGGGGTGTGTGTATGTGTGTGTCCCTGTGTGTGTGGGGTCTCTGTTGTGTGTGTCTCTTTGTGGTGTGTGTGTGTCCCTGTGGGGTGAGTGCATGTGCCCCTATAGGGTGTGTATGTGTATGTCCCTGTGTGTGGGGGGTCTGTGTGGTGTGTGTCTCTGTTGTGTGTGTCTCTTTGTGGTGTGAGTGTGTGTGTGTGTCCCTGTGGGGTGAGTGCATGTGTCCCTATAGGGTGTGTATGTGTGTGTGTTCCCTGTGGGGGTGTGTGTCTGTGTGGGGTGTGTGTCTCTGTGTTGTGTGTGTCTTTGTGGTGTGTGTGTGTCCCTGAGGGGTGAGTGCATGTGTCCCTATAGGGTGTGTATGTGTGTGTGTCCCTGTGGGGGGGTCTGTGTGGTGTTTGTGTGTCTCTTTGGGTTGTGTGTATCCCTGTGGGGTGAGTGCATGTGTCTCTATAGGGTGGCTATATGTGTGTCCCTGTGGAGGGGGGGTCTGTGTGGTGTGTGTGTCTGTGTTATGTGTGTCTCTTTGTGGTGTGTGTGTGTCCATGAGTGCATGTGTCGCTATAGAGTGTGTGTGTCCCCTTGGGGGGGTGTGTGTGTCTGTTTGTGGTGTGTGTGTGTTTGTTCTGGTGCGTGGTGAGTATCCAATGTTGGGGCTGCACTTTAGCGACTATACACTTGCTGTTACTCTTTGTGTGCGTGTGGTGTATATACATGTCTCCAAGCTTGGTGAATATCTCATGTTGGGGCCCCACCTTAGTGACTATATGCTGGTATGTGCTGTTAGTCTTTGGTGCTGTCATTAAGCCCCTCTCATTCACAACTGTCAACTGGTAACTGTCTCTTTTTCCCCATTATGTAGATAGGGGCAAAATTGTTTGGTGAACTGGAACGCGCAGGGTTAAAATTTCGCCTCACAACATAGCCTATGACGCTCCCGGGGTCCAGACGTGTGACTGTGCAAACTTTTATGGGTGTAGTTGCGACGGTGTAGATGCCAATCCTGGATATACACACACACACACACACACATTCAGCTTTATATATTATATATATATATATATATATATACCGTATATACTCGCGTATAAGCCGACTTTTTCAGCCCAAAATTTGGGCTGAAAAGTCCCCCCTCGGCTTATACGCGAGTATATGTATATATACAGCCGCAGCCCCGGAGGTATACAGGCCCCCCCATCAAGCTCCAGGGCCCCCCCCCCCTTGAGCGGCGTCCTGTAAAGGAATATCCTACTTGCCAGTCTCCTGTCGCGCCGTCCGCAGCTGCCGACATGACGATCCCGGGCTTCATTCAGCGTCTTCCGCATTCCTTTAGTCGCGGGCAATGACGTCATTGCCCGCGACTACAGGAAGTCGGAATCCGGAAGACGCTGAATGAAGCCCGGGATCAGCTGCGGACGGCGCGACAGGAGACTGGCAAGTATGATATTCCTTTACAGGACGCCGCTCAAGGGGGGGGCCCTGGAGCTTGATGGGGGGGCCTGTATACCTCCGGGGCTGCGGCTGTATACAGCCCTGGGGCTGCGGCTGTATACAGCCCTGGGGCTGCGGCTGTATACAGCCCTGGGGCTGCGGCTGTATACAGCCCTGGGGCTGCGGCTGTATACAGCCCTGGGGCTGCGGCTGTATACAGCCCTGGGGCTGCGGCTGTATACAGCCCTGGGGCTGCGGCTGTATACAGCCCTGGGGCTTCTGCTGTATACAGCCCTGGGGCTTCTGCTGTATACAGCCCTGGGGCTTCTGCTGTATACAGCCCTGGGGCTTCTGCTGTATACAGCCCTGGGGCTTCTGCTGTATGCAGCCCTGGGGCTTCTGCTGTATGCAGCCCTGGGGCTTCTGCTGTATACAGCCCTGGGGCTTCTGCTGTATACAGCCCTGGGGCTGCTGCTGTATACAGCACTGGGGCTGCTGTATACACCACTAGGGCTGCTGTATATACCTCTGGGGCTGCATATACCTCTGGGGCTGCATATGGGGCTGCATATACCTCTGGGGCTGCATATGGGGCTGCATATACCTCTGGGGCTGCATATACCCCTGGGGCTGCATATACATATGGGGCTGCATATACCTCTGGGGCTGCATATGGGGCTGCATATACCTCTGGGGCTGCATATACCTCTGGGGCTGCATATGGGGCTGCATATACCTCTGGGGCTGCATATGGGGCTGCATATACCTCTGGGGCTGCATATACCTCTGGGGCTGCATATACCTCTGGGGCTGCATATCGGGCTGCATATGCCTATGGGGCTGCATATACCTCTGGGGCTGCATATACCTCTGGGGCTGCATATGGGGCTGCATATACCTCTGGGGCTGTATATACCTCTGGGGCTGCTGTATACTACCACTGGGGCTGCTGCTGTATACTACCACTGGGGAGGCTGCTGTATACCTCACTGCTGGGGGTTGTATACCTGTGCTGGAGTCCACCCTCGGCTTATACGCGAGTCAATAAGTTTTCCCAGTTTTTGGGGGCAAAAGTAGGGGGGTCGGCTTATACACGGGTCGGCTTATACACGAGTATATACGGTATATATATATATATATATATATATATATATATATATATATATATACTAGATAAAAACTCTCTGCAGCACTCAGCTACTACCAGTGGTGTACATATGCTAACAAGCTAAATATATATGAGAAAAAATTTAAAAACTTACGTTTTTTTCAAAAAACTCAAATATTTTTTTTAAATCTGAAGTTCTTAGTACACACATTGGCCAATGTCTGCTTGCTCATCGACTGCGACAAAGTGACTTCAGGCACGATGAGTCCTAACGCTGACACCCAAGTCCTCCTTGTCCACCCGACCCCACTACTAAGTGGGAGGACACCATCTATACCCTAGATCACCTGTAGGCAATGAGGGTGCACATTGCAGAAATGGAGCCAGCCACTCCACACGATACAAAAGAGAAAAAAAAAAAAACTGCACAGCACTCACAGACAATGTGAACTGGTGCCAGCAGGGACGCTGGATCAAAATACTAGATAAAAACTCTCTGCAGCACTCAGCTACTACCAGTGGTGTACATATGCTAACAAGCTAAATATATATGAGAAAAAATTTAAAAACTTACGTTTTTTTTCAAAAAACTCAATGAGTTTTTTGAAAAAAAACGTAAGTTTTTAAATTTTTTCTCATATATATTTAGCTTGTTAGCATATGTACACCACTGGTAGTAGCTGAGTGCTGCAGAGAGTTTTTATCTAGTATTTTGATCCAGCGTCACTGCTGGCACCAGTTCACATTGTGAGTGCTGTGCAGTTTTTTTTTTGTTTTTTTTTTCTCTTTTTTTTCTCTCTTTATATATATATATATATATATTATATATGTACACGAATTCGTTGTGCCTATCGGATACAGGGAAATCTCTGTCCCTGCCCTGAAAAATAAAAACATCAAACAGGGTCGGAGCTCAGGAGGGATATTGATCTGGTATAAAGTATAACGAGGAGCTTCACCAGTACATCAAACCAGTGAAGAGAGGAGGCAGCCACATATGGATCAGAATCAGCAGCTCCATCCTCACCTGTCAGTCTGATGTCTACCTCTGTGCCACCTATATACCACCGCCAGAGACCCCCTACTTCAATCCAGACTGCTTCAAGATCTTACAAAGAGAAGCCGCCCATTATCATGCACTGGGCAAAGTTCTCATCTTTGGAGACCTCAATGCAAGAACTGGGAGAGAGAAAGACTTCCTGACCACGGATGGAAACATCTACATATTTGGAGCAGAGAATGATGGCCAAGACGTAGTACACACAGAGAGAAACAGCTATGACAGTACAGTCAACAAAAGTGGCAGAAAGCTCCTGAATGTATGTAGACGTTTAGGACTTCATATTCTTAACGGACGAAGCAAAGGTGACTCTTAAGGAAGGTATACACTAAACTCCCATGTAGGAAGGAGCGTAGTAGATTATGCCATTACAGACATGAACATGGCAAATATCAGCGCCTTCATAGTCACCCCACAAACGCACCTGTCAGACCACAGCCAACTTCTTTTGTACATGAAATCTACAGAGAAACCATCCACTCAAAAGCCATAGCAGAGCGGCCTCTTCAGCCGGCCTCCATCCTATAAATGGTCCAAAATGTCAGCACTAAAGTATAAAGAGGCTTCCAGCAGCCCTAAAATACAGCAGATGCTCCACCACTTCTACAACTACGAGTACAAGCCTAACCCAGAGGGAGTGAGTCAAACCGCAAAAGATCTCAACAATATATTCTATGTAATGGCCAGACTATCCGACCTTAAAGTCACCTACAAGAGACCAAAAGAAACACAGATCAATGGCTGGTTTGACAGAGAATGTAAAGCCGTACGGAAGACTCTGAGAACAGCCTCAAACAAGAAACACAGAGACCCCAACCACCCGGGTCTGAGGGAAGCCTATGACACCATACAAAGGCAGTACAAAACCATCCTCAGGAGGAAGAAGCAGAGTTACATCTCTACCAAGCTTAACCAACTCCAAGATGCCCTCCAAGACAACTCCTTCTGGGAACTATGGAACCACGGGCACAAAAGACAAGAAAAACAACGCCCATATTCAAAATGGCAACATCTGGCTCCATTACTTCAGAGACCTCTATAAAGACATCCCAAAGGAAGAACTAAGCCAACAACAGGAAAACATAATGGCAAAACTAAAAACAACGGAGGAAAAAAATCAAACATTTCCAAAACCCCGTGGATACACCTATTACATTACAGGAAGTAGCAGAGAGAATCTCTTCCATAAGGTGTAGAAAAGCTGGTGGCTTGGATGGGATCCTACCAGAAATGCTGAAGCACAGCCCACCAGAAATACAGGCTGCAATTTTCAAACTGTTCAATATTGTGTTGAGGGCCGGCTATTTCCCTCATACCTGGAACCAAGGCCTCATCACACCCATCCACAAGAGTGGAGACAGGTATGACCCAGCCACCTACAGAGGCATATGTGTCAGCAGTAACCTGGGAAAACTGTTCAACAGCATCCTGAACAAGAGGATCCTCACCTTCCTCACCGAGCACAACGTCCTCAGTAAGAGCCAAGCAGGGTTCATGCCGAACCACCGCACCACTGACCACATCTACACTCTGCACAGCCTCATTCAGAGACACGTCCACAATACAAGAAACGGGAAAATATATGTCTGTTTCGTGGACTTCAAAAAGGCCTTTGATTCGGTGTGGCACCCAGGCTTATTCCTGAAACTGCTGGAGAGCGGAATAGGAGGAAAGACCTACGATGTCATCAAAAGCTCCTACACTGAGAACCGCTGCAGCGTGAGTGTGAATGGTAAAAGAACAGCTTATTTCCAGCAGAGCCGTGGAGTCAGACAAGGCTGCAGCCTAAGTCCAACGCTCTTCAACATTTACATCAACGAGCTGGCTACCGCTCTGGAATCCTCCACGGCACCAGGTCTCACCCTCCATGACGCTCAGGTGAAGTTCTTCCTGTACGCAGATGACCTGCTGCTGCTGCCACCAACCAAGAAAGGCCACCAAGACAACCTGAATATCTTAGAGAACTTCAGCTCCACCTGGGCACTACCAGTCAACCTAAAGAAAATCAACATCATGGTGTTCCAGAGGAGAAGGAGAAGATCAGACCAGCACCCGCCATTTGTCCTCAAAACTGTGCACTCACAGGAACAGACAAATATACCTACCTGGGCCTAGAGATTCACCGGTCAGGAAGCTTTAAACACACTATAGAGACCCTGAAGGACAAGGCCTGCAAAACCTCCTATGCCATCCGAAGAAAACTCTATCATCTGAAGCCACCAGTGAGAGTCTGCTTAAAAATCTTCGACTCTATCATCGCCCCAATCCTCCTATATGGCAGCGAAGTCTGGGGTCCTAACACCTACCCAGATTGGTCAAGGTGGGATTCCAGCCCAACAGAAATATTCCACCTTGAATTCTGTAAGCACCTTCTTCAGGTCCATCGGAGCACCTCCAACAGTGCTTGTCGGGCCGAGCTGGGCAGATTCCCTCTACACCTAACGGTACTAAAGAAGACGCTGTCATTCCGGGCTCAACTACATAGGAGCAATCCAAGCTCCCATCACCATAAAGCCCTGATACATGTAGGTAAAACAGAAAAACCAGAACCCACGGAACAGCCCAACCAAACCCAACACGACCAGAACACCAATCACAACAACCTGACAAAAGCCGGAATCAGGAAGATGGTAGAGGAGGGCCAGGAGAGGTATGTCAGTGACTGGAAGAACGATATAATCAACTCACAGAAACTGACTATGTACCGGAGTCTACAGAGAGACTACAGACTGGCCTCATATCTGGAGAAACTCCCGGACCCCAGAGACCGCAAGATCCTGAGCAGATATAGACTCAGTGCCCACAGTCTGGCCATCGAATCTGTCCGACACAGGCAGAGCTACAAGCCCAGGGAGGAAAGACTGTGCCAACACTGTGATCAGGAGACACTGGAGGACGAAACCCACTTCCTGCTACACTGCTCAAAATAGTCAGCAGTGAGGGACACTCACTTCAGGAGACTCTCACATCTCTTCCCAGATTTCATCACCATGAAGGAAGAAGAGAAAACCTATATCCTGCTGGGAGAAGAAGAGAGAGCAGTGGAGATAGCAGCGCAGCATGTGAGCGAATGTCATAGACTGCGAGAAAGAGAACTATGATATGCCATGGACTCTATAGTCCCCACCCCGGATCTGCCCCCATCTACCCTCCCTATGCCATGGACTTCTAAAACCCCCACCCTGGACCTGCCCCCTTCCACCATCCTTATGCCATGGACTCTGTAGCCCCCACCCTGGATCTGCCCCATCTACCGTCCCTATGCCATGGACTTCTATGGCCCCCACCTGGACCTGCCCATCACCTTCCTTACAGCCCTGCCCAACATCCCCACAGTCCCTATCCCTACCCCGTTTTGTACACTTGCATTGGCAAACTGATGTGTATTAGTCCTGCCAATAAAGCTTCTTGAATCTGAAAAAAAAAAAAAAAAAAAAAAAAAAAAAAAATATAGTATAGTATATATATATATATATTATATATATATATACACTAGCTGTATACCGCTACGCCGTGTTAATAAATAACTGCTGTTAGCTATAACAAAATAATTTGAATATGTCATATTAATGACTGTAGGAAAATAGAAGCTGAGCTGTGATTGATGCTATAGGCACTAATTTAATTCTAGCCAACAGTAAACCCACCCCTGGCACACGTATGAGGCGAGTTGTGTGAGGTGATTTGTGCACATCTGTGTCTGTCTGTGTGGTGTGTGTGTCCCTGGGGTGTGTATGTGTGTGTCCCTGTGGGGGGGTATGTGTGGTGTGTGTCTCTGTTGTGTGTGTCTCTTTGTGGTGTGTGTCCCTGTGGGGTGAGTGCATGTGTCCCTATAGGGTGTGCATGTGTGTGTGTCCCTGTGGGGGGGTGTCTGTGTGGGGTGTGTGTGTCTCTGTGTTGTGTGTGTCTCTGTGTGGTGTGTGTCTCTTTGTGGTGTGTGTGTCCCTGAGGGGTGAGTGCATGTGTCCCTATAGGGTGTGTATGTGTGTGTGTCCCTGTGGGGGGGTCTGTGTGGTGTGTGTGTCCCTGTGGGGTGAGTGCATGTGTCCCTATAGGGTGGCTATGTGTGTGTGACCTTGTGGGCGGGGTCTGTGTGGTGTGTGTGTCTGTGTCATGTGTGTCTCATTGTGGGTGTGTGTGTGTGTCCCTGTGGGGTGAGTGCATGTGTCGCTATAGAGTGTGTGTGTGTCCCCTTGGGGGTGTGTGTGTGTCTCTTTGTGGTATGTGTGTGTGTTTGTTCGGGTGCGTGGTGAGTATCCAATGTTGGGGCTGCACCTTAGCAACTATACACTTGCTGTTACTCTTTGTGTGCGTGTGTTGTGTATACATGTCCCCGTGCGTGGTGAATATCTCATGTTGGGGCCCCACCTTAGTGACTATATGCTGGTATGTGCTGTTAGTCTTTGGCGCTATCATTAAGCCCCTCTCATTCACAACTGTCAACTGGTAACTATCACTTTTTCCCCATTATGTAGATAGGGGCAAAATTGTTTGGTGAATTGGAATGCGCGGGGTTAAAATGTCGCCTCACAACATAGCCTGTGACGCTCCCGGGGTCCAGACTTAGGACTGTGCAAAATTTTGTCTGTATAGCTGACATCTGTCGATTTTCCTCCAACTCTTTTCCATTCACTTTGTCCCCATTATGTAGATAGGTGCAAAATTTTTTGGTGAACTGGAACGCGCAGGGTTAAAATTTCGCCTCACAACATAGACTATGACGCTCCCGGGGTCAAGACGTGCGACTGAGCAAAATTTTGTAGCTGTAGCTGGCAGCTGTCGATTTTCCTCCCACACGTTTCCTTTCCCCTTTTCCCCATTATGTAGATAGGGCCAAAATTGTTTGGTGAACTGGAACGCGTGGGGTTAAAATTTCGCCTCACAACATAGCCTGTGACGCTGTCAGGGTCCAGACGTGTGACTGTGCAAAATTTTGTCTCTATAGCTGACAGCTGTCGATTTTCCTCCAATATTTTTCCATTCACTTTTTCCCCATTATGTAGATAGGGCCAAAATGGTTTGGTGAACTGGAACGCGCAGGGTTAAAATTTCGCCTCACAACATAGCCTATGACGCTCCCGGGGTCCAGACGTGTGACTGTGCAAATTTTGTGGCTATAGTTGCGACGGTGTAGATGCCAATCCCGGATATACACACATACGCACATTCAGCTTTATATATTAGATATATATATATATATTGAAAAAAATTCTTGCAGCACACAGCTACTACCAATGATGTACAAATGCTATAAGCTATATGTATTTGAGGAAAAAGTTTAAAAACTTACGTTTTTTTCAAAAAACTCAAAAATTCTAATTTTTTATTTCTGAAGTTCTTAGTACGCACATTGGCCAATGTCTGCTTGCTCATCAACTGCGACAAAGTGACTTCAGGTCTGATGAGTCCTACGCTGGGAGGATAGGGATATCAGACAAGGAGGACAGGGATATGTCAGCATAGGACTCATCAGACCTGGGGTCACCGTGTCGTGGTTGATGAGCAAACAGACATTGGCCAATGTATGTACCAAGAACCCCATAAAATAAATAAAATAATAATGTTGAGTTTTTTTTTAAAAAAAACGTAAGTTTTTATTTTTTCCTCATATATCGCTTGTTAGCATGTGTGCATTCTTGGTAGTTGCTGAGTGCTGCAGAGAAATTTTTTCTGGTTTTATATATATGTGTATATATATTTATATTTATATATACATTGCGGAAGTGAACAAAGGGTTAAAAAAAGAAGAAAAAATAAAAAAAAACATATGCTCACCTGTCTGACGGTGTCCCGCGCTGTCTTGCTCTCTCCTAGGACTGAAGGACCTGGGGTTGCCTGGCAACCCGATCAGCTGAGCGGTCATGTGACCGCTCAGCTTATCGGGTTGTCATATATGACCGTGCGGTTTAAATCTCCCTCTCGCCAAAATTGACCGGCGGGAGATTTAAACCGCATGGTCATGTGACAACCCGATCAGCTGATCGGTCACATGACCAATCAGCTAATCGGGTTGCCAGGCAACCCCAAGTCCTTCAGTCCTAGGAGTGAGCGAGACAGCACGGGACACCGTCGGACAGGTGAGCATGTGTTTTTTTAAATTATTTTTAACCCTTTCTTTAACTAAATTTCAGTTCCGCAATGTATGTATATACATTGCGGAAGTGAAATTAGATGGTAAGGTGCAATTTTAGTGTACTGAGCATGCTCAGTACACTAAAATCAGGTGTGGGAAACGATCCTGTGTTTTCTCGGACCCGTGCTCCATAGGCCCCCATTTTAATGGGCGCTGATCATGTCGGATCAGATTCTGTCCGATTTGATCCGATGTGCCCAAAATCGGAGCAGTCTCCGATTTTGGGTACAGCTAAAAATCGGACCGAATCGAATCTGACAAAAATCGGATGGCGATAAGGCCAAATCTGATCCGATCCGTGCCCCATAGGGATAGATGGGGGCCAAATCGGATCTGTGGTTGTAAGTTTTACAACAGACACCAACGGATCCAAGAAAATCGTAATGTGAAAGCAGCCTTACTGAGTAAGTCCCTCTGAACGCCTTATCTGTACACTTTATAAAATCATTTTAACAGCTTACAGGGGGGCTAGAGACTTGGGGGACCCCTTCCCTGAATGCAGCAGACACGTTGCATTCAGTTAGCATAGCACCAGAGCGGTGACAGGTTCTCTTTAACAACTCTGCATTGTGTTACAATGGATTTTATAAATATTTGCTGAATTAGATCTAAATTGTGCTTTATTCCCACAGAATGCATAAAGAATGAGAACGTGCTTAGAAATGCTACCATCAATAAAAACTGCATTTCTATGTAACAATGACTTGCTGTTAATATGCTCAGAATTTTGACTGTCTTTAAAATCTGAAGTGGCTAAAAGATGCTAAGTACCGTAGTTAATAGAAGTGAGCTCACAATTCTGTAGTTGTTTTCTGATATAAAGACGCTCCATACTTACAAATAAAGGGTTAATATTGACTTTTAGGATTTCTACTTCCAATAAGTGGTACTAGAGTGCAAGTCCTCTTTGAAGAGGTCATTTGCAATTCAAATTGAAAGCATGTTTGACCATTGGCTGGCTCTTTGAGCGCTTTGCTAGTGTTTGTTCTTCAAAAATCGCTAAAAGAAATGTCCCAAAAAATTGACAAAGGATGTCACAAAAAACGTTTGCAAGCAGCTAAACAACCCACTCGTAGCAAAAACATCAAAAGCTCTCAGGAAACAAAGATCAAAGACACTTCTTGGAAAAAGTGGTATTATTTTCTGAAATGTCTCCCTCTTGAAAATCTTGGGTTCACCCCTCAAGAAAAAAAAAAAAAGAACATGCTCAATATGCGCATATCTTCATGCCTCAGTCACTTGGAGGAGTTTGTAGGCCAAAATCATTTAGAATCCACCAAGGAGAACAAAAGTTGTAAAAGAAAAATTTGCACCTCTTCTGCGTTTTGGATTCACTTTACTTTTGGCTCGCAGCTACTGCCATCTTGGCACACATGCTCAGTTTTTTCATAGTTAAGTATATTTACATTGGGCACTTGCTTGCCAACCCCCTGATAATTGCTATTAAGAGATGTTTGTATGAATGTTTCCTTCAGTCAAAGCAGACAATTTATTCACCAGGTGTAGTATAATCCTTTGTTTTTTCCTCAGATATAAATTTCTTTTATTACTTCTTTCAGACCCTTTTGGCACACTGGATCCTTTTGGAAGTAGCGCTTTCAGCAGCAATGAAAGTTTTGCAGATTTTAGCCACATGTCTAAGGTAAGTGAATCAACCCTGTCAACAATCATGACAGTTTTTTTTCTCCTTTACTTCAGATGGTTGGGTTGATAATATAGCCATGGCTGTCCCCTTTGCTTGTATTATTTTCTGGCCTTGTTGTTCACCACTAGGTGTCAGAGTTAGCATGCCGAGCTCCTGCTATCTGCTCATACTGAAACCTGTAGCTCTCTAGTATCTCTCTTACCACTTCAAATGCTGCCAGTGTTAGGTGTAATAAACAAGGCAAGTGTGGTTTTGTCTCCGAAGTTGAAACTTGTTTTTTTCACAGAAATATTTAGCTTTTCTGTTTATGATAATAATAAACTGTTATTTTCTCGTTTTTTAAGTTCTGTGCACCCTAGCAAATAGACAGTGGTGTCGAATACATTTTATCCGTGTTTTACCCTTTAGCTGCTTGAAATGTATTTGGATTGTAGTGATCGAAATGGAAGTGGTTATCTTGGTGCAATCTCTGTTTATTTCTTTTCTCTATAGGTTAATTTTTGCTTAGCACTACTTAAGTACCAAAACTGTACAATGTATCTATAATACAATCTTCATTCTAAGTCTTGACAGTTTTCTGCCTTCTCTCAGTAATAACTGCTTCACTCTAGGCTGTGGCAACACGTTTGTCAAATCAAAGATGGTTAAAGACTCTCTAAGAATACATAGTTTTTTGGACACCTTTAACAGCTGGCATGTTTGTTCCTAATTCAAAGAGGACAGCATAAGGCTATGTGCCCACTGAATGTATTTTTATGTGCTGCTTTTATGCTGCATTTATTGGCTGCACAAATGCATTTGTGTAAAACAAAAGCAGCACAATAAGGGGACACACACAGACTCACACACAGGCACACATACAGACAGACATATACAGACACACTTTCTCACCCTCCACGGTGATGTCTTCCTCCCGGGCACTGACAGAAGCTGTGTGTATTGTACTTCCAGGACCTTGGAAGGTCACGTGGCTGAGTCACATGGTGCGCAGGTCCTGTAACTGGCTTCACACAGCTTCTGCCGGTGCCCAGAATGCAACTTGGGCGTGCCAGGGAGGGTGAGTATAGGAGTGTTTTTGCTGTGGAAATCACTGTAAAAAAGCATCACAAACAGACTTAGGGAATACCAATCCGTTTTTGTTGCTTTTTTGGGGGGTTTATAATGGAGTCAATGGGGAAAATGGAGCCCAAAAACGGGCATGTTAATTGACAAGGACTTTTATAAACGCAGGCGATTTCTGCAGAAAAAACTCAGCACCCACAAACACATATGTTGGCACAGCTTTTTGTAAATCACATAGACTTTAATGTTAAAGCTGCGGGTGCTGCTTTTTTGCTGCAGAAGCACAGCAAAACAATGCAGCACAAATGCACAGTGGGCACATAGCCTAAGAGCTTGTTGTAGGTAAGGACTAGCTTACAAGGAACACTAAATACACCTAAAAGGATACTATTCTCAGAAAATGACCTATGTATTAAATCAGGTTTTTGGTTTAGGAAGCTCATCATATGAAAAAAGACATTTTATTAATACGTGCAACACAGAAAGCTGATTTAAACATTAGGTCATTTTCTGGTGATAGCTTCTCTTCAAACTACTGTGAGGGCACACCTTGGACTTTTAAAATGTCAATTCCATCACTTAAAGAAGTAGAATTTACCATTGCTTTTGTCTAGTCACTAGACTCTAGAATCTAGTGACTGAAGCAAGTGGATACAGAAACATTCTGCAGCAATCCTCCCTTCTAAATATCCATTTACCTCTTGTACTGACAATAAAGTTGGGAGAAGGGTTCGGCAGACCTGACCAGTCTTTTTTTTTTTTTCTTAAAGTTTGAGTTCGGGGCTGGATGTGACTCGAACCTGAGTCAGAACACCGAATTGAGATGGGGCTGAATGGCTGAAAAAGAAAGGAAAACACTGAATAAACATAAGCATTATACTTATCGGCGTACCGCCACTTGTACTTTTAGGCTGTTTATTAACCTCCTGGATATTCAAGGCAGAAGGGCAAAACAGCCAATCACAGAGGCTGTCACAGAAAATGGGTGTCTGTGATTGGCTGTTGGAGTAATTTGAAAACTGCCCACACATTGTAGCATGGTAGATGCTAGAAAGTATGGACAGTTTTTAGGTTTCTCCAACAGCCAATCACAGACACTTATCTCCTGTGACCAGCGTCTATGATTAGCTGTTCCACCCCTCATCCATTGACTGACATCATAGTACTGTAAAAATAAATAATTTACAAAAAAAATGACATAGCATTTTGCTGCATTTTTGATCCTTAGTACAGATAGAGGACATCTGTGGGTTCCTACTCCCACCACCACCAGGGCCACAGGAAGAGCAGGATTAAGTGTCTGAAAATGGCGCTACAAAAGAATGCGTCATTTTCAGGGACCGCTGCGGGCTGTGATTTTCAGCGTGGGGGCCAAGAACCCTTAGCTCTTACCACACAGAGAATCCCAGCCATCAGCTGCCTGTTTTTGTTTTTTTAAATCAGATATATTTTATTAATCAAATGGTCTGTCATATAGAAAAATAAGCAATGAATACATTTTGTTATTATAACAATGGAAACCCATTCCCTTACCCCTCCCTCCTCCCTATCCCGCCCAGACAGCAAGCACAATTCTCAATATCATATTGACAGTAACTCATACGTCTCAATAATTCACTCATTACTCCAATGCCCACGCCCCCCTTACCACCCTACTTATTGTATGGAAATTCAACACCCCTTCACGTGCCATATTCTAGCCATGGAGACCAAATTTTTGTATGTACATTTTCCCTCCCGCGTCTATAGTATATATCCCTTTCCAACCTGGAGACGTGGTTTGCTTGTGACAACAATTCTCTCCTAGACGGAGGTTCCTCTTTGATCCAGTATCTGGCTATAAGTTTCCTTGCTATAAATAGCAATCTAGCAATGGCTATCTTTGAGTTGTTGTCCACAAGGATCTCGTCCACGTATCCCAGCAGGCACACCACTGGCTCTCTCGGTATATTACATCTGTACACCCCCTCTAGTCTATAATTATAATTAGCCAATATGTTGTTAGTCTCGGGCATGTCCACATCATGTGAAATATCCCTGCCTCTTCCGTTTTACATCTAGGACATTCTGACGTGGACCTCAAATTCACCCTAAATAAAATGTCTGGTGACCGGTAAACTCTATATTTAAATACAGCTGAGACAGTCTACCTGGTTCATTAAGGGATAAATTCGGTATCCACTCCAGAATGGACGTCCAGGTATCCTTATGAATTGCTCCCACCTCCGCTTCCCATCTCATTTTCGCACGTGTCGGGTATTGGACTAGATACGTGTGTAATAAGTCCCCATAGGTAGTGGAAATCCCCTTCTCGTAGGTCCATCACCACACATATAATCCAACACGATGTCATGTTGTATAGAGATCTCTCTAATTTTCCGTTGTGACTGGAAGGCATGTGTCATCTGTAGATATTGTTATACCCCTGACTCTCTTAGATCAAATTCCTCCCTCAGTTGTGGAAATGTCTTTAGCCCTTGCCCATCCATTATCGTAGATGTACCGAATACCTTTAATTCACCACTCCTGTAGACATCTCATCCCCCTTATCTCCTGAAAGTTAAGGTTATTCCACAGTGTAGAGTATTTGGTAAGTTGTGCTACTCCTCTCACCTGTTTTAGTTTCTCCCATACTTTATGTGCAAAGAGCAGGGTAGGGTATGATCTCCCAGCTAGACTCATTGAACCATCCTCCAAACACTGCACCAGTGGGCATCTCTCCATTACTTTTTTCAATATTCTCTGAATTGATGGGCTCCCCGCACGCCGCACCCAACCCCTCATGCTGGCCTTGAGCTGCCAAAAAATAAAGATAGGGATTTGTAAGTGCAAGGTTTCCCTCATCTTTAAGCTGCTGCAGTATCTCCAGCCACAGACGTGCCTGTTTTTTCCCTCATATTAGGCTCCTAAAAATGGAATTGATCTGTTTGAACCTTCCCTGTCGGATCCATATGGGAGCATTGTGTATTATATAAAGCAACTTAGGCATCAGAATCATTTTAATCAAATTTATACGGCCTGCCACAGATAAGTATAGTTTGCTCCATGCTCCCACCTTTGCCCTGAGAAGTCCCAAAACGGGAGATAAATTAACATTGACTAGTCCGCTAATGGGGTAGATATCCATATACCCAGATATTTGAATTTGTCCACTATACATAGTCCCCCCATCTCCACATCGACCAACAGTTCATCGTCCAAAGCAAACAGGGTGGACTTGGTCCAATTGATATGCAATCCGGACACATCCCCAAATCTCTCAATAAGCCTCATGGCACAACTCGGTGACTCCACCGGGTTCTCCAAAAACAAAATGTCGTCCGCATAGAGTGCTACCTTTTCCTCTATCTGCCCGTACCTGAACCCCACCACTTCCCGCGTATCTCTTATTGTGGACGCCAATGGCTCCACCGCCAGAGCAAACGAGAGGGGACAAAGGACACACCTGCCTCGTTCCCCTGCAGAGATCTATACTTTGTGACAGTATCCCATTTACTCTAACTCTGGCTACAGGGCAGGAGTACAGCAGCCGCACCCACGAGAGACATTGCGGACCAAATCCTATCTTTTGCATCACAGCCCATAAGTACCCCCATTCCACACTATCAAACGCCTTATGGGCATCTAAGGATGCTATCACTCTCCGGCCGGCATTGCCAACCGGCATCTGCATATTCAAATATAATCTCCGTATGTTTACTGCCGTAGACCAGTCAGGCATAAAACCCGATTGGTCCGGATGGATCAATTTATTAATAACGCCAGTCAGCAGGTTAGACAACATCTTAGCCAAAAGTTTTACATCCTTGTCAAGAGTGAAATTGGCCTATATTAGTCTGGAAGTCTCAGGTCTTTGTCCTCTTTTGGTAGCACCACAATGATTGCCTCTCTCATGGATGCGGGCAGCACCCCCACCCCTTGATATTTCCAATACTTCTCTTAGTATAGGCACTAACACTTCCTCCATTTGTTTGTATATTTCAATTGGAAGACCGTCTGCCTCTGGAGCCCTATCATTGGCCATGGAAGCCAATGCAACACTCATCTCCTCATTAGTCAATGGTCCTTCCAGTCCCTCTCTATCTACCTCTGATAATTTAGGCAGTTTGATACCCTCTAAATACGATATCACGTTATCACCGGTAACATCTGTCCCAGAGTAATATAAACCCCTGTAGAAGTCTTTGAAGACAGAACTTATTTCTACACAATCTGTAGTTAGGTCACCATTTTTTGTTTGGATTGAGTAAACAAACGGGGTCCTCCTCTGGGTAGTAGCCACCAGCGATAGCATATGACCCACATTTTCCCCTTCTTCATAAAACATTGACTTCTGAAATTCCCTCCTCTTCTGTGCTTTTTCCAGGAGAAACTGGTTTATCCTCTCCTGAGTCTCCTTCAGCCTTTTCCCAGCTTCCGGTGTGCCCAGCCTGATCGTATCTTCCTCGGCCTTACTCAATTCCTCTATCATATCCTGCTCTTTGCGTCTCAAATCTGTTTTGCAATTGCTAATCTCTCTAATAAGAAGCCCCCTCAGGTACGCCTTCATAGAATCCCATATTTGTGGTTCCGCACTACCTTCATTCAATACAAAATATTCTGCCACTTCAGTGGTCAACTTGCCCATGTCTATGGAACGTAACCATCTTGGGTGAACTCTCCAGCCTCCATTCCTCCCCACCCTGGTCACCACCAGTTGAACGCAAGAACAGATGGGTTTATGATCTGATATCTCCCTTGACAGGTACTCCACCCTCATCACCAACACCTTCATTTGTTCATTTTCAAGCGCCATGTCTATTCGAGATAAGGTGTTGTGAGTTGGCGAATAGCACGAGAAACACCTTATTCCCCATGTTGCTCACTCTCCGCATATCTCTCAATCCCAGTTCCTGAATATAGACCCCAAATGACGTTATATGGCCTTGTGCCCTATCTGGATTAGTCTTTTGTTTGTCCCAGTAATCATCTTGGACATTATTAAAGTCTCCAATTAGCAAAATAGGGATATTCCCAAAGCGTCCCATCCACTCCATCACTTCCCTAATTTTTTTTACTGGAGTATGGCGGTGGTATATACATTGCCACAATAGCTATTAGTACACTATATAACCTGTACACCAATATGACATATTGCCCCTCTGTGTCCAGGTGATTGTCCACATGTTCAAACTTTGTAGTCGTAGGGATTGTACAGACACCCCTCTGGAATATGTGGAGTATGTGGCATGATACACATCTTTTTTGTAAGATTGTCGTTGGCTGCCTGGGTTTTTACTTTGAATATGCAAATGGAGTCCGTGGAGCCTTTGTTTAAGAGTCTCAAACACTGGACTAGCCAGATATCTCTCCAGGAAAGGACCTAGCCCTGGGATGGACTCCATGCGAAGACCACCATAACCACCATATTAAATGGCCCTTTCAGTCACTATCACGCTCAGTTACGAGCTTAAGGATATGACAAGGGAATTACTAAAGCCAGGTATACATCCACAGACAGCTGTTTCGGGGTATTGCCCCTAATCAGTGTGGAGTAGGATTCTGGCTAGGTGGGAGCAATGCCTGGTAAACCAACATAACAAAGCTCTCACTGATCTCAGGGAGACCAGTCGAGGAAAACACTGCTGGCAGCTGGCTAAAGCACTCAAAGCCCCACTGGAAGAGCAGGGTTAAATGTCTGAAAATGACGCTACGAAAGAACGCTCCATTTTCAGGGGCCGCTCCGGGCTGTGTTTTTCATTGTCGGGGGCCAAGAACCCTTAGCTCCTAACACACTGAGAATCCCAGCCACCAGCTGCCTGGGTTTTTACTTTGGCTTGCAATCAAAAATAGGGCGAAGCCCACTCATTTCTTTTTAAATTATTTATTGAAGTAATAATAAAAAAATAAATAAATAAATAAAAAAAATAATGGGCTTCCCTGTATTTTGATTGTTAGCCAAAGTAAAGACAGGCAGCTGGGGATGGGTGCCTGTAGCTGTCCATTTTATCTGTGCTGAGAATCAAAAATACAGTGAAACGCTACGTCATTTTTTTTTTTTTCTTAATACAGTACTATGATGCCAGTCCAGTGGCCAATCACAGATGCTGTCACAGAGAATTGGCGTCTTTGATTGGACGTTGAAGTATCATGAAAACTGTCCATATATTCTCATATCTACCATGCTAGAATGTAAGGGCTGTTTCCAAATTACTTCAACAGACAATCCAGAAGCTCATTTTCTGTGAGAGTGTCTGTGATTAGCTGTTGGGCCCCTCTGCAGTGAATATCCAGGAGGTTAATGAGCCGCCTGAAAGTACAAGCTGACGGACACCAGGAAGTATAATGCTGCTTATTTACTCACAATTTTCTTTTTTTTACAGCGCCCCCGCCCCCGAACTGTAACACGGATTTCCCAGGGAACTCCGTGTTCAGGGTTTGTGCCCTAACCACTAGGTGTTCCATGTGGACCCCAAACTTTACAATTGGTGTTTGCAAATCACTAGTTTTGAGCACTTTTGTTTTGTAAACTTTGTAGAAACAAGTGAAGTGATGGCTGCTCATACATCTGTAATGAATCCTAGGGCAATTTTACCCCAGGCAGTAAGAATGCTTACAACAAATAACTGACTTTTTCTTATTGATAGTAGCCTACAACCTTTGTAAGTTTACTTAAATTTCCAAACACAAAGCTCAAATGTCTATCTAGGTTAATATTTTGATCTTGCTGAATACCAAAATTTTTTTTTTTTTTTTTTAACGTTGCCTGCATTCATGTGAAATTACCGTACTTTTACCATTAAAAAAGGGTGAAAACACTGCAAACACTCAGGTGTAAAGGAAATGTCTCTCTTGTTCTTCTATCATGCACATCAAAGGGTTCCTGGCAAAGCTGTAAAACAATAAAGGGTTGTTTCAAAGTTATACCACTTTTGTTGCACAACATGCACAGCAGAAACATTTTGCAGTCTTCACATCAAATCAATAGTTTTTATACATTGATTTTTGTCATGAATTTTACTTGCAAGAAAGGGCTCTACCAATCAGTTTAATCATTTGGTTCCATCCTAATAATTTAAGGAGTTGACTGACAATTCAGTATAAGGTTCTGTACTGTATTGCGCAAAACATGTTACAGTTACATAAATTCCTGTGTGTAGATAGTAATCACACATACAGTTGTGGCCTAAAGTATTGACACCCCTGCAATTCTGTCAGATAATACTCAGTTTCTTCCTGAAAATGATTGCAATCACAAATTCTTTGGCATTAGTATCTTCATTTAATTTGTCTTCAATGAAAAAACACAAAAAGAATTGTCCTAAAGCCAAATTGTATCTAATTCCACACCAAACATAAAAAAGAGGGTGGACAAAAGTATTGGCACTGTTAGAAAAATCATGTGATGCTTCTCTAATTTGTGTAATTAACAGTACCTGTAACTTACCTGTGGCACCTAACAGGTGTTGGCAATAACTAAATCACACTTGCAGCTAGTTGACATGGATTAAAGTTGACTCAACCCTGTGTTCCTTGTGTGTACCACATTGAGCATGGAGAAACGAAAGAAGACCAAAGAACTGTCTGAGGACTTGAGAAACCAAATTGTGAGGAAGCATGATCAATCTCAAGTCTACAAGTCCATCTCCAAAGACCTGAATTTCCTGTGTCTTCAGTGTCATCAAGAAGTTTAAAGAGCATGGCACTGTGGCTAACCTCCCTAGATGTGGACGGAAAAGAAAAATTGACGAGAGATTTCAACGCAAGATTGTGCGGATGGTGGATAAAGAGCCTCAACTAACATCCAAACAAGTTCAAGCTGCCCTGCAGTCCAAGGGTACAACAGTGTCAACCCGTACTATCCGTCGGCTTCTGAATGAAAAGGGACTGTATGGAAGGATACCCGGAAGACCTCACTTCTTACCCCGAGACATAAAAAAGCCAGGCTGGAGTTTGCCAAAACTTACCTGAGAAAGCCTACAACGTTTTGGAAGAATGTTCTCTGGTCAGATGAGACAAAAGTAAGCTTTTGGGCAAAGGCATCAACATAGAGTTTACAGGAGAAAAAAGAGGCATGCAGAGAAAAGAACACGGTCCCTACAGTCAAACATGGCGGAGGTTCCTTGATGTTTTGGGGTTGCTTTGCTGCCTCTGGCATTGGACTACTTGACCGTATGCATGGCATTATGAAATCTGAAGACTACCAACAAATTTTGCAGCATAATGTAGGGCCCAGTGTGAGAAAGCTGGGTCTCCCTCAGAGGTCATGGGTCTTCCAGCAGGACAATGACCCAAAACACACTTCAAAAAGCACTAGAAAATGGTTTGAGAGAAAGCACTGGAGACTTCTAAGGTGGCCATCAATGAGTCCAGACCTGAATTCCATAGAACACCTGTGGAGAGATGTAAAAATGGCACTTTGGAGAAGGCACCCTTCACATATCAGGGACCTGGAGCAGTTTGCCAAAGAAGAATGGTCTAAAATTCCAGCAGAGCATTGTAAGAAACTCATTGATGGTTACCGGAAGCGGTTGATAGCAGTTATTTTGGCTAAAGGTTGTGCAACCAAGTATTAGGCTAAGGGTGCCAATACTTTTGTCTGGCCCATTTTTGGGGTTTTGTGTGAAATGATCAATGTTTTGCTTTTTGCTTCATTCTCTTTTGTGTTTTTTTCATTGAAGACAAATTAAATGAAGATAATAATACCAAAGAATTTGTGATTCCAATCATTTTCAGGAAGAAACTGAGTATTATCTGACAGAATTGCAGAGGTGTCAATACTTTTGGCCACAACTGTACTCAGGAGCTTAAAGCCCTATTTGACTGTGACATTTTTTAACAATATCGATTGATGAGCGAATACTTATTGCATCATTATCATGCATACCAGCTCATTATTGCAAAAGCAAATGTTTACTCAAAAGATCGCTGTTGCCGTCGATGGGAAGTAGCTAGTCGTTCACAAAAGCATATACTATACCTTATGATCAGACCATGATTTTAGCATTTGGTGGATGTGTTTATGTGAATTGTGGGTATGTGTATTGTAATGATTTGTGAGTGTACTATTAAAAAAAAAAAAGTTTTAACACCCATAGTATAGTGAACCGCCAAACAACCCTGAGCAGTAAAATAGAAAATGGTAGGCATTCGCTATTCAGACTCACACATACTTTTGAAATCAGACAATGGTAAAACATTGTACCGTATATACTCGTGTATAAGCCTACCCCCCTACTTTTGCCCCCAAAACCTGGGAAAACCTATTGACTCGTGTATAAGCCGAGGGTGGACCCCAGCACAGGTATACAGCCCCCAGCAGTGTGGTATACAGGCCCCCCCAGTGGTATACAGGCCTCCCCAGTGGTAGTATACAGCAGCCTCCCCAGTGGTAGTATACAGCAGCCTCCCCAGTGGTATATACAGGACCCAGCAGTATATACAGCAGCCCCAGTGATATACAGTAGCCTCCCCAATGGTATATACAGGCCCCAGCAGTATTACAGCAGTCCCAGTGGTATACAGCAGCCTCCCCAGTGGTATATACAGGCCCCAGCAGTATTACAGCAGCCTCCCCAGTGGTATATACAGGCCCCAGCAGTATATACAGCAGCCCCAGTAGTATACAGCAGCCTTCCCAGTGGTATATACAGGCCCCAGCAGTATTACAGCAGCCTCCCCAGTGGTATATACAGGCCCCAGCAGTATATACAGCAGCCCCAGTGGTATACAGCAGCCTCCCCAGTGGTATATACAGGCCCCAGCAGTATTACAGCAGCCTCCCCAGTGGTATATACAGGCCCCAGCAGTATATACAGCAGCCCCAGTGGTATACAGCAGCCTCCCCAGTGGTATATACAGGCCCCAGCAGTATATACAGCAGCCCCAGTGGTATACAGCAGCCTCCCCAGCAGGGTGGATTTGATTTAAATCTAACTGATTTAAATCATGATTTAAATCACGATTTAAATCACTAGTCAGTAAGGCTTGATTTAAATCAGTGATTTAAATAAAAGTTTCTACGTAAACTAGTTCTTGCTACTTTAACATGCAAGTAGATGAAGATTTTTAGAATCACTTTTTATATTACCGTACTTTTTTCTCCCCAGTTTAATGGGTTAATCATTCATACTTGGACACCACTGTTCTGTTGTACTTTGGAAGGAGAAAAATAATCCTGACCTTAATAACAATTTAAATAGATTTATTCAACTGAAACAATAACAACATTACAGCATAAGTTATTTGCTTAACCCCTTAGTGACTGAGCCAATTTCCACCTTAATGACCAGACCGTTTTTTGTAATTCTGACCATTGTCCCTTTATGAGGTAATATCTCTGGAACTCTTCAACGGATCCTAGCGATTCTGAGATTGTTTTTTCGTGACATATTGGGCTTCATGTTAGTGGTAAATTTAGGTTAATAATTTTTGCGTTTATTTGTGAAAAAATAAAAAATTTGGCGAAAATTTTGAAAATTTAGCAATTTTCACATTTTGAATTTTTATTCTGGTAAACCAGAGAGTTATATGACACAAAATAGTTAATAAATAACATTTCCCACATGTCTACTTCACATCAGCACAATTTTTGAAAAAAAAAAAAATTTTGTTAGGACGTTATAAGGGTTCAAAGTTCATCAGCAATTTTTCATTTTTCCAGCAAAATTTACAAAACCATTTTTTTTGTGACCACATCACATTTGAAGTCCCTTTGAGGGGTGTACATGACAGAAAACACCCAAAAGTGACACCATTCCAAAAACTGCACCCCTCAAGCTACTCAAAACTACATTCAAGAAGATTATTAACCCTTCAGGTGCTTCACAGCAGCTAAAGCAAAGTGGAAATAAAAAATGGACATTTTAATTTTTCCAACAAAAATGTCCTTTTAGCCTAAATTTTTTCATTTTCACATGGGCAACAGGATAAAATGGATCCTAAAATTTGTTGGGCAATTTCTCCTGAGTACACAGATACATCATATGTGGTCATAAACCACTGTTTGGGCGCACGGCAGGGCTCAGAAGGGAGGGAGCGCAGTTTGACTTTTGGAGCTAATTTACCATTCAAAAAGTCAAATGGCGCTCCTTCACTTCTGAGCCCTGCCGTGCGCCCAAGCAGTGGTTTATAACTGCATATGAGGTATCGGTGTACTCAGGAGAAATTGCCCAACAAATTTTAGGATGCATTTTATCCTTTTGTTCATGTGAAAATGAAAAAATTGAGGACAAAAGAAAATTTTTGTGGAATAGAAAGTACTTTTTAAATTTTACGGATCAATTTGTAAAGCACCAGAGGGTTCAACGTGCTCACTATGCATCTAGATACGTTCCTTGGGGGGTCTAGTTTCCAAAATGGGGTCATTTGTGGGGGAGCTCCAATGTTTAGGCACACAGAGGCTCTCAAAACGCGACATGGTGTCCGCTAACAATTTGAATGGAAAATTAGCTCCAATTGTTAGCGGACACCAAGTCACGTATGGAGAGCCCCTGTGTGCCTAAACATTGGAGCTCCCCCACAAGTGACCCCATTTTGGAGACTAGACCCCCCAAGGAACTTATCTAGATGGGTGGTGAGCACTTTGAACCCCAAGGTGCTTCACAAATGAATCCGTAAAAATGAAAAAAGAACATTTTTGTGGAATAGAAAGTACTTTTTAAATTTTACGGATCAATTTATAAAGCACCAGAGGGTTCAACGTGCTCACTATGCATCGAGATACGTTCCTTGGGGGGTCTAGTTTCCAAAATGGGGTCACTTGTGGGGGAGCTCCAATGTTTAGGCGCACAGGGGCTCTCCAAACGCGACATGGTGTCCGCTAACAATTTGAATGGAAAATTAGCTCCAATTGTTAGCGGACACCAAGTCACGTATGGAGAGCCCCTGTGTGCCTAAACATTGGAGCTCCCCCACAAGTGACCCCATTTTGGAGACTAGACCCCCCAAGGAACTTATCTAGATGGGTGGTGAGCACTTTGAACCCCAAGGTGCTTCACAAATGAATCCGTAAAAATGAAAAAAGAACATTTTTGTGGAATAGAAAGTACTTTTTAAATTTTACAGATCAATTTGTAAAGCACCAGAGGGTTCAACGTGCTCACTATGCATCTAGATACGTTCCTTGGGGGGTCTAGTTTCCAAAATGGGGTCACTTGTGGGGGAGCTCCAATGGTTAGGCACACATGGGCTCTCCATACGCGACATGGTGTCCACTAACAATTTAAATGGAAAATTAGCTCCAATAGTTAGCGGACACCATGTTGCATATGGGGAGCCCCTGTGTGCCTAAACATTGGAGCTCCCCCACAAGTGACCCCATTTTGGAAACTAGACCCCCCAAGGAACATATCTAGATGCACAGTGAGCACTTTCAACCCCCTGGTGTTTCACAAATTAGTCCGTAAAAAGGAAAAAAATGATTTTTGTGAAGAAAAAAAAGTACTTTTTCATTTTTACGGATCAATTTGTGGAGCACCTGGGGTTTCAAAGCGCTCACTATGCATCTAAATAAGTTCCTTGGGGGGGTCTAGTTTCCAAAATGGGGTCACTTGTGGGGGAGCTCCAATGTTTAGGCACACAGGGGCTCTCCATACATGACATGGTATGCGCTTACAATTCCAATTGTTAGTTGACACCATGTCACGTATGAAGAGACTCTATGTGCCTAAACATTGGGGCTCCCCAACAAGTGACCCCATTTTGTAAACTAGACGCCCCAAGGAATTTATCTAGATGCATAGTGAGCATTTTGAACCCCCAGGTGCTTCACAAACTGATCCGTAAAAATGAAAAAGTACTTTTTTTTCCACAAAATCTTCTTTTTTTCCTTTTTACGGACTAATTTGTGAGGCACCTGGGGTTTAAAGTGCTCACTATGCATCTAGATACGTTCCTTGGGGGTCTAGTTTCCAAAATGGGGTCACTTGTGGGGGAGCTCCAATGTTTAGGCACACAGGGGCTCTCCATATGCGGCATGGTGTCTGCTAACAATTTGTATGGAAAATTAGCTCCAATAGTTAGCGGACACCATGTCGCATATGGGGAGCTCCTATGTGCCTAAACATTGGAGCTCCCGCACAAGTCACCCCATTTTGGAAACTAGACGCCTCAAGGATTATATCTAGGAGTATAGTGAGCATTTTGAACCTACAGCTACTTCACAAAATTTGATAAAGTCATATTGAACATTTTCTTTTTTTCACACAATTTCTCACTTTTAGAGCATGTGCACAAGATACGGAGACACCGTGTCCTGGTTGTCTCCTCTCCTGCTTTTTTTTTAGTATTTCTTTATTACATTTTTAAAAAAAAAACGACGTGGGGCTTCGCCATATTTTTGGTCCAGCCAGGTACAGCAGGCAGCTACGGGCTGCCACCAACCCCTTCTGCCTAGTTTTACCTGGCTGGAAACCAAAAATATAGGGAAGCCCTATTGTTTTTTTAATTATTTCTTGAAATAATTAAAAAAAAAATGGCGTGGGCTTCGCCACATTTTTGGGCCAGCCAGGTACAACTAGGCAGCTGGGGGCTGGAATCCTCAGCGTAGGGAGGCCCAAGCTTTCTGGGCCCCCCCCGCTGCGAATTGCAGTCCGCAGCCGCCCCAGAAAATGGCGCATTCATAGAAGCGCCATTTTCTGGCGCTGTATCCAGCTCTTCCAGCTGCCGTGTAGCGGTGGCAGACTGGGTAATAAGGGGTTAATGCCAGCTTTTTTTGCAGCTGGTACTAAGCCCGAGATTCTTAATGTCTGGCCAATATTAGACCGGGCCATTAAGAATCCCTAGTAAATTGTAAAGAAGACACAAGACAGAAAAAAATATTTTTATTAGAAAAAACACACAGACACTATTTAGACCCCATCTTTATTATTCTTTGGCATCCGACGTAGTCCAGTAGGAAGGGATCACAATTGACCCTTTGTGAACAAAGGATCCTGACCTAACATGACCTCATTGAGATCATGAGCTGTCAGTCTATGCAGAGACTGCACTGTCTGTCATTAGACTGACAGCTCATGATCACATTGAGGTCATGTCAGGTCATGATCCTTGGTTCACAAAGGGTCAATTGTGATCCCATGATGGGATCACAATTGACCCTTTGTGAACAAAGGATCCTGACCAGCCATGACCTCACTGAGGTCATGAACTGTCTATTAGCAGACAGAGCAGTCTCTGCTCTGTCTGCGCATGAAGCCGGCAGACAGCACAGGGAGCCAGGAGAAGAAGGAGCCGCTCCAGGGAGATGAAGACAGGTGAGATCGGGGGATGACCGGGGGGGCTGTTGGAAGCAGGGGGCCAGGGTGCATTAGATCCCTCCCCGATGTGACATGTGTGACATGTCACATCGGGGAGGATTGTGCAGGAGGGGGCAGCCGGTTGTTCCTGAGCGCTGCGGCGCTGTTTTAGAGAGGGGGAGGAGGAGGAGGGAGGACGAAGGAGCTGGGGAGCTGGGCAGGAGGAACGTGGGGGAACCGGAGGGGGCTGTTGAGGCTGATGGACACAGGAGGAGGCTGTTGGGCACCAGCACTGACATTTCCATGCGATCTGACATGTATGACATGTCAGATCGCATGGAGATGCAGCAGCGGTGGCGGGTTTTAGCGCCCGCCGCCGCCATTTTCAGACAGATCGGGGGAGGGGTGTGGGTGGGAGGAAGATCCCCGGTACCGGGGGTCTTAGGACACTTAGGGGTTAATGCTTCACTGTCATCCGACGTGTGTTTTCACGTCGGATGAAAGTGAAAGCATTTTTTACCGGCAGTCTCATTTTTTGTAATGTGATGACCGGTAAACGGTGCTTACCGGTCATCACATTACCGGTGATGGTAAAAAAGCCCCCGTTCCATAATCTTGGGGGTCTCAGCTACCCCCGGTAGCTGAAACCCCGGAGATTTTTGACCACTGGGGGGCGCTAGAGCACTTTCCCTGGCTGACGTCTACAGACGTCAGCCAGGCATAAGTACCCATTTTTTCCGACGTCTCTGGGCGTTAGGCCGTCGTTATGGGGTTAAACAAACATCCATGTTTGTTAACTAATTTGGCTAAACAAAATATATATATATTTTAAGAAACTTAGACTGTCAGCCCGGCCGACGCATGAAAAACTTAAATACTACTGTCCCTGCTGTCCTCTGTAGCTCACTTGTCGTCATCTTCATCATCATCATCTTCTTCTTTGTTCCTATTCATAATCTGGAAAAGAAAAACAAGTTTTCCTCCTTTATTGGGTCCCAACCGATTTCTCAATTTAGAATGAATGAGTCCAAAGGAAGAGAATATTCTTTCAACGTCTGCAGAAGAAGCTACTGCTGTTAAAAGTGAAATCATTACTTGAACAGTCTCTAAATCCAAGCGCTTAAGTGACTTCCACCAGTTTACTGGTGTGACCTTCCTTAAAATATCTTCAGCAAACATATATTTCTTGAATGGTTCCCGCTTAGCTCTGAAGTTTATTATAGTTGGCATTAAAGATGGATGATTGCTGGATACCCATGTCATAGCTAACTCCTCTTCCTCAGCACTTAGGTTTTGACCCTGATATTGGATATTGACAATATTTGCCAAAAAATGAGCTGGAGTCAGTGCTTGTCCCATTCGTTTGTTTACTGCTTGTAATTTAATTCTGTCCATGTGTAGTTCTGTTTTTAAGTGTTCACTCAGTTCCTTCCGAATTTCAACAGCATCCGCAATAAAACAGCTATTTTTCTGTATTTTGTTTAAAGCTTGAGAGATGGGTTTCAGGAAGCTCAGCATATGTTCAACATTTCTCTTAAGCCCAATGTTGAGGATTTTGGCCGTGACAGTGCCATCTATTTTATCTCGATTTTCTTCTCAAAGTGTCATCAGAATAGGCCAGTTTTGATATACTGCTCAAAACAGTCCACCACAGAGTTCCATCTAACATCTTGTGGGAGCGTTAACTTGGTTCCACCCATCCTTTTCAGAGCTGCTGCAGCAAAATTATTATTACGGAAGTATTTAGCAATTTCAACAACATTAGCCTTTATTTCTGGAACACTTAAGTATTTGGCTAAGAGGTGCAGCAAATGAGCACTGCAACCATATGTTATTAGCAGCTTTGTATTCCCTCCCTGCTCTTCTAAATCTCTTCTCATCTTGGATACGTTTGCAGCATTGTCAGTGACCAAACTGCGTACTAGACATTTGAATTTTTGTTCACATGTCGTTATAGCTTTTACTGCCACTTCTTGTAAGTATTCTGCTGTGTGTGCATTTCCTGACGTATCAGTTGTTTGTGCAAGGAAGACTTTACCTTCTTCTGTTGTTATACAAGCACATACAATAGGATCATTGTGGACATTACTCCACCCATCAATACTTAGGTTAACAATTTTACCCTCCAGAGCTGTTGCACATTGCTCCATTTCTCTGTCATACACTTGATCCAGCAGTTTCCCTGCAACATCAGCTCTGCTGGGTGGACTGTATCCTGGTCTCAGTGACTGAACCATATTAATGAAATGTGGGTTCTCAGTCAGACGGAAAGAAGAGTTCGTTGCATAAATAAACTGGCAATTTTTTCATCAATCAACTCTTTTTCTAATCTGCTAGTTCTTATCACAAACCTATCTATGGTGGTTCCAGGAGGTAAAGGTTTTTTCTTCCTTTTGGGTGATGGTGATATGTGGCTGTGGGTGTCTGATGATGATGCTGCTGCTAATGAAGCACTATCCTGGATGGATAACTCTGAAACTGTAGAACAGGATGATGGTGATCTTGGAGGTGGATAGTTTCCAGAATCCATGAATTCCCCTAAACAAAAAAAGTCAATGCTGTTATTTTATTGTTTATTATACAATTTCTGCTTATTGTACACAACACATCACTGCCCCTGCCCCAAAAGGAATATTTGTTTTTCTTCATAACTGTACCAAATGACAGTAACATGCAGTAATAATAAGAAATATAATTTTTCTCACACATGACAGTTCAGTCTTTAGAAATAGGATTCAATAAAAATGTTTACCAACCTGAAGATCCTGCCTGTTCAGAAGTGTTTCTTTGGTCATCTTCATCACCGCACTTCTCATGATGTTGCCTCATTCGCGCCACCAGGCCTTGCATCTCTTTGTTGCATCGTTTGCATTTTGCACGCATGCCTGCCTTACCGATAGGCGAAGGAGCTTCATTAAAATATTCCCAAACTGGGTCTCTTTTACGGCCTGCTGCCATTATAAGGAAAGAATGTAATAAACCTCAGATCGTACACACAAACAGATCCAGACTTGTCTGTCTGTGGCTATGCTGCAGTATTGTGCTCAAAGTTTCACTTTCATTTTCTTGTCTGCTTGCCCTTCCTCCTCCTCACACTTAGATTCACATTCTTCTTGTGTTGTGCAGATCTATTCCACTCCAAACAATCAGAAACATATTGTCTAACTTCTTGGACTTGGCACTGAAGGGGTTGATTCTGTATTCATAGGTTTGTAGAACAGTAGGATTAAGGTCTTTTTCTCAACTCTGTTCATGTTGTAACATTTTTGTCGTGAAGAAGAGGCTGAGACCTCTGCGGAGTCAAATTCAGTTTTGAGAACTGCGTAAGTAAAGCGAGCGTCTTGGATAATATAGGAGAGAAACTGCCCACTAATCCTACAGAAACCTCTGGAAGAGCATGGCATTGTGAATGTTACACATATACAGCCTTTATTCTACTGAGTTAAACAACTCCGCTTTATCTCATGATGGAAGAACCTTTGGATGGTAAAATATTTTCCTCAAAAAGCAGTTTATTGAAAAAAATCAGATTTAAATAAAAAAAAAACAATTTAAATCAAAAAGTCTGATTTAAACAAAAAAAAATCAGATTTTTTTGATTTTTTTTAAAAAAAAACAAACATTGATTTTTATCCACCCTGCTCCCCAGTGGTATATACAGGCCCCAGCAGTATTACAGCAGCCTCCCCAGTAGTATATACAGGCCCCAGCAGTATATACAGCAGCCCCAGTGGTATACAGCAGCCTCCCAGTGGTATATACAGGCCCCAGCAGTATATACAGCAGCCCCAGTGGTATACAGGCCTCAGTGGTATACAGCAGCCCCAGTGGTATACAGGCCCCCTCAGAAGTGGTATACAGGCCCCCTCTGCAGTGGTATACAGGCGCCCCCCCCCCATCAGTGGTATACAGGGCCCCCACTTGCTGCCGCACACCTGTAAAGTAATACATCATTATACTTATCCCTGTCGCCGCTCTGACACCACGCTCCTCCGGATCTTCATGCTTCTTCCTGCTTGTGACCGGCGGGTGCAGCCAATGACGTCATTGCCTGTGCGCCGGAGGAGGAAGCATGAAGACCCGGAGGAGCGCGGTGTCAGAGCGGCGACAGGGATAAGTATAATGATGTATTACTTTACAGGTGTGCGGCAGCAAGGGGGGGCCCTGGATACCACTGGGGGGGGGGGGGGCGGCCTGTATATTTAGTAAGCACGCATATTCACATGACCACAAAGAAAAAACTCACTCCGGAAGTGCAAGGTTAAATTTTATTTCAGTGTGTGAAGCTGAAGACCGATTTGCTGACAACCAGCATATGTCAGGTTTAGAAACAACCTAGTGGGGACATCTTCTGGAAGGTTTTTGAAAGGTTTCCTTCTAGATCTCACTTATGAAGTATATTTGAAAGTTTATTATAATCACTTGCTCTACATTATTATTGAATAAAAATTTAAATGGCATTTACACTTTAAGTTTTACTGCAGCCGTTGGGAGTTTGACAATGTGGCTTTCAGACCATAAATTGTTGGGCACGCCTGTTCAAAGATGCAGCCCAGTCATTGTACAACTGGGAGATCTGACACTGAGTACAGGGAGGACTGTCTGATGAAAAACATTGTAATGCAGGTCTTCAGCATCAGGTTTGCAGTTTGTAGTATAAGAAACAATTCAATATCTAAGTGAAGTCTGTCTTTAACACGTGAGATCTAAAGATTGTGACATGGGAAACTATACAGTGGAACCTTGATTTAAGAGCATAATCCGTTCCGGATGCTTGTAAATCAAATCACTTGTATATCAAAGCAAATATTTTCCCATAAGAAATAATTGAAACACAGAACATTCGTTCACATCCGAAAAATATCTACTGTATTCATATACATGCACATACAGAGCTGTAAAATTATTACAGTAATACAAAATACTGCACAGTAAAACATAAAAACATAATCAGACCCTTGCAGTTCCCATCATCTCCATGCAGCCTCCATCATCCCCATGCAGCCTCAATATCTCTATGCATTCCTCAATATTCTTATCTTCCCCATGCAGCCACAAATATCCCCATGCAGCCCCAATCATCCCCTTGCAGCCCCCAATATCCCTATCATCCCCTTGTAGACCCCAATATCCCCATCATCTCCATGCAGCCCCATCATCCCCTTGCAGCCCCATCATTTCCATGCAGCCCCCAATATTCTCTTGCAGACCCCAATATCTCCATCATCCCGTTGCAGCCTCCATGATTCCTCAATAAACACACACACACTGTCACTCTTACACACTCCCACTGATCGGCTGTTGCACTGCTGTATTATGGGCCGCTGAGTGCTGCACTGAGCTCTCAGCTACCTTACCATGTATGAGAAGCCGGCGACCAATCAGACATCAGCAACTGCTGGCGTCTGATTAGCCGCCAGCTTACTGTAGATGCACAGTAGCTGAGAGAGCTCAGCGTAGTGCCCAGCGACCTGGAATACAGCAGCGCAGAGGCGGATCAGAGCGGGGTGGGCAGCACCAAACGGAGGGGCGGACAGTTGTGGGCTGGTAGCAGCAGGCAGACAGCGGTGCTCTGAACTCTCTCTGCTGCCGGTGGGTTCCCGTACATGTAGTGCAGTTGAGAGAGCCTGGAGCAGCGACAGCAGGCGGCCAATAAATATTCATACAGTGTATAAGAAGTAAAATACCTAGAATCAGCAGCATCAGACATGTACAGTATGTCCAGTGCCAGCCCCCAGTGCTCGTAATCCAAATCATTGCTAGTTAACCATATTAAAGTTTTCAGATATGGTAGCTCGTCTGTCAAGATGCTCACAAATACTTACATATCTTTAACATTTTGCAGAGGATACCAGTTGTTGCATCTGTAATGTCCAGGCCTGTTGGGCTTAATTAGAAGTAATGTACAATAATTCTTGCTGAGAACTTTCCCATCATTGGCAGTCTTAACCACAGATGTAGTGCTCCGCTGATGGTAGAGATAAGCTAAACAGGACATGTTTTCATCTCTATTGCTCTGAAGTTTTGCTTGAGATTTTCTTTTCAAGCTGCACCCAAGTTCTGATCTTTGCAGAAAGATTTAAACTAAAAAGCTGGTTCAATGATGTACAACGCATTGCAATTATTACATGTTTATATAGTACAATTTTCGAGGTATTTTTTTTTTTTAATCTATTGACTTGAGTTTATCATTGCTAAATTTTTAACTAGTGTAAGTACAAATCAGATTGCAGATTGTTAGTATAAGACACCAGTGGTTTCCATCTGGGTTTTTGGCTAGTTTATTGTACTGGTGGGTGTGATTTGAAGATTGAAACAACAATATCCAAAAGGAACATAATTTTTACCAAAAACATCATGGAAAAGGCTGTGACATCTTTCCGCTGTATACTTATACACACAGGCGAACAAACGTGGATTCTGCAAGACAACGTAACAAATTGTTAAATAGATGTGCAAGCATGTGTACATAAAATCATTAAAAAGCTTGTATGAGATGGCTAAGGTTGGTTTCACACTAGCGTCTGTTCCTGATCAGGTTGGAAACAGGTGCATCTGCATCTGTTGCCGCATATGCAAACGCATGCTGCCAAAGTGTTTTTTTTTTTTTTTTTTGCTTGATCAGGCATAGACGTTTGCCACCCAGTAAGGGTATGTGCCCACCGGACGTTTTTTAAGCAGTCCTGAACGCAGCAAAACCTGAGGATCCTAGAGTCCTTGACAGGAGATTAGCTATGATCTTGTCTGCGTTTTTTTGCGCGTTTTATGTGTGTTTTTACTGCATTTTTGCTGCGTTTTTGATAGCTGCGTTTTTCCTGCATTGACTTTAGCAAAAACGCAGGAAAATAATTAACATGTCAATTCTCTCCCATCCGCACCAAAAATGCAGGTATTTGACAGTTCTTGACACTTGCAAAACCAATGTGTGGGCACAGCGTTTCTGTGAAACACATTAGTTTTGCTGGGAATCAAAACCGCAGGAACAAATTAGCATACATTGCCATAAAACCAATAGTTTTCTGCTTGCAGAAACCGCAGGAAAAACGCAGCAAACACGTCCTGTGGGCACATAGCCTAAGAGGATTGCATTCCTAGCCAGTTCTGAAGAAGCCGATACATCTCTGAAGCAAAACATTTGTTATCGGCATGGCTTGGACCCTCTTTTTTTGCACTATGGCACTTTGTAATTGCACCTTATTATCTCTTACTTGGTGGCATGGTAATTGGTTGATTAATATATAACTACTAGATGGTGGCCCGATTCTAAAGCATCGGGTATTCTAGAATATGTATGTAGTTTATGTATGAAGATTTAAAAATAAAGCAATGTGAAGCTGGGTTTAAATCCTGGGGCAATATTGCTGATTTGGTTGCGGCCGACCGCCCGCCACCAATCAGTGTTGCGGGAGTTGTGTTACAGACAGACAGAATTAGGCGATTATATAGTAGATAAAACAGTTCAGAAAAAAGAAGGCACTCACCCATTTGGTGCTTCTTAGCAATTTATTTCCTTTTCAGGGTTCTGTTCCGGATTCCATACAGTACAATGGAGGGAGGGGGGATGTGGAGGGATGCCGGACAACGGCCCATGTCGTGCCCTGAATGGTTCGGACCAGCAGAAGTGCCATTCAAGGCACGAAACGGGCCTTTGTCCGGCATCCCTCCACGTCCCCCCTCCCCCCATTGTACTCTATGTAATCCTGAGCGAACCCTGAAAAGGGAATAAATTCCTAAGAAGCACCAAATGGGTTAGTGCCCTCTTTTTTTCTGGACTGTTTTATTTAACATACACTTGAGTGAGCACACCCAGGTGCATAGCTGCCTCATCTAAGACGACTGATAAACGGGGAAACTCCCAACACAAAATCCCAGTAGTGCCCAGTCTTTATAATTTGATTATATAGTAGATACCTACAGCAGTGCCAGCGTTCAGTGGTGTTGGTGTACAGCACTGTCGGTGTTCAGCGGTGTCTGTGTGGGTGTGCAGCAGTGTCGGTGTTCTGTGGTGTCGGTGTACAGCAATGGTGGTGTATGGCAGTGTTGGTGTACAGCACGTCACCAGAGGGCGGCTTGTCAGTGGCTCTGGGCGACCTGGGCGTGTGGTCCAGTCTCCCCGGCCTCCAGTTCCCCACTATCCAGTCCCAAGCTCTGCGGCCAGATCCGGCTCTTGTGGCCGGAGAGTGCCTGTCTGTTTGTGTGTAAAGGAAATCCCACGTCGCTGATTGGTCGCGGCCGGCCAGGTGCGACCAAACAGCGACGTGGAGTTTACGTTACAGAGAGACAGACAAACACGATAAGACGATTATATAGTAGATTAAAAAAAATTCACAAAGCAAGTTCAGTACTTTTTCCAGGTGTCATTTCTCTGATTTGATTTCTTTGCCTGTGAGGATGGAGGAGACTGTGAAGATGGGTGAGGCTGTGTGAGGATGGAGAAGGCTGGTCGGATGTAGGAGGCTATGAGGATGGGGGAGGCTGCGAGGATGGGGGAAGATTTGAGGACTAGGCTGTGAGAATGGACTAGGCTGTGAGGATGGAGGAGGCTGTGAGGATGGACTAGGCTGTGACCATGGAGGAAGCTGTGAGGATGGAAGAGGCTGTGAGGGTGGAGGAGGCTGTGAAGACCCCGCACGATCCAGGGTCACTTAGTGCCGCTCCATTTTCTGATCTGCCTCTGTGCTCCCCCCCGGCCCCTGAGGCTGTCTGGTGGCGCCCGCATGCACCATGTGGGTAGAGGCGGCTGGGGCGAGTCACAGGCTGGCACTGAACGCCAGCGTGGAGCTCCATTTTGGCATGGAGCACGGAGGCCGAGGCTTCCCCTCCGCGCTGGCCTCCAGAGCGCCACCATTTTGGTCACTGTGTCTCTTTCTCTGTAACAGACATCCTGCGTCGCTGATTGGTCGCAGCCGGCCGCGACCAATCAGCGATGCTGGATTTCCGTTACAGAAAGAAAGACTCGTTAAGGCGATTATATAGTAGATGTATGGGGAGGTTATGTACTATGACATGTGATGTTTTTCTGTACTGTTTACTGCTCTATCCCCTTCATGTTGCAACATATGCCACCATTAGTATGAATTTATGTCACTGAGTGCCAAGTATTTTTGTATTGTTTAGCTATCTTAGGGTCCTCTCACACTGGCGGTTTTGAAAAAATGCGGCAGAGCCGGTCACAAAAACGCATCTGCTGCATTTTCTACCTAACGGCTGCACTTGCAGCTAACTTGCGGCAAGCCGAATGCATTGTCTATGGGGCTTGCGGTAAGTGTGCAGCAGACGCGGCAAGTGCAGTTTCGGCAGATGCGGCCGTGAAAAATAACGCGGTCAGCAGCATTTTTTTTCACGGCCGCAACTGCCGAAACCGCACTTGCCGCATAGACAAAGCATGGGGCTTGCCGCACTTGTGGCAGATGCGTTTTGTTTTCCGGATCCGCTGGAATCTGGGCAAAACCACCAGTGTGAAAGCACCCTTAGGCTGGTTTCACCCTTGTTTTTTTTTGCCATCTATGTGTATCGGCTTAAACTGGATACACCCGCATAAGTTTTTGGCACCATTGACTTTTAATTAAGCTGGATGAACTTGTGGATGCATGCAGTTCTTCTCATTTCCCCGATCCGTTTTTTTTTTTCACTGAAAGTTTTGCACGTGTTTTTGGTCTCTGTGACAAAACCCAAAAGCATCCGGTTCGTAGGCACTATGGGTTGTTTTAAAATGGGACTGCAAAAGTATCTTGCTCAAGAATCGTGGACCTAAACCAATCTGGCGCAGCGCCCCCTCCATAAAGCGCCAGTGGACTCTGTCGAAGGCCTTTTTGGCATCTACCGACAAAAGTCCCATCGGGAGATTCCTTTTTTTAGCTTTGTTGATTAAAAGTAAAGTCTTAATTGTGTTGTCTCTAGCCTCTCGGCCCCCGACAAAGCCCACCTGATCAAGATCAATAGTTGAGGGTAGCAGCCGCGCCAGACGATTAGCCAAGATCTTAGAAAATATCTTAATGTCCACGTTCAACAAGGATATAGGTCTATAATTAGACGCCAAGGTGAGGTCTCTGTCCGGTTTAGGTAATATACTGATTTGTGCCTCCAGCGACTGGGTAGCGAGGTCTACGCTCTCGTAATAGAGTTGAAAGTGGCAAGCATTAGGGGGCTCAGAGCTTCATATAATACTTTATAAAAAATCGGAGTGAAACCATCCGGTCCTGGGCATTTTGAAAGTGGAGTGGCTTTAACAGCTTCCATCAGTTCCGACTCTGTTATGTCTGATTCCAGGGCAGTCACCTCTATTTCAGGCAATTTGGGAAGAGCAGTCGCCTCAATATAGTCTTTTATTTTATTGGCTAGTTCCTCTGGGTGAAGGTCTGCATATTTCCCTTTAATATTGTACAGCTTATCATAGTAGGTCCTAAAGACCTCAAGAATTTCAGCAGGTCTATGGGTTACCGAATCTCCTTTGGTTTTAATTTTCGGAACGTGGGTGCAATTTGCTCTGGGGTGGAGAAGACGTGCCAGCGGTCGTCCACATTTGTTGGAAAATCTATAAAAGTAGTTCTTTGTTCTCTCAGTGTGCCTGAAATAGATCCGATCAAGCAGCTCCTTGAGTTCATTACGTTTCCTAATGAGATCAGTGAAGGTTGTATAGGACAGCGTTTGTTTATGTCTATTTTCTAACTGAGAAATCTGTCCATATAAATCATTAATCAATTAGTTCCTGGCTTTTTTCAGGTGGGAGCCATGTTTAATAAGGGTGCCTCTTAGCACGCATTTTAAAGCCTCCCATTTAAGAGGTTGTGCTGTGCTGTCATTTACATGAATGGACATAAAATCTGCGATATCCCCCTGAATTCCTTAAAACACAGGTTGTCTTTCAAGAGGTGACCATTGAGTCTCCATGTCCAAGATGTATTGTGTGTGTCTGGTACCTCTAGAGACAGAAAAACCGGAGCATGGTCAGAAAGTAGGATATCGCCAATCTTAACATCCGGGCTCCAATCCAGGGCCGAGTGACCAATTAAAAAGAAATCTATACGACTGTAAAAGTTGTGCACTGGTGAGAAAAATGTATAGTCCCTATCTTGTGGATGTAATGTGCGCCAAATATCCCTGAGCTGGAGAGTGTGCAGGAGCTTCTTCAATGTTTTCAGTTTTTTGCTAGGTACTATACCTCCTCCAGAAGACGAGTCCAACGCAGGATCTAGGACTAAGTTAAAATCGCCCCCGATGAGTACCGAACCTTCGGCGAATTCAGTGAGCCGATGTAACAGCGATCTGCATACAGAAGACTGATCCCTGTTTGGGAGATACCAGTTAACAATCGTTAGGACAGAGGCAGCAGCCTGTACTTTAAGGAAGATAAACCTTCCACCGGGGTCAATAACGGTGTCCAAAATCACATGCGCTAGATTCTTATGTATTGTAATGGATACCCCTTTTGATCTACTGTCAGGGTTAAGACTGTGGAGCCATGTTGGATAATATTTATTTGGAATGGCTGGGATTGAGCCCATTTTGAAGTGCGTCTCTTGCAATAATATTATCTGCGCATGTTTTGTATGGAGACCATATAGAGTCTGGGATCTTTTTTGTGGGGAGTTAAAACCCCGCACATTCATAGTGCAAATCGTTAGAGGTGCCATTTGTCTAGGGTAGAATTATACCTTGGTATTAGGTGGGTGTCTCGCTACAGTTAAGCTCCACTAGTATGTCCTATTTCCTCAGAAGGGTAATTAGGGGGGGAGAGGGAAGATCTGGGTAGGCAAGTAAAAAAAAAAAAAAGAAAAAGAAGGGGGAGGGGAGGGGAAGGTGGTAGAGAAGAGAGAAGACAAAAAGTGCTGGACACAGACAGAAAAAGTAAAGAGAGGGATAGGGAATCCCCTATGTGGGGGAAAATAGTTTTAGGTGTTAAACAAATCTATAAACTAGCCTAAGATTAAATGGTCTTACAATGTAGAATTGAACTATGATAGTTCAACTTTCTGGGTGGGGTATAAGAAAAGTTTCCACACCTGCCTGCAGCGTGTGGAACCCCAATGGCGCGTGTCCTTTCCAAGTGCAAAAGAGGGCTCCACCCACCGCTAATTGAACAGCTAATAATACAGTGATAGACCTACTGTCAATATTTCCCGTAAGCCATAACATATTCATTCCTAAAGCAGGAGTATCACATAACTATAACCGCTTGCATTACAGAATAATTAAGATCATATAAGACAAAAATATCGTCCGCCATATATTATATATTCTGTTTGGCGTCCCAAAGGAGAAAAGTAAAAAGAAGATAGGACATCTCCATTCCTCTGTTTAGAGGGGTAAATCATCCAAAAACGTAATCACTGTTTAGCCTCTCATCCATCTCCAGCATGATCCCTAGCTCCCTTGTTATTGTTGCATCTCCATCCGGATCCCCTCCATTGGCGTCGTCTAGATCTCTGTTCCCGTGGAGGTGGACCTGTGTTGAAAGCAGTTGGTGGGCCCGGCCAGTCCAGTATGGGAACATCCACTATTGCCAGGTCGAGCTGGTGGAGAAAGTCTGGGATTTCTCTTGGGTGAGTTAGCAAAATAAAGCGACCCACTCTCCTGACTTGGAGGCAGAAGGGATACCCCCACGAATAGGGAATATCATGAGAACGAAGAACGTCGAGCAGGGGTCTTAAGTGCTCTTCGCTTCAATAGTGTGCGTCGAGAAAGGTCAGCCAGGAGCTGGATGGGTTGATCTCGGTAGGTTAGTGGTTCACGTTCCCTGGCTCTAGAACATATTTCGTCTTTCAGTCTAAAATTATGAATCCTGCATACAACATCCCGTGGTCTTGCTCCCTCAGGCGGGGGTGGTCCCAATGATCTATGGGCTCTATCGAACTCAAGAGGAGAGTCCATGGGCATATTGCCTATGCCATTCAGGAAATCTCATAGTGTTACGTCTAAGTCTCTAGGTGGTATAGACTCTGGTAGTCCCCTTATCCTGACATCATTTCTACGTTCCCGATTTTCAAGGTCCTCCATGAGGTTGAGCATATATTCCATGTGGGATGCTTGGTCAGCTACTTGCCTTTCTAATGTATCTAGTTGTCTGATAATAGAGTCAGAGATGGACTCAGTGTTGTATACTCTATTATTTAGGTGCTGAACCTCTGTGCGTAGAGTCGCTGCCTCCTTTTTAAAAGATGTTTCAAGTTGGCCTACAACATTTTCAATTTCTTCACGGGTTGGGATTGCGGCTATACGTGCTTTGAAATCGTCCCACACCTCTCTATTTTGACTAGTGGCAACAGGTGTTTCAGATTGTGGAGCTGGCGTTGATAGGGATTCAACAGTGGAAGTTAATGGGGACTTTGCAAACACTGTAAGTCCCTCCAAGCCCTCTTTATTGATATATGCACCAGTGTACTGTAGGTGTGATGCTTCCAGCCCCTCTTGATGTGACCAGGGTGCTGCTGCAGCATTTAGGGGAGCTCTGCTTATCATCAGTACTGTGTGGCTAGGTGTATGAGGGGCTATTGGGGAGTTATCAAAGGCTCCCTGCAGTGATCTGCATGTTGCACTGTTCTCTCCATCTTCCCACAATCCCTGCATGTCCTCTATGGGGTCCCCTGCTTCTGCAACCTGGGACTCAGCAATCCTTCCATGGCGACCCGAGCTCACCCTTACTGCCTCTTCGGTATGTTGTTTGCCAGCTGCGTGTGTCTGCATGGCGGTGGTGATGTGCAGACTGTTTGACAGAGGCTTGCCTGGTGCTCCGGAATTCTCCATTCTCCCGGACCGCAAAATAAATTCAGCAGGGTCTGAGGTTGTTAATCGCTGCGTCAGCTCCTCTCTCCTCCGGGCACCTGTGTGTTTGCTCCCGTTCTCTGGGTCCGCCATCTTAGATGGGAACCGCTCCTGTCGGGGTTTTCCCGCGCTCCAGAGATACCTGGTGATAGTTGCGGCAGGGGGCACCGCAGAGCCCCGATCTTGTGCGGGCTGATTCCCTCTCCTCTTCGGCGGCATAAGGAGGTAAAAATTTTCCAGCGGTGGCCAATATTTATGCTGAGATAGCGGTTAGGAGGACAGGAGCTGTGCATTCAGCCTCCTCTCTCCATCATGGCCAGGACACGCCTCTGGATCTTATTTTTGATATCCTATCTCTCACTGTTAAAATTAACCTACCCTTAAAATTATAGTGTGTTCATGTCATTATCAGTGGGCAAACTTACATAATCAGCAAGAGATCAAATACTTATTTCCCCCAATATAGATTTCCTATAAAGGATTGGATTTTGTGGCATTTACCTACTAAAGCAAATGTGTCCAAAGAGGTGATAGGTCCTCTTTAACTATAACTGTAATATCAAATTAAAAAATCTGTTATCTGCAGTCTTCAGATGGCAAGCCCAGCACAATCAACTGGCCAAAAAATTATTGATAGATGTCAAAACACCGCTGCTCCCCTCACTGCTCTAGTTAACTGATAAGACACTATGTGAGGCACCTGACAATCACCTCTAGCATTGCTACTGGACTAGTCCTATCTCTGGCAGTAGTCCCTGGCTGCATCTTCTAATTGTATTTTTTTTAATGTAAGGCTATGTTCACACGTGGCGCATTTTGCAGCGTATTCGGCAGTGGCGCTTTTTTGGGCGCAAAAAAGCGCTAGTGCATGCCAACGTCGCGCTTTTCTTGGCGCACTTTACCCGAGGCCATGTTAACATGTAGCCTATGGGAAAAGAGCGCCGAAAAAAACACAAAGAATTGGCAGGTCAATTTTTTTTGCAAAGGCGCTTTTACAGTGAAAGTGCCCACCAAAAATATGGGGCAAATTGCCGTGTCTGCACTCCTTCCAGCAAAAGCCACAGCTTTTGCTGGAAGGCGTATCTAGCTTTCTTTAGTACTGCTTTTACGCGAGCGCTCAAAAGCGCCGCCTAAAAGCAGGAATAGGCCTGCATTATGCCAAGTTAGTATCATTTTGGAGAAAAGCATATGTGGCTGCAATAGTGCAGTGAGGTTCTGATTCATGCTGCTGTGATTTAGGCAACATGAATCTAGTAACCGGTTCCCTATAAATGAATTATATTTGTCTTGCTCTCACTTAGGTTTATTCTTAGAAGATCCCTTAACAAAGGGAACATGCATAGTCTCCCACTCATTCCTGTTAAACTTTCTAAAGCTCAGGTGCTCAGAGGAAACCACATTACTTTCACAACCCTTTGACCTTTAAACAACTATAACATCCATTGTACACAGTCACAAAATGGAGCAATGTGTCCATGATTTCACTGCAACCAGCAAGTTGGACAGATAAGTTGGTGTGTGTAAAGTGGCCCTAAACAGCAGCCTGATTGTGATTAGCAACAGTTTTCCTACCTGCCCAGGTAAGTTTCTTGGCACAGCAATAAATATACACTATATGGACAAAAGTAGAAGCTTTTGATATCCTATTTCAAATTTATAGACAGTATTATTGAATTAGTTCCCGCAATCTTCATTTGTTCTTGGGAGGTTTTCTACAAGATTTTGGAGTGTTTTTGGGGAATTGTAGTCCATTCTTACAGATGGACATTTGAGAGGTCAATTACTGATTTTAGACAAGGCAGCCTGGCTCACATTCTCTATTTTAATTCATACCAAAGTTGTTTGATGTGGTCTAGGTCAGAGCTCTATGTGGGCCAGTAATGTTCTTCCACAGCAAAACTCCCACAACTGTACTTTTACAAGACCATGCTTTGTATATTTGCAAACAGTAATGCTGGAGTAGAGGAGGGCTTGTCCAAAAAGTTCCCTCTAAGGGCCTCGTCTCCCGGTGTCACATGCAGCGATGCTGCGTGTCCACCGGCCGACCAACGACAGATTTGTGAACATGTTCACAAATCTGCGATCAAACAATCAAGCGATTTTACATTGTAAAATCGCTTGATTACATGCAGCGACGCACAGACGATATCGCTTAAGCGATCAAAAAAGGAGATCGCTCAAGCGATATCGTTCTGAAAATCGATGCGTGTGACGTGGCCCTTAGTTGGAGGCAAACATTTGTCCAAAATGTCTTGTTATGCTCAAGCATTAATGGGGCCGTCACACGCGTCAATGTCGTCAGCGATCTGATCGCTGACGACACTGAGGGATGATCGCTGGTGAGCTGTCATACAGGCAGACTCACCAGCGATCATTTTACCAGCGACACGTGGAAATTATTTCTATATCGTTTCCACGATGTCTGCAGGCTGGTATCCAGGGTAAACTGCGGGTAACTAGGCAGCGCACGCTGCCTAGATACTCGATGTATACCTTAGTTAGCAGCCTTCTCCGCTCACCGGCTGGCATCTAAGGTACACAGCGGGTAACTAGGGACCTACCGTAGTTACCCGCTGTGTACCTTAGATACCAGCCAGTGAGCGGAGAAGGCTGGTAACTAAGGTATACATCGGGTATCTAGGCAGCGCGCGCTGCCTAGTTACCCGCAGTTTACCCTGGATACCAGCTCCCAGCGCTTACTGAGAGGCGCTGGGAGCTGGCTGATCGCATCTCCTGCTGTCACACGCGACCGTCGTCAGGTTTTAGAAGAGGTTGTAAAACCTGGCGACCATCAATCAGCGATTTATCGCTGGTTGATGCGCCCTGTCACACGCGTCAATATCGCTGCAACGTCACGTGCAGCAGCGGTCGTGCACGCGATATTGACACGTGTGACGGCCCCATAAGATTTCCATTTACTGGGATGTAAGGGGCCTAGGCCAACCTTTGATAAACAAGCCACTAACATTATGCCACCTCTATCAAATTTTAAATTTGACTTAATGCAGTCAGGCAGGTAATGTTCTCCTGGCATTTACCAAACCCAGAGTGGACCATCAGACGACCAAATAGAGAATCGTGATTTATCACTGTAGTCTACGGAATACATTTTCACTGCTCCAGAATCCAATTGCTATGAACTTTACAATGCTCTACTAGACTTTTAGCTTTGTGCTTGGTGATGTAAGGCTTGCATGCAGATGCTCAGCCATGGGACCGCATGCCGTTAAAGTGAATTTATCACCCTTTTGAGGTTTTTAAGATCTTAATATGGGCATATAGGATGTATAGAGCTGAAGTTAGTTTTACCTGTGACTTCAGTAAAAATCATCCTTTATAGCTTTTATCTTTCAGGCTATGGGGTGTGCGAAGTCCAGAATATAAGACTTCATAAAATGAGACTTTTCTTCCTAAGTGTCCCTGTGATGTCAGATGCGCGACTGCAAATCATGCACATTCTGCTTGTCTGTCTTTCCCCTGCACTGTTCTCTTTTATGGGCACTGTCTTCAATTTTGATGTGCGCGGGAGGGAGTTTTAAATGCTTTATTACAAACCACAAAATGGCAGAATAATTGAGGGGAGAAACAGCAGGCAGAATGTGCAAGCATGGGATTTCCTTCTATGTGCCTGATGTCACAGGGACACTGAAGAGAAGGGGAGGAAAAATCTTGGATAATAAGGACCAGAGGCAGTCTTATCTTCTGGGCATCGTATTCCCCATAACGTGGAAGAACAAAGCTATAAAAAGATTTCTACTGAACAAGACATCATTCAGGTTCTCTTTAAAAGAAGTAGGGGTGCATCGCCCTCAGGGCCGTGGGTTACTCGGGATCGGTCCCTGCTGTCGGGTCATAGGGGGAATTGTCACGGTAGGGGCCGTGGACTGGTTTTGTGGCCCTGGAGGGACCGCAATTAAAAAGGGGAAAAATGTAAAAGGGGAAAAAATTAAATAAAAGTTTGTCAGTGACACCACCTGTGGTATGCAGCCAGATGTGACCGCCGCTGCTTGTCTCAGCTTCGGGGATGATGAGTGACGCAGCTAGGTGATGAGCTCCACAGGCAGGCTGGTTTATCCCCGGGGCGGCTGTATAAATCTCTTGCAGTGGCTGTGAGGTGTAACTGTGGGGGTGCAACTAACTTCTGACAGCTGTGCTTTTGGTTCCTCATCCTTCCGTCTATAATCATGGATGCTCAATAAAACTCTCTCACACAAGTTTCAAGTTCAACCGGGTACTTTACTCACTGCTTAATTCACGTTAGCACAGTTCAGTCCTGCAGTGAGTGGTACCGGTATCCAAACAGCAGCTGAGATGGGTCACCAATGCACCCCCTTTCACAGTTTTTTCGGGTCTCTCCTCAGAACCGCTCACAACCTATGGTCCGGCAGTCGCGGACTATTTTGGGTATCCATCCATGTGATCCCTAGTCCTATGTGAGGCCTTTCCTTCGGTGTGACGGTCAGTTTGGTTCTGGGCATAAAGACCCTTCACCACATCGGTTAATCTGTGACCGGGGCGTATAGCAGCCAACCACTTTTAAAGGGCCGGTATCCTGTCCGTTGACCCAGTCCCTCAGTGGCTCTGGAAAGCCGGTCTTCACCTTGGACTCCTTCTCCACTACACCTGGTCAGTAGCCTTGGACCCGGTCAGCCATAAGATGACACCAGCTGCCAGGTCCCGGTTTTGCTCACTTGTTGTTACTGTCTTTTTCCTTTGTTTCTCCCGTCCTCTGCTCCTGCTCCAACTAAACTGACCAACTGTCACTCTCTCCCTGAGGTAACTACCATAGCTCCTCCCCCTTCTACAGGTGTCTCCTCTAAGCTCCACCCACCACTCAGCTCTCTCCCACCTCTCTTTTGCCTTGCATAAAGTCCTAGGTATAGGGATTCGGGAGAGTGTTGGGTGTTTGGTTTGGGGTATATGGTTCACTATCTCAGCCATTGTTTTATTCTGTGGCCACCAGTCCGCAGGGGTGCCACAGGGGACTCGTCAAAATATACAAATAATGAATAATTAAACCATAATTAATATTGATTTTAAATTAGAACTTCTTATACACTATATACAGTATGAGAATAAATTAGTCTATTGTCGATATACATGAAAACTAATGGTCGTAGATCAATAATTGTAGATCAGTTTTTGATTGATAGATCTCTTTGCCAATAAATTGATTAGCCTTATTTCTATTGATTGAACCAGAAAAACTAATGTTGTAATCAAATGAAGGATGAGTTAGGGTAAGTGCCCACAGGAAGGTTTAACGTCAGTTTAACAGCGAAAACCGCCGGCGGTTTAGCATAGGTTTTATTTAAATTTATGTAAATCCTTAGCAGCTTTAGGACTTACATGTAACCCTATGTAATTTAGAAACCGCTGTGCACACAGTCGGTTTCTGTGAGCGGATCCGCCCGCGATTGAGCGGTTTCCCAGCGGTTTAGCAGCATACAGCATGTCAATTCTTCTCAGCGGTTTTTGATCGGTTCCATGAAAAAAATCCTCCATAGAAAACCGCCGGAAAAACCGCTGGAAAAACCGACTGAAAACCGCTGTGCACACGCTGAAAAAAACCGCCGGAACACAGCTGGAGACTTCAGAGCTCAGATCTGATAATTTCCAGCGGTTTACTGACGGTTCCAACGCCACTAAACCTTCCTGTGGGCACATACCCTTAGGGTGTGTGCCCACATAGTGGTTTAGTGTCGGTTTAGCAGCGAAAACCGCCGGCGGTTTAGCATAGGTTTTATTTAAATTTATGTAGATCCTTAGCAGCTTTAGGACTTACATGTAACCCTATGTAATTTAGAAACCGCTGTGCACACATAGTGGGTTTATGTGAGCGGATCTGCCAGCGGTTGAGCGGTTTCCTAGTGGTTTAGCAGCATACAACATGTCAATTCTTCTCAGCGGTTTTTGAGCGTTTCCATGGACAAAATCCTCCTTAGAAAACCTCCGGAAAAACCGCTGGAAAAACCGACTGTAAAACGCTGTGCACACGCTGAAAAAAACGCTGGGAAACCGCTGGAAAACCGCTGGTGGCTTCTGAGCTCAGGAGTCTTGGCTCCTTGAATTTTCCAGCGGTTTACTGATGTTTTGAATGTCACTAAACCACTATGTGGGCACACACCCTTAGGGTTATTATATTGTTAAATTCAATCAAGGGTTAGAAAATTGTAAAGAATACAATACTATGTTTTTTATTCGTTTTAAAACCTTCCATTATCCTTTGTCATGCTTTAAAGTAGTGTTCTAATTTCACTTTCACAATAAAGTGGCAATTAGAACAATATTTTAAAGCATGACAAAGGGTAATGGAAAGCAATAAGAATAATGTACAAGAAAAAAAAATAAAAAAGTATAATATTGTATTCTTCGGTTTTTCCACTCCTTCTCTTAGCTTCAGGGGCCGTCAGCGTCCATCAAGTGGAACACCCAGGAACGCGCTGGCTGCGTCCGCGCTGATTCACCGCCCGGTTATCGTAGTGCACACTTCCTAGTCACTTCCTAGTGGCGTTTCAACGAGTTATAATCCACGAGAGGGGTTGGTACTTCCTTATATTTGTACCCACCCTCTTACAGCATCATCAAATTAGTTACCTAGCAACCTGTGCATCTACTATATAATTGTCTAATGATTTCCTGCGTCTGTCGCTGAAATCGCGCGCCAGACGCAGGCCGCTCATTGGTCGCCCGCCGGAGGCAAATAGGCTACCCCTGTCCACGCGGCGCCCCGCTCCACCTGACCCCGCGGCCCCCCACTCCTGCTGTCCCCGCAGCCCCCCGCTCCTCCTGTCCCTGCGTCTTCCGCTCCTCTTGTCCCTGCGCCCCCCCCCTGCTCCTCGTGTCCCTGACACCCCCATCCCCCCGCTCCTCCTGCTGCCCCCCCCCCCCCCCCCCCAGCTCCTTGGTGATAATAAAAATAAAAAAAAACCTCATAGAGGATACTCACCCGTCCGCCGGCGCGCTCCACCTACGTCTTCTAGTTCCTCCATGGCTTGAGGACCTGTGGTTGCCTGGGAAACCGATCGGTTTTCCAGGCAACGACAGGTCCTGCGAGCCGGCGGACGAGTGAGTATCCTCGCATCCATCCTGCCCCTCCCCCTGCCACCACCATATCGCCCCCCCTGTGGCTCCATCCTGCCTTCCCCCCAGCTCCATCCTGCCCCGCCGGCTCCATCCTGCCCCGCTCGCCACCATCCTGCTCCCCCCATCCTGCCCCACTGGCTCCATCCTGCTCCTCCGGCTCCATCCTACCCGCTGGCTCCATCCTGCCCGCCGGCTCCATCCTGCCCCGCCGGCTCCATCCTGCCCCGCCGGCTCCTTCCTGCCCCGCCGGCTTTTTCCTGCCCTGCCGGCTCCTTCCTGCCCCGCCGGCTCCTTCCTGCCCCGCCGGCTCCATCCTGCCCCGCCGGCTCCTTCCTGCCCCGCCGGCTTCATCCTGCCCCGCCGGCTCCTTCCTGCCCCGCCGGCTCCATCCTGCTCCCCCGCCGGCTCCATCCTGCTCCCCCGCCGGCTCCATCCTGCTCCCCCGCCGGCTCCATCCTGCTTCCCCGCCGGCTCCATCCTGCTCCCCGCCGGCTCCAACCTGCTCCCCTGCCGGCTCCATCTGCTCCCCGCCGGCTCCATCCTGCTCCGCTCGCTCCATCCTGCCCCGCTCGCTCCATCCTGCCCCCGCTCGCCTCCATCCTGCCCCGCCATCTCCATCCTGCCCCACCATCTCCATCCTGCCCCGCCGGCTCCATCTTGTCCCGCTCGCCACCATCCTGCTCCCCCATCCTGCTCCTCCGGCTCCATCCTGCTCCATCCTGCCCCGCCGGCTCCATCCTGCCCCGCCGGCTCCACTCTGCCCCGCTCACCACCATCCTGCCCCGCTCGCCACCATCCTGCCCCCGCGCTCCATCTTGCCCCGCCGGCTCCATCCTGCCTTGCCGGCTCCATCCTGTACTGTACTGTGCATGTACTGTAATCTACCACCATATACTATAGTGCTGCTATACATGCACTATAATGTACCGCCATATACTATAGCGGTGCTATACATGTACTGCCATATACTATAGCGCTGCTATACATGTACTGTAATGTACCACCATATACCATAGCGCTGATATATATGTATATACTGTATATATATATATATATATATATATATATTAGTTCACTCACGTTGACTGAACAAGTTCTGTCAGTCACAGCATGTCAACTACATACATATTCTAGAATACACGATTCGTTAGAATCGGGCCACCATCTAGTAAGATCATAAACAACTTAAAGGGAACCTGACCCCTAAAAATGAGCCCCCAGCCAGTCCCTGCACCATCCTAATCTCTTTCTAGACATCCCTTTGTCTTACAAGTGGCTATCTGTAAAGTTTATAAAATAACTTTTATTACCTGCAGAACTGCGGCTTCTCTGAGCTTGAAAAGTCACACAGGACGTTCCCAGTGGCTTCTCCTCGCTGCCTGCAATGTAATTATTCATGCCCCTATGGGCATGCTAAACAATACAGAGCCTCCTCGTCATTGTAGATGGACGGTATAGCCGCTATGACGCTAACGCATCATATCCGGCTATACTGACGTCAGTACACCCAATGGGTCCTCAATACACCCAAATGGGTGTACTGACGTCAGTATAGTCGGATATGATGCGATTAGCGTCATAGCGGCTATACCGCCCATCTACAATGACGAGGAGGCTCTGTATTGTTTAGCACGCCTATAGGGGCATGCATACTTACATTGCAGGCGGCGATGAGAAGCCACAGGGAACGCCCTGTGTGACTTCTCAAGTTCAGAGAAGCCGCAGTGCTGCAGGTAAAAAAATAACATTTATAAACTTTACAAATAGCCATTTGTAAGACAAAGGGATGTCTAGAAAGAGATTAGGATGGTGCAGGGACTGCTCTTAAAAGGCTGGGGGCTCATTTTTAGGGGTCAAGTTTGCTTTAAATACTAACTATCAAAAATACAAAAGCATTTCAAAAAATATTACAAGAACCCCATTCATTAAGGTGAACAAAGAAAGAAAAAGGAAACATGACCCTCACTATTAAAACCTTATAAGAATACTGAGAGATCATTCTTATCATTAAAACCAGCAGCACCCTGAGCTCTGAGTCTCAGAATCCAGCTCGCTTCTCTTTGAAGGCGTAATATATGCATATTTCCGCTTTTTGGTGGCATTTCAACTTTTTCCAGACCGACAAATGTTAGTGTTCTGGGATCCCCTTTTATGTACTGTTCTTACATGTTCTATCAATCTAGGTGAGCCTACTCCTGACTCTATGGATCTTACATGTTCAAAGAAACGTATATACCAACATCTTATTTTTTTTACCAATGTAGTATCTCCCACATGGGCACAAGATTCTTTGTTTTGCAGGAAAGAAAGCACCTTATGTTATGTAGGACATGACCGATCTTTATAGGGTCTTGTGCGTTTACATACACTTTTATTACACTACACAGTGCTGCAAATTTGGGGCAGGTCTGCAGCGTATCTGACCTAAAATCGCGGCAAAACCCGCGATATATATACGAAGCATGGCCACATAGCTTTAGGGTTCCATAACCTGGTTATTTGTATTACAATATATGTTTATATCAATGATTTTAGAAGATTTATTCACATATTAAAATTGCAACATAATATACGGTAGCCTCTATAATCCTGCATTTTTGCAGCATTATATGATAAAGCAGGATATTATGTCACAATAAATATCAAGTGACGCAATTTAATAATCTAATAATTACTAGCAATATGGCATCACAATAAATTGTTAGCCAAATTTATATATTTTTAGGATTTGCTTTTATGGGAATACATTGCAATTGTATAACTACTAGGGTGTGTTCACACTGGTGTATAGCCAACGTATAATATGACTGAGTGCTATCCAATGTTTTTTTCGATAGCACTCACTCCAATATGTTATACTATGGTGCAGTGCTGATAAATGTTTTTTTCTCATGCCCATTCATGGCAAGTAATCCTTATAAAGGAGATACTAGTGTCACGCTCGTAAAGATGAAGTGCGAAATGCTCATCAGAGCGTGAGGACATGGATACTGATCACTGTAAAGAGTAAAACGTCAACTCCAATTTTATAAGGTAAAAACTTTCTAGATAGTTTGTTTTGGACGCTTGTCCTTATGTTACTATATAAAATCATTAGTATCTCCTACATAGGGATTTAGTTGTACTGGAACTTAATTTAATTCCATTTAGTCTTACTTAAATGAATTTACATTTGACATATCAGAATTACGGTAGTATGCTGGCTATTACTATTATTATTTGAGGTTGTAGATATGAGATGTGCTGATCTTGTCAGTACCTCAGCATCGCCTCATTCCTTTTATATTTTTTTTATATTATCCCCTTGGCACTCATCTATTCTTTGCAAAGCACTTTGCTATTTTTTTAGCATGTTTAATACGTTCACACATAGTAAATTTAGTGTGTCTTACTGTGTTTACACAGCGCTATTTTGCACTTGCGTAAATGCAGTGAAACGCATCGCTGGAAAGGCATTCCAGCAAAAGTGCGTCTTAACGTTTTCACTGCAATAGCACGTGCGTAAAAAGAATTGACATGTCAATCCTTTGCACATTTTTTGGCACACTTTTCCCATAGGACACATGATAAAATGGGCTCGGGAAAAGCATGCGAAAATAAGCATGGCGTGTGAACGCAGTAGCGTTTTTTTTGCGCCGCACGCACGCAAAACAGTGCCACTTCATAAATTTTCACAAATTATGCTACATGTGAACATAGCTTAAGTATGTGAATAAAATATTTATATTTTACTATTTTTTTGTAACTTCTGTAGTTGGTTTGAAGTATTTTTTAAGTTTTTAATCATCACAAAACAAGTTACCGTATATACTCGTGTATAAGCCGACCCGTGTATAAGCCGACCCCCCTACTTTTGCCCAAAAATCTGGAAAAACCTATTGACTCGTGTATAAGCCGAGGGTGGACCCCAGCACAGGTATACAGCCCCCAGCAGTGTGGTATACAGGCCCCCCCCAGTGGTATACAGGCCGCCCCAGTGGTAGTATACAGCAGCCCCAGTGGTAGTATACAGCAGTCCCAGTGGTAGTATACAGCAGCCCCAGTGGTAGTATACAGCAGCCCAGTGGTAGTATACAGCAGCCCCAGTGGTAGTATACAGCAGCCCCAGTGGTAGTATACAGCAGCCCCAGTGGTAGTATACAGCAGCCCCAGTGGTAGTATACAGCAGCCCAGTGGTAGTATATAGCAGCCCAGTGGTAGTATACAGCAGCCCCAGTGGTAGTATACAGCAGCCCCAGTGGTAGTATACAGCAGCCCCAGTGGTAGTATACAGCAGCCCCAGTGGATTACAGCAGGCCCCCAGGGGTACATATAGCAGCCCCCAGGAGGTACCCAGCAGCCCCCTGGGGGTACACAGCAGCCCCCAGGGGGTACACAGCAGCCCCTGGGGGTACACAGCAGCCCCCAGGGGGTACACAGCAGCCCCCAGGGAGTACACAGCAGCCCCCAGGGGGTACACAGCAGCCTTCTGGGGGTCCCCAGCAGCCCCCAGGGGGTACCCAGCAGCCCCCTGGGGGTACACAGCGGCCCACAGCAGCCCCCAGGGGGTACCCAGCAGCCCCCTGGGGGTCCCCAGCAGCCCCCTGGGGGTACACAGCGGCCCCCAGGGGGTCCCCAGCAGCCCCCTGGGGGTCCCCAGCAGCCCCCAAATGCTGGCACTCGCCCCCCCTTGCAAGGGCCCCCCCCCGCTTCTCTTACCATTCCGGACTTCTGATCCGCGCCGCTCCTCGCTGCTCCTCGCTGCTCCGTCCGTCCGTCTTCTACATCCGGGATCCCCGGCCGTCGCGATGACGTCATATGCCTGCGACGGCCAGAGATCCCGGATGTAGCAGACGGACGGAGCAGCGAGGATGGAGCAGCGAGGATGGAGCACCGAGGAGCGGCGCGGATCAGAAGTCCGGAATGGTAATATAACCATCGGGGGGGGGGGGCGCCCTTACAAGGGGGGGCGAGTGACAGCATTTGGGGGCTATATGCACTGCTTCCCCCTGCCGCTGATTGACAGGGGGAAGCAGTGCATATTTAATGAGCGGCCCCACGTGACGGGGCCGCTCATACAGCAGCCCCCCCCCGCCTCCTGCAGCCTCTACAGCCCCGGACACAGCCCCCCCCCGTATTGACTCGTGTATAAGCCGAGGGGGAGACTTTTCAGCCCAAATTTTGGGCTGAAAAACTCGGCTTATACACGAGTATATACGGTAATTATTAATAGTACTTATTCACTTGTCTTCTCCCCTTTTTCTATATAATCAATGTACCTGGTGGTGTACACTACATGTGAATATATATACAGGAGGGTTCCGCTTGATTTTATCAAAACTAATCAACCTAGTAAGTGACACATTGCTTGAATCAGGGTCTCTGTCCATACCTCATTCAGCTCTCAGATAGGGAAGCAAAAGCCTGGTGACAGATACCATTTAATAATAGGGCAGGTGTGTAGCTGGCATCATTGGCCCTCTTTACCTACTGAAAACAAAGACCAGATTACCCAATTAATTTTAATTTAAATTAAGATCCTGTGTCTTAAGAAGAAAACTTTAAATGTGTTTGACCTATTTTGACTTTGATTTTAATATTTTTTTTCTGAAACTTCTGCAATTTTAGCACCAAACTCCAGATCCTTTTGCTGCCACTTTTCCAAGCTCAGGATTTTCTGAGGACCCATTTAAAAGCAAGCTTGATATGCCAGCCCTGCCCCCTAAGAGAAGTGTCCCTCCACGGCCAAAGCCTCCAAGTGGTAAGTTGGGAAAGTTATGTGTATGTATTACATTTATTTTCAAAATTATCTGTTTGATGCCTGTATCCTGTTTGGAAAGAAAAGCCAAATTTTTGTGTACACCCTTAAGCATTGGAGCCCAAGAGCCTGCAAGGGCTATGAAATCACTGTCTACAAGGTAAGAAGCGATATTCCGCCTGGAACCTTTCAGCATTATAGTGTGATAACATACTATACATACTGTGATAACATACAATATCCATTTATTAGTTCTTGCATCTGCTCTGGTTGTGTGTGTATATATTTGTGTTTCTTCTAATATTTTGTCATGAAGAGATGGGAGAAGTCTCGAAAGCTTGTTGCTTTGTAACATCAATTACGGTACTTCATATTTGTTGGCCATTAAAATGTATCACAACTACAAGATTACTATTTTGTTTCTCCCACTGAGAGCAATAAACATTTATGGGTCTCACATTTAATTAGTTAATGACCTATCACTTACCGTATTTTTCCTTTTATAAGACGCACTTTTTTTCCTCCCAAGTTTTGGAGGAAAGTGGGGGTGCGTCTTATAAAAGGAATATAACATTCTAGCATCCTCAGTTGCTTGGGAGGGAGGGACAGCAGTGAAGTGTGGACAGAAGTGACAGGGAATGGTCCCTGCTGAAGAATCCAGGCGGCAGGAGCACCACGTGTCCCCGGCTCATTATCTACTTAGATATTCACTTCACTTGCTCCCAGTCCCCACCCACCTCTCTGCACTGAAGACAGCACTAGAGGTGAGAGCACGGGGAGCAGGAGAAGCTGCTTAGCCGGCACACATGGTCTCTCTCCAGCTTCCTGCAGTGGCTGGGGAGATTGTGTGCTGGAGATAGTGAGAATGGAGGAGCGGGGCACAGCTGCTGTAAGTGAATCAGCACTGAGCTTTGTGCTGATTCACTGCCATGTAGTCAGGGGCAGAGCAGGGAGATCGGTACCTTATCACAGTGTGGTGCTCTCTGTAATGTGTCCTGCTGATCCCTGCACAGTGCAGAAATCCAGGAAGGTCGGTCAGGTCTGCAGTTGAGGAGCTTCAGTGTATGGAGAGCAGGGCTGGAGCCTGCATAATGGCAGTGTACAGCTCCTGTATCTACATTCTGCATCTACAGGTCAAGCTCTGCTGTGGTGACTTGTAATTAGGAGACAGGGCTGGAGCATTATATTTCAGCACAGTGTATAGAACCCCTCCATGGCCCTCCCTCTTACAGTACATCACATCAGAACTTGATCTGCAGACTATCGCCACTTCCTTGATTTCAGCAGGGTGATGGCAAAGCAGGATACATTAAAGTGAGTGCACATGTATATGTAACATAACCACTAATAAAGTTAACACTGCCAATACTGTGCTTAACTAGAACTTCAAGCATGCTATACGATCTACAGTACATGCTGGGAGTTATAGTTCTTAAAGGGGTTGCCACTACATGAACAAATCCCATCTCATTCACCTTTTTGGCCCTTGTATAATTAAGGCTGCCTTCACACTTGTGTCCCCCTCTGCGGCGTCCTGCGGAGGGGGACCGCAAGCTGAGCGCAGGCACTGCAAGTCCCTATGTTTAACATGGGGACGTGGGTGCCTGCGCTCGGGTGCAGATTGGCGTGCGCACCCATTCACTGCAATGTATGATTTGTACGCAGGCGGATGCTTGCGCACAAATCATACAGTCTCGTCCGCACTAGGAACACATGTCGCATTCAGGGTGTGGACGAGAGTGTGTGATTTGTGCGCAAGTATACGCATGCGTACAAATCATACATGGCGGTGAATGGGTGCCATGCCAATCTGCCCCTGAGCGCAGGCACCCGCGTCCCCATGTTAAACATAGGGACTTGCGGTGCCTGCACTCAGCTTGCGGTCCCCCTCCACAGGAAGCAGTGGAGGGGAACGCTAGTGTGAAGCCAGCCTAAAAAAGACCATACTTACCCACGATGCTGCAGCGGTTCCAACATTGTCAGAAGTTGCATAGTCATCTCCCATGTGACATTGATATGAGACTCAGCCCTCCGACCAGTCAGTGCTGGCGTCTGTCTCCCCGCCATCAGACACTGGAGCAAGAAGTCATTGGTGTTGCTCACATGCTGCTCCTGCATCCGAAGGAGACAGATGCCAGCGCTGACTGGTCGCAGGGCCTGACTGTCATATCAAAGTCATTTTTTGCTTCAAATATTTTTTTCCCTATTTTCCACCTCCAAAATCTGGGTGCGTCTTATAATCCGGTGCGTCTTATAAAGCGAAAAATACGGTACATTTTAAGCAAGTATGAAGTCACCTCAGGACCTGAACCTGCTTTATACAAGGCACATACTTGCATAGTTGGCATTAGCTTATAGTTACAGTGACCTGAGCATGCTCTGATCACTGTAGTTTAAATACTGTAGTATAAATAAATATATATATATTTTCACTTATATAACGCTATTAATTCCACAGCACTTTACATACATCAGTAACACTGTCCCCATTGGGGCTCACAAACTAAATCACCTATCAGTAAGTCTTTGGAGTGTGAGAGTAAAACGAGAACCTCGAGGAAACCCACATAGACATAGGGAGACCATACAGACTCCTTACAGATGTTGTCCTTGATGGTATTTTAACAATGAAGCTTTGCAGTGTTGAAGTCCTGTGTTAAAGAGGACCTGTCACCCCCCTGGTTCTATGCTAACTGAATGCAGTACTAAATGCAGCGTGTCTGCTGCATTCATGGAAGTTGTCCCCATGTCTCTACTCCCCCTGTAAGTTCCAAAAAATACTTTATAAAGTTTATGAATAAGGAGTCCAGTGGAACTTACTCAGTAATGAGTCATCGCTGTTGTATGGTGTCCTCTCCACCTCCAGCCCTCTCTTGTTCAGCCTCCTGTATGTGTCATCGCTGCTGCTTGTGTCCTTCCCGCCTCCAGCCCTTTCTAGTCTGCCTCCAACTCTCTCTTTTTCAACCTCCTTTATGTCTCCCCACCACAGAGTGAGCAATGTGCAGGACAGGGTCCCCGCAGCTGACATGCTTCCTGTCAGTGACGTCAGTGCCAGAGCCCGCCCTGCTCCAGATTATATATGTACAGCAGGGTGGCCTCTGGCACTGAAGTCACTGGCGTGTCAGCTGCCGGGACCCGGTCCCGCCCATTGCTCGCTCTGTGGAGGAGAGACATAAAGGAGGCTGAACAAGAGAGGGCTGGAGGTGGACCAGAGAGGGCTGAAGGCGGGAAGGAGACAAGCAGCAGCGATGACACATACAGGAGGCTGAACAAGAGAGGGCTGGAGGTGGGGAGGACACCAGCAGCAGTGATGACACTTACAGGAGGCTGAACAAGAGAGGGCTGGAGGCGGGGAGTACACCATACAACAGCCTTGACTCATTACTGAGTAAGTCCCTCCAGACTCCTTATACATAAACTAAAAGTATTTTTTACAACTTACAGGGGGGCTAGAGATATGGGGGACCCCTTCCCTGAATGCAGCAGGCACGCTGCATTCAGTTAGTATAGCACTAAGGGGGTGACAGGTCCTCTTTAACCACGGAGCCACTGTGCTGCCCCAAATGTTGCTCTCCATCCTTGACAACTTTATTAAATAACACTATTGCCGCATGCACACACCAGTCACCCACGGTTTTCCCTATCTCTGTGATGCAAACCGACAGGTTACCATGCAAGCCGGGAGCCTACTGAAAGCCACCATAACTGTCATCTTGGTCCTTCTTGATTCTCCATAAGAGCATCGCAATTTCACTATATACTACAATACTATTGCATCAAAGAATAAATGAAAAAAAACAGTCCAACTCACCATATGTGTTCTTGGAAACTGATTTCTTCTGGCGGTGCGGTGATGAAGAAAGTCAGTTTTTAAGCCAAATCCATGTTATAATAAATATCTGAATAAACCTCCACGTTTTATTATAACATGGCAAGCTGCTGGATTCCTTTGCCACATTTACAATACTATTGCAGAATATTGAATAAGTTATCGAACGATCACAGATACAAGTACCCTAAGGGGACTAAAATGTAAAGTAATAATGAAAAAGAAAAAAACAAGTTTTTAAAAATATATATCCCTACCTTTTTTCTCCTTCAGAAATAAAGAAATGAAAAAAAAAAAAAGTATATTTGTTGTCATCATTTCCAAAAATGTCCGGTGTTTCAAAATATACAATTGTGTAAACCATACTTAAAATTACTCAAAAATAAAACGCAAAATGTCAATATTGCTATTTTTCAGTCACAGTTCTTCCATAAAAAATTAAATAGAATCCATTCTAAATGATATATTGTAATTTTGGGACTATAAAACACATTATTTTCCTGCAAATATTGGAGGAAAGTGGCGGGTGTCTCTAATAGTGCGAACATAATATGTATATATAATTAGCAGGGAGTAAGAAAGAAATTTTCCCAATTTGCAGCTCTACCAGAAAGTAGAGATGATGGGGGATGATGTTTATAAAAAGTTTTATTTTTGAATCTGTACAACGCGTTTCAGCTTATTTAGCCTTCCGAGGTATAATATATAACATGATAAAGGCTAAATAAACTGAAACGCGTTGTATTGTTTCTAAATAAAAACTTTTATAACCATCATCCCTCATCATCTCTACCTTCTAGTAGCGCTGCAAATTGGGAAAATTTCTTACTCACTGCATTGTTATCTATGTAAGTCCCGACCTGGTGCTTCCATAGCTCCCAGAAGCATGCTGCAGACGGCGGGAGAGGAAAAGGTGGTCCCTCCCTGGATCAATAAGCAAAACCTCAAATCACCGTTCAGGTGAGTGCAATAATATTTTCTTGTGCCCATGTGGTATGCCCTCTACACTTACACTCTGTGTTCTCTGTCTCTCCTTTGTATGTTTCTGTATATCGAAAAATATATATTTATATAACTTGGATTTATTTGGGGGGCCGAAACTGGAGTGGTGTCACAAGAGGCATGAAAGGATCTCTGCTGAAGAATCCGGCGACTGGGGCAACCATCTGTGCTGGCTGATTATAAAAATGAATATACACTGCTTCCCATTGCCCACGTTTCGACACTGAAGTGAGTGCCAAGAGATGGGCATAGGGAGCAGATTATATTTATTTTCTGAATGGCCAGCACACATGGTTGTTCCCCAGCCGCCGTATTCCTGCAGCTACTGGGGAGATCATGTGCCTGCTATTAAAGAACCGAGAAGTTGGGCCTTGGCAATTGCAAGTGAATCAGCACCGCACTCAAGCTGAAATCACTGACACGAAGATGAGTGATAACAGGGGCAGAAGCACATTTACCTTAGTAGCATAGTGCACTGCAAAGTCCCTGTGCTCTTAGTAATGATATCAGTCTGGCTCTGCCGCCACTCTAGGAACCAGAAAGTGGACAGTCTTCCATGAAGCTGAAGTGCTGCAGTAAATGAAGAGACTAGGCCGGAGCACACAGACCAGCAAAGCGCACAGTCTCTGCCTCTTTATTACATCACTGCAGCACTTTAGCTAGACTGGAGATCTGTCCGTTTCCTGGTTTCTAACGTAGCAGCAGGGCCAGGCTGATCTAGTTAAAGTGGTTTTCCCACGGACAAAGTTAATTTTAAGGTTGCTTTTAATCAATAGAATTTGGAACAATAATAGCACACATAGCATATCAGGATGGGAGCCATATATACTAGGATGGGGGCCATATTCAAGGACGGGGCCATATATACCAGAAGGAGGGCCATATTCCAGAATGGGTCCATATATACCAGGGGGCCATATATACCAGAATGAAGGCCATATTCCAGGATGGGTCCATATATACCAGGATGGGGGCCATATTCCAGGATGGGGGCATATATATCAGGATGAGGGCCATATCCTAGTATGGGCGTTCATTTATACCAGAATGGGGGATTATACAGTATATATCTGGATGGAGGATCATGTACTAGGTTACAGGACAAATATATGAGGATGAGGAACATGTATCAGGAAGGGGGCCATATATAGCTGGAAAGTGCCCAGAAATTTTCCTCCTCTAAATCCTTGGTACATCTTAAAGTCGGAAAAATATGGTATATGCACCAATAAATTGTATCAATTAAAAGCTCATAAAAAGGTCGTCACACACTGCTCCAAATAAAAACCTTTGGAGTTCCAGAAAATGTCAAAACAAAAACAATTTTTTTTATTTTCAATTTGTTTGTTTTTTTCACCACTAAAAAAATAAAATGAACGGTCAAGTTTAGTATTGCAATAATCCTAATGACATGGAGAATGGAGTTGCCAGGTAATTTTTACTGCAGACTGTACTTAATTGCGTTTTTATTCTCACGATTTCACCTTGCAATTTCCTATTTTTCACTACATTGTATAGTACAATGAATGGTGTCACTTCAACCTACAGTTAGTCCTACAACAAAAATAAACTACATGTGACTTTGTAAATAAAAAAGTTATGACCCTTGGAACGCGGAAAAGCGAAAAATTTCTTAGTAATGAAAGGGTTAAAAAAGCCTAAGGATATCAAGCAAGTCACGCGCTTTATACAAAAAAAAAAGGTTTCTGTTTTAGCCACCAACAGATGGGTTTTGCCTTCTATCTTGTTCAAGGTGAACACTCATTACTCAGAATGAATCACAAAAAACAGTCAAACAAATGTGTAAAAATATTGTAAAAAGAAACACAGTAAAAAGCAAGTGCTGCTGAAAAAGTAAAATACAGGGTATTTAGTTAAGTTTTTTGCAAAAAAATATATACTAAGCTGCTCTACCAACTTCAAGGTAACCCGTATCAGAGCAGTCCTTATCTGATGTATTTAAAACCTGACCATGTGTATTGGTACCTAAAATGAGCAGGATTCAGACAGGTTCAATGTCTGACTTGGACTGACTGCAGAAGACAGCTTTTTATGTTCAGGGCTCAAAGGGGAGGGGTGGGAGACTCCCCAATCTTGCAGAAGCAAGGAATAATTTACACAAAAACGAATGAACCATGCACACAGGGAAACACGTCTGTAGGACAGTGTTCACACCACCAAAAGACTGAATCACAAAAAAAGTCAAACGTGTAAAAAATACTCTGTTGTAAAACAACACAGTAAAAAGCAAGTGCTACTGAAAAAGTAAAATAGAGGTTATTTAGTTAATACGGTTTTTGCAAAAAATGTATACTAAGCTGCTCTACCAACTTCAAGGTAACCCGTATCAGAGCAGTCCCTATCTGATGTATTTAAAACCTGACCATGTGTATTGGTACCTAAAATGAGCAGGATCCAGACAGGTCCAATTGTAATATAAAAAGTTATCCACAGCACCACATGGAAAGGGAATCCTCTGGGTTCCTCACATTTGGGCGCACGTTCTAGGCCAGGGAGATCCACCTAGCTCCAAAAACATCCACAGAATAAGGAAGAACAGCGCCTCACAAGCTTATATCTTCAAATTTATTCCATCCACCACAGCACAACATTTGGGTTAATAACCTTTTTCAAGTGCATGCATCCCACAGAAACATCATGTGTTTTATAGTATAAAACTCCACCCCCATTAACAAATCACCAATCAATAGGAAGTGAACAATAAACAAAGTTAAAAATCACCTATCCACTAGACATAGACCGACTAAACATACTATACCATAATGGAGGCATATAATCAAGTCAGAACGTCCACATAGTTTACACATCGCCCTGTTCACTGTCTTTATAAATCCAGTAATCCCAATAGAGAACTGTGGCGATATTCGGCCAATCACAAACAGGCATTACCGGTCATTATAGCAACTCTACGTCACGCTGATCTTCCACCTATCGGCACCACGTACTTCCGGTGTTCTATTGCGCACGCGCCGGCGTCCGTCTTCAATTGGATCATCCTCCTGTCATTCTTTGGAGTATGTGAAGCAAGGCAATGACGTTCTTCCTTATTCTCCAGACAGGCCCAATGTCTGACTTGGGCTGACTGCAAAAGACAGCTTTTTATGTGCAGGGCTCAAAGGAGGGGTACGAGACTCCCCAATCTTGCAGGAACAAGGAATAATTTAGACAAAAACTAATGAATCATGCACACAGTGAACACGTCTGTAGGACAGTGTTCACACCACCAAAAGACAGAATCACAAAAAATAGTCAAACAAACGTGTAAAAATACTCTGTTGTAAAAAAAAAAAAAACACAGTAAACAGCAAGTGCTGCTGACAAAGTAAAATACAGGGTATTTAGTGTCCACTATCTGCTGGAGTAAGAACAACACTTCACCCAAACAATTACTGACAACATTAGTACTGAGAATGATATAAGAATCGAGATCATTTGGGTTGTTTGCTACCACAATAAGCAATAAGCCCCTGGTGTTCCAGCTCCACCCTCACCACTTTTATTGGCACCTCTCTGACCCCAACTGTGGTAAGTGGTGCACTATTGGAAGCATAAATGGTGAGGTTTGGGTCTGCTGGATTAAGTTCATCACATGACCAAAATCTCATATAAAGGATATGTGTTATAGTGGTCACTTGTGACCCAGTGTCCAACAAGGCAGTTGTTGAGATGCCATCTAGTATGATAGACAGGAACAGTCTTTGTCCAATGTAGGTATCATACCAGAATGATGGGCCTGGTTGGTTTACTCCTGAGGTTTGGCCCTGGTCTCCAGGGGTTGCTCGTTTAAAGGACAGTACTTCGCAATATAGCTGGTCTTGCCCCTTGTTTAACCTGCTCCCCCCATGTGGCCCCTTGTACATCCTGCACCCCCCCATGTGCCCCTTGTTCACCCTGCACACCCCTCACCCCCCATGTGGCCCCTTGTTCACTGTGCAGCCCCCACCCCCCATGTGGCCCCTTGTTTAACCTGCTCCCCCATGTGGCCCCTTGTTCACCCTGCTCCCCTTCATGTGACCCCTTGTTCACCCTGCTCCCCTTCATGTGCCCCTTGTTCACAGTGCTCCCCCCATGTGGCCCCTTGTTCACCGTGCTCCCCCCCATGTGGCCCCTTGTTCACCATGCACCCCCCCCATGTGACCACTTGTAGACCCTGCTGCATCCCCACACCTTCCATGTGGCCCCTTGTTCACCCTGCTCCCCCATGTGCCCCTTGTTCACTCTGCTCCCCCCATGTGGCCCATTGTTCACCCTGCTCCCCCCATGTGCCCCCTTGTTCACCCTGCTCTCCCCATGTGGCCCCTTTTTTACTCTGCACCCCCTTACCCACCCTTCGGCTGTATGCAGTACTATCTTCAGCACCATGGCGCTTATCTGCTTCCTGGATCCCTGATGCCTTCACCTTCTCTCCAGAGATGCTGACGCTGCAGGGAGTGGTCTTGGCAGCATGGTAAGGGTTAACTCCTTACACTGCCAGGACCTCTCCTGACGTCAGCACGCTGGCCAGGTCAGGAGCTGCTCTGCTCCACTGACCTCGGAAGTGTCTGCTGCTGCACAGGGGAATTCTTGAATGCAGCGTCTCTGTATTTAGTGAATACAGGGACACTGCCGCCCGTGCCGACACCCCCCCCTCCCCTGCAAACTCTACGTATTACATACAGAGTCCGGGGGAGGAGAGGAAAGATTAAAAGAAAAACCGATCTGCCGCCCTAGGCACCCGCCTACGGGAGCCTAGAGGTAAATACGGCCCTGGGGGTAAGGCGGAATTACATTTAAAACACCACTCAAGGTTTGAAAAAAAAAAAAAAATACTACAGTGGTGCTTTAAAAATTCCAGGAAATAAATAATTACATGCAAGGTGGAACGTTTTAAAATCTTTGTGATTCAGCTGACAGTGTCCTCATTTTAATGAGTTCATTTTCAAAAAGCTTTATAAGCAGCAAAACAGAAGTGAGATTAAAATACACTAAAACAGTACAACTGGTGTAAATCTGTAAATCAAATGTACAGCATAAACATCTGTGGCCTAGTTTGAAATTGTTATAATCAGACAACAGACTTCACTGTTGTGATTCAGTTCCTGAAAAGAAAAAAAAAAAACAGCAACTTGCTCCAAGGATAAATAAATGTGCAGTAATATATCTTTTAAGTAGGTAACGTGAGAAAATGCTCACCATACTAAATGTAGACCCCCTCTGGATCCATGCCTCAGTCAGATGCCAGTCCGCTGGGCAATTAAAGTATTCCAAACAAGAGAAAGGCCACGGAATTGTATCAAATGTTCGTTTTTTATTTAGCATACTTTTAAGAACATCAACATAAATTGACGCATTTTCACACAATCCTGTGTCTTAGTCATAAGTGAGTAAGGCGGCCGTCACACCATCAATTTCTTGAACGATATTGCTTAAGTGATCTGCTTTTTGATCGCTTAAGCGATATTGTTTGTGCATCGCTGCGTGCAATCAAGCGATTTTACTATGTAAAATTGCTTGATTGTGTGATCGCAGATTTGTGAGCCGGAGCTCAAATCAAGCGATAATCGCTTGATCAATCTGCATCACGTGGTGTGTGACACCACGATGAACGATCTCCCAGCGGCAGAGCCTATGCTGGGAGATGGTATCTATGGTAAACGTCGGGTTACTAAGCACCGCGTGGCGCCTAGTAACCCGATGTGTACCATAGTTACAAGCGATATCGCGGCTCCACATCGCTGGTGAGTCTGTATGTGTGACATCTCACCAGCGATGTGATGATATTGTTAGCGATCGCGTGTGCATGTGATCGCTAACAATATCGCTCACAAGATTGAAGCGTGTGACGGCCGCCTAAGACATGGGATTGTGTCAAAACGTGTCAATTTATCCGACATTGATGCTCTTTTAAAGTGTGCTAAATAAAGAATGAACATTTGAAACAATTCCTTGGCCTCTTCGGAACTTTTCTTGTTTGGAAAATATCTTTTCTATTAAAAATAAAGTGATCATTAAATTAAAAAAAAACATATATGCAAATTTGCACTTCACTAAGGATGTTGAGAAACTCCCGTGCCACATTTAAGCAGCTTCCTCAAAGTCATAATCGCTTCCTACAAGCTTTTAATATAACTAAGGGATTTGTGCCAGATCAGAACCCCAAACTACAGACGCTGCGTTTCGGGGTACCTGCCCCTCATCAGTGTAGTGTATGGGATATTCTGATCTGGCAGAGTGAGTGGGCTAAGACAAGGTCTGGGAACTTGCTCTCAACCTTATGGAGAGAGCGAAGTAGGTGAGGAGATTGTAAGCCACTTCCCTCCTCTCAGATATATGCATATATGCAAATTTGCACTTCACTAAGGAAGTTGAAAAACTCCCGTGCCACATTTAAGCAGCTTCTTCAAAGTCATAATCGCTTTCCTACAAGCTTTTAATATAACTAAGGGATTTGTGCCAGATCAGAACCCCAAACTACAGACGCTGCGTTTCGGGGTACCTGCCCCTCATCAGTGTAGTGTATGGGATATTCTGATCTGGCAGAGTGAGTGGGCTAAGACAAGGTCTGGGAACTTGCTCTCAACCTTATGGAGAGAGCGAAGTAGGTGAGGAGATTGTAAGCCACTTCCCTCCTCTCAGATATATGCAAAATTTGCACTTCACTAGGAAGTTGAGAAACTCCCGTGCCACATTTAAGCAGCTTCCTCAAAGTCATAATCGCGTTTTTATGTTGAACATTTTTTTTTCCCTATGTCTTGTCAAAATCCTGGAATATCTTTCTGGCTGCTGAATCTAATAGTTTGATACTTCCAGTTCTGTAGAGTTTTTATGTTGAACATTTTTTTTTCCCTATGTCTTGTCAAAATCCTGGAATATCTTTCTGGCTGCTGAATCTAATAGTTTGATACTTCCAGTTCTGTAGAGACCAGTTTTCAGTGGTTATCTCTTTGTTGTCAAAAGCAGAATTACAAGGAATGGTATTGATGAATAGTAAACACAGGGACCACACTGCATTTTACCATTATGGAATCATCTTTCTTTCTCATCCAATCTGTACAATCACCTCTGTACAGGCCACAGGGATTGCCTAGAAAACTGTATAGCAGTGGTCAAATAACAACTTCAGTCCATTTTTGTATATGGTCAATGAGGGTGCTATAAGACATAATTTTCAATTCTGTGACCAGCAACCCAGGTGAGATTTAAGGGGAATCTGAATCTGTCAGCAGGTGTTTTCCATGTAATCTGAAAGCAATATGATGTTGGGGATTGAGATCAGGGACACAACTATCAAGGTTGCGGGTGTTACTGGACCAGAAAGGTTGGGGGCTTGGCCGCCCTGCAGAGAAGCAGCTGGCTCTTGTCAGTGGAGAGGAGCTGCACTGTTCCTGTACTTTTGCACTTCCCAGAGAAGTCCATTTCAGGATCTGTGCCCGAACAGTAGGTGTTCGTTACAGATCGGGTTCGCCCATCACTACTTATAAACGGTTCTGATATTCTGGAACCGCAGGGGTTCTGCCAGTGTGACATGACACCCACAAACCATAACTGCAAAATCTAAATTTCAATATGGCGTTTCTTCCCTTCTGAGCTGTGCACTGTGCTTGAAGAGTAGTTTCTAATCACAAATAGGATATTTGCAAACTCAAAAGAAATTGTGTAACAAATTATGTGGTTCATTTCCTCCTAATTGCCCCTTTGAAAATAAAAAAGTTAGGGCTAAAACAATATTTTAGTGGCAAAAAAATAATTTTACATATCTAAAGCCTCAATATTATAAAATTCTGTGAATCAGGATTGGGTTTAAAATGCTTACTGCATCCCTAGACAAATTTCTCAAGAGGTGTACTTTCTAAAATGGGATTGATTGCTCTCAGTGGGAGAAGCAGAATAATAATCTTGTAGTTGTGATACACTTTAATGGCTAACAAACAGGTATCACAACTTCAATCTTACTATTTTGTGTCTCCCACTGAGAGCATCAATCTTTTTTCAACTGGGTAACATGGTACCAAACCTTTTTTCTTCTAAATTGGAGTCACATGTTGGTGGCTAATGCTGTTTTGGCACCACAGCAGCTCTTCAGATGCGACATAGCACCTGCAATAGTGTATTCCTTCCAAATCTGTGCTCAAGTAGCGCTCCTTCCCTTCCTTGCCCTGTCATGTACTCAAACAGTAGTTTTCCGCTGCACAAAATGGTGTACACAGGAAATTGTACCAAAAATTTTGGGGTTTATTTTTTCTTGTTACTGTTCTGAAAATTAACAATTTGCAGCTAAAACATTTTTATGGGGAAAATGTGTTTTTTTTTTTGTTTTGTTTTGTTTTTTGCGGCTCTACGTAATAAAACTCTGTGATGCACCTGGTGGGGTTCAAGGTGCTCAACACACATCTAGTTAAATTCCTTGAAGGTTCTAGTTTCCAAAATGGGGACACTTTGGAATTTCCAGTGTTTAGGCACATCACGGGCTCTGCAAACGCTGCATGGCATCCGCTGTTGATTCCAGACAATTTTGTGTTCCAAAAATCAAATAGTACTCTTTCCCTCCTGAGCCCTGCCATGCATCCATACAGTAGTTTTCCATCATATATGGGATATCTGCGTATTTGGGAGAAATTGTATACTAAATCTTAGTGTATTTTTTCCTGTTCCCCTTGTGAAAATGCTAAATTTGAAGCTAAAGCAACATTTTGTAGTACAATTTTTCCTGCCACATTTCTTTAATTCCTGTGAAGCACCTAAAGGCTTGATGAACTTATTGAATGTTTTTCCAGCGTTTCAGGGGTGCAGTTTTTAAAAAAAATATCGAAAAGTGATAACATTTTATCACATAGGTCTTTCAAAGTCAATTTAAATGTGATGTGGTTTCTAAAATAAATTGGCTTTTAAAATTCTGTTAACAAATTGAGAAATTATCTAACTCCCTAACAAAAAAACAATTGGGCACGTGGAAATATTATTTGTTAATTATTTTATGTGATATAACTCTCTGGTTTAAGGGCATAAAAATTCAAAGTTTTAAAATTGCAAAATGTTTACAATTTTTACCAAATTTTAAATATTTTGATAATTAAACGCAAAAAATATTGTCCTAAATTTACCACCTTCATAAAGTACAATGCATCACAAAAAATTGTGGACCTGTATATACAGTATAGTGCTGTGTATTAGCTGGAAATAGGATCTGGAAGACAGACACACACACACGCATCATACTCGCCAACTGAAGGTGCTCAAAACAAAAGATTCAGATGAAGTTCTGGCGCACCTGGTGGTGATTGGAAGATTTTCTAGTGGTGATTTCATTCCTTTTCTGGTAAGGTCCTGTTTGTACTGCACATGGCAGCCTCTTTAGTGCATGCACAGTACAAACTTCGCAATGATAAAGAGTGATGCAGGGCAGGCAATCAGCATCTGTCATCACTGAAGATGCCAGATGCGACTGCCCCCCCCCCCCTCCTTACCCAGGCCCTAGACATAGCCACAGCTATTTCGAAGTATAGCCACATGCACCATTAAGGGCATGGTACATTGTTCAGCAAATGGCGCGGAGGGTATACCCGATGGCAAGTGCTTCCATCCCAGTTGTCCAGGGCCCCTGCATTTGCCCGGGTGCGCTAAGTGCTGACCCAGCCCTGTGTTGGAGCTTTCCAGAGTTATTATCCCATAGGGTGAGATTGGTCAGAATTGTAAAATATGGCCTGGTAAGGGACCTTTCACATCATAGTTTTTGTTGATTTGTGGCAGATTTGGCAGATTTTGCCGTATCTGTTGTGTAACGGCCAACTTGCAGCAAGCCCCATTCATTCTCTATGGGATGTATGGTAAGTGCGGTTTTTCCCTGTCCGGCACTTGTGGCCATGCAAAAAAACAAAACAAAACTGCTGCTAGCTGCGTTTTTTCTTCCTTCACAGCAGATGCCGGATCCGGCAAAACCGCACTTGCCACACCTGACCGCAAGTTCCATGGAGAATGAATGGGGCTTGCCAAACATTGTCTGTTGCGCGGCAGAGGTGCCAGATCCGCTGCGATTGGGCCGAAACACTGATGTGAAAGCAGCCTTAGGAAGGTGAAAATAGGCTGGATGGTGAAGGCGTTAAAAGTGCAGCATTTTATCTCTTTTTTCACTTCGCTTCACAGTTATTGGGCATGTGAAGAATGTTCCTTTGAGAAGGGTTGGACTGGACCACAGGAGATCAAGTGAATACCCTGGTGGACCCTGTGCGGGGGCGGGCCCTCAACCCTTTTATATGAGCAGTAGTCAGTACAATACACATGATTCACTATATATAAACACGCAGAATTTGATCATTCACTTAAGAAACTATATAGAATATATAGAAGCACAGGTAAATTTGGGAATGAGGTTAATGTAATATTTGTAGGTAGCTGAGCAGTGTGCCCACAGGCTTAATTGTTACTAGTGGGCCTTGGCTCCCTAGTCCAACACTGCCTTTGAGGACAGTAGTCCTATCATGCTGTATTCAATGTCCCCTGAGATATCAAAAATTATATTTTGCTCAGTGTAACACACGCTCTATAGATAGGAACAACACAATTATATTACGGTAGTCGTTTATTTGTTAAAAAGTAACTTGTAATTAGTGCATTGTATATTTATTATGAATATATATACTGCATTCCCTGTTAATTGCAGGTTTATTTTAATGCTACGCCTATTACTTTCTGAGATGAACAACTGATAACTGCTTACTTTGCCACTCGCAGATATAATTTATAAGGTAATCTGTGGTTTCCCTCAAAAAGCCGAGGAATGAGTAGAACCGAAAGTTCAGTTACAGAGTGGAAAAGGCGTGTTAAAGCTGTTAAAATACAAAATTATTTGATTTCTTGTTTTTCTGTGGCTAAGAGTGCTGTCACAAATGTACAGGTGCAGAGTCACCTTTGAAAAGGTTGACAAATTAGTATCTATACGGTTAAGAGAGCCGTTAACTCTAACACTGAGTAGCTAGTTAGTGAAGATTGATGGTCCATTGTGGGCTGTTTTTACCTAACCTACTTTGGTCAAATCATGGTGGCAAGAGATTTCATTTGTGACAACCTTTTAACTTACGGTATATCAGTTGTGGTTTTAAGTGAGAATACTTAGATGTAGTCATAAGTGCGTACTTTTGAAAAATCAATAAGTAATGAAAGAATATAAGTTGATGTTTCTTGACAGTCCAGTGAGAAATGAGCAAGCAGCTTCAATTCTGTTGCAGTTAATGCCATCACTTAAGGGGTTAGTCCAGGACCAGTCATTTTTCTCCTAATTTACGATCTAATTTATTCCTATAATCTAAGCTATTTTCTAATATGCTTGCTTTAAAAATTCCCTACCTTTCCCTCTCTACACTAACACCTATTATAAAGTAGAAATAAAGTTTTTACGAGCTCACCACGTAGATCCAGCTTCAGAAGCGTGTATGGGAAATGCTACCAAAAGGTGCCAGTTACCAGCTGGTATGATTAAGCAATCTTTGTAGGAATCAGGTGAGGTAACTTGATAAGGCACAACCTTTGGTTAAAATCTTCAGCTTTATTTCAGAATTTTAAAAGGTGCAAGACATCTTAAAATGGATGTGCAAAGTACTCTTCATCAAAGCATGACTTAAATACATCAGAGTTAAGCCCCGTCTCACACTATCATATTGTTAACAATATCGTTAGTACGTTATGGGATTTAGTCGTTCTAACGATGTCGTAACAACGTCAGTGTGACTAGTACATTTGATCAACGATAATCGGGCAGATCGTTGATGGGAGGTTGGTGAACCGGACCTTAAACCAAATGATGAACGTTCGTTCAACCTGCAGCATGGGTGTGTGTGACACGTCAATAACGATGTCGTTAATGACCTCGCCTATTGAGAAGTGAAGGATGTAGGCGAGCTAACGACCCCAAGTATCGTTTGCTTGTCGCAGGATTGTTGCTGCGTTGTTAACGAGATCTATATACGTGACATTTCACTAGCGATCATTGAATGTCGTTCTAGCGATCTAGGTCAAGTCGGATCGTTGATCGGATCGTTCGACCATTGAAGCGTGAAACTGGGCCTTTCTACTCAAAACATTACAGACGGGGGGGACGTGACTGGAATGCACATGGTGCTGGTCGCACAAACCTGAGCTCCTGCAGCCAGCCCGCAAACGGCACCTTCTAGAAGTCACCCGGCCTCCGTTCAACATCCCAGAGCGGAATTACTCCTGTCCCTCCAGGTATGCCGAGAACTGGGAGCAAAAAGAGCACAGGCGGGTAGAGGATCACAGACTTTTTTTTACTACGGAGCAGCAGCAGTCTGCTCCCAAAATGGCACCGACTCCAAGGTCCTCAGCCACCCGCACCCATGCCTCCTATAGCCCTGAGGGGAGTGTGGGAAAGGAGGAAGCAGAGGAGACCCCTGTGACAGAGCGGTCACTAAAGCACATGCTGGGATCACTGCGGCACTCATTACAGGAGGACATGAGGGAATTAATGGGAGAGTTCAGGCGGGAGCTTTCCTCCCTGGGGGACAGGACCTTGAACATAGAGGGAAAAATGACAGAATGAACTGGCCACAGACTACGGGCAAATGGAGGGAGAACTTAAGCAAACACAACTTAGAATCAGTGATCTTGATGATAAGCTGCACAAGGGAAATATAAGAGAGGCATTCCTGACCCTCAGGATTCAGAGGATCTACCATCCATAGTTCAACCACTGCTTCAACTGATACTGCCAGAAACCCCCACTGGTGACCTAACTGTGGACAGGGCTTTCAGATTACCAAAACCTGTACATGTCAATAAAGCTCTCCCCAGAGACATCCTGATCGCCTTCAACAAATCCAGCACTGCTGAAGCTGTCCTGCGTGCCATGAGACAAAGCCCTAACTTACCGTCTCCATACTCGGAAGTAGCAATATTCCCGGATCTCTCAGCAGGCACACTGGCCCGGAGGCGCGAATTTGCCCCGTACTACAAATTACTGAGGGACAGAGGCATCCAGTACAGTTGGGGTTCGCCAGTCCATGTTCGGTTTCGGTATAAAGGCAATGCCCAAGTTTTCCGTTCTCCCAGTCGCCTGGGTAAAGCTCTGGAAGACTGAAATTTAGTCCCAACTACAGAGAAATTCCCACAACTTTCCAGTCCAGGATCCTCGACCTCTGCTCGCTCGGTGATATAGGAGTGGGAAAAGGCTGGTTTACTTTTTTGATCTTTGGGCCGGGTGGCCTGTGAGCTTCATGGCTTTCTTTTTGTTATTTTGCCCTCCCCCCCCTCTGACCACCGAGACTCTCTGGACATACTCGGAGGGTATTTTATCCAGCTGAACTTCCTATGAGCTGGATGGCTCCTTTATTGCATTTGGGAGCAATGGGGACGGGCATGCCCCCCTTGGTGGCAGCGAGTTGTTTTGTTTATCTCTTTATCTCCTTCTTTGTCTGTTATGCTTCCCTGTCCCTCCCCTTCCCTCTACCTTCCCCTCCCCCTTTTTGCAGGACCCGTATCTATGTGCTATTTATAATGATTGAATGTAGCAAATTCTTTTGCAGCTTGCAAATTGTTCACCCCCCATATCTAAAATGAGTATAACAGGACTCACTCTTAATGTCAATGGGCTGAATTCACCAGGGAAGAGATCTATAGTTTGGCGCCACCTACTGAAGGACCGTAGGGATATTGTGTTCCTACAAGAAACTCATTTATTGTCTAGTGATACACATAGAATGTCCTCCCCAGCATTCCCACACCAATTTTTTGCCTCAGCGTCAGGGAAGCAGGCGGGCGTTGCTATATTTATACATAGACGTATTGCATTTAAACTACAGGAGGTACTGGCTGACCCAGGAGGGCGCTATTTGATGGTAATAGGCACTCTTAATGAGGTCTTATATTCACTGATCTCACTATATGCCCCTAACTCGTGACAGATTAACTTTATAAGGTCGACGCTAGACAAACTACTTCCTCAGACATGCGGACGTAAGCTCGTGGGGGGTGACTTTAGCGCCCCTATATGGATAGAACGCTAGACTGCTCGCACTTCTCGGTGGCTAGACGAGGACTGGGGCCTCTGATATCGTCCTACCATCTGCATGATATCTGCCGTTACTTGCATAGTAATGAAAAAGACTTCACTTACATGTCGCCCAGACATGGTACTTGCAGTCACATAGATTTTTTTCCTGATGGATGATAGTCTTCTCATTGTCTAGGAGCGGACATCGGATCTATCACATCTACGGATCATGCCCCATTCACAGTGACACTTGCAGACTCATTGGCTGTAACGCCACCGACTGTGTGGAGACTTAACGAATCCTTGCTAACCTTCCCTTCAAATGTAGATGACCTAACTCAACAGATGAAAGAATTTTTTCTGCTGAATGACGTTGAATCAGTGACTCCCGAAATCCTGTGGTTCACCCACAAGGCAGTCATAAGAGGGGCTCTCTTAATCTGGCTGCCTATACCAAAAAAAAATATAATGCTGAGCTTGAAGCCCTCATTCGGCAGATCAGGTCTCTGGAATCTAACTATAAACGATCCCCCTTGGACACCCTACGCGCGGCCCTCCTGCAGTTGTGCCACAAACTTCGAACTTTAATGCTTACAAGGGTGGAAAAAAACCTACTGAAAACCAGAGCCAAATACTATAGCATGGGTGATCGAGCAGGAGCACTACTTGCTCGACGGGTTAAAAAGAAGGAGATGCAAGCCAAAATCGCCCACTTAATAGCACCAGATGGTTCGCACATCCAAAACCCGATACAGATTGCGGAACAGTTTATATAGATTCTCGTAGTAGGTTTTAATCTGCGTGACTCTGCGGACACTCCACAACCCACGATGGATGTCATCTGGAATTTCCTAAGCCGAGCTAAACTCCCTGCCCTCACGGCGGCACAGAGGTCATGGTTAAACTCCCCAATAACTGAACAGGAGATCCGTGATGCAATTCGGTCGGTTAAAAAACATTCTGATCCGGGTCCAGACGGCTTTACATATCAGTACTTCTCCACATTTGTTAATACACTCTCACCACACCTTCTAAAAGTATTTACTTACTGGCAGGAAAAAGGTGCAATCCACAGTGAGGGACTGCAGGCTATTGTTTTAACAATACCCAAACCGGGAAAGACCCCTACACTCCCTGGTAACTACCGGCCGATCGCCCAACTGTGACCTAAAGCTCTATGCTAAAGTACTGGCCACCCGTTTGCAGGTGGTCCTTCCTTCCCTCATTGCACCAGACCAGGTGGGTTTTGTACCTGCTAGACAGGCACGTGACGGAACACGGAGACTGGTTAACCTACTAGAGATACTGGAGAGGGGGGGTACCCCGGGTGCCTTACTCTCCCTGGACACAGAGAAAGCATTTGACCGAGTTCACTGGGGATATCTTAGTGCAGTTTTGCACAAATTTGCTATACTGGGTCGATTCTACAACTCTATTATGGCCTTAAATTCTTCCCCCAGTGCCTCGGTCTGTGCTTCGGGGTTCATGTCATCACCCTTCACTATAACTAATGGCACTCGTCAGGGCTGCCCCCTCTCTCCACTCATATTTGCCTTGGTAATGGAGCCACTGGCTGCTATCATCAGATCGAGCACCATTGTGTCAGGAGTATGTGTGGTTGCGGTTGAGGATAAGATCGGCCTCTATGCCGACGACGTGATTTTTACGTGTACAAATATATCCACCACCATCCCTGAGATAATGGGTATCCTGGATTATTTCTCCAGGGTGTCCTATTATAAATTGAACCTCACTAAATCGGTAATATTCCCAATTAAGGTCCCTGCCCTACTTCAGCGGGAGCTACACCAGAGGTTCCCCTTTATTTGGACCTCCAAGGGTTTTACAGGGGGACTGGGAGGTCTTGGAGCACCAGATGTTCGAACAAATTATTAAGCGATTCTTCTTGAAATTGCACAGATCTGGTGGTCTGACTCCACTGTGCCACAATGGCAACAGATAGAGTCCTGGTTTGCACCGAGACACTCCGCCAGACTTCTGTTGGAGACACATCTTCTAGACGGCGCTGGCCGCAGTGACTTGCGTTCCATGCAGGTCGTACTAAGAGTGTGGTCTCAGTTAAAGAGGACACATCTGGGCTTCTTGTACCGCTCCGTCTCTCTACGGGCACTGGAGGAGTTAATTGATTCACTGTCCCTGACCTCCTGGAGGGTAAAGGGCATCAACACTCTTTTTGATATTACAGATAATCTGGTTATACTGCCTTTTGAATCTTTAGTTTCAAGGTACTCACTATCTGATTCTGCATTTTTAGTACTTATAGGTGTGCCATCTCCTCTCCTCTCTGATGATTCGTCGGGAGGAGAATGAGGAATGGGACCCTGCTCTGCAGGCTTACTTCAAGCAGGGGGCATCCATCCAACATGGTATTTCAATATTATATAAAGCCCTTATAAGTTATAATAACACTGCCAAACTGCCCTACATGACTAAATGGGAGTCAAGGCTATTGTTTTCTGCCACCTTGGATGAATGGCAAGCTGCTGCACAACATGCTGCTACCTATAGTGCCTGTATAGGCCACCTGGAGCAGGCGAAAAAGCTACAATTAGATTGGTACCTAAGCCCCATCCGTCTAGCCAGCTTTGTGAGTAGATCTCCGCCAGCTTCGCCTCTGTGTTGGAGATTATGCGGGGGAATGGGAACGCCAGCTCACATCTGGTGGTTTTGTCTGAAAGTTTTACCCTTTTGGAATAAAGTGGAAGCACTATTGAAGAAGTTAACAGGCCTCCCTTGTGCACTAACCCCACAGATGGCCCTCTTGGGTATCGGTATAGCAGATCTCCCTCATATCCTACGACCTATTCTGACCAATGTCCTGGTGGCCTCTCGTATGTGCTTAGCATCTCACTGGAGACTCCTCTCGTTGCCTGCTCACGACGAACTTCTAAGGAAACTTCATTTACATTTCCAGTATGAACTAACCCTAGCACATAATCTTGCCCATAGGACTAAAATTTTCAACTGGTGGGACCCCTGGGTAGACTCGATTCACAACACTGTTAAAACTCATCGTTAACTTCAAATTGTGTATTATTGTAATTTTCTCTGTCAATCGTATTAGACTCTGGATCTATGCTTTGCGCAAAAGACTCTTATTAAGACTACCAAGACTACAAAGATAAAGAGAGAGAGGGGAGGGGGACAAGAGGCGCAATAGTGCCCTTATCACTTAGACACTAATTTTCAGTGGTGAAAAAAGGCAATCCACTCACCTACTCCAGTTGTGTGACCCACAACTGGCTTGAGAGCATGTAGGATAATATCCTGATGGCTGCTGCTGGACCTCCACCGTTTCCACACACGTGTGGTTAAACCAGGAAATTCAGGGAAGGAAGGTGTACTCCGGTCCGCGCTGCCAAGTTCATCAAAGAAAAACCAAGACGAAGTTCTGATCGAATCCTTCTTTATTCACCTCCTACGCGTTTCAGTGCCCACCCGGCACCTTCATCAGGGATCCCTGATGAAGGTGCCGGGTGGGCACTGAAACGCGTAGGAGGTGAATAAAGAAGGATTCGATCAGAACTTCGTCTTGGTTTTTCTTTGATGAACTTGGCAGCGCGGACCGGAGTACACCTTCCTTCCCTGAATTTCCAAGACTACAAAGATGAAACACATGCTTAATTTGAATATAACCCTGCATAACTCATATTTCTGTTTTCCCACTGTATATACTCCCAAGGACCTGTGGGGCTGTGCATGTGGAGAGGGCTAGTGGAGGCTGAAGCGGGCTGTAGAGGTGGGCAGGGGAGCGGCGCATATTAAATTAGATTAAGTATACACCCCTCCATCAATGTATATTGTCCCCCACGCTGCAGCACACAAGGAAATAAAATAACTTCATTCTCCGGTGCTCCCCTTCGTCGCTCCCTGCTTGCTGCACTTTGCGTTCTCCTGTGTTAACGGCATCTGATCATGTGATCTGGGCGTGCAGCGATAACGTCACTGTGCTATGCCAGGGACACAGGAGGACGTGAAGTGCGGCAAGCAGCGAGCGACGCAGGTGAGTGCCGGAGAGGTAAGTTACATTATTTATTATTTTCTTGTGTGCTGCAGCATGGGGGGGCCATATCTAAGATGCATGGGGCTATATCCAGGCTATGTACCACAATGGGGGATAATGTACCAGGATTGGGGGCTATGTCTCAGTATTGGGGGGGCTATATCTAGGATAGGGGGCCATATCCCAGGATGGGATGCTATGTACAATAATGGGGAGCAGTGTACCAGGTCAGGGGATATATATATATACAGGATGGGGCAGTCTATGTACCAGGATGGGGGATATATATACTAGGATGGGGGACATAATACTGATTGTAATACGGACACTGGCATTATAAGGCAGACCCCATTTACCATAAAATTATTTTTCTTTGTCTTTTCCGTCACCAATTTTGGGTGAATTTTATAATCTGGTGCGTTTTATAAAGTGAAAAATACGGTGAGTGGTGAAAAAAAAAGTTTTGGAAAAATAAAAAAAATAAGGAATTCTGCTTTTGTTTCATTTTCTGAGACCCATAACGTTCTCAATTTGCGGGATATTGGACTGTGTGGCTTATTTTTTGCTTCCTGAAATGACATTTTTAATTATATCATTTTTGCATAGATGTTATGATTTGATCCCCTGTTAATGCATTTTATTGCAATGTTGCAGTGACTAAAAAAACGTAATTTTGGAGTTTTGACTTATTTTTCTGTTATACAGTTTACTGATCAGATTAATTGATATTATATTTTGATAGATTGGGCATTTCTGATCACGGTGATACCAAATATGTGGGGGGGTTTAAAATAGTTTTATTTACAATGGAGCAATTTGAACTTTTTATTTTTTATTCTTTTCATATTTTTAAAAAATTTTTCCACTTTTTCTTTATTTTACTTGCCGCCTTATGACACCTCAACACTGCAGTGTCTGATCTGTACTGCAGTTCAGTGCCATGCTGATGCACAGCTCTGCACATTAGAAATGATCATATTTTGTGAATGCCACGGTTAGCCAGCATTCACAGAAAATGAGCCATGACAGCGACAGGGGTCATCATCTCGCCCCTCGCTGTGATAGCAACTAATTGGCATCACGGGGTTACCAATTGCAGCTCGGAATAGTGCAGTCCCTGCAGCGGAGCTTTAGGTCAAGCTGTCAGAGTTTGACAGCGCAATCTAATGAGTTAAAGAGGACCCGTCACCAAACCAGGCATGGTGATCTAATTACAGCATTGGATGCAGCATGTCTGCAGCATCCAGACAAGGGGTCCCCCAGCACTTGAGCAGCCCTGTACCCCGAGATAATACACTTAGAAAACTTACATTGTGCAGCCATTAAGGAGGTGGCTAGGGGCTGCAGCCAAGGGCAGATTCACACCCCCTGCATGTGTAATCTGCCCACCGCTGCCAATCATTCTCTCCCTCTTCTCCAGGATTAAACATTTTTTTTTTCTTTTCAGAACAGCCATTTCTGGGAGAGAAAAAAAAACTTGCCGCGGTCCTAACAGAACAGCGGCGTGCAGCCGCCAGTGTCCGCTTGCCGGATCCTCCCGGGCCAGGGCAATCTGGCCCCATACACTCCCATGTTAGGGAGCCCCCGGATTGCCCCGGATACAGGAGGATCCGGCCAAATCCAAGATCCGGCAAATGGGGAGATTATTCTCCCTGGACAAAAAAATGATGCAAGCATCATTTTTGTGTCCGTAGAAAATAATCCAAATTCCCCCGGAGTGTGCCGGAGTGATGAAACCGGATGGCAGAGAGCTGCCATCCGGCGCCACCCAGCCCCGTAGGTTTCTATGGGGCCAAAAAACGGTCCGGGGCTGTCTGGTTTACATCGGACAGCCCCGGATCAAAAAAAAAAAAAATGTGGTGTGAAGCCAACCTAAATCATCTTCCATTGGAAGTGTGAATGAGCTGTTGATTGATTTAAGTGTTATTTGAGAGGCAGTGGGAGATTAGGGAGGCAAATAAATGGCTAAGGAATTAATGTAGGAATTGAGAATTTTGGGTCTATGAAGAACTGCGCCAACCTCTCTATTGGCTACAGTCTCTGCGCTAGGAATGGGCTGCACCTCAATGGGGAGGTTGTATCTGGGCACAGTTAATGAGTGTGGCATGAGGGGAGAGGTTAGGACAGTCAGAACACTGAGCAAGAATAGAGGTGCAGAAAAATATATAAAGTGCATGTACACTAAAGCCAGCGGCCTCACCATCAAAATGGAGGAATTCAAATTAATATTGTTAAAAAAAATTATTTTGTGGTGGGGATATTGGAGACATCACTGGACTAGACCTATGACTAGGCTGCTAATTTACAGGTGTATCATCTGTCCAGAAATGACCGTACAAATAATTGACGGGGAGGGTTTTGTTTACATGTGAAATCATCCCTTAGGGCCGCTTTACACACACCTACCTCTGTGTCCAACTTCTGAACAGATCTCTGGTTGCAGTGAAATCATGGACACATTGTTCCATTTTGTGGCTGTGTACAAAATGGAACAATGTGTCCATGATTTCACTGCAACCAGAGATCTGTTCAGAAGTTGGACCCAGAAGTTGGTGTGTGTAAAGCGGCCCTAATACACATCCTGCATAATAATATATGTGAGCCTAATGAAAATGTAGAGTCCGTATGGGTAGAGATAAGGGAAGAAAGAAATAACAAACCCCTATCAGTAATTTATTATTCTAAGTCTCTAAATATAATGGAAGCGGCAGGAAATATCCTCATAAAGCAAATGGTGAGGCAGCGAATTGGGAAGACGTTTTTCTTACAGGGGACATGAACTACCCTGAAATAGATTGGGGAGCTGAAACCTGTAGCTACAGATCCAGCAAAGGAAGTTTTTTTTTTTTTTTTAACCATTTAAATTTTTATTAAAGAGTTTTAAAAATATACAAAGTTCAAAATCAAACATTATTGGGGAGGGGAAGAGGGTGGGAGAGGAGAAAGGGGGTGTGCAGTGTACATAAGTGAAAAATTATATAAGCATCAATATATAGTACAGAAGAGATATGCCAACACATAAAGATTTATATATACTGTAAATTGAGAACAGGATGCAAACATTATTGAGTACCATTAACCTGAGAAGGGGAAGGTTGTGGGTCACTGGAGGGAGAGTGTGGGATCCAGGGATCCCACCATGTCATAACCTTGTTCTTTTTTGACAGGGAGTTTGCTGCCATGAGTTCGTAGGTATAATGCAAATTAATTGTGGCTAAAAGCTCCGTTCTATTGGGGACTGTGGGAGCTCTCCAATGTTTAGCTAGAAGTTGCCTGGCAGCTGTTAATATGTTCGCAGTAATAGGTTGCAGAGGGGAAGGGAGGTTAATCAAGGATATACCCAAAACTGCTAGTTGTTTAGATAACGTGTAAGGAAAGGGAATAATGTCGCTCAATATTTTTTCGACCTCCTTCCAGAAGGTTTGAACCTGAGGGCAATCCCACCAGACATGCGCCAAAGTACCTCTACCTCCACAACCTTTCCAGCAGAGGGGGGAGGAGGTCAGGCGAAATTTAGTCATTTTTCTGGTCATCATAATGGGAGACCCAGACAATGGGGTTTAGGGCACTGCCCTCCGGAGGTCACACTAGGTACTACAAGTTTGTAGACACCGCCTCCTCCGCTTATAAACCCCTACCGCAGGGAACATCCTCAGCTTTAAACTTAGTGTGCTCGGAGGATCACGCTTTGCTTGCACTTCACTGCATTCTCACAGCTTACGTGATGGCGTCTGAAGACAAGGTAAAATGGTTCCGGTCGGGACCTGCGACAGCCTCCCCGCTCACCCTTGTGGAACACGCAGGTGGAGGTACCGGAGGGCCTTGAGCCTGGACACTTTGTGTTCTCCCGGTACGCTGTCGCGCTCCTTTCCATCCCTCTCTGGGGGGCTTCTGGAGAGTGGGAGATGGGAGCCTTGCACAGCTCCGCTCCGTCCGAGGCCTCCCTAAATGGTGCTTACAGGCCGGACTGGAGCCAGCCCAGTCCGAGGCCTCCCTAAATGGTGCTTACACTCCGGACTGGTGCTGAACCCCCGTCCGAGGCCTCCCTAAATGGTGCTTACAGACCGGACCGGCACTGAGGCACTCTGTGTCTCCTGTGTGCCTGGGGGTAGTGTCTGTCACTTTATGTGTCCTGACACTCAGACCGCGCGTTACCCTCGGGTCCGCGGATCTGCTGGTGTACCCTGTGCTGGGGTCACCCTGGCTGACCGCCCTGTGTGTCACAGGGGCTGAGGCCGTGGGCTGCGGATGGTTGTTTGTGTGCAGTCTGTGTGTAGTATTTTACACTATTTCCCGCGCTGCGGGCTCCGGCACCTTCATGCTGAGGCTGCTTGGAGGATGGGAAGCAGCATGTGCGGTGACGTCATCGCTGGGCGTGTGTGTGTGTTTCCCGCGTGTTTTCGGCGCCGCGCACAGTTTCTCTGTCGGCGGCCATCTTTACCCTCACTTCCCGGCTGGGATCTGTATGCAGCGTGCGCCTGCACTCCAAGGGGAGACCGGAAAACCGTCGCGGAGGTCACACACACACACCGCTTCCTCCTACCGCTTTACTGCGGTCGGTAAGCCACCGGGATTCCCGGTTTTTTGTCTGCAATTTGGCTTATTTTCCCCTACTGTGGCGATGTCCTCAGTTAGGAAGCGTGCTGCTAAGGTGGCAGAGACCACCATTACCTGTGCTACATGCAATGGAACACTGGTGGAGGGGTCCTGCAATAACTGCGGACGCCCAGAGGCCCGGACTGACACTGCTGAGTCAGCAGCTCCGGTGCTATACCCTGAGGTTCAGGTGATCTCAGGGCCATGGGAGACGCAGAATAAGATCAATGAATCTCTGTTGTCCCAGCTGTCCTCCATGTCGCAATCCCTGGAGGCACTTAATAGGAGGCTGGATAGCCCAGTTACTCCGTCCAGTTACCCCAGGGCGTCTCCCTCTTCTGCTGTGAGACCCCTTAAGCGGGCTCGTCGTGAGGAGTCACCCGAGCTCCAGGCTCCCTCTGAGGAGGAGCGTTCCTCTGATGGTGAGGACGATGATGGGGGTTCAAATTTCGGGTCTGTGTCTGTATCTGAACCACCAGACGGGGTGGAGGATCTGGTGTCCTCTATCAACGAGACCTTACGTCTCGTGACACCCCCTGAGGAGGTGACGGTGCACCCGAAGGAGGTCTATCAATGGCTGCGGCCGGAGGCTAGACCAAGTGGCTCCTTCATGGACCACACTAATTTTGGAAGGGTGGTTAGAGCTCCCAGGTTACATCCTGGGCGGCGTTATGTCCGTAAACCCAAGGACAATCGCTTCCCCTTCCCCCAGGAGGTGCTTCAGGAGTGGTCGCAGTCCCCGAAGGTGGATGCTTCCATGACCAGGATTGCTGCACGCTCCCTTTTCTCTGCCTCTGATAGCTCCTCGCTGAAGGATGCGACTGATAGACAGGTAGAGCAACTCGCCAAGTCTTCCTATGAGGCTGTGGGGTCTTCCTTTGCCCCTAATTTTGCTATGGTCTGGACCTTACAAGCGATTACTACCTGCTTGGATGGTATCTCTGACCTGGCAAGATCCAGTCCAGAGGTCCTGGCACTTACCGAGAGGGCAAGGGCCTATGCGGACTACGCCAGGACGGCGACTCTGGAAACCGCCACTCGCTCAGCTGTGGCTTCGGCCAATGCTATAGCGATCCGCAGATTGTTGTGGCTGCGTCTTTGGGACTCAGATACCACATCCAAGAAGATTTTGCAGAATCTTCCGTTCGCTGGTGACAGGCTTTTTGGCACCGAACTGGACAAGCTGATAAAGGATTCTGCTGAGTCTAAGATACCGCAGAATAAGCCTAAGCCACGGTATACCGTTAAAAGGAATCCAAAACAGTGGTCCTTTCGTTCCAGCTCGCAGTCATCAGCACCGTCCGCTCGCACGGACCGAGGGGGAAAGCCCGCTTCTCAGTGGCGCTCTAAGAGTCGCCCAAAGAAGACGGCGGGGGCGGCAGCTGCCACCCCCAAACCCGCCTCTACATGACTCGCTCTCCCTTCCTACCTCCCCACAGGTGGGGGGCCGCTTGTCTCGCTTTCAGGACAAATGGCTACTTCACGTTCAAGATCAGTGGGTTCGAGACGTGGTCTCGCGAGGTTACAGGATAGAGCTGACATCAAAACCGATATCCCGATTCTATCGGTCGGTCCCATCATCAGAAAAGGCTCAGGCTTTTTTCGTGGTGTTGGAGGGTCTCCGCAGGGACGGAGTGGTGATACCGGTGCCGTCCGGGGAGAGGTTCAGGGGTTTTTACTCCAACCTCTTTATCGTCCCAAAGAAGGACGGATCCTTCCGCCCGGTGCTGGACCTGAAGTTGTTCAACCATCACGTGTTGGTTCGGAAGTTCCGTATGGAATCACTGCGCTCCGTGATCGCAGCTGTGTCACAGGGGGACTTCCTAGCGTCCATAGATATCAGAGACGCTTACCTTCACGTGCCCATTGCACCGGCTCATCAGCGCTGGTTGAGATTCGCAGTGGGGGAAGAACACTTCCAATTTGTGGCGCTGCCGTTCGGGTTGGCCTCGGCACCGCGGGTGTTCACAAAAGTGATGGCCTCCATGATGGCTCTCCTGCACGTGCAGGGACATGCCGTCATTCCCTATTTAGACGACCTACTGGTCAGGGCGCCATCGGAACACCTTTGTCAAGAGAGCCTGGATGTGACCATGAGGTCTCTGGAACAGTTCGGTTGGCTCCTCAATATTCAGAAGTCAACGCTAGTTCCGACCCAGTCTTTGACATATTTGGGCATGGACTTCAACACAGCCTCAGCCCTGGTGTCTCTGCCACGAGTCAAACAGATGGCGATCCAATCAGGAGTGCAAACAGTCCTCCTGTCTCCACAATCATCCCTACGGGTGTTGATGATGCTGGTGGGGCGCATGGTGGCAGCAATAGAGGCGGTGCCTTTTGCACAATTTCGCCTCCGTCCTCTCCAGCTGGAGATCCTCCGCAGGTGGGACAAAAGGTCGATTTCTCTGAATCGGCTGGTGACCCTTTCCCAACCGACCAGGGATTCCCTGCAGTGGTGGCTACAGCCACATCACTTGTCTCGGGGCCGATCCTTCCTGAAACCGTCCTGGTTAGTGGTGACCACCGACGCCAGTCTGAAGGGCTGGGGAGCGGTGTTCTTACACCACAGGGCCCAAGGCCTCTGGACTCAGTCGGAGTCGGCGTTGCAGATCAACGTGCTGGAGATCAAGGTGGTCTATCTGGCACTCCTGGCGTTTCAGAGATTCCTCTCAGGACAACCCATTCGGGTTCAGTCCGACAATGCGACGGCCGTCGCTTATATAAATCATCAAGGAGGAACCAGGAGTGCAGAGGCTCTGGCCGAAGTCCACCGCATTCTATCCTGGGCGGAGGACAACAACTGCCTGATATCCGCAGTTCACATCCCAGGGGTCGAAAACTGGGAGGCCGACTATCTGAGCCGACAGGGGATGGACGCCGGAGAGTGGTCTCTTCATCCAGACGTCTTCCAGGACATCTGCAGCAGATGGGGCACTCCGGACGTGGATCTGATGGCCTCACGGCTGAATCATCAGGTGCCACAATACATGGCGAGGTCATGGGATCCCCAATCTCTGGGAGCGGACGCTCTGGTCTTGACTTGGTCCAGATTCCGTCTGCCGTATGTGTTCCCGCCTCTGGCTCTGATTCCCAGGGTGCTGTGGAAAATCAGGTCGGAGTGCAGGGTAGCCATTCTAGTGGCTCCAGATTGGCCCAGGAGGTCCTGGTATCCGGACCTGTGGCAACTGTCAGGCGGACACAGGTGGGCTCTTCCAGACCGCGCAGATTTACTCGCGCAAGGCCCATTCTTCCACCTCAATTCCAGGGCCCTCAGATTGACTGCATGGCTCTTGAGGCCTGGCTACTGACATCCAGGGGTTTCTCCCCTACGGTGGTTGCCACTATGAATCGGGCTAGGAAGCCAGTCTCAAGGAAGATGTACCACAGGACGTGGAAAATCTTTTTTACTTGGTGTGCTTCTGGTGGACGGTCTCCGTGGCCCTTGGCCATCCCGACATTGTTGGCTTTCCTACAGTCGGGTTTGGAATTGGGATTATCCCTTGGCTCCCTGAAAGGTCAAGTATCAGCACTTTCAGTGCTGTTTGACAGGCGATTGGCGCTCCTCCCGAAGGTCCGTCAATTTCTGCAGGGGGTGTCACGGATGGTTCCGCCCTACAAGAGACCTTTGGACCCTTGGGACCTTAACATGGTCCTGGCGGCATTACAGAGACCACCGTTTGAGCCGCCTAGAGATGTTTCTCTATCTCGTCTGTCTCAGAAAGTGGCCTTTCTGGTGGCAATTACGTCTCTGAGAAGGGTCTCAGAATTGGCTGCACTTTCGTGCAAGTCGCCCTTTCTGGTGGTTCACCAAGACAAGGTGGTGTTGCGTCCTCGGCCAGAATTCTTGCCGAAGGTGGTTTCAACTTTTCACCTGAACCAGGAGATTGTTCTCCCATCATTTTGCCCCGCTCCCGTTCATCAGGTTGAACGCGACCTCCATACTCTGGATCTCGTGAGAGCTATACGCATTTATGTGTCCAGGACCGCCTCCTTTAGGAGTTCGGATTCTTTATTTGTTCTTACGACGGGTCGCTGTAAGGGGTCCGCGGCATCAAAGTCGACATTGGCCAGATGGATTAAGGCTTCCATTCAAGAGGCTTACCGGGCTTCTGGGTTGCCTCTCCCGGTGGGATTGAAGGCTCACTCTACCAGAGCTGTTGGTGCCTCCTGGGCTTTGCGACATCGAGCGTCTGCTCTACAGGTGTGTCAGGCAGCCACCTGGTCCAGCCTGCACACTTTCTCTAAGCACTATATGGTGCATGCCCATGCCTCTGCGGATGCAAGTTTGGGCAGGCGGGTTCTCCAGGCGGCGGTTGCCCACCTTTAAAGGGAACCATATGTTATCCGTCTTGTTGAGGAACTCTTCCCGCCCTGGGGTATTGCTTTAGGACATCCCCATTGTCTGGGTCTCCCATTATGATGACCAGAAAAAAGAGAATTTTGTTTACGTACCGTAAATTCTTTTTTCTTTAATCATCAATGGGAGACCCAGCACCCACCCAGTTGTTCCGTTGCATGTTTTGCATTTACTCTGTTCTCTGTTGAGACAGTGTTTGCCGGGTTGTTAAACCGTCTGTGCACGGCATTCTTCCCGATGTTTCGGGTGTGGTTTATTTCCTCCTCGCAGCTTATGGACCAAACTGAGGATGTTCCCTGCGGTAGGGGTTTATAAGCGGAGGAGGCGGTGTCTACAAACTTGTAGTACCTAGTGTGACCTCCGGAGGGCAGTGCCCTAAACCCCATTGTCTGGGTCTCCCATTGATGATTAAAGAAAAAAGAATTTACGGTACGTAAACAAAATTCTCTTTTTCACTGGTGTTAGGTACCATTGTAATTGAATTTTTTTGGACAACTCAAGGTGGGAAATACAAGGAGAAAATTTGGATGAGTGAAGCATAGCAAACTCCCAGTCCTCTTGAGAGGCCTCGAATGAGAATAAAGATTCCCATGACACCATATAGTGCAGTTTTTCGTGATTGTCCCTACAAATAAGTGCTTTATATATTATAGAAAGTCCATGACTCAAGAGAGTTCCCGGCTTGAAAAATCGTTGGATCGGAGAGTCCAGTAATGTAGGAGGATCCATAAATAAGAGGTTAGCCCGGAGAAGGCTACGAAGTTGCAAATACGGGAACACAGCCGAGTCAGGGAGAAGAAATTGTCTTTGTAAGTCAAGAAAAGTTTTCATGCCGTGGGAGTGGAAGAGGTCAATTATTTTATCCACCCCACAACCTTGCCACTTTGACACGCTAAAGGTGGGAATGGCACATGCTGCAGCTTGTAAGGAGATGTATTGGCCCACAGATGGAAAAGACAGAGGACACTCCACAGACCATATTTTGGTTGCTGCTACCATGGTACGAAGGGGACTTTTCAAGTGTCGAGGGAGAAGCAAATGTGATTCTAAAAGGAGCCTAAGAGAGGAACGAGGAGCAAACCGGGCTTCGATTGAGAGCCAAGGGAGTGAGGAATTTCCATGCCACCACTCCCCAATAGGCTCAAGCAAGGCGGCTTTATGATAAGTAGCTATTTTAGGTGAGCCCAAACCTCCACTTTTGTAGGGGAGTGACATTAAATGGCGGTTTATTCTATGGGGTTTATTATTCCAAATGAAATTGTCGATTAGGGATTGGAATTGGGATAAATATTTAGTTGGGAAGGTCAAAGGAAGGCACCTAAATAAGTAAAGTAATTTCGGTAAAAGGAGCATCTTGGCAGCCTGGATCCTCGCCATCCACGAGAGGGGGGCTTTAGAGAACCCATCTATTTCTTTTTTGAGGTCTGCAGAGACTAGGTCGCAGTTGGTACGTATTATGTCAGCCAGACGCGTCAATTGGATTCCCAAATATGCGAACCCTGTCGGGGACCAGGCGAAAGGGTAGAGGAAACGTATTTGGTATTGGAGTGAGGGGGAGAGAAACAATGGGAATAGGGTGGATTTAGTTAAGTTAAGTTTGTAAAATGAGGCGTTAGCAAAATCCTCTAGTAAAGAGGTGATTGCGCCTAACGTGGACAATGGGTCCACACAAGTGAAGACCACATCGTCCGCGTATAATCCTATTTTATACTCTGTGTCTCCAACTGGAATGCCTTTAATGTTAAGGGACTGTCTCACTATGGCTGCGAGAGGCTCCATGACTAGAGCAAACACAATGGGTGAGAGGGGGCAACCTTGGCGCGTGCCATTGGTAATTTGAAACGTCCGGGAAGAAAATCCCGAGGCTCTCACATAAGCTCAGGGATTGGAGTAGAGCGCCATAATGGCTCGGGAGATCATACCCGTTAGGCCAAACCGTTCAAGTGTATTGTGTATGTATCCCCAGTGTACCCTGTCAAACGCTTTTTCAGCGTCAAGAGACAGGAATACACTGGGGAGTTGCCCCCTCTCCACCACGTCCAGCAGATCAATTAGCCGTCTTGTGCCATCTCTAGTTTGTCTCCCTGGTACAAACCCCGTCTGATCAGGGTGAACAAGGGAGGGAAGTATAGTCATGAGTCTATTGGCCCAGATTTTGGCGTATATTTTGATATCTACGTTAAGGAGCGCTATTGGGCGAAAGTTACCCGGGGTAGTGGGGGGTTTCCCTGGTTTAGGTAGGGTAGCAATAGACGCTTTTAATCCTTCAGATTTGATGGAGCCAGATATAGACCAAAAGTCATAAAGGCGTCGTAGGTATGGGGAAAGGACAGGGAAAAATTGGGAATAATAAGAGAAGGAGAAGCCGTCCGGTCCAGGGGCAGATGTTTTTGTGTAGTCTTTGAGAATTTGCAAGATTTCTGAGTCTTGAAGGGGTGCATTTAAAAAGGAGAGCTGAGAAGATGAAACTTTAGGAAGGTTTGCACGATCTAAGAAGGTGGAAATAGAGGTTTGGGAAGGCTGAGGGGTAGTTGGGTCCAAGTTAAGGTTGTAGAGAGAAGAGTAATAGGAAGCAAACTCCTCTGCTATGTCATGGGGTTGTAAATTCGGGAAGATTTAGAGTTGCATAAGTAGGGAATTCTGGATTGCATTTCTTTTTTTTTGACGCGCCTGGCTAACAACGCACCCGCCCTGTCTCCCATGGCGTAGAATTTAGCTTTGGATTTTTTGAGGTTATGTTCCGTCTTTTGTAGTAGGAGCTGACGCACCTGAAGCCTAACAGCAGTCAATTCAGCCAATAATTGTTTGGTGGGGGCACGCTTGTGGCAGGATTCCAGATCCGCCAGCATCGTGAGGGCTTCTCGAAGAGATTTGGTGTATTTACGTTTAAGAGTTGCTGACATTTTTATAAAAAGACCTCGCATGACAGCCTTATGAGTAAACCACAAGTTGTCAATTTGAGTATCGTTGGTGTCATTGATTGAGAACTCCTTGAGAGATTCCTCAATGAAGGACGAGTTGGTTTGGTCCGTTAGGAGCTGGTTGTTAAGGCGCCATTGGGTGGGGGGGGAGATAGCCAGAGGGTCCGCCAATGAGAGTGTGACCGGGGCATGGTCCGACCAGGAGATATGGCCTATGGTTGCCGAGGAGCAGTGTGGAAAGCCACATCATCTACTAGTACATAGTCGATCCTGCTATAGGAACCATGCCTCGGTGACATATATGTAAAATCTTTTTCATTGCAATGGATATATCTCCAAATGTCATGCAAACCGTATGACCGAATAAGAGGGCCAATCTCACCCCTTGAGGCCGACGGTGTGGTGCAGTCTAGGGATTTAGATTTTAGATTTTAGATTTTGTCCTGGGCAATCAATTTATAGCCATGACATATGTCGCCAATAGTTTGGAGGAGTTTCCTCAAAAATTTAAACTGCCCAATATTGGGTGCATATACAGATACAATAGTATAAGGAGTATTATTAATGATGCAGAGAATTATTAAAAATCTACCCATGGGGTCAGCAATCAATTTGACTAGTTGAAAGGATACCGATTTACTGATAAATATGGCCACTCCTGCTTTTTTGGAGGTGTTATTGGCAAAGTACTGGTGCGGATATGAACTGCATTTCATTCTGACATTATCAGATTCAAGAAGGTGCGTTTCCTGTAAGCAGAGAATTTGATGGTTTGTTTTGAGTAATTGTCGCCAAACTAGTGATCTTTTGCACGGCGAATTAAGGCCGTTTACATTCACAGATGTGAGTGAGATACTCATGGAACAATAATCTTAGCACGCTGAGGCATCATTATAACAGTGTTACGGCGATGCTTATTAATATGGTACCTGCAAAGAAGTGGGGGGAGGGGGAAAACAGACAAGACAAATAAACAATAAACAATAACTGGTAAGTCCATTCAGCTTAAGTGAATGTTCAGGTGAAGTGAGGAAATTCTTCTCACAAAGTCACCAAAGGGGCCTTGGACTGAGAGGCTCAGAGCCAAGAAAATGGTAATAGAAACAAGGAAAAAAAAAAAAGGCCAGAAAATTCTGTTCATTTGTGAGGGAAAGTCAAAAATCTCGAACAGGAGATTATGAAAACCTCAGATGACCAAATGGTGGCGGGTAAAAAGAGAGTTTAACCAGGAACCTGCTGTAGTGCGATCCTTTAGGCTACATCCCAGTCTGGAGTGATGCGGGGTCTGGGGGTGTTCTTGGTGGATGGCTTCTTAAATCCTGCGGAGGTCGGAGAGGCAGGGGTGTTCAGACCCCATTGGGACAGGCACTTCGCCGCTTGAGGAGGGGTTATACAGGTAAATGTGGATCCATTTTTGCGGATCAGGAGCCTTGTGGGGAACCCCCAATGGTAGGGAATGTCCTTATCCCTAAGAATAGCAGTGTAAGGGGCGAAGGCCCTACGGAGAGCCAGTGTTCCAGGGGATAGATCCGGATATACTGCTATGTGAGCGAAACGTTCATCCAAAGTGGGCTGTTTCCTCAGGGCTGCCAGGAAGTAGTCTTTAATCTCAAAAAAATGTATCCGTGCAAGCACGTCCCTGGGCACGGAGGGAGCCAGGTGGGAAGGTTTAGGGATACGATGGATCCTATCTATGACCACTGTCTGCTTGTCAGCTTTGGGTAGGACTGCCATGATGAAGTCTTGTAGTAAGGGCTTGAGGTCCGGAGCCAATACATCCTCACCAATCCCTCGCAGCTTTACATTGTTGCGCCTGGATCTGTCTTCTAGATCCAGGGTTTTATATTGGGTTTTGGTAGCAAGTGAGTGCAGGGAATCATGAGCATCCCATAGTTCATTGTGTGAAGCCACCATCTCCTCCATTTTGCGCTCCAGCCTATCTGTACGGCTCCCGAGCTCCTCCACTTCCCCTTTTAGATTTGCCATCATGTTTCGCATGTCAGCTTGCAGGGACGACCTAAGTTCACTCAGCATGGATTTTAGGAGGGCTACTGTGACAGGGGCATCTTGGTCGGCAGTAGCTGACAGGCTGGAAGTGCCCGCTGCTGAGGCAGGCTGTAGGTCTCTGCGCGCAGCCCGGGCTGCTCTGGGGGACGGCGGCGCCATTTTGTCTGAGTGTGAGGGGAGGGAGCTGCAAAAAAGTCCGCGATACGCCGGGATGGATCGCGGGCTTCGGACTTTGACTTCCCCATTCACTCACCAGAGTCTTAGGCAGCCGTCGGTGCGGAGTTGGTTGTTGTGGAGGAGGTTGGGACAGTGTTGCGAGCCGCTTCTTGGTTCCCGGTCACGGAGCTCCCGCTAAATGCGACCTATTCCATGCGAGGTTAGGCCACGCCCCCGCAAAGGAAGTTTTTGACAACAATGAGAGACCTGTCACAACTGGTCCAGGATCTGGTCCAGGATCTAACAACAGGAGGCACAACTTAACCTAAGATTAACCAATAGACCGGACTGCATATCAAATATACAAAGTTGGGGGTCACTTGGGTAATGAAGATCACAAAATATGTTTTCATGTATCTTTTAATAATATTTGTAGTAGAGTGGCTACAAGGACACTTAATTTCAGAAAGGTTAATTTTCAGTGGTTAGAGAATCTGTCACCAGATTTTTCATGTGTGAATGAAGACTACCATCTTCAGCAGCGCCTGTGCTGCGTTCCTTAAAAATATATATTATCCTCTCACTTCCCCGTGTACATCCCGAAAACATTTTTATTTTCTTTTGCACTGAATGTAAAGCCGGCGTCACACACGTCAATGTCGTCAGCGATCTGATCGCTGGCGACATTGACGGCTGATCGCTGGTGAGCTGTCACACAGGCAGATTCACCAGCGATCAATAGACCAGTGACATTGTGGAAATGATTTAAATATTGTTTCCACGATGTCTGCAGGCTGGTATCCATAGTAAACGGCGGGTAACTAGGCAGTGCGCGCTGCCTAGATACCTGATGTATACCTTGGTTACCAGCCTTCTCCGCTCACTGGCTGGTATTCAAGTATCCAAGGTACACAGCGGGTAACTAGGGTCCCTAGTTACCCACTGTGTACCTTGGATACGAGCCGGTGAGCGGAGAAGGCTTGTAACCAAGGTACAGTTGTGGCCAAAAGTATTGACACCCCTGCAATTCTGTCAGATAATACTCAGTTTCTTCCTGAAAATGATTGCAATCACAAATTCTTTGGTATTATTATCTTCATTCAATTTGTCTTCAATGAAAAAACACAAAAGAGAATGGGCCAGACAAAAGTATTGGCACCCTCAGCCTAATACTTGGTTGCACAACCTTTAGCCAAAATAACTGCGATCAACCGCTTCCGGTAACCATCAATGAGTTTCTTACAATGCTCTGCTGGAATTTTAGACCATTCTTCTTTGGCAAACTGCTCCAGGTCCCTGATATTTGAAGGGTGCCTTCTCCAAACTGCCATTTTTAGATCTCTCCACAGGTGTTCTATGGGATTCAGGTCTGGACTCATTGCTGGCCACCTTAGAAGTCTCCAGTGCTTTCTCTCAAACCATTTTCAAGTGCTTTTTGAAGTGTGTTTTGGGTCATTGTCCTGCTGGAAGACCCAAGACCTCTGAGGGAGACCCAACTTTCTCACACTGGGCCCTACATTATGCTGCAAAATTTGTTGGTAGTCTTCAGACTTGATAATGCCATGCACACGGTCAAGCAGTCCAGTGCCAGAGGCAGCAAAGCAACCCCAAAACATCAGGGAACCTCCGCCATGTTTGACTGTAGGGACCGTGTTCGTTTCTTTGAATGCCTCTTTTTTTCTCCTGTGAACTCTATGTTGATGCCTTTGCCCAAAAAGCTCTACTTTTGTCTCATCTGACCAGAGAACATTCTTCCAAAACGTTTTAGGCTTTCTCAGGTAAGTTTTGGCAAACTCCAGCGTGGCTTTTTTATGTCTCGGGGTAAGAAGTGGGGTCTTCCTGGGTATCCTACCATATAGTCCCTTTTCATTCAGACGCCGACGGATAGTACGGGTTGACATTGTTGTACCCTCGGTCTGCAGGGCAACTTGAACTTGTTTGGATGTTAGTCGAGGTTCTTTATCCACCATCCGTACAATCTTGCGTTGAAATCTCTCGTCAATTTTTCTTTTCCGTCCACATCTAGGGAGGTTAGCCACAGTGCCATGGGCTTTAAACTTCTTGATGATACTGCGCACGGTAGACACAGGAACATTCAGGTCTTTGGAGATGGACTTGTAGCCTTGAGATTGCTCATGCTTCCTCACAATTTGGTTTCTCAAATCCTCAGACAGTTCTTTGGTCTTCTTTCTTTTCTCCATGCTCAATGTGGTACACACAAGGACACAGGACAGAGGTTGAGTCAACTTTAATCCATGTCAACTGGCTGCAAGTGTGATTTAGTTATTGCAAACATCTGTTAGGTGCCACAGGTAAGTTACAGGTGCTGTTAATTACACAAATTAGAGAAGCATCGCATGATTTTTTCTAACAGTGCCAATACTTTTGTCCACCCCCTTTTTTATATTTGGTGTGGAATTATATCCAATTTGGCTTTAGGACAATTCTTTTGTGTTTTTTTGTTGAAGACAAATGAAGATAATAATACCAAAGAATTTGTGATTGCAATCATTTTCAGGAAGAAACAGAGTATTATCTGACAGAATTGCAGGGGTGTCAATACTTTTGGCCACAACTGTATACTTCGGGTATCTAGGCAGCGCGCGCTGCCTAGTTACCCGCACTTTGCCATGGATACCAGCTCCCAGCGCTTGCTGAGAGGCGCTGGGAGCTGGCTTATTACGTCTCCCGGTGTCACACGCAGCGATGCTGCGTGTCCACCGGGTGACCATCGCCAGGTTTTCGGTCCAGTCCGAAAACCTGGCGACCATCAACCAGCGATCTATCGCTGGTTGATGCGCCCTGTCACACGCGTCAATATCGCTGCAACGTCACGTTCAGCAGCGATATTGCACGCGATATTGACATGTGTGACGGCCCCTTAACTCCGGATGGTTTGGTCTAATTTGATGGCCATCCTTGCTGCGGCATGTGATTCACCTCTCCACCATGGTCTTCCTCTAATTTACATGGATGCAGGGTCGGTTTTAGCCAAATTATTGCCCTGGGCAAGATTTAAAGTGGGGCCTCAGTTTCTGAAATACTTCATTAACAGCAACTTTACAATCAATTTGAATGCATTGAAGGGAGTTGTTACCTCGTAACAATTTTTAAGCACAAAGAAGCCATTCCAAGCCCAAAAAGACACATGGCATGTGGAAGAAGGTGTTTTGGTCATATCCGACCTAAGTAGATCTTTTTGGCTAAATGCAAAGCCATGTATTGAACACAGCGGAAAGAGGAGGAAGAGGTTCTGGTAAGATGAGACCAAAGGTGAACTTTTGGGCTAAATTCAAAATAGAATACGGAGGAATACGATCATTGCACATCACCTTGAAAACACCATCCCTACCATTACACGTGGTGGCAGCATCCTGCTATCGGGAGTCTTCAGTAGGTGCAGGGAAGCTGGTCAGAGTTAATGGCAAGATAGCGCTAAATACAAAGCAGTCCTGGAGGAAAACCTGTTAGAGGCTGCAAAAACTTGAGACTGGGGCATAGGTTCACCTTCGCAGGACAACGACCCTAAACATCCTGCAGACTACAGTGGAGGGATTAAATCAGGGCTGGGCAAAGTGAGGCCCATGTTCCACATCATCTAGCCCTCTAGCTGTTCCCTTACCACTCACAGACCGAGACAGCTGAAAACATGTAAACAGTGGCCTGGAGGCATGCCTTTCTCCACTGCTTATCCGTCACCACTGTTTGCATACAAATGATCCAAAGAATGGGACTACCAGCTTTTGTTCTTAATATTATGACCTAAGGCTGCCTTCAGATTTGCAGATGCCTCCGCAGCGTTTTGCGGAGGCATCTGCAAGCATCTGCATGCAGACGGCAGCCCCTATGTTTATAATGGAGCGCACGGCGGTCTGCAGATGCTTGCAGACCGCCGTGCGCACCCATTCACTCATATATGTGATCTGTGCGCAGGCGAATGCCTGCGTACAGATCACACACTCTTGTCCGCACCAGGGACGTGACATGTTGTGTCTCTGGTGCGGGCGGGAGTGTGTGATTTGTGAGCAGGCGTCCGCCTGCGCACAGATCACATATAGGAGTGAATGGGTGCGCACGGCGGTCTGCAAGCATCTGCAGACCGCCGTGCGCTCCATTATAAACATAGGGGCTGCCGTCTGCATGCAGATGCTTGCAGATGCCTCCGCAAAACGCTGCGGAGGCATCTGCAAATCTGAAGGCAGCCTTGTTTGCAACTCTGGATTCATCCAGCCTCAATTTTGGTTTGGAGCCCAAGTATAAACACATTGATGTACAATTAAGCAACTGTATTCACCTTTTGTATTTTTTGAACAGGCAGGTTATTTCAGATTTTTTAACTCAAGTAAAATAATCATTTAGCACTATTTTTAATAGCCAAAATTTAGTTGTGTAACCTGAAACTATTTTTCTTAATGTTAGATTGTGTTCCTACTTCTGAAAATATCCTGATATTCAATGATATCAGTTAATGTTACATCGTGTTATTGAAACTTGGTCAGAGGTACGATTGCTTCTTTTCTAGGTAAAAGTTGTTGATTAGAGAAGAACTGATTTTTTTTCTCTGCTCTCCGGAAGCTGCCTGCATGTGGGTTGAGATTACTATAGTCGTGGTCTCCCTGCTTTGGTTGCAGATAGAGTTTGCAGTGCCCCACCCGTGACCACTTCCCATTTTCTATTTTTTTCTAACATGTTTTTTTTCCTGTAATGAACTTCTGCAGTGCAAATGTAGATGCCTATACTTACTGTATTACTAATGAATTTGACACGTTGCAGTCTCTTTCTCGAACCTGTGACCTTTTTATCTTGCCCTCCGCTGCAAACAAAGTAAACTTTTAACCCTAGATTTGAACAATATTTTATAATTTGTTTTTAATAACTAGAGTGGCCTATCCAGCAATTATTTCATTTGTCATCAAAACGTTAGCTCAGAACCCTTAAACTAATTTATATTTGTTAGTTGCTTTTACATGTAAAGTTGCAATCAAAATTAATCTTTAACTAGAAATACACACATTTTCTGGTGTTTGCAATAGGTAAATCAAACAATTACAATTTAAATACCTTAACAAAAAAATACCACTGTTAACTAGAGATGGGCGAACTTGCAGATGTTTGGCGGATCCAGCTGGACCTTTTTTCCAGGTTCGGGACCGGACTTAACCCAAACTTGAATCTAGACTGTACAGTTATAAAATGGTGGCTGCGGAGTGTAAAAGAAAGCAAAGCAATGTTTAAAGTAACACCATATATTTGCCATGGACCGCACATTTGTAACACCACTTCTAGGTCCGCTTATTAAGCTACGGTTTATTCACTGGATTCTGCCTCCAACAGCCAATCACAGATGCCCACTCTCTGTGACGCGTCTGTGATTGGCTGTTGCATCCCCACCCTTTATGTCGATGACTGTGATTGGTTGCCAATAACAACGAGCCTACCGTCATAGGGGTGTAAAAATAAGTAAATCCTCAGCTTCCTGGATTTACTTTCGCTGGCAATCAAAAATAGTGGAGCCCATTTTTTTTTTCTTCAATTATTATAATTAAAAAAGTGTCGAGTTCACCCTATTTTTGTTTGCCAGCCAAAGTAAAAACTAGGCAGCTGGGGGCTGGTATTCTTAGCGTGATGAGGCCCATAGTTATTAGGCCCCCAGGCTGCAGAGAAGAAGCCCACAGCTGCCCCAATATTTGGCACATTCATTAGAATTGACAATCTCTGGCGCTTTACACGGCTCTTCCTGATGCCCTGCTGCAGTGGCATCAGGATGATAGATGCAGTTAATGACAGCTGAGTATTGACAGCTGTCATTAAGCTCAGATAGATAGCGTTCAGGCATCTATGAGACCCGCCCATTATTAATCGTTCCAGTAAATAGTTAAAAAATGGGAAAGCACTAGGTGTTCGGTACAGACCCCGAACTTTACAGTTTAGATTCGCTCTTCACTACTGTTAACCCCTTAGAGCAAAATTATGTACATTTGAGTCAGCTCTGGGGTAAGCATGTGTGGATTGTGTGGAGAATTAGCTGCAAGATAGTGTTAAAAATAAATAAATAAATAAAAAGCGAACTAGGCACTCATAATATTAATGTGTCAACAAAAAAACAGAAAACCATGAAGAAAAATGAGGTAGTGTAGGTAGTGTGTTTTACTATATATATAGGCGCAAAACTGCTATAGCATATGACATGGAATTTATGCGGCCAAAATTCCCTAACCTTGAAATAGAAGTTGCTGCACTCAACCAAGTACAAGAATCACATAGATGTAATCAGCAAGTCAATCTATTGTAAGTGCTGGAAGGGACATCTGTTTTAGCACAAAACTGATCAACAAAAAGGCATTTTTCACCTAGTTGAAGTGAAGGCAAGGAAGTCTACTTTATTGTGTCCTGGTTTTAATAGGAGTTCCTCTATGGATTTTTGTTCCCTTTCTCTTAGGTCACCTCTACTGGATAGGTCATCAATGTCTGATAGTCTGGGGTCTGACACTCTGCAACCATGCTGTTCTCTGTGCTGGAGGCGGTAGCAGGTGGCCAGAAGTGTTCAGTTCTGGAGCTACCCCATCTTTTGGTAGTGGCTGGGTACTGCACATCTGCCCTCTATTCAAATCAGTACCTGAGGATAGGTAATCTTAATCGTGGACTAATTCTTTAATGTCACTATATACCGTATATACTTGTGTATAAGCCGAGTTTTTCAGCACAAAAATGTGCTGAAAAGTCCCCCCCTCGGCTTATACACGAGTCATACAGTATACAGCCCTCCCGCCCCCCCCCCCCCATCAGTGGTATACAGGGCCCCCCCTTGCTGCCGCACACCTGTAAAGGAATACATCATTATACTTATCCCTGTCGCTGCCGCCGCTCTGCACCGCGCTCCTCCGGGTCTTCATGCTTCCTCCTGCTTCTTCATGCTTCCTCCTCCGGCGCACAGGCAATGACGTCATTGCCTGCGCCCGCCGGTCATCACAAGCAGGAAGAAGCATGAAGACCCGGAGGAGCGCAGTGCAGAGCGGCGACAGGGATAAGTATAATGATGTATTCCTTTACAGGTGTGCGGCAGCAATGGGGGGCCCTGTATACCGATGGGGCGGCGCCTGTATATAGCACTGGGGCCTGTATATAGCACTGGGGCCTGTATATAGCACTGGGGCCTGTATATACCACTGCGGCCTGTATATACCACTGCGGCCTGTATATACCACTGGGGCCTGTATATACCACTGGGGCTGCTGTATATACTGCTTGGGCCTGTATATACCACTTGGGAGGCTGCTGTATACCACTGGGGGCTGCTGTATATACTGCTGGGGCCTGTATATACCACTGGGGAGGCTGCTGTATACCACTGGGGCTGCTGTATATACTGCTGGGGCTGTATTACCACTGGGGAGGCTGCTGTAATACTGCTGGGGTCTGTATATACCACTGGGAGGCTGCTGTAATACTGCTGGGCCTCTATATACCACTGGGAAGGCTGCTGTATACAACTGGGGCTGCTGTATATACTGCTGGGTCCTGTATATACCACTGGGGAGGCTGCTGTATACTACCACTGGGGAGGCTGCTGTATACTACCACTGGGGAGGCCTGTATACCACACTGCTGGGGGCTGTATACCTATGCTGGGGTCCACCCTCGGCTTATACACGAGTCAATAGGTTTTCCCAGGTTTTGGGGGCAAAAGTAGGGGGTCATCTTATACACGGGTCGGCTTATACACGAGTATATACGGGTATATCTTGACATAGAATTAACCTCTTTCTGTGCCCTTTATCTTGCACCGCTTAATCATGGTCATATTCTTACAATTAACATAGCTTGCCTATGAAACCATAATGTACTGAAGGGCTGAGAAAAGACACTATGGACATGTTGCCTTGATAGCACACCTCTACTACTTAAGCCCTATCCAGCTTGTGATATATTCCTTGTCCCACCCCAAACTTGGGGTTTTACACACGTGACATATGATGCCCTGGCATAGGGGCAGGCCATGGAGCTATTTGGCTAATAGAATCATGCAGCATATATTTCATGGTTATGTGTTGCCAGGTGAAAGCATTAGTCTCACATGATTGGGGGAAACGTTATACACCTTTACTTATACAGTATGACGTCAGAAGCCAAGACATGTGAGAATAAACTTCTATTTAAATCCTCGGATAATGTGCCTATTGACCCTATACTTTTTGCTTGTGCAGCACTCTGCACGTCTTTTCCTGGGTACATTCTTACTACAAGATTCTGTTGTGAATTTCCCCAGAGATGCACTCCCCAATTATTTCTTGATACTGAGGATGAAATGCGTTGGTACTAGGAATATAGTGGTTCTTCTCCCTAGATGAGAGGACCAGACTTGGATACTGCTTATGTTCATCCCCCTCTAGGATGGTGTATCTTCAGTACATGAATTGAGTGAGAATGCACATTTTCTATATCAACACTGGTACTATTGTGTACCTTAATAGCTAAATAAGTTGTCACCTTTTTATTTATGACACTTGTTAAAAAGCTTTTGTCTTGGTTGCGACTATATACGCATAGCACCATTGTAACCATATTAATAAAAGTTAGCCGTTACCATTCTTTATTACTCTCTCCTTGCTTCTGGTACTACTTACGGTAATTGTTGAAGAATAAATATAAATATTAGGTCTAATAAACTGTGTTTTGGGGCGCTAGGCCCTATTTTTTAACATCAGACATCATCTTCAACAATGAGACAGAAAACAGCAGGGCAAATGAATGCCAATATGAGAAGACAGAAAGTTAAATAAATGCCAGCCATGAGGCATAAAGCAGCAGGCCAAGCAAACGCCAACTGTGAGGCAGCATGCCGAATACCAAACATGAGGCAGAAAGTACTGGAGGCAAGATAGTCACTGTATTACTAGGGGTTATTTTAGAACATCCTAAGGAGGTGCGCTGAGAAACAGCTGTTAAGGCAACTTGCTTCAAGCTCCTTATACTGAGGTAGCCTGGAGGCTATCTGTTCAATAATAGGATTGAATCCTCTCTCCTGGGTCCTGTAATAGGTAAAGGAGAAATGTTCCAGTTTTCATCTCACTGCAGAAATGGATTTCAAAACTTATGTGGTTTATTTATATGGCTTTGAGCGTATTGCAGTCAAAATTTCTTGAAAATTTGGATCAGTGGTGGGTTTGCCTTGTGCATGAAAATGTTCAGCATTTAGCATGCAACATAACCTCTGGGCCATATTTAGTATTAATGGATATGCCCCTTTTTTTTGCACCCATATTAATAGAAAAATTCCCCTTTGTACTCCCATACAGTAGTAATGTTCATCTTTGTACCCAAATATAACTGAAATGCCCCCTGGGCAGGTGATACCTATGCAGTAGCAACCACCACTAATGCCCCCTTAGAGTCACCTTATATGCCTCATTCCAGTTGCCTCTGGCTTCTGATGGGTCAGTATCATGTACAAGTATTGCAAGATAAGGAACCAATATCCATCTGCTTCCCAGTAGTTTTCAACTGAACCTGCATCCAAGAGCACACATCCAGTAACAAATACAGTGCCTACAAGTAGTCTTCAACCCCCCGCAGATTTAGGTGTTTTGATAAGATGCAAATAAGTTAGAGCCTTCAAACTGCAAATGAGAGTACGATTTATTAACAGAAGCATAAATCTTACAAACCAAAAAGTTATGTTGCTCAGTTGAATTTTAATAAATTTTAAACATAAAAGTGTGGGTCAATTATTATTCAACCCCTAGGTTTAATATTTTGTGGAATAACCCTTGTTTGCAATTACAGCTAATAATCGTCTTTTATAAGACCTGATCAGGCCGGCACAGGTCTCTGGAGTTATCTTGGCCCACTCCTCCATGAAGATCTTCTCCAAGTTATCTAGGTTCTTTGGATGTCTCATGTGGACTTTAATCTTGAGCTCCTTCCACAAGTTTTCAATTGGGTTAAGGTCAGGAGACTGACTAGGCCACTCCATCACCTTGATTTTTTCCCTCTTGAACCAGGCCTTGGCTTTCTTGGCTGTGTGCTTTGGGTCGTTGTCTTGTTGGAAGATGAAATTACGACCCATCTTAAGATCCTTGATGGAGGAGCGGAGGTTCTTGGCCAAAATCTCTAGGTAGGCCGTACTATCCATCTTCCCATGGATGCGGACCAGATGGCCAGGCCCCTTGGCTGAGAAACAGCCCCACAGCATGATGCTGCCACCACCATGCTTGACTGTAGGGATGGTATTCTTGGGGTCGTATGCAGTGCCATCCAGTCTCCAAACGTCACATGTGTGGTTGGCACCAAAGATCTCGATCTTGGTCTCATCAGACCATAGAACCTTGAACCAGTCTGTCTCAGAGTCCTCCAAGTGATCATGAGAAAACTGTAGACGAGCCTTGACATGACGCTTTGAAAGTAAAGATACCTTACGGGCTCGTCTGGAACGGAGATCATTGCGGTGGAGTACGTTACTTATGGTATTGACTGAAACCAATGTCCCCACTGCCATGAGATCTTCCCGGAGCTCCTTCCTTGTTGTCCTTGGGTTAGCCTTGACTCTTCGGACAAGCCTGGCCTCGGCACGGGAGGAAACTTTCAAAGGCTGTCCAGGCCGTGGAAGGCTAACAGTAGTTCCATAAGCCTTCCACTTCCGGATGATGCTCCCAACAGTGGAGACAGGTAGGGCCAACTCCTTGGAAAGGGTTTTGTACCCCTTGCCAGCCTTGTGACCCTCCACGATTTTGTCTCTGATGGCCTTGGAATGCTCCTTTGTTTTTCCCATGTTGACCATGTATGAGTGCTGTTCACAAGTTTGGGGAGGGTCTTAAATAGTCAGAAAAGGCTGGCAAAAGAGATAATTAATCCACACATGTGAAGCTCATTGTTCTTTGTGCCTAAACTACTTCTTAATACTTTAGGGGGACCAAACAGAATGCTGGTGGTTTGAGGGGTTGAATAATAAATGACCCTCTGAATTAAAGTGAACCTGTCACCCCCCCTGGACATCAAAAGCTATAATAGCCACCTTCTGCAGCACTAAGGCTGCATTCAGAGAAGGTGGCTATAAGCTTTTGATGCCCTTTATACTATTAAATATGAACTTATATAAAGGCTTACTCTTAAGAAGACCTAAGACCGGGAGGCGGGGTTTCGCGCTACTCCGACCCGCCTCCTCTTGTCAGTCATGATGCTCGCCTGCTGCTGCCTCCCCTCATGAACGCGCGAATCCGTTCTCGTCTATGGAGCCACGCATGCGCTGTGCGCCGGGTGTCCAGGAAGTCGTCGGGCTGCGCGCGCATATATTATATATATATATGTGTGTGTGTGTGTGTGCATATATTAAAAAATTTTTTTATATATATATATATATATATATATATATACAGTGCCTACAAGTAGTATTCAACCCCCTGCAGATTTAGCTGGTTGACACATGCGGAATTAACTTGGCATTGTGACATTTGGACTGTAGATCAGCCTGAAAGTGTGAAATGCAGTGCCACAAAAATTTTTTTTTTTTTTTAAAGCGTTAAAAGTTAATTCAGAGGGTCATTTATTATTCAACCCCTCAAACCATCAGAATTCTATTTGGTCCCCCTAAAGTATTAAGAAGTAGTTCAGGCACAAATAACAATGAGCTTCACATGTGTGGATTAATTATCTCTTTTGCCAGCCTTTTCTGACTATTTAAGACCCTCCCCAAACTTGTGAACAGCACTCATACATGGTCAACATGGGAAAGACAAAGGAGCATTCCAAGGCCATCAGAGATAAGATCGTGGAGGGTCACAAGGCTGGCAAGGGCTACAAAACCCTTTCCAAGGAGTTGGGCCTACCTGTCTCCACTGTTGGGAGCATCATCCGGAAGTGGAAGGCTTATGGAACTACTGTTAGCCTTCCACGGCCTGGACAGCCTTTGAAAGTTTCCTCCCGTGCCGAGGCCAGGCTTGTCCGAAGAGTCAACACCTTTGGTGCCAACCACACACGTGACGTTTGGAGACTGGATGGCACTGCATATGACCCCAAGAATACCATCCCTACAGTCAAGCATGGTGGTGGCAGCATCATGCTGTGGGGCTGTTTCTCAGCCAAGGGGCCTGGCCATCTGGTCCGCATCCATGGGAAAATGGATAGCACGGCCTACCTGGAGATTTTGGCCAAGAACCTCCGCTCCTCCATCAAGGATCTTAAGATGGGTCGTAATTTCAACGACAACGACCCAAAGCACACAGCCAAGAAAGCCAAGGCCTGGTTCAAGAGGGAAAAAATCAAGGTGATGGAGTGGCCTAGTCAGTCTCCTGACCTTAACCCAATTGAAAACTTGTGGAAGGAGCTCAAGATTAAAGTCCACATGAGATACCCAAAGAACCTAGATAACTTGGAGAAGATCTGCATGGAGGAGTGGGCCAAGATAACTCCAGAGATGTGCCGGCCTGATCAGGTCTTATAAAAGACGATTATTAGCTGTAATTGCAAACAAGGGTTATTCCACAAAATATTAAACATAGGGGTTGAATAATAATTGACCCACACTTTTATGTTTAAAATTTATAAAAATTCAACTGAGCAACATAACTTTTTGGTTTGTAAGATTTATGCTTCTGTTAATAAATCCTACTTTCGTTTGCAGTTTGAAGGCTCTAACTTATTTGCATCTTATCAAACCACCTAAATCTGCAGGAGGTTGAATACTACTTGTAGGCACTGTATATATATATATGTATATATATACATGCACACATATATATGCATATATATACAGTTAGGGCCAGAAATATTTGGACAGTGACACAATTTTGGCGAGTTGGGCTCTGCATGCCACCACATTGGATTTGAAATGAAACCTCTACAACAGAATTCAAGTGCAGATTGTAACGTTTAATTTGAAGGGTTGAACAAAAATATCTGATAGAAAATGTAGGAATTGTACACATTTCTTTACAAACACTCCACATTTTAGGAGGTCAAAAGTAATTGGACAAATAAACATAACCCAAACAAAATATTTTTATTTTCAATATTTTGTTGTGATTCCTTTGGAGGCAATCACTGCCTTAAGTCTGGAACCCATGGACATCACCAAACGCTGGGTTTCCTCCTTCTTAATGCTTTGCCAGGCTTTACAGCCGCAGCCTTCAGGTCTTGCTTGTTTGTGGGTCTTTCCGTCTTAAGTCTGGATTTGAGCAGTGAAATGCATGCTCAATTAGGTTAAGATCTGGTGATTGACTTGGCCATTGCAGAATGTTCCACTTTTTTGCACTCATGAACTCCTGGGTAGCTTTGGCTGTATGCTTGGGGTCATTGTCCATCTGTACTATGAAGCGCCGTCCAATCAACTTTGCAGCATTTGGCTAAATCTGGGCTGAAAGTATATCCCGGTACACTTCAGAATTCATCCGGCTACTCTTGTCTGCTGTTATGTCATCAATAAACACAAGTGACCCAGTGCCATTGAAAGCCATGCATGCCCATGCCATCACGTTGCCTCCACCATGTTTTACAGAGGATGTGGTGTGCCTTGGATCATGTGCCGTTCCCTTTCTTCTCCAAACTTTTTTCTTCCCATCATTCTGGTACAGGTTGATCTTTGTCTCATCTGTCCATAGAATACTTTTCCAGAACTGAGCTGGCTTCTTGAGGTGTTTTTCAGCAAATTTAACTCTGGCCTGTCTATTTTTGGAATTGATGAATGGTTTGCATCTAGATGTGAACCCTTTGTATTTACTGTCATGGAGTCTTCTCTTTACTGTTGACTTAGAGACAGATACACCTACTTCACTGAGAGTGTTCTGGACTTCAGTTGATGTTGTGAACGGGTTCTTCTTCACCAAATAAAGTATGCGGCGATCATCCACCACTGTTGTCATCCGTGGACGCCCAGGCCTTTTAGAGTTCCGAAGCTCACCAGTCAATTCCTTTTTTCTCAGAATGTACCCAACTGTTGATTTTGCTACTCCAAGCATGTCTGCTATCTCTCTGATGGACTTTTTCTTTTTTTTCAGCCTCAGGATGTTCTGCTTCACCTCAATTGAGAGTTCCTTTGACCGCATGTTGTCTGGTCACAGCAACAGCTTCCAAATGCAAAACCACGCACCTGGAATCCACCCCTGACCTTTTAACTACTTCATTGATTACAGGTTAACGAGGGAGACGCCTTCAGAGTTAATTGCAGCCCTTAGAGTCCATTGTCCAATTACTTTTGGTCCCTTGAAAAAGAGGAGGCTATGCATTACAGAGCTATGATTCCTAAACCCTTTCTCCGATTTGGATGTGGAAACTCTCATATTGCAGCTGGGAGTGTGCACTTTCAGCCCATATTATATATATAATTGTATTTCTGAACGTGTTTTTGTAAACAGCTAAAATAACAAAACTTGTGTCACTGTCCAAATATTTCTGGCCCTAACTGTATATATATATATATATATTCTAACTATATATACACATATATATATGTGTGTGTATATATATATAAATATATATATAGTTAGCTATATCTATATCTATATATATATACATATATATATATATACACACACATTATATATATATATATATATATATATATAATGTGCATATATAATTAATATATATATATGCACACATATATATATGCAAATATATATATATATATATATAATCTAACTATATATATACACATATATATGTATATATATAGTTAGAATATATATATATGTGTGTGTGTGTGTGTGCATATATAAGATATAATATATATACACACACATATATATGTGTATATATAGTTAGAGTATATATATATATTTGCATATATGTGTATATATATATACATATATATATACATACACACAAATATATGCAAATATATATATACTCTAACTATATATACACATATATATGTGTGTGTGTATATATATATATATGCACACACACATATATATATATAATCTAACTATATATATATGTGCATCTATATATATATATATATATATATATATATATATACATGTGAAGTATGCCTAATCAAAGTTAATATATATATGTGCGTGTGTAATCCATATACCGTATATACTTGTGTATAAGCCGAGTTTTTCAGCCCAAAATTTGGGCTGAAAAGTCTCCCCCTCGGCTTATACACGGGTCTACATGGTAGGCTGCGTTGTGGAGGCTGGAGGAGGCGGGGGGAGGCTGCTGTATGAGCGGCCCCGTCACATGGGGCCGCTCATTATATATGCACTGCTTTTCCCTGTGAATCAGCGGCAGGGGGAAGCAGTGCATATATGCCCCCCAAATGCTGGCACTCTCCCCCCTTGTAAGGAGCCCCCTCCCCCCCCCCCCCCCGCTGCTTATCTTACCATCCCGGTCTTCTGCTCAGCGCCGCTCCTCGGTGCTCCGTCCTCGCTGCTCCCGTACTGCTACATCCGGGATCTCCGGCTGTCGCAGGCATATGACGTCATCGCGCGACGGCCGTGGATCCCGGATGTAGCAGGACGGGAGCAGCGAGGGCGGAGCACCGAGGAGCGGCGCTGAGCAGAAGACCGGGATGGTAAGAGAAGCAGCGGGGGGGTGCCCTTACAAGGGGGGCGAGTGCCAGCATTTGGGGGCTTCTGGGTACCCCCTGGGGGCTGCTGGGTACCCCCTGGTGGCTGCTGGATACCCCCTGGGGGCTGCTGGATACCCCCTGGGGGCTGCTGGGTACCCCAAGGGGGCTGCTGGGTACCCCCGGGGGCCTGCTGTATGTACCCCCGGGGGCCTGCTGTATGTACCCCCGGGGGCCTGCTGTTTGTACCCCCGGGGGCCTGCTGTTTGTACCCCCGGGGGCCTGCTGTATAAACCCCCGGGGGCCTGCTCTATATACTCCCGGGGGCCTGCTGTATATACCCCCGGGGGACTGCTGTATATACCCCTGGGGGCCTGCTGTATATACCCCTGGGGGCCTGCTGTATATACCCCTGGGGGCCTGCTGTATATACCCCTGGGGGCCTGCTGTATACCCCTGGGGGCCTGCTGTATACCCCTGGGGGCCTGCTGTATACGATACTACTGGGGCCTGTATACCACTAGGAGGGCCTGTATACCACACTGCTGGGGGCTGTATACCTCACTGCTGGGGGTTGTATACCTGTGCTGGAGTCCACCCTCGGCTTATACGTGAGTCAATAAGTTTTCCCACTTTTGGGGGCAAAAGTAGGGGGGTCGGCTTATACACGGGTCGGCTTATACACGAGTATATACGGTATATATGCGGATTACACACACATATGTATGTGCAGTTTTGGGAGGGAGGGGGGCGCCGGTACTCACCTTCCGAAGACGCCAATCGTTGCCTAGCGACGCTGGGACTCAGCGTCTGCTTCTCCCGCCGCACTGCACATACGCGGGCCCGAAATGACGCGGTCGCCGGCCTCACGTCATGAAGAGCGGGGCGGGAAGATTTGAATGGGCACCCCCGCTCTTCAAATGGATAATGCCGCCCATTAGGGCGTTAGGAACACTGCGAGGCGGGGGGAGCGCGGCCCTGGGGACACCGCCTTGCAGACAAGAACGCCCCACTGCCAAAGAAACTGTAAGTTTATAAAGTGTTTTATTCACCTTATATAAAGCCCTATTAGGACAGGCAGGGATGGTTAGGGAGCTAGTTAGGGTCTGTAGGGGCAGGTAGTGATAGGTTAGAGGCCATAGATTAGGTGACAGGTTCCCTTTAAGCTCCATCCCTTCGAAACCCTGCTGTTCGCCCAAACACTAGTTTTGTACAACAAATTGCATGCTGCATTTTCCTATTTTGCTCTTGCAAAAATTGGTGTTAAAACAAAATTTTTGTGTAAAAGTAAAATTTTTATTTTTTTCCTTCACATTTCCTTAGTTCCTGTGAAGCACCTGAAGGGTTAATAATCTTGTTGAATGTGGTTTTGAGCAGTTTGAAGGGTGCAGTTTTTAGATTTGTGTTACTGTCATATAGGCCTCTCAGTCCACTTTAAATATGATGTGATCCCTAAAAAATGGTTTTGTAGCAAAAATGAGAAATTATTGATGAAGTTTGAACCCTTCTAACTTCCTAAGAAAAAAAATTGTTTCCAAAATTGTTCTGATGTAAAGTAGACATGTGGGAAATGCTATTTATTAACTGTTGTGTGTGATATAATTCTCTGGTTTAAAGGCATAAAACCTTTAAAACTTTATACTTTGAAAATTGTCAAATTTATTTATTTTTCTTGCAAAATGTTTCATATTTTCATAAATAAATGCTAACAATGCCTTATAGACTAGACTTTTCCAAACACAGCAGTGCAAATTATGTTTTTGTTTTTTGGGATGCAGACAGTTTTTGGCTATAACAAGATGACTCGTGCCTACCCCCACAGCTGTGAACTATGCTGCCAAGTGGGCATGCATGGTTCACAGCTGAGGCAGCCACAAGTGTATGAAATGGGGATGGATGCAGACACTACTCACTCATGCCTCGTGCTCAGAAACGTATACACTAGCAAATAAAAATGGCAGCCTCAGAGGTTAAAGAAAACATGAATAAAAAACTGTTAGCCTAGTAAATTTCATGTTGTTGTAACATAATCTATTATTAATACAAATGGTTTTTTGCCCTTCTGAGTCCGCTACACGCTGCGAGTCAGTGGTCATGTGGATACCCGAAGCATTGGCCGCGCAGCGGCCATTGCGAGCAGTTCTAAGGCGACTCGCTATGCCGCGCAGCGGGCATGGCGAGTCGCCTTAGCAGCGCGAAGCATTGGCCGCGAAGTGGCCATTGCGAGCAGTTCTAAGGCGACTCGCTATGCCCGCGCAGCGGGCATGGCGAGTCGCCTTAGCAGCGCGAAGCATTGGCCGCGAAGCGGCCATTGCGAGTCAGAGACTCGCTCTGCTAGAATCCCATGCATGTGCATCGGGCACCCAGCTAGTTTTATATAATTAGTTGATGACAAAAATATAAAAATTGTGTCACATTTCCTTTAAGTAGCAAAATGATTAAGTTTTTAAAGTTAGTTTGTTGCATCCACGTAATAGCAATATATGTGTTGTAATCCCAGGTATTCTGTACAACATATTGCAATCTTAAAAAATCAACTGATATAATAATAACTTGTGATGAACTACAAAGTTAAAGTTGAGAAATGAAAAATAATGTTATATCAGTTTATTATGTGAGCAGTAGAGATATACGTGTGAACATGTCAGCGGCTCATGTCAGCGCCCTACTAACAAAAGAGCAGAGTGGCATCAAGATGGTTCAGTGGTTAACACCTCTCCCTTAAAATTAAGTGTTTAAGTTCCGTTCTCACGTTTTTTTTTGTCTTTTTCTTCTCAGTCATACATATCTGATGGTAATAACGATGAGCCACAGTCACCACCCTCTGAGGTTTAACTTTGGCCAAATAGCAGATAACTTTCCATATAGATCTAAATATGATAATGGGATTTTATTCAGTAGCACGTTAAGCAGGGGACAGGGTCATTTTTGAGCGTAAAACTATGTCAAGCGTCATTCTATATGAGAAGTGATATGTCCTCAAGTGAATGCAATGGAATGTGTTAAAATTAGAGGGAATATATACAATATATGTATTAACACTAAGCCTTGTCACTTAGAAGAATAAAATGAGTTTTGACTATCATTGCTTACTTTCATTGCAGAAGCCCTTATAGGTAGAAATGGGCGAACTCGACGATGTTTGTGTACAGACGATCCGGACAGCCTTTTTTTTTTGTATAGTCCGGGTTCAGGACCAGACTTGACACCTACACTTAAGCCTGGAGCCGGACCTTTAAGTTATAAAATGGTGGCTGGGCGGGCGCTGTAAAAATAAGCAAAACATTGATTAAACAGCAGCATTATACTTGGGGTGGAATCACACTATCCTACTTAAATGCGAGTCTCTCAGACGAGACTCAGATCAGTGACCCTGAACGGCCTCTCCTTCTCTGGACCGTAGTGTGATGCTGCACAAAAACATAAGCAGCTGACTATCCCGTCCAGAGAGGGAGAGGCCATTCAGGGTCACTGATCCGAGTCTCGTCTGAGAGACTCGCATGTAAGTAGGTTAGTGTGTTTCCAGCCTTACCAAGTCTCCAGTGGCTGCATGCACACTACTTCTGATCCAGCTGATTAACTACATCTTTATTCACTGCACTGGCTCCAGTAGCTAGTCACAAACGCCCACTCTCTGATTGGCTGTTGCGCCCCTCACCCACCCCATTGTGCACCGTCACAATGTTGGTGTTTGTGATCAGTTGCCATAAGCAACACACCTGACGTCATAGTAATGTAAAAATAAATGTATTGAAAAAAGTGACGTAGGCTTCCTGTATTTTTTATTTTCAGCGCAGGTAAAGCAGCCATTGGTGGCAGCTATTGGCTGCCACCCTCAGCTGCCTGGCTTTAGCTTGGCTGACATCAAAAATACAGGGAGGCTCATTATTATTTTTTTTTAATTATTTAAATAAATAATAAAAAAAGAATGTGTGGGCCATGCCCTATTTTTGATTGCTAGCTAAGGTAAAATCCAAGCTGGGGGCTGCTATTTTCAGCGTGGTGAGGCCCATAGTTTTAGGACCCCCATCCAGGCTATAGAATAGCAGCCACAGCTGCCCCAAAAATGTTTGCATTCATTAGAAGTGCCAATTCCTGGCAGTTTTCCCGACTCTTCCCGATGCCCTAGTGAAGTGGCATTGGGATGATAGAAGGGGTTAATTATAGCTGAGTATGAACAGCTTTTCATTAAGCCCAGATTAATCATTTCCAATTTTCTGAGTCCCTCCCATTATCAATTCTGTGAGTAAATACCATGTTATCCTGAAAATAAGACAGCCCCCAAAAATGAAACCTAGTAGGGGGTTTGCAGAACTGCTAAATATAAAGTCTCCCCCAAAAATAAAAACCTATCAAAGTTTTTTGTTTTTTTTTAAGCATGCCCGCCTAACACTGCATGCAGCTGTGACTATACTGTATTTACTTCAGCACGCCCGCCACTAGTGACCCCTGCTGTATTTATTCCGGCAGTGTGTTGAGCTCTCTGTCTCCGCTGCTGTAGAGGTACGGTAAACCGCCGGCCTATCCGAGGCCAGCAGCTAATGTCGGCGCAAGATGTTACATGCGGGCCTCTGATAGGTGGTTTACTGTACATCTATGGCAGCTGAGCCAGAGAGTGCAGAGCGGCACCAGAATACTGTACCATACAGCTTGCACTGGAGGGCCAGTGAGAAAATTGTGTGTGAGCTTTTCTTTTCCAGGTACCGTAAGGAGATATTGGGGCTGAAAGGGATGATGGGTTATTGGGGCTGCAAAGAGGCTGATAGAGATATTGGGCGCTGCATGGTGATGATGGGGATATTGGGGGCTGCTAGGGGATTATGGGGATATTGAGAGCTGCATGGGATATTGGGGGCTGCATGGGGATGGTAGGGGCTGCAAGGGAATGATGGGGAGATTGGGGGCTGCGTAGGGATATTGGGCACATTGGCGGCTGCAAGGCGATGATGAAGATATTGGGGGCTGCAAGGCGATGATAGAGATATTGGGGGCTGCATGGGTGATGTTGGGGATATTGGAGGTTGCATGGGGATATTGGGGGCTGCAAGGAGTTGATGGGGATATTGGGGCATGCATGAGGATATTGGGGGCTGCAAGGGATGATTGGAATATTGAGAGCTGCATGGGGATATTCGGGGCTGCATGGGGATGATAGGGCTGCAAGGGATGATGGGGATATTAGGGGCTGCATGGGGATGATGGGACTGCATTTGGATGATGGGGATATTGGGTGTTGCATGGGGATATTGGGGGCTGCAAGGTGATGATGGAGATATTGGGGGCTGCATGGTGGTGATGGGGATATTGGGGCTGCATGGGGATATTGGGGGCTGCAAGGGAATGATTGGGATATTGAGAGCTGGATGGGGATTATGGGGCTGTAATTAAATAATGGTGATATTGGGGGCTGCATGGGGATATTGGGTATATTGGGGGCCACAAGTGGATGATGGGGATAATGGGGGCTGCATGGGGATGATGGAGATATTGGGGGATGATGGGGATCATGGAAAAATAAGACATCCTCTGAAAATAATACCTAGTGCATCTTGGGGAGCAAAAATGAATATAAGACTGTCTTATTTTCAGGGAAACAGGGTAGTTAAAAATGCAACACTGAGAAAAATGCTTTATTTGACATAAATCACACAGACAACTCTCATTTTCCCATTTATTATCCCTATACATACCCTCCGACCAGTGGCGTAACTTCAGACCCAGGGGCCCTGATGCGAAAGCTTCCATAGGGCCCCCAATTATTGCAAATCTTTAATAGCATTAGTCTTTTTCTATAGGCCAAAGGGACTTTTGGGGCCCCTTAGGCTCCAGGGCCCGGGTGCGATCGCAACCCCTGCACCTATTGTAGTTACGCCCCTGCCTCCGACGATAATCTTCAATGGTGGTCCCACAAAGCACATGATCTTGGCTCTGCTTCATTCAGGGACTGCATTGATTAAACTAGCGTCCTCTCGTTGCAGTCTCTGCGATCACACTAATCAATGAAAAGATCAAAGAGCAAAATAGAGTGCTGATTACTTGCTTGATTCTGCAATCACACTGACTGCTCAGTGACTCAGCGACTGGTATCACAGCTTCCGGAGGGATGCCTGCAGCAGTCAGAGAACACAGGTTACCCTGCTGCCTGATTGCAGGACAGCTGTGCTGTCATGTCCCACAATCCGGCCACGGGGTCACCTGAGTTCACTGAGTACCATGGGGAGGGATCAATGAGTGATATCTCGCTCCCCAGGCAGTCAGTGTGATCGCATAATAACTTAGGCGCACAAAAATGCAAAAATTAATTCTTGGTCATAAAAAAATATATTTATTCAGGGTTTAAACAGTATCAATTCATCACCAATCAATAGATGTTTCGGCTCAAGGAGCTTTAAATGGTAGGACTGATTCTTTATATTGTAAATCCAGGATGACATCAGGTAGCACTAACAGAATGGTCAGCGCATTCTATAAGTGACAAAATAGGAAGTGAGACATTGAATGCTTTGCAAGATGTAGGAGGCAGGTATGGGAGGCAACTAGCTTAGAATAAAGGAAACAGTGTATCAAATTTGTTGGATAAACTGCACCATTAAGACAAGACTTAATGGTGTAAGTGAAGTCGGATACCCTGTGGTGGAAATTATTAGTAATAAAGAATGAGCAAATAATAATGTATAGGAGGGAGCTCCACATTAATAAGAGTAAAAAATTTCCAGTTAAGGAAAAATATATGACCTGGGTGACATACCTTACTTGCCTGGCACTTGAACATGCCACGGACCCCGGCCTCAAGTCTTAGTAACTGGATTCCTTGCTCTCACATAGAGTTCTACATAGAGGGAACCCATACAACCCAGGTCATATATTTCTCCTTAACTGTAATATTTACAGGGGCGGGGCTAAATTGCGTCATACCGGAGCCCCGCCCCTTTCATGACGCGGCCAGGCTGTTAGCAAGGTAGCAAGCTGAGAGGGGCGTGCATAATTATAAGGCAGCAGCAGACAGGCACACCTATTTGCGGCTTCCTCAGAAAGAGAGAACTCACACAGGACAAATAAATATTACATTTTCTCTACTTTACAAAATCGATTTTTTTCTGCAAAATGGATGGCTAGAAATGATAAGAGGGGGTGCAGGGACAGGTCTAAAGACGTGGGGGGGGGCCAGTTTGTGGGTTTAGGATCACTTTAAGTTAATGGTAAATAAGACAACCACATTGAAAAAATCATTCTATTATAACAAAAAACACAAACAAATATTTGGATTCCATTTTTATTACTCCCACATTCCCTCCTACATAGTCCACAACAATGGTCCCCCAGGACAAAGGGTCCTTTTGCTGCAGTCTCTGGAGTCACACTGATGCTACACTGTATGGCAATGATCTGCCATACAGTGCAGCTGTCATTGCTGCAAACCCAAGTCTCAGAGATCACATGATCTCTGAGGCTTGGGTCAGGTTACCAGATGTCGCCATGGCAACCTCGGATTACCATGGTGATCGGCCCATCACAATTACATTATGATGGGCCGATCACCTTGGGGAGAGGTGAGTGGCCCTGCGCTCCCTGTCCCCGGACCCTAAGTGCTGTGATCGTAAGATCATAACACTTAGGAGGCAACACAGAGCCAGGGACAGCGATCATACATCGCTGTCCCTGGCTGTCAGATCTGTCATCATCAGCCTCATCTCCATGTAGATGAGGCTGAGAGAAGAGAGCACAGTCGGCGGTCGGGCAGCACAGGTTGGAGGAGAGCGGGCACCGGAGAAGACAGCGGAGGGGCAGTGGAAGGAGGTTAGCGATGGGAGGAAAGTCGGGAGGAGAGTGAGGAGAGACCAGGGAATGGAAGGAGGAGAGCGGGAAGTGGAAGGAGGAGACCGGGGACCAGGCACAGGCAGGGGATGAATGCAGAAGCCGGGCACAGCTGACAGCCTGGCTTCTGCAGCAATCCCGCAGGGAAGTGCTCATATTCAGCACTTTTCTGCGCGATCATAATGTGATCGGTCAGTCAAATTGACTGACCGATCACTTCGCTCTGAATATGGGGACCAATAACAAGGGTCTCCACACCTCTTCCCCTGACCCTTAGCTGTCACTGACAGCTGTCAGAATTGAACTGTCACTGTTTGTTTACATGCAGTGACAGTTCAAATCCATGACGAGTTTAGCCATCATGGCGCTGGAACTGACATCTTTTCATGACGTCTAAGCTCGTCATTGTTCGTAATGGTGTTAAATTTTACTTCTGAGCACCAACTGATACAGTGAGCCATACTTATTCTTTAGTGTGATTGCAGAGTGTGCAGCGAGAGGACGCTTGTTCCATCACTGCAGTCTCTGGATGTAGCACAGCAGGATTGTGTGCTCCGTGGGATCATTGTTGTGGATTATCGTCGAGGGGATGTTTGGGGTTAATAAATGAGAAAATGAGGGTTAAAGCACCAGGAACTGGTGCTTCTAATGAATGTGCGAATATTTGGGGCGGCTGCAAGCTGCTATGCTGTAGACTGGGGGTACCCAATAACTATGGGTCTCACCAGGCTGGGAATAGCATCCCCATGCTACCTGGCTTTTACCTTGCCTGGCAACCAAAATATATATATATATATTTTAATTATTTAAATAATTAAAAAACAAAAAAAGGGCTCCCCAGTGTTTTGTTTTTGATTGTCAGCCAAGGTAAAGCCAGGCAGATGGGGGTTGTACCCATAGCTGTCCTCTTTATTTGTGCTGAGAATCAAAAACACAGCAAAGCCCTATGTCATTTTTTTTTAATTATTTATTTATTTTTACACTACTATGACGGTAGATCTATTGCCTATGGCAACCAATCATAGACAGCGGCACAGTGGGTGAGATGTGCAACATCTAATCACAGACGCTGTCACAGAGAAATGGCATCTGTGATTGGTTGTTGAAGCCAGTACAGTGAATAAAGATGGGATTAATGAGTGGAAGTAGTGTGCTTGCAGGCGTCAGAGACTCTGTATGTACAGTCATGGCCAAAAGTTTTGAGAATGACACCAAAATTATATTTTCACATGATCTGCTGCCCTCTAGTTTTTATTTGTATTTGTCTGATGTTTATATCACATACAGAAATATAATTGCAATTATATTATGAGTACCAAAAGGTTATATTGACAGTTAGAATGAGTTAATGCAGCAAGGCAATATTTGCAGTGTTGACCCTTCTTCTTCAGGACCTCTGCAATTCTCCCTGGCATGCTCTCAATCAACTTCTGGACCAAATCCTGACTGATAGCAGTCCATTCTTGTAAAATCAATGCTTGCATTTTGGCAGAATTTGTTGGTTTTTGTTTGTCCACCCGTCTCTTGATGATTGACCACAAGTTCTCAATGGGATTAAGTTCTGGGGCGTTTCCAGGCCATGGACCCAAAATCTCTGTTTTGTTTCCTGAGCCATTTAGTTATCACCTTTGCTTTATGGCAAGGTGCTCCATCATGCTGGAAAAGGCATTGTTGGGCGCCAAACTGCTCTTGGACGGTTGGGAGAAGTTGCTCTTGGAGGACATTCTGGTACCATTCTTTATTCATGGCTGTGTTTTTAGGCAAGACTGTGAGTGAACCGATTCCCTTGGCTGAGAAGCAACCCCACACATGAATGGTTTCAGGATGCTTTACAGTTGGCATGAGACAAGACTGGTGGTAGCACTCACCTCTTCTTCTCCGAATAAGCTGTTTTCCAGATGTCCCAAATAATCGAAAAGGGGATTCATCAGAGAAAATGACTTTACCCCAGTCCTCAGCAGTCCACTCCCTGTACCTTTTGCAGAATATCAGTCGGTCCCTGATGTTTTTTCTGGAGAGAAGTGGCTTCTTTACTGCCCTCCTTGAAACCAGGTCTTGCTCAAAGAGTCTCCGCCTCACAGTGTGTGCAGAAGCACTCACACCAGTCTGCTGCCATTCCTGAGCAAGCTTGGCATTGCTGGTAGTCCGATCCCGCAGCTGAAACACTTTTAAGATACGGTCCTGGCGCTTGCTGGTCTTTCTTGGGCACCCTGGAGCCTTTTTGACAACAATGGAAGCTCTCTCCTTGAAGTTTTTGATGATGCGATAGATTGTTGACTGAGGTGCAATCTTTCTAGCTGCGATACTCTTCCCTGTTAGGCCATTTTTGTGCAGTGCAATGATGGCTGCACGTGTTTCTTTAGAGATAACCATGGTTAACTGAAGAGAAACAATGATACCAAGCACCAGCCTCCTTTTAAAGTGTCCAGTGATGTCATTCTTACTTAATCATGACTGATTGTACGCCAGCCCTGTCCTCATCAACACCCACACCTGTGTTAATGGAACAATCACTAAAATGATGTTAGCTGCTCCTTTTAAGGCAGGACTGCAATGATGTTGAAATGTGTTTTGGGGGTTAAAGTTCATTTTCTAGGCAAATATTGACTTTGCAAGTAATTGCTGTTAAGCGGATCACTCTTTATGACACTCTGGAGTATATGCAAATTGCCATTAGAAAAACTGAAGCAGTAGACTTTGTTAAAATTAATATTTGTATCATTCTCAAAACTTTTGGCCATGACTGTATATCGCTGATGTTTAATCATCATTTTTACAGCCCTCCCAGCCAAACTCGAACCACAACACGGACTTATTCGGGGTCCGTGCCCAAATGAATGCACCTGAATGGCTTCTAAGGCTCATTATGAAGAGATTCTGACTTCAATGTGCATTATGTTTTAGGATAATATTAAGTGCAATACCTTGATGGTATAGACTATGGAAAAATAAACAGCAATTGCATTTTTGGAAAGCAGTTATGTCCTGTATAATGGGACTGCTAACAAAGGAGAACGTCTGCTATGAATAATGGTAACCTGTAAAAGTTTATTTTTTCTTTTCCGGCACAAAATTAAAAAGAATCTGGCTTCCCTATACCTCCGTATTGCCTATATTTTCATATTTGTTTTAGATTGCCTTCAGTCTCATGCAACCATTTTTGTTGTTTGTTGTCTACATCCTGAACTTTCTGCCACCCTTCCCTTTATGCCTCTAGACTACATTGCCGATTGCCCAAATGGCAGAGCTCAATTTGTCTCACTCTTAATGCCTGCCAACTCCACATGGAAATTACCATCCTGACCATTCTATACAGTCTCAATATGGATAAATTGCTTCATTCGCTTTCTCCTTTTTAAGATTACATCCATTTCACCTGTTACCTTATGTACTTCCCTGAGAGTCTCCTACAGTCATTAAGGTTGCATGTGCTGACATAGGCTAGCTCAGTGTACAGCAGGGGAGCAATGAGTATATAATATAGTGCGATCTACACCTATTGTTGGAGTTCTTTAAGCACAGAACTGTGAAATGCAGGGTAGGAGTGTGATCTACACTGCATTTGACAGTTCTGTGCGTGCAGAACTTTCAGAATAGGCGTAGATCGTACTTGTGTTCTGTCCTCACTAAATGGGCCGGGGCTCATGTAGCTATACAGACAGGTAAACTTTTGCACCGAGGTCCAATAAGGAGATTGTGGTTGAATCTGTGTTTTTATTGAACGCAACAGTACATTGGCGGCGTAAAACTAGAATACAAACAATCAGTGGATGGTAAAGCAGAATACACATTATACATGGTTATACAATATGCATGAATGTTTACAAACTAGTAACTGACCTTAGGGCACTACTGACTAACCTAGGCTAACATTAAAACAGAAAACAGCTACAGAAAGCATGGCTACATATCGGCAATATAATCTCGTGGGGACAGTAGTAGAGATGTCTTCTCTTGGATGGAAGGGTGAAGGGAATGGAGGGCTGAGCTACCAGAATGCATTGCGAGGGGAGGGAGAATCGGATATGGAAAAATAAAAATAGAACTGCAAACATGACATTTTCCACTAGAGGGAGCCAAATCATTACAAATGAAAGGTCTGTTACCTCACTGGAATGTACAATTAAGATTTCTACATTCTACTATTGAATGTCCATATGGTATTACTATTACAGAGCTCAGTAAATAAAACAGATTAAGTGCCTAGAGGCAGAACAATGCCGCATTTGACAGTTCTGTGCGTAACAGTCTCGCTCTTCCGGAAATAGCCGACAGGACTTCAAACTCTGATTGTAATAAAGTAGGGGTATATAATCACTCGTGCAGCCCTTGCCCAGGTGCCCACATAGTATAAGTATGTACACAATAAATTTTATCAATATTTCTGAATAATAACATAAGGCACAAGCCTTTTTTTGAGGCAGGGGTAAATGTTTCTGAGGTGCATGAAGTATTCTGGGCATGCTCAGTGGGGTGAAACAGAACCGGGTGGACGGATTAGTACACCATTGGACCCCTTTTTATTTTTTGACGGATTTGGAGGCATCCAGAGGCATTAGTATTGTAGAGGAACACCAAAAACGCAACATGGTTCGGCCAGTGAGGGTGACAAAAAAACTGATGTGGCAGGATCAGGATGAATCCTGATGCCACTGCATGCACCTGTGGCCCCATTTTAAGTATCGGCATCAGGATGTTCAGGATGTGGACGGATATGGAAGCAAGACAACAAACTGCAAGTGTGAAACCACCCTTAAAGGGAACCAACCACCCCAAATGACCCCCCCGGACTATTAATATCGTTCCCTACACCCAGCACATACATGTGCTGCAAGGTTTTTAGCTAAAAAACTGTTTTTTAAAAGTGAAGATAATGCTTTATAAAGATTATAAGGAAGCGACGGTGGGCGTTACTTAGCTGTGGCTAAAGCCGAGTTCCAGCTGCCAGTCATCCTACTCTCTCCCCTCGCAGCATTGAAGTTCAGCCCTTTCTTGTCGTCACAGCCTGGTGCATGGGATCGCATGCCCGTGCACACGTCATCAGCTACAGTCGGGTAGCAAGCGCGCGCTCTGACTTCCTGCGCTCGGCTGTGGAAGTCAGAGCGCGCGCTCGCTACCCGGCTGTAGCTGATGACGTGTGCACGGGCATGCGATCCCGTGCACCAGGCTGTGACGACAAGAAAGGGCTGAACTTCAATGCTGCGAGGGGAGAGAGGAGGATGACTGGCAGCTGGAACTCGGCTTTAGCCACAGCTAAGTCACGCCCACCCGTCGCTTCCTTATAATCTTTATAAAGCATTATCTTCACTTTTAAAAACAGGTTTTTTAGCTAAAAACCTTGCAGCACATGTATGTGCTGGGTGTAGGGAACGATATTAATAGTCCGGGGGGGTCATTTGGGGTGGTTGGTTCCCTTTAAATTATAAAGTTTCCTGTGGCACGGTATACATAGGGACTAGAGATGAATGGATTGATTCATAGGAATCTTGTCCAGCATCCAGTCAGTGGTTCCTGGCAGCTGGAATGGAGATCTGCAAATTCCTTACCTTTCTGCATACCCCGCACGGCTTTTCGATCATCCATGACTGGTGTGACATCATCTGTGCATCATGCTCATCTTGAGTTAGGACCTATGGATTTATTTTTTATTCATTAAAGGAAACCAACCACCCCAAATGACCCCCGGGACTGTTAATATGTGTCCCTACACCCTGCAGACACATATGGGGCAATCGTTTTTGCTAAAAAAACGGATTTGTAAAAGCTAAGATATAGCTTTATAAACTTTTAAAAATCTTGCCGACTGGGCGTTATCTAGCTGCCGGGGGGGTGGGTGGGGGGGGTGGAGCGCTGCGCAATATGTACAACCTGGTCCGGTGCCGTCCCTGCACTCCTGTCCGGTGCTGTCTCCCCGCTGCTCTCTCCGGTGCTGTGCCCGCTGGTGTCCTCCTGTCATGGTCTCCATGCTGTGCCCCAGGCCGGTAACATGATTATCGGTGCGGGCTCCAGGCAATGGGGAAGCTTCCTGCTTCCTTCTGCCCATCCCAGCCCAGGTCAGCCCTGCACCAATGAGAACGCAGGGCCATTGTGTCATGTGATCGCCGCTGTGAGCCAATCACAGCGCAGGGGCGGTTACATGACATCACTGGCCCTACGTTCTCATTGGTGCAGGGCTGACCTGGGCGGGGATGGGCAGGAGGAAGCAGGAAGCTTCCCCATTGCCCGGAGCCCGCACCGATAATCATGTTACCTTCCTGGGACACAGCATGGAGACCATGACAGGAGGACACCAGCGGGCACAGCACCGGAGAGAGCAGCGGGAAGACAGCACCGGACAGGAGTGCAGGGACGGCACCGGACCAGGTTGTACATATTGCGCAGCGCTCCACCCCCCACACCCCCCCGGCAGCTAGATAACGCCCAGTCGGCAAGGTTTTTAAAAGTTTATAAAGCTATATCTTAGCTTTTACAAATCCGTTTTTTTAGCAAAAACGATTGCCCCATATGTGTCTGCAGGGTGTAGGGACACATATTAACAGTTCGGGGGGTCATATGGGGTGGTTGGTTCCCTTTAATTTCGTGGTTGTAGCAGCCATAACTTTCTCATCTTGATGTAAGTTATAAGATATCTGGCTTTTTTTGTTTCTGTAAGGTAATGTTCATACATTACATAAATATTGTGTTTTGTTTTTTATTTTTTTTTGCAGGTTGGCACCAAACTACGCAATAGCAGTATTTTCTAATTATTGTACTTTTTCCTCACATTTTATGCCTGTTACTTTATTTGATACATTTTTGGTGCAGATGTTAATATGGATTTTTAATGTGTTATTTATAGTACAGAAAAGCTTTGATCCTTTACTTAAAAAAGTAACTACAGTTTTTTACATGCATTTTTTTAGACTTCACAGAGATATAAAGCACCAAAACAGCAAAGTTCTGCAGCGTCTTTAGATGCACTGTGGGCGCAGTTTTCATGAAATCACATCTACAATGATACCTCGATTTTCATCGACTTTGGATATCGTCAGTTTCGGTTTTCGTTGATTTTTTCAATGAAAATCGTGCCACTCTTTTCGTCGATGCCTCGGTTTTTGTCGGTTATCGTCCATACGTCGCTGCTAATTTTGCCTTAAAAAATGTGATTCCCCTTCCAAAAAATAAGATGTGCATCCCTCTCTCCCTCCTCGGCGTGTTCCATACACCAACATGAGCTTTAAAAAAAAAAATCATATTAAATGTATTAAATGTTTTTTTTTCTTTAAATTAGTGTTTCATATTCCTTTTACAGTCATTTTTGAGTGATTCTAGCATTAACCACTATCTTTATTCACTATAAAATGTGTTCTTTTGTAGGTCTTTTTCAGTGTCTCGAACCAATTAATTAATTTTACATTGTTTCCTATGGAAATCGCTGCCTCGGTTATCGTTGGTATTGGCGATAGTTTTCGGACAAATTATCGAAAAAAGAGGTATCGCTGTACTTTATTTGGGTAGTAAAACACAGCAATATTTCTGTGGAAAAAAACAGTAGAAAAAATATAGCGTTTGCGCTACCTGTGAACACGGACTAAATATCCAAGCAAATTGCAGGTGATTTCCTGAAATCTCCTTAGATTTGGCTAAAGAGACCTCTGTACTGTGTGGCTTTGGCGCTTTTCTCCTCTATTGGCTTCTTTGTGAAGCCCGAAAAAGAAAATTAAAATGCTGTTTCATTTCTAAGCACAGAATCAAAGATTTTCTGTAGTATTAAATATACATTTAAAATGCAGATTCATATCGATGCTAAAAACGCATCAAACAAAGGGGAAAATACATAAAAGAAATGGAGCAAACTCAATCATCATATAAGATTGTTATTGCACGGTGGTGCTGACTCTTCCAGAAAACATTAATAAAAAAACAGCAGTAGAAAAAGGCGCAGCATATATGCCACATGTGAACAGGGCCTCAGTGTTACATTTTTATTACTTTTTTATGGATTTAATAGAAAAAAATAATAGAAAAATAATGTCTCAACATTTTAATTTAATACCATTTAGCGATCACCAAAAATGAGATCTGTGGTGTGGTTCGTTACAATTACAGTGATACCAAATATGTCCATGTTATTTGCTGATTTGTTATATTTATAATTTCTTTAAAAAAAAAAGTATTACAAATTTCTTTAACTTTTATCATTTTTTAGTAATTTTATGGGAAGAAAAAAAAAATGTGTTTACTTCTATAATACAGGGACATAGAGATACATTGTACATTTCACGTATTTTTATGTACTAGTATAATCCTGTGGAGTCAGAGCTTAAAATGCAGATCAAGTATACAAAATTCTCCCAGTGTCTCCTAGCTGATGTCAATTAAAGAAAAAGTTATATGTTGTAAATTTGTAAGAATAAAAAAAATCAGACTTATTCTTTACTCTCTTGGAAATACATAGAAATATACTGCCATGTACAAATGTATCTCTATGTACCAGTATGATCTGCTTCAAGGTTCACTGCCTTCAACGCAGTTCAAGTATACTAAATTCTCCCATCTACATCAGTGTGGGCTACTGCTCATAGCAGCTTGTGGTCATGGAGGTCATGAGTTGTAATCTTGGGGAGATCAGAGAAGAGAATTATGTATTTATTTATGTGTGTGTAGAGAGATGCCCCCCCCCACCCCTTGGGGAGGAGGAGCTAAGCTGCAAACAAAGTGAGAGTGAGTGCCACGAAAGAACCACTGGCATTCACATTGGGACAGTCAGGAGCTATGCTACTACTGAAGTATCAGAATTATTCAACTCCTTCAAGCCAAGAGTTTTTGGCCCAATTTATCAGTGTGTTAACACACTAGTTTCATTAGTCAGAATAGATGAAGCTAGGGATGAGAGATGGTATAGACATGCACCCTTCAAATTCTTCAATAGTGATGATGTTTTTTACATCAGAAATGTTACTTCAGTTAATGACTCGAGTAGCATTTCTGGTAAGGCATGAGGAGGTCCACACCACTGTGATGTAACTAAAAAGCATACACTTAATAAATTAATGAATTCAGTAAATCTATCTCTAAAATATTTATTAAGTATAACGCCAGTCTTAAACAGGTGGTCCAAAGTAATTTCCTCTTCAGTCTCTAGTGCTCTAATCTAAACTATTTTCTAATATTCGTAAAGAGGACCGATCACCCCCTGGTGCTTTAAGGGTGGTTTCACAATTGCAGTTTGTTGTCTTGCGTCCATATCCGTCCACATCCTGATCATCCTGATGCCTATACTTAAAATGGGGCCACAGGTGCATGCAGTGGATCCTGCCACATCACCGAACCATGTTGCGTTTTTGGTGTTCCTCTACATTCCTAATGCCTCTGGATGCCTCCAAATCTGTCAAAAAATAGAATGGGGTCCAATGGTGGACTAATCCGTCCACCCGGTTCTGTTTCACCCCACTGAGTATTTAGGGAAGGTGTCACCCATGTCTCTACCCGGCCTGCAACCTATAAAATAACTTTAGAAGTTTTCAGTTAAGAAGTCCAGAGGGAGTTTACTTATCTCGCTCTCCTCGCTGCTCAGATTATCCTCCCGCCCCTACACCACTGTGCCGCCTCCCTGCCTGCTGATACCGCCCATTTTTGTGACAACAGCAGCAGAACCCGCCCTGCTGTATGCATACAGCATAATCTTTATCGGGGCAGACTGCTGCTGACGTTGCAAAAAAAAAGCGGTATCAGCAGCCGGGACCCTCTCCTAACTATTCCTCGCTGTGCACCTGCGTGAATTGAGACACTGACACGCATGCAAGAAGGGGGCCACACCCAGGCAGGAAGCGAAACAGAGAGGCAGGAGGTGGCACACAGAGGCAGGGGGTGGGAGGACCATCTGAGCAGCGAGGAGAGTGAGATAAGTGAACTCCCTCCAGACTTCTTAACTGAAAACTTCCCAGCAAGCTGTTCAACATGCACAATGATATTGCTGATCTGAACTGGCAACAGACAGTGCACTAACAAGCCAAAAACAGAGCATACTGTCAGAATACTCAGCGTGCAGGAACCAGTGATGTCACTTGCGGGTGTGCAGCACTGGTCTCTGCATGCCAGGTACTCTGACAATGTGCTCTCATACCAGCTTGTTACTGCTGATCTGAGTTGGCAAAAAAAAAAAGCATGCTGGGGGGGCGTGTCTGGATCTGCATGGAAGCAGACGTCTGAGCCTAGAGCTCCTGCTCCCAAGAGCATATAAAAGCATTAAATTAGCCCCTGGGAACCGGAGATGGGCGAAAGAAAGCCCATAAGACTCCCAGAGAAGCGTAGCCAAAGGAATCAGGCACCCTGGACTCCTATTGCATTCCTACCAACGGAGCACCGGCTCCTGCGGTGACTTAGCGGAGGGAACCGGGAGCCGCCGGAGCACAGCCCACACAGCTCACTCCGCACGCAGTTTCCACTAAGGCACCAAGCGGTGAGTCAGTGCCGCAGGTGCAATGCACTCCCCGCCGGCCCGCAGCTAATACAAGGTCTGAGGGACCGGAGGAGGGGTGGCGGGCCTTGGACACCGGCGTACAACACAAGATGGCGGCCGGTAGCGAGGCCCCTTCTCCCTTCCAGAGCTTTCCCGCGCTGGGAGACCTGGAGGAGGGAGAGGAGCTTGTGATGATTGACAGGTCCCCTGAGGAGGGGACGGGGCTTCAAGCAGCTGCAGGAATGCCAGTCCCCTTAGCTGAAACGCTGCTATGGTCAGGGCTTGCACCAGGAGACCCCTCACCTGACCTCCACAGATACTATACTCCAGTATTGACCCCAATAAAACTACAATATGAGCCATAAGTGATGGGAGCCTCATAATAAGTGATGCGGAGGGAAGAGGGGTCGCATGCCCCAGCTCATCTTCCCTTCCATCAGAGATTACAATGGCTCTTACTAGGGAGCTTGTGTCTCTGGCAGAGAAGAATGTGCAGAGCCCAGTCAGGGCTGTTCAGGACAGGGGACCCCCCGACATAGGAACCATACAGAGGGACCCTACATATGATAGGATGGGGACATGTGGAGCTCTACTGGAGCAGGCGACAACTGGGCAACCCAGGCTCTGGATGAACCCAGTCACCCCCAGAGATCATCGCGGCCCCCAAAGCAAGCCCAGCAGACCCGTAAAATCTCCATAGAATCCAGAGAGCTAACTGGTGGCTCTGAGACCCTATCTCTTGACACGAGAAGAGACCCAATGGGCCGGGACCCTGATCTGCCTCGTCTTACACAGGAATCTATCTACCCTCCCTCGCCGCCTCCTCACGATTGGAGGCAGTATGTACGACAGCTGCCGACTAAGCAAGACTTCAAATTGCTGGTAGCAGAGATCAAAGATACCTGTTGATCAGAAATGGCGGCAGTAAGGAGGGAAGTGGTCGCTTTGACTCAGAGGGTCCATCAGCTGGAGGAGGATCACAACCAAGCCAGAGCGGTGATACGGAACCTTCAGTCCCAAACCACTGCTCAGGCCGCCATTATAAGAGATCTCCAGAGGCACGTAGAAGACTTGGATAATAGGGGCCGACGTCACAACATTAGGGTCAGAGGGATCCCCGAGACGAGAGACACGGAGGATGTAGCGTGCACCCTGCAAAAAGTTTTTAACACAATATTACGCCGCCCGATGGATCATCCAATTCAAATGGACAGAGCCCATAGAGCCCTGAAGCCAAAAAACTTAACAGGAAACCCCAGGGACATCATCTGCCGTATTACGGACTTCCTTTAATAGAAGACATCATGACAAAAGCAAGACGGATCAAGCAGATCACCCATAACAACGCAAAAATACAGCTCTTCCAGGACCTCTCGTGGATCACCTTACAGCAAAGGAAAGCCTTGAAACCACTGTTACACATTTTGCAAGATAATCAACTACTCTATAGATGGGGCTTTCCTTTCAGCCTTTCGGCTAAGAGGGGGGACCGAGTAGCCACCCTGCGGAACCCGGAGGATTTGGAGTCCTTCTGCCGTGTGTTGACCATCGAACAGACGGATTTGCCTGATTGGTCCGTGCCGCTGGGGTTACCTCTACTACAGCAAACCTGGCGACAGTCTACACCGCGTAAGACCTCGCGGAGAGCTCCTAGGAGAGTGGACCCATCGTGACTGGTGACTATGACATCCATTGATTGACACTGGTGTTTGTTTTTTCCATATTTTTTCTCCTAGTTGCGGGGCTTTCAACGCCTCATTCTTGGCCCCCCAGTGGGAACTTGCGGCTCTTGGGGGCGGCGATTTGGGAGATACCTATTCATGCGGATTTGACGTGTACCCCCCACAGACGAGAGTCGTGTTACTGGTTTCTTTGAATTATTAAATAGTACAGAGGTATCTCGCAGCCGTTTTCGGCGGCGGGGTCTATACTGTACCCGACTCTCATTTTGGGACTACATGATGTTGTCCTGCATTATTCACATGTTGTTTTTTTTTTCTTACTCATTCAATGTTTGGTTGTGTTGTATGTGTTTTGGTGTGCAGTACAAGTTTGTCCTCACCTTATCAAACAAGTCCGCTTGACAATGCTCTTAGACCCCACAGTCCCGTTATGCGTCCATCTATATCCCCTTTGAATGCTCTGGGTGTGACTATCTCATCATGGTTAAATTGCTTACTCTCAATGTAAAGGGACTAAATTCGGACATAAAAAGAAGGCTCACTCTCCGAGAGATGAGGGAGTCTAAAGCGGATATTGTGTTTCTGCAGGAGACGCATCTTACGGATACGGGATCCCTTAAATTTGCACATCATTGGTTTCCTACTACTTTCTCTGCTACAGCTAAGAATAAAATGGCTGGGGTGGCAATTTTGATTTCTCGCCATTGTACATTCCAGGTATCTAAAGCAGACATAGATCCTCAGGGCAGATTTGCTATCGTTTATGAGAAGATAGGGGGAATACCAATTATGTTGTGCAATTTATATGCCCCCAACACGAACCAGATAAAATTTGTAGCTTCAGTTTTGGCCCGATTACACCCTGACAGAGGAATGGCCCAGATAATTGGCGGTGATTTTAATGTGGCGTTTTCGGAGGCTAGAGATAGATTAGTACATCTGCCACTTCGTACTAGAAATATGAAAACGGAATATGTCTCTACTAGTTTTCGGAAACTAATACGTAGATACACGTTGTATGACTTATGGCGTATTGACAATCCAACAGATAAGAAATTTACGTTTTACTCCCATCCTCACGGCTCACATAGCCGTATTGACTATTTTTTTGGGGATGTGCTAACTCTGCGCTCCATGATATCGGCTTCCATTGGCACCATAACATGGACTGACCATGCCCCTCTGACAATTGACCTCAAATTGATGCCTAACCCATCTAAACTGAATCACTGGAGATTAAATGAATCCCTTTTGACAAATAGAGATACGTGTGATAAACTGCGGAAATCCCTTGTAAGCTATTTCACTGAAAACACACCATCATCTCCATCACTATCTGTCTTGTGGGAGGCCCATAAGGCGGTTTTTAGAGGAGAGTGCATTGCACTGTCATCCAAGATTAAAAAAGACGCAAAATCCCGATATCTAACAATAGAAGGGAACTTAAAAAAGGCAGAGGCGCGATTACTGGTGCACCCCACCAAACAACTCCTCAAAGAGGTAATAGACCTGAGAAGCCAACTCAAAGCCATCTTGCATGGCAAGGTGGAGGTCCTACTAAGATATTCCAGACAGAAATTCTATGAATACAGTAATAAGGCACATACAATGCTGGCCAGGAGACTGAGAGATCAGGTTACTAATAATTCCCCCTACGGCATCAAAGAACAAGCCAGAGTGATCCATTATGACCCGGGTAAGGTGGCTGACATTTTTTACAAATATTATTCTTCACTTTACTCTCTCCCCTTTGCTTCACCTCATCCCGAGGGAGGACAGAACCGTATCCTGGATGAATACCTCTTATCGTGCCACCTACCTAAATTATCCAAGACCGCCCTAGACGAACTTAACCAGAAAAATACTGCAGAGGAGATTGAGGAAATAGTGAAGAAATTGCCAAGTCATAAAGCCCCGGTTCTGGATAGATTGCCATATCTTTATTATAAAACCTATATTGATGTGCTGTCCCCCAATATGGTCCTTTTGTTTACCCATTTCATGGAGGGAGGGGTAATTCCCGATTCTATACTCCGTTCCTATATTGCTGTAATCCCAAAAGAGGGTAAGGACCCGATGGAATGTGCAAGCTACCGTCCTATCAGCCTGTTAAATGCTGGTGAAAATTTTCAGATCAAACTCTTGGCGGATAGGCTGTGGACCTGGCTTCCACATCTGATCCATAAAGACCAGGTTGGTTTTGTTCGCTTTCGCCAGGCGGGCGACAATACTAGGCGTATTCCGGACCTGATGGAGGTGGCCAACAGGGGGGCGGAGGAGGCCCTTTTGCATAGTTTAGATGCGGAAAAGGCCTTCGATAGGCTGGATTGGGCATTCATGTTCCACTCTCTCCATCATTTTGGCCTGTCGGGGCCTTTTGTGACAGCACTGAGGGGTCTCTATTCATCCTCCACTGCCTCACGCCCATTCCAAAGATCTGTCCATAAAAAATGGAACGCGTCAGGGGTGCCCCCTTTCTCCATTGCTCTATGTCCTTAGTATAGAGCCGCTAGCTGCACAAATTAGGCTTAGCCCTGATATATCTGGAATTCAACTTAAAGGCAGACAATTCAAAGTCGCCCTGTTCGCAGATGATGTGATACTCTCCTTGACTAAGCCCATTATCTCTCTGCCAAACTTACATGCCGCTATTGAGTCATACGCTAAATTGTCGGGTTATAAAATTAATTCGGCAAAAACTGAAGCACTGCCCATAAACATTCAGGAGCCTAAACTTCACCTCCTCAAAAGTTTATATAGTTATACCTGGCGTACAACGTCCCTACGCTACTTAGGGATCAATATGACCTCTAGCTACAAAACAATATACCAAGCTAACTTTCCACACCTGATACGGAAGGTGGAGGCCCAACTTAAAAAATGGTCAGCCTTACAGATCTTGCTTTTGGGAAGGGTGGCAGCTATTAAAATGTCCGTTATCCCCCGCTTTTTATATTTATTTGAAACACTATTGGTAAAAGTACCCATTAAAACCCTAAAGAGTATCCAGACGTCTCTAATGAAGTTCATTTGGCACTCGGGAAGACACAGAATACCGGACTCGGTCCTATGTGCGTCAAAATGGGAAGGAGGGGTTGCCTGCCCGGACATTATGCTGTATTATTACGCTACGCATTGCGCCATTTGTCCTACTGTCGACGTTGCAATATGCAGTAATGGACAAGGTGAACAGCTTGCTGCCCATACCATCCCCCTCGTTTTTTTTTTAAATCAAATACTTTTATGAACTTTGTAAACACATGTCAGTAATTTCATTCAGCATGGCATAATACAATCATTTTAATATGAACCCACCCCCACCCCCCCATCCTCGCAGCATACCTCCTCCATATCCTTCACAAACAATGCAGCAAGACTATGTTTTTTCCATAATCTGCTTCCTCCACGTCACAGCTCATCTCCCTCCCGCACACTCAGAACTCAGCAGATCTCACAATCTTAACTGAATCCATGTCCCATATGATGTCATGCAGGATTGCTTCCCCTCTTTCATAGATGCCCTTCTAGTTGTATGATATCTCCACTCTTTGGAAAACTCCTCGTTAGTAGGAGGGTCAGTCCCAGTCCAATGTTGCGCAATTAATTTCCTAGCATCCCGCCTCGTAAATGGGCAAACCCTCGAGATTCACTCCAAGATGTTATTGTCAGATTACTTGGAAAGGTGTTTGCGATCGCGCTGCCAGACTGACTCGCATCAAAGAAGACACTTGTAATGAAGTGTTGATCAATCCTTCTTTTATTCACCGACGCGTTTCGGTGCCCACCTGGCAAGTAATCTGATGCTTCTCCACGTCTGAGTGGTCGGTGAAGGTCCAGCAGCAGCCATCAGATATAATTCCTAACACGTCTTCAACCATTGTGGGTGACACAACTGGATCAGGTGAGTGAACCCCTGTTGCTCACTGAGTTCACATTAGTGTCTAGTGATAAGGCACTATTGCGCCTCTGTTCCCCCAACCCCCCTTTGTATTTATCACAAGATGTATGGCCAATGGACACACACTTCCTTTAACACCTTTCCGTATAGCCCACACTTCAGAGCTTGATCCTCACAATGCGTAAATGGCGGAGGTGGCCTTTTCTGCTTCGTGACATAGTAAACCCACTTACACACGAACCACACCCTTCGCTGAACTGCGTTCGTTATATAAGCTGCCGGAAGGCTGGCTTCTCGTATCGACAAATAATCACTACCTTACGTCGTCATGGGGTCCAAAAGATTGCAGGCCTGACCCAATTTTAACTTTATGCTCTCGGGGTCCACTACTAGAGGCCTCATATCTAATATTTATGCTACCCTGAATTCTCGGGGTTACTGGGGCACGTTTAAACACGGCTATTTGAAGCAATGGGAAGCTTGGTTAGGGAGGGAGATTTCTGGCCCAATGTGGGGGGGGTGATATGGGACAGAACATTCAGGTCATCAGTTAATACCTTATATGAAGAGAACCAGATGAAAATATTAATGACATGGTACCACACGCCTGAACTTCTTCATAAGTTTAATTCGACTATCCCGGACAATTGTTGGAGATGTGGCCAAAGTAAAGCCTCTTTGTATCATCTTTTCTGGTTATGCCCGTTAATCCAAGGTTTTTGGAAGTCCATGACAACAGTGATGTCCCGGGTGATAGATCACCCCCTACCCCTAGATCCGGCTGTATGTCTCTTAAATCTTTTCCCCCCCAGGTTTGAATAAATCCAAGAACAAGCTTTTAATGCATTTACTTACAGCAGCGAAATGCTTCATATCCCTAAATTGGAAGAGGAGGGCTCCGCCTTCACTACCTGATTGGTATGCACGGATAAAAGATATCCGATTAATGGAACAACTGACTGCCACACTTCACAATACGATGGACAAATTTAACCAGACATGGCAGATGTGGGATCTTTCTGTGGACTTATTACAACTGTGATGACTGAAGGAAATGAGCTCATGTTATCGTTTATTAGTATTGGAGATGGAGCTGCAGACTTGTGATTGTGAAGTCGTGTTATATGATTTGTTATGAATGATAATTAAAAATTAATAAAAATTAAAGTTGAAAAAAAAAAAGCATGCTGTCATAGTGCACAATTCACTAGCAGTAGCCAAGCCCCTGAAAGGTAGTGAAAAAAATATATTGAAAATAAGTTATATAGTGTACAGCAATTGGGGAATGATAAAGAATTTTTAATTCAAGTACCATATATTAAAACATAGTTTAGATTATGGAACTAAATATATAGGGATTTTGGAGGAAAATCATTTTAATCTTGAGACCACCCCTTTAATGATCTGGTCCTTTGTGTTTACTTGCATCTTCTTTGGCTGTTTTGGCATGCTGAAAATGTGATGCCTAACCAAATTTTAACTCTTCCTGCAGAATCTTAGCCCAGAAAATGTATACATTTTGCAACTGTATATTAACTGAATTAGATTTATCTGTTTCTTAACCCCTTCCCGACCTTTGACGTTATAGAGACGTCATGAAAGTCGGTTGTGACGAAATGGACCCTTTAATATATAATGTAGGAGGATTTCTTATTCATCCAGACATATCATATTGCATTTTGGTTTGTAAACTTGTAATGGTCAAAGAGAATTTCTTACAATATTGTCATAGATTTCCGTGGTTAAAGTTTAGCCTGGTAATGTAATTATCTAACCTGTTTGTCATTGAAGGCCAGAGAACTTAATTATGCTAATTGTCCATTGTCTATTACCCTGTGAATGTGGATTGAGGCCCAGCCACTATTGTGTTAATGTCATGGTTTGCAGACTCAATGTCTAATATTACCCTTCCATTGTATCACTGCTAGTTGCTATATCAATCAGCATTTGGATTGCAATAGGACTAAACTATGTAAAATGAGGATTGGAGATCAGCCAATGAAAAGACTATTTTATTGCACCAATCATGACGTCCCCAATATCCTACAATGAGGGCTGAGGGTATATAAGGAGGACTCTTCACTTTGACCATTAGTTTTGGAGATTGAATATTGGAGACAGGCAGCGAATCTAGGGTCTTCGGATCCGATTAGCTAGCCATAACCCCAGGCCTAGGCATTTCGGTGCCGACCAAGGGGCTCAGAACACAGACTAAAGGAACCACAAGGACTTCAGTATCGGATTATCGGATTCGGCTGTGATAGACTGCTTAAGGACAAGAAAGCAACCCAGGTTGGGACGATACAGTCACCTGGCTACAGACTTTGCCGTGCTGCATTTTAAACCCTGGTGAGCCAGCGGAAGGGTGAGACTCTGTTGCCTGTTACATGTTGTGTTTTGCTTGGTTATGCGTTATATGCTGTTAACTGTTTGGGGATCCAATAAAGCCTTGTTATTGTGATTCCCTCACCCTGTGTTGTCTGAGTAGTGTTCCGCCCACGGTTAAGGAGCTCGGGCGTTCAGCTGGGGATGAGCCCTGGTCCACGCTGTCTTTGTAAAGGCGGCTGGGCCTGCGGACGAGAGCGCCCCCTGACCCCCGGGTCTCCACAATTGGTGGCAGCGGTGGGATACTACTCAGCCTGGTTTATCCAGGGGAGCTGCAGGGGACTGGTGTTCGTGGACACCGTCCAAGGGCTCAACAACCAGGGAGGCATATAAGCATACCCAGCAGGCCATAGGTGAGGCATTCAGGTTTCGGACGTTGCCATGTCCAACCCCACCAGCTCAGCCATGGGACAAGGGCCGGAGAGGAGATACGGCAGCAGCAGTAAATGGATGCTACAGGATCTGTGCCAGAGGAGAAATATTGAATACAGGAACGCTGACACTCGGTCGGCTTTGATTCAGAAATTGGTCCATTGGGACACCCAGAATGATGGTGAGGATGATGAGGACCCCGCCGACGTGGTACCAGAGGATGTAAGTTGTGCACCACATCATGGATCCAGTGAATATCGTGAAATCACCAGGTCCACAGCAGTCCAAATCAAGGAGAGCTTGGCTGCCTTGGGGCCTGAAGCTTCAAGAGAAGAAAGGGCTGGTGTTCTGCAAGTAGTGTTGGGAGCTCCAATTTCCTTACCACCAGCGCCCACCTCCACGATAGACCGCCTCCAAGGAATTCACCTTCGCTACAGTGACGTGCCAATGATGAATGAATCCAACACTGAGATCGATGAACACTTGCAAAACTTTGAGATGATGATGAGAATGCACCAGGTGCACACAGCTGAGTGGCCCAGATACCTGTGGAGAAGTTTGCCTGGTCGGGCCCAGGAAGCTGTCCGATCACTTGGGCCTCAGGATTGCTTGGACTATGGAATTATTAAGGACACTTTGTTGGCCCTTTCTACCATAACCCCTGAGAGATATCGCATTAAGTTCCGGACTATGTCTCGCCAGGGTGTCTCCTATGTCGAATTTGGCAGTCAACTTCGACGACACTGTAACCGCTGGCTTGATGGTCGTGCTGCCCACTCCGCTGCTGCCCTCCGGGATATGATAGTACTCGAACAGCTTATGGAGAAGATGGACCCGGAAATACGAGAATGGGTGGCGGACCGGAAGCCCGACACCCCAGAGCAGGCAGCCCGATTGGCTGACGAATTTACAGCCAACCGACCCAGCTGGAGACCCAATAGGCCCACCGATCCCAGGAGGTTCATCAACCATGGATACCAGCAACCTCCAGACTCCCGTGCTGGACTAACTCGCTATGCCGCAGAAACCCCAATAGGGCAAAGGTGTACCAACAGGGCCCGTGACTTGCCTAACCCACAGCGCTGTTATACGTGTGGGCGCCTTGGACACAAAGCCAAAGAGTGTCTTCAACATCGGGGCCCTATGCCTGGAGCCCGGCTGCCAGCCCAATCAGTCAACATATGCAGAGATGAACCAGCGATGCCTGGAGGATACTACCCCCAAGATACGCCAGTAGCTGAGGAAGTGATTTACCCGGTCCACACCCTACGGCAGGCCGGACACCGTACACCAGCCAACCTCAATCGCCACATCCAGACGGTCAAGGTCGGTGGTATACAGGCTCAAGGACTTCGAGATACTGGATCTTCAATCACCCTGGTTAGCCCAGATATTGTTCCCACCGAGCATCATTTACCGGGCCGCCAAGTGACCATCACCCTTGCTGGAGGCCAGCGCTCGAACATTCCTCTGGCACACGTGCAGTTGGACTGGGGAACTGACCAGGGAGAGGTTGAAGTGGGGCTCATGGACGGCCTCCCAACCCCTGTTCTTTTGGGAAATGACCTAGGACAAGGATTATCCAGCCAGTTTGTCACCGCCATCACCCGCAGCCAAGCCAAGCATCACCCTTGTGCAGATCTTTCTACCAAACCAACTGAGGATAACCCTCCTCTTCAACCTTCAGCCTCCTTTTCTGAGCCGACCAATGTGAGTACATCAAACCAAACTGTGACCATTGACTGGGGGGAGATAGATCGTAAGGAGTTCAGGGAAGCCCAACTGACAGACCCCACCCTAGAGCTTATCCGTAGTGCGGCTGCCCAACCTGGGGGAGGAAATCCGGGGGAGGTGTATAGATGGGAAAGAGGCCTCTTATATCGAGAGAAGCCCGCATCCTGCCCAGAAAAACCTGCAGCAGCTCCTTTTTGCTTACCGGGAGGTGCCACAGGCCTCTACTGGGTTCTCCCCCTTTGAATTGCTGTATGGCCGAAAAGTACGGGGCCCCTTAGAGCTGGTACGAGAAAGTTGGGAGGGCACCTTCCCCACAGAAGAGGTTCCCATATTGGACTATGTTCAAAAGTTTAGGGAAAGAATGAGGCACCTCATGGCATTAGCCCACGGGAACTTAGAAGTGGCTCAGGAAAGGCAAAAACGATGTTATAACCGCGCTGCCCGACTCCGAGAATTTGCCTGTGGACAGAAGGTCCTGGTACTTGTACCGGTACGCAAAAACAAGCTTCAAGCCATGTGGGCGGGTCCATTTACCATTACCAGGAAATGTGGCAATACTGACTACACTGTGGCTCTGGACCAAGCAGGTGTTCGTGAGCGTACCTACCATGTTAACAGGCTAAAAGTTTATGAGGAAAGAGAGGTCACCAACTTAGCAGTTTGTTGTCCCGATTTAGACGACCCTGAAACAGACCAGATCCCAGACCTATTAGTGGACTCCAAAAGGGAAATGGGGGTAAAAGATGTATCACTGGGGGAACAGCTTTGTCCATCACAGAAGCAACAGTTATCAGACGTACTCAGACCATATGAACCCCTGTTCACGAGTTTACCTGGTCGAACGCCTCTGGTCCGGCATCATGTCAACACAGGGGCATCCACTCCACAACGCCAACCCGCATACCGAGTGACACCCCCGGTATTGGCAATGATGAAGGCCGAGGTGGATGACATGTTACATATGGGAGTCATAGTTCCCTCCCAAAGCCCATGGGCTGCCAGTGTTGTGCTGGTGCCAAAAAAGGACAAGAGTACTCGTTTCTGTGTGGACTATAGACGGCTCAATGAGATCACAGTTACGGATGCCTACCCCATGCCCCGGGTGGATGAGCTACTAGATCGGTTGGGGGGATCTCGGTTTATATCCACTCTCGATCTGAGCAAGGGATACTGGCAGATCCCACTCACAAAAGAGGCTCAAGAGAAATCAGCTTTCATAACCCCTTTTGGCCTATATGAGTTCACCAGCATGCCTTTTGGGATGAAGAATGCCCCAGCTACCTTCCAGAGGATGGTGGACCATTTACTAGAGGGATGTCAGGGGTATGCCCAGGCCTATTTGGATGACATCGCTATCTTCAGCGACACCTGGGAAGAGCACCTTCAGCATGTGTCCCAGGTGCTGCAAAGGGTAGCCAAAGCCCAGCTCACCATCCGACCTGACAAATGCCAAATGGGAATGGCCGAGGTGCTATACCTGGGTCATCGAGTGGGAAGTGGGTGCATTCGTCCAGAACCGGCAAAAGTAGAAGCAATTACCCAGTGGCCGCGCCCTGTCAACCAAAAACAGGTCCGCGCGTTTTTGGGCACCGCAAATTATTATAGAAAATTTATCCCCAATTACAGCACCGTAGCAAAACCACTCACTGACCTCACAACCAAAAAATATGCCCGCAACCTTATCTGGACCCCAGAATGTGAAGCTGCGTTCCTCCAGTTGAAAGACCGGCTAGCCCAGAGCCCAGTTCTGACTGCTCCTGACTTCCGACGAAGGTTCATTGTCCAAACAGATGCATCAGACACAGGACTAGGAGCGGTACTTAGCCAAGTGGGGGCTGACGGCGAGGAACATCCTATAGCTTATCTCTCCCGGAAACTGTTGGACCGGAGAGGGGCCTACGCCACCATAGAAAAAGAATGCCTGGCCATAGTCTGGTCCCTAAAAAAATTGCAGCCTTACCTCTATGGCAATGAGTTCACAGTCCTCACTGACCACAATCCATTGAGTTGGCTAAATCGAACCGCGGGGGACAACGGACGATTGCTTAGGTGGAGTTTGGCGTTACAATCTTACAATTTCTCCATCTCACATAAACAGGGCAAGAACCATGGAAATGCGGATGGGCTGTCCCGACAGGTGGAGAAGGATGATCGGAAGCCTATCCTGTCTGGCTAAATAAGAAGGGGGAGGAATGTGACGAAATGGACCCTTTAATATATAATGTAGGAGGATTTCTTATTCATCCAGACATATCATATTGCATTTTGGTTTGTAAACTTGTAATGGTCAAAGAGAATTTCTTACAGTATTGTCATAGATTTCTGTGGTTAAAGTTTAGCCTGGTAATGTAATTATCTAACCTGTTTGTCATTGAAGGCCAGAGAACTTAATTATGCTAATCGTCCATTGTCTATTACCCTGTGAATGTGGATTGAGGCCCAGCCACTATTGTGTTAATGTCATGGTTTGCAGACTCAATGTCTAATATTACCCTTCCATTGTATCACTGCTAGTTGCTATATCAATCAGCATTTGGATTGCAATAGGACTAAACTATGTAAAATGAGGATTGGAGATCAGCCAATGAAAAGACTATTTTATTGCACCAATCATGACGTCCCCAATATCCTACAATGAGGGCTGAGGGTATATAAGGAGGACTCTTCACTTTGACCATTAGTTTTGGAGATTGAATATTGGAGACAGGCAGCGAATCTAGGGTCTTCGGATCCGATTAGCTAGCCATAACCCCAGGCCTAGGCATTTCGGTGCCGACCAAGGGGCTCAGAACACAGACTAAAGGAACCACAAGGACTTCAGTATCGGATTATCGGATTCGGCTGTGATAGACTGCTTAAGGACAAGAAAGCAACCCAGGTTGGGACGATACAGTCACCTGGCTACAGACTTTGCCGTGCTGCATTTTAAACCCTGGTGAGCCAGCGGAAGGGTGAGACTCTGTTGCCTGTTACATGTTGTGTTTTGCTTGGTTATGCGTTATATGCTGTTAACTGTTTGGGGATCCAATAAAGCCTTGTTATTGTGATTCCCTCACCCTGTGTTGTCTGAGTAGTGTTCCGCCCACGGTTAAGGAGCTCGGGCGTTCAGCTGGGGATGAGCCCTGGTCCACGCTGTCTTTGTAAAGGCGGCTGGGCCTGCGGACGAGAGCGCCCCCTGACCCCCGGGTGACTTCCCAACCCATGATGTCTGTATAACGTCATGGCTTGTTTGCGGTCCTGCAGCCCCGGTGACCCGGTCAGTGACAAGTCACCGGAGCTGCAGGATCGCAAGCACCTATGTTTTATCCCGGGGGGGTGGCTTAGCCCTCCGTGGCTAAAGTTGCTCTGATTGGCAGTTGAAAGGTAAACTGCAATCAGATTAAGTCACTCCTCCAGATCTGATTGGAGCTCTCCAATCAGATTTGGAGGTGCAGATCAGAGGGTTTCCTCTCCCTCCTCAGCTCCCTCCTGCTCCAGGAGTCATCAGGGCCCCCCGTTTCTCCCTTCCGCTGCCCCCCCTCCTATTACTATATCTGCTGGCAGGCTACACCCACCGGTCAGCCTCCTTAGCCTGCTCCTGTGCTGCTTATCTCCGCCCCCCCCTCCGTCCAGCCCCCCACCTCGGCCCCGTGTTCCCTGTCCCCCCTCACCTCTCCTGGCGGGCTGCACCCGACGGTCAGCCTCCCCTGCTCCGGTGTGGGCCCCTCCTCCTCTCTTGGGCTCCTCCTCCTCACTGGTGGATCGTGAGTGAGGTAAGTATGAATTGGGGGGGTGGGTGCATGCATGAGTGAATGAATGGATAGGTGCATGGGTGAATGCATGCATGGGTGGATGGATGGGTGCATGCATGCATGGATGGATGGGTGCATGGGTGGATGGATGTGTGCACGGATTGATGTGTGCGTGCATGGGTGTGTGTGTGCATGGATGGAAGTGTGCATGCACGGATATTGCATGGATGGAGGTGTGCATGGATGGATAGATGTGCGTGCATGGATGGATGTGTGCTTGCGTGGATGTGCGTGCGTGGATGTGTGCATGGATGTGTGCGTGCATGGATGGATGTGACTCTTGTTGTAGTCTCTGGTATCATAGTCATGGTGCACTGTATGACAGATCATTGCCGTACAGTGCACCATAACTCTGACCCCAGAGACTGTAGGAAAAGGGCACTTGATCCCTTGCTGCAGTCTCTGGATTGAGCAGAGGCGATCGAGCATCATGGGACCTTCGTTATGGACTACATCGGAGGCGATCAAGCGTCATGGGACCTTCGTTGTGGACTACGTCAGATCTTTATAATAAAGATTGAGTCTGAATTTTGTTTGTGGTTTTTTTTTTTTCAAATAAAAGATTTTTCTCTGTGTAGTGTATTTTTTGACTATTTACTAGAGATTCCTAGTGGCTGGGTCTAACATTGGCCCGACAGTATGAATCTTGGGCTTAGTACTAACTACCAATAAAAAAGCTGTCATTAACCCCTTTGTTACCCAGTTTGCCACTGGTGCCAGGGCAACTGGAAGAGCCTGGTTACAGCGCCAGAAAATGGTGCTTCAATTAATGCACTATTTTCTGTGGCGGCTGTGGGCTGCAATTCGCTGCATGGGGGGCCCAGAACGCTTGGGCCTATCCATGCTGAGGATTCCAGCCCCCAGCAGCCTAGTTGTACCTGGCTGGGCCAAAAATATGCCGAAGCCCCACATAATTTTTTTTCTACAATTAGTTCTAGAAATAAAAAAATGGGCTTCGCTGTATTTTTGGTTGCCAGCCAGGTACAACGAGGCAGCTGGGGGTTGGTGGCAGTCCGTAGCTGCCAAGTTGTACCTGGCTGGACCAAAAATATGGCGGAGCCCCACGTCATTTTTTTGTTTCTAAAATCAGTTCTAGAAATAAAAATAAAGCCTTCCCTGTATTTTTGGTTGCCAGCCAGGTTCAACTTGGCAACTGTGGGGCTGGAATCCTCAGCGTGGAGAGACCCAAACGTGGGCCCCCCACGCTGTAAATTGCAACCCGCAGCCACCCCAGAAAATAGCGCATTCATTAGAGGCACCATTTTCTGGTGCTGTACCCCAACTCTACCCAGGTTCACCATACACAACATGGTGTCCGCTAACAATTTGAATGGAAAATTAGCTCAAATTGTTAGCAGACACCATGTCGAGTTTGGAGCACCCCTGTGTGCCTAAACATTGGAACTCCCCCACAAGTGACCCATTTTGGAAACTATACCCCCAGGGAACTTATCTAGATGGGTGGTGAGCATTTTGAACCCCCAGGTGCTTCACAAATTAATCTGTAAAAATGAAAAAATAAAATTTTGGGAAAAAAAATTACTTTTTCATTTTTACGGATCAATTTGTGAAGCACCTGGGGGTTCAAAGTGCTCACTATACATCTAGATAAGTTCTTTAAGGGGGTCTAGTTTCCAAAATGGGGTCACTTGTTGAGAAGTTTCAATGTTTAGGCACACAGGGACTCTCCAAACGCAACATGGTGTTCGCTAACAATTTGAATGGAAAATTAGCTCTTGAAGCTCATCAAGAGAATGCCAAGAGTGTGCAAAGCAGTAATCAAAGCAAATGGTGGCTACTTTGAAGAACCTAGAATATAAGACATATTTTCAGTTGTTTCACACTTTTTTGTTACCGTATATACTCGTGTATAAGCCGACCCGTGTATAAGCCGACCCCCCTACTTTTGCCCCAAAAATCTGGAAAAACCTATTGACTCGTGTATAAGCCGAGGGTGGACCCCAGCACAGGTATACAGCCCCCAGCAGTGTGGTATACAGGCCTCCCCAGTGGTAGTATACAGCAGCCCCAGTGGTAGTATACAGCAGCCCCAGTGGTAGTATATAGCATCCCCAGCAGCCCCAGTGGTACTATATAGCATCCCCAGTGGTAGTATATAGCATCCCCAGTGGTACTATATAGCATCCCCAGTGGTAGTATATAGCATCCCCAGCAGCCCCAGTGGTAGTATATAGCATCCCCAGCAGCCCCAGTGGTAGTATATAGCATCCCCAGCAGCCCCAGTATATAGCAGCCCCAGTGGTAGTATACAGCAGCCCCAGTGGTAGTATACAGCAGCCCCAGTGGTAGTATATAGCATCCCCAGCAGCCCCAGTGGTAGTATACAGCAGCCCCAGTGGTAGTATATAGGAGCCCCAGCAGCCCCAGTGGTAGTATACAGGAGCCCTAGTGGTAGTATACAGGAGCCCAAGCAGCCCCAGTGGTAGTATACATCAGCCCCAGATGTATATACAGCCCCAGAGGTAGTATACAGCCCCAGTGGTAGTATACATCAGCCCCAGAGGTATATGCAGCCCCAGTGGTAGTATACAGGAGCCCAAGCAGCCCCAGTGGTAGTATACATCAGCCCCAGATGTATATACAGCCCCAGTGGTAGTATACAGCAGCCCCAGTGGTAGTATATAGGAGCCCCAGCAGCCCCAGTGGTAGTATACAGGAGCCCTAGTGGTAGTATACAGGAGCCCAAGCAGCCCCAGTGGTAGTATACATCAGCCCCAGATGTATATACAGCCCCAAAGGTAGTATACAGCCCCAGTGGTAGTATACATCAGCCCCAGAGGTATATGCAGCCCCAGTGGTAGTATACAGGAGCCCAAGCAGCCCCAGTGGTAGTATACATCAGCCCCAGATGTATATACAGCCCCAGTGGTAGTATACAGCCCCAGTGGTAGTATACATCAGCCCCAGATATATATACAGCCCCAGTGGTAGTATACAGCCCCAGTGGTAGTATACATCAGCCCCAGAGGTATATGCAGCCCCAGTGGTAGTATACAGCCCCAGTGGTAGTATACATCAGCCCCAGTGGTAGTATACAGCCCCAGTGGTAGTATACAGCCCCAGTGGTACTATCCAGCAGCCCCAGAGGTATATACAGCCCCAGTATTAATAAACAGCGCCCCCCCCCCCCCCCCCTCCTTATCATGGCCCCTCAGGCTGCGGCAGCTGTCAAAATAACAAACAGTTTATACATCACCTTCCGACGCAGCTCCTCCGCTCCTCCGGTCCTCTGCCCTCCGCTCGCCGGCTGCTTCTTCTTGTTGTGCCGACTTCTGTGACCGCGCGCAGGAAATGACGTCATCTCCTGCGCCCGGTCACATGACACCGGCACAAGAAGAAAGAAGAAGCCGGCGAGCGGAGGGCAGAGGACCGGAGGAGCGCGGAGCTGCGTCGGAAGGTGATGTATAAACTGTTTGTTATTTTGACAGCTGCCGCAGCCTGAGGGGCCATGATAAGGAGGGGGGGGGCTGTTTATTAATACTGCGGGACGCATATTAAGGAGGGGGGCTGTGCAGTGCAATATGCACGGCATCCCCCCGCCATTGATGGACGGGGGGATGCCGTGCATATTCATTGCACTAATGAGGCGGCCCCACGTGACCGCCTGCGGTCACCGCGGCCCCCTCCTGCCTCCTCCAGCTCCCGGTCACAGCCCCCCCCCACAGCATTACCGTATAGACCCGTGTATAAGCCGAGGGGGGGACTTTTCAGCCCAATTTGTGGGCTGAAAAACTCGGCTTATACACGAGTATATACGGTAAGTATATAATTCATAGTTAATTCATAGTTTTGATGCCTTCAGTGTGAATCTACAATTTTCATAGTCATGAAAATAAAGAAAACTCTTTGAATGAAAAGGTGTGTCCAAACATTTGGTCTGTACTGTATGTGTGTGTATATATGTATTTATATGCACGCACAGTCAATACTACATGTGGCATCTGGCCTGGTGTTGGCTGGTGCAATGGGTTATTTTCACAACTTTTATGAAAATCACACCTCCTGTCTGCAAAATTGTTTCTGAATTCCCAGCACAGCTTAAATGTACCACAGCAATGCGCTTGGAAACAAAAAGCATCTGCAGAAAACCACAGCTCTACTCAAATAGTTTTCTTTTTTGAAAGACTTATTCATTTTTGCTAAAAAAGCAGGAATTTTGTGACACTACAGGTACCTTCAACAAACAAGCAGTTTAGCAACGGAATTTAAGTCGGTTGTCCACTTTTAAGGACATTTTTTACTTAAGTGCATGAAATTAAAGATTATTATTATTTTGCATTTGGATTTTAAAAAAAAGCAGTTTCCTTATTTGACCTCTGTGCTAACTCAAGTTTTTTGGTGGATTCTCAGCTTATTCCACATCCATCAGTTGGCCCACTATGATGGGGAGTTTGATCATAAATCAGAAAAAGACAGATGAGAATGACAAAAACCACATCAAAGTTGAATGTGCATGGAAAAAAGGAGCCTCTAAAACCTAAATATAAAAAACCTAAGTATAAGATTTTTAGTGAAACAAAATCTCAAATACAATTTTTTTAGCCCTTTATTAAGTGCAATTAAGCAAAAAAGAAAAAAAATTACCCAAAGGATAACCCCTTGAACCCATTCAGGACCCAGCCTATTTTGACCCTAAAGACCTTGGCATTTTTGTCAATTCTGACCAGTGTCCCTTTATGAGATAATAACTCTGGAACGCTTCAACGGCTCCTACCGATTCTGAGAGAGTTTTTTCGTGACATATTGGGCTTCATGTTAGTATTAAATTTAGGTCAATAATTTTTGCGTTTATTTGTGAAAAAATCAAAAATGTTGAAAATTTTGCAATTTTCAAATTTGAATTTTTATTCTGCTAAACCAGAGAGTTATGTGACACAAAATAGTTAATAAATAACATTTCCCACATGTCTACTTCACATCAGCACAAGTTTGGAAAAACATTTTTTTTTTAATTTGGTTAGGAAGGTATAAGGGTTCAAAGTTCATCAGCAATTTTTCATTTTTCCAGCAAAATTTACAAAACCATTCTTTTTAGTGACCACATCACATACTGTATGAAGTACCTTCGAGGGGAGTACTTTTGGTCTGTACTGTGTGTGTGTGTGTGTGTGTATATATACACATATGAAAAAAATGGAACAGCACCAGATATTACCAGACTTGTATAAAACCAAAATCTCCCGTCCTTCCCACGGAAGACAAATGAAACTACTGTCTCTTTAAAAATATGATTACTTTTATTAATGTTTCAAAATTTAATACATCTATTAAGGTACCAAAATTATTACAGGCTATAATCCATATTATGTAAAATTTCATATATAATACCTCTCAAAAGCAAACAACAGTATATATAAGGGTGCTCCTATGTAGTGTTTATCATCAGATAGCTTATAAAATGGTGCTCCTCATAGTACAAATTCACCATCATATACAGCCTAAGCACAGCCTATTACTTTCATAGGGGCACTTTCCAAACCCTAATACCCACTCAGAAAAGGGTCCCCCAGCAGCACACCAATTTAGATTCCTGCTTGTAATTACCTTCAGTTCCAGGCTGCAATAAAGCTGTTCTGCTACACAGGCTCCTCACCCCTCCAGCCAACATACGTTTCAAGTGTTCTTCCTCAGGGCATCTGATTCCTCAGTCACATCACATATGAAGTACCTTCGAGGGGAGTACTTTTGGTCTGTACTGTGTGTGTGAATATATACAAATATGAAAAAAACGGAACAGCACCAGATATTACCAGACTTATGCAGCGCTTTTTTAACACCGGTCAAGTGTCCATGTAAACAATCCAAAAAAGGAAAAAGCAGCACCAAATAGATATCAATAGATATATATAATGAGAGAATCTTTTATGGCATTTTTATTACTTTATGCAAAGTCACGAGTTTACATACATTAAATTAGTCTTTGGTACTATTGTTCTTAAACTGTCCACAAACGTTTTGCATATCCTTCCACAAGCTTCTCACAATAGTTGGTAGGAATTTGGACCCATTCCTCCTGACATAACTGGTGTAAGGCTGCTTTCACATTTACGTATTTGAATGCAGCGTACCGAGCGCAGCTAAACGCATGCGCACTGTGTTCCTATGTTTAACATGGGAACGCATAGTAGCTGCGTTTGGCTGCATTTGGTCTTGGATGCGCATAATTTATGCGCCCTCCTCCGCCTTCCGAATGCAACATGTTCTATTGTTTGTGCGTGGCGGGCGCTTGTTTTATCAGCAAGCATCCGCAAGCGCACAAAAAAATTCATGGAAGTCAATGGATCCGCAGTATCCTTTGCATGACATCGCAGGAGAATGCTGTGGATCACAGTGAAATCTCTGCCGGTGGCCGCCACTGATCTCCCGGCAGCCACCGCTAATCTCCCGGTGGTGTCGGCGTGGGAGATTTAAAGAAACAGCTGATCTGACCGCTATTTAAATTTCCAACGACGCTACCGAATAGGTGATGTCGGCGCGGGAGATTTTAACACCTGTCATATCAGCTGTTTCTTCAAATCTCCTGCGCCGAAACCACCGGGAGATTAGTGGCGGCCGCCAGAAGGAGGACCTCTCCACCGCTGATCTCCTCCTTCTGGCCGCCAAGACAGCTGATTGGCTGGCCGGGCACCATACTGATGCATAATAAATAATAATAAATCTTTATATACCGTATATACTCGCGTATAAGCCGAGTTTTTCAGCCCAAAAATTATGCTTATACGCGAGTCACTGTATACTGTATACAATGTATACAGTATACAGTGCCCCGATCTATATACAGGCCCCCCCCCGCCGCAATCCTGTAAAGGAAGAGATTAGTATACTTATCCCTCCGCTGTCCCGCTGCCACTGTCCCGCCGCCGCTCCTCCATCTTCATACAGCGTCTTCCGTCTTCTTCCGGGTTCCTCCGATGGTCGCAGGCAATGACGTCATTGCCGGCGCGACAGAGGAGGAAGCTGAAAGAAGACGGAAGACGCTGGATGAAGATGGAGGAGCGTGATGGCGGCGGCGGCGGGACAGCGGAGGGATAAGTATACTATTCTCTTCCTTTACAGGATTGCGGCGGGGGGGGGCCTGTATATAGATGGGGAGGGGCTGCATATACCTCCTGGGGCTGCATATACCTCCTGGGGCTGCATTTACCTCCTGGGGCTGCATATACCTCCTGGGGCTGCATATGGGGCTGTATATACCTCTGGGGCTGCATATGGGGCTGCATATACCTCTGGGGCTGTATATACCTCTGGGGCTGCATATGGGGCTGTATATACCTCTGGGGCTGTTTATGGGGCTGCATATACCTCCTGGGGCTGCATATGGGGCTGTATATACCTCTGGGGCTGCATATGGGGCTGCATATACCTCCTGGGGCTGCATATGGGGCTGTATACTTTTGGGGCTGCATATACCTCCTGGGGCTGCATATGGGGCTGTATATACCTCTGGGGCTGCATATACCTCTGGGGCTGCATATGGGGCTGTATATACCTCTGGGGCTGCATATACCTCTGGGGCTGTATATACCTCTGGGGCTGCATATGGGGCTGTATATACCTCCTGGGCTGCATATGGGGCTGTATATACCTCTGGGGCTGCATATGGGGCTGCATATACCTCCTGGGGCTGCATATGGGGCTGTATATACCTCTGGGGCTGCATATACCTCTGGGGCTGCATATACCTCTGGGGCTGCATATGGGGCTGCATATACCTCTTGGGGCTGCATATGGGGCTGCATATACCTCTGGGGCTGTATATACCTCTGGGGCTGCATATGGGGCTGTATATACCTCTGGGGCTGTTTATGGGGCTGCATATACCTCCTGGGGCTGCATATGGGGCTGTATATACCTCTGGGGCTGCATATGGGGCTGTATATACCTCTGGGGCTGCATATGGGGCTGCATATACCTCCTGGGGCTGCATATGGGGCTGCATATACCTCCTGGGGCTGCATATGGGGCTGTATATACCTCTGGGGCTGTTTATACCTCTGGGGCTGCATATGGGGCTGCATATACCTCTGGGGCTGTATATACCTCTGGGGCTGCATATACCTCTGGGGCTGCATATGGGGCTGCATATACCTCTGGGGCTGCTGTATACTACCACTGGGGCTGCTGTATACTACAACTGGGGCTGCTGCTGTATATACCACTGTGGCTGCTGCTGTATATACCACTGGGGCTGCTGCTGTATATTACCATTGGGGAGGCTGCTGTATCTCACTGCTGGGGGTTGTATACCTGTGCTGGGGTCCACCCTCGGCTTATACGCGAGTCAAAAGTTTTCCCAGTTTTTGGGGGCAAAAGTAGGGGGGTCGGCTTATACATGGGTCGGCTTATATACGGTAATAATAAATAATAAATCTTTATATAGCGCCAACATATTCTGCAGCGCTTTACAATACAGTGGTTAATAAACGAAAATACACAGTATAATATAGTATGAACATACACAATCTAATACAGTAATTCTAGTAGAGAAAGAATACAGTTCAATAATTTAATACAATACAATAAGCATAGAATCAATGTAAAAAATACAGTACAATAGATAAAGCAAAAATAAAGATGACCCTGCTCAAAAGAACTTACAATCTACAGCGAGATATCGGTTACACAAAGTGCAGGGGCTTATACACTGATACCCCAGGCATCTTGAGGAAATGGGGGATAAAAATAAAGTAACATAAATGGTCACCAGACAATCTGTGTAGACCTTTTGGGTTTGGTGGAGTTTGAAGAAGTTATGTCGAGAGAGACAGTGAATGGGCTATGTACAGTACAAAGGAATTTTGTTAGGGAGCAAGATAGGCCACCTTGAAAAGATGTGTTTTTCTTGAGCGTGGGAAGCCATGCAAATTGTGGATTGTCCTGATTTCTTGGGGGTAGCGCATTCCAGAGAATTGGTGCAGCTCGGGAGACATCTTGGAGCCAGGAGTGGGAGGATCGGATTAGTGCAGAAGTTAGTCGAAGGTCATTTGAAGAACGTAGAGAATGGGTGGGGTGATAGACAGAGATGAGGGAGGAGATGTAGGGGGGTGCTGCATTGTGAAGAGCTTTGTGGGTGAAAACAAGCAATTTGAACTTTATCCTGTAGTGTATAAGCAGCCAGTGCAATGACTTGCACAGAGCGGAGGCATTTGAGTAACGATTGGCTAGGTAGGTGATCCTGGCTGCTTCATTAAGGATGGACTGTAGAGGGGAAGTTTAGGGAGGGGGACGCCAATTAATAGAGAATTGCAATAATCAAGGCGGGAGTGGATTCGAGCCACGGTAAGGGTTTTAGTTGTTTCCATGGTGAGAAAGGGGCGGACTCTAGAGATGTTCTTCAGGTGTGACAAGAGCGGACGAGAGATTGTATATAGGAGGTGAAGGAGAGATCGGTGTCAAATGTGACACCCAGACAGCGAGCCTGCTGCCTAGGTGTTATCGTGGTACCACAAAGTGAGAGAGAGAGGTCAGATTTAGGGAGGTTAGTGGAGGGCGGGAACAAAAGAAGTTCAGTTTTGGAAAGGTTGAGTTTTAATAGAGAGCTGACATGATGTTGGAAACTGCAGCTAGACAGTCATTGGTGTTCTTTAAAACCGCAGGGGTAAGGTCAGGGGCTGAAGTGTATAATTGTGTGTCGTCCACATAGAGATGGTACTGGAAGCCAAATCTGCTGATGTTGTGTCAATTCGGAGTCGTGTAGAGAGAGAAGAGAAGAGGTCCAAGGACTGAACCCTGAGGGACCCCAATAGTGAGAGGAAGAGGGGGGAAGTAGAGCCAGCAAATGATGCACTGAAAGAGCGGTCAGAAAGATAGGAAGAGAGCCAGGAGAGAGCAATGTCCTTTATACCAATGGAGTGCAACATAGAGAGTAAGAGATGGTGGTCAACAGTGTCAAAAGCTGCAGAGAGTGGTCACCATTACATTTTGCTGTCAGTAGGTCATTGGCCACTTTGATGAGGACAGTTTCTGTAGAGAGAAGGGGGCGGAAGCCAGACTAATGAATCTAGAAGAGATTGAGCGGAGAGGTAACGGGTGAAGCGGGAGTAGACCAGGCGCTCCAGGAGTTTAGAGATGAAGGGGAGATTGGAGACTGGTCTGTAGTTATTTGTGCAGGATGGGTCGAGAGAAGCTTTTTTTAATAATGGAGTAATGATCGAGTGTTTAAAGGAGGAGGGAAAGATGCCAGAAGAGAGGGAGAGGTTGAAGATTTTGGTTTGGTGAGTGTTGATGACCGGACAGAGAGACTGGAGTAGGTGTGAGGGAATGGGGTCAGTGGTGCGTGTAGTGGGATGAGAGGAAGAGAGGAGCCTGGCAACAACTTATTCTGTAACTGTGTCAAATGTGAAGAGTCAGCCAGAGGAGATGTGGGGAAGAATGGGAGTGGCAGCGCTTGGAGGCTGGGAGATGATTTCTTGGCGAATGTTGTCTATTTTCTCCATAAAGTAAGAGGCCGGATCATCAGCACAGAGGTCAATGATGGGGGCCTGCACTTTAGAACTGAGGAGAGAGTAAAAGGTGTCAAAGAGTTTTTTTGGATTGTTGGATAGTGAGGAAATCAGGGTGGTGAAGTAGGTTTGTTTGGCAAGGTGAAGGGCAGAGTTGCAGGTTTTTAGTATGAATTTATAATGGATAAAGTCTTCTGGTAAGCGAATTTTCCTCCATAGGCGTTCAGCACTCCTAGAGCATCGCTGGAGGAATCGAGTTTGTGATGTGAGCCAGGGTATTTTTGTTCTATGTTTGGAAGTTCTGAGGGTGAGGGGCGCTACTTGGTCCAGGGTGCTTCTGAGAGTATTATAGTGATTTACTGCCAGATCTGGACAGGAGAATGAGGAGATTAGGACAGTGATCAGATGAGGGAGTCTTTGAGTGAATGAGGGTTAATGGCCTGTAACTTTCTGAATGTTTGATAGGTAGGGGTGGTCTGTGGTGGGCGAGGGTTAGTGAGCATGAAGGAGAGAATGTTGTGGTCAGAGAGGGGAAGAGATGAATTATCTAGGGAGGAGGTTGAGCAGAGTCAGGGAAAGACCAGGTCAATAGTATTACCATCCTTTTGTGTCTCAGCGGTTGAGAGCTGTGAGAGGCCAAGTGACGTGGTTAGAGATAGGAGCTGGGATGCAGATAGGGAGATGGGGCTGCTTATGGGGATGTTAAAGTCTCCCAGAATGAGGGCTGGTAATTCTGAGGACATGAAGTGAACACATGCGGAGAATCTCTGCTGCATTCACATCAGTATGGCAGTTGTTGCACTGCGTTTGTGTCTGCATGCCATAAGCCTAACTGAGCCACCTTTCTAGGTTGCCTTGCTCGCACTTGTCTATTTAACTTTGCCAATACATTTTCAATTGAATTGAGATCAGGGCTTTGTGATGGTCGCTCCAAAACATTGACTTTGTTATCCTTAAGCCACTTTATAACTTGTTTGGCAGTATGCTTTGGGTCATTGTCCATTCGGAAGACCCATTTCCGCCCAAGCTTTTACTTCCTAACTGATTTCTTGAGATTTTGCTTCAATATTGCCACATAATCTTCTTTCCTCATGATGTCATCTATTTTGTAAAGTTCACCAGTCCTTCCTGCAGCAAAACACACCCACAACATGATGCTGTAACCCCCGTGTTTGACACTCCGGACTGTGTTCTTAGGTCTCCAAGCTTCTGCCTTTTTCCTCCAAACGTAACAGTGGTCATTATGGCTAAACAGTTGAATTTTACTTTCAGCAGACTACAGGACATGTCTCCAAATATTTAGGTAATTTCTTGTGTGCATTTGCAAACATTTATCTGTTTTTTTCTGTTTCTTTTGGAGTAATGACTTCTTCCTGGCAGAGTGGCCTTTCAGCCTATGTTGATACAGTACTCATTTCACTGTGGATATTAACACAATCTTACCAGCTTCCGCCATCATCTTCCTAAGGACTTTTGCTTTTTTTCTTGGGTTGATTTGCACATGTCAAACCAAAGAATGTTCATTTCTGGAACACAGAATTTATGAGTTGCATGGTAGCTGGACATTCCCATCTTGTTTGTACTTGCATATAATTGTTTGCACAGATGAGCGAGGCACATTCAGGTATCTGGAAATTGCACCCAAGGACTAACCAGACTTGTGCAAGTCTACAGTTCTCTTCCTGGTATCTTGGCAGTTTTTTTTTTTTTTTTTTTTTTTTTTTTTTTTCATGATACTACACAAAGGGACAGTGTGTTTCACGGGTGCATTAAAATACATCCTTAGGGGTGTCTCAAATTAACTCAAATATTGCCAATAAACATAATAAATAAATCAGAAGCGTCCAAACACATAACATCATCATATGGGCTGTGTTAAATTGTTTAACCTCTGTAGGATATATGACGTACTGGGTACATCATATGTCGACTCCCTGTCTTTGATTTGAGCTCCGGTGGTGAGTGCACCCATTTCACCACACATCTCAGCTGATACTATCAGCTGAGATGTGTGGCTATCCGAACAGCAGTATTAACGCTTTGAATTTCGTTGTCAATCATTGACAGCGTGATCCAAAGTGCAGCGGCGGAGATCATGCCGTTCTGACGCCGTGAGCTGTTCTATCTGAATAGCCTGGGGTCCTGTGGTGACAACGGATGCTATCTGGGTTCACTTCCTGTGGATGACTGGCGAGTGCCAGCATCCACAAGAAGTGATCATTTGTGCTTTATAGAGGTGAGCTTGCAATTCATCTCTACATAGCACAAGCGATCAGACAGTGCATCACTGTGGCGCCCCATGGAGCAGTGTGAAACAGAAAGTAAAAAAATGAAAAAATATGAAAAAAAACACAAAAGTTCAAATCACCCCCTTTTGCCCCATTCCAAATAAAACTATTAATTAAAAAAAAAAAAAAAATACACATATTTGATATTGCAGTGTTCAGAAATGCTGGGTCTATCTATATAATCAATCAGATCGGTAAAGTGAGTAATGGAAAAAAAAAGTCCAAATGACAAAACTACAATTTTATGGTTGCCACAGCATTGAAAAAAGTGCAATGACGGGCGATCAAAACAACATATCTACGCAAAAATGATATCAGTAGAAAGGGCAGCCCAAGACGCAAAAAATATGCCTTCATGTAGCCCCAGATCCCGAAAAATGAGGGCGCAATGGGTCACGGAGAATGGTGACAAAAGCGCAATTCTTTTTTTTTGTTACTTTAAAACTTCTGATTTTTTTTTGTTTACCACTTGGATAACAGTAAAAGTATATATGTTTGGTATCTACTGTGAGGTAGCGACCCAGGGGAATCCGCTTGGCATGGGGAAATGACATTAATGACTACATTTTTTAACAGATAACATAACACAGCAGTTTATTTAACGCCATAAACCACTGGTAACACACAACACCCTTTACATTTTCACATATAATATAACACTGTATTTACATTACATTCATATGAGAATCAACGGGACCATATCATGACCTATTGTCGGTCCCAATGGCGGTTACTTCTGCCCAACACCCTGACAGGGATCTTTCCCCATCCTGCTGTAGGGATCCTCAACCTACTCCTAGGGAGTCTCAATCCACACTGCATCATACATAGTCAACGGGACCATATCATGACTCACTCAGTCAGTCCCAAAGTCGGCTGTGACCGCCTGGCCCTTGAGCCGTCCTCGGTCTCTCTCGCCATCCATATGACTGCCTGGCCCTTGAGCCGTCTTCGGTCCTCATATCACACATATGACCGTCTGGCCCTTGAGCTGCCTTCGGTCCTCATCACTGGCTGGCATGCACACATCAGGTGCACCGGCATGGAGCTGGGGATGGATCACTTTCAGCACGTCTTCACATGGCAGTGGTCTGGACTGCTCTGACTCCCATCGTCCTCTCCTCACTCAGACACCTGGCAGGTTCTTTATCCAGGCTGCCTCACCCACATCTGCAACACAGTAAGTCAATCAGCACATCTCATTCACACACAGATCTGAGATGTGATTAACCCGCTGTACACCATTCAGATTTAGCCCAGCAAAGCACTCATACACACAGGTTCAGTCGCTCATTAGGCTCATGAATCTCTCAGATCTTCAGCACTCACACTGAGCTGTTTTACTCAGCTCATGAAAACCCTTCAGCTATTAACCCACTGTACACCGGACAGGTTTCACACAGCACACACACACAGGAAAACCGGCCCATGTGAACAGAGACCTGCACCGATAACCCGTGTGATGCTCCTGGCCAGGGGCCACATCACCACATACCTCACCCCACTGTTCAAGCCCGTGGGGAGGGGTTGAACACAGTCCCAACACACAGGTCACAGAGTCTTTAGTATATCCGGATTTGTCGCTGACTTGGCGACTTCGTGACACCTAGGCCACCGGAACCTTGAGCACGCAGACTTTGTCTTTGGGACTCCACCGAGCCACCGGCAAGATGCTTGGGTGCGTTGTGCGGTTGCCAATAGCAACCAAGTCCATATCAAGTGAACCAACACAAATGTCCATAGCACATGAGTCCATATAAGGTGCAGCGGCACCACAGCCCTCGGCCGTACCACCTCCCTGGGCTTCCAGGCCCTTAACAACCAGGTTCACTTTCCTCACCGGGCTGCCATGCCCGCATTCTCCACCATATGTGAGGTAGCGCCCCGGGGGAATCCGCTTGGCACTGGGAAATGACATTAGTGACTACATTTTTTAACAGATAACATAACACAGCAGTTTATTTAACGCCATAAACCACTGATAACACACAACACCCTTTACATTTTCACATATAATATAACACTGTATTTACATTACATTCATATGAGAATCAACGGGACCATATCATGACGTATTGTTGGTCCCAATGGCGGTTACCTCCGCCCAACACCCTGACAGGGATCTTTCCCCATCCTGCTGTAGGGATCCTCAACCTACTCCTAGGGAGTCTCAACCCACACTGCATCATACACATCATACATAGTCAACGGGACCATATCATGACTCACTCAGTCAGTCCCAAAGTCGGCTGTGACCGCCTGGCCCTTGAGCCGTCCTCGGTCTCTCTCGCCATTCATATGACCGCCTGGCCCTTGAGCCGTCTTTGGTCCTCATCACTGGCTGGCATGCACGCATCAGGTGCACGAGCACAGAGCTGGCAGGCCCCCTTCACTTCCCCCACCGGGGATGGATCACTTCCAGCATGTCTTCACATGGCAGTGGTCTGGACTGCTCTGACTCCCATCGTCCTCTCCTCACTCAGACACCTGGCAGGTTCTTTATCCAGGCTCCTCACCCACAGCTGCAACACAGTGAGTCAATCAGCACATCTCATTCATACACCATGAATCTCTCAGATCTTCAGCACTCACACTGAGCTGTTTTACTCAACTCATGAAAACCCTTCAGCTGTTAACCCACTGTACACTGGACAGGTTTCACACAGCACACACACACACACACACACACACAGGAAAACCAGCCCATGTGAACAGAGACCTGCACGGATGACCCGTGTGATGCACCCGGCCAGGGGCCACATCATCACACTACGAACTCGCACTGGCTTGAGACATCATACCAATATGTCAGTTATAACCATATGGTGAACATGGTGAATAAAAACCCAAAAAAAACAAACGTGTAATTGCACTTTTTCTTCAATTTCACTGCACTTGGAATTTTTTTTCCATTTTCCTGTACACTGTATGGTAAAATAAATGTTTTCTTCTGAAAGTACAACTTGGCCCACGAAAAACGAGCCCTCAGGTCTATATAGACGGAAAAATAAAAAAGTTATGGCTCTTGGAAGAAGGGGAGGGAAAAATGGAAAATCTGCCAGGGGTAAAGGGGTTAAAGGCATAGTAATCTTAGTGTATATAAACTTGTGACTTTGAAGAAAGTAGTAAAAATTAGTTAAAGGGAACCTGACCTCTAAAAATGTACCCCCAGCCTCTATATACCTGTCCCTGCACCATGGTAATAGCTTTCTAGCCATCCCTTTGTGCTTGTATATCGATATAGTAAAGTTTAGAACAGTTGTTTTGATACCTTATAATCTGCGGCTTCTCATTATTTGAGAAGCCGCAAATAGCGTTCCTTTGTGGACCTCCCCCGCCGCCTGCTTGTTATCTATTCACACCCCTATGGGCTTGCTACAGAGCAGGGAGACAGTGGTCGTCATGTAAGGGGCGGTAGAGCCGCTATGACGCTAATCGCGTCCTATCCAGCTTTACCACGTCAGTACACCCATTAGGTGTACAGTGAACACACCTTGCGCATGCGCACTCGGCAGCACACCCTAATGGGTGTACTGGAGTGGTAAAGCCGGATATGACGCAATTAGCGTCATAGCGCTTTACCGCCCCTTACTTGACGAGCACTCTCTCCCTGCTCTGTAGCACGCCTTTAGGGGCGTATAAATAACAAGCAGGCGGTGGGGAGGTCCACAAAGGAACGCCTTTTGCGGTTTCTCAAATAATTAGAAGCCGTAGATTATAAGGTATCAAAACAACTTTTCTAAACTTTACTATATCAATTTACAAGCACAAAGGGATGGCTAGAAAGCTATTACCATGGTGCAGGGACTGGTATATAGAGGGTGGGGGCACATTTTTAGAGGTCAGGTTCCCTTTAAAAAAATTCTCTCTCATTATTCTGGCATTTAGCAAATATTAATAATTATGGTAATTCTAATTGACTTAAAATGGGAAAACTTTATCTTGACTTCATGTCAGATTGTGAGAAAAACATGCATATGTGTCTTTTTATATAGTGTATGTAAACTTCTGGTCTCAACTATATACATCAGTTACCATCGGTTTCGGTTTTTCAATTTATTTATTTTTTGCCATGAAAAATGTGTCTGGTTTTCGTTGAAGAAAACAGGGTGACCCATGTGATTCCCCTTCAAAAAAATATCTGCACCTCCCTGGCGTCTTCCATACATCAAGAAGAGTTGTGTTTTTTTTTTTTTTTTTTTGAAAAGTGCATGCCGTGTGAAATGTTCATTTATTCTGCACATGAGTCTTTTATGTTTTATATAAAAAATTTTTTTACAGTTTTTAGCATTAAACACTGTCTTTATTCTCTATAAAATGTGTTTTTGGTATGTATTTTGGCTTTTCTAAAACAAATTAATTGAATCTACATTGATTCTTATGGAAACAACTGTCCTGGTTTTCATCGGTTTCGGCTTATTGCCTTCGGACAGATATGTATATGCTCATGTATAAGACTACTTTATCAGCACATTTTTTTGCTGCAAAAGCCCACTTTGGCTTATACCGAGTGACAAAGCAAAATGAGAACTAGGGGCCGCTGCTGGGTTATACCTGGTGGTCCAGTGGTGGGGGTAATAGTGGCAGGTGTGCACTAATCTGATTAAGATCTGCATTCTTGCACAACCCCGGAAAAAGCTTGTGATGTGGTCCATTTCCAGAGCGAATTTGCCCTCAATTCACGCTGAAGGACATGCGAAAAGACCTGCTGTGGCTCCGCATGGACCACGCAGGTCCTTTAGTTTAGTTTTCTCCCTGAAAACCCAATGCAGCTCCTGCCGCCGTATTATTAGGGATATAACTGTAAGTGAGGGGTGTTCTGTCTGTGTTTATCATATAGGCGATATGATATAGCAATAGGGAAAGAGGGATAGCAGCAGAGCAGGGGATGGGAAAGAAGCTCTTTCCCTCAGCATCCAGCTAATCCTGTCCTTTACTCTATTATTCATTTTTCCCTCAGCATCCAACTAATCCTATCCCCTGCTCTATTATTTATCTTTCCCTCAGCATCCAGCTTTCCCATGCTCTGATATCTTGGGGAAGCTTGTTGCTGAGGACAAGATGGATACTAGATCATGGAAAAGCTGGATGCTGAGGGAAATAGACAAGTGTAGCTGCTGCATTTCCCAACCTAGGCCTTATACTCAAGCCATTAAATTTTCCCAGTATTTTTTGGTAAAATTAGGTGCCTCAGCTTATATTTGAGTATATACGGTATCAACATAGCATGGTGTTAACTGTCTGTTCAACTCAAGTGTATGCCCGCACAGGTTCGGATCACCTGCTGCACAGTAGCATCCCAATTGAGGTGTCTCAGTTTCCATTCACAATGATTCCTGCCAGTAGACACAAACCCTTTCACTGAGGTTCCCTTTCAGGAGTTTTGGCAACTTCTATCAGACTTTCCTTCTCACAGACTTAACATGTGCCAAACACACAGACTCCATTACACATATGATAGAGATCCATGGGTGGAGGTATGTAGATAGCCAGACCCACACATCTTCCCAGCTATCCATAAACTTGGTCCTGAATGCATTCGCAAAACTTAAGGAACTACAAGTCCAAGAATAGATATTCCAGGTTTACATCCCAGTGATAACCACCTCTGTAGTACATACTGGCCATCAACAATATAGTCGGTTGCCATCTTGCGTATCTTCCCCTCTGCCTAAAGCTATGGGCGATGGCACCATTCCCTTTCAGATGAGAGAGTAAGCCTTGGGCTTCAGACCTTGAGACACAGTCTGTGACTCTCAGCAGACCTTTTTTAGTCATCACATTTCTTAGGTAAGCCTCTTTGCCAGACCTCTCTAACAGTTAGTGTGGTAGTGAGACTCACAGTCAAGCCTACTGTTTGGTCTAACTTTGATCTAATCCAGTATACTTCAGGGACTACTGTCTGGGTCCCTCAGTCTCGGGTTGACAGAAGATCTGCATCCATCTCTCGCATCCTCTTATTGCAGTTCTACTATGGTGGCGTCTTGCAGGGTGTCTGCGGTATAGATGAGTGAACCCGTTGAAATTGGGTTTCGGGTAATTCAGCCAGACTTTCGGGTCCTAAATGTGACCCGAACCTCATTTGAAGACACTTGGCAGTTCAGCTCTCCGAGCACATACAGCCAGCCACAAGCAAACTGTTTCCAGGGGTAGGAAGTCAGGGATGTCATTATTTTTAATTTACAACCACACTACAGCTGACAACTTTGCTTTTACCCCCGGTGCGAGCTGATCAAACACTGCAAGCGACTCGCACCAAGCGTACACGAGCACAGCAATCCTCGCTCCAGTGATTTGGATATGTAAAGTACCCGAACTCCTACCTCAAACAGGTTCGCTTATCTCTAGTCTTCGGCTGTCTTACTGTGGGCATATTTCTTTATTACTCTCACCAGTTATAGATTGGCCATTCAATTCTTCCTTTTCTTCACATTGTGTTTCAGAGGGCATGGATGGCTCAAATTCTGTACCATAGCCTGACATGTAATTCGGTCCTCTTTGATCTCTGCTCCTTCCACTGTAGGGCCTGCACCCCCAGACACGACAAAGCAATATCTTCCTCATATGCATACTACTTCACTAGGTTTCGGCTTAACGATGGACAAAGACACACAGCAACTTTACAAAGCTGTTCCTTGATTTGAATACATTCCAGTCCTAACTGTTTTACTTCTGTGTATGCAAGGCAATATTTCAGAAGAACCCGTATATTCTCAACACAATCCTTTGTTGCCTCCAAGATAAATGGCACCATACCAACTTTACAGTATATCTGGCCTCCAGTTCATCCATCAACTCTCACTTATGTCACACCAGACTTATCCACAATTTCCTGGATGACTCTTCCATTTTTTTCCATTCCAATAACTTTCTACGCCATATTTTTGGGCATCGGTAGGAAACTTTCCAAGAACCCCAACAGCATTAGAGCTCTCTTAAGTGCTTTCGAACTATACACATATCGATACCTTCCTTGATTTGGATAGTGGCGATACCTCAAATCTTCCTGGCCTGCTGAACATTATTTTTCAGTGCTGGTAGTGTAAGTCCAATAAACAGTTTCTTAACCACAACCACTTCCTGGAATGCTGCGGTCAGCTAATTCTTACAGTCTAAGTGCCTGGTGGCTTCTTCCTTCAATATGATGATCTGCTTCCTATGAAAACAACATAGATGCTTGTCATTCAGGATAGCCACTTTACTTCTCTGTCGCTTAACTTGCAGTTAATACCACCAATTGATTAGGCCCTGAGGCAAAATACACTTTTTACATGTTCCAATGACTTTGTTAAAATTTTCATGCACCATCTCACTGGCATAGGTTAATCTCAAGTCTTTAAGTGCATGGTGAATGTCCTAAAAGACCGTACAAATTCCTCAAGTTTCACTGCTATTGGGCAGTTGCTTTGCTCTCTCAAATCCATCTTTTACCATCTCACGCATTCTGTCCTTTCTGCAGACCTTCTTTCTGTCCTTTAATTCAGTATCTTCTTCTGCCATAGGCGCTAGCTAATTCGTCAGGTACAGTTTACACGTTTCTATCTCCAGCTTCAGAATCTTTGGGTTTGTCGTTGACCTTGACTTCTGGATTCTCAGACGCCTTCAGAGATTTTTCTGCTTTTTCATCAGCAGGTTTAGATGATCCATCAACTTTTGATGAGATTTTTTGGTTCAGTAGGTTTTTCCATTTCCACCACTCCAGCCTTCTTTTGAGTCTACACTGCATTACCTTCAACTTCCTCTTGGGTCTCTGCAGTATCAGCACTAGCTCTCTCTGAGTTCTCCAGAACTTCAGATGTTTTGTCGCACTCAGTCTCCTGAGCCTCAAGTTTTCTGGAGTCTTCAACATTCTCAGACATTTCAACCTTCCTTGTCATAGTAGAAGGAATAAAAGTGTGGACACTACAGAGTGCTGGGGGCAACAAGCACCCAAAAGGGGGTAACGATTTAACAAACCTTTATTATATTAAGACACCACGGTGCGTTTCTGCAGCGATCTGCTGCCTTCATTAGGTATATTTCCAGGTGGAAAATCACCTGATGAAGGCAGCAGATCACTGCAGAAACGCGTCGTGGTGTCTTAATATAATAAAGGTTTGTTAAACAGTTATCCCTTCTTGTGTGCTTGTTGCCCCCATCGCTCTGTAGTGACCACACTTTTATATTCCTTCTGCTGTTACATCCCTTTGGGATTGTGGTCGGAAATGCAGGGAGCCACACACAGTTGAGAAACAATAGGACCTGCGGTGATGTCACTATAGTCCACGTGACTGGAGAAGTTCACGTTACCTAGTACAGACACCGCAGCTGACAGAGAAGTCAGGGGAGAGCCAGAGATGCAGCGACCCATTCCTCCAGCAGCGTAAGCGGTCACCGAGGTTGTGCAAGGGTGCACAACCTCTCCAGGTGAGAGGCTCTCCTCCTTCAACATAAATATTCCCCTAGACCATTGGGTAATTCACAGCGCTTTGTGTTTCTAATCTTTCTTTGCCATAATATCTCACACCTCAATGCAGTTCTCTTTTTTCTAAGAGTTTTGGTGCTACTTCCAGCCACCCCAGAGGTGGGTCTATTACCGGTCTGCGCTTTATGACCTTTGTGGATGCTTGCTCCACCAGTGCTCTTCGAAGACTTCATCTCCTACAGCGCTCTTGTGGATTTCTTCTATAGTATTCTTGGCTGACAGATCATAAGTCTCTAAACCAGCGGTTGTTACTACGTCCTCCTTCTTCCTTTCAGACTCAGAGTCTGGAAGAGGATCCATCCAAATTTTGAACAAAAGCACAACACACTATATTTGCTTCAGTCAGGTTTTCAGAGGGTGCAACCTGTCTAGCCTCTCTGCACCCTTGTGCTTCCTGTGAAGAGGTGAGGATTTTCCCTGTTTACTCAGATCTTCTTAAATGTACTCACTTACTACCCTATTATAGTCGCAGTTTGTATGGGAATCATTATCACTTACCCTAGTACCCTGAAATAGCATGTCCCCTCTTAACCAGGTGTTGGCCCTCTTTTCTCAGGCTACCCCATTCACAACAGTCGTATTGTTGTTTCTTTAAACGTGAGATCACTAAGTTGGACATTTTCTTTCGTCTCTAGAATTGAGGACTGTCAACTTTAGAAGGCTCTCCTCATTACTTATCAACATACCACCAGAAACCCCTTCACCCTCCCGCAATGGAGGGGCTTCATTAGGACTGTTCTGGCTCTTACTGAACAACCGAACTCAGGTCGTGACTTTGAATTGTTTCGGGACTTATTATAATGGGATGCAGTAAGTTTGGAGCTACATCAGTATCCTGTAAGGAGACTCCCCTGGCTATCCAATGATTACTCTGGACATTGGATATTCTTTAGCCTCTTCATGAACACTGCTGACTCAGATAGTCCTTCTGGGCAACAGGTAGACTCGGGGAGCTGGGTAACCCTGGTGAGAGCCACACTCTTGTCTAACAGTCCAGTCACACATTTTCCATCCAGCTCGAGACCCACTTGTGGGTCATTGTCGGGTGGACAATCTATACTGCAATCTATTTTTGAGGAGAGAAATATGGTCAGATGCGAATAGCACTAGGGCACACAATCCAGGGCCTGTCACTGGCCTTTATGGCTCCTCCGGCTGCCACTCCCCTGCCAATGCTGCTGCTCATGAACTGTGCCAGGTACATTAACAGCTTCTATATCTCATCTGAATATGCTGCTCGACTCATGGCTTTTCAGCTCCCACCTGAAACTTTGTGGATTCCCCAATCCACCGCGAACAGCCTGCATTTTCGTGGACCTGCCGATTCACAGCAAACTGTTTGGATATTCTTGGACTCACTGATCCACAGCAAACTGCTGCTGTAATCTTCACACATGCTTTATGGTATATTGCCCGCAGACTAGTACCATGTGTGACATTTCAGACACTATATATAATGGGGTTATTCACTTTGCTGGTCCACAAGGTAACAACAGGAACACTTTTCCATTTAAAAGTTCATATGGTTTATTAACTGCTTCCAAAATTGGCACAAAATAACAGAAACCAGAAGCTTACTTTCAGAACACATCAACATAACATGTTCTTAACCGTCCGTTTAACTCATGGGTATAATTGATTCACAAATAATGAGAAGCCGCAGATCAGAAGGTATAAAAACAACTTTTATAAATTTTGCAATATCGCTTTACACACACAAAGGGATGGCTAGAAATGTATTAGCATGGTGCAGGGTCAGTATAAAGAGGCCTGGGGCTAATTTTTCGAGGTCGGGTTCCCTTTAATCAGCTGTCAGTGTCTCCATTTAGTACATTTTCAAACAACAACAGCATGATCGTATATATACATAAGTACCAAGTAGTGTAGTTGGGAATCCAGCTCTGAGGTGAGAAAAAAACACTTGAAAACATCGAAAAGCCAAATAATAAGTCTGTGTATCTCACTCTCTCTGGTTCTCACTCAGCTACTCCATCACTCTCCATAAACTTCAGTTGGCAGCTATAGTCTGATACTTCAGTAGGATTGAAATCTTATTTGATCAGGACATATTTTTGCCTGTTGTTCTTTGTTTATGATGAGATCAGGATGGGTACGAAACAGGTTCATAAGATACATTTCAATGTTTCTTATATTTGTTTTTATTCCAAATTCATACAAAGTTTGTTGAATCTGTGGTAACGACTTAAAGAGGACCTGTCACCAAACCAGGCATGGTGATCTAATTACAGCACTGGATACAGCATGTCTCCAGCATGCAGACAAGGGGTCCCCCAGCACTTGAGCAGCCCTGTACCCCGAGATAATACAGTTAGAAAACTTACATGCTCCAGCCATAAAGGCGGTGGCATGGGGCTGCAGCCAAGGGCAGATTCACACCCCCTGCCTGTGTAACCTGCCCACTGCTGCCAATCATTCTCTCCCTGTCTGCAGCATTTAAACTGAGTTGTTTTTTTTTCTCTCCCGTGTAGCCCCGCCCCCTGAGGGGCGGGGCTACACGGGAGAGAAAAAAAACTCTGTTTAAATGCTGGAGAAGAAGGAGAGGATGATTGGCAGCAGTGGGCAGATTACACAGGCAGGGGGTGTGAATCTGCCCTTGGCTGCAGCCCCTAGCCACCTCCTTTATGGCTGGAGCATGTAAGTTTTCTAACTGTATTATCTCAGGGTACAGGGCTGCTCAAGTGCTGGGGGGACCCCTTGTCTGCATGCTGGAGACATGCTGTATCCAGTGCTCTAATTAGATCACCATGCCTGGTTTGGTGACAGGTCCTCTTTAAAGTTATCACAAGTGAAAGTCCATGTGGTGCTATGGAAATGAGGCAAGTGTTCCATGGAAATGTCAACAAAAGGGGTTTGTGGAAAGATATGGACAGATATTTTCATAAAACCACAGATAGCAGCTCCATGGAAGCAGATGAATGTGCAAGTACTATATCTAAAGCCCCCGTCACACGGAGCGACATCGCCGCCCATTACAGAGGTGTGTGGGGCGTTGCCTATCCGCCTGACAGCTCGCCGGCGCGGGGCTAGTGATGTTGCCCCGTGTAAACGGGGGATGGCAACGCTGGCGGGGCGCCAAAAACGTGCGCGCACCCGCCAGTCGCCGCCGACATCCCCAGCCCCGTCGCCTGGTGTGACGGAGGCTTAAGGGACAGCAATAGGAAAGTAGGCTACACTTTAAACAAACTATTGATAAACTGTAATACATGTTAATGGACTTGTGTGGAAAATAAACATATAAATTACGTGGGCATGCACAATAATAATAATTCTTATTACAATGGTACAGATATAGATGCCCACCTTCCTTAAGCAATTTTTATTAGAAGTTTTCAGTCACATAAGAATTTGTGAAAAGGCCTATCAGTTAATTTCCTTTAGTTTTTACAATAAAGGCAGGTACCGTAGTGTCAATTTACACAGACCGACCAGCTACGTTATACGACCACCAATTGGCCATCAATTTAATTTCTGATTAAATAGGCAGACCAAAGTAAACTATGCGAACTGAGCGATCTTTACTAAACTCAGTGCGCTCAGGCTGCCATATTTTTTGTTGGCAGTGCAAGTCTTGTTTACACTGGGCACTGCTGAGCATTATGATCTTTAGATAAAGGGTTATTAAAAGTTTTTAATAAGTTTTATGAACCCCAAAATGAACCATTGTGAAATTCAACTCATCGACCCCAAAGAAACAGGCCCCTAATTTGACTATGTTACCAAAAATATGGAAACATTATTTCTACTGGAACACTACACTGTGTTCCAAATTATTATGCAAATGTTCTTTTTCTCTGATTTTCCTAAATGGTCAGTGCAAATGACAGTCAGTGTAATAAAAGTCATCACCCGTTAAAGTATACATCGAATTTTATTGAAGAAACCTCCCAATGATAATAGTATAATCTTAAAAATGTAAAAAAAAACTCGAAATGCACTGTTCCAAATTATTACGCACAGTAGAGTTTGTAAACATTTGATATGTTTTAAAGAACTGAAAATGCTCATTTGTTGAATTTGCAGCATTAGGAGGTCACATTCACTGTAATAAAAAGCTATTTAACTCAAAAACATCCTAACAGGCCAAGTTACATGTTAAAATAGGAACCCTACTTTGATATCACCTTCACAATTCTTGCATCCATTGAACTTGTGAGTTTCTGGAGAGTTTCTGCATGTATTTCTTTGCATGATGTCAGAATAGCCTCCCAGAGCTGCTGTTTTGATGTGAACTGCCTCCCACCCTCAAAGATCTTTTATTGATTATACTCCAAAGGTTCTCTATAGGGTTGAGGTCAGGGGAAGATGGTGGCCACACCATGAGTTTATCTCCTTATATGCCCATAGCAGCCAATGACACAGAGGTATTCTTTGCAGCACAAGATGGTGCATTGTCATGCATGAAGATGATTTTGCTCCTGAAGGCACATTTCTGCTTTTTGTACCATGGAAGAAAGTTCTCAGTCAGAAACTCTATATACTTTGCAGAGATCATTTTCACACCTTCAGGAACCTTAAAGGGGCCTACCAGCTGTTTCCCCATGATTCCAACCCAAAACATGACTCCTCCGCCTCCTTTCTGACGTCACAGCCTTGTTGGAACATGGTGACCATCCACCAACCATCCACTACTCCATCCATCTGGCCCTTACAGGGTTGCTCAGCACTCATCAGTAAACAAGACTGTATGAAAATTAGTCTTCATGTATGTCTGGGCCCACTGCAACTGTTTCTGCTTGTGAGCACTGTTTAGGGGTGGCTGAATAGTAGGTTTATGCATCACAGCAAGCCTTTGAAGGATCCTACACCTTGAGGTTCAAGGGACTCCAGAGGTACCAGCAGCTTCAAATATCTGTTTGCTGGTTTGTAAGGCCTTTTTAGCAGCTGCTCTCTTAATCCGATGAACTTGCCTGGCAGAAACCTTCCTCATTCTGCCTTTATCTGCACAACCACGTCTGTGCTCCGAATCGGCCACAAATCTCTTCACAGTACGATGATCACGCGTAGGTTTTCATGCAATATCTAATGTTTTCATCCCTTGTCCAAGGCATTGCATTATTTGTTGCTTTTTGGCAGCAGAGAGATCCTTTTGCTTTCCCATGTTACTTGAAAACTGTGGCATGCGTAATATTGTGGAACACCCAGTTTTCCTTTTATTGGGCTCACCTTCCAAACTAATTATCACAAGTATCTTAGATTGATCCAAACAACTGAGACACAATCCCATCAATGGGTTTCATTAAAAAAAAACCTATGACACTTAAAACCAATTTGCATAATAATTTGGAACACAGTGTATAGAAGCATGAAAAGAACAAACTGTCTGGCTTTGTGATGCCAAAAGGTTAATTGTTGTATTGTGAATATTTGTTTACATACTATATAAATGTGGTCATGTATGTTTCCATATATTATCTTCATTTTTTACATAAATTATTTTATAGTTTTGCCATGTCAGGCACATATAACGTCTTATAAATGTAATTGTAACTTTAACATTTTGCAGTACCGTAAATTTTTATTTATTTTTTTTGCATAGGCTGAGACGTGGTGTAATGTCAGAAACACCAGATAAATAACCCAATTTTGAAAACTACAGGCTTTGAGGCTTTGCTCTTGATGTGCCCCAAGTATTTTGACCCTACAAGATTTTTTTTTGGATTTCATGCAAAGCAAATGAAAATACTCAGAAATAACATTATTTTCACAAATATGTGAGCTCTGCAATATGGAGCACCATTAATTTTCAGGCCAGACTTCGGGTATTGTGTATCTTCAATGGAGCATAGTGACCCGCTCCACTGCACAGGTGCGAGTATAAGCCTGTTGATCAACAGCTGCACACAGGAGGGGCGAGAATTTCAAAAGAGTGGGACGGCTATTCCAGGCAGGAGGTGGCGAGGAGCAAACTGAGGAATCCCTCCCGGACCCTTTCGGTGCTAATTACCATACAGCGTGGGACATAATAAAAGTATATTTCTCAGGCATGCAGGGGGACGTCTGGGCACATAGAGGGGTTACAGGAACCCCTTTACAGCATGTTACAGATGATGATAACAGTTTAGAATGCCCTAAGGGAGTGAGAGGTTCCCTTTAATGTACCATGGAGGGACGAAGTAGTAAAAAAATAAAAAAAATTGCAAAAATATTGAAAAAATCACAAAAAATAAGTTCCAGTAAACACATATACAGTTTTTACGTTTTTGTTTTTACATAAACATATTTGGTATCCCTGCATTTGGAACATCCCACAGCTATGCTTTATTGGCATACTGTTGAATAAAGTGCGATCAAAAAGTCATATCTTAATAAACATGGTATTGATAAAAAGGCATCTTGTCCTGCAAAAAAGCAATTTACCGTATATACTCGTGTATAAGCCGACCCGTGTATAAGCCGACCCCCCTACTTTTGCCCCAAAACCTGGAAAATCTATTGACTCGTGTATAAGCCGAGGGTGGACCCCAGCACAGGTATACAGACCCCAGCAGTGTGGTATACAGCAGCCTCCCCAGTGGTATATACAGGCCCCAGCAGTGTTACAGCAGCAGCCCCAGTGGTATATACAGCAGCAGCCCCAGTGGTAGTATACAGCAGCCCCAGAGGTATATACAGCAGCCCCAGTGGTAGTATACAGCAGCAGCCCCAGTGGTAGTATACACGCAGCCCCAGTAGTATATACAGCCCCAGTGGTAGTATACACGCAGCCCCAGTAGTATATACAGCCCCAGTGGTAGTATACACGCAGCCCCAGTAGTATATACAGCCCCAGTGGTAGTATACAGCCCCAGTGGTAGTATACAGCAGCCCCAGTGGTATATTCAGCCCCAGTGGTAGTATACAGCAGCCCCAGTGGTATATACAGCCCCAGTGGTAGTATACAGCCCCAGTGTTGCCCTTAGTATACACGCAGCCCCAGTAGTATATCAGCCTGTGTTGCAGCCCATAAAACCAGTAGTATATACAGCCCCAGTGGTAGTATACAGCAGCCCCAGAGTATATACAGAGCCCCAGTGGTAGTATAACAGCCCCAGTGGTAGTATACAGCAGCCCCAGTGGTATATTCAGCACCCAGTGTAGTCAGTACAGCCCCAGTGGTAGTATACAGCCCCAGTGGTATATTCAGCCCCAGTGGTAGTATACAGCCCCAGTGTAGTATACAGCCCCAGTGGTAGTAATACAGCCCCAGTGGTGTATATACAGCCCCAGTGGTAGTATAACAGCCCCAGTGTAGTATACAGCCCCAGTGGTAGTATACAGCCCAGTGGTAGTAATACAGCCCCATGTAGTATACACAGCCCCAGTGGTATATCAGCCCCAGTGGTAGATATACAGCCCCAGTGGTAGTATACAGCACCCTAGTGGTAGTATATACAGCCCCAGTGGTAGTATACAGCAGCCCCAGTAGTAGTATATACAGCCCAGTGGTAGTATATACAGCCCCAGTGGTAGTATACAGCCCCAGTGGTAGTTTTACAGCCCCAGTGGTAGTATATACAGCCCCAGTGGTAGTATACAGCCCCAGTGGTAGTAATACAGCCCCAGTGGGTATATTCAGCCCCAGTGGTAGTATACAGCCCCAGTGGTAGTATATACAGCCCCAGTGGTAGTATACAGGCCCCAGCAGGGCCCCCCTCAAAGGTGTTGCGCCCCCACCTCCTTTCTGGGCCCCCCGCAGCAGCCTGTGCATATACATTTACCGTCCGCTTCACCTCCTCGATGGGGATCGCGGCCCCGACTCCGGGCTCCATTTCCTCGCCTGTCATCCTGTTTGTGACCGGGCTCATCGCGCATCGCGATGACTCCTCGCTGCGCGGGCCGGTCCTGCAAGCAGGGAGACAGCGAGGAAGATGGAGCCGACCGGGAGCCGCGATCCCGCAACCGGAGGGGACAGCTGCTAGACGGTAATGTATAGCCGGGAGCGCTGCCATGCGGGGGGCCCAGAACAGGGAGGTGCATGGGGGCCGCCAAACTTTGAGGAGCCGTATTGACTCGCGTATAAGCCGAGGGGGGCACTTTTCAGCCCAATTTTTGGGCTGAAAAACTCGGCTTATACGCGAGTATATACGGTACTTTCCAGCTCCATAAGTATATAAATTAAAAAGCTATATCTCTCAGAATAGAGTGATGCAGAAACAAGTCTTTTTCTATATATTGTTAATGTATAAAACCAGGAAAACAGAAAATGATATATATATGGTATCACCCAAAAAATAAACCTGTCATCATGTTTACCAGACGGTGAATGGCATAAAAAAAAAATTCGTTATAAGAATCTTGCGGCTTCAAGGCGGTCACAACACCTCTAGATAAACTCCTTGAAGGGTGTAGCTTCCAAAATAGGGTAACGTATTTGGGTGTTTCCACTGTATAATCTATAAGGGGCTCCTCAAATGCAACATGATATCTGCTGTCTATTCCAGTCAAGTTTGTGCTTCAAAGGTTGAATTTCTTCTCTTCCGAGTTCAGCTGTGCGCCCAAACAGTAGTTTTCCACCGTAAATGAGGTATCAGCGTACAATAAATTGCAGAACAAATTGTATTGCCCATTTGCTCCTGTTAACCTTGTGAAAATGCAACATTTTTGTCAGTAAACCTAAAATTTACATTTTTTTTCTTTCCAACATTGCTTTAATTCCTGTGAAGCCCCTAAAGGGTTAATAAACCTCTTGGATGTGGTTTTGAGCAGTCTGATGGGTGCAGTTTTTAAATGGTGTCGCTTTTAGGTATTTTTTGTCACATAAACCTCAAAATTACTTCACATGTGATGTGGTCCCTAAAAAATTAGTTTAGAAAATTTTGTTGCAAAAATATGAAATTGCTGATAAATTTTTAAACTTTGTGACTTCCTAGCAAAAAAAGTTTTAAAAATGATTCTGATGTAAAGTAGGCATGTGGAAAATCTTATTTATCCTCTATTTTGTGTGACATAAGTCTAGTTTAAGGGCATAGCGAGTCACATTTTGAAAATTGAGAACTATTCACATTGTGTAATATTCCTGAGGAAGGGGCCATTTGAGTTCTGAGATCTTGCAAATATATTTTTTTGGGTTAACCAATAAAACTACTTTTGTCAATTTTAGGGGGCATGAGTATTGACATTACATTTTTTGTAAAATGTTCAATATTTTCATACATAAAGGCAAATAATAAAGATCATACTTTAACACTAATGGTGCTGTCACACGCAGCGATGTGATGAACGATATTGTTAGCAATCACATGCACACGCGATCGATAACAATATTGTTCAGATCTCTGGTGAGCTGTCACACAGGCAGACTCACCAGTGATCAATGGACCAAAGACATTGTGGAAACGATTTAAATATCGTTTCCACAATGTCTTGCTCCTGCTGCCAGGCTGCGGTAAGCGGGAGCAGGCTGGTCTCCAAGGTAAACTGCGGGTATCTAGGCAGCGCGCGCTGCCTAGATACCCGATGTATACCTTGGTTACCAGCCTTCTCCGCTCACCGGCTGGTCTAGGCAGCACGCGCAGCCTAGTTACCCGCAGTTTACCTTGGATACCAGCTCCCAGCACTTGCAGAGAGGTGCTGGGAGATGGTTTATCGGTCGTCTCCCGGTGTCACATGCAGCGATGCTTCGTGTCCACCGGACGACCAACGATTGATTTGAGGACAGGACCTCAAATCAAACGATGAACGATCACCCGACTGATTGTTCATCGTTTGTAGTGTTACACGCAATGATGTCGTTTCAACATCATTCAAGCGTCACAGAACACGTGACTTTTGAACGATATTGGCAACGATATCGTTACGTGTGACGGTACCTTTACATGAAGCACAGTGTGTCACAAACAACAAATTCAGAATCACAGGGATCTGTTGAAGCGTTCCAGAGTTATTTAGTCATAAAGAGACACTGGTCAGAATTGTAAGATTTGGCCTGGTAAGGAAGGTGAACATCGGCTAGTTGGTTAAGGGGTAAAGTTAAACTGTCAGCTAACAAAGATGCCAATTCACCTGCAAGGATAAAGGCAATCTACAGGTAAATAGTAAAAGATGTTTAAAAACTAACTAGAAAAAGGGATGCTGGGAGAAATGTAATATTTCTCCTAGCAGTTATTTGCTTCCAGTTTTTGGAGTGGTGCAGGGGACAGTAATTAGTGCACAATCACTACAGAGTGAGAGTGTTGGAATTACTCCACCTGCTTCTTAACTGCCTGTCCTGCACACGCTGTAGAGCAGGCAGTTAGTCCAGGTGCAAGGAGGGTGCTAATAGCTTGGTCACCTTGTAGTGAGCGCTCACTAATCACTTAGCCCTGCCTCACCCTAAGGACTGGAAATAAATGGCTGCTAGAAGAACATAGCGTGTAGAATGCTATTTACCTGCAGAATACCACTACGGCTGCAGATATTCTGCCAGGATCCCTTAAAATGTTGCCCTAAATTTGCTGAAATTCAAATTATGAGTGGCCAATATTATAATAAAAGTTGGGTTGAAACTTAAGTGAAACATTTAATTAGAACAAATAAGTTCCAATAAAAGCAGATTTATCTTTCATTGCTCCATATGATTGTTTGTTTGCTCCATATTAACAAAGTGCAAGGGGTCTGCTAGCCGAGTGGAAATAAACTTGGCTATCTTTAGATCCACATGATCATACAATACTGTAGAGTTTTATGCCAAAGTTTACAATTTGTACTTACTAGATATTTTGATATACACAGGAGTTAGCTTTGATATTAGTTCATTTTATACGCCTCGTCATAGGAAAAAAAAGCAAAACCTTTTTTTATGGTGACCTAAATAAGGAAAGTGAAATTATACAACAATGTGTGGTGCTATCATATGAGAAACTGCACCAAGAACATTATAAGATCTTCCTTGATACAGATGATATACTATATAATCAGATTGAGTTCGAAAATGCTGAATTTAGAGCCTCTAACATCACTTATTCCTCACAAGCACAAGTCAATTGTTTGAAAAATCGCCAGAATTTAAAAGCTTTTTGTGATCATGACTGTGCTGCTGATTTTTTTCAGGCTTTCTTTTCGTAATACACATTCCAAATAACTCCATGTAATCAAAGACCCGAAGAATAACAACATCATAATAATTTGTAATTTTAGACACAGCTCTATTAGAAACTAATTTGTAGATACCGTATATACGCAATGTGATGGGTCCACCGCCTGTGTCAGGAGGGACAAGTATGTGTCGAACAGACAGAGGTCTGCAGCAATCTTTACCCAGGTTGACTGCTGAGACTTGTTGTCCAACACCTTTCTATAATGTGATGTGGGCTGGAGGTAAGGGTTAACCAGAAGCAGTGGGTGGGTCTGGGTAACTACATACCTCCCAGGGGAGGGTGTGTTGCTGTTATCAGGTAGCCACTCCCTGGTCACATGTCTGTGATGTCAGCTCAGGTCCTGAAGCCTGAAAACTGGCTGTTTGGGAAGCACATGGGAAGGCTCAGGTAAGGAGCTTGGAGCAGCTCCTGGTAACAATGGACTGTCAGGAGACAGTATGAAAGAAGCCTGCTATGATTGCTGGACAAGGTAACCTCTTGAGAAGTGGGCGGTGTACTGACAGAGGTCAGTGAGTGAACTGTGCAGACCAATCCCATGTGTGAGGTTATGGACTGTGTACAATAATTATATCAAGTGGTTTATGTAGCTAAATAAACCATCTGGATTTGATTAAATAGAAACCATGGCTGTCTGCTTGAATTATGCTGTCAAGTGAGTGTACCCTGACCCGGTCTGTGAACGCTATACCACATGGAGTATAAGCCAAGTTCTTCAGCACAATTTTTATTCTGAAACGTGCCCCCTCGGCTTATACTTGAGTCAGTGTACAGGCTGAGTGGGGAAGGGGGTGACCGGGGGCTGGAGGAGGCGGGAGAGGCTGCAGTAGGAGTCGGCGGTCATGTGGGCCTGCTCATTAGTGCAATGCAATATGCATTGCATCCCCCTGTCAACCAGCAGCAGGGGGAGTGGTGCATATTACATTACACTATACTTGCCCCCCTCCCCATCGCTGCTATATGGGCTCCATGCTGGCGCTCACTATAAAATAACAACCTTCTTACTCACCTTCCGTCGATTCTCTGCACTGTCTGCGGGCTCCATGCGTCCTACTTCCGGTCTGCCGGCTTCAATCATGTGACTGCGGCACAGCAGCGATGACATCACGGAAGCGCCGGTCACATGATTACAAGCCGGCAGACAGGAGGGAGGACGCATGGAGCCCGCAGACAGTGCAGAGAATCGTCGGAAGGTGAGTAAGAAGGTTGTTATTTTATGGTGAGCGCCAGCATGGGGCCCTATAGAAATGATGGGGGCTCATATATCAGGAATGGGGAGCTATACCAGGGATGAGGGAGCTATACCAGAGATGGGGGCTCTGTACCAGCGATAGGTGCCATATATCTGCGATGGAGGCTATACACCAGAGATGGGGGCGCTATACCAGTGATGGGGGACTATACACTCCCTGACAAAAGTTATGTCGCTTATCCATGTTAGGTAAATAAAAGCTTATAACCTAACGTTAAATTCATCCATTGGTTGTATAAATTACTTTTTAAATCTGAAACCCTCCAAAATGTAGTTTAGGTTAAGAAAATTAATTTGCATCAATGCTGAAATATTGATCATTTAATGAACACAAAATGGTCAGAGTTTAGCAAGACAAACGTTTTGTTGCCTACAGAAAGTAATGTGATTTTCAAACAAATAATTAACTTAAAATACAAATATATGTTGCAGAACATTGGTGAATGAAGTTGTGGTGCTATTAGAGTCATATTTAATATTTTGTGTGACTTCCATGAGCTTGAAGGACTGCATCCATGCAGGTTCAACAATGATTCATACAATTTATTAATGAAGTCATCAGGAATAGCAAAGAATGCAGTCTTACACGCTTCCCAGAGTTCATCTAGATTCTTTGGTTTTGTCTTCCAAGCTTCCTCTTTCATCCTACCCCAAACATTCTCAATGATGTTCATGTCTGGTGACTGGGCTCGCCAGTCCTTGAGCACCTTGATTTTTTTTGCCTGGAGGAACTTTGTTGTAGAGATGGATGTTTGAGATGGAGCACCATCCTGCTGCAGATTTTGACCCCTTTTATGATTTGGAATATAATAGGTAGCTAATACTTCTTGATATTTTAGGCTATTGATATTGCCTCCACCTTGCAAATGTTTCACTCACCCCCCATACTGAATGTAACCCCAGACCATGATCTTTCCACCATCAAATTTAACTGTTTTCTGGGTGTATTTAGGATCTATACAGGCTCCAGTAGGTCTCCTGCGGTATTTTCGGCGACTGTGGTGGAATTCTACTGAAGATTCATCAGAGAAATATACTTTCTGCCACTTTTCCAGCGTCCATCTGTTTAGCAGGCTGTGGGACTTTGCAAATGCCACACGTTTTTTTATTTGCCTTTTGTTTAGTGCTGGCATCTGGACACTGATTCGACCATGGAGGCCATTTCGAGACAGAATCCTTCAAACTGTTCTAGTTGACACAGGGACTTGAGGTGGCAAGCCTGTTAGAGCTCTTCTGCAGTGGAAGAGGGGCTTGCTTTGGATTTTCTAACCAACAAACGTTCCTCCTGAGCAGTTGTCTTGCGGGGTCTGCTGGACCTGGGCTTGTCAAACACATCTTCAGTCTCTTCAAATCTTTTTTTTTAATTCTTTGTACTTGACGCTGAGACACATTAAAGGTGCCAGCCACCTCTGCAGTGGATCTGGTCTTCAGGCTCTTGATAATCAAGGCTTTGGTCGCAGGGTGGATTTTTGGCATGTCGTCAGAGCTCAAGTTGCAGTTCAAGTGAAGGTCTGGGGTGCTGGGTTTCTTTTTATGCACACCCACTAATTAACCGATCATTTACTGAGCACAGATGAGGATGTAAACTAGGATTGGGTGCATTATATGACCAGGTGACAAAACGTTTGTCTTGCCAAAATTTGACCATTCTGTGTTCATTAAATAATCAATATTTCAGCATTGATGACAATTTATTTTCTTAACCTAAACCAAATTTCGGAGGGTTTCAGCTTTCAAAAGAGTAATTTATACAACCAATGGATGAATTTAACGTCAGGTTATAAGTTTTTATTTACATAATATGGATAAGCGACATAACTTCTGTCAGGGAGTGTATACAGTAATGAGCTATATACCAGTGATGGAGGCTATATAACAGTGATCGGGGGCTATATACCAATGATGGGGGCTATGTACTGTGATGGGGGCATATACTGTGATGAGGGAGATAGATTCCAGTGATGGAGGCACGATATTATTAGGGGCTATATACAGTGTATATATAGGGCTATATACACCATTATGAGAGGCTATCTACAGTGATGAGGGGTTATATCCCAGGATGGACGGGTGCTGCATTTCCCACCCTAGGCTTATACTCGAGTCAACAGGTTTCCCCAGTATGTGGGGGTAAAATTAGGGGCCTCGGCTTATGCTCAAGTCGGCTTATACTCGAGTATAAACGGTAACTCATTTCTGTAAGCTTTGCTTACTCAAGAGCCACTGACACATCTAAACCAAAGAGAAGCATCTCTTGTTCTCATTTCTGTAAGTCTTGCCTTTCTTTTTTTACATTTGCTCATTGTGATGTAATATGGCTTTTCACACACTGCATATTTGCTGCATTTTTTTTAACTCGCATGCTCATCAGTTTTTCTAGCCAAAACCTGGAGTGGGTGATTAAATACAGAAGTGGAGCACTTGTTTCTATTAGACATTTCCTCTGATTGTTCCACTCCTGGTTTTGGCTACAAAAACGATGAGCATGCGCGTAAAAAAACGCAGCAAATACACAGTGTGTGAATGCACTCTTAGCGTCATGTGACTTACATCAGCCTCTTACATAATATTAACTGCCAAGAATGATCAGCCAGTGACATTACATGGAAGTTTATAGGCTACAAAAATGTTTTTTTGGGGGCAGGTTTGGGATGGGCATTTTTTTTGGTGGGGTATTTTTTTGGGGAAGGGGTGCAGGTTTGTGGGAGGATGCGGTTTTGGGGGGGCAGTGTTTTTTTGGGCAGGGGGATGCAGGTTTGGGTTTGGGGACATTGTTTTGGTGGCAGGGGGTGGGGAGTGTTTTTTGGGGATGCTGGTTTGCGGAACATCTTTTTTGGGGGTGTAGGGAGCATTTTTTGAGGGACTGGAGGTGCTGGCTTAGGGGTGGCAGGGGCAGCTTTTTTGGTGAGTGTGGGTTAGGGGGTGTCTCTGTGGGGGTGCGGGTTTAAGCAGGGGTGTTTTTTGGGGTGCAGGTTTGGTTGGGTGTTTTTTTAGGGTGGCAAGTGGGCGGATTTGTGGGGGGCGCAGGGGCGGGTTTTGCTGAATATTTAGTGAATATATTTTGCAATGATGACATGGAGCTCTGCTGTATTTTTGGTCACCAGCCAGGTACAGCAGGCAGCTATGGGCTGCCACCTACCCCCAGCTGTCTAGTTTTCCCTAGCTGGTAAGCAAAATACAAGGGGACTCTTTTTTTTTTTATTTTTTTTTTTTTTTTATTGTTTCTTGACATAATTTAAAAAAAAAATGTGTGGAGCTTCGCTGTAGTTTTGGTTTCCAGTTAGGTACATCCAGGCAGCTGGGGGCTAGAATCCTGAGCGTGGTGAAGCCCAAGCATTCTGTTGCCTCCACCCCCTCCTGCTACAAATTGCAGCCCATAGTTACCCCAGAAAATTGTGCATTCATCATAGTATATAGTAAAGGTTAGTTATTTTCCTGGCATAAACCCAGTTTTGAGCTCCATGAATAATCTACAGGATGCAAGACCTCAATCGATTATCTTAAATTTTGGCCAGAGATTTTAATAATTGTAATAATATGATGGTTCAATATGAATATGTGAACCCAGATCCCACTTCATCTTGATTACCTATATGCCTGAAGGTGGGGAAAATGAGCACTCGCATTCCCAATCAGCGTCAGCTTCAAACAGCGACGGTACAAGAGGTGAGTTTAAGTTTTTCGCTTAATGGGCAAACAAGAGGTATGAGATGGGATTGTCAGAATAGATGACAACCCCATTAAACCTTTATTTAATCTCTCAATTGCACATAAAGTAAAAGACTGCATGCACCTAGGGAATATTGACAGTAAATGGGGTATAATAGATGGTAATGAATGATATTGGACAAAACACTTGTTACCAAAATATCCCTTTTGAATTAGATAATATAATAAAGTAGACCAAGCAATATAATGAGGGATGTATAATCAGGGCTGCTATCTGCCCAGAAATTCCAGAACCGTCTGTAAAGATAGACGCTTTTTTCCATGTCCGTAAAAAAATAAATGAAGGTGTCTGATTTTTTTTTAAAGCTGAAGAAACATACAAATTATCTTGTTTGTAATTATCATAATTTTGCAGTTTACAGTGAGTGCATCTGATTATTAATATCAGAATTATGGCCTGTAGATATATTATATGCTTATATTCTTCACATGTGTGCAGCTAAAAGCTGTTTGATTATTTTCATCTATTTTCCATGTATTTTGGTGTGCTAAAAATGAAAAACATATTGAAAAATATCCTGGACATTAAGATTTGCCACAAATTGCAACAGTGTATATCTCATCAAGAGTTTATCAGTACGACCTGTGACGTTGTGGAACATCATGGGTTGTGGGTACTTTCCGACATGTGACGTTCCATAACGTCATGGCGGGATTGCGGTCCTTTAGCCTCGGTCACCGGAGCCACAGGTAGGAAGGGACCTCTACTTCACCTCAGGGGAAGTTGGCTTAGCCACCCCGCACCTGCAATCGCTGTGTTTGGCTGTTGAATTTCGACCAGCCAATGACAGCAATTGTAATGTTTCACCTATGAAGTTTGGTTCCATATTGCGATCTAGCCATGGGCGGTACTGCAATAGCACCAACTATTGAATAGAGCTAGGTGACCTTGGTGCCCCCCCCTACAGATCTGATTGGATCTAGCATCCATATCTCCAATCAGATGTGGAGGGGCAGTGTGACCTGTTGCTTCCCTCCCTCCTCAGCCTCATCCCGTCTGTGGAGACTGAAGAGAGGTTCCCTGTTGCCTGCGAACTGCCACCACCGATCTCCAGTGATCACTTCCTGCCCTCTGCTCATACCCTTCTGCCCTCCAATCACCTCCCGCCCTCCAATCAACTCCCCTGCCCTCTGATCATGACCTCTGCCCTCCGATCACTCCCCCTCCCCCTGTACCCTGCGATCTGCTGCCGCCGGCTACTGCAGCACCCCAGTGCCCTCCGATCACCTCTGTCCCCTGCTGCCTGCCTGCTGCGATGGTCATTTACTCCGGCGCCATACTGAGCTCTCTTGAGCCGCAGTACATGTATGAGAAGCAGCCGCCAATCAGATGCCACCGACTACTATGACTGTGGCTAAGAGACCTCAGTACGGTGCCAGAGGAAATGGCCACCGCGCGACCCCCGCTGCACAGGCGGGCAGGCATCGGCAGGTGACGTAGTGGGGGACAGCGAGGCTCGTAGCGGCAGAAATTGCACAAGAAATTTTAGTGTCCATTTGCTCCTGTTTCTCTTTTGAAAATGCAATAATTAAGGCTAAAATTAACATTTACGTTTTTCCAACAAAGATGTTATTTTTTCCTTCCAGATTTCTTTAGTTCCTATGAAGTACCTGAAGGGTTAATAATCTTCTTGGATGTGGATGTGGTTTTGAGCAGTTTGAGGGCTGCTATTTTTAGAATGCTGTCACTTTTGGGTATTTTCTGTCATGTACACCCCTCAATGGGACTTCAAATGTGATGTGGTCCCTAAAAATGGTTTTGTAAATGTTGCTAGAAAAATGAGAAATTTCGATGAACCCTTAAAACAAAATTATTCATTGTTAGGCTGAGATTGTGCTGATGTAAAGTAGACATGTGGGAAATATTTTTTATAACTATTTTGTGTCACATAACTCGCTGGTTTAACATAAAATTGTTGAAAATTTGGCAATTTTCTAATTTTACATTTTGCCAAATTTCTGTTTTTTTTCACAAATAAATTTAGGTTGTTAATTTTTGCGTTTACCACTAACATGAAGCCCAATATGTCACGAAAAAACAATCCCAGAATCGCTAGAATTCGTTGAAGCATTCCAGAGTTATTACCTCATAAAGTGACACTGGTCAAAATTGCGAAAAAATGCCCAGGTCAGTAAGGTCAAAACAGGCTCGGTGGTAAAGGGGTTAAAGGGATCCGGTCACCTCCAAAAAGCCACCTAAGCTACAAAATCATACCCCTGCAGCTTCCTATCACTAATCTCACACTCCTTTTGTCTCCTAAAGCATCCTGTCAAAGTAAATAAAAACGATTTTATACTCACTCATTAGGCATTATGATTAGTAGAGGTTATATTCCTTAGCCCTTAGGGCGTGTTTGTTTTGTAGCCTCCAGGATCCACCCTCTCTGTCTGTGTTGCTCGGCTTGTGCAGGCTTTGCCCTCCCCCTCTCTGTCACTCACAGAATGCAAATCATTAGTCCTGCCTTCAGCTCTACATCACAGCAGCACACACAGAGAGAGGGTGGATCATTCAGGCTACAAAACAACACGCCCTAAGGGCTAAAGAATATAGCCCCTGCTAATTATAATCACTAATGAGTGAGTATAAAATAGTTTGTATGCACTTTCACAGGATGCTTTTAGGAGACAAAAGGAGTGTGAGATTAGTGATAGGATGCTGCAGGGACATGATTTTGTAGTTTAGGTGGAGTTTTGGAGGTGACAGCATCCTTTTAAAGAAGATTTTTTAGGCAATATCAAAGATCCTGCCTACAAAAAGATCATTGGACGAATGCTGAAAGCATTTCAAGCTTTAGGTTGCCTGATTAGTTAGAAAGTGCATTTCCTCCATTCCTACTTTGACAACTTTCTTGAAAATATGGGAGCTGTGAGTGAAGAGCGAGGTGAATGATTCTAGCAGATACTAAAGAGATGGAAAGAAGATACCAGGGAAGATGGAGCATTACAATAATGACAGACTACGTTGGATACTTCGGAGTGACATTCCAGATGCAACTCACAAACATAAATGTATGAAGAGGAGCCTAACAGGGAAGAATAATCGATTTTAGTGTGTGTTAGCTGCTCACACTGCAGTTTCACTGATCAGTGTCCATCAGTGTTTGTGTGCCAATCAGGAGAAGAACAGAAAGGAACTGCAGAGAAAAATATATTGAAAGTTGGCACTGTCTGATTTTGGCACTCCTGTTTTGGCACTCAAACACTGATGGACACTGATCAGTGAAAAACTGCAGTTGAAGCTAGCCTTAGTGAGCTTATTCCAGTAAAAAAAAAAAAGGTTTCATGAAATTTGTAATAAATTAATTTGTCTATTTCATTTATTTGTGGTTTTGCCTTATTTAACATAGTTACTTCATTTTGTCATAGGACATCACGTTTTCTGACAATTTGAGGTCATTTTCAGATTCAGCCCACCCAAAAACATGAAGTTTATGTGGATTAACCAAAACAACTCTTGAAAAGTTTTTTTTTGCAGACTTGTGTAATTTACTATGGTTTTACAATGTGCACAGAAAATTAAAGTGTCAAGTTAGCAACTCTGTGTATAAAATATAATCATAAATAACAGCATTGGTCAAAAATGTAAATGTTTCATTTTGATATAAACAAGATCAAGATGGTTGATTAGGCTGCCTCCACATCAGCGATTTCGGCCGTTTGCAGCAGATCTGGCAGTTTTGCTGCATAACGTCTCACTTGTGGCAAGTCCATTTCATTTCCTATGTGGCTTGTGTCATGTGCAGCACTTGCAGCAAGTAAAAAAAAAAAACACGCTGCTAGCAGCGTTTTTTTTCCTTTGCCCTAAGTGCTGGATTTGCCCACACATGACTGCAAGTCCCATAGGTAATGAATTGGGCTTGCCGCAAGTGAGACGTTATGCAGACTGCTGGATCTGCCGCAATTGAAAAAGGCGCTGATGTAAAAGCTGCCTTACTTTGCTTAGTACTTATTTCAGCCCTTAAGAAGTACAGCTTATGTAGAACTTATGCAGCTGCTGACATATAAAACTACTCCATATTTTTGCATTTTCTTTCTGTTTCCAGGTAAGAATACTCCAGTCACTCATCTAAGTTCATCACATTTTCAGAAGTCCGGTGACCCCTTCCAGCCATTTGGGACAGAACCGGGTGATCCTTTTCAGAGCAGAAAGGCTTTTACGGACCCATTCAGTGGGAAAGACCCTTTTGTCACCTCACAACCAGGGAAGCATTCTAAGGGAACATCTGCCGGGTTTGCAAACTTTGGCTCTGTAAGTTGAATCTCCTCTCCCCTCGTATAAAGAAGCCTTGGTTCCCATAAATTAATCTGTAGCCCACTATAATGCTGCTCATCACTTTTTTTGTATTGGGAAACGATGCAACTGTAAAGAGCTAAACCAATAATCCTTACATGGCTTGCTCTGTATTATCAACCTGTTGTTAAACCATTTTCGTTTATACCTAATGTATTAGTTTTGTTGTCTTCTGTTTATCGAGGTTACTGGTGATCTAGAAAAAGAATACATTATATGTAAATTCTCTGGATCAACAAGTGTTATGTTTACATTATTGTTTTTAGCCTGTTTTTCATCATTATGCATAATGTAGAGTAGGCTTATCCAAAAAGGGCAGCAATACAGGGTAGGCTAGTACTGGTTGGGACTTCATTTTTATCCCCATATACTGTGCAGTGATCTGATGTAAAACCCATATAAAGTCTGTGGATCATTGCTGAAGCTGTATACTGTATGCATTATTTAAGAGAATGAATGTGCATCTCCCTGCAAACCGAGTATGTAATGTCTGGGTTGTTGTAGTACAGCTATCTAAAAAACCTGTAAGTGAAAATTTGAAAGAAAGATCACACTTTGCTTTGTTTTGTTTTTTTTTGCCTGAGAGCTTGTGTATGCATGGGTGTGTATTGTATGTGAGGGTATGTGTAAACAGATCTGGTGAACTTACATCTTTAGGGAAGAAACTTGATTTGTTTGCTAAATTTATTGCAGTGAAAGAGAACTAAACATGAAATTTGGCATATGCTGGAATTTGGGCGTTCTCTCAGTTAATATCCTTTGACAGAACACATTTCATGCAAGTCATCTGTTTACACTTTCAATTAGGTTATATAGGTCATCTCTTGCACTGAAATTAAGTGTTTGCTTAATTTCTTGCTGCGTAATTCAAATTGTTTTACTGATTTATATTATTCCCATTTCCTTTTTCTTGGATCTTATAGCTATTTAATTTTTTCTTTGTGTGTAAAAATTACCGGATTGTATTCTCCTGTCAATTATAATAACAAAGCATGGCAAAATCCACAATGTCCAAACTCCTGTTCATGGCAACTTTTTATGTGTTGTTCTTTTACCCTAAAAGAAAACAATGAAGCGGTATAGGTGCGCTAACACTTGCAAAAATGTCATTTTCATTTTGTTTGTTGTAGAGGTTTTCTTAACTCCTATTCACTTACAAAATCAACAGAATGTGTAATTCGCCAATAATCTGACGCTGCATTTATATATACATGTGTTTGCATATCTATGTGTGTGTGTATGTGTGTGTTTTAATGACTATAGTGAGTGTTTATCATAGTTAAATACAGCAATCTGGAAACTTGAAGGACTGGCACTGTAATTTTGAGCACCACTAATGCATATTCAATGCAGACTTTATTGCTTTAGGGATTTCTAGCCATGAATTGTTTTTCATTTCTCTCTGATATTTGCTTGCTCGTAAGTAATATTGGATAATCTTACATTGGTCAGGTCCAATTTATACAAGAATAAATGATTTTACTGCATGAGCGTATATATGATTTTTTGTATGGAAAATGGAGTTCCTATGACTCAGAATATTTTAGTTCAATGTACTTGCCTGTTCCTGTACTAGCAATGCATTTACCCTTTTACTAATATATATTAAGAAAAAACATGTAAATCCCGGTGGGAAACTCAGCAATAATTAAACTTCTAGACTGGACAGGGGTTAAGAAGTGAATGGAGGGTCAGACCACTATTATTCACATGCTAAATCACACTATTTATTTCCTGGGTTGCAGTTTTAACCAATTTGCAATTTGCATCTTTTACTGCTCAGACTCACTGTTTCTTGCATGTCTGCTTTGCTATGTTGTATTTATGTATATAAAAAGAATTTGTGTGTTTTTTTTTTTCAATAAATGGATACAGTCTTCAGCATTCCCCTCCCTTTGTGTATTCCTCTGTGGGTCGCTTAATGTTTCTACTGTTACATGTAGCCTAAAAGAGGCTCCAGATAGAATAACCGTTAGTATGAGCTTAGTATGTAAGTACAATTACACTCATAAAGCATACCCTAAAAGACCCAAGAAGGGATATAAAGAAATATATTCCTGATCACATGGTATTTAACATTATCCTACTGAAGTGCTAAATATGTGGTCCACTGTGCCAGAATTCCTTTTTGTTAAGCTCTCTCGTTGGTATGTTAGATGGGGGTTATTTAATGAATAATCGCAGTTTTACATATTTTTGACACATTATAGACCTTAAAGAAGCTCTAAGTAGGATCATCTAGGCATGTATGGCCAATTTAAGTCAAAATGCGCTTAGTATCATTTGTAGTGTGCCACAATTCAGCTGGCAGATATCTTAACGTATGACCCTACTTTTCTTTTCAAATGATGGCATGCGGAATCGAATGCATACTGACGTGAGGAGCTGAACAGTGCTGATAATAATCTATATTTACATAGCGTTTTACAATTAGTTATGTTATCCCAAATGTACAAAATAGTTGGGACAAATTTTCCATAACACTCAAGGTGTTTGCATCACTTCTGAAAGCCAAAAGACATGCAAGGTAAGAAATCGATTTGTTCTGACTTCATGTATGGACACGTCATGGTTTTGTTTTTTGATCATTAAAGTAGTATAAAGATTTCACAACTGAGAAGACAGTATAGTAATTATACTCATTAAAGTGGTTTTCCAAAAATATTTTTTTTTTAATTATTCCTATTGGTTTGTGATGGGTGAAAATAATAAACTCAACTGTTACTTACCCCACCTATGGTTAGCCACGTCTCTTTGCTAGTACTCCGCTTTTTATGAAACTTCATAAAGTAACTTCATCGCTCCAATCCATGTGACTGTTGCAACCAATTAACTGGTTCAATGGTGATGCTGATGTAGAATGCACAAGCCACTGTGGCAAGTGGTTGACAGTAGCATGCATATGCACTATAGCAGGGGTCTCAAACTCTGGACCTTGAAGGCCGCACACAGTCCAGGTTTTCAGGATTTCCATAGCATTTGACAGTTGGTAATCAAATTGCCATCTGTCAAACTAAGGAAATCCTGAAAACCTGCACTGTGTGCGGCCCTCAAGGTCCAGAGTTTGAGACCCCTACACTATAGTAATTAGGATATCATTGCAGCATGTTAAAAAAAAGCCAGACTGTCACTGAAGCAAAGGAAGGGGAAGAACTGAGTTTATCAACTTGTGATGGGTGAAAATAATAAAGCTAAAAAATAATTATTATTGGAAACCTCTTTAATATCAAAGCATTGTAATGATTTTGGAGGAAAGGAAGCCGTTACGTTTCAGACATTCCAAAATATTCACTTTTCTTTGCTCTGCAGCTGCTTCCTTCAAGACCCCAGTTTCCTACCCTAAACACAATTTGCTATTCTTCTTCTGAATTCAATTGAAATTTTGTCTTCCTTTTGGTCTTCATTTAGAGTCTGAAAAATGAAAGGAGAAAGGCAGGTGACAAGACAAACACAGTCTACAAAACATCAGATACTTGGATTTCATCACATTCCTTACTTGAGTAGCTGTATTAGTAAATCATATGACATGATATGTATTGTGTATGGCAATCAAACGGTGTCTGTGACTCATTTTTCCAATGCAGTTTAGAAAATGAAAACTGAAATAGTGAAAATAGGATTACGGTAGCATTTTATTCATGAACCAGTCTGTCCACTTGAAACGGTAACACTACTTGAATGCTGCCGGCCATATTGGATGTCACTTTCTCTTGATATTATCAATGTAAGGCTTGGCTCAACCTTATAGTGACAGGGTGCTCAGGGGAAAATATTAGTAGTAATAGAGCAAACTCTGGCACACCAACAACAACACTGAGAGTGATTGTGCTCAACTTGATGAGTAATTTATTAATCACAAATGAACAATTTTTTGCATTTTGTCACAAGAGAAAAAAAACCGTTTTCGGCTTATCCAGCCTTTTTAATTTATAAAGTACTTGTGACTTAAATAAATTATCTGAAAATACACAGAAAAAGAAACATGTAAGATGATGTTATACACATGAAAAACAATTTTTTGCACTATCCATGTGTGCATTACAAAGCAAGTAGCAAGCAAAATTACACAATATATACATGAATGCAGATTACTGGACATTATTTCATCAGTAGTGCAGACAAGATCTTGTGTATATCATCCTACATGTTTCTTTTTCTGTGTATTTTCAGATAATTTATTTAAGTCACAAGTACTTTATAAAGTGAAAAAGGCTGGATAAGCCGAAAACGTTTTTTTTCTCTTGTGACAAAATGCAAAAATTGTTCATTTGTGATTAATAATTTACTCATCAAGTTGAGCACAATCACTCTCAGTATTGTTGTTGGTGTGCCAGCGTTTGCTCTATTACTTTATCTTGATAGTCTCACCTTTTAATTTCTCCTGGATCTTGGAACAATAGATTTCTAAATTATAATATACAGTCAAAGAAAGTGTATTAATTTTTATGACGTAGAAAAAAAAATCTGGAAGAGTGTTTTTTTTTTTTTCCTTTGCACCTCCTGATTGCCTATCACAATCTACATTTTTACACATAGTGTACTTCACCTGCACTTCAAACCTTTGTTTTTTGTTTCTTCAGACTTAATATGGAATATCATGTTTCACTCTGCTACCTTCTCCTGTATGCTCTGCCATCAATCTCTGATTCATCAGCACAGCATCTCTTGGGCAGTTAGAACGAGTACCATGGCAATCTGCTTTGGTAACTGTAATTATTCTCTCCTTTATATTCTCTTAAATAAACAAATATATTTTCAGTATTCAGTGAAGAGTCTAAAGTGTGATTTGTTCCTCTCCCTCACTTTGGAGAAAGTGTGTGGTATATATTAGCAGAACTGTCTGTACTGTATACAGTTCCATAACTGAAATGGTGTTCCTCTGAAGACGAAATATAACCATGTAAATCCCATGGGATCCACATATGGTCACATAACCTAACTATAAAGAGAGAGGTATACGATATATTTTCATATAGCAAGTAACAACTATATAAGGTAAAACTAAATGCACAGTAGTGTTCAAAATAATAGCAGTCTAATAAGACTAACCAGATTATTCACTGTTTTTGGTATAAATTATATAACCACATGTCAAACAATTTACCAGTTCGGCAGTAGATTCTTAGAAAATCAACAGACTCAGCATTCATGATCTGCACATTTTTGAGTCTGTGTATGTAAATAATTAATTGAAAGGGGGGGGGGTGTTCAAAATAAAAGCAGTGTGGAGTTGAAAGTAAGGTCAATCATTCTGTGAAGAAACAGGTGTTAATTAGGTGGCCCTTTTTAAAGCTTTAAGCCAGCAAATATACTTTCCTGGAAGCCTGAGAAATATGTTTGTCATTCGATACATTGTTCAAAAGAACAGCGTACTTTGATTAAAAAGCTGATTGGAGAGTGTAAAACATATTAAAAAATGCAGACAGTGACAGACTGCTCAGCTAAAATCATCTCCAATGCTTTAAAATGGAGAAGCATTTTGTGGACTGATAAAAGTAAAATTGTTCTGAATTCAAGCCATAGTACACTCTGAAGACCGTGAAGCATGATGGTGCAAGCATCATGATATGAACAAGTGTCTCTTACTGTGGTGCCGCCCCTATTTACCGCATACCTGAAATCATGGACCAGTATGCATATATCAAAATACTTGAAGAAGTCATGTTGCCTTACACTGAAGAAATGCCTTTGAAATGGGCGTTTCAACAAGACAACGACCCCTAAACTCAATGGTAAATGAGCAAAATCTTGGTTCCAGTCCAACAAAATTGAGTTTCTAGAGTGGCCAACCCAATCCTCGGACCTTAATCTGATAGATCACTTGTGGGGTGGAATAAACAAAATGCCCGTTTCTGAGGCAAAACCGTCAAATGCAAATAAATTGTGGGATATAGTCAAAGCATCCTGGGCTAGAATAACATTTTACAGGTGGCAGAAGTTGGTTGACTCTATGCAACATAGATGTGAAGTACCGTATATACTCGTGTATAAGCCGACCCCCCTACTTTTGTCCCCAAAACCTGGGAAAACCTATTGACTCGTGTATAAGCCGAGGGTGGACCCCAGCACAAGTATACAGCCCCCAGCAGTGTGGTATACAGCAGCCTCCGCAGTGGTAGTATACAGAAGCAGCCCCAGTGGTATATACAGCAGCAGCCCCAGTGGTAGTATTCAGCAGCCCAGAGGTATATACAGCAGCCCCAGGGGTAGTATACAGCAGCAGCCCCAGTGATATATACAGCAGCAGCCCCAGAGGTATATACAGTCAGCCCCAGTGGTATATACAGCAGCAGCCCCAGTGGTAGTATACAGAAGCCCCAGAGGTATATACAGCAGCCCCAGTGGTAGTATACAGAAGCCCCAGAGGTAGTATACAGCAGCACCAAGGTATACAGCAGCCAGTGGTATATACAGCAGCCCCAAGTATGTCAGCACCCTGGTAGTATACAGCAGCCCCAGAGGTATATACAGCAGCCCAGTGGTAGTATACAGCAGCCCCAGTGGTAGTATACAGCAGCCCCAGTGGTAGTATACAGCAGCCCCAGTGTGGTATACAGCAGCAGCCCATTGGTAGTATACAGCAGCACCCCAGTGGTATATACAGGCCCCCCCCTTACTGCCGCAATCCTGTAAAATAATACATTAGTATATTTATCCCTGCCGCTGTCCCGCCGCCGCCATCGCGCTCCTCCGGTTTCATCCAGCGTCTTCCGGCTTCCTCCTCTGGCGCGCAGACAATGACGTCATTGCCTGCGCCCACCGGAGGAAGCCGGATGAAGCCGGAGGAGCTCGATGGCGGCGGCGGGACAGCGGCAGGGATAAGTATACTAATGTATTCTCTTACAGGATTGCGGTAGTAGGGGGGGCCTGTATACTGATGGGGGGCGGCCTGTATACAGTATACAGTGACTCGCGTATAAGCCGAGGGGGGGACTTTTCAGCCCAATTTCTGGGCTGAAAAACTCGGCTTATACGCGAGTATATACGGTAGTTCTAAAAAACTGGTTAAACCACTAAATATTATGTTAGTGATTCACTAGAATGCTAAATTCTAAAAACAAAAAAATAGTGTCTGCATTTGTGTTTACAAAGTCAAACGAAGTTCGTTTTTTTTATAAACTGGCCAATGTTCTTTTTTTTTTTTTTTTTTTTTTGTGAAAAGTAGTTAAAATATATATACACATTTCTCTTCATGTGTTTTTTTTTTTTCCAAATAATCTTTATTGAACTTAAATAACCAACATCAAGCAATTCCGTAAGTGATACAAAGCATTCCCCTCGATACACCCCGGTGTAAGGGTAGGAAGAACATACATTACATATCCAGAATCACATGGTTTCATCCAGGGATGCATCAGGCCTCCCTGCTGCCAGAACCTCCCCACTACCGAAGTGGGGTAGGGTGCTGTTGGGTTCCAGCTCTGCCGCTCTCCTGCAGCATTAGTTAAGTAAAGGAGCGGGAGGTGGGTGCTGTCACATTCCAGCACCGCCGCCCTCCTACAGCGTTAGGTGGGGAGGGGGAATCGGATAGGAGTGAGGGCGCATCTTACCCGGTGATGCTGGCGGCGGCGCAATCACACAGGAAGCCGATGTGTGATGCTGGCGCCGCTCCCTTCTCCACTGCCACTCCCCCTGGCTGCTGCCGCTTGATACTCAGGGCTCACACTGTGCAATGGACGGTGCGGCCCTGGTTCCATCCATAAATGTAACCAACCAATTGAGCGAATTTGTCACGTCAATGAATTGTAGTTAGAGAAATTATTATTTATCTATTAAACAGCTCTTAATTATTTGTGAAAGTCAGGGTATAGAGAAGAAAGAGGTAGATGATCTGCAGAAATGAAAGAAGGGGAAAAGAATGGGAAGCAGAAAGAGGGTGAAAAGGACTAGATAAGATAGCAATAACTCTTTATAGTAGCGGGGTAGTGGACAGGAAAATGATCCCAAGAGGACATCCTCATTCACCTTGTAGCCACTCAGAGCAATACCCCCGCCCCACTACGTCCCTTCCCTCCGGGCAACTTCAGATGGTAAGAAGATCAGAGAACTCATTTGACTCCTTGTACACGAGCCATTCTTGCCAAGAAGAAAAATATTTTTCCAACTCTGCTTCGGAGTGGGCCAAAAGTCTTTCCATCCTACAAATGCGGTCCATCTCCATTAGCCAGTCAAGTAGGGTGGGAATTGTTTTTGATTTCCATAAACGTGGAATAGTTGATCTACACTCAGCAACACAGTGTCTCAGTAGATCTCTTTTGATCATTTTGAAAGATCCGGGGAGCATGGACAGAAGGCCAATCCTAGGCAGACAGGGAGCCGAAGCCCTGGTCACCCGCTCATATAACCGAAAAACCTTCCGCCACAGGGACTGAATCGGCGGACAGCTCCACCAGATATGCAGCATAGAGGCACCTGGCGCCCCGCATCTCCAGCAAGTTTCCGGTTCCTGTAGAAAAAATCTGTGAATATCTTGCGGACATCTGTACCAGCGGATATTATCTTAAAGTTCCGCTCTTGCAATTTGCAGGGTAGGGGAAGCTTGTGGGTACAAAATAATGCTTTGGACCAGTCCTGCTCTGAAAACAATTCTCCCATTTCCCTCTCCCATGCATGCACAAACCAAATCTGAGTATTAGGCTCTGGGACGACTAATGAGGAGTACATCTGGGAGATAACATAAGTCGGGGGATCAGTAAGTGTCGATAGGGATTCAAAGCTAGAGTGATCCCCGACCAGGAGGGGGGGCCTGCTGAAGAGAGGAATGAGTTTAGCTGCAGATATTCGAACCAGGAGATCCTCTGATCTGGAAAGCGTGAGCGAAGATCCAATAAGGGAGGAAGATACATAGAGCCACCAAGGGCCTCACCTGCCCTGAGCCCTGTGGACGAGGTCCAAATCAAGAACCTCTCTTCTCGAACAGCCGTCGGGGTTGTCAAAAAGCGGTGTCATAGGGCCCCATCTGCTCGACAGTTTGTATTGACTACACATTCTATCCCTTAAGCGCAATAAATCGTCCGTCAGAACAGACAGAGTGATAGCCTTGGGCCTCTGGGGCCTTTCCAGCCAGGGTAGAGATGTCAGTCTCCATTCCGCCAAGGACGTTTCAAGTCTCACCCACTGCCTCAAATCAGCTCCGTGAAACCAGTCCACCACCTTGGATAGTACAGCGGCCGCATGGTAAAGTCGGCAATCCAAGGCTTGGTGTTCCTCCATGCAAATTTAGTTACGCATAACCGTAGCTGGGAGAAGAAGGTTCGGGGCAACGCTATTGCAACCGTCTGGAAGATATACAAGAGTTTGGGGAGAACGTCCATTTTAAGGACGTTGATCCTTCCAAACCAAGACAGCCTCTTAGAAGTATGAGAGACAGATCAGCCATTATGCGCTGGAGAAGAGATTTCTGATTCAGACGGTACAATTGCGTCATCTAAGCTGAGATTGATCCCAAGATACTTCAAGGCCGCCCCTCAGCACTTGAAGGGGAACGATTGCTGCAATTTGGTTTTTCTGTCAGTGGGGAGGGACACGTTCATGATCTCAGACTTAAAAAGGTTGACATGAAAGTTGCTGCCTATGGAATATTTCTCAAATTTCACGTAGAATAGACGGCAAGGATGTCTCTGGGTCCGTCACGTACATCAGCAGGTCATCAGCATATAGTGCCAGTTTGTGGGTTTGGTTATCAACCTGTACCCCGTGGATATCTGTGTTTTTTCTAAGAGCGATAGCCAGGTGCTCCATAACTAATGCGTAGAGTAAGGGCGATAAGGGGCAGCCCTGTCGTGTCCCATTACAGATAAAGAGGCAGACAGTATTCCATTACATCGTATCTTAGCTGTAGGGGAGGTGTAAAGTGCCAAAATTTTATCCGGGCCGAACCCCGCCCACTCAAGCACTCGTGTAAGAAAGGGCCAACTCACCCTATCAAAAGCCTTCTCTGCTCCAACCGACAGCACACACGCCGGTAGCTTAGTCTTGTGTATATGCGAGATCAGAAGAATAGATTTAATAGTCTTGTCCCTGGCTTCTCTATGAGGGACAAAACCAACCTGATTGTTGTGTATCGGCCGAGGCAGAGAAGGGGAAAGTTTAGGTGCTAACAGCTTAACATAGAGTTTAACATCTACATTAATTAACGAGATCGGATAATAGCTCGAGCAGAGCTCAGGGTCCTTGCCCGGTTTAGTTATTACCGTAATGATTGCCTCCAGATACTGCCGATGGAAGGGCGATGTGGCAGAGATTGAGTTAAATACTCTGGTCATAAAAGGAGCAATGTCTGAGATGTAGGTTTGGTAAAATTTGGTAGTAAAGCCATCGGAACCAGGGCTTTTATTAGAAGGGGAAGATTGTATAGTGTGAATGAGCTCCTCAACCGAAAAAGGTGCTTCCAGATCTATAGTTTCGTCTTGTGGTAGCTGAGGTAGGGCCATGTCTTTTATATGGTCCTCAATTTTTGTCAGGAGACATGAGGAGGCAGAATTCTCCTGAGGGCCATTGATGTTATAAAGACTCTCATAAAATTTCTCAAAGGCAGACGCTATCTGCTCGGGACGATGCACCTTATGGCTACCCATAATTTTAATAGAGGGAATAAAGGTGGTTAAGGTCCTCGGGTGGATACGTCTGGCCAAAGGGCCCCGCATTTATCTGCAAATTCGTAAAAGAATTGCTGGGCATGTTCTCTGGCTATCGCGTATTTTTGATCTAGCAGGGTTCTGAGATCCTCTCTGAGTCTCGTCAACTCAAGAAGGGTCATCTCAGCTACAGTATTTTTTGTGTACCTGCTCCAACGATCCGGGACAGCAAGCCGTCTACCTGAGCTGTTCTTTCTCTCTTAAGTCTAGATCCTTCACAGATGAGGACCAGCCTGACCACGAATTTAAGCGCTTCCTACTGATATGGAAGAGGGGTGGTTTCGCCTGTGTGAGATGCTACAAAATCTGAAATGGACGATTTAATTGTGCGTCGTACATTGTCATCTAGGAGCAGATTGGGATTCAACCTTCAACACCAGGATCTAGCTGATTGAATGGGGGGGACATATAGTTACTAACACAGGGGCATGATCCGACCAGGTCATAGGGCCGATCGAGGCAGAGGGAGACAAGTCAAGCAGGTGGTGGCTGACAAAAAGGTAGTCAATACGACTATAGGATGTGTGCACCGCTGAAAGGTGTGTGTAATCTCTGTCAGAAGGATGAAGGACTCGCAAGTTTGAGAGAATGGAGAGACTTCCTGAGAGAAGCAATTTGGCTGGGAGCAATCACCGACTTACCCGCCGACGTATCAAGTTTCCTGTCCAATGGCAGATTGATGTCTCCACCGACTATCAGATGCCCCTGTGCAAACAGCTCCAGTTCTCTTCATGTGTTGATTTAGAAAACAGTATTCGATGTTCCCAATGCATGGAAATAAAACTATTATAAATATTTTGGGCTTAACTCATGTTTTTTGAACACACTGCTATTATTTTGAACACAACTGTAGGGAGACAAGTGCCAAAGTACAGTCCAGTTTGTTTGTTTTTAAACCACTCTTAAGACAATTTACATGTAAACATTGACCCCGATTCAAGATTTGCATTTTCCAAGTTCCTTTTCTTTTTTTGTGTTGTATCTATTGCTATTTTTGCACCAAATTCTTCAAAATGGAGTACATAGATCATTAATTTTTGGAGAAAGGAAAAAAGGTCTTTATACTTTTTTTGCAACTTTTTATTGCAAAACAATGTTGATTGTTTCTCATAAAGGCTTCAAAAGTATTTGGTTACTCCAAAGGGAGTGAAGTGTGAAAACTGGAGTACATTTGTGACAAATTAAGGGATTTTTGAAAAGTCGAAAATGATGAATCAGCTAGAAACCTTAAATTTTGTCCACAATGGCAAACTAAATAAAAAATAATATAAACAGGCAAACCCCTATAAAATAGATTTCAAAGAAGGTGCAAATTGACAGATGAATAAGGTGCAAAGAAAAAAGCAACAAAATTCTGTATCCAATACCAATATTTTGTGGATTTTAAAAAATATATGCAACCCATCAATACTAATCTGGAAACCTTTTTCATATCCCACCATTACCTATTCTTCAAGCAGTATGCATCATTTTCTCAGTCTGGTGTATTTTCTTTGCTGAAATATATTTATCCTTTTGGAGAACCTTTGGGTCAAGACATTACCTCCAGTATAAGTTCAGGAAATATGATGAAGACAAACGTGACCATACCGCACACACACATATATTTTTGCTACCATCTGCTACTGGGTACTGAATATCTATCTGTGCTCCCCTGTGTTAAAATCTATTCTGATGGCATACAGTCCGCAACAGTGGCGACCGCAAATAAAGAGAGGCCCCTGTGCAAGAAGAGTATATGAACATTTTGTAGTACAATAGTTTTGGCAATGGCAATGCTACTTTAGAGGTAGTAGTGAGCCCCCTTACCTCTTGGGTCCGTATGCAAGTGCACAAGTTGCACCAGTGGTATGGCCCACCTCCTTGTTTTAGACCGTTCTGCAGTCATACGATGAAGCACCTTTCTAGTTAATAAATGCTTGCACTTGATAAAAGGACCAGTTGGGTACAATATAAAAACTAATAATACTGTTATAGTTTGCCCTTATGTTATGTTTGCATTGGGTACTATCCTTTAAATTGCTGTGCATATAATTCTGTGTATGAGACTGATATGGTGACAAATGGTCTCAATTTGAAGAGGTTGAAGAATAAGCTTTCCGGCTGATTATAAGTGCTGTGTATTATGCTTTGGAATTGAAGGGAGAATGTCTTAATTATTTATTTTTTTCATTTTCATATCCCACAGTTTGGGAACGAGGAGCAGCAGCTAGCATGGGCCAAACGAGAAAGTCAACGGGCAGAGAAGGAAAGACTAGATCGATTAAAGCGCCAGGAACAAGAAGATCTGGAGTTAGCTATTGCTCTCAGCAAAGCAGAAATGCCCAGCTCCTGAGAACTACACCCTTCTGAACCCATACTTCCTGTGTAAATGTGACAGTATGCCAACTATATGATAACTTTACTCTCAGAAAAAAAAACCAAGAGGGAGTTGAAAGCTGAATCCATCATCTTTATCATCATCTTTAATTTGCTATTTACTGGGAAGCAGTGACATCATCCATGTGCCGTCTATTGATGGAAATATTCCTCTGGAAATATCTCCACTTGGGAAACTGTTAAAGCATCTCAATACGTGTCTGTTTATTTTATTTTTGATGTATGTGAAAGTATGTGTTACATTTTTTTGTTTGGTAAATTTTCCATTTAACATCTTTCCACCAACAGATTCCTTATACTATAAATGGAAGCCAATTATTATATTGCAATGGTCCAATATTAATTTGGATTGCATTAGGAATCTTTTAGGGCTTAAGGGCAGCTATTTCAGGAACACAGAGATAGTGACAGTGTTTTTGCTAAGGAATTGGAATGAGGAGAATGAAAAGGAAAGTGTTCTGTGGTGCAAGGGTAAATAATATAACATATTCTTCTTTATTCCTCTAAGGTAAAACTACAATAGGTTGGCCCTATGGACTCTCATTGCTATATGTTCTGTATGTAATCTGGGTGCTTTGTTTGACTGTGGTTTTAAGATGTTGAAACATGACATAATCTCTTGATCTGCAATAATCCATCTTTTTTTAGGATTCCACAATCTGATATAGCATCACTCCTCACAAATGGATGATGTAGATGCAGAATTGTCATTAAATATTATGGTACAAGGTATTGGAGTGACACTACCTTTTAAGAGTATTATTAAATTAATATTTTATTTTTGATTCTTTTAAACTGTTGCCTGTACATTTTAATACTGGCTTCTTCTCTGTGGGACCAAACTAAGTTTATTAAGTTTTTGACCTGTAATAAATAGGGACATGTATAAGTTATAAGCCCAGGCTTCCATTACAAGCATTGCCACCACTAATATATGGGTTTGGATTGGTTGTACATGAAAGGAGTTGGAATCCAGCTGCTGAAAGCTGCCAGCCAGTAAACTATCAAGTGGTATCTGCCAGACAACTTACATATTTTTTTAAACTAACATACCGTGTTTGTGCTCCAAATTTACTTTACACTGCCATATATAGTATTGTGGGTATGTCAACCCTAAAATACAGCAGTTCATAAGTATGAGCACAAAATAAAGCATGAAAACAAGCTATGTTCAGATGAGATACATAATTCAATTGTAACATGTCTACTTTAATTGTTTATGATTACACAAGCCCGGAATTTTTTTTATTTGGGGGTGGGGGTTGGGGGATGGGAGGTTGGTTGCTGGACTTTTAATATGTCTGTTCTTAGCTCTTGTTTAAAAGCTGTGAAAAAATAATGCAGATTTTTAAGCATTAACTGTTCAGCGAACGGTTAGCTGGTACCCTTTTATTCCTCTTGTGGTTTTATTGCTGTGGTCAAGAGATATTTGCTTATAAGTCACATGCAAACCTCACACCTACATATGACTATTTGTGGGTATTTTCTTTTAATCTACAGTACATCTTCTCTCTACTTTCTGGTAGCACGAGTTGTTATTATGGGTAGCAAAATAGCCTTAAGATGATATGCACATCCCTTCTGAATATGACCTTGTCTTGCATTTGAATCAAATGCAATAACAAAGCGTTTATTTCATGTATTATAGTTTTCATTCTACTAGCATATATTGACATATGGCTGGATTTACCAAGCTGTGCATATTGTGTTTATCAGTGAAGGGGAGAGACTCAGGCACTTTAATACGTGCAACTATTAAACCATATCACTATATTTGGCTGACATATGAAGAATATAAATTAAGCACTAACAGTTCAAGTGGAGGTCGAAGTGGTTAACTCTTATCAGTTTTCATAATGACTTCAAATACACATGTACTTGATAGGTGATGCATTGAAGGGAACACATGGGAACATGAAGAAAATATTGAGCATACTTAGGGTAACTTTGCAGATATGGTAGCAGCAGCCTTCTGTTACTGTAGCCCATGTGTTTTCCTTACCAAACTCTAGCTTTTTTTAATTTTACATTGTTTTTAGCCATTGATATTTGTAAGCCATGTGCAAGTCGTGCCTCTCTCTACCCAGGCTATTTATGCATCATTGCACGTTTATGTCTTTGGTTGAGAAATACCCCTGCACGATGACCTATAACATCACATGCCAAGTTTGTCAAATGCTCCCACTTATCCTACACAGTACCCCCATTATACCAGAAAACTAGAAATCAAAATAGCTGATAGGGCAAAGGAAGGGATAATATATGAAATATTAATCCGTTGTGTGTCTATTGTTTAATATAAGAGAAATGTTATTGTTTTAATATAATAAATGAAAAATTACTTTTTGAAAATTGTCCCTCTGGTGGTGTTTTTTTTTTTTTTTTTTTTTTGTTTGTTTTTTTTGTTGTTGTTTGATATAATTTTTCTTATCAATACAAATCCAGGAGAAAATGCCTTACTGATACTTTCAAAAGAAATGATGGGAGTGATGGTGTGCCACGGTCCGCGCTGCTTCTGGATTAAAAACTCACCAAAGAGCCCAACAACCTTTCATCCTCTTTATTCCAACGCGTTTCAACGCCACAACCCGGCGTCTTCCGCCGGGTTGTGGCGTTGAAACGCGTTGGAATAAAGAGGATGAAAGGTTGTTGGGCTCTTTGGTGAGTTTTTAATCCAGAAGCAGCGCGGACCGTGGCACACCATCACTCCCATCATTTCTTTTGGAACATACCACGATCCAGTGGTAGGTGGAGGTCCTGCAGCAGCTTGGAACATTGATTCCTAAACGCAGTTAAACCAGTTGTGGGGACCACAACTGGATCAGGTGAGCGGCCACACAGCACCACCGTTTACATACTAGTGTCACTAGTGATAGGGCACTATTGCGCCTCTTGTCCCCTCCCTTTATATTTTGCAGTTACTGATACTTTGCTCTTTAGTCTGTGTCCCAAACTCAAAAATGAGTGTCTGAAAGTACTGCAATCTGAAATTTATAGCTCTATATAAGGGTATAAAACAAATACTATATGCACATAACCTTACATACAATAACTATGTATTTTGTGTAGTATTAAAAGAAGTACAGACTTTATTGTAAGTGATGATCTTAAAATATAGCTGTTTTAATTTTTATTTTATAAATCAATAAAACACATGAAAATAAGCAACTTTATAATATATTTTATCCAATAAATATTCTTCTTTCTCTGCCAGAATTGATCAGTCATTACCAAAATTCTTAGTTCTAAGATAAAATCTGTATTTAGCTAAGGCTTTCCCATTACTGAGATACACGATGGCACTTGTTACTGATGAGACTCTATGTAGATAGAAGGGAGAGGAGCTCTGCTTCTAGTCCCTCCCCACTCCTGTCAACCTAGAATCACCTGCTGCCCGCATTCCAGCGCTGTTGGTAACTGGGGCTCGAAGCTCACACGACATCATGCGAGCCCCACATCTAATCACCGCCGACTTCCTTCCTCCCGCATTTGGACATAGAAGCTATCAACAGGAAGTGCATAATTCACATCCTGTTGATAGCTTCTATGTCCAAAGGTGCCGAGAGAGAGTAACCAGCGGTGATTGGACGCAGGGCTTGCGTGACATCAAAATGTCACGTGATCTCTGGGCCGCGGTTACCAACAGTGCTGGAGTTGCCACAGGACTCAAGGTGAGTACAGGTTTATTATTTTAACAGGGAAAAGCTGTAATTTCAGAAGGGGTTGTCCTAGTGGTAATTTGTGCTTTATCAACTACTAGCTGTAGTACCCGGCTACGCCCGGGTTAATAAATAACTGCTGTTAGCTATAACAAAATAGAATTTGAATATGTCATATTAATGACCTGTAGGAAAATAGAAGCTGAGCTGTGATTGATTGCTATAGGCAGCCTAATAAATCTCCAGCCAACAGTAAACCCTCCCCCTGGCCGGGCAGTATATGTTACCTCACACATACACATAATAGAGAGCTCATGTGACTGACATCTGTCTTAATTCCCTATATGGCACGTGTTGCACATTGGCTGTTTTTAATCAGATGTTTATATTTGGAAATTAAAGATAGCACACGTATGAGGCGAGTTGTGTGAGGTGATTTGTGCACATCTGTGTCTGTCCGTGTGGTGTGTGTGTCCTGGGGTGTGTGTATGTGTGTGTCCCTGTGGGGGGGAGTCTGTGTGGTGTGTGTCTCTGTTGTGTGTGTCTCTTTGTGGTGTGTGTGTGTCCCTGTGGGGTGAGTGCATGAGTCCCTATAGGGTGTGTATGTGTATGTGTCCCTGTGAGGGGGTCTGTGTGATGTGTGTGTCTTTGTGTGTGTGTGTCTTTTGTGTGTGTGTGTCTCGTGTGTGGTGTGTGGTCCCGGTGGGTGAGTGCATGTGTCCCTACAGGGTGGCTATGTGTATGTGTCTCTGTGGGTGTCTGGTGTGGTGTGTGTCTGTGTTCTGTGGATGTGTATGTGTTGTGTCCCTGTGGGGTGAGTGGATGTGTCGCTATAGGTGTGTGTGTCCCTTGGGGTGTGTGTGTGTTGTCTCTGTGCTGTGTGTGTCTCTTTGTGTGTGTGTGTGTTTGTCGGTGCGTGTGAGTATCCAATGTGGCTGCACCTTAGCGACTATACACTTGCTGTTACTCTTTGTGTGTGTGTGGTGTGTATACATGTCCCCGTGCGTGGTGAATATCCCATGTTGGGCCCCCACCTTAGTGACTATATGCTGGTATATGCTGTTAGTCTTTGGCGCTGTCATTAAGCCCCTCTCTTTCACAACTGTCAACTGGTAACTGTCACTTTTTCCCCATTATGTAGATAGGGGCAAAATTGTTTGGTGAATTAGAATGCGCAGGGTTAAAATTTCGCCTCACAACATAGCCTATGACCCTCCCGGAGTCCAGAATTGTGACTGCAAACTTTTGTGGCTATAGCTGACAGCTGTCGATTTTCCTCCAACACTTTTCCATTCATTTTTACCCCATTATGTAGATAGGGGCAAAATAGTTTGGTGAATTGGAACACGCAGGGTTAAAATTTCGCCTCACAACATAGCCTATGACGCTCTCGGGGTCCAGACGTGTGACTGTGCAAAATTTTGTGGCTGTAGTTGCGACGGTGTAGATGCCAATCCCGGACATACATACATACATACACACATACATAGACACACACATTCAGCTTTATATATTAGATGAGTGCCGTGTGCAGAAATATTTACACTTGCATGCATTGACATGCTATCAGTTAGGTTATTAAGGATTGTATGAGAAATGTGTTGCCACACTGAATAAATTTGGGCATATAAAACCTCAAAACCGACTGCTAGTAGCTTCTTTTGCAATTACCGACCAAACCTGTTCCAGAGGTGCTCGATGGCAGAAAAGTCTGCAGTCCATTATAGCACATTTAGGATATACATGCAGCTCACAGTAATATGAGGAACATGCGGCTTGGCATTATTGTGTTAAAAAACAGCTCCTGGGACACTTTAGAAAAATGTCCAAAGCACTGGCTCTATGACCATATCGATTCAAGCTGCCAGCTGTTTGCCCACCTGTAATGATGACTAGAAGAGTCCAGCTACCATACATTAAGCCACTCTTCATCCCAGGAGGAGGACTGGTGTAATGTTCCCTCATGATGTGAAGGCCTCTTCATGGCAGTGCCCATGTAGTCTTGTCAGATTTTTTATTTTTTTTTTTTTTTTTTTTTAATCATTACATTTTTATTGAAATTTTAAACATTAACCTCAATGAAGACATTTTAACATCAATACCAATCAAATAAGAGGGAAATGTGAGGAGGAGGGGAAAAAGAGCATGGGGGGGGAAGAAGTCCTATAAATGCAAGCTGTCATACATATGAGCACAACAATATACACTGTGTGCATAATTATTAGGCAAGTTGTATTTTAGAGAATTATTTTTGTTATTGATCAACAACTATGTTCTCAATCAACCCAAAAGACTCATAAATATCAAATCTTAATATTTTTGGAGTGGGGTTTTTATAGATTTGGCCATCTTAAGAGGATATCTGTTTGTGCAGGTAACTATTACTGTGCAGAATTATTAGGCAACTTAATAAAAAACAAATATATTCCCATGTCACTTGTTTATTTTCACCAGGTAAACTAATATAACTGCACAAAATTTAGAAAAAACATTTCTGACATGCAAAAACAAAAAAAATCAGTGACCAATCTAGCCACCTTTCTTTATGATGACACTCAACAGCCTTTCATCCGTAGAATCTGTCAGTTGCTTGATCTGTTTACGATCAACATTGCATGCAGCAGCCACCACAGCCTCCCAGACACGGTTCTGAGATGTGTACTGTTTTCCCTCCCTGTAGATCTCACATTTTATGAGGGACCACAGGTCCCAGGTGAACAAGGGGGCCATGTCATTATTTTTTCTTCTTTTAGACCTTTACTGGCCAGCCACGCTGTGGAGTAGTTGGATGCATGCGATGGAGCATTGTCCTGCATGAAAATCATGTTTTCTTGAACGATACCAACTTCTTCCTGTACCACTGCTTGAAGAATTTGTCTTCCAGAAACTGGCAGTAGGTCCAGGAGTTGAGCCTCACTCCATCCTCAACCCGAAAAGGTCCCACAATTTTACCTTTGATGATACCAGCCCATACCAATACTCCGCTTCCACCTTGCTGAGTCGGAGTGGAGCTCTCTGCCCTTTATTGATCCAGCCTCTGGCCCATCCATCTGGCCCATCAAGTCACTCTCATTTAATTTCATCAGTCCATAAAACCTTTGAAAAATCAGTCTTAAGATATTTCTTGGCCCAGTCTTGACGTTTTATCTAATGTTTCTTGTTCAAAGGTGGTCGTTTTTCAGCCTTCCTTACTTCCTTACCTTGGCCATGTCCCTGAGTATAGCACACCTTGTGCTTTTTGCAGCTCGGAAATATGGCAAAACTGGTGGTAAATGGCATCTTGGCAAGCTTCACGCTTGATTTTCCTCAATTCATGGGCATTTATTTTGCGCCTTTTTGCCCAACACGCTTCTTTAAGAGGCTATTTACGGGGTGGTGTCTATGTCCTTCAAAATGGACTTTGAGTGCTGCCATATTACGGGTTGTGGCAACACGAGATGGTGTCAGAATAATGCTCAAATAAGGGGTACCTATGGGAACGCAGGTGAAAGGGAACTCATGCTGTAAACGTGCCATCAGGGATAGGGGGGACCAATACTGGGAAAATAACTGATTTTTAAGTGTGAAGCTTATATTGTGAAATATGTGAAAAGTCAGCCTAGGGTAGCCATAACGTTCTGAAGGGACAACTCTATATATCAGTGCATGTTATGATGATATTATCAGCATACAGGCCAATCATGTCGTCCACTGGGCCTACACAAATAGCCCTGATCCCCGGATTAGACCTAATTGCGACCGCAAGGGGCTCCACAACCAGGGCAAAAATGGTGGGCAAGAGCGGGCATCCATGGCAGGTGCCATAAGTCATGGGGAATCTAGGAGAAAGGAAACCCGACAGAAGACTCTATAGCATTCGGGTTAGAGTAAAGCGACAAGATAGCTGACAAAAAAAGGCCCAGAGAAACTGAATTTACCTAGGACCTATTTCAGGTACCCTCAGTGTACCCTGTCAAATGCCTTCTCAGCGTCAAGAGATAGGAATACACCACTGGGGGATCACCTAGTTTCAGCTATCCCAATCAAGTCCACTGTTCTCGTAGTTCTATCTTTCGCTTGTCAGCCCATCACAAAGCCCACCTGGTCAGGAGCCACCAAGGCAGGCAAAACTTTTTGAAGTCACATCGCCAAAATTTTGGCGAAAATTTTGACATCACAATTAAGAAGCGATATAGGTCTGTAAGAACCGGGTGAATCAGATGATTTTCCTGGCTTGGGGATGGTCACAATTGTAGCTTCCAAATGCAGAGGAGGAATAGATTCTTTTGTTTGTCAAACCTGGAAGTTTTTAACAAGATGAGGGGTGAAGATGTGTGCGAAAGTCCGATAGTAGTCATTTGGGAGGCCATCTGAGCCAGGTGCAGAGTGGAGTTTAGTCGACTTAATCACTTTAACTACTTCATCAGTCGTAAAAGGGGGGTTGCGAGATTTCTCTTGGGCATCCATCAGTTGTGGAAGGTCTAATTTTGCCAGGAAAAGGTCTATCTCCTCCTCAGTAGGCTGTGGGACTGAAGAGTCATCTCGAAGGCTGTAAAGTGAGGAATAATATTGGGCAAATACTGTAGCAATATCACATTGATTTCTAACCGACTTCCCTCCCGCATCTATCATAACCTCTATCCAGGGTCGGACTGGGGTGCCTAGGGCCCACCAGTAGAATTGCCTCTATGGTCACTATAGTGCGGGCCCCTAAACATTATTAGGCTGCTTTCACATCAGCGGTAATCGCTGATCGCGGCAGTTGCTGTGAAAAAAACGCAACTGCAGCGATTACCGCATAACGGTGCGATCGTGCCACACTTGCGGCAAGCCCCATACAATGTTTATGGGGCTTGCGGTAAGTGTGTGGCAGGTGCCGTTTCAGCACTTGCGGCAGGTGCGGCCGTGAAAAAAACCGCGGTATGCCGCGTTTTTTTCACGGCCCCACCTGCCGCAAGTGCCAGAACCGCACCTGCCGCACAGTTGCGCACAGTGCGTTTTTTTCACCGCAACTGCCGCGATCAGCGATTACCGCTGATGTGAAAGCAGCCTAATAATGTTTAGGGGCCCACACTATATGAATATATAGTATATATTACCGCTGATGTGAAAGGGGCCTTACTTGTTCATTTCTCGGCCTCTGTCACTATAATGTGAGAAATGTATTGTGCCCTGCACTTCATCTGTTTCTTGTTAATCTACTATTTATTGTACTTGATTGGAATCTGTTATTTACAATTAGCAATTTCTCACACATTTCTTCTAGGTAACCATCCAGTCCCTCAGATTAAACAATATTCAAAGTGAAGCAAGATGTTATCCAGCATCTTAAAATGGAAAAGTGTACTATAATTAATACACCGATGTCACCATCTATTCGTGACCCATATAGTGTCTGTCACAACTGACTTGGGAAATTCCCTGTCAGAGTTAATATGTGGTGATGTAAAGCACAATGAATCCAATACACTTTTCCATTTGGAGATTCTGATGAACATTTGCTTCACGTTAGTCTGACAGATCTATTTTTTCTGTCTTTGTGTTGCTATCATGGATGTATGATAAAAATGTACTGTATGTTGGCAATATTTGGGATCTGTATGATATTCCTCCTTCCTCCAGCTTCCAGCTTTCACATCTCCTGCTTGGATATCCCTCTTTCCCCCACCACCCACCACTTCCCATGCACATGCCATCGCCACTGCATTCTCCATCCTCCATCCCCCTGCTCTATCCATCCTCTATCCCCTGCTCTATCCATCCTCCTTCCTCTACAGTCCTGATCCTCCATCCCCCTGCTCTTCCATACCCCATCCCCTGCTCTATCCATCAACCTGCACTCTCCATCCTCCACCCCCCTGCACTCTCCATCCTCCATCCCCTGCTCTATCCATCCTCCACCCCCCTGCACTCTTCATCCTCCATCCCCTGCTCTATATCCATCCTCTGCAGTCACCATCCTTCATCCCCTGCTTTATACATCCTCTGCAGTCCCCATCCTCCATCCCCCTGCACTCTTCATCCTCCATTCTCTACAGTCCCCATCCGTCATCCCCTGCTCTAGCCATCCTCCATCCCCCCTGTACTCTCCATCCTCTGCAGTCCCCATGCTCCATTTCCTATTCTCTGCAGTCCCCATCCTCCATCCTTTGCTCTATCCATTGTCCATCCTCTGCAGTCCCCATCTATCCCCTGCACTCTCCATCCTCCATCCCTCTTGCACTCTAAATCCCTCCTGCACTCTCCATCCTCCATCCCCCTGTACTCTCTCCATCCCCCCTTCACTCTCCTTCCCTCCTTCACTTTCCATCCCCCTTCACTCTCCATCCCCCCTGCATCCTCCATCCTCTTGCACTTTCCAGCCTCCTGCACTCTCCATCCTCCATACCCCTGCTGTCTCCATTCTCCATCCACTTGCACTCTCCATTCTCCATCCCCTTCGCTCTTCATCCTCCATCCCCCTGCACTCTCAATCCTCCACCCCCTGCTCTCCATCCTCCTTCCCCTGCTCTCTCCATCCTCCATCCCCCTGCACTCTCAATCCTCCATCCCCTGCTCTCCATCCTCATGCTCTTTTCATCCTCTGCTCTGTCCATCCCCCTGCACTCTCCATCCTCTATCCTTTGCTCTCGCCATCCTTCATCCCCTGCTCCCTCCATCCTCCTGCGCTCCATCTTCTGGTCTTTCCATCCACCATCCCTTGCTCTCTCCATTCTCTATCCTCTTCACTCTCCAGCCTTCATCCTCTGCTCACTCCATCCTCCTGCACTCTCCATCTTCCATCCCCCTGCACTCTCCATCCCTTGATGTCCATCCTCATGCACCCTCCATCCTCTGCTTTCTCCATCCCCCTGCACTCTGCAGTCTCCATCCTTCATCCCCTGCTCCAGCCATCCTCTATCCCCCCTGCACTCTCCATCCTCTGCAGTCCCCATCCTCCATCCCCCTGCACTCTCCATCCTCAATTCTCTGCAGTCCCCATCCTCCATCCTCTGCTATATCCATCCTCTGCAGTCCCCATCCTCCATCACCCTGCATTCTCCATGCTCCATCCCCCTGCAGTCTCCATCCTCCATCCCTTGCTCTCTCCATCCTTCATCCCCTGCTCTCTCCATCCTCCTGCTTTCGCTATCCTCCATCCTCTGCACTCTCCATCCTCTGCTCTCTCCATCCTCCATCCATTGTTCCCTCCATCCTCCATCCCTTGCTCTCTCCATTCTCTATCCTCTTCACTCTCCATCCTCTTCACGCTCCATCCTCTGCTCAGTCCATCCTCCTGCACTCTCCATCCTCTGCTCTCTCCATCCTCCATCCCTTGCTCTCTCCATTTTCCTGCTCTCTCCATCCTCTGCACTCTCCATCCTCTGCACTCTCCATCCTCTGCACTCTCCATCCTCTGCTCTCTCCATCCCCCCTGCATCCGTCATCCCTCTGCACAGCCTGCCGCCCTCTGCACCCCTCTCTCACATACCCTGCGCTCCTCTTGTCCATCGTCTCCAGCTTCTTGTTTGACATTTTGCTCCTTCCTTCCCGCTGGGCAATACTCCATGGCTCCGCCCATCCGAGTCACATGTTCGTGACATCTTCGCAGGTCCTCTTGCTCAAGTAGCCAGTAATAATGGTATTTTCTCTGCTGGGCAGGATTCCAGGTGTTCATCCTCTGCCACTGCAGCGCTAACACCTCGAATTCACATCTGAGCTGCCAGCCCTTGGTGAATTTACTGTACAGTGCGGAGGGGCCCTTCCCATCCTGCATCTGACTGATGCAAGTGAGAGTCCAAGGAGTGGGGCCTACCGGGGCTTTACCTGGGACCTCGGCAGGTCAAACCCACACTGCCTCTATCGAGCGTTTGGCATCTCTTTTTTTTTTTTAATGCGTCTGGCGAGCATCGCACCCACCCTATCTCTGGCAGCATAAAAAGAGGTTTTAAGGCCCCTAAGAGAACGTTAATGTAGGTCCTGGAGGTGAGCCTGTAGTTGAAAACGGATCTGCATAATCTGTGTGGAGCCCTGGGGGGTCAAATCCGGTTTATTAACTCTCTGCAGGTGATGGAGTTGGGAGAGGACCTCAGCCGGTTGTTAGCTTTTTTTAGTTGTGAAGATTTTTGGAGGCAATCACTCTGATAAAGGCCTTGTGGGAAACCCACAAGGTTTCATCAGCTACCTCACCGTTGGCATTAAGTTTAAAAAAACTCGCCTTGAATTCCCCCCCCCCCACCTCATCCACCACACCCTCAGCTGATATGTCAGTGTTCAGTCTCCAGCTTCGTTGGGGGGTAGGTCTATCGGTCTGACCATGCTCCAGTCAGTCTGGAACTAAAATTGACCAAGTAATAAGTCTAACTTCTGCAGAGACACAGGCCAAGAGGGTGGTTTTAAGAATACTTTTAAGGTGTTTTACCTAAGTACAATTTGGCACACAAACATTTGCAATAGTTATTTCTATCCCAGAAATTGAACCTAAAAGGATTATAAACCTACCAGAGGAGTCCACAACCTAATGTGTTAACGTGAAAACGACTGAGTTAATTAGGATACATACACCCGCCTTTTTAAAGGAACAATTTGATAAAAAGGCTATGGACAAATGCTGATGATGGAGTCTATTATTGTCCTCTTGTAACAAGTGTGTCTTCTGGACACATAATATGTCTGCCTTGGATTTACACGCCTCCCTCCAGAATAATTACTATTTCCCCAGGGAGTTCAATCCACGCGCATTAAAGGATAGTATTTTCACACTCATCATGAATGGACAGCAAACTATAAAACATTTCCATCAAAAGATACATTGCAAGGCTGACAAAGGGGGTAAAGGGAGAGAAAAAGGGATAAAAGGTGGGGAGGGGGAAATCAACAAAGAACGGAAAGACATATAAAAATACTTATGTAAACCAGAAAGAAAGGCTGAAAAACTGCCAGCAGGGCAAACTAAACCATGCATTGAAGCGCAGTAGTCACGCCAGACTATAGGGTCCAGATGGTAAAACGTGACCAAAAAGGGGAACCACGGGCAAATTCATGTCACTAGTAAGAGCCCGACCATGCCTGACAAAAATGTTCAGGGAGAGAAAAAATCATCCCAGGGGCTCCAAAGAGCTCAAGATGAGGAGGGGCTATTACGCGGAGGGGACTATCAGCCCACTTTCTTCCAATCCTGGGAGGTCTTGGTGTTGCGTGGCACCAAGCTAGAGCGAGACGTAGTCTCCCCTGAGTCAGGCAGCATGTTACATGATTTCAGAGCTTTTTCCAGTAGTTTGGGGGATTGAAAGGATTGATTAGCACCTTTGTACTGGAATCACACCCTGACTGGGGAGCCCCAGGCTCCCCAGTCAGGGATCCCTTTCTCTCTAAGGATTCGGCAGAAAGGAGCAAATTCTCTCTGCTTAGCCAGAGTGCCTTCACATACGTTTGTAAAAAATAAAATCCAATTTGCGCCATACTGTGTTTGCAATAATTACCCTCGGTATATTTTTACATTGCTCACCTTGACCAGTTGTGCCGTCCGCACAACTGGAATATCTTGCACACTTGCGAGGTCTTTAAGATAATGAATTTCACTCTTCTGGAATGATGTTAAAAATTAGCGTCTTCAACGTTTTCCTTGTTTCCCAAGAATCACGTGGCCGCTCAGGAAGATTAACTAAATGACGAAGGCCAGGTCCTGTAGCCCAGAGCAGCTCCACAACCCACTCCCCGCAGGGAGGATATGTACGGTAATGAAAAAAGGGATAGAGTATGTGGTAAGCGCTAGGGAATAAGTACAGCTCCACGGCCAGTAGTAAATTACCTTTAGGCTTTAATCAAAATGTGTGTAACACGCGGGTCCATTAATTTAATGGACCCGCGTGTTGCACACATTTTGATTAAAGCCTAAAGGTAATTTACTACTGGCCGTGGAGCTGTACTTATTCCCAAGCGCTTACCACATACCTATCCCTTTTTTCATTACTTCACATACGTTTGGATAGACTGAGAAAGCAGCATAGGGCTCAGGGAGGGTAGGTTGTTTCCTCATGACTTGGAGGATGGCTTCCTTGGTCTTAAAGTTATGCATACACACCAAAACATCCCTTGGGAGAGACTGAATTGGGATAGAGAGGCTATATAGACTGCCTAAACCTTCTCGTATCAAACACTCACTGGTGTGTCTAGTAGAACTTGCTGAAAGAAAGCTGTAAAGCTGGCAGACAGATCTATATCAGCTACTGCTTCAGGCAAACCTCTCACTCTGATGTTACACCTCCTCATTTTGTCCTCCAAGTCCCATACCTTAAAGTTAAGCTGTTCCATAGTGCTGTCCATCACTGCAAAATCGTCTGCAAGATTATTGTGAGCAGATGCATATTCCGTCAGCTTTTCCTCCATGTTTAAGGTACATTCACCCAGAGACACCATCTCAGCTCTCAGTTCCCCCACCATACCTCACATATCCTCCTGCAGAAATCGCCTCAGGGACCCCAGGAGGCTGCGCAGCATGCGCTGTGTGACTGGGCATCTTCATTTTCCCGCTCCGGGCTCCCCACTTGGCTGTGTGAGGCATGAGAGGGAGGCTAAAGGGAACCGTGGAGCCGGCGCCATGTGCGTTGGAGGCTCGGAGTGCTGCTCCACTGTAAAGTCTGTAACTTTCTGGGCCTCTGTGCGCCACTTTGGTGGGCCCTTCAGCATGACCCTAGTGCCGCCGGTGTCCCAGCACTTCAAAGAGAGATTCTGTGGTCTGGAATTGCCACTAATAGCTGGTAAAAAGGATTAGAGAGCTTCTGGCTTGTGCCGCCGGCTCCATTAACTTCCAGGCCACACCCTAGTCTTGTCAGATTTGAAAAATAGTTTGTAGTGATCTTTTCTGTGCTGTAAGTGAAATTAGTTGTCACTTATCAAGACTAAGGGTCCTGTCACACTTGGCGATGTTCCAGCGATCCCGACAACGATACGACCTGGTAAGGATTGCTGGAACGTCGCTACGTGGTAGCTGGTGAGATGTCAAACAGTCAGATCTACTGAACGACGCAACGATACAGCGACCTTGGCGGTCGTTGGGACCCTGTCACACAGCAGCTAGTCTGACAACTCAGACCTACGTGGCTGAGTTCTGAGTCGCCAACGAGGTCATTGTTAAGGCGTCAAAGATACCAATGAATGCTGCCCAGCGGGAACCCGACGATCAAAAAATGGTCCAGGCCATTTCAACAAGATTGGCGATGTCACAGCGGGGGCACAGTTGTTGCTACGTGTCATACATAACGAGATCGCTAGTAAGGTCGCTGTTGCGTCACAAAACCTGTGACAAAACAGCAATCTCGCTATGTGTGACGGGGGCTTTAGGTGTCAAACAATCCTTCTAAACATGTTTGCACAACATTTGGCTGCAAGTCAGACTTTCAGCTCGAGGTGATCCATTGACCTCATGCCATTACTCTCAAAAGTTATTATGGTGCAGAGCAAGATGGCAGTGGAGACTGCTGATTATAGCGCTCTGTTCCAAAGAGTCATACTTTAGTTTTTGGACACAATAATACTCATAGTATGGTCTGGTGACCATGTGGGCGGCGCCTAGAGATCTCATTCACACGGGAAAGTGTCGTGGGAGCGTTGTGTTATTTTGGCCTGCAGTGCATTCATACTTGTCTCATATGAGCACGTCTAGGAAGAAAATGGTTGGCAATTTGCAAAGGGAGCCAACAGCAGGTCTTAAGGAGAACCTGTCACATCATTTTTCTATATTAAACTTCCCCAATGTCTTTAGTAATGCACACTTGCAAAGAACACATATATAAAGCCACTGACTCACAAATAACACCTATAGCCACTGACAGAGAGCTCAGGAGCATGTGAATATATGAAATTGAGCTGGAGATGTTCACCCAGATTTAGTGCACATGCCTGCGGAGCTTATGGTCAATGCGCAAGCGCGGGAATTACTATTAGATTGACATAAACGTTTTGTCCATCAAGACAATCAATCACATTGTGACGGGCATAAATAATTTGAAGAGGACTGTAACTGAAATGCTACAAAGAGCCACCCCGATGACTGAAAGAGAAGATCTGTGATGCAATCGTCTGAAGAAAAAAAAAAGGTTTTTTTTTTTTTGTTTGCTTGTTTTTCAATTAATTACTGAGACTTTTTGGTGAACATCATGTAAATGATACACATTGCATTACTAACAAGATATTGGAGACTGTTAAATATAGAAAAAGTACGTGACAGGTTCCCTTTTACATGCATTTCATGTGGCAAAACAATTCTCAGACAACCGTAAATAACCTCACTGACAGCATGCCTTGGCTTGTAAGTGCGTATATTCTAGCACGTGGTGCTCATACTCAATATTCAGTAAATCACGTTTTTACATTTTTCATATTTGCATATCATTAACACATTTGTCGGTCCTGTAGTTTCCACAATTCGATGAATTTACCTTCTTGGTGTTGACATTTTTTTGTTGAGGGAACATGTATTCTGAATTTCCACTTTATTACGTAAGTTTTAATACTTACTCATTAGTGATTATAATTAGCAAGTCACCAGGGCGTGTTGTTTTGCAGCTCCAGGATCCACCCTCTCTCTGTCTGTGCTGCTGTGATGTGGAGCTGAAGGCAGGACTAATGGTTTGCATTCTGTGAGTGATAGAGAGGGGGAGGGCAATTCCTGCACAAGCAGAGCAACACAGAGAGAGGGTGGATCCTGGAGCCTGCAAAACAGCCTGCCCTGGTGACTAAAGAATATAGCCCCTGCTAATTATAATCACTAATGAGTAAGTATTAAAATGTTTTTATGCACTTTCACGGGATGCTTTTCGGAGACAAAAGGAGTGTGAGATTAGTGATAATATGCTGCAGGGACGTGTTTTGGTAGCTTAGGAGGCGTTCTGGAGGTGACAGGATCCCTTTAAGATTGGAGCTTCCACTTCTGGTTCCGGCGCCATCACGGGTACACGGGAGTGAGGACGCTCCCGGCACCAGCCAGCCTTAGACCGGCAATACAGGCTCTCGCGGTCACGCTGACAGACCAGGGTGACCTATAGCGATTCCTGGAGCAACCCGGCACAGTGGAGCGGTGGTTGTGACTCACCGCGGCCGGCTGACTCCGGTTTAGACAGGCGATTCTTCTCCTTCCTTGTCACGGGTGGACCGCGCCTGCCGGTAGTGGGGCCCGGTGTAGTGCAGATCAAAAGTGAAGACGTCTTACGGGAACAGATTAAAGGGGTTTTAATTTGTTTTCTTCGTGACGCCACCTATGAGTAGTTCGGTAAGGGCTACCGACGCTGCGGGACCCCCGGGGGATGGACAGCAGCAAGATGTTACACTCCCCACAGGCTGAGCGGTGATCCCCGGGGGCTGGAGCTGCTCAAGATGTTGTGCGGCAGCTGCGGTTACCTTTTTGTGCGGACGGACAGTTCATAAGGAAGCACAGACACAGAAAGTCTCTATAACGGGTCTTTACTGTAACCAGCAGGCAATACATGGTATACAGTGGTTGAGTAGTAGACCGGGTGGACTCAGCAGTGATAGTGTTCCTCAGAGATCCGCAGTGTTCCTCCATTCTACCTACTTAGTTCCTTTTGCCAGCGTCGCCCAGGAATACCAGGTCGGGTACGGGGAGGCTGCTTCAATGCCCTATCCATGATTTACGTTCTGGATGCTTTGGGGAGCCTTGGATCCCTCAGTGGGTACACCGCTGGTTAGACGACTGGAAACTGGCTGGTGGTGGGGTGCTCCTGTAAAGCTGATCCTCCACTCTTCTGGTTCGCGTGGCAGAGGTGAACTGCTGCCAGCTTCGGTACCAGTGAACCGGCTGTGAGTTGTGGGCACGGGAGTCTTTTGGGAACCCGTGTAGAAATGCCCAATCCCGGTGGTTAAGGCCTCAGGTGCTGGCACTCGACCGGTGACGGCCCAGGGGCCCGCACGGGGTGCGGAGCCCCCGCTCCTCTCCAAGCTCTTGTCAGGTTCTAGATCCCTCTACGAACTGTGTTCTCACTATCTAGATTGTTGTGTGTTCTATTACACTACCCTAACACTCCACCCACCAGGACCTATGATTGGTCCCCTGTTCTAGGTGTTGCATGTTGGGTTGGATCTCCAAGTTAACTATTTCATTGCTGAGTCAGAGAATATTGCGGTTGCAATACTCCCTTGTGACGCACTCGTTGCGGGGCGCCACACTCCCCCTTGGTTAAATATGCTTGTCCCCAAGCGTCACACTACTCACATTACAGAGGTTTTTGTATTTTATAACATATATGACACACTTTTATTAAAATGAAAACAGGTAAAGATATGCTTTGGTGACATAAGCAAAGAAACAGGTAATCACTTGGTGCGGACCCGGCGTGCGGTCGGCTGTCCTTTTAACTAGAGTCCAGGCTGTAGCCGCAAGATCACACAGTCAGTGATTAAAGGGAACAGAGTCATTGAGGAAGTTCAAGTTTTAAAGTCACTGGCTCTGAGGGTGATGGCGCACCCGGATAGCGAACCACCCATCTGCACATGCATAGCGCTCGTAGGTGATAATATCGCCCCAGTATAGGTCGCGATCGGGATGTCCTCTTGGCAAGTTTGACTCAACGTCCCGGCGCCCCACAAACACCTCCTCATTCAAACCCACCTCCCAAGCGAACCCCCACCCGGTATTTAAGTTAAAGGTGGAAATTCTACCTTCACGGCGGAGTTCATCAGGCAGCGGCGGCTGGCGGCGAGCCTCGGCACGGGCCTGCATATTGGCGCGTTCACGGGCTTGCCACTCCTCTCGTCGTCTCTGGCGTACATCTCCGTCGTTACGGCTCGGGGTGTAGAGATGAGTAACGGAGCTGGTGGTTTGGCGGGAAGCTTGAACTTGGCGGGCTGTCTGTATCGGCACCCGGTGGAACGGCACAGGGGAAGGTGTCGGCAGTGCACCCGACCAGTGTACCCGAGCTGTATGCCCGGTGGAAAGTTCCTTGTTGTCTCCCCAAGCGAACCCGGTGTCGAAATCCTCAGCGGTGCTGCGGGTCTCGTCGTCATCCTCTCCGACCTCTTCCTCGATGACCACATCAGGCTGCTCGTTGGCTGGAGATGTTGAAGCTTGTTCCGTTGTACAACAGGGCGGTGGTGCTGCAGATCCTTCCGTAGGGACGTCCTGCAGGGCTTCCAGGCTGCCTGCCTCTTCATCTGTTTCCGCAGGTAAAGGTGTTTCAATCCCGGTTACCAGGTAGGCCTCGGCAATGGCAAGGGAAGCCTCCGGTACGGGGATAAAACAGGCGACAGTCTCCGTAGTGGTGAAACTTGTCGCGGGTTCCTCGGTGGGAACCTGGTAAAGTTCAAGTTCTTCCATGGAGCGTGTTATGAGCTCCGGCTCAAGAACGGGATCGGCTGCGGTGTTGACCGCTGGAACGGGTTGAGCTGTGGTCCTCACGGGAATGATACAGTCTATTGGCTCCGGTGACGAAGCTGGGCAGGTGGTAGGCGACGGTGAGGCGGTCGAGAAGCTGGTGACGTCGTCTGGGCTTGGAGTAGCGGTACCCGGTCGGCTCTGCTGCATCGCATGGTGTAGTCGTCTGCCTAGGGTCGCGCTCCAGCTGCGAATCGTCCATTCCACAGTCTCTAGTAACCGCATCCGGAGGTCTTGTGGAGCCTCTAGCCAGAAGTCGGGGCTGCCGTCTATGGTAAGGGCAGGATCCGGACCCGGTTGGCTGATGGCTGCTCTGGCCTCCTCCTCGACCTCCCGCATCAGGTCTTGGAGTCTCATGCTGGCCATTCTTCTTGGAGGGAAACCACACCCGTTCAACCGGTAAGACGTTCTGGTTGAGCTGGTGAAGAAGTCTTCTCTCTGTCTGTGACACTCCCATTTCCTGTGGGCTTTTGTAGTCCAATGGTGGGAAAAGTCTTTGGGGTCCGCCCCCATGGTTGATTCGAGCAATCAGGGCGGACAAAGAGTTTGGCGCCTTTTGTCTTTAGCCCTCCCACGATGAGGGGGGGGTCGACTCACTCCTGGGCTTTCACGTGGCGGCTTCTTGTGGCGGGAACGCCATCTTGGGCACCATCTTGACCCAATGGTGAAAAGGCGGGAAAGTTCTTTTAGGGACGAACAAAGTCCAGTGTAGACAATAAAGTCCAGTTTAAGCACATTATACCCGTTGGGTAACGGGCCTGCTCGTATCCTGTTCGTGACGCCATTTTCTGACTCACCGCGGCCGGCTGACTCCGGTTTAGACAGGCGATTCTTCTCCTTCCTTGTCACGGGTGGACCGCGCCTGCCGGTAGTGGGGCCCGGTGTAGTGCAGATCAAAAGTGAAGACGTCTTACGGGAACAGATTAAAGGGGTTTTAATTTGTTTTCTTCGTGACGCCACCTATGAGTAGTTCGGTAAGGGCTACCGACGCTGCGGGACCCCCGGGGGATGGACAGCAGCAAGATGTTACGCTCCCCACAGGCTGAGCGGTGATCCCCGGGGGCTGGAGCTGCTCAAGATGTTGTGCGGCAGCTGCGGTTACCTTTTTGTGCGGACGGACAGTTCATAAGGAAGCACAGACACAGAAAGTCTCTATAACGGGTCTTTACTGTAACCAGCAGGCAATACATGGTATACAGTGGTTGAGTAGTAGACCGGGTGGACTCAGCAGTGATAGTGTTCCTCAGAGATCCGCAGTGTTCCTCCATTCTACCTACTTAGTTCCTTTTGCCAGCGTCGCCCAGGAATACCAGGTCGGGTACGGGGAGGCTGCTTCAATGCCCTATCCATGATTTACGTTCTGGATGCTTTGGGGAGCCTTGGATCCCTCAGTGGGTACACCGCTGGTTAGACGACTGGAAACTGGCTGGTGGTGGGGTGCTCCTGTAAAGCTGATCCTCCACTCTTCTGGTTCGCGTGGCAGAGGTGAACTGCTGCCAGCTTCGGTACCAGTGAACCGGCTGTGAGTTGTGGGCACGGGAGTCTTTTGGGAACCCGTGTAGAAATGCCCAATCCCGGTGGTTAAGGCCTCAGGTGCTGACACCCGACCGGTGACGGCCCAGGGGCCCGCACGGGGTGCGGAGCCCCCGCTCCTCTCCAAGCTCTTGTCAGGTTCTAGATCCCTCTACGAACTGTGTTCTCACTATCTAGATTGTTGTGTGTTCTATTACACTACCCTAACACTCCACCCACCAGGACCTATGATTGGTCCCCTGTTTTAGGTGTTGCATGTTGGGTTGGATCTCCAATTTAACTATTTCATTGCTGAGTCAGAGAATATTGCGGTTGCAATACTCCCTTGTGACGCACTCGTTGCGGGGCGCCACAGTTGCGGAGCGCGGGAGGCGGCCAGCACTTAGCCACACGTCCGCCCGCTCTGGAGGCGGGAAGGAGTAAGATGGCGGCGCCCGCCAAATCGGCTACAACACAGAGGAGAGAGCGCGGGACACAGGAACTGCCGCAGCCCCAGAGGATAGAGCGCGGGGACCACGGGAACACAAGAGGTATGCTGGAGAAGACAAAAGGAGGGAGCCCCAGGACGGAAAATGAGGTGCAGAGACCGACCCAGCAGCAGGACAGCACCATAGGAGCCAGGGAGGCAATTGACTTACTGAGGGCTGATTTTACTGCTGCAGTAAAGGAGGCAGTGAGGGAAGCTCTGGAGGACATAAGGGAGGCGACAGCCAGGCATGCAGGCAGGTTGGATCACCTTGAACAAAGGGTGTCCGACCTGGAGGACAGACTGGATGTGAAGGAGCAGGAGTTGGAGGAGGCACAGAAAAGAAATACCTGGATGGCTGATAAATTGGAGGATTTGGAGAATAGATCAAGAAGAAGCAATTTACGCATCACTGGGCTGCCTGAATCTGTCTCTTTTCAGCAACTGGACACTGTATTTGAGAGGGACCTGCCTGCTGCCCTGGGCATAGAGGGCCTGTGTAAAGTGGAAAGAGCACACAGGTTAGGGCCACCAAGAGGATCTGTTCAAGGGACTTCTGCTAATGAAAGGGGCAGTCGGAGTAATCAGCAGCCTAGAGGACCAAGACAGGCTATAGCCAAGTACCTTGACTTTAAGGACAAAGATAAGCTCCTGCGAGCATTCAGAGCCAGAAGGCGCCCACTAGAAATACTGGGGCACAAAGTGGTCCTGCATGAAGACTTTTCAGCCTTGGTGGCGAGGCAGAGACGAGCTTTCAGTTATGTATGTGGTATGCTGTATCGAAGAGGTGTACAGTTTCAGCTTCAATACCCAGCGGTTCTTAGAACGAGAAGTGAGGACGGTACATTTAAAAGATGGCGGGATCCGGACGAGGCTATGAAGGCGTTTATGAGGCCACCACGCTACTCGCCGACTACTGGGAGAGATGGCAGTAGATCCCCAAGAGGAGGTCCATCGAGCCTAGTTGAGACACCACCTTGAGATGGAGCTGTGACTGATTGCGCTTGAAGAAGTCGCCTGCCTGTGGACATTGATAATGGAAGATGATCCCCTTCTCTTTTTTTTTTTTTCTCATGTTCCCGTCAAATGGACTTGACGTTGCCGGGAGACTGATTTATTAACTCTTACTCAGAGTTTTGGCCGATTGATTGGGGGCTGATGTATACTATTTATGCAAAGGCTTGGCTGGTGGAAAAAGGAGGTATCCGTGCTGGAAAAAAAGAAAGTACGGAGATGAGCTGGTGTATATTTAGGGGGAGGGAAAGGGCAGGTTATGTCGGAGGAGGTCTGAAGGACCATATGGTCACATTACTGTTGGAAATGTTTAGTTGGAGGGGGGGTTCTTTTAAAGGGAGGTTGGGAGGAATGGAAGTTGATGGGAGAAAGGTTCTGAGTTTTTGGATCAGCTACTCAATTTATCTTGATGGGATTTACTACTTGGGAGGGGGTACGTGGCCTCTGGGGTGTCTGGCACATCATGGGAGCTACACATATATAGACCATAGTTAGAATCATCTCTTGGAATATTAAGGGACTCAGGTCCCCAGAGAAACGACTGATGGTGCTCCGGCACCTCCGGAGGCTACGGGCTGATATAGCTCTTTTGCAGGAGACTCATTTGCTTCAACATGACATGCTTAGGATGAATAAGCTATGGGTAGGGGAGGTCTATGGGGCAGTGGGTCGACATGCAGGGGTTCTCACCTTGGTGAGCAAGGGTTTCCCTCATAAGCTGCTGCAATGTTGCCATGATACTGAGGGGAGACACGTACAGGTGGTTCTGGAGATTCCGATATATACGCGCCTAACGATGATAGAGCTTCTTTTTTTGCCAATGTGGGAGTGGAGGTGATGAAGACGGGCTTGAACACACTCGTCGTGGGAGGAGACATGAATGAGGTCCTTGAGGTGGCAGAGGATAGATCGAGATTGAGAGGAGAGGGAAGGGAGGGACCGGGAGGCCTGCGGGCGGGACCCCTACGGGGGTTGGTGGAAGATTTGGGTTTACACGATGCTTGGCGTCTACAGCACCCGGTGGACCGCCAGTACACTCATTTTTCGCACCCACATGGTTCATGGTCTAGAATTGACTTATTACTGGTTAGCAGTGATATGCTGACAAAGGTGGTGGAGACGGACATCATGGATTTGGTGATTTCTGATCACAGCCCAGTGATGGTGACTTTGGGTGAGACTTTCCCAGAGGTACAGACCTGATTTGGCGCTTCCCGCACTACTTAATGACTGACAAGGACTTCGCCTGCCTTATGGGGGAATGGTGGACGGACTATAAAATCTGCAATCCGCCGGAGACTTTGGATTCTACTCTGTTTTGGGAGACGGCCAAGGCATTGTTGAGAGGGAGGGTGATGGCATATGCAACGACACTTAAAAAAAAGACACATGCTTCCTACGTGACAACGAGTGGACAGGTGCGGGAGGAATATCAACGATACCAACAATCCCCAACTGCAGTAAATTTGGCTATTGAGCCTCTTTCTAGATATTTAAATGGGCCTGGGAGTCACACGGGCATTAAGGTGGGCAATACAGTCTTGAAATCAAACTTATTCGCCGACGATATTATACTCTATATGGCGAACCCTGCTGAAGATTTAGGGGAGGTGTTGGAGAAGTTTGAGGTGTTTCATAAAATCTCGGGGTTTCGACTGAATTTGGCGAAATGCGAGATTTTGCCTCTGACGGAGGATGGCAGAAGGATTTTACAGGATGACTGGCGACAAGGCATATATCGGGGAATAAAAGTGGCCACCAAGGAAATTAAATATTTGGGTATATTATTGAGTAGAGATGCCAGGGATATTTATCGTCTGAATTTTCCTCCCATTATAACAAAAATCGAGCAGGAGCTGGATAGATGGAAGACTCTCCCATTGTCTCTGTTAGGCAGAGTCCATCTTGTTAAGATGATTAGTTTCCCACGTCTGTTGTACCCTTTGCAGACGATCCCGCTCCTGCTACGACACACAGATGTAAATAGACTCAATAGGGCCTTCTCTAGGTTTCTGTGGAGAGGGAGACGGAGTAGAATAAAGCTACGCACATTGATGTTTTCTAAAGAAGAAGGAGGGCTCACATTTCCCAATGTAAGGGGATACAAATTGGCTTGTGTCCTACGACACGCGGTGGACTGGCTAAGAGGTACGAGTCTACACTCAGATTATGAGTTGGAGGCGCAATGGTGCGCACCCTGGAGTCTAGGAGCAGTACTACAGGCCCCGGGTGGGGTTCTGGGTTTGTCTGTCAAACAATCTGTTTTATTCAAAGATACTAGGGCAGCATGGAAAGCGGTCAGGTGTAAACTAGGATTATCGTGGAGAACATCGAGATATACGCCGCTTTGGGATAATCCGGATTTCCCACAGGGAAGGGAAAATGCCTTATTTATGATATGGAAGGAGAGAGGGGTAACCACGCTTCAGGATTTGATCAAGACCTCGGAACAAAGATGGATGACGGCTAAGGAGGCGCTAGAGACTTGGCATTTAAACCCCTCTCACATCCTGCAGTTTGCTCAGATAAAATACCACTTGTTCTCGAGACTTCGGGATGTCGGGGGGGAGTGCCAACCCTCGGTGTTGGACGATCTCCTTTCACCGCAAGCGCCGGCGGCCAATATATCCTCTATTTATATGGCACTCAGACGTAACTTGATTCCTTCGGGACCAACACATTTATTTAAAGGTTGGGAGACGAGACTGATGGATGAAGACGTGGGGGACGCAATAGTGGATGGTTGGAGGGATTTACGTAAGCATGTGAAGGATGAAAGGTGGAGAGATACCCACTATAGGATGATTCACAGAGCCATCATGGGGTTCAATATCCCAGCTACCCCTACTAACCCAGATAGACGACTGACGTGCCCGAAATGTGACAGACACAGGACTGACATGTTCTATGGGATATGGGAATGCGCCCAGGAGCAAGATAAGTGGAAGGAGGTCAAGAGATGGATAGGGGGAATACTGGGAGTAGATCTGCCGCTGAATACTAAGATATCGGTATTCCATGACTTCTCAGGTCACTTTATTCCTAAAGGGGGGCGTACATTTCTACATACTGCATCTCTTCAGTTTAAACGGCTCATATTACGCCAATGGTTAGATGAGAAAGTACCTGGCCTATCTAGTTTGATTGTAAACTTGAAATATACAATGGGGCTTGAGAAATTGGAGGCAGAAACAGATAAGGAGAACAAGGTGAAGAAGTTTTTTTCCACATGGAGAGATTTTATCTTGAGTAACCTCTCTAGGTCGGAAATTGACCAGTTGGTGATGCCATTTCGCAACACCCAGTGGTACTGCTTAGAGGACCTGGGAGATACTCTCGGGGGATTAAAAATCGGTTCTACCCTCCCGTAGTTAAATATATTTGGATGGTGGCTGATTTGATCTCAGAAATGGAGTAGATAAGAATGTGGGCGGGAGGGAGGGTTAGGGTGGATGGGGTTTTTCTATCTGTTATTGTTGGGCAAAATGTTTATGCACTATATTGCTTAATTTTGGATTGAATTGATTTTTCCACTGTTGAAGACAAATATTGACTGGAAAAACTGAATGATGAAAAATCCAATAAAAAGTGTTTCCAAAAAAAGATTGGAGCTTCCTTGTATGGAAATTAGACCTGGAGTGCAGTATAAAATCAAGTGAGCAAGTTATCCATTAATGTTTGACTTCACATAGAGGTTGCATGATGAGTTTTTTTGTTTAGTTATTGACACAATGCATGTGTGTACTGTGCAAAATACACCAGTTCCAATAAAAGTGGATGGGATTTAGAGATATGTATTTCCACAGTTTTTTTTTTTTTTACACGCAGCATTAACTAACCTGCGCTGAGTCTTTGAAATCCACATATCAATTTCTGTTATGAGTACACTCTACATAGTATTGCATTAGTTACGTAAAATTGCAGATAAAAAAATGTAAAATTGCAAATTAAAAAATAACCTAATTAAGCTAATACGTAAGTGCAGAAATGCTGAAGAAAATCTACAACATTAAAAACTCACCAAATACGCATTGTTGGAACGTAACCTAGAATGGGAAAATAATGGAACCTAAGCATCTTTGAAAAAGGCATGGCCATCTTTATGAGACTGCTGGAACCAGTAGTTAAAAACCATGTTGATTATTCTCATGCAACAGTGTCAAAAGTATAACCAGAAGGTTGTGGAACAACAACCAGGTTAGGGTAAATTCACATGAACAAAATAAAGTTTAGAGTTTCTTACAGAAAACTTGGAGGATTTTGTTCTCACTTGTTATGCATATGCAGTACAACACAGCAAAAAAAAAAAGAAGGAAAAAAAGTTATGCACCAATCTGTTTTAAGAAAAAGCTATTCTGGGCACACAGACATGGTATTTTAGAGTGTTGTGGGTGAAAAAACAGGCATTCTGGTGGTGCTCATTCAAGATTAAGGCATATCCATTTGTAGAATTAAAGAAAAAATGGCACTCACCAGATCTTAGCCTCATAACATCCTCTGTATTTTATCTTCTTAAAATTACATGTGATGGCAGGTGGACAAGCACAGCATAGTATCAGAGAGGATCTGTAGAAGTGTCAAGCTGACACGAAACAGCTAGCATCCTATCCGTAGAAGTGTCGAGCTGACACGAAACAGCTGTCATTCTGATACTATGTTGTGCTTGTCCACCTGCCATTGCATGTAATTTTAAGAAGATGAAACAAATAGGATTTTATGATGCAAAGACCTGGTGAGTGCCATTTTTTCTTTAATTCTACAAAAATGTATGTGGTCCGTTTCTTTTTTTTTTTTTTTTTTTTTCCCCTTCACAAAAGCAGATATTCAGAATGCACAAGCCCATTTATAGTTTCCTATGTTACAGAATTGCAATGTATTAATAAAAAAGTGCTATACTGTGGCTCTGTATGGCATCTGAGTGTGCAAAAGTCGCAGCATGTACCCAAAAAAAATCTGATTCTTTCACTGAAAGAAAACAAAAAAAGCTTGTCTATTGCCCCATTGAATAACATGGCAGCACTCACACTTAAAACGGTTAAATTAACAAGTTCTTAAGTGGATCATATGGATGTTAACAACTCATCAACAAAAGTGGACAGAAGAATATCAAGACTCTGTCTAATGAACTGGTGATACACAGTCAAGCCAATTTTAGTCATGTAAAATACTGGTTCTCCAACTAAGGCCGGTTTCACACCACGGTTAAATCTGAGCCGGGGCTGTCAGGGGTGAACCTGACAGCCCGGGACCCGATTTGCAAACAGAACCGGAGGGCAAATATCCTGTTTGTAGCCGGATTCAGCTGAGCGAAGCTGTCCCCGGCAAAATGGTACTGAACCACTTCACAAGGGACAGCTCCCTGGTGCTGAAGTTAAGCGTGAGCCGCTGAACTTCAGCCGCAGGTGTCCGGTTCCTGGATCCTCCCGGATCGGGCCAATCCAGCCCCATATACTCCCATGTTAGGGAGCGCCGGATTGCCCCGGATCTGAGAGGAGCCAATTTGGGCAGATTTTTTGCCCCGGACACAAAATGCGGCAAGCAGCATTTTTGTGTCCGGGAGAAAAATCTGAATACACCCGGATCCTTCCGGACAGATGAAAACTGGATGGCAGATAGCTGCCATCCGGCCCCATAGCATACAATGGGGCCGAAATCTGATCCAGGGCTGTCCGGTTCACAACAGACAGCCCCAGATCGGATTTAACCGTGGTGTGAACCGGCCCGAACGTATCTGAATGGTCTAGAACACACATGACCAGTCTGAGTGCCATTGCTGTCTACGGAAAAAAAACAGACAAGACTAACATGGGTAAAATAGCTTAAATATTGGGTGACTGAACAATGGAAAGACTTTGGAGAAATAAATCTAGATTTATTATTTGTGTTGCACCATGCTAATGGAGTGGTCCAAATATGGTACTAGCAGCATGAACTGACAAACCTATAGGCCATGTACACGCGTTAAGTATTTGGTGATTTTTGTACATCAGTATTTGTAGAAAATAAGCACAAAGTAGGAAGGAGAAATTAACTATGGTGCTACCTTCTTAATATGCCCTGCTCACTGTTTTTAGAACAATTCCGTAATAAATGAGTATATGCATTCAGAGAAAGTTATGTTTTAAATAAACATTTTTACAACTATAAAAAAAATCCACCTCATCCAATAAATAGTGGGATAGATGTACAAACATACACAAAAACAAAATAAAAAGTAGAATGAGTTTTTAAAACGGACAGTGGACCTTTCTCTAAGGTGATAAAGCCTACAGTAGTGGACTTCACAGCTTGCGATCCACAGCATAATAGGGCTAGTTGAAAGGGCATAAATGACAGTGGTTAAACAATAAAATGGGTAAACCCAGGACTATCTCAATTATCTCACCAATACTGTGGATTTTGTAGAGTCCTCATAAAGGAACCGTGTCCAGAAATCTGTTGCCAAACATAAATGATGATGAGGATCTACCCTATAGGGCCCTAAATGAACAGGCCTTGCTACACCCCAATAACTCCCACCCTGACAAGGGCAGTCCTTAACTACCCTCATATTCTGAGTGGCCCTAGACTGTCCTTACTTCGTTCCTTCCAACACGTTTCTTCTCTCCAAGCGATACGTGTGCAGCATAAGGCACCGCATGCCAAACCGTAAACAATTTAACTAGTAATATTTAGGGGCTAATTAGGTACAGCTGATTTAATACTTGTGTGTTATTTACAAGAATCACGTATCATTCCCAAATGTTTTCCTTGGAGCCAAAGTCATATCATTACCTATAATATGAAACAAATGCAATTAATAGGAGGGAGGGAGAAATCAAGGATATGGCATGAACCCAAATGATCCTGATGATAAATATATAAACCTCACCTAGCGCCCATCTAGTCCACAAAGTCTGGGATACTTGCCTACCAATTGTGACAGGTAAGACGACCACCACGGACCCCATGCAGCTGAATAGAACGTACGCTAGACATTTAATGTGTGCTGTACCTTTCATAATTTCCTCTGATGTGGTGCATGCATCCCACTGGAAGTATATGGTGGCATGCATACTGCGTGACTTCTGATTATTTGGAATGCATGCCCTGACGGAGGTTAGCAATGGAACGCGAAAACCTTTTTTTTTGTGCACACCAAAAAAAAACAACCTGTGGTTAGATGGAGTGCACAGGAGACACTATAACCACTACCTTTGGAATTAATCTTGAGGTCCAATTGCAGAACAAAATGCACTATGCGAAAATAATGATTACATGTACATAATATTGACAAACCCAAAGAGTGTTAACAAATAAGGGGACAAATCATGAATTAGGTCACCTATCCCACACTTTGTTATTTAAACCAAACCCCTCATCTATTAGTGGATTTAGTGGATGGGCAAGAGAATTTTTTATGGCAAGTTTTGTTTTTTTTTAATAGACACAACATATTGTTATACTCATGTGAGTGTGGGTAGTGGACCCACTGCAGCACAGAAGGTCTGAGGAAGTTGACCTCAAGGACAGGAACAAGCAGGAGAGTAACTTAAGTAAATACAGTTTTTATTTGCCTATACTTACAGGAGCGGCCAAGTTTGGCAAGCACAAATTCTTTAAGTGTAGCTTGCAGGCTGTCGTGTGGATGGGACAGATTCTGATGCCGATAGGTACCAGCAGGAGCAAAGTCCAATGCAAATTGGTAGGAGCGTGTCAGGCTCAATGGAGACAGATGCTGACAGGTGGACTTTGGCAGGCTCAATAGAGACAAGTGCTGCAGACAGGCGTAGCAGGTGAATAGAGGAAGGCACTGACGAAACAAGGAATTAGTGGATGGAAGGAACAAGTACGAGGCAAGGGTACTTGAGTTCAAGTAACACCACTGATGTAGAGGAAACATTGCTCAGGCACCTCCCATAAGGGGAGGGTGCCTTATATAAACAAAATCTCTCAGCAATAGGCTGAGATGTACTGCCAGGTCGCAGTGCATTTGCCCTTTAAATATCACCAGGATGCGGTGGGCAGCGCCTGAGAGAGCTCCTGGAAGTGCTGGTCAGTGATCGCAGACTTCAGGCAGAGAAGGCCACAGGAAGGGAGACAGGAGGCTGGATCGTGGACTGGGTGAGTAACCTTAATGGGAGAGAGCACACTGGGTTGGGCATACCGTACTGAGGCACGTGCTGGAAACCGACCTCCCTGTCCAGTGGAGACCAGCCCCGTGGTAGGAAGCATGACACATATACAAATTCAAACCACAATCCCGTTGTACAGGGAGGAGAAAGGGATGAGGGTAAGTGGATTGTCAAACAAAACCTGCTAAAAATTTAGTCCCCATGGGGAAACAGTATACAGTGCCTTGTGAAAGTATGTGGCCCCCCTTGAACTTTTCATCCTTTTGTCACTTTTCAGGCTTCAAAGAAAGATATAAATTCTAATATTTTTTCCCATCAATTTTAAACCATCTTCCCTGTCCCTGCTGAAGAAAAGCAGGCCCAAACGGGGCGTGGCCTAGCTATGGAGGAGAGAGAAAGCTAAGCGACTCGGCTCCCTCTTAGGCACAGAAAATAGCACTAAGCCGGCGACATACAGCGGCTCCGGGATGATCATGAGAAGGGGGAGACGGGGAAACTCCTCAGGCATCGACTCCCCGGCCCAAATACCTCCTGGAGGATCCATAAAACGGTTTTTTCACCAAACGGGACCAGACTCCCGCCAGAACAACCATCCCCAAGATGGCCGCGATGAGGAAGAGTACCTCGCCAGGAGAGCGCGGCATGGAGGCAGAAGCAACTTCATCCCAGCAGACCCGCGGATTTGCTAACCATCCCTCCGGGCCAGACGCCAGACGCCCTGGAGGCGTTCAGACAAGAGGCACAAGCAGCAGAACAGCGGCGGCAATGATGGAAGAAGTACCGCGGTCCCGGGAGGAAACGGAGGCTCCCTCACAGCAGATAAGTGCACAGCAGGCTGGGGGAGGAGGAGAAAGAGGAATAGACACTCATACTGCTTTAGTCCCCCATAAAGACAATACTGAACCCGTAAGGGGACACCATGAGGAGACCCCTTGTACCTCAGTGGCAATGGACTCTGATATGAGTAGTGTGCATAGTCTACCCCCTTTGGAGAGTCTGGGAGACAGGGGCCCACACTGGGAGCTATGGCACCCCCAATTACTTTCATGCATGAGGACAGTGTGCAGAACGTCAGTGTGTTAGCCGAGCTGGGGGACTTACGTGCACGCATGTCCTCCATACCCACCAGGGAGGACATGGAGGCCTATATCACCCGCTTGGAACATGCATACAGAAACGAGCTCTCTTGTTTAAGGGGTGAAGTAACGAGAGTAGACAGCCAGGGCCAAGACCATGCCCTCAGAATATCAGCCCTTGAGGAGATGTGTCGGTCCCAACAAGAGACTCTGCAGACTCAATCCACGCAGATTATGCACCTGGTAGATGCCCTAGATGATGGAGAAAACAGGGGACGCCGAAACAATATAAGAATCAGAGGGCTGCCAGAATCTGTGGAGTCCCGTGACCTCCCTGGTGTGTTGCAATCAATCTTTAATGGAGTATTGGGAGACCCCCCTTCAACAGTAATTGAGCTTGACCGTGCACATAGAGCCCTAGGTCCCCGGTCGGCAGACCCCGAGTGGCCCCGGGACGTCATTTGCAGAGTCCATCGGTATGTTATCAAAGATGCAATAATGACTCGGATAAGAAATGGAAGACCATGCAAATTTCAAGATAAAAACCTAGCTATTCTCCCAGACCTCTCGAGACTGACCCTGCAAAAAGGAGAGCCTTACGCCCTCTACTGGATGTACTCAGAGACTACGATCTACCATACACTTGGGGATTCCCCTTTAAACTACAAGTAAGGAAAAATGGTCGGATCCATGTCCTACGATCTCCAGCTGATATAACCTCATTCACATCTGCCCTTGAGATACCGCCGGTATCTACCCCGGGATGGCCGGAGTTTCCGCTGAGGATGCCGGAAGGTCCAAGGAGACCAGGAGAGGTGTACAGACGCCGACAAGGAGGAAATGGAGAACGTGGGCCACGACGCTGACAAGGAGGACATTGACTTAACTATCTCCTTCCCTTGAGGTTCATAGTAGAGATGTAGATCAGTTAGACCCTGATAGCATCCTCAAGCAATGATGTTACGTTCCTTTAGCAAACTTTATAACCACTACCGTCCCTCCTAAAGCTATTCTACATACAGTACAGTATATAAAATATCCCAGCAGGGGGGAGGGGAATTGTGTTTTTTTGGGAGGGGGGTTTTTTTCCTCCTTTTCTTACCCCCCCTTTTTCCCTGCTCCCCCCCCCCCCTCACCCCCCCTTCCCGCCCTCTTCAACCTCCCTCCCTTCTCTTTCCCCTCTCATTGTCCCTCCCCTGATCCCTCTTTTCCCCCTAGCCCCCCCTCACCTCCCTTACCTCCTATCCCTACCCCATCCCTGCCCTCATTTTTACGTAGCAGAGCACGAATAGGACAACAGGAACGGGACGGGTTTGGCATTTATCTGATAACAATGCTCTAAAGCCATAATAGAGTAAGAGGTTGAAGGGTGAAAGTCTGAGGTACTTATACCGCAACCAGTTTTGGTATAAGATATCTATATCTCTTAGAGCTGTCTGTATATCCAGACCAGTTATAATTCTTTAGGTTCAGTTTGTATTTTGCTATTATCATTCACTAGAGATGACTAATGGAACACTATTTGCCTAAAAAGGGAGGCTCCTATGTAGAAGGCCTATACCCCTTTAGGGACTCTCGACTGCACAGGTGCGTTGAGACACAATTTCCCACTTCCATTCAAGTTTAAGGTAGTACAATTGATACTATATCTCATTAATAACTGTTAGTAGAATACTACAGATAGGAAGAGTATCATCTTATTTCTTCTACTCTCCTCCTTTTCTTCTTCTCTCTTCTCGTTCTCTCCAAGTAACATTCCTATTCCCTCTTTAATTACACCTTTTCTTCCTAACTATCACCTCACTTTCCTCTGGGTCCGTCAGAGGTTCTGGTGTTGATACTGAGCCTCCATTGGAGGGAGCCGTATCCTATAGTATATCTGACTGCCTGATTATATCAGTAAGCGAAGATGTCTCAGCTTAAAATTTGCTCTTACAATGTAAGGGGATTTAATACCCCGCAAAAAAGGACTCAAATATTAGAAGAAATGCATAGACAAGGTGTTTTATTATTGTTATTGCAGGAGACCCACTTCAAAAAGGATCATCTCCCTGGTATCGGTGGCCGACGCTACAATGTCTGGGTTCACGGCACTAATCCGGAGGCGAGGTCGGGCGGAGTCTCAATTGCGGTACATAACTCTCTGGCACATACAATAATTGATACAATGGTAGATGAGAATGGAAGATTCATTTTTTTGAAAATCAGAATTCATGCCAACGTATTTACCATTGTGAATTGGTATTTACCAAATAAAGACCCAGACAAAAAATGTCTGGCGCTCCTGGCTGCACTTGCAAATTTCGCTGAGGGAGCCATTCTGATAGGTGGCGACTTTAATTTCACACTAAACCCAGCGGTGGATAATGCACCGGGAGGACATGGGGTAACTAAAACGAGACTGAATGCGGTCAGGAGGGCCATACAAAACCTAGGTTTGGTCGACTTGTGGAGGGCCATGCACCCAAAAGACAGAGACTATACATATTTCTCGCCCACCCACGGATCTTACAGCAGGATCGACTTGTTCCTCTCCAGCCAGAGGATCCTGCCATGGCAAATGCAGGCCCAAATAGGACAGATAGGCTTATCTGATCATGCCCCCATTTTCTGTAGGTTCCTCATACCCGGAAGTTCAGCGAGGCAGTGGACATGGAGACTAAATGACAACATACTAAATGACACACTATGTAATGCAGAAGTACAGTCTACCATCAAAGATTTCATCTCAATACATGCTGAGGACCCCACGGCTGCTCCTCTACAATGGGAGGCCTTAAAATGTGTAGTTAGGGGGATCCTCCTAAAACATGGCTCTAGACTTAAAAAAGAAAAAATAGCAAAAATAGAATCACTGTCACAGAGAATAACTGACCTGGAGTGTTCTCATAAGCAGACCCTGTCCAAACAGACCCTAGCAGACCTAGTGGTAGCTAGAGATGAACTAAAAGCCCTGGTAGATCAAAAATACCTAAAGGGACAGGAGAGGCTACACAGATTTTTATACGAACATGGGGACAAATGCGGTAGACCGCTAGCGAGGATGTTACATCCCAGGGGAGCGCCTGGACGAGTCCCACAAATCAGACGCTCGGATGGTGAAATCACCCAAAACCCAGATGACATCTTATCGACGTTTAGGGACTACTACAGTAGACTTTATAACATAAAGGGACACTACGACGACATGGAACCAACGAGACTAGAAGAAAAGACGGCAACATACCTTGACGAGACGGCAATACCAGTATTAAACCCCACAGACGCGGATATCTTAGAGACCGACTTCTCTGAAGTAGAGGTAATAGAAGCAATTAAGCAATCTCCGGGGGGGAAGAGTCCGGGACCGGACGGTTTTACCCCCAAATTTTTCAAGCAATACGGTTCCCTGGTTGCTCCATTCCTAACGAAAGTATTCAACTCAATTTCTCCCGAGAATTCTTGGGCCCCCCAATCCCTTGAGGCATTTATTAGTGTTATCCCTAAGCCAGGAAAGGATCACTTAGAGGCAGCAAATTACCGGCCTATATCCCTAATAAATGTGGACATTAAATTATTTTCCAAGCTGCTTGCTAACCGACTAGCCCCCCTACTCCCTACAATAATCCACAATGATCAAGTGGGTTTTGTCCAAGGGAGAGAAGCTAGGGATAACACTAATAAATTACTATTGCTCACGGCAAGCTCGAGGGCCCGAGCGTTACCAATGTGCTTACTCTCGGTAGACGCTGAAAAAGCCTTCGACCGAGTTAGTTGGCAATTTATGAGGCATCCTTGGGGAGGATCGGCCTGGGAACCAGGTGCTTGCAGAGGATTCTGTCACTATACAGCTGCCCCGCGGCAAGGGTTAGAGCAAACGGAGGTCTATCTCAGCCCTTCCTGATCCACAATGGAACTAGGCAGGGGTGCCCATTGTCCCCATTGATATATATCGTGATTATGGAGCACCTTGCCACGGCAATTAGACAGAACCCAAATATCAGGGGGATAGAATATAACAATAATCAATACAAGGCAGCGTTATTTGCAGATGACCTACTGTTATTTGTTACTCAACCCCGTATTTCCTTTCCCTCCTTACTCAAAGTCTTTGACACATTTGGAAACTATAGCAACTTTAAAGTTAACATAACTAAGACAGAGGCCCTTAATATCTCCCTCCCGGAGATTGAGAAGAGGCACCTAGCTGACCATTTCCCTTTCAGGTGGCAGACCAAAGCTCTCAAATATCTGGAGTCATGGTGCCTCGAGATCCCTCTGAGTGGTTTGCCCTCAACTATTTGACTCTACTTCAGAGAACGGTCAAGGACTTACAGAATTACGACAAACGAAAACTATCCTGGTTCGGACGTATAAATGTGATAAAAATGGACATCTTACCCAAATTTTTATTCATATTCCAGACAGCCCCTATTTATGCTCCGCCATACTATTTCAATAAATTACAAACGACAATTTCTCGGTTTATTTGGGGAAGTAGAAAATCAAGAATAAATATACATACACTCTGTCGCCATAAACTTAGAGGGGGAGCGGGTGTGCCCAACTTCAAAAATTACTATAAGGCGGTCATACTGACTAGACTACTAGATTGGCAATATCAACGAAGCTCCAAACAATGGGTGGCAGTAGAACAGGGACTGGTAGACTATCCGCTGTGGTGCTTGCCCTGGTTGTCTCCGGATGACAGACCTAAAATGAATGAGGAGGGAGTACTGATGTCCAACGCACTGAAGATCTGGGATAGGGAAGTGGGGAGAGGAGAGAGTAGAAAAAGGAGGGAACTCCTAGCCCCAATTTTCCACAACCCGTCCTTCCCCCCGACACAGGAGGTCGACTCATTCCTAAGATGGCAAAAGGTGGATGAGCCACGTTTTATACATATTTTTAAAAACGGGGCCATGGTCCCCTTCGGATCCCTGGCTGGAGAGCAGAAGGGGTCATCCTGGTTGGAGTACGCACAAATACGGTCATATGCATCCAAACGGAGCTTAGTGGAGGGACTGCAGGTGGATCAGATGCCTATTGAAAAATTATTCATGCTAGAGTCTCCGCCCAGACATGTAGTCTCGGCATTATACTCAGTATTAAACGACAATAAAGGTAACGATAAGCCGAGATTCTTTCTGAAATGGGAGACAGAACTGAACTATGAGTTGTCCGAAAGGGAATGGAAAAAGGCGTGCTCCCTTACCCATAAGCTCTCCATGGCATGTTCTGCTCAGGAGAAGAGTTACAAAATTTTATCGAGGTGGTACAGATGCCCGGACACTCTCCATGCAGCCTTCCCCTCCATCTCTGACAGGTGCTGGCGATGTGAAACGGAACGTGGTACAATGATACATATATGGTGGGAGTGCAGCAGAATCCAGCCTTTCTGGAACTCAGTGTTTGAGATCTATGAGACAATAAGTGGTATGACCCCGGAGAGGACTCCGCAGTTGGCACTGATATCGCTCTTTCCTGGATCCTTTAAACATATTAAATCAGACCTCCTCAGATTTTGCATGACGGCAGCAAGAGCGGTGATACCCAGACATTGGAAAACAACTCACCATCCCGAGCTAACTGAGTGGTTGATGGAGATGACTAAAATTCATCGGATGGAGGAGCTCACAGCAGAAGTCACCGACGCCAGGGATAGATACTTGAGAATATGGAGTCCGTGGGTGTTGTTCCTTGGATCCCCTGAGTTTGAGACAGTGTTCGCTAATGGAGGTGAGTAGACACCAGAGGCAAATGGGAGCCTGCCTCCGCCTAGATACCCGGGGACCCAGAGGAAACCCCCTCGTCTTTCTCTCTTAATCGCTATTTCCCCTACATATCCATATCTTAGACCATTCTCTTCTCTTCACTTTGCTCTACTTGTATGCTAAAGACAACAGTATTCGGCATATCTCACTCTTACCTATTGATAGTACTCTGGATATGTTACTTACTTACTTACTTATTTATTTATCTATTCTTACTCTTATTTTCTCGCTCTTTCTTCTTTTCTCTTCTCCTTTTCTCCTATCTAGTGCTCAGATCTATTATTCCCTGAGAAATGTATACCATATTAGTACTTTATTCAAGGTTTAAATATAGTTTTTGCTTTAATGATTTAAATATGTGAACAGAGTTAATGGTACAAAGGTCTCTAAGTGCACAAGTATATTCTTAATGAAAAACCGGAAACCGTATCCTAGAATTAGACACTTGAGATACGAACCCAATATCTTAAACTTGCTCAGGGTAAGGTTTAAGTTGTATCCTGATGCAAGATGCTATGGTACCAAATTGATATGGACAAACAGGAGGAGGTCAATAGACTTTATATGCTCCCACGCCTTGGGGACTGTCAGATGAGCCAGATGATAAGACGATCGACCAGATCCGAAACAATAGACCAGCCATGATGCGGCCCTAGCCAAATTGGATATTTAATACCTCGATAATGCATGACAGACTGGTACAATTGTAACGGAGCTTAGTGAAAATTGCAAACTAATGCAACTGTACTTGCGTACATGACTTTTTGTATGTGTACTTGTTTGTTTCTTTGTTTGTTTGTTTTCTTGTTAATAAACACAGATTGAACATAAAAGCAGGCCCAAACCATGATGCTGCCAGCACCATGTTTGACAGTGGGGATGGTTTTTGAGGGTGATGAGTTGTGCTGCTTTTACACCAAACATATCGTTTTGCATTGTGTCCAAATAGTTCAATTTTGGTTTCATCTGACCAGAGCACCTTATTCCACATGTTTGGTGTGTCTCCCAGGTGGCTTGTGGCAAACTTCAAAGGAGACTTTTTATGGATATCTTTGAGAAATGGCTTTCTTCTTGCCCTCTTCCATAAAGGCCAGATTTGTGCAGTGTACAACTGATTGTTGTCCTATGGACAGACTCTCCCACCTCAGCTATAGATCTCTGCAGTTCATCCAGAGTGATCATGGGCCTTTTGAGTGCATCTCTGATCAGTCTTCTCCTTGTTCGAGATAAACTTTTAGAAAGACAGCCGGGTCTTGGTAGATTTGCAGTGGTCTGATCCTCCTTCCATTTCAATATGATCGCTTGCACGGTGCTCCTTGAGATGTTTAAAAACTTGGGAAATATTTTTGTATCCAAATCCGGCTTTAAGCTTCGCCACAGCAGTATCTTGGACCTGCCTGGTGTGTTCCTTGGTTTTCATGATGCTCTCTGCACTTGAAACAGAGCACAGATCACAGAGCAGGTGCATTTTATACAGAGACTTGATTACACACAGGTGGATTCTATTTATCATTACCAGTCATTTAGGACAACATTGGATCATTCAGAGATCCTCACTGAACTTCTGGAGTGAGTTTGCTCCACTGAAAGTAAAGGGCCGAATAATATTATACACCCCACTTTTCAGTTTTTTATTTGTTAAGAAAGTTTAAAATACCTAAAAAATTTCGTTCCACTTCACGATTGTGTCCCAATTGTTTGTTGATTTTTCACAATCATATTAGAATTTATATCTTTATGTTTGAAGCCTGAAATGTAGCAAAAGGTTGCAAAGTTCAAGGGGGCCAAATACTTTCCCCATGTACAGTGCCTTGTGAAACAGTATAAAGATGAAAACCACTGCAAACAAGTGTACAGACAATGTATTTACCACATCGATAACATACCGTATTTTTGTGTGGATCCTCGAGGCTGCAAAACAACACGCCCTAAGGGCTAAAGAATATAGCTCCTGCTAATTATAATGCCTAATGAGTAAGTATTAAAACGTTTGTATGCACTTTCACAGGATGCTTTTAGGAGAAAAAAGAAGTGTGAGATTAGTGATAGGATGCTGCAGGGACACGTTTTGATAGCTTTGGTGGTGTTTTGGAGGTGACAGGATCCCTTTAAGTTTATGCCTTTTAGAGATCATTTCATCTTCAACTTGTTTAACTGTTCACATAACAGTCATTTTGACAAGAAGTTCCCCAACGTTTGCATGCCTGTGTATCTTCATGTGAACAACCATATTGACTCACATTGGTCCATGTGCTGTCCCTGTTATTTGTTTTGCATAATGTTAGCACATGGAAGTATAATACACTCATTAATGACCCCTTAGGGTGCTTTCACATCTGCGTTTTTGCAAATCCGGTAGAGTTCCGCCTTTTTTGCAAAAAACAGATCCGACACCCTTGTTTATCTTAGGGTACCTTCACACGCGGCAATATTGCTAGGCAATTTCACTGGCAATTTGCTGGTTGCAGTGAAATCATGGACACATTGTTCCATTTGTACACAGCTACAAAATAGAACAATGTGTACATGATTTCACTGCAACCAGCAAATTGCCAGTGAAATTGGCTAGCAATATTGCCGCGTGTGAAGGTACCCTTAAGGTGCACAGAGTTGTAGTACACCAGTGCATGAGCCCATATACTTGTATTTGCTACTTTTAGGCGGCCATCACACGCTACGATATAGATAACAATGTCGGATACGATGTCGGATTTGCACATCGTCCGAACGATGTGTGTGATCGTTAATCGTACCGTTACACGCACAGATATCGCTCATACGACTCCCCGATGCAGCGATCCAGCGGTCGTATGAGCGATCTACTTATCATCTGTGCACATCGTTAGCAAACAATCACACAGAAACCTCGTGAACGATGTTGGGGTAAATGTGGGCGTATTTGAAGGTAAATTGGAGCACATAGGCGTGCCACATGTATTACAAGGCGCGCCCCTCACTCCATCATTGGTGGCCAGTACTGAGTGCTCATTGGTCAGATGTCTTTGGAAACATGGCGGCCTAATTTTCCGAATGTCCTGTGATGTGCATCGCAATGTCCATGTGTAAACACGTACTGCTATCCAAATAACCTTATATGTCACTACCGAAAGGTTGAAACCGCTATCCCCCTTGTGCGCCGTGCACAATCCGAACACTTATGCGTTGGTCAATGGTTGCCGTTTTGGCGACCCGTAAAGGACTGTCACCCTGTTGCGAGCTGTGTGTGCGGAATGTTTTTTTTTTTTTTTTAAAGCGCATGTAAAGCGCCGAGTGTTTGCTTTGTGCTGTTTCTCATGTAATTTTTGGAAAGGTGTTCTACAAAGCGCATGTGTTGTCAAGCGGTATTGTGGGTAAACTGTATGACAATGCAAAGGAAGCAAAACGCTTCTCAGCATTCATTGTTCCAGGGGCCCTAATGTTTGTGACATTCTCTACTCTGCTTTTCCAAGACTTGTGTTGGTACCAGGGCCGCACCGTCCATTGGACAGTGTGAGCCCTGTCATTCAGGCGGCAAGAGGCAGGGGGAGCGTGCAAACAGCCTCCCCCTGTCATGGCGCCGGCCGCTCACCCCGCGCACCGCAGGTAAGCGGCGACCCGCCGGGGGACCAGTACAGAAGGGGCGGCAGCGCTGGGCTTCACCAGCACCCCCCCCGGTAATCACTGCCGCGACTCAGGCGGCAGTGGCGACTCGCCGGGGGACCAATGCATGCAGAGGGGGCGGCAGCGCTGGGCTCCACCAGCACCCCCCCCCCTCCCGTAATCACTGCCGCGCCTCAGGCGGCAGTGGGGCTTGGTGCACCCCTGGTTGGGACCACCATATATGTGGGCCAACATATGTATGTGTGTATTTAACACTAGAACTACTGCACTCGTGACACCTACATAGAAATACATAGTGCGAAGTAGTCAAAATGACTACCTCAGTAGTTCTAGTGTTAATCAGGTTTCCTAAATACACTTTGTAGCAAATACCAAGTCCTGGGTCAAAAATCAGGGCCTTTTTGTTTATACGTTTTATCAAAAAAACGTACATTAAGCTGCCTCACCAACTTCACAGTAGGCCCTGGTCGAGACAGTCCTAACTCTGTCCCTAGGTGCTACGCTAAAATAATGTGACGACTGTCACAACGGCCTTTGGGGAGGTATGTGGGTCCTGGTCCCGCCCGTCTCTCACAGGACCCAGAAGCCGGGCCCTTCCGACCCAATAAAAATGTTAGTGCCAACATGCACCAAGATGCAAAATCCTCCGGCCTATGTGACAGACAACAGGTATGTCTGCGACACATAGCTCCCCTCAAATAGGCAAGGTCTCGGCCTCTTCAAAACATTAACTTAGTGTTCCCTAAATCTGGGTGTTGAAAATCAAATAACACCTGTAGCAAATTATAAAGGGACACATGTCCTGGCTACAACCCTGAGCTTCAGGACACATTCGAACTGTGCAATGACAATTTACACATGGCACACTGTTAACTACGGGAGGTTGTGTTGCCAGCTCACAGCCCCTGGACAATTAAAGTACTGGCAGTACCGGTCCCTCATCTCCTGTGCCTCCTGGCGGCTGCTTCCACGCCCTAATGGCTGTAGTCCTGCCATGTGTGGGGCATCATCACACCAGCCCCCCAACACCACCTCCCCAGTGCTGGAGTCAATGTGGTCTTCATAGTTTGGTGGTGTGTAGGCCTGGTGATCTCGGCGTCGGAGGAAATTATGCAGCACACAACAGGCCATAACAACGAGGTCAATAGATTCCAGTTTCATGTTAATGGCCGTGTGGAAAATCCTGAACCGGCTAGCCATAATCCCAAAGGCATTCTCCACCACTCGGCGGGCCCGGGAAAGGCGATAGTTAAAAATGCGTTGTCGTGCATTAAGATGCCTCTGGGAATATGGTTTCATCAAATTGGGATGGAGTGGGAATGCGTCATCCACAAGGAACACAAAGTTAAGGTTTCCACAGGTGACATTTGTGGGCGGCAAATTGAGACGCCCATTTTTGAGTTTCTGGCCAAAAGAAGATTGGTCAAAAACCCCCCCATCAGAAACCCTCCCATTTGTTCCCACTGACACAGACATAAATTCATAGTTGGCGTTCACCACTGCCATCAAAACAATGCTAAAATAGCCTTTGTAATTATAAAAATAAGAGCCACTGTGGTGTGGTTGGGTGATTCTAATATGTTTCCCGTCTATGGCACCCCCACAGTTCGGATATTGCCACTTATGGCTGAAGTCGGCGGCAGTGGCCAGCCATTCTTGTGGGTTTTGGGGCAACCGCATGTATGTAGGAGCCAGACAGCGCAATATAGCCTCACATGTCTCCGGTATCACTCGGCTAAGGAGCGGACGCGATATAGCTGACGAGTATTCCAAGTCCTGCATGCTGCGCCCTGTGGCGAGAAAGCGCAGTGTGGCGGCCAACCTCTCCTCCGCAGGCACTGCTGGACGCATTACAGTATCTTGCCGTGCGATGAGCGGGGTAACTGCATCCAACAGGAATTGAAAGGACTCCTCTGTCATCCTCAGAAAATTCTGGAAGTCCCGTGGGAAGTCGGCCCGAAGTTGGTTCACAAGCCGAATGTGTGAATGTTGATTGCGCTGCTGCAGCCACTCCCTGGTCCAGATGCGTCGTGGTCTCCTCCTGCGTCTCTCCACCCTCTCATCCTCCAAACGTGCAGCCTCCACCAGAAAAGCAGCCCCCACCACGGCATGTTCATCCGTATTCATGCTGTTTAGAGGCAAATGATGTTTACAACGTGCCTACGCACAAAGTGGTTTGACTACAATGTGAACATTAAAAAAGGGACCACTAATGAGCATGACATTGGCGAAATATGTACAGGTGCACAACACATGTTGAAATGATGTCCTCAAACCCAACAACACATACAGTATTAATAAGGTGTGGAGTAATTCCACATGTTTAAAACGCCCAAATGCCTTTGTCACAAAATCAAATCACAACAAGCCCTACAGACACATGTAGATCACAACAAACATCACACTTTCTACATCATAAGAACGCAAATACCAAAAACATCACACACATGGAGACGATATGTATGAGAAAGCAACAATACAGACACACAATAATAACTCACATGCAGTGGTCGCTGAGATGGGTGTCACTCAATGTCAAGGCACCCAAAAGATGATGTTTTCCTGATGCCAAAATCCAACAGTGTAATGCTGTAGTCATCAAAGTTTGCTATCCAAAGAAAGAAAAAAAAACACTTAACAAAATAACCTATACAGCAGATGAGGGGACTGAACAGAAACCCTGTCACATCCATTTTGACAACGCTATAGTGTCCCCCATTAACAATGTTTTACATGCGGAATAACAACGTACATACCGGCACCAACTCGGCAGCAAACACATGTTGTTGCGAACGTCGACTTAACATATACTTGCCACAGCCAATGACAAGGCGAGGCGTCCTCCAAGCAGGCGTGTCTCCTCGTCGCTGCCCCACACCCACCACGATGTAACGCCCTACAAACAAGAGAGAAGAGAAGAGACACTGCAAGGATAGGCGCACACAATATCATGTAGAAGTGGTTATTTATTCAATTTTTTCTCTTTTGCTTGACATAGTGATAAGGTGGGGTCAAACAGACAATTCTAAAACATTTAAAACGAGTTACAATGACCGGTAGCATGTCACTATCACATACCTGAGTGAGGGTAGCTCAGGTAAGAAGGGTTAAAGCAGGTATGCACATAGATTGCCAATTGATATATATGATCAATAAACATTCAGACAGTGCGATAGTATGAATGTATGTATGATATATGACATCATCCACACAGGGTATTTTGGGTCTGTATTTTTGGCAACCCCATTTCATGCTGACAGTTAATTTTATCCATGTATGAAAGTTTTTGACCATAACATCATATATTCAGGTAATTTGGCTGGTACTCCCAGCCACCTGGTGGTTACCATTCATACTATCGCACTGTCTGAATGTTTATTGATCATATATTATCAATTGGCACATCTATGTGCATACCTGCTTTAACCCTTCTTACCTGAGCTACCTTCACTCAGGTATGTGATAGTGACATGCTACCGAGTCATTGTAACTCGTTTTAAATGTTTTTAGAATTGTCTGTTTGACCCCACCTTATCACTATGTCAAAGCAAAAGAGAAAAAATTGAATAAATAACCACTTCTCACATGATATTGTGTGCGCCTATCCTTGCAGTGTCTCTTTCTCTTCTCTCTTGATTAATTTTGACACTGTTGTGCAGCACCATTCTATCTTTCTTGAGGACTGTGGTGCACCCTGCTTTTTGTCTCTAACGCCCTACAAACAGGCGTGGTTGAACCATTGTGTCCACACCCAATGCCGAGGCTATGTTAGACGGCAGGCGTGGCTCAAAACGCTGGACCACACCCAACGCAGACGTTACGTCCTATAAACAGGCGTGGCACTTGCGATGCATATGCATATCGCACCTGTGATAGTCCAACAGCTGTAGGTTCAATTAGGATAAATAGTGCATTGTCAACATGTGTGCCGTACCTGCTCTTTTGTGTGTCCCTTCACACAAGTGATTGTGAGCAGGCAGCTTCCAGCATCTTGGAGACTTTCCTCATCTTTGTCACTTTACACACTGTGTGTTATAAAGCCAAGGTATGTTCACATTATTAGATGAGACAGACACATCTAAGTGCTGGGTATTATATGGTACTCCAGCCGAGTGTCACTGTCACAACAGCACACATCCATGTGAATTGACCAAGAATCTTTGTAGAAGCAAGTTTATTTATTTTTTTTTTTGGAGCATTGGCATTTCACATTGATCATGTCAGCTGACTTATCATCCTGTGGATGTGAGTTTCACATGGTTTTAACCATGTGCCCCTCTGATGTGTACTGAATTGATTTATTATTTGTATTGCAGATGCCCCGGCCAAATAGGGAGTTTGTGTCCGCCTTCATTGAGGCATACAGGGCAAACCCCTGTTTATGGCAATCCAGATGTGTCGGATATACCAACAGGGCCCTCCGTCTAGCGGCGTATGAAAAGCTGCTGGAGGTGTGCCTACAATATATGCCAGGCCAACAGCTGGACATCGACTTTGTAAAGAGGAAGATCCAGTCTATAAAAACTGTGTTTCTCAAGGAACATAAAAAGGTCCAGGAATCGCGACGATCCGGAATGGCTGCAGAGGACCTATACGTACCCACCCTGTGGTACTATGACATGCTCATGTTCATTTTGGAGCAGCAGGAGCCGCGGCCAGTGATGGAGAGTGAGGCATTCAGCCAGCCACCACAGGCCAATGTTGAAGATGCCGTGGACCCAGAAAATGTAAGTCGGTCACCTATGCCACTACTAACACAATTCTCACAGCATACACATTTTTGCCAACATTCATATCCATGTTTTGAAGGTTGAGAAGGCAAAACTCCACCAGATTGGCCTCCCATCTTTCTTGAGGCTGTTTCCAGCACCTAAAATTGTAGCAATCACTCCATTTGCACACAACTAGTGTGTGTTGTGTTATTGTCCCAAGCTGTAACGCCCTGTCAGGACATCTTTTGCGGACATCAGGCACAGTGTGGGTTAGTGACATACATGTCACTTTCTCCTTAATTTCTAAACTGTTCCCAAAAGTTTACTGCTATGTTTGCTGATCTGTTCTTCCTTTCCACATGTAGGATCCGCTTGAAGGGCCCTCTTCGGGGTCACAATTGGACACACCGGAGCAACCATCAGCTGGGCCCGTTCATGAGGGCGCATCAGCGGCCAACCGGCCCTCTCTGGCACATTCACGTCCCCGGGCCCGGGAAAGAAATCCACCGGCGTCCTCAGGCAGTGAACTCGTCTCCCTGGCTCAGCAGGTGTTGACGCAGCAGGTCCGAGAACCACAATGCGCCTTTGCCGGACTCGTCAATGAGCGGCTCCCAACTTTTGCCCCGGAACAAAGGGAGCATGCCGAGCGGGTCATGCTCCTGGTCATGGAGCGGGCCCGTTTGGAAAACCTTAATGCCGCCTCCACTTTCCCTGCTCCCATTCCCCAGCCACCCGCAAACCTACAGAGCTGGCAGTACCAGGGCCCTCCACATTACCCCACTGGCCGTACATTTGGCCGAGGCCATCACATGGCTCTGCGAGGCAGGGCTGGTTGGCTCCCACATCAACGCCCCGACACCAGGTTCCACCAGGAAGAAGAATATGGAGAAGAGCCCCATTATGAGGATTTATAGTTTTTGTTTTTTTTTTAGTTTTTGATTTTGTGTTTAAATTTTCATTTGGGTAGGTCCACCAACCAAGTGTTTTTTTGTTACCTTTTAAAACCACAAAATGCTGGTATTTTGTTTGCAAATGTTATACTGTCCCTTTTTCTTTTGCGCACTAATGAACGGAGGTTCAGAAATTTAGTTTGTTTAAAATATACTTTCTGTTCACACTCCTTAAATATGTTGTCTGTGATTGTTGCATTCTGGTTTCTAGAAAATACCTCATTGTTTGACGATCAGCATATATAGTAGCCCACATGCTGTATCTAGCACTACCTACATATGTAGGAGAACCAGATAATAGGCCACTATGGTTAAACAGGCAAACTCTGAGTAAGCAAAACCTATATAACAATGAGTTATCAGCCCAAATTGTGGTATAAAATGAATTAATTTTATTGGTACATAATTAAAATATACAGAAACAACTATAAATAATACATCATTGTACCCTTTAGGTGCTAGTGTCCTTATTGGACTACTCCTGTGCTGCGCTCTTCGGGAAGTAATGTATCTCTGTATTAAGCCCTGGACATTGTACTGGTTCTTTCTATTGTTTTTACTGTTAAAAATCTCAATAAATATATTTACTGAAAAAAAAAAAAAAATACATCATTGGATAAAAACACCACGATAATAATGCATCAAAATATTTCAGATTATTGCGGATCTTAAAACAGGGATAGGGGCCACAAGAATATTAAATAGTACGCCAATCTATGAGAGTATTATACATCCTATATAAGTCAATAAGACACCTGTATAGTTCAATTAATATACATCCATGAAGGTTCCTTGAGTGATATGTTAGTACCACCTAGGGAGACAAAATCAATCTCCAAATCCCACAATCAAGTAATGTGGTCAAGAAAGGCTCTATGGGTCATTCCATGTCAAGTGATCCAAAAATGAATATTTTTTTTCCCTGACGTCCTCAGATTTTTCTAATTTTTTTTCTATATGAAGAACAACTTTAGTTAATTACAAAAAAAAAGTTTTGAATTTTTTTCTTTATCAGTTAATTTTTTACAGATTTTTAAAGTTTTAAAAAAGTGCGAATTTTGGCCTGGTATGGCTTTACATTTTCTATCATATCTCGGGCTAGAAATAAGATAGAGAAACAAAATAAACACCAATCTACTCAGAACTGTGCAGGCTTTCATCAGATATGTCACAAGAGGATCTTTGTTAATATTTTACCCATGTGATCGCAAGCGCAAAACTTTAAAACGCATTTCCGAAAAATCGGCGCGCTTTAAATATTTAAAAAACTGCCCATGTGTCTGCTTTGCTCTTAGCCACATCTGTACCAAATTTCAAGTTGGGATCGCGATGGGATCATATTTTAAAATATTTTAATATTAATAGCGTCAATGGGTCATTCTATATCAAGTGATCTAAATATGAATATTTTTTTTTACCTGACGTCTTTAGATTTTTTTTATTCTTTTTCTTTATGTAGTACAACTTTAGTTAATTACAAATTAAAAGTTTAGAATTTTTTTCTTCATCAGTTAATTTTTTACAGATTTTTAAAGTTTAAAAAAAGGGTGAATTTTGGCCTGGTATGGCTTTACATTTTTTTTTATCTCAGGCTAGAAATAAGATAATGAAGTGGGAGAGGCATCATTTTACTCAGAACGGTAACAGCTTTCATTTGATATGTTACAAGACTATGTTTCTTTATATCAAATTCAAACTATTGATGGGCAATTGTGAAAAAATGACCGATTGTGTTCTTGGTTATATTTGTGCAGAGATTCAACTTGGGACCTGTCAAATTTATATATTTTTTATTTTATGGTTGTATGAGTTATCACAACTTATTGAATAAAACATTTATATGCAACAAAAAAGAAACACAAAAAACAAATCCCATAAGTGCCAGAATAAATACATCTTAATCATCAGAACACAACGCTCAGCATTTTCAACTTGAATGTATTGAACAAACCAAAAGAAGAAAGGTGATCATATCCTCAAGTTTGATTAAACAAGATTAAAAGAACCAAAAATGTTAACCCCTATTTATACATATAAATTTGTTTTCTATTCTATCACTAAACATGTGATTTATGAAGTGTTTAATAAGAATAGTACAGTAGTTAAATCATCGTTCTATAAATTATGAACTAATCAAACAATTAATAGTATGTTTTTAAAGTGGCATTTTATCAATTTGTCCCTTCTAGTGGGTGAAATGTAATCTTGTCCATAAACGCTTACTAGCAATCGCCATTTCCTTGTGTGTCAAAGAGTATGTCCGGCCTGTCACGGTGTTAGGCTCCGCCTGAGTTAATATCTGATTTTTTTGTGCACTTTTAAAATGTCTGGCTTTCTTGGATACACAAAGGATGGCGCTGGACCAGAAGGATGCAATAAAGTCAGTTCTACTTCTTCATTTTCACAATCTTTGGAGAGTACAGTAGCCAGCCACCAGCGCCAATCATATTCATATTTTTTCAAAAGGATTGCAACAGTGTCTATGATAAAATGCTATTTCTTGAGAAGTAGCAGCCATTGCTGTGTGGGAAAAATACAGTTAATATTAAGTAAGGAAGATAGGTAATAAAAATAAAGATTTACAGTACACTTGAGATAGAACTGTATTACTATAAAGTGAGTTTTAGGGCTAGCGCGCAGTTTTTTCTGTCTGCAGATACACGCTGCAGTTTTGGCAGCTTGTTTTTCTACCAAGTTTTTACCACATATGCGTTAGTTTTTTTAATCGCTAGTGAAAAAAATGGCAGCTTTTTTCATATAAATGATAAATGCTGCGTTTATTGCAGTGATTAAAAAGTAGTTCAAGCAGTGATTTACTCACTCTTGAGTGTTTCCAAAAACACTGCATGTGGTGAACCCCATAGAAATCAATGGGGCTGTTTTTCTGAATGATGATCCCTAAGAATAGCACTGTGTGTATTGGCCCTTAATAATAAAAGCATTAAACTATTAATATATTTACTCACCCAAATTTTAGTACACAGCCTTGATGGCTTTGTACAGACTATTGTTTGTTCAGGAGTGAAGATGTCCAGACATGTCAGGACATGAAAGGTCTGAACGAGCTGTCTTACTTCCTGAATGCAGTGGGTAGACACTTAACATGATTGACAGAGCTGCTGGCCTATCATCTGCTCTGCATTCACTGTCTATCCCTGTGCTTTCTCAGGTTGAGCCCTAACAAAACTTTTTCCTATATGTCCTCTCCTGCTTCTAAGCTGTAACATATCAAAATAATACAGTAATGTCTAAAAATAATGGATTTGATAAATATAGACCCCACGCTTTTAGACCACAGGTTGAACAGATCTGAATTCAAGATTTTTGAATTGACACTATAATAGTTAAATATTTTAAAATATGATCCCATCACGATCCCAACTTGAAATTTGGTACAGATGTGGCTAAGAGCATAAAAGACACATGGGCAGTTTTGGAAAATTTTTATTAAAACCTTTGAAATGCGTTTCAAAATGTTGCGTTTGCGTTCGCATGGGTAAAAAATTAAAATTAACAAATAAACTCTTGTGACATATCTGGTGAAAGCCTGGACAGTTCTGAGTAGAATGGTGTTTATTTTGTTTCTCTATCTTATTTCTAGCCCAAGATAAAAAAAAATGTAAAGTCATACCAGGCCAAAATTCACACTTTTTTTAAACTTTAAAAATCTGTAAAAAATTAACTGATGAAGAAAAAAATTCTAAACTTTTAATTTGTAATTAACTAAAGTAGTACTTCATAAAGGAAAAAAAATAAAAAAAATCTAAAGACATCAGGTAAAAAAAAAATATTCATATTTAGATCACTTGATATGGAATGACCCATTGACGCTATTAATAGTAAAATATTTTAAAATATGATCCCATCGCGATCCCAACTTGAAATTTGGTACAGATGTGGCTAAGAGCAAAGCAGACACATGGGCAGTTTTTGAAATATTTAAAGCGCGCTGATTTTTCGAAAATGCGTTTTAAAGTTTTACGCTTGTGATCACATGGGTAAAATATTAACAAAGATCCTCTTGTGACATATCTGGTGAAAGCCTGTATAGTTCTGAGTAGAATGGTGTTTATTTTGTCTCTCTATCTTATTCCTAGCCTTAGGTATGAGGAGAAACGTAAAGGCAGGCAACAGCGAAATTCGCACTTTTTCCGAACTTTGAAAATCATTTAAAAAAAAAAATTTTTTTTTTAAATATTCTCTTCACATTTTGCATTGTCTGACATGCTATTATCAAATAACAAAATCTCAAAAGAATTAAAAATATAGAGGTAATAATCATTGGTTCACTTGACATGGAATGACCCAAATGAGAAATTATTGATTGTATAGACGTGTCGGCAGCTTATGTGCTTAGAACTAGAGCCGTTCTATTTAATGCACTTATGTCAAAGAACTGGTGAATTAGTAAGGGCTCATTCACATCACTGTATGTGCGATCTGACAAAACATCAGATCTCACTTAAGGTACCTTTACACGCTGCAATGTTGAAACGGTACCACTAACGATCTCATGGGCGCGCACGGTCGGTAGGACATTGTTGGTGTGCTGTCAAACGTGTAGATATTGTGGACAATGCACTAATGATGTAGTGAGCAGGTATCGTTTGCACAACCCAGCGAACGATACTTGTTCACTGATGTGAATGGGCGAAGTCGTGAACAACATCGTTATCGCGGTGTCACACTGAACGATGCAGCAGGTTGGCTGATCGTGGATCATCTGATTTGAGAACATGTTCTCAAATCTGCGATCAACGATCCAATGATTTATCGCAACCATATCTCAGAGTCACATGCAACGAGGTAGTAACAATGTCGCTCAACGACTCCAAACCCGTGACGTTTAAGCGATATCGTTAACGATCTCGTACAGTGTAACTGGGCCTTTAGGCCAATGTTATTGTAGGGGGTTGTACACAAGTGTGAATTTTTTTTTCCTTAGGCCAAGTATACCTAAGGTGAAAAATCACAGTGTGTCTGAATTGCCTCCATAAATTTGTAAATAAAGTGCTAGCAAAAAAAAAACAAAACGCAAAACTATTGATAAAAATTTACAGATTCAATGAAATTTAAATTTTGGGTAAGTAGACAGCACAGTATGGGTTAGGCTGGTTTCACACCACAGCAAGATCTGATCTTGGGCTGTCCGGTGTGAACCTGACAGCCCCGGACCAGATTTTGAAACAGAACCGGAGGGCAAATATGCGGCCGGATTCAACATTTCACAGCAGCAGGAGCTGTCCCTGCTGAAATATTAGAATCGCATCTCGCAGGGAATCTGGCCGCGGCTCTGAAATATCAGCGCGGGGAGCTCTCCAGCTGCTGAAGTTCAGCTGAGCTCACTGCTAAACTCCAGCACTCCGATTTTTTTGTTGTATCCGGCACCATAGACTCCCATGTTAGTGGACGGGTGGATCCGATTTTTGCAATGGACACAAAAACTTTGCAAGCAACGTTTTTGTGTCCGGGACAAAAACCGAATGCAGCCTGATGCTGCCGGACAGGGACAAAACTGGATGGCAAATAGCTGCTATCCGATCCTGTCCAGCACCGTAGGCATACATTGTGACAAAATCGGGTCCGGGGCTGTCAAGTTCACACCGGACAGCCCCGGACCTGATCTTGCCGTGGTGTGAAACCGGTCTTAAGCCCTTAATCCTTAGTCAGAACAGAAGACATGTTAATTAGCAATACCAAATAATTAACCAATTGACACTTCCGGTGATCCCGCACGCCCCTCCCCTATGAAGGGTGGGACACTGTACAGCTCTTATAATTTTCAAGCAATAATGGATTTTAATTGGAGGGAAGTCTGTGCTGCCTATGGACTCCAGGAAATGAAAATTTTGGGTAAGTACAATTTTATATTTGTTCAAGCATAGAAATGAAAGTCGGGCACTGACTTGTTAACAGCGTTACTTGTATACTCCTGTAGCGGCGGCGTGCTGTGGAATCTCCTGTTGCTCAGCCAGAGTTCAAGACATTAAATCCAAAAAGAAAGATGGCGGCACTCAGCATTCCAATTTTGCAGCTGGTTAATTTAATGCAAAAATTACAGCAGCAGGTGCATGATACAGGGAGGGAGGTGCTAGGACCGACGGTGACCGCTTTGCGGGATGTCCCGCTTCTACGGGTCCGGTGTACAGGAGCATTGCATCTGGGGCCTCCTTTTCATAAGCGGAGGCTCCAGAGCAGCACACCTATTATAATTTAGTGACTGGTGCAGTGCAAATTAAAAACAAATTATCAAAACACGAAACTTTCTACATAAAATACCATAATAAACACAGGATAATGCAGTTATACAAATTAAAGATGTTTTTCTCCAAATTGGCAAGACTTATAAGGAGGAAGCGTCTCTGTAGCCACAGAGACTGTACTTACAAATAGAAAGCCGATCTCACTGAATGTGCAGGCATTTCGCTCCTCTGCACCATGTTCATTTCATGCTGCGGAGTTGGAAGCGGCTCCCATCAGGTAACTGCAGGGAGAAGTCGCCCTGCACGCACCGCATATGGTGATTACATGGCGGTTGTGGTCTCCCTGCGGGCTCCCGCAGGTTCACTCAGGTCCGGAGGAGTTGCATCTAACACAAAGCTCCTCCGGACCGTGAGCACATACCCTTAGTCAACGTGTTTAAAGGCTCCCAGAAACGCCCTGAAACATGGCAATATTGCATTGATTTTTGATGATACTCTAATTTATTGAGATGCACTAGTATTATTAGACATCATCTCACTCCAGACTTGGGGACTGGAGATAGAGAGAGGCACACTCCTAGCCCTCTTTGATGAGGTGGCTCCTTATCTAGTGCCCCTTCCTGTAGGAATTCTTGCACTAGATTCTAAACTGTCGTATTCCCGTCCTGATTCATCACCAGAGCTTAAGAATATTTTATAGTTGCGAACCGAACAAACTTGAAGGTTGAAATGGTGGACTGCAGAAATGCATAATCACTGACCCATTATTTGATCCATAGCACCTTTCTGGAGGTGTTTTTAGTGACTAGAGAGTTATTACACTGACAGGGGGCTAAGTGAGGCATTACTTAAAAATTCATTATGTCTTGTCGTGCAAGCTGATGTTCTAGTTGATAGAAATGCAGATTCAGACATATTCTCAGGGCCCTTTCCACTAGCACTGATGTTATGGCCACCTTAACCGCTGGAGCGGCCACCACATCACTCTTCTTTTGGAGAGAATCTGCTTTTCTGACTACAGGGTGTGTTAAGGCAAGCTGACTTCTCTGTAGGAAAAAGAGACCTTTTTTTGTATAAATTAAAAAGAGAAAAGTACTGTGTATATATAAACTGGGATCGGGCAACATATGAGTGAAAAAAGTTTTTAAACAAGTTTATTATAATACAGAGCAAAGTGCATACAAAAGAAAATATTAAAACCAATAATAAATTGTGAAACCACAATAGTACATGTAAACCATAGCCAAATTAATTAATTACATAAGTACTGTAAACAGTCTCAAAATTATTACTGAGCAGTATGAGTAGTTGAATGACCACTTGGGAAAAACAGGGAATCAATTTTCAAACCAAAGAATCAGTGGTCTTCAAACAAAGAGAAGCAAATACTGACAAATTCCCCTGTCCCCATTGGGACTCTCAATGTACCAGTTGGTCCTGAATATACAGGTAATCGGTTTTCAAACCAAAAAATCAGTGGTACAAGCCTTCAAACCAAGAAAAGCAATTCTGACAAAATCCCCTGTCCCAGTGGAACTCTCAGTGTATCAATTTATCTTGAATATGGACTGCCAAATACACAGGAAGGTGTCTCTCAACAATAGTGAAATTACAGGTGATGCTTACAGGACTTCAGCCTGATCCAAACTAGGATCAGGAACAAAAGCGATAGAAAAGTTATAATCTGTGGCATCAAAAACTGGCACTGCTAAATGTGCCAAATTACCATATCTTGCATCATAAGACGGGAATGATAATGATGCACTAGAACTTTTGTGCAGTAAAAAACAAGCAGCTGGACGTGATAGCTGTTTAAATAAGAGGCGAAGCGGCCAGCAGAAAAAGCCTGTAAATAAACAAATGAGATAGAGACAATACAACCTGTTACCAGCAAGTCCAGTCAAGAAATCAGTTTACACCCTCTCAGGTGGCTAAGGAGAACAAAGAAGCCCAAATTACCCTACGCGTGTCGCCGTCCACATGGCGGCTTCATCCAGGGCAGGAGCTTTTTTTTTTGTAATAGTTTAGCTACATCCAGATCCACCTGGGGTGGTAGGATTAATGGCGGGTTTACACGCCGCGATATCGGCGTCCAACTCCGATCCAACTCCGACAAAAAGTCACGTGGTTCGCGAGTTGGACCCGATATCGCTCGCGCGTTGTATGGTTTGAATGTACAACGCGATCCTGGAACGATGCCAAAACGATATCGGGGTTGAATGAGCGTGCTCTTCAACTGCCCGATATCGCATGGCCGTTGTAGCAGCATCGTAGCGTGTAACAGCACAATTACGATGTGTACTCGCAACTCACCCATTAACTCCCATGTTAAATGGTCGTTACTGGGTTGGTGGGCGTACACATCGTAGTGACGTTGTTTCCCGATATCGCAGCGTGTAAACCGTCGATGCGATATCGGGAAAAGTGTCAAAAAATGCGCGCTCCCGCGCCGTTGTATACCGATATCGTCCCAATATCGGGACGTGTAAACCCACCATAAGGCACAAAATAAGCTCTGCTTTTTTTTTTTTTGCTACCTTTAGTAGGCCAGGCTGCACAGCTAAAACAACCATGTTTGAAGACAAGATCCTTCCCTGTAACTCCTGGAACATGGCTGACATTTGCCCCTTAACAAGTTAGGAGGGCTGAAGCCTCTGATTGCAGAGCCAGATCCACCTTTATAGGAATACATCCTGCAGGCATTCATCAGAGAACAGCTGAGTATAAGTGGAGCAAAGCTTCGGTGGATTTCTGTGCACCATAACTATAATATCTATAGGAGTAATCTGTCAGAGGAGCGCACCAGCACTTTAGATCCCAGATATCTCTGATGCATAGCAAAAGTGCAGAGACTTCCAGGTAATGCCGGTTTATTAATGTATTTTACAAACCAGTATTCGCTAGTGATCCAGTGCGCTCGCACGATGCTAGCGGGAGTGCGCCTTGAGTACCTGCATGCGGCAGTGAACCTCAATTCTGGGAGGCTGCCAGATCTCCTGCATGGCACATATAAGGGAAGAAAACAGCTGAAATAGTAAAAGAAACATCAGTCTAATGAGCAATGTGAAGATTGGAAAACGGGGAAGGGGAAAGTGCTGACACCAGTTATCTCCGCACAGGAAACCTGGAGTTAGCTGGATGTGACTGGCTTACACTTGAGGCAATAGAAAAAAGAAAAAAAATCCGGACTCCAATAGGTCTTCAGAACATCAGAAGTTTTCTTTTTTCAGGTCCCGTTAAAAGCATGATACATGCACTATAAACCATGTGGAGAAGCCTGACATGTTTCGACACATACACTGTGCAGAATTATTAGGCAAGTTGTATTTTAGAGGATTATTTATATTATTGATCAACAACTGTGTTCTCAATCAACCCAAAAGATTCATAAATATCAAAGCTTAATATTTTTGGAAGTTGGAGTGTTTTTTTTTAGATTTGGCTATCTTCGGAGGATATGTGTTTTGTGCAGGTAACTATTACTGTGCAGAATTATTAGGCAACTTAATAAAAACCAAATATATTCCCATCTCACTTGTTTATTTTCACCAGGTCAACTAATATAACTGCACATAAATTAGAAAAAAATTTCTGACATGCAAAAACAAAACACAAAAAAAATTAGTGACCAATATAGCCACCTTTCTTTATGATGACATGATGTTTACGATCAATATTGCGTGCAGCAGCCACCACAGCCTCCCAGACGCTGTTCCGAGATGTCTACTGTTCTCTCTCCCCCTGTAGATCTCACATTTTAGGAGGGACCACAGGTTCTCTATGGGGTTCAGATTAGGTGAACAAGGGGCCATGTCATTATTTTTTCTGCTTTTAGACCTTCACTGGCCAGCCACGTTGTGGAGTAGTTGGATGCATGTGATGGAGCATTGTCCTGCATGAAAATCATGTTTTTCTTGAACGATACCGACTTCTTCCTGTGCCACTGCTTGAAGAAGTTGTCTTCCAGAAACTGGCAGTAGGTCTGGGAGTTGAGCTTCACTCCATCCTGAACCCGAAAAGATCCCACAAGTTCATCTTGATGATACCAACCCATACCAGTACCCCACCTCCACCTTACTAGCATCTGAGTCGGAGTGGAGCTCTATGTCCTTTACTGATCCAGCCTCTGGCCCATCCATCTTGGCCCATCAAGAGTCACTCTGATTTTTCAAAGGTTTTATGGACTGATGAGTCTTAAGATAAAATGTCAAGACTGGGCCAAGAAATATCTTATGTATCTTTTTCAAAGATGGTAGTTTTTCAGCTTTCCTTACCTTGGCCATGTCCCTGAATATAGCACACCTTGTGCTTTTTGATACTCCAGTAACATTGCAGTTCTGAAATATGGCAAAACTGGTGACAAATGGCATCTTGGCAGCTTTACGCTTGATTTTCCTCAATTCATGGGCAGTTATTTTGCGCCTTTGTTGCCCAACACGCTTCTCGCGACCCGGTTGGCTATTTGCCATGGAACACTTGATTGTCAAACTTTTGAATCATGATCACCAAACAATTTCAAGACTGCTGCATCCCTCTGCAAGACATCTTACAATTTTGGACTTTTCAGAGCCCGTCTAATCTCTCTTCTGACCCATTTTGCCTAAGGAAAGGCATTTGCCTAATAATTAAGCACACCTTATATAGGGTGTTGATGTCATTAGACCACACCCCTCCTCATTACAAAGATGCACATCACCTGATTTACTTAATTGGTAGTTGGCTCTCAAGCCTATACAGCTTGGAGTAGGACAACATGTATAAAAAATATGTGATCAAAATACTCATTTACCTAATAATTCTGCACACAGTGTAGTCTTATTCATAGGCATAATCAAAGTCACAAAACACTTGTTTAAGTACACCCCATAAGAAGACTTTTAAACCATGAAACCCAAGGAGGGAAGTTAAAAATGGAAAAACAGTGAGTCCGAATACTAATAATGTATATAGGCACTAAAATCCCAACTACGGTAATTACTTGTACACAATAAAATAATGAAAAGTCACAAAACTAAAGGAAATGATATATAACAAAACATAAGCAAATAGTTGAGATCATGTATATACATATTGAACAAACTAATCACTAACTATGTTTTCTACTGTACAAAGTAAATAAGAGAAGAGTAAATAAGGGAAAAACTTGTCTCCAATGTTGAAAAATCATATACGAAAAATTGTCTAAAAAAAAGCAAGTTCACTAAACCAAATGGAAACTATTCAAATTGAATAAAACAACATGAGATCAGTTTTATAGTTCAAGGCCAGATGATATGTGTCATCATGGGCTAGCATCCAGTAGGCTTCCTTGTTGTGGAGTGTCCGTTCCCAGTCCCCTCCGCGAACAGGTTTTGGGAGACGTTCAGTGCCTCTAACCTGTAGACCTTCCATGTTTTCTGCATGTTGTTCTCTAAAATTGGGTGACAAACCCGAGATGGATCCGACTGCATTTGACTGCAGATCAGCGCCAGAAATATGTTCAGCCAGTCGTTTTTTTAGGGAGCACATTGTGCAACCTATGTAATACTTTTGGCAAAATGTACAAGTTGCCATATATACTATGTGCATAATGGTACAATTGATGAAGGAATCTTGTATGATCTCCCAGTATTGTTATTACAAAAGGAGTCAGATTTATCAATAAATTTGCACAGGTTGCATCGTACTCCACCACATTTGAAAGTCCCTTTGTGTGTTAACCAAACTGGCTTACTTACTTTGCGTGAAAAAAACACTTGGAGATAAGAAACTACCCAAATATTTAGATCTATGAGCTCCAGACCTCCAACCTGTTTCCAGGTTTTTTTTAAGAACTTCATCCTGGTACAGAATTGGTAGGTTTTTCTTGCTAATGGCAACTCCATTGTGATTAATTGTACTATAAAGGTACCTTCACACACAGCAATATTGCTAGGCAATTACACTGGCAATTTGCTAGTTGCAGTGAAATCATGGACACATTGTTCTATTTTGTTGCTGTGTACAAATGGAATAATGTGTCCATGATTTCACTGCAACTAGCAAATTGCCAGTGAAATTGCCTAGCAATATTGCCGCGTGTGAAGGTACCTTAAGGGGTAGAAAACATAAGAATAGCTGATTTATTGGATGTTTTATCTTGTGTGTATTGTGATTTATGATTTTCTAGTAAATCACTGTTTTTTCATCTGTACAATGTTCGTTGCCCGAGTGGCTATCCATTTCTTATAACCTCTTGAATATAAATGATTTACATTCTTTCTCATATTCATGAGAGGTGGTGCAGTTTTGTTTTGCTCTCGTTAATTCACTCACGGGAAGATTGCCTATAACATGTTTCGGGTGACTGCTATCTGCAACAGTAAGGTGTTACCACTTATGGACTTATGATATAAAGAAGTAAAAATACGTTTGGAAACTGCATCACCTGTCAAGTTGAGATCCATAAAAGGGAACAGATACTCCATAATGACCCAAGGTAGATTTCAGATTGAATGGACTGTCATTAATGTATTGCAAAAACTTGTCCAAATCCTCAGGCAGGGATGTATAAGACGACCCGATCCAGATAAAGACCAGGTTGTCTATATATCTCCCATGCTAGATGATGTTAGTCAAAAAGGGATTCTGCAATGTATATAGGTATCTCTGTTCCCAAATATGCATGTATAGATTAGCCAATGAGGGCAAGAATTTTGCCCCCATTAGACATCCAAATTGCTGTAAATAGAACTCTCCATCAAACTTAAAGTATTTGGTTAACAAAAAATGGATCAACATTACCAAAAATCTGTTCATGTCATCATTGTACAATTTTTGCCTATGCAGTATATGTGAAAGACAGGACAGTGCTTCTGAATGTGGTATGCTCGAATATAAAGCTGCAACATCAAATGTAGCCCAAACATGATACTTACCCCACGTCATGTGTTCAAAGCACTGTAAAAAATGTTTTGTGTCTTTAATAGTTCCCATCATAGAATTAACTAAGGGCTGTAATCTGATATTTACACATTCCGATAAACATTCATTCAGGGACCCAATCCCTGATACAATAGGATGGGAAGATTTCCTTGTGTACCTTTGGCAGTGTGTACATGATGGGGCATATGGGTTTGTCATTCACCAAATATTCAGCAACTATCTTTCTTAAAAGATAATAATAATAAATCTTTATATAGCGCCAACATATTCCGCAGCGCTTTACAATACAGTGGGTAATAGATGAAAATACAAAGTATAATGCAGTAAGAAAGTACACAATACAGTAATTCCAGTAGAGAAAGAAGACAGTACGATAATAGGAAACAATACAATAAACATAAAATCAATGTAAAAAATACAATACAATAGATAAAACAAGAAAACAAGGGTGACCCTGCTCAAGATCTTACAATCTACAACGAGATAGGGGTTATACAAAGTACAGGGGCTTATAACACTGATGGTCCAGGCAAATTGAGGAAATGGGGGATAGAAATAAAGTTACATGAATGGTCACCAGACAATGTGTGTAGACCTTTTGGGTTTGGTGAAAGTTGAAGAAGAGTTATGTCGAGAGAGATAGTGAATGAGCTATGTACAGAACAAAGGAATTTTGTTAGGGAGCATGGTAGGCCGCCTTGAAAAGATATGTTTTTAGCGAGCGTCTGAAGCTATGCAAGTTGTGGATAGTCCTGATTTCTTGGGGTAGAGTATTCTAGAGAATTGGTGCGGCTCGGGAGAAATCTTGGAGCCGGGAGTGGGAGGATCGGATTAGTGCAGATGTTAGTCGAAGGTCATTTGTAGAACGTAAAGAACGGGTGGGGTGATAGACGGAGATGTAGGGGGGCGCTGCATTGTGAAGAGATTTGTGGGTGAGAACAAGCAATTTTTTTTTTTTAACCATTATGTTTTTATTGAAGTATATCAAAGATGATTACAACGAGTATGCAATTCACCAAGTAAACATAACAAGGCTCTATCATTAAAAATAAAGGTCGAGCCTGAAAAATAAAGAAAATTATCATACACAATAATGAAAAATGAAGAGGGAGGAGGGATAAAAAGGGGGGAGAATGGGGGGGGGGATAATTAAACATAAATAGCCTTCACAAGTATAATTTCAGGTCATATGAATTAGAAATGCATAACAGTAGTGAGTTGCTATACCAACCTGCCTCAGGAATATGTTATGGGTCGCAACTACATCATATTCAGCTTATTCACCTGTTGATTTCTATAACATTAAAGACTGACTGTACCCAGGGATCCCACCAGTTCATAATTTTATTTCTCGTGGGGAGGTCGTGAGCCAGAAGAGACTCGTGCTGGAAGTGCAGATTTATGCGGTTAATCAGTTCCGCCTTAGATGGGGGGTTTGGGGACCTCCACTTGGACGCCAGGCACAATCTCGCTGCCACTAATATATTAGTAACAATAGGACACAGCATTTTAGGGATAGAGTCAAGGCCCAGGCCCAATAGAGCAACCGGGGACTCCAACGCCAATGGGAGCCCCGTAAGGAGGCCAAGTAGGTCCTCCACCTCACCCCAGAAAGGTTTTATAATGGGGCAATCCCACCAAATGTGGGCCGGAGACCCCAATGTGGAGCAACAGCGCCAACACTGGTGAGATGTAGGGGAATTTCTGTTACCAAATTGAGCCACTCGGTCTGGGGTCAGGTACCAGCGTAACTGGAGCTTCTTTGCCTGCTCCAAGTGGTTTATGCATGACGAGTAAGGAGACACATGGGTGGCTGCCTTCTGCCAGGCCTCCAAGGGGGCAACAAACCCCAGATCCCTCTCCCACTTAGTCATATGCATGAGCTTCTGCCTGGTATGTTGGTTCAGGAGCGTTTTGTAAATGATGGAGACACCGCCAGAGCTGGCGCCCCTGGACTTAAAGAACGCCTGCAGAGAGCCGCTAAAAGACTCCTGGGACAAAACAGGCAGGGAGACAGAGGCCAGGAAATGTCGCAATTGTAGATATTTGAAAAAATCATTTTTGGGAATAGCAAATTTGTCCATCAAAGCAGAGAAAGATCTCAAACCACCCTCCTCCATAATTTGGTTCAAAAATTGAATTCCCTTCAATTTCCAATTTCAAAGTGATATGAGCCCAATTGAGTGTTCCACTGCATCAAGTGTGATATATCTATAGAACAAGCAATTTGAACTTTATCCTGCAGTGTATAGGCAGCCAATGCAATGACTGGCACAGAGCGGAGGCATCTGAGTAACGATTGGCCAGGTAGGTGATCCTGGCTGCTGCATTAAGGATGGACTGTAGAGGGGAAAGTTTACAGAGGGGGAGGCCAATTAATAGAGAATTGCAATAATCAAGGCGGGAGTGGATTAGGGCCACGGTGAGGGTTTTAGTTGTTTCCATGGTGAGAAAGGGGCGGACTCTAGAGATGTTCCTCAGGTGTAAGCGACAAGAATGGACAAAAGATTGTATGTAGGAGGTGCAGGAGATATCGGTGTCAAACGTGACACCCAGACAGCGAGCCTTCTGCCTAGGAGTTATCGTGGTACCGCACACTGAGAGAGATGTCAGATTTAGGGAGGTTAGTGGAGGGCGGGAGCAAAAAAAGTTCAGTTTTGGAGAGGTTGAATTTTAAATAGAGAGCTGACATGATGTTGGAAACAGCAGCTAGACAGTCATTGGTGTTCTTTAACACCGCAGGGGTAAGGTTAGGAGCTGAAGTGTACAATTGTGTGTCATCAGCATAGAGATGGTACTGGAAGCCAAATCTGCTGATAGTGTGTCCAATCGGGGCTGTGTAGAGAGAGAAAAGAAGAGGTTCAAGGACTGAACCCTGAGGGACCCCAATAGCGAGAGGAACAGGGGGGGAAGTAGAGCCAGCAAATGATACACTGAAAGAGCGGTCAGAAAGATAAGAAGAGAACCAGGAGAGAGCGGTGTCCTTTATACCAATGGTGTGCAACATAGAGAGTAGGAGATGGTGGTCAACAGTGTCAAAAGCTGCAGAGAGATCTAGAAGAATAAGCAGGGAGTGGTCGCCATTACGTTTTGCTGTCAGTAGGTCATTGGTCACTTTGATGAGGGCAGTTTCTGTAGAGTGAAGGGGGCGGAAACCAGACTGTAATGGACCTAGAAGAGAGTGAGCAGAGAGGTAACGGGTGAGGCGGGAGTAGACCAGGATCTCCAGGAGTTTAGAGATGAAGGGGAGGTTGGAGACTGGTCTGTAGTTATTTGTGCAGGATAGGTCGAGAGAAGCTTTCTTTAATAATGGAGTAATGATCAAGAGTTTGAAGGAGGAGGGGAAGATGCCAGAAGAGAGGGAGAGGTTGAAGATTTTGGTTAGGTGAGTGGTGACGAGCAGACGGAGAGACTGGAGTAGGTGTGAGGGGATGGGGTCAGTAGTGCATGTAGTGGGACGAGAAGAAGAGAGGAGCCTGGAGACTTCTTCTTCTGTAACTGGGTCAAATGTGGAGAGTGAGCTAGAGAAGATGTGGGGAAGAATGGGAGTTAGAGCTTGGAGGGTGGGAGCTGATTTCCTGGCGGATGTTGTCTATTTTCTCCATAAAGTAAGAGGTCAGATTATCAGTACAGAGATCGGTGATGGGGGCCTGCACTTTAGGACTGAGGAGAGAGTGAAAAGTGTCAAAGCATTTTTTTGGATTGTTAGATAGTGAGGAAATCAGAGTGGTGAAGTAGGTTTGTTTGGCAAGGTGAAGGGCGGAATTGTAGGTTTTTAGCATGAATTTATAATGGACAAAGATGTTACTGGATCTGTATTAAGGGGTAGGTAGGTGGTCTGGTCAGATAGTAATTTTAGGATTTACCTTCTATATAATAAACTATATAGAACCACCACAGCCTTCCCCCTTATCAGAGGTTTTAATACCTACAGAAGTATTCTGTTTTAAATCTTCTAGTGAATTCCATTGTTCCTAGGTGAGATTCTGCTCTGGCTGAACAATATCCCTACCATCAAACAATTTTTTGAGATCTGTCTCAACGATGTTTTGAAATGTATCCATGCTAAGTACCCTAGAATTTATAGGGTAATAGTATGGATTGGATATATTCGTTATGATTAGTGATGGGTGAAGCCTTCCCCCCCCATGTTCAGGATCGGGGTGGGGGGGTTTGCCCGAGCTTTTTATAAAGTTTGAACTTGGGGCTGGAGGTGATACGAACTTGCGTCTGAACCCCGAGCTTGAACTTTACAGCTATGGGATGGGGCGGGGGGGCCTGTAAAATAAAGCATAAGATTATTAATAAACATAATTATACTTACCGGTCCCGCAACACGTCCTGCCATCTTGCTGTCTCCTGGCCGCATCTACTTCCAGGGCATCTCATTAACTTCCAGATTATTCACTGCACTGCTCGTTGCACTGCAATTTTCGGCCGGCGTTGGCAATGTTCGGGCACTGGCGTCAGGGTTCACCCGATTCATGGCCCAAGCCATCAACTCGATTTAGCTCTGACTGTCATTGTCAGTATCAGCCTGCATCTCGCTCTGCATACACAAAACATTTTTTGTTGTGTTGTTTTTTTTTTTTTGGGCTTAGGGCCAGCTGATGATAAAAAGCTGGCCCTAACCCCATTATTATGTAGAGAGTGGTCCCATTGCCGGTGAGTAGCTGCAGGAAGAGAATCAGCGGGTCATGTGACAGGACAGGCTAATGTGACGTCACACAGAGCCTGTCGCATGATCCGCTAATTCTCTTCCTCCAGCTTTTCACCGGCAATGGGAACGCAAGGAGTGGGGATGGACATGTATGTGTGTAATGATCTTTGTGTGTGTGTACATATATAAGTGTATGTGTGTATACATGTGTGTGGCTGTATACATGTGTGTGTGTCTACATGTGTGCTTATACCTGTGTGTACATGTGTGTCTGTGTAATGTGTGTGTCTGTATATGTGTGCACATGTGTTTCTGTGTATCTGTATACATATGTGTATGTGTGTTTACGTGTATATATCTGCTTCTGTGTATGTGTGTATATATGTGTGTCTGTATACATGTGTGCATATACCTGTGTGTGCATGTCTGTATACATGTGTGCATATACCTGTGTGTATACATGTGTGTGTGTCTGTGTACATATGTGTATACCTGTGTGTACCTGTATACATGTGTGTGTGTACATGTGTGTGTCTGTATATGTGTGTGTCCGTACATGTCTATGTCTGTATACATGTGTTTATACATGTGTGTATACCTGTGTGTACGTGTGTGTATACGTGTATGTCTATTATGTACATACACAAACAAATACATATATACACAAACGTGGCGAGTCACGTTAGACACGCGGTGGCTCATGTCATGTGTATATGTATATCTACTCTATGATCGTCTAATTCTGTCTGTCTCTCTGTAATGGAAATCCCGCATCGCTGATTGGTCGCAACCAATCAGCAACAGGTGTAGTCCAGCCGTGAATTGGTGTGGGATTTGAACAATCCACGCCACTGCTATCATCGGGAGATCAGCCGCTGATTTTCCGACGGTAGCCGTGGGTAATCTGCCTCACGGAGGTCAGCAGCGAAGCAGCTGGGAGATGACTGGCGTTAGCCTGTCATCCCCCGGCTGCTTGCAGCGGAAGTACCCCAACCAGCGCTAGCAATCTTACTCAGTGTGATACGCAGCAGCGACAAGGCCTCCACTGTCAGATCGCTTATGCTGTCACAGACATCAGCGGCGACGCAGCCAATAGATGACCGGCGCTAGCCAGTCATCACCCGGCTGCTCGCAGTGGAAGTACCCCGACCGGCGCTAGCAATCTCGCTCAGTGTGACATGCAGCAGCGACCAGGCCCCTGCTGTGAGATCAATACTACGCCCTAGAGTGACAGGGTCCCAACGACCGCCATACAGTTGCTGCATCGCTGGTGAGATCTGACTGTTTGACATCTCACCAGCAACGATGTAGTGACGCTCCAGCGATCCCTACCGGGTCATATCGGTTGTCGGGAACGCTGAAGCGTCACCAAGTGTGATGGTACCTTACTGATTGCTGGTGAGGTGTCACACGTGCAGATATATTGAACGAAGCTGCGTCGCTGATTGGGTGAAAATCCTATGTATTCATTGCATTATTCTTACATTTTCATAAATAAACTACATACATATTCTAGAATACCCGATGCGTTAGAATCGGGCCACCATCTAGTTGTTTATAGATGTGATAAAACCAGAAGAAAAGAGAAGCGCACATAGGGTCTTATCAGAGTTACAAATCGGTTATTTCGGTGATAGGCACACCACCTTTAGAGCATTTCACGGCTGGAGCACTCCACCCAGTGTCAAGCACTCGAGGAAGAAGAAAGAAGGTGGTTTCTTTGTGTGCGTTGCTGTCCACTGGTGTCACAAAGGCCAAGGTCCAGGGTCATGTAAATTAGAACTGTAATTCTGTATGTCTCTTGATTCAGATTAAAGATTCAGACAAAAGTGGAAACAGTCAATATATAGGAAGTTGACAATTATGACGTGTACAACGTCTGTGAAACAAATTGGGAAAAAACTTTTGTAACATATTGACCTAATGGTGGTAGATCGTGGAAAATAAATGTTTCAAAAATATGTATCATCAATTCATTTAAAATTTTGGATCATTCAGAAACAAATAAAGAAAAAACAGGATTAAAGGAGAATTACACATACCATCATAAATTAACACACACCATTTTAATGTAAAAACTAAACAATTATAATCAAAAATTAAAATATAAAAAGAACCTGAGAATCGATTATTTCGCAACTCAGATATGACAACTAGGAACTAATAATGGAAAGTGTCAGTATCCTCACTTGGACAGCCAATACATTGTTTCAAGGGTCAACATCACCCTGAAAGGACAATTACTTATCAACTCATTTCATTAAACCTTCTCCCCTTGTCAGGAGTTCATGACCTCAGTGAGTTTTACTTTATTCTTTCAATGCAACAAAGAATATTTAGAGATTTTTCTCATTCTCCTTTTAAGGTTTTTAAGCCTATTAAATTTATTTTTTATCTGAAATGGGATAATAATTGTCAGTAGCTGGATTGTAATAATCATTTGTTACTTCCGAGTTTTGAACCAGAATTATAATTATGATTTAAGAAGACAATTTGTTATGTGGTGGTTCAACATCACAGTAGAGAGCTACTCGGCTATGCTATGTCAAATGCTCATTATATTATGTTGTATTAAAGGGAACCTGTCAGGTGGTTTATGCCCCCCAGCTATCACTGTCTGTAGCTGTAGCTTCATAGTACTATTTTAAGCATCCCTGTCTAAGCTCATAGTGTAATGTTATAGGTGATAAAGGATTTATACACTTACATTTCAGTCTACATCTTGTAGGAGGGAGCCTGGCAGGATAATAGTTAACTCACTATTAACTTGCATGGCTAAAGGACCTGTGTGATGTAACGATCATGTGACTATAATGGGCTGAGCTAAGCTAGCAAATTTATGTTATAGGGACTTAGCTTCACCTATTGTAGTCACATGGTTATGACATCACATCAGGTCTCCCAACATGTTCTAACATAAGGCTGGCAGGTTAATAGTTAACATTTCAAACAGTCTCCGTCCTCCAAGCTGGAGACTAAAGGCCACGTCACACGCATCAATCTTATGAGCGATATCGCTTAAGCGATCTGCTTTTTTGATCGCTTAAGCGATATAGTCTGTGGTCTCTGCGTGTAATCAAGCGATTTTACAATGTAAAATCGCTTGATTGATTGATTGCAGATTTGTGAGCAGGAGCTCAAATCAAGCGATAAACGCTTGATCAATCTGCTTCATCGTGGTGTGTGACACCACGATGAACGATCTCCCAGCGGCAGAGCCTATGCTGGGAGATGGTATCTATGGTAAACGTCGGGTTACTAAGCGCCGCGCGGCACCTAGTAACCCGACGTTTACCATAGTTACCAGCGATCTCGCTGCTCCACATCGCTAGTGAGTCTGCCTGTGTGACAGCTCACCAGCGATGTGAGCGATATTGTTAGCGATCGCGCGTGCACGTGATCGCTAACGATATCGCTCATAAAATTGATGCGTGTGACGTGGCCTTTAATGTTCCTTATGTAATGAGGCAGTCAGAGTATAATGTGAAAGGTGAAATAAAAGCATTTATACAATGAGCTCAGACAGGGATGAATAGACTGGTATTATAAAGCTGCAGCTACAGACAGTGATAGCTGAGGAGGCATAAACTAGCTGACAGGTTCCCTTTAACCCCTTCCCGACCTATGACGTTATACAACGTCATGGACGGGTAAGGGGTATTTAATGTGAGCTCCGGCGCAGAGCTCACATCAAACACCCGACATCTCAGTTGATGCCAACCACAGCAGGTCCGCGATTCTGGGAGATACAGATGAGCTGCAGCTCATCTGTATCTCCCAGAAGCGATCAGACTGTGCAGCAGGGTGCCTCTTAAAGAGGCAGTGTAAAAATAAGAATCAATGAAAAAATAAAGTTTTTAAAAACCTGTAAAAGAACTTCCGTTTCCGGCGCCGCCATGACCAGCCGCATCTAACGGAGCTCCGGGACCCGCCGCGGCAATCCGGCCCCATCCAAGCACCATCTGAGCGCCCGACTCCCCCCCTACCAACCGGTGGACGACGGAGGAGCGGGACACCACCTCGGAAGCCAAAATGGACCGGTATGTGACGCGCAAAGGGGATGATGGCCGATCCCCCTCTCAGCACGAGGCCGCGGCTGATGGCGCTCAGAGCGCGAGCTGCGCGGCGGAGCGGGAGACAAATGATCCGACCGGGCACAAAGATGACGGGCTGGGAAATACAAAGGGGTCGCAGCATGATGCCCTGAACGGTGGAGACCAGAGGGGCACAACTGATCATAACAGTGGGAGCCTGGAGGGCTCTCTGGAGGACAGACAACAGGCTCAAACTGAGACAAGGCTAATGGAAAAAACACAAGAACTACATGAGACACACATAAACAGGCGGCAGGAGATCCAGACTATAGATTATAAATTGCTGGCCAAAGAGCTGGCCACACACATGGCTGAGGAGTTTAAAGCAGTAATTGCTGACATGGTGGCCGCATCAACTGTAGAGCTTAAGAGAAAAGCAGAAGCCCATGACCAGAGATTAAAAGAGGCAGAAACTAGAATTGGCTCAGCTGAGGATAGAATATTAGAGCTGGAAGATCAAGTAGAGGCACTACAAAAACGCTCTGAATATGCCTTCTCAAAATTAGAAGATCTGGAGAACAGATCACGACGGAGCAACCTCAAGATAGTAGGTCTGCCTGAATCTATCCCTGCAGACCAACTTGTAGAAATCTTTGAAGTGGACCTACCTAAGGCCCTGGGTCTACAACACAGATGCAAAACAGAGCGCACCCATAGACTTGGGCCACCCAGAGACAATACGACCACTACAACAGCTACCTCAAAAGACCCTTCCCGCTATGGAAACTCTAACGACAAACCAAGACATTCTATTGCAAAATTTCTAAATCATAGAGATAAAGAAGAAATTCTCAGAGCCTATAAGGCCAGAAAACTGCCCCTGTCATTACATGGCCAAAGAGTGTTAGTGTTTGGGGATTATTCACCAGAAGTCTCCCGCCGAAGAAGAGCTTTTAGTGAAGCTTGCTCCATACTATACAAAAGAAATGTACGCTTCCAGCTGAACTTCCCTGCCACCCTGAGGTTCCGGTCGAGAGGAGGGACACTATTGACATTCACAGACCCAGATGATGCAATGGCTGCAATTTCTGATAACACTCGATCGCCAAGGGTTGCGACACCCCCAAATGCCGTCGCAGATGAAACACCAATATCGCGAAGCCCGGAGAGGGAACCAGAAGAGGAACGTGAATCGGTGAGATCGTACAGGCTACGGTCTAATACCATGAATGACGGTCCATCATCCAGAGGTGGAACTCCCAGACAGCAACGGCAGTCAGGATCTCGGTGGCAAAAAAAGAAGTAAAGCTGAAGTAGCTACTAGACAAGATGGATACAATAATCCTCGCTGCTGCTGACGTGAGAAGAAGAAGAGAAGACTTTACAACGAAATAGACAAGATACAGAGAATTGGAAGGGCACAGTACTGCCCTCTCCGTTAATGACATTGCCCCAGATGTCCTTCTGATCCATCTGGCCCATCGGTCTTCTTCCTCACCTTTTCCCCAGGATAACTCTCGGCGCCTCCTCCCCTGCCCTGTCCCCATTTCCGGTCTACGCACTTGATACAGATTCCCCTCCCCCTCCCTTATTTCTCCCCCCCCCTTTTTTTTTTTTTTTCTCTTTTCTCTCTCTCCTTCCTCCTCTCTCTCCCCTTTCCCGCTCTCTCCCTACAGGTTTTTCGTGGCGGGGTCGGGGAGAGGGAGACGAGGCGAAATGGAGTCAAATCTACATCCACACAAGGGAAGACCGGACTCCGACTCGAGTCATGTTTACCTCTGAGACAATCTGTATAGACTATGATTCTATCCAAAAGATGGGGGCGGGAGGGGGGAGATGGGAGATGTGTACAGTATTGACGGTAAAATAGCGGCACGCGGCTGCTAGATAACCTACTAAAGATACTTTACCAATATATACACTGCTTAACTATTCTGATAAGGATTGTGGGGGGATGGGGGGAGGAGACGGGAGAGGAGGAGGATAAGCAAGTTGATATGAGGAGATTATACTGTCTATCTATTGGGGGGGGGGAGGAGGAGGGGAAGAGGATGAAAAGGAGAAAACGGGAGAAAGTTAAGGGTGCATAACAGAACAAGACTTTAACGCTAAAAATTTACCGGTTGCTGCGGTGGGGCAAGATGTTGATGTATGGGCTGCATTGGAGGGAAGAAGAGAAGTCTTGCATTAGGACAGAAAAGGAGAAGTGAGATCAATACTTTTATGGGAGGGAAGATGGGGTGGGAAAGGGTACCTGGAGACATCTTTAACAGAACAAAAGCATATCACTGTATAAACTGGAATTCAATCATCCTCTCTTGGCTACGGCTATGGAAAAAAATACATGGTGTTTCATAAGCCATCTACTTGTCAGGCACATTGCAAGAAGGGGGTCATGATGGTTAGGTGGGTCTCCTGGAACGTAAAGGGTATGCGCTTACCGGCAAAGCGCATGATGATTCTACGCCATCTTAAAAGACTGCGTACAGATGTTGCTTTGTTACAGGAGACCCACCTGACGTCTGAAGATTTCTTCAGACTCAAGAAGTTATGGGTAGGGGAGATCTACGGCTCCGGTGCGGTGGAAAGGCAGGCAGGAGTTCTAATCCTGATCAATCGATCTTTACCACATAAGGTTCTGTCCACTCAAATAGATGAAGTAGGTAGGATGAGTCAAATGAACATTCAAATTCAGAAAGACGTTTTCTCTATATATAATATTTATGCTCCAAACACAAACCAAAAATCCTTCTGCCAGGAACTACAGGCCAGAATCTTGACAGACAATGGTCACAACAGAATAGTAGGGGGCGACTTTAATATGGTACTAGACGAGGAGGAGGATAGAAGACACTCAACGCCCCTGAGACGGATCTCTCAGCCATCAACGAGATCACAAACTGTCGGTTTCCTTGACAATCTCTTCGCGGCTGTAAATATGACTGACGCATGGAGAACGATACATCCTCTTGATAGGGAATTTACCCATTTTTCCCACCCCCACGGGTCCTGGTCTAGAATAGACATGTTCTTTACATCTCTTAATATATTACAGAGAACAACTGAAATCAAAATTGAGGACATGGTGATATCTGATCATAGCCCGTTGGTGTTGGAATCCAAAGATACTTACGAAAAGGGCACGGACTATCTATGGAGGTTTCCTGACACTTACACTAAAGATGAAAATTTTGTTTCCCTTCTTAAGGTGGGGTCACACGCGGCGATCTGGTCTGCGATGTCGGAAGCGACGTGCAGGTGCGCGGTCGCTTCCGACATCGCAGGCCAGCTGTCACACGGCACGACGGTGCCGGTGACGCGGCGGCGATGTGGGCGGAGCCATCGCTCGCTGGGCTGGGCTCAGCCCAGCGAGCGATCCACAACAACACTGCGATATAGGCTGGATCGCGCCGCTAGCAGTGTCAGACGGCGCGATCCAGCCTAATCGCTGGTCACAGGTTGACAGGTTTATGAACATGTTCATAAACCTGTCAACCTGCGACCAGCGATAATTTGCAGTTGCGTCGCGCTGTCACACAGCGCGACGCACTTGCAATATCGCCCGCGACTTCGCTGTGACGTCACTTTGCGGCGATGTCGCGGGCGACATCGCCGCGTGTGACCCCACCTTTAGAGAATGGTGGTCAATCTATTCAAGAGATAATGAAACTCATCGCTCCGACCCGTGTCTGTATTTGGAGACAGCAAAAGCGGTGTTGAGAGGCCAGATAATGGCATACAGCATGGGGATAAAGAAGAAAACAAAAGAGCAATTTGTAGCAGCTAGCATTGAGGTGAGAAATGCTTACTCCCATTATAAAAACACGATGGCTGACCCAGACAAGGAAAGATGGCAACGGGCAAAAGATAAATTTGATGCGTGGGCAAGACGTAGGGAAGATATATATAAAAATAGAATGGAACTTAATCTCCATAAATTTGGAGACAAAGCAGGACGATTGCTAGCGCGGCTGTCCCGTGGTAAACAATTATCCCCCCCCCCCCCCCCGATACAAACTATAATCGACAAACGAGGTACCATCTGGTCCAACCCCAGGGACATCAGTCAGGCCCTGGGAAAATTCTATGCATCTCTATACTCGGAATCCGACTCTGCCACACCCATGCAGCCTCACTTGCTACACTTGATACGTCTGCCAAGTGTGACAGAAGAGGACAAACAATTCATAAATGGTCCTATCACGATAGAAGAGGTAGAGAACGCTATACGAAACATAGACCCGGGCAAAGCACCTGGACCGGATGGCTATAATGGTGCGTTTTTCAAGGCCCTTAAGGAACAGGTTTCCCCGGTTCTAGGCGACCTATTTAACTCAATACTCCAGGTAGTCCCTATCCCAGATAGAATGAACTTGGCTCACATAAAACTCATTCCCAAAATAGGAAAAGTACTAACAGACCCTGCAAGTTTTAGACCGATCTCCCTGATAAATCAGGACCTAAAACTTTTCTCTAAAATTATGGCAGATAGGTTAGCGACAATCATGCCTAGACTGATTCCCCCACATCAAGCAGGTTTTATTAAAGGGAGATCGACCACGACTAATATTAGACGAACGATGTTCCTGATTGATGTCATGGGAAAGAAGATAGAAACGGGGAGGGGGGACCCAGCCGTGATCACCTTGGATGCGGAAAAAGCCTTTGATAATGTAAGGTGGTCATGGCTGGGTAGGGTCTTGGATTCAGTTGGGATAGTGGGTCCGTTCAGACAGTATCTCCAATCTTTATATAGCAACCCAAAAGCTTGTGTTAGTACGCCTGGCTATCTGTCGGACTCCTTTTCCTTGCAGAAGGGAACGAGACAGGGTTGCCCGCTGTCATCTCTGTTATTTAATATGGCCATAGAACCTCTGGCTCTATACCTGGAGCAGAGCTCAATCTATGAAGGCTTCAGGGTGGGAACCAAAGAAGTCAAATTGTCACTTTTTGCTGATGATATTGTCCTGTACATGCAAAATCCAGAAAGGGATCTTCTTCACGTTCTTGAAACCATCGACACCCTAGGTAAACAATCTGGCTTTCGACTAAACAAAGAAAAATGCGAGATAATGTTCCTTAACTCAAAAAGCAGACTCTCACGACGCTCGCAATTTTGCAACATACCAGTCGCTAAAGACAGCATTAAGTACTTGGGCATCCATCTGGCCAGAAATCCCACTCAAACCTACAAATTGAATTTTTTCCCAATTCTCCTAAAAATCGAAAAGGAACTCGCGGGATGGGCCAATTTGCCACTTTCCTTGATGGGAAGATGTCATCTACTTAAGATGATTAGCTTCGCTAGACTATTGTATCCGCTCCAAAATATCCCCATGCTGTTAAAACATACAGACTTAACCAGATTGAACAAGGCCTTCTCGAAATTCATATGGAGGGGGAAGAGACCTAGACTTGCTTTTAATGTATTGATACGACAAAAACAAGAAGGAGGCCTTCAGCTCCCAGATATACGTGGATATAACTTGGCTTGTATCTTGCGCAATGTTCTTGATTGGGTGAGGGGCACTGGCAGACATTCAGACACAGCCCTGGAGGGAGAGTTTACTAGACCCTGGGAACTGTCAGCTTTACTACACACGCCATTGCCCCAACTGCCCAAATCCATCTAGAACACAATAATATTTAGGGACACGATAGCAACATGGAAGGGAGTAAGGAAAAAACTTAACCTGTCTTGGAAGATCTCTAAACTACTCAACCCGTGGAAATGCCCGGCATTTCCGTTAGGCCGAGAGAGCCGACTGTTCTTGGCGTGGAGAGAGAAAGGAATCAAAACGCTGAATGACCTTATGATCCCAGGAGAAAAAAGATGGATGACTGAGGGTGAGGTCCTCCACACTTACAACCTTCCTAGATATCAGGCCATGCAGTACCGCCAGATTCATCATTACCTACTCTCGCAATTGACTGATATATCGAGAGAGGTCAGTGATAATCTATGGTCCAAATTGCTGGCTATGAATGAAGAAGACATATCAATAACTTCTCTCTACGCTAATTTGCAGACGGTTCTACGGCCAGCAAAAAAGACACCCCTCTTCACAAAATGGAAAAAACACATGAAGGATCCTGACCTTACACAGAAAATAATAGAGGGCTGGGGGACATGCAGACGTTTTGTACAGGACGAACGCTGGAGAGACTCACAATTTAGGATTATCCATGGGACAATCTTGGCATTTAACATACCCTCGACACCAGGTAGACAGGAGGCATGGGTAAACTGCCCTAAATGTAAAGCACACATGACAGATTTAGAACACGGCCTTTGGTCCTGCCCAGCAACTCAAAGGTTCTGGATCTCAGTTGAACAGTGGACGAGAGGAATATGTGTAGACCTAGACAAACTGAACCCAATGCTATGGCTTTTTCACTACCAGAATAACATGACAGGAATGACGCAACCACATGACTGTTTCACTATATCGCAATAACTGCAAAGAGATTGCTGCTGCAGTTCTGGTTGAACGATAGACCCCCTGACCTGGCACAGGTCAAAAATTCACTGCGAAAAACACTTGCACTCGAATCCTTAGACGCCACACGGAATCCTAGTAAACTAACAAAAGAAATTTTTAATAAATGGAGAGGATTCATTGAACAGGAATTCACTGATGTAGAAATAAAGACTTTCATGCTATCTCATAGATCTTCAGCATGGTACGCCAATGAGGACCTGGGAGGCACATTGGGTAGACTCAAAAGTGCCTGCCGGCCATAAAACTCCACTACGATTTCTACTGCAAACTCAAATATGCACAAGACCTGTTGAGATGTACTCTAGGAAGGGAAGTGGGTGGGTTAGGGAGTTACTAGTTAATATTTTATAGAGCATTAATATAAAACGGCTACTGATATCAGAATACTAGGATATAATTATCTGTACCGTCTTTCAATGTTGTCATTTGATATCCACTGTTATTCCTATGTCATTAATGTAACTGTATGTCTACTTATAATGTAAAATAAAAAAAAATGATGGTTCAAAAAAAAAAAAAACCTGTAAAAAAAAAAAAAAATATATATATATATAAAAGTTCAGATCACTTCCCCTTTCCCCCATTCACAATAAAAGTATTAAAAAAAGAAAAAAAACACACGTTTGGAATCGCCACGTTCAGAATCGCCCGATCTATCATCCTATTAAATCCGTTAATGAGAGCCGTGAACTCCGTAATGGAAAAAATGGTCCAAACGCCAAAATTCCGGGTTTTTTTTGTCGCTGCAACATTGCTATAAAATGCAATAACGGGCGATCAAAACTGCGGATCCCCCAAAAATGGTATCATAAGAAACGTTAGGTCAAGACGCAAAAAATATGCCATAACACAGTCCTAGATCCCAAAAAATGAGAGCACTACGGGTCGCAGAACATGGCGTAAAAAGTCTGTTTTGTTTTTTTTTTTCAAACTTCAGAATTTTTTTTCATCACCTAGATACCAATAAAGGTATACATGTTGGGTGTCTACGAACTCGTACCGATCCGAGGCATCACCCTGTCATGTCTGTTTTACCATATAGTGAACATGGCGACTAAAATACCCAAAAAACAATTGCACTTTTTTTGCAATTTGACTGCATTTAGAATTTTTTTGCAATTTCCCTGTACACTATATGGTAAAATAAATGATTTCATATGAAAGTACAACTCGTCTCGCAAAAAACAAGCCGTCATATGTCTATATTGACGGAAAAATAAAAACATTATGGCTCTTCGAAGCAGGGGAGCAAAAAACGAAAATGAAAAATGAAAAATTCCCGGGTCATGAAGGGGTTAAATTTAGATGGCAACAAGCTACACCTTAGTGTTGTGATTACCACCATGGGAACGTTCACAGGAATCCGCTGTCCATCTCCCAGTCACTGTGCTGCAGTTACCTGCTACAGCTACATCCTCCCGGGATGCACAAGGAATGCCACCAAAGGGAGGGAGAGGCAGACCTGGATTCAATCAGAGGTTCTGGCACTTAGATTCTAATTCATGGGGGGGAGGGTGACAGGACCTCTAAGTCCAGCACTGAATGCAGCATGTGTGCTGCATTCAGGCAAGGGGTCCTCCATAGCTCTGTGGGGCTGCTACCCTGATATATAGGTTCATAAAAACTTAGTGATTTTCCATGAAGGCGGGCCCTTGTCCTTGAGGCAGCTCATCTACGGGGGCATTTCACGACCCCTGCGCCTCTGATATGACAACTAAGAACTAATCGATTCTCATTTTTTTTTATATTTTAATTCTTGCTTATAATTGTTTAGTTTGTACATAAAAATGATGTGTATGATGATGGTATGTGTAATTCTCCTTTAATCCCAATTTTTCTTTATTTTTCTAATCCTTGTTTCTGTATGATGCGAAATTTTAAATGAATTAATAAATGTTTTAAAAAAACATATCATCGACATAATGGTGGTAGATTTGGAAAAAAACTTCTGTAACATATTTTCCACAATTGTTTTAAATTTTTTTCACATTTCACATACGTTGTAACCGTCATAATTGTCAACTTAATATATATTGACTGTTTCCGCTTTTGTCTGCAATTCTGTATGTCTCTTGATAAAGTGGACAGCTAGTTCACAAAACGCGTCATATTAAAGATACAGTTCTAATTTACATGAACCTGGGGACCTTGGCTCCTGTGTGACCCACATGTACAGCAGCGCACACAAAGAAACCACCTTTTTTTTTCTTCCTTGAGCACAGTGTTTATAGTGCATGTATCATGTTTTTAATGGGACCTGAATAGAAAAAACTTCTAATGTTCTGAAGGCCTGTTGGAGTCTGATAGAAAAATGAAAAAAAAAAATGCAGTCTAATGACCTCATTCAAACTTAATCTTGGGTATTGTACGCTTCTGGGACTACCATAGCTCTGCTGCCTGGCAAATGCCAGGACTTACAGAGCGCTTCCATTTTACACTTCCCACCAGGATTCCCTCAGCTGCAGCACACGCACAGTGAAGATTACCTTACTTCTGGGTTCAGACACATTGCCGGGATGCTACCATGCCTGCGCTTCAACTGTAAGTAGAGGGACTGATTAATCATATGATATTTCAAGTCTGGGCAGGCACTGGGCTTACCTTACATAGCTCAGCAGCATGATTTTCTGGTCATGACTGCAAGACCAGCTTGGGATTTCTGTCCAGGACATCCTCCTTTAGTTACAGGAGACATATATACATACGCAGCAGGGAACCTAGGGACACATGTAAAATGTGTATATAGGACCCATAATCCAGACAAGATGTCTTCCAAACGCAGGAGCCACGCCGCTAGGGACATGGGGACATGAGGAAAATGGGGAGTCTCTGCAGTGTCTGCACACCGCAGCACCGGACCCATACAGGTAAGAGGTGGCTGTGCCATCCTTCCAACAAGTGAGCCCTTTCCTGCAGAGATGCTCTCCCCACCCAGAGTCCTGTATGATCACCACAACACCACCGGGTCTTCCACCTCCGGGGACCAGGGCCAAACCAGTATGTAGGGGGAAGTATGTACACATGAGGCTAGGTACCGAGTGACCCAGAGGAATGGATATACAGGACCTGCCCTCCATGTCAGCATGCACATACACAGTGAGTCGAGGGACATACAGAATATGTTTGCAGAACTCACCATCTAGACATCCAATCCTGGTGTAGGATGTGTATAGGGATACATATACAGGACCTGCTATCTAGATGTATCTTGGGATTTTTAGCTGGGAACCGAGTGATATATGGGAATATATATACAGAACCCAGCTGACCCATAAAAGAAATTTTTAATTCTCATGGATCAGAAAAATATGTGTGGGGTGGTGTCCTCCTCTTTATAGGGAGGGGAGGGGGGGACACAGGAGGTTAATTGATAATGCATTAACATGTCTTCTGTTCCGGTTTGGGATTAAGGGTTTAATCCATACTGTGCTGCTGTAGGACGATCAGGAAAAAAGGTTATTTTGCTGCACACTGGAACACTAGATTAAAGGAAACGCTTAGCAAATGTATTGCCCATGCAGATAACCAGATAACCGCGTCAAGGTGCATCACATTCATCTGGACCCTAACCTAAAATGCCACTATATGCAATTAAAATCAGCCTGTATGGGAAGGTAGGATCCTTTCTATAAAAGAAAAGAATTCTACTGCGGCTAACGGGCGTGGGTGCACACTCAGAAAAGTTACTACAAGTTAACCGCACATAGTGGCATTTCAGGTTAGGGTCCCGATACATGAGATGCACCTTGATGCAGTTCTTGGGCTCATCTGAATTGGCCAATACTTTTGCTAAGCGTCCCCTTTATTCTTAGTGTTCCAGTGTGCAGTGGAATAACCTTCTATAGATATTCAAGTTTATGAATCCATGGAAAAATTAGACCTCAATCGGATAACATTCGAGACTGATCTGATTTTCACAGACTGATCAGAGAGTGATCCACTTTTTTTCAGATGTGTGTAGAAAAAAAATTCTCCATCTTCATTTTGTCAGTCTTATTTTCTTGGCTAAGAATAAAAAATGGTCAATTATACTAATAAGATCATCTGACCCTAACCTAAATCTACCCACTTATGCTAAGGTCTAGGATGTCTCCTGGCACTCCAATGAGAGAAGCCACACAGCAATAGAAAATTCTGTGAATACAGTATAAACTGTAAGCTTAGGATCACACTTTGTAAACTAAGCAGCACCAAAAATCCACTTGTAAAAATTAAAATAATCATCAATTCACATATTTTAAGCTAAAATGCACAGCAAATATTGATGAAATCAGCTGCATAAACGAATGTTCTGTTAATGACTAAATTACATCTTTTAGTAAAGATTGTCTTCTACAATGGGAAATGGATGCACCACAAGGGGGCAGTATGATAATGGAAAACATATTTGATGACACCATGAATAATCCACCTGTTCATCTTTATGTCTAATAAAGATTCTATATCACGGTACTATGAAAGATAAGATTTATTGTATTTTATTAACATATTGAATAAAATAAAGTAAAACATTAGGTATAGAGATTTAGCCAAGGTATAGAGATTTAGCCTAGTTGAAAAAAACATAGTTTAAACAATTTTTATTCTGCATATTATCACATATGAACTGGGCTTTCCACCTTCAAATTTTTTGCTTCATCTTTTGATGCCAAAGCCAGGAATAACTCATACTGTAAATGGAAGACACCTGTAAATACAAAATGAAGTCTTCTGCTTTTTATTAGTTTGCTTTTTGCTTTGGATTGAAAAACTGCATCAAAAATACCTGAATTGTGAACATACTCTTAAGGCCCTGTCACACCTTCCAACATCGGCTGCGATGTCGGATGCGATGCCGCGGGTGTGCGCTCGCTTCCGACATCGCAGCCTAGCTGTCACACGGCAAGATGTTGCCGGTGACGGCGCTGCAATGTTGGCGGATCAACCCAGCGAGCGATCTGCTGCAATTCAGTGACTAGGTGGGATCGGCTATGACATCGCTATTGTGGTGTCACACCGAACGATGCCTCAGGTTGTGCAAGTCAGAGTTGACAGGTTTTCTTGCATGCAGGAAAACCTGTCAACTTCAACTTAAACAACTATCGTTGTGTCGTTGCGTGTAAACACACGATTCAACAACAACTACGTCGTTTCAGCATCGTCCCTGACATCACTTTTCCAACAAAACCTGAGGCCAAAAACGCAGTAAAAACACCCTGTGTGAACATAGCCTATGGTAGAAACTATGTGATTCTAGGAAAATCTGTCCACACACATTGGTTTAATTTCCTTGCAGCAGCACAAGTTTTGCTGTGTTTTTTTTTTTTTTTTTTTTTTTTTTTTAAAGAATGAGCATGTCAATTGTTTTCTGTGTTTTTCCAGCGTTCTATGGTAAAAACACAGCAAACCTGCAGGAAAAGTCACAGCAAATATCCTGCCAAGAAATTAGGAGTAAATACAAACCCCTAAGGTCTTGTTGTTTTTTGCTGTATTAAAAATGCAGCTTGTCAGGACATAGACTTAGGGTACATTTAAACGACCATATAAATTGGTCCAAGATTAGACCGGAATGCTCAGACTGGCCGTGATCGTGATGGGACTACATGAAACTGTCACGTTAGAGCAGCAGCCATTGCAGTCCAATGTTTTACAGTAGTCTGAAGGCACCCTAAACCAAACGGCTGGTTGGCTTTACATGATGTGGAAATGGCATTCAGGTGTGCTCCAGAAAGCTATAGAAATGGATTATCACGAACACACCTGTCTGAACCTGGCCCGACCAGTGAAAAAGAGTATTTCATGGATCATGTATATACAGGGTGGGCCATTTATATGGATACACCTAAGTAAAGTTGGATCCAAAATGGCCAACTTCAAAATGTCTGCCATGGTCACCACTCATCTGGAAAAATGTTCCCTCTCCTATATACTAATGTGCCACAAACGGGAACAGTTGGTAATATCAACTTCCTATTTTAGTTAGGTGTATCCATATAAATGGCCCACCCTGTACATCAATGCTATATGCTAGTCTGACCCCAGCCTTAGCTCAAACACTAGATGCGAGAGCTAGTGACACTCGGTTCAGAATCTGCAGCGAGCATGAGCTAAGTGTCTTTATACTGTGATTTGATCCTCTACTCTGCAGCTAGGATCTGATCGCAGGGACAGATTAATCTCTCCATCTCCCTGATTGCCCGCCGAAGCACTATATATCACACTGCAGTTGGACGATATTCTGGAGTTTGATAGCTCACTCACTCCCTTACAAGACTATGGGTGCAAGTGAAACGAGACTCAATGATAATCTCAGCATGCTGCAATTTTTTTCTCAGTCCAATTAGGGTTGAGGAAAAAAATGTAGAATTGAGCTGCCTGATTGTTTAATGTGGCGCCCCCACTATGTAGGTGCCACAAAAGGGGTACTACACCTGTAAAAGAGGTGTAGTCGTCCCCACTGCAAGTGGATTTTATGGATGGTAGGGGACCCTACACCCACACCCACACTATCACACAGTGGGAGGGCACCCAGGAGGGTATATAGTAGCCCCAGGGGGAGAAAGGAGGTCTTTGACCGTGGTCCTTTTTGGCTGAAGGCCTGAAGGCCCGTCACTGCCTTCAGGTGGTCGAGAGCTAGAATAATTCAGGCAGGGAGCATAAGGCACAAAGGAGGGTAACCTCGGCTGAGGGACCCAGGAAAGTCAGAACAGACCCCAGACAGGGGAGAAAGGAGCAAGAGGCTCAGGCGGGAGTTCGCTCAAAGTAAGAAACTGGGTACCGGAGCCCGCACCTGCAGGAACCTTCACGACCTGCAGAAAATTTGTAGAACGGGGGTATATCCAGATATGGCCCTGATCCCTAGGCACCCATTAGAGGGGGACCAGACGCCGCGGCGACCAACTGCGGTGATCAACAGAAGGTTTACCCGACGGGAGCAATGGGAAGTAAAGAGAGACAGCAGGAGGTCAAACAAATTCTACATGAAGTCAGGCTTCACACCGCTACTGGGAGGCGAGGGAACAAGAGAAACAAGAAAGGCATGCATTGGAGGTTCCATCTACCTAACCAAAAGATCCGCTTGCAGCCACCCGTAGCCACTTGTCGTTATAACATCTACTGCACTGAGACTGTAATGACTGCTAAGTTTCAGTAAAGTACCCAGTGAAGTGACGTTTGATTCTGCTGCATCTTTCTTTGCATGAACTCACTTCTTTCACAGAATTGCTGCCCTGGAGGTCCCAGTCCTGCCTGCGGAGGACTACACCCATCACTGCCGCAATACCACCGACCTCCGGAGGAATGTGGCGGCGCTGGTGAACATCACCAAGTACTGCAGGTGGCGTCACGACAAACTTGTACATAATTCTTGAAAATAAATCCCCCTTTTCAAGAGAACCGTCCCCAGAATATGGGAACAGGCACGGCTGCCATTCCCCGTGACAAAGTTAACCCTCTACCGCCTGATACTCGAGTACCCCATACCCTGGGTGACACATTAACATGGGGCTGAATTCAATGTGAGATTTTCTCGAATTGCATTTGTGCGAATGACACTACAGTGTGATTGCCCACCATCAATCTTCTGACTCAACCTTACCTAGCTTTATATGTGTATATAAGGCTGTAAGTCAGGAGACCTGGCATTGCAGTCTACAGTATATACCAACTATAAAATAATGCTCAAATAAGCCCTTCCTTAGTGTTTTCCCATTATTGTTTCATCAGTGTATGTTCACACTGCTTGCTGTTCATCAGTGATTGGTCAATGTATCAGTGATTTGGAAAAAGACGCAGTCAGTGATTTTTCTAGTACATAAAAACTCAGACATCTGAATGATGCCTCATAGAAAATGCAAAAATGTGCTTTAGTCTTAAATTTGGGTAAAAAGTAGCCAGATGTATAAGTGAACACTTCTGATATCTTTATTTACTTACTGTACATTGTTGGGGCCATCTAGCAATACTTTATTTGTGTCTTTTGCTATACCTGAACATATGAATCTTCATAAAAGTGAAATGAGAGGTGCATTCTTCCATTTCGTAACCAGCACTACTACTGTGCATCTCTCGAAAGGAGCTATTTTAGAAAATAGTAAAATGATGTGGTTACAACACATTAACACGCTTGGTGCCAGAGATGCTCAAATAGTTACTAGAACACAATACCCATAAAGGGTAATAATATGTTTGACAAAATAAGAGACATTGAAGTATGTAGCTGAAGAAAGTGGAGAGTTTAATTAAACAAATTAACTCCTTTAATAAAACTGTAATGATCACCTATTTATAGAATAGCCGATTGTTTGATCGCTGGGGATCCAATCTGCATAACAGGGTCCCCATGAGGCACTGTTAACCCTCTTTGGATATACTGGACACTCCCAGATCAAAGTCTCTGTGGATAGACGATACATAGTGAAAAGAAGTTAACTCCCTTTAAACTACAAAGCAAAAATAAGAGGAAAAAGATTCCAGCGAGAGGATCTCCAGTTGCAGAAAGCAAAAATAAGATCACAAAAGGAATAATTTCAAAATATAATCGGTCAAAGGTCTTCTGCAGACAGCTACATGTGATCACTCAGAGCCCTAGTTTGACATCCATACTTCGAGGAATGTGCATAATATGATGTTGATTCACCTGATGTTGAAAATTACTAAGCCTAGGATTTATTCATGCTGCTTCTTTTTAATGTAATTGTGGCACCCCACAGTGCCACAGTGTCATCACTGCCCCGGGTGGTGGTGTCACAGGAGAGCAACAAAGGGTCTTTTCATCAGGTAACACCACACACGCAACACTTCCCCTTCTGGCCTGGAGGTGTCAGACTAAGCCCGGATTCAGGGTGAGCTTCCCTATAAATTCTGGTCTGGGGAGGCACTAGTTAGTGCAGTTCCTGGGAGGACTGTGAAGAGGACCTGGGTGCAAAAGTTAGAGCCGTCCTAAGCTCATCCCAAGTTCGCCAAGTTCCAGGCCTGAGGTTAGGGTCTGAGGAGAGAAGCAAGAATGTAGTTGGGAAGCTACGCCTTTCCTCTGGGGTGAGCATGGGGTTGGTCAAAGAAGGACACCGGAGTCCGAGACAGTGCAGATCCTCACGTCCCGGCAGTTAGTACTGGAAGGTAGGGGATTCCAGATTGTATGTTGCTGTGTCTGTGGGTACGTGTGGTTGAGGAGAGTTCAGTAGCTGACACCCAGGAACAGGGTGGAAAAAAGGTCTCGAGTTGCCTGTTATACTGATACCTTGCAGGAAAAGACAGGGCTGGCAGCTCAGTGTATTGGCTCCTGCATAAGCTGAGAGCAACTCGGGGTTTCTTCCCATCCGATTGGATCTTTGGCTCCCTTACTGCGCTCAAAGACTCTGTGGACAGCTATTATTAACATCTGTTTTGTAGTTTGCTCCAGTAAAAGGACTGAGAAGTGAGTCTGCCTGTTACTTGTGCCCATCGTCCTGCATCCCACACATAGACTAGCCACACTGCCCAGAGATTGGCTTTACCCGTGGAGAGCCATTGCATCCCAGGTGCCATCCATCATCCCCAGAGGTTCTGCAGCAGCGTTGGCCATCCCTAGCCACATACCACGGGTGGCGTCACAAAACCTCCTTCCTCAACAACGCCAGAAAAGCCCCTATCCTTTTCAGCTGAACCCAGGGCCACAGGACTGGGTCACGACTCCCTGACTCCCCCTAGAGGCAGCAGCAGCCCGGTCTCGAGTACCCCACGGCCTTGGGGGCGCTTCATAATTATTTTAATATGAAACACAACTGCATAGTGTCCATGCAAGACTTTATTGTCTGAAAAATGGAGGTTGTCTATGTGTTCTTTGCCATTGTGTAGGCTTATTTTGTTTATCGCTACATTGTGTGTGGATGTGCCTTGTTGTCAATCAGTATTTGCATCCTGATATTAACACAATACAGGGCTATATTGTTACACTGCAAGATCTTTATTAAGACTGGCATATCAACCAAGTGGTGAACAAGTCAAACATATAGATTCACCGAATTCTCGTTTTTGTGTTTTCCTGTATATAAATCTTATTTAAATAAATTGGAAACACTTTATCGCCGTTTCTAGCTTTTTAATCAGTTAACTTAAAAATCCTGTGTGGATCAGTGTTTACAAGTGATATGTGAGAAAACACCAAAAACAACCCTCCCCTAGAAAATAGTAAAGAAAAGGTTCCACTTATCTTAGGTTAATGATAAGGCATAAGCGGAGGCAAACCCACACTCTTACTTGGTAAATTAGGAGTTATTGCTCAGAGTGAAAGTGGACACAATTTGTCTCCACAAACACCCTGATGCAATCTCCAATGGTTGTGTAGACAGGTCTTGCCTAGCACGGTCAGTAAGTCTGCACAATATCCCTCGTCATAAGTCCTAAAATGGTGGTACGATACAAATATACAGTTAATGATCCATCAGTGTGGCACAATCCAGCCCTACGCGTTTCGTCTCCTGTTGTTCAACCAGGGACTCGTCAGGGGCACTGTAGTTTGGATCTTTCTTTTCAAGGAGGGGACATGACAGCAGCACGGCCTGGGTAGAAGCCCCTGACAGGTGTTAACCCTGATGTACCACAAGACATACAGGAAAGAAGGTATCTGAAAAAAGAAGGGGAGTGATTTTCTAAACCTATACCCACTGTATTTTATGGAGATATACCTTAAAACAATATATACAAGATAGCTAATGAGTTGATATCATATATATAAAAATCTTAAGACAGAGGTGTGCTAAGAGGAATTTCATCTCCTATGATACCACACAGGAGGAATCCTTTAGACACTGTCATGCAGGAGGTTCTGAATGAAGATGAGGAAACACTGATTTACCACTAGTGACAGGACTCACTGTCTTCAGAGCTACGAAGTGAATGATCAGGTTACCCCTGCCACTGGGACAGGCAACAGCAAATCTTGCTGATAACGGTGGCTCGTTTTCCAAATTCGGATTCATGACAGTTACCATTCAGATGAGGATCATTAATTAAAGACGGGTCTTCCGGTACTACCGAAAAGGGCTACTATACCAAGACGAACTGAGTTATATACTTGAAAAGAAAGATCCAAACTACAGTGCCCCTGACGAGTCCCTGGTTGAACAACAGGAGACGAAACGCGTAGGGTTGGATTGTGCCACACTGATGGATCATTAACTGTATATTTGTATCGTACCACCATTTTAGGACTTATGACAAGGGATATTGTGCAGACTTACTGACCGTGCTAGGCAAGACCTGTCTACACAACCATTGGAGATTGCATCAGGGTGTATGTGGAGACAAATTGTGTCCACTTTCACTCTGAGCAATAACTCCTAATTTACCAAGTAAGAGGGTGGGTTTGCCTCCGCTTATGCCTTATCATTAACCTAAGATAAGTGGAACCTTTTCTTTACTATTTTCTAGGGGAGGGTAGTTTTTGGTGTTTTCTCACATATCACTTGTAAACACTGATCCACACAGGATTTTTAAGTTAACTGATTAAAAAGCTAGAAACGGCGATAAAGTGTTTCCAATTTATTTAAATAATAAGTCAAACATGCATCATATGGAAAGTGCTATAGAATTAATTATTCGTGAATTTATATAGCGATATTATTATATTCATGGCGCAAAATACTGCCAGCTATACAGCACAGACTGGCACCCAGGGGGAACAGTTTACTCGTTTAGGGTTTGAGGCTCACTCCTGTACAGGGGCACACCAGATCAGTGTTTAGTACAGAACACAAAGTGATTTTCCAGTGAAAACAACCATGATAGGCGATAACTTGATGATCTGTCAGGGTCCAACCACTGGAACCTACAAGGAAAAATATTTCCTGTTTTGCAGATTTTTATCTCCATTAATTCCCTTTGGGGCTACTAGCCAAGCAGAGCACAGTGATTGCACCAAAGAAAAGAAATGGTGTGGTAGGTTAGATTCCCTATCACTGCTCCATTTTGTGATTCCCCTGACGGATTAGCAAATCATCTCTGTAGGCGATAACATGTTTTAACTGGACACCCTAATCCAACATCAGTGTTTGCCTGTTAAAACAATGTACTAAAAGAATTTACCCAAAGAAAAACAAATACTAACAGTTAATGATATGGGCATCTTGATGGTGTCTCAGAAGCAATAATCAAAAGCATAAAAGTCCAGCTACACACACTGTTCACAGATCTCTGTTCCATTATCTATCTGTTCTATTTTGTGGAAATTGTGCAGAGAGATCGGCAAGTGTGGCGCCCCGCAACGAGTGCGTCACAGGAAGGTATTGCATCCCTGACTGAAGATGTAATATCTTCCGTCTCAGTGATGAAATAGTTAAACCCAGAGCTCCATACACCACATGCATCACTCAGAAGTAGAGGGCCAATCAGGTCCTGGTAGGAGGAGTGAAAGGTGTAGTGTGGGGGAAGTTAGAAACGTAGGAGTAGTGGAAGAAGGGGAAGGAGAGAAGGAGCAGGGACCTGCACAGTGCCGTGCAGCCCTGGAACCGTAACCTTACCGGCAGGGCACCATCAAGCGGTGACCCAGACCGGAAAACGGGCAATCAAGCAAATACGCAGTGGGTTCAAATACACCCATGCCCAATCTCACCGGACACCGGTTCCGAGGCAAACAGACGTCCACCGCTGTTCTGCAAAACCGGAGTGACGGAGTGGCTTTTTAGGAGCACCTCACTACAGCCCCAAATCAGCAGTCTTACCGGCAAGGTACCCACTATTGGGACTCAGGACTCGTCTCGGTTAACGTGACTGAGTAGAAGTCCTCCCAGTACCCCGACCCGGTGCACTAAGGCAGCAAGGCAACCAGAATAGAACAGCTAGACAAAGGAGGAACACCGTGGAGCTCTGAACAGAGGCTGTTCATCGCTGGGACCACCCGGTCCGTTACCTAAAGACTGTATACCGTGTACTGCACCGAATCTACAGTAAAGACCCGTTACAGAGGAGCATTGTGTCAGTGCATTTCTTCCAGAACTGTTATTAACCTTGCTCATCCAACTACCCGAGCTGCCGTATTCCATCCAGTACAGCTCCTGGCCTCGGGGACTCCTGCTCATCCTGTGGGGAGCATCCCATCCAGCTGCCGCACATCCCCAAGCAGCGCCGATGCCATCACCGGATACCCACAGGTGGCGTCACGACAAACAAGACTATATCCCTATCCTTTCATCCTTTTTCATTTGACCACCGGGCCCCACAGCCTCAGGCGCGGAACAGTGACAAGTGGAGCATCGCCTGAGACCTGAGAACCCGGCAACGGTGAGTCACAATGTGTCCATGATTTCACTGCAACCAATCTCTGCACAATTATCTGTGTGTGTAACTGGGCATTTGTGGTGCATTTTTTGCTGCGTTTCTGCACCAAAAATGCAGCACTCACAGCTTTTCGGAAATCACATAGATTTTCATATTAAAACTGTGCCCACATGTGTGTTTTTGTAGCAGAAATAGCCAGCTTTTTTTTTAAGCATCCCTGCAATTAACATGCTTGTTTTTGTGCTGCGTTTTCCCTATACACTGTGATTGCTTTTTCCATTGGGAATACCCATCCGTTTGCATTCTAACCCACAATCTGTTTTTGTTTTGGAAATTGCAGGTAAAAAGCTTCACGAACGCATCAATACTTATCCTCCTAAGGCGATTTTTTCCTCCATGCATCTGGCAGGAGGACCTGTCAGTATAAGGGTATGTCCTCACGGTCCGGAGGAGCTGTGTGTTGGACACAGCTCCTCCGGACCTGAGGGAAGCTGCGGGTGGACGCAGGGAGACCACAGCCGCCCTGTACTCCCCATGTGCAGCGGGTGCGAGGCGGCTTTTCCCTGCAGTCTCTCTGTGACAGCGGCTTCCGACTACACAAACCATACTGCGGAGGAGCGGAATGCCGGCAACCCGCACCGCAGCTCCAAACACGCTGCGGGCAGGTTAAGCATAGTGAGGATGGGATTTCTTGAAATTCCATCCACTATGCTTGTATTGTACTACGCAACGTTTTGGACGCAGCGGCAAGATGTTGCGTCCAAAACGCTGCGTATACTCATCGTATGCACGCACCCTTAGAGCCAGAGCCTGTGCACCATCTGACAGGCTGATAGCATGAGACACATTGTGCAGTGGCGGGTGATGTCTTTATCTACCTGCCAGGACCTTGCACCGAGGAAGAATCCCTCAATTGAGCACATAAAAGAAATGACAAACACTAGCACAAACCTATTGTGTTTGCTGCAACTGTACAAACGCAGCTCTGCCTATAAACGCAGCACAAAAAATAAGCACAGTGGACACTTAGTATAGACTACATTAACATGCCGCATAATTTTTGCGTCTTTTTATTCACGCTTTTCCCACAAAAACGCGTCTGCCTTTCTCGGCGAAGTGAATGGTTTTTCACTTTTACCATTCAGACCTGCGCTTTTTTCGGCCATGCTTTTGCAGGAGAAAAAGCGCACGTAAAAAGAATCAACATGTTTGCACAAATATGCGTACGCTAAGAATTTTCTCCCATAATGCGTATTCCAGCTCCTTGTAATGGCGCCTATAAGCGTGAGCGCAGGGGGAATAGCAGGATGTGATGTCACATGGGGAGAGGAAGAATCCTGTGTTCCCCCATGTGACATGTCAGGGCTGTAGTTTCGCTTTCGCAGTGTGTGTAGATACACTGCAAAAGTGAAATAAACGTTAACAAAAGGTATTAAAATAAAAAAATAAAATACTTACCTCTCTGTCGGCTGTCCCGGGCGTGAGGGAAGACGTCTGATTGCTGCAAGGACCTTACATCAGCTGATTGCTACTGGCGAATCAGATGATTGTCATGTGACATCAACTGATCGGTTTTGACGGGCGATATAAACCGATCAGCTGATGTGTCACGTGACAGCAACAGCTGATCGGTTGCCACCAGTGAGCTGATTCAGGTCTTGCAGACCTTGCATCCCGGGACACTCGGCAGAGAGGTAAGCAGTTTTTTTGATAATTATTTTTAATACCCATCGCTTTCTCTTAGTTCGCTTTTACAGTGTATGTAGCGCAGCTGTAAAACACGGCAATTACACATGTATTGGGGTATGTTCACACGTGGCGTGTTAGAAAAAAAGTGTAAACAGATCCATTAACTAAGACATAAAGTCTATGGGCATGTTTCTTACCGTAGTTTTAAATTAAAGTTTCCTGCACCTTAAAAATTAATGGGTATATGTACTATCCATAAAGACATGTTCATGTGAGAATAAGCCTTTGTTTCTCAGCTAGCACATCCATGTTAGGCGGCCGTCACACGCATCAATTTAATGCACGATATCACTTAAGCGATCTGCTTTTTGATCGCTTAAGCGATATCGTTTGTGATGCTGAGTGCAATCAAACGATTTACAATGTAAAATCGCTTAGATCGTTAGCATCGCAGATTTGTGAGCCGGAGCTCATATCAAGCGATAATCGCTTGATCAATCTGCCTCATCGTGGTGTGTGACACCACGATGAACGATCTCCCAGGACAGAGACTATGCTGGGAGATGGTATCTATGGTAAACGTCGGGTTACTAAGTGCCGCGCGGCCCTAGTAACCCGATGTGTACCATAGTTACCAGCGATCTCGCTGGTCCACATCGCTGGTGAGTCTGCCTGTGTGACAGCTCACCAACGAAGTGAACGATATTGTTAGCGATCGCGCGTGCACGTGATCGCTAACATATCGCTATCGATATTGATGCGTGTGACGGCCGCCTATGGCTAACACTCTGTAGAATGTAAGCCCGCAAGGGCAGGGTCCTCTCTCCCCTCTGTATCAGTCTGTCACTGTGTTCATTATATTGTAACTTGTCTGTATGCAACCCTTTCTCATGTACAGCACCATGGAATGAATGGTGCTCTATAAATAAATAATAATAATAATAATAACAACAACACTCCTGTTACTTGTCCTATGTGCCCATGCAGGCACTTCTTTTTTTTTTTTCATATATCATTTTTATTAATAGTTTAATATTGAAAAATAAACAACAACACTCCGCATTACAAATTCTCAGCAAAGGGACACTGTGAATTAACTTATGCATCGTAGATAATACAGAGTATATCTCTTGTTATCCAACAACCTTTAGAACTCTAATTCAAACATAAGACCATAAATGAAATCAAAATAGTCATTCAAGCATTAAAACTTTGAAGTGGGCTTCAAGACTCTCCACGGTTGCAAAAATTGCTTCTCATGATTTTAAATATCAAAGTAAGTGGAGGTCACGCTTTCAATTCCTTACTCTTTTTAAGTTACCTACCATTACCCTTTTGTTAGTTGTCTAGTTTCCCAACCTCCCTAGTGAGTGATTGATATCTTCTAGCAGATACCATGAGGTTCCTCTAAATTGGTTAATAATATTATGAATCTCCTCATCTGTGTCACGTGTCTCTATAAAACCTTCTCCATTTCTTCATGAAGGTACCCGTCATCAGTTCCTTGTCCCTTAATGCTTCACTCCTATCAATGTCCATTGCTTTGGACAGTCCTTTCAGGACATCTTGTTCACTGGGCATATCTGTGCGTAGCCAAAAAGAGAATATTAATCTCTTGGCCAATAGGAGCAATACATGTATTAAGTGGTGCCCGGCTCTTTCTTTTGTGGTGTCTCGATATTTTGGAATATGTAATTTGTGGGGGTCATCTCAACCGTGTAGTTGCATAGTGTGGTAGACATGTTACTGATCATTACCCAGAAGTCTTGTGTCTTTACACAACTCCATATCCCATGGATCATGTCCGTCTTTTCTTGTTGACATTTAGGACATCTAGTTAGTCTATTTGGATGGAGAGTGGATTGCGGAAAATTAAAGCCATAGACAAGCCCATGTATGATTCGAAAATGTGAATCTCTCCATTGTTCATTTGTTATATGTCTCCTCACCTTTTCCCAACCCATCAGGACACTTTCTGCTACATCTTCCCTGGCCAAGTATTTTTCCCATTTAGTGAAGATGCGAGTTGATCCCCCTGGAACAAGGATTTCCCTCAATTCTCCATATATCATAGATATATTCAATTGAGAGATTTCTAAGTTGATTATTTTGTCACAAGGGTTGGTTATGACTTCGTTGGATATATCTATGAGTTGTTGCATTATTTGTTGCTTTATCTGTAGAAATTGGAGTACCTGTGGAACCCTCGAGCCTGAACCTTTCCACTATTTCCTGATATGTCATCCATCGTCTGTCCGTCGTCTTCATCAAGTCTCCCATTTTTACTATCCCTTGTCTCCTCCATTGTTCAAACAGTTTATTGCTCCACCCTGCCTCAAAACTAGGGTAGGCCCATGGTTGAAGGTATTTAGATGTTCTCCAAGACAACCCACATTTCTTCCTCACTGCTTTCCAGGACATGATGGTATCCCTAAAGATGACTGACTGTTTAATATGTACTGGTAGTTTCGATAGGGGTGTGTGGAGTAAGGAGCCTCTATCCCATGGGGTACAAAAAGCCTCTTCTAACTGGTTGTCGGAATACCTATCGGTGTGGTTAATCCATTCTACCGCATGTCTCATTATACATGCCAGGTTATACCCACGTATGTCAGGTAAATTCGTGCCCCCATATTTTTAGGTAGCATCATCACTCCCATGCGTAGTCTCTGTCTTTTCCCCCTCCATATGAAGGCCGATAAGGCCCTATTGAGTCTTTGGATATCAGAATGCCTCAGGAGTAAGGGTAGGGTTTGTAGGGGATAGAGGAGTCTCGCGAAAGTCACCATCCTCACCAAGTGGCATCGTCCCAGTAAAGATAAGGGCAAACCTGACCCATCTTTTCAGTTCGTGTTCATTTTTTCAAAAAGTGGTCTATAGTTTAGCGAGTACACTTGACTCGGGGATCTACCCAATAAAAGTCCCAGGTATTTAATAGAGGAACTTGCTGATGAAAAGCCCAGAGCCCTTAGGGTCTCACTCATGCCTCTCCCTTCCTTTATTTTCAGGATTTCGCATTTTTTCCTGTTTAATTTGAATCCTGAGAGTTTTCCGAACACTTCCAGTGCCGTGACCAAATTCGGCAGATCTCTATCTGGATTCTCCATAAATAGGGCGATATCATCTGCGAACAATGCAGATGTTAATTTCTATCTGTCCCACCTTAATACCCTCGAACGAGGAACAATTGTTAATAAATTTCGCCAACGGTTCTAGTGCCAAATTAAATAGTAGTGGGGATAGTGGGCATCCTTGCCTGGTACCCTTTTGTAATGGGAATCTAGGCAATATAAACCCTGGTGTATGTAACCTTGCCGTAGGATTCGCGTATAAATTCTGTAAGAAGAGACGAAATTTACCTCGTATTCCCATATGGTCTAAGACTAGACCCAGCCATGGCCACCTCACATTGTCGAATGCCTTTTCCGCATCTAAGGTGACCACGGCTGGGTCCCCCCCTCTCGCAGCTGTCCTGTGTTTCACCTCGTCTAACACCATGAGGGCTTTACGTACATTGGTCACAGCTGATCTTCCCTTGATAAAGCCTGTTTGTTGCTTTTGAATCAGATCAGGTAGAATCCGAGCCAGTCGATCCGCCATGATTTTTGACAGTATTTTTATATCCAGGTTTATTAGTGAGATGGGTCTATAATTCGCTGGATCTTCTCTATCTCTATCGCCCTTTGGTATTAATTTGATGTATGCAACATTGGATTCGTCTGGAATAGGGTTACCCTTAGTCATGTCATTAAACAACTTAGTCAGAGTCGGCGTTATGTCTTCCCTTAGTAGCTTATAAAATTCCCCCGAAAATCCATCGGGTCCTGGTGCTTTGCCATTGCCTAGGTGTCTTATTGCCAAGTCGACCTCAGCCTCCGTCACTGGCCCGTTTAATTCTTCCAGGTCAGCCGCAGTCACTGATGCGAGTGGCACCCTTGCTAACCACTCCCTCGCTCCTTGAGTCTGGTTGTCCGTTGTGCTGTATAAGTGCCTGTAAAAGTCACCAAGGATCAAGTTGATTTCTCTCGGGTTATTCGTGGTTCCCCCCTCTTTTCGTTTGAGGGCCATGATTGGGTCTGAGTGATATCTACCCTTGGCCAATTTGGCTAGTAATCGGCCCGCTTTGTCCCCAAACTTGTTGAGGTCTACTTCAAGCTGTCCACGAACCATGTTTTCTCTCTGCTCTGCCCAATGATCATAATCTCTTTTAGCTTCTATCCATGTTTTTTTGTCCGATGGGTCTTGTGTATTGCGGAATTGTGCGTATGACTCTGCAACTTTCTCACTAGCCGTAGTAAATTGTTCTCTAGTTCTTCTCTTTTGCGTTTGTGTGTATGCTATAATTTGTCCTCTTATCACAGCCTTTCCTGTTTCCCAGAATAGTTTGTGATTTTCCTTATGCATGGCATTATCCATGTCAAACCTGGACCACCATTCTCTAAGTTTAGTTTTGAAGTCTCCATTAGTCGACAGGTATGAAGGGAATCTCCATAATATATCTGAGCCTTTAGGCTGGGTGTCCAATATGTCTATGCGTATTGGACTATGATCCGAGATCACCATGTTCTCTATTTCCACCTCTTCTATCAGTCGCATTAATTGGGTACCAACCAAAAAGAGGTCTATTCGCGACCATGAAGAATGTGGATGAGAGAAGTGCGAGAAATCGGTATCTTGTGGATGGAGAACTCGCCATACATCAGTCAACCTGAGAGCTTTCGTCATGACCGCCAATTCCCCTTGGACCTTGTTCTTCGTCAGGACCCCTGTGTGCCCCTTTTCGTCTGACCTCTGTCTGTCCATATCCTCCCTCATTACCTCATTAAAATCGCCCCCTATAATGATGTTGGGTTCTTTGTCCCCCAATATCTTCTCATGAAGTGTTGCAAAATATGGTGATCGTGAACTGTTTGGCGCATAGACATTGTATATACTGAATTGCTGGTCGTGTATCCTCAGGACTACATGGAGAAGTCTACCCTCTTGGTCCTGGGAGATGGATATTAAGGTACAAGCTAGATTTTTATTGGTAAGAATTAAGACTCCTGCCTTTCTATTTTGGGCTCCTGCTATCCAGGCTGATCCCACCCATAGCTTTTGAATATAATGTAACTCATGTGTAAGTAAGTGAGTTTCCTGTAGTAGGGCAATGTCAGTATGAAGTCTTTTCAAGTGTCTCAGTACCATACCCCTTTTGTTCGGCGATCTTAGTCCTTTGACATTCCATGTCACCAAACGCAACATTTCCAATATATATTTTGTTGTGCAGGATCTGTGGGTATCCCTGTCTCTGTGGTTGGTTTCTTAGTTGCTTCTCGAGGAGAAGAAGGTCTAGGTATAGGTATATGACATATTGAATCATTAAAGCGTCTATTTTCAGGTACCGTATATACTCGTGTATAAGCCGAGTTTTTCAGCCCAAAATTTGGGCTGAAAAGTCCCCCCCTCGGCTTATACACGAGTCATATACGGGGGGGCTGTGTCCCGGGGGCTGTGGAGGCTGGAGGAGGCGGGGGGGGGCTGCTGTATGAGCGGCCCCGTCACGTGGGGCCGCTCATTATATTTGCACTGCTTCCCCCTGTCAATCAGCGGGGGAAGCCGTGCATATGGCCCCCCCAAAAGCTGGCACTGTCCCCCCTTGTAAGGGCCCCCCCCGCTGCTTATACATTACCATCCCGGTGTTCTGATCGGCGCCGCTCCTCGGTGCTGCGTCTTCATCCTCCCGTCCGCGCTCGCTGCATCCATCCGGGTTCTCCGGCTGTCGCAGCGATATGACGTCATCGCGCGACCGCCGGAGATCCTGGATGCAGCGAGCGAGGACGGGAGGATGAAGACGCAGCACCGAGGAGCGGCGCCGATCAGAACACCGGGATGGTAATGTATAAGCAGCGGGGGGGGGGGGGGGGGCCTTACAAGGGGGGACAGTGCCAGCTTTTGGGGGCTGTTGGTACCCCCAGGGGGCTGCTGGGTACCCCCTGGGGGCTGCTGGGTACCACCTGGGGGCTGTTGGTACCCCCAGGGGGCTGTTGGTACCCCCAGGGGGCTGTTGGTACCCCCAGGGGGCTGTTGGGTACCCCCTGGGGGCTGTTGGTCCCCCCTGGGGGCTGTTGGTACCCCCAGGGGGCTGCTGGTACCCCCAGGGGGCTGCTGGGTACCCCCTGGGGGCTGTTGGTACCCCCAGGGGGCTGCTGGGTACCCCCTGGGGGCTGCTATATGTACCCCTGGGGGCCTGCTGTATACCACTGGGGCTGCTGTATACTACCACTGGGGCTGCTGGGGCTCCTGTATACTACCACTGGGGCTGCTGTATACTACTGCTGGGGCTCCTGTATACTACCACTGGGGCTGCTGGGGCTGCTGTATACTACCACTGGGGCTGCTGGGGCTCCTGTATACTACCACTGGGCTGCTGGGGAATCTGTATACTACCACTGGGGCTGCTGGGGCTCCTGTATACTACCACTGGGGCTGCTGGGGAATCTGTATACTACCACTGGGGCTGCTGGGGAATCTGTATACTACCACTGGGGCTGCTGTATACTACCACTGGGGGGCCTGTATACCACACTGCTGGGGGCTGTATACCTGTGCTGGGGTCCACCCTCGGCTTATACACGAGTCAATAGGTTTTTCCAGATTTTTGGGGCAAAAGTAGGGGGTCGGCTTATACACGGGTCGGCTTATACACGAGTATATACGGTAAATGGAATATTTTGGTAGAAGCCCACTTCATGATAACTACATATCTGCTATGTTGAACCAAAATTAAACTAATAAATTTCCAACTCAAGAGGGAACGAACCCCAATTCTTGTACCCCCTGACAAAACTTTACCCCGCATCATGACTCCCTTTTTTCTGCGCTAATGATCTGCGGACCGCACCATTCTTAAACCTTGTGATTATAATTATCCAGCCCCAGGGCCTCCCCTTGTGCAGTTAGGCTCCCGTGTAAAGTAAGAAAAAGTATGGAAAATGGAAGGGAAAGGGGCCTGCAAAGAGGGGGTGTTGCGCGAGGCAAACTCAGGGGCACAGGTAGAAAAAGAAAGAAGAGGGGGAGAGGAGAGAGGGGCAAGCGTGGGACAGGGGTGCAGGAGCAGAGCATCAGCAGTATATTATTCGAACAGTGTATGAGACTTTAAATTCAAAATTACTTCCCCACTTGCATGGTAAGATGATCATCACATAGTTGCTAGCGTTATATTTTCTCTACCAGGCCACAAGACCTCTGTCACCAGATCTCCCTAGCACCTCCCAAGTGTGATACCTCAACTTCAATTAGTCCTTAGGTTCTTCATGAGTCCCGTCACTAGTCAACCTCCGTTTGCAGGCCTTCAGGTTGGCCGGTATGTCCCGCTCTGAGGCCTATGGAGATTTGGACGACTCCCCAAACCACCTGCAACAACAGGGGGAAGGGAAGAAGAGAGAGGAAAGAGAGGGAGGAAGACGAAAAGAGAAGAAAGAATAGAAAATTAAAAAAAAAAAAAGAAAAAAGGGGGGGGGGGAAGGGGAGGATAGGGTGGGGGCGAGAAAAGGCAAACAAGTAGGGGATTGAAAGGGCTGGATTCCTTTCTCAATTCTTCGATCTCCGCTTCAATCAGATTACGGTTATTCTGCTAGTCTCGGTCAATGGACAGTCTCCTCTCATCTCATCTCCCACCCAAGTAGGGAGGTTTATCTCTGGGACCTTTTGGCGGTGTTGCATGATAGTCCTTCGGATCCGTTCTCTCCTTGGCGTTGTTGCCGCGGTCGTTCTTTTTATATTGGACCCTCGACCACTGGTTACCGTCGTCCCTCTTACCCCGATCTCCTCTTGTGTCCGATGGGGCAATTGCTTTGGCCGCATAGGAATGCTTGTGTGGTGAAGTCTCAGGTCTCGATTCTCCCGCCGGTCGCAGTCCTTTCTCCAACTCTTTAGATCCCTGTTGAATGTATTGCAACGCCACTTTGCCGTTTGAGAACGATTTTGTTTCACCATTCCAATCTCTGAACTTTAAGATGGCGGGATATGCTAATTGAAATCTGACATTTTTCTTGTACAGCAAGGAGCATGCCGGACTAAACGACTTTCTCTTATGGGCTAGTTCGGCCGAGTAGTCCTCATAGAGTCTGACTTTGTGGCCCTTTATAAGCAGAGGGAGCCGCTTCGTTTTGTATTCTTTAAGCAACCTGTCTTTGTCCTTAAAATTAAGGAAGCGTGCGATGACTTGTCTTGGTCCCTCTTTAGGGTCTTTCGGGGGGCCTACCCTGTGGGATCTTTCTACTTTGCATTGGGTGTGATGTCCAAGGGCTCTAGGTAGGTCTTCTTCCCAAATGGTGTCCAGTAAGCTCGCTTCTACGGACTCCGGCAGGCCCACCATTCTTAAATTGTTCCTTCTGGAACGATTCTCCAAATCATCTAGCTTCTCTTCCGAGTAGGCTGAGTGTTTTTGTAGATTGGCTATGTGTGTCTCGAGATTTAAGATCCTTTCCTCTGCCTCTGAAAGCCTGCGTTCCGTCTCCTGCAATCTTTCCCCATGTTGTTTTGTGGTCTGATGGATGTCTGCCACTGCTTCTGATATAGCCTCCCTAAGGAGAGACTTTAGATCGGCCGAGAGTAGTGGGGCTACTTCTCTTGCTAACGCTCGGACGTCTATGGTCCCTGAGTTCACAGTATGTAGCAGACCTGCGCCCTCCATTACAGGGCTCTCCCCCTCTGAGTCACTGCGCGATCTTGTCCCCTCCACATTCACCTTCATTGTGCTGCACCCAGGGGACATTCTCCTTTCAGCCTGCATCGAGGGTTGGTTCCGATCCCCCTCCCTCACTGGTTCCTCCGCTCTCTCCCTCCCGACTCCGCTGCGGCAGCGACTCGTGGGGAGTTTTAGTGGAGTGCGGCCTCTTGTCTCCGCCGCCATTTTCGCCAGGCTCCCGCCCGTCCGCCTCGCGCTCTGGGTCTCGGCGGTCTCCTTCCCCGAGCTTCTCAGGACGTACCTGTCCAGCGTCCTTGTCCCTCGGGGGGTCGCCGCCAGTATGGAGTGGGGTCGGATGGCTAATGGGCCGGTGGATTCGTGACGGATGGTCGGCGCGGTCCCTGGAGCTGCGTCTTCAAGCAGCCATCAGCGCAGCGCCGGAACCGGAAGTCCGCAGGCACTTTTTAACAATAATGCACAGCAAATATGCATTGACTTTGCTGGTTAGCCAATATACTATGTGACTTTGTGTGTGCTGTGCACGCGTCTGCACGTTGTAGTAGTGCTTTTCGGATCTTGAATTAATAATGGACATGCTGCAGATTTTTATGGATCAATTTCTTAGCCCTCCAGTTAGTCCCGTGTTATATAATGAAGTCAATCAATAATGTGCAATACTTTTTTCTGCAAAAGTAATGCAGAATTTTCCACACCAAATACTAACCACATGCACAGAGTGGTACATCCAAAAGAAGACAGCATGAAGCAGCACTCACTATGCCATAAAATGTAAGTTCTTTATTATAGGTCCATCAAAATCACATGCAGGCATGGAAAAGTGCACGAAACGGCTGCCTTCCTCTGAATACAGCCCTGTGAAACACCTGCACTTACATGAGTCCTAATACCCTATAGGTATTAGGGTGCGTGCTCACGCTCCGGAGGAGCTGCATGTTGGACGCAGCTCCTCCGGACCTGAGGGAAGCCGCGGGTGGCCGCAGCCGCCCCGTACTCACCATGTGCGGGGCGGCTTCTCCCTGCAGTCTCTGTGGCTGCCGCTTCAGACTCTGCAGCATGAAATGAACATGCTGCGGAGGAGCGGACTGCCGGCAACTCGCACCGCAGCTTCAAAGACGCTGCAGCGGGTTACACATATTAAGGATGGGATTTCTTGAAATCCCATCCACTATGCTAGTACTGTACGACGCAGCGTTTTGGACGCAGTGCAAAGACGCTGCGTCCAAAACGCGTCTCTGGATCGTGAGGATGCACCCTTAGAGCTGTATTTGTATGAAATTGTCATCATCCTCCAAATATCTGCCTGTGATTTTCCATGGCTGCATGGGATTTCAATGGACCTGCAATAAAGGACTTACATTTTAATGGCAAATGCTGCTTTATGATTTCTTATTTGGACTTGTGATCTAAGGCTGGCTTCACATCACGGCAGCATCCGGTCCGGGGCTGTCATGAGTGAACCTTACAGCCCCGAATCCGATTTGCAAACAGAACCAAAGAGCAAATATGCCCTCTGGTCCGCTTTGCAGCCAGATTTGGCATTTCACAGCAGCAGGAGCTGAGCCTGCTGAAATATCAGAATCTCATCTAGCAGGGGAACTGGCCGCGGCTCTGAAATATCAGTGGGGAGCTCTCCAGCTGCTGAAGTTCAGCTGAGCTCACCGTTAAACTCCAGCAGCAGATTTTTTGTTGGTCCTGTTTGTAGCCGGATTCAGCTGAGCGCAGCTGTCCCCTGCTGAAATGGTGCTGAACCACCTCAGCTCCAGAGAGCTGCCCCCTGTGAAGTTCAGCGTAACTCACCCTGAACTTCACCAGCCAGCATCCGGTTCCTCCCGGATTCGGGCAATCCAGCGCCATAGACTCATGTTATGGAGCGCCGGATTGCCCTGGATCCGGGAGGATCCAATTTGGGCAGATTTTTCGCCCCGGACACAAATCTGAGTTGTCCCGGACTCTCCAAGACAGATGGAAACCGGATGGCAGATAGCCCCGGACCCGATTTTGCCATAATGCAGCCTTATGGAGCCGGATGGCAGCTGTCAGGCTCACTCCGGACCTGATGGTGCCGTGATGTGAAGCCGGCTTGAGAGAGCACCAAATACTTGCCTTATCACCTCACCATCATTATACCATGAATAAAGGGGGCAAAACTGGAGCTTAAAAAAAAAAAAAAAATATCAGTTTTTTGACTGCTGTGTTTTTTCCCCCCATTTTGAAGGGATGCTATGGGAAAAATGCAGGACAAAAACTCTACAGTCGTTTCATTTACTTTAGGAGCTCAGTTTTGGAAAATGACATGTAAGATGACTTTAGAAGAGCAGTCTGAATGCCAAAAATGAAAACCCATAGACTTTGTGCATTTCTTTAAAGGGGTTGTCCGGGCTTATTTATTTCATATTTATATCTAGGCTGCAAAATGTTGACAATCTGCAATATACATGTTGTCAACATTTTGCAGGGTTTCCTAGATATAACACATTTACTGATGGCAGAGAGTGTCCAGGGGGTGTGATTGTGCATACTGGTCGTTTACACCTACTCTAGCACAATCACACCCCCTCCCCTATACCTAGTATGGCCAGCCACCCCCAGGCCATACATGCCCGCCCCTTGCCCACTAAACACTATGTAATGAAACCACCCCCAGGGCTCCTACAGGCCGCCCCAGCCCCTAAATCACCACCCACCCTCTGCAAAACAGCGGTCCCCAGTGCACTGATACAAGGTGCCGAAACCGCTGCTGTGAAAGCGATTCCGGCACACTGTGTCAGTGCAGCAGGGGACCCGCTGCATATCTGTGCCGCTCACACCCGACATTGTCCTGTGCAGCCTTGGTCCCGGTCATCTGCAGGCGGGCTCTCCACACTGCAGCCGGGCTCCACACTGCAGCCGTATCTGTGCTGTGTGTGTGGAGCGGTGCCCGGCGCCTGATCTCCCCAGACCTCCAGTACAATAGAGCAGAGGCTGTGGAGCGGTCCTCTCTAAACCGCTCCACCAGCTCTATTGTACTGGAGGTCTGGGGAGATCAGGCGCCGGGCACCGCTCCACACACACAGCACAGATACGGCTGCAGTGTGGAGAGCCCGCCTGCAGATGACCGGGACCAGGGCGGACCGGGACCAGGGCGGACCGGGACCAAGGCGGACCGGGACCAAGGCGGACCGGGACCAAGGCGGACCGGGACCAAGGCGGACCGGGACCAAGGCGGACCGGGACCAAGGCGGACCGGGACCAAGGCGGACCGGGACCGGCTGCACAGGACAATGTCGGGTGAGCGGCACAGATATGCAGCGGGTCCCCTGCTGCACTGACACAGTGTGCCGGAATCGCTTTCACAGCAGCGGTTTCGGCACCTTGTATCAGTGCACTGGGGACCGCTGTTTTGCAGAGGGTGGGTGGTGATTTAGGGGCTGGGGCGGCCTGTAGGAGCCCTGGGGGTGGTTTCATTACATAGTGTTTAGTGGGCAAGGGGCGGGCATGTATGGCCTGGGGGTGGCTGGCCATACTAGGTATAGGGGAGGGGGTGTGATTGTGCTAGAGTAGGTGTAAACGACCAGTATGCACAATCACACCCCCTGGACACTCTCTGCCATCAGTAAATGTGTTATATCTAGGAAACCCTGCAAAATGTTGACAACATGTATATTGCAGATTGTCAACATTTTGCAGCCTAGATATAAATATGAAATAAAAAATAAGCCCGGACAACCCCTTTAAATCTATTTTCTGCAGTGCATTACAAAAAAAAGTATCACTCAAATGACACCCCAGCAGTCTGAGAATTTTTCTGCACCTACTCTAAAGGTACCGTCACACAGGGACATATCGCCGGCGATATTGCCGGGGATCGCGGGAGCGCGCATCCCTGACAACATCGCTGGTGAGATGTCACACTGAGCAACTTACCGGCGATGTCGCCGGCTAGTTGCCGCGGCTATCGCTTGCTGGGTTGCCCAGCAACCCAGCGAGCGATAACCCGCAATGTTGTACATAGGCGGAATCGCCCGTAACATTGCAGGTTGCCGCGTTACACAGGGCGATCAGGCAGAATCGCCTGAGCAACACCGCCAGGTTTCCCAACATGGTTGAGAAACCTGGCGATGTGACTCAGGCGATTCATCGCCTGATTATCGCCCTGTCACACGCGGCAATTCGCCGGCGATGTCGCCGCAACCTGGCCACGCCCCTCGGTTGCCGGCAACATCGCCGGCGATATCTCCCCGTGTGACGGTACCTTAAGGGTACCTTTGCATGCAATGCTGCGACATGTAATTTTACTTGCAATTTACTGGTTGCAGTGAAATCATGGACACAGCAACAAAATAGAACAATGTGTCCATGATTTCACTGCAAACAGCAAATTGCCAGTGAAATTGCCGCGTGTGACGGTACCTTAAGGTACCGTCACAATTATTTATGTCACATACACAGCATAGGCACATAGCCTTATGGGATAACCCCTCACCACAAAACATAGTTTTTCTAATATAGCTTCCCAATGAAAAGAACCAAGGTTGTTTTAACATTGCGATTTTCTGGCATCCGTTGCTGTCCGTTGTAATACAGACAGTCATGGATCAGATTTGGCCCCCCTTGTGTCCCTATGGGCAACGGATCTAATTGGATTTGGCCTTATTGCCATCCAATTTGTGTCAGATACGATTCAGTCCGATTTTTTGCTGCACCCAAAATCAGAGACTGCTCCGATTTTGGACACAGTGGACCAAATCGGACACCATCGGAGCTGACACGATCTGTGGCCATTAACATGTGGCCTATGGAGCACGGGTCTGAGAAAACAGCTGATCATTTCTTGGATCAGATTTTAGTGCATTGAGCATGCTCAGTACACTAAAACTGCTCTGTACCATCTAATTTCACTTCTACAGCATATATACATATATTGCGGAAGTGAAATTAAGTAAAAGAAGTGTCAAAAATATATATTATCACCTCTCTGGTGTGTTCCCAGATACACACCATTTAGCTCTTAGTGCAGGACCTGGCGTTGCGTGGCAACCCGATCAGTTGATCGGTCACATGACCAAATCAGCTGAGCGGTTTAAATAACCCGTCTGCCAAAACCGATTGGCGGGAGATTTAAACCGCTCAGCTGATGCGACCAGCTGATCTGGTAGCCCCGCCCTTAAGCTCCACCCTTGCTTCACTCACGCAATGTATATACATATATTATATACATTGCAGGAGTGAAAGTGCCCGGCTTGCCTGTGCTTTGCAGGCTCAGGCTTTCTGTGTCCGAATCGGTGAACATCACGGACCCAAACACAGAAATTGCATTCGAAGGTCACCTCCAATGTGGTCCTTTCCTGTCCATGGGGTCCTGCAAAGAGTAGGATCTCCACAAACAGGAACAAAAAGAATTGCAATGTGAAAGCACCCTAAGGGGCAAATTTTGTGATATATATGAACCAAAACATAACATTGCACAGAGTGCAAGGGTAAATGGCAGTGTTGAACTAGTTCTCTTCCACAAATACTACTAAAACTTACCTTTAGTATAATTCAAGAATTAGTGATTCATTTCACACCCACACAATTTGACATAGGTGGCATGTCAAACATTGCACTACCCAAATCAAAGTAAATTGTAACAATGAGTCAGCTAGATAACCTTAGAAGGAGTCATTCAATAACATTGTAAAAGTATTTTAGGGGGGGGGGAAGAAAAAAAAAAAAACCTTACTGATTGGGCCATTACGTAGCATCAGTTCTAGGAGTAATACTTCAACAGAGCAGCAGGAGTTATAGGGGTGCATTAAAAGGGATCTGGTCACCTCCAGAACACCTCCTAAGCTACCAAAACATTTCCCTGCAGGTTCCTATCACGAATCTCACACTCCTTTTGTCTCCTAAAAGCATCCTGTGAAAGTGCATAAAAACATTTTAAATACTTACTCAGTGATTATAATTAGCAGGGCACTTAAAGCACAATTTAGATATATTAATATAAGTAGCACTATTTTGTGACTATATGAAAAAAAGAAAATTGCAGCTAAGCTATAAGGAGAAAAAGAAGACACTTAGCTTTATCAATTTTGCTTCCAACCAGGCAGACATTGCTATTAAGTAACACCTTTCCTTGCCCCTATAGGCCTACATTCTCTATTGCTCGCAGGTATCAGACAGCCTATAAAAATGAATCCATATTGTGCCAGAAAATAGGTAGGTAGGAATCTAGGGATCCAGTCAGTGGTGTAACTTCAGGCCCAGGGGCCCAATGCGAAAGCTCCAACAGGGCCCCCAATTATTGCAAATCATTAATAGTATTAGTCTTTTTCTATAGGCCAAAAGGGACTTTTGGGGCCCCTGTAGGCTGCAGGGCCCGGGTGCGATCGCAACCCCTGCACCTATTGTAGTTACGCCCCTGGATCCAGTTGAAAAGACACATCTCAATGTGGTGACTGGGTGGTTTATGAATGCGCATTGATAAAGCCAAGTGTCTTCTTTTCCTCCTTTTAGCTTAGCTGCAATTTTCTTTTTTCATATTTTGTCACTAAATAGCGCTACTTATATTAATGTATATAATTAGCAGGGGCTATATTCTTTAGCCCTTAGAGCATGTTTTGCAGCCTGAATGATCCACCCCTCTCTCTCTCTGTGTGCTGCTTTGCTTGTACAGGCATTGCCCTCCCCCACAGAATGCAAATGATTAGTCCTGCCTTCAGCTCTACAGCACAAACAGAGAGAGGGTGGATCATTCAGGCTGCAAAACACACCCTAGGGGCCAAAGAATATAGCCCCTATTAATTATAATCACTAATGAGTAAGTATTAAAACGTTTTTCTGCACTTTCACAGGATGCTTTTAGGAGACAAAAGGAGTGTGAGATTAGTGATAGGATGCTGCAGGGACATGTTTTGCTAACTTAGGAGGCGTTCTGGAGGTGACAGGATACCTTTAAGAAGACTTGAGAGGTAGTAACTTCACTGATCACACATTTGGGATTCATCTTTTTGGTGAAAGATGACACTTGAACTGTTTTTTGTTTTCTTTTCTTAATTTGTAAAATTTACTAGTTAAGCGTAAATTTAAAAAATTGTTCAACTGTATTAAACATTGTGACCATTTGTTAATACCCACCTGTATCCCCATTTACGTAGACAAAAGACATTTGAATTTTTTTTTTATTTTTTAAATAAGGGAACAAAAAAAAAAAAAAAAAAAAAAAAGTACATCAATGGAAATTTGTTCCCTCATTTTAAACAAAACAGCAAATAGCCATTTGTCATCCTATGTACACTATACACCTGTATTTACAAGTTTGCATAATTACATAAATATTTAATATAAAAAGGACATTTTCAGGCAGGACCTCTAGCCCTGCAGTTTTTATAGTGTAACATTGCAAATACTCTTTATATAAAATATTTCATGGGTTGGGGGTAGGGGAAGGGAGAGGAAAAAAAAAAAAAAAACTTAATGCAATCCATGTATTTAACAGAACACTATTGTATATATGCGAGTGCTTATCCTGTCAAAGGAAAAACCATCAAGATATGGCAGTTTCATACAAACGTTGTCTTGTAGTAGGCAGTTACAATCAAGTTAAACAATGAAATGTCAAAAAAAATAAAACCACATACATTCATTGCACTGTAAGTTACCAATTTGAATTTCTTCTGAAAGACCTTCCCGCAGCTCACAGAACATTACAGTGATTACCAACTGATCCCATGCAGTATCTAAACTTTAAAAGGGAAAAAGTGCATACTGTAGTGACTGGACCTGGGACAAAGGCACTGGATGAAAATTGCAGAAGATTTCAGATACATAGTGCTATATTGCATTACACAATGCAACAGCTACATTTAATTTCTCCATGTTTAACATTCAATGCCCTGTGAAATGCTGTTTGCTGCTATTTAAGCAAGCAAAGGGTTAATCAACAATTCCAGATTTATCTATAGATAAGTCTAAATAACCCCCATACATGAGGGGTTTCCAGTTAACGTGCAAGTTCAAGTTACTAGGTCCAGCCTTTGTCAGAAAAAAAAAAAAAAAAAATCAAGTTTTCCCCATGCAAAGGTCCGCTAGAGATGCAGGAGGGCACCTATCCGCCTGTGCAGTACCAGCTGTGTAGTATGACCTGAATCAGTTCATGTGCCACACTGAAATGTTTTATTACTAGAGTTATATATGCCTCTTCATGTGCAGGGCCAGGTGGTCTGAGCGGGAAAAGGCTCGGTCACACATGTGACACTGAAAGGGACGATGACCGGTGTGTTTGCGGAAGTGGCGTGTAAGCTCATCGGATCTGGCAAACTTCCATCCACATCCTTCCCAGTTGCAATGATAAGGTTTTTCACCTGGAGGTAAAGAGAGCCAAAGTTTAGTTACCATTCCCAACCATCAATCATGCAGTCAATGAGACAAATAGACATCATGAACATATGGCCCGATTAGTATTCCCATATAATCTATACCAAGCTAACCTGCAAACAATGAAGAACAGCAACCCAAATATGCATTTTTTAGGTTTAAAACAAATCAATGTTCTAATCAGCCAAGTGGATCTAGTGATAGGACATGGTATATTAGTGGCAAAAGATTTTCTACTTACCAGTATGGGTTCTTAGATGAGCCTTGAGATGAGAGCTCTTGGTGTACGTCTTCCCACAACCAGCATATGAGCAGGTATGTGTAGCGGTTCTTTTTCTGGGCCATGATCTGCGTCCCCTCTTTGGTTTGGAATCCAGAATTTCCAAAGGAGAACATGGAGGAGACATCACCCCTCTGGCAGTAGACAAATGCATAGGTAAATTGTCCTCAAACATGCTAAATTGCGAAGCTCCTTGATACTGGTTGGAAGGCGGATGATGGAAAGCTGCTGTATCATAACCATGGCTGTATGGCATTGCTGGATGGCACATCAATTGTGTTTGACAGCCAGTCATTATCATGTCATCTGGGTTGTGGGGTGGTGTGCCTCCCAATTGTGGAGAGTTTGCCAGTCTTGGTTGTTCATATGCCATCATGCACGCAGCACTACCTTCTTGCTTAATTTTGGGACAGGACTGAGGTACTGAGCCCATAGTAGGTCCATAAGAGTCCATTGTTGGTTCAGTTTTAACAGTGTCTGGAAAATCAAAGTTTTGACTCACAAAAACCCTCCGTGGAGCACTGTTATGACAGTAGGTGTCCAAGTCAGGTCTCATGAACTCAGATATACTGCTAGATGCACTGTAAGGAGGGGTCATGTGATCTGTGCTGTAGCCTCCTGAAGAAGGAGTTGTTTGGTAGTAAGAGCAGGATTCAGCAGGAACCAGGGAATAATCTCCACAAGTCTTAACATCCTTGTCAGAGTCCATGGACAGCACAAAATCTAGAAGGTTATTTAAATCTTCATCGTCTTTCTTTGAGCCTGTGGGATCTGTGTCCGGCAGCATTTCATACACATTGAGGCTGGCATGCAAATACTTGGATTCATAAACACTTTTCCATTTCTGTGAAAAAGAAAAAAAATCTTGGGTTAGACTATACAGTACAGTAAGAATGCAGTGATTACACATAGATCAGGTCTAGCAGAACATTAACTTGATGCACCTGCAGCTCTACTCCAGCAACCTCAAAGTGTCAGCATTAAAACTGATTGGAATGCAGCTTGGATCTCCCCAGGTCTGATGAATGGTTCAGATCTCCACAGAGGTGATCGCTGATCAGCTCCACAGAGGTGATCGCTGATCAGCTCCACAGAGGTGATCGCTGATCAGCTCCACAGAGGTGATCGCTGATCAGCTCCACAGAGGTGATCGCTGATCAGCTCCACAGAGGTGATCGCTGATCAGCTCCACAGAGGTGATCGCTGAGGCAGATCTATCTGATCACTGATCAGCTCCACAGAGGTGATCGCTGAGGCAGATCTATCTGATCACTGATCAGCTCCACAGAGGTGATCGCTGAGGCAGATCTATCTGATCACTGATCAGCTCCACAGAGGTGATCGCTGAGGCAGATCTATCTGATCACTGATCAGCTCCACAGAGGTGATCGCTGAGGCAGATCTATCTGATCACTGATCAGCTCCACAGAGGTGATCGCTGAGGCAGATCTATCTGATCACTGATCAGCTCCACAGAGGTGATCGCTGAGGCAGATCTATCTGATCACTGATCAGCTCCACAGAGGTGATCGCTGAGGCAGATCTATCTGATCACTGATCAGCTCCACAGAGGTGATCGCTGAGGCAGATCTATCTGATCACTGATCAGCTCCACAGAGGTGATCGCTGAGGCAGATCTATCTGATCACTGATCAGCTCCACAGAGGTGATCGCTGAGGCAGATCTATCTGATCACTGATCAGCTCCACAGAGGTGATCGCTGAGGCAGATCTATCTGATCACTGATCAGCTCCACAGAGGTGATCGCTGAGGCAGATCTATCTGATCACTGATCAGCTCCACAGAGGTGATCGCTGAGGCAGATCTATCTGATCACTGATCAGCTCCACAGAGGTGATCGCTGAGGCAGATCTATCTGATCACTGATCAGCTCCACAGAGGTGATCGCTGAGGCAGATCTATCTGATCACTGATCAGCTCCACAGAGGTGATCGCTGAGGCAGATCTATCTGATCACTGATCAGCTCCACAGAGGTGATCGCTGAGGCAGATCTATCTGATCACTGATCAGCTCCACAGAGGTGATCGCTGAGGCAGATCTATCTGATCACTGATCAGCACCACAGAGGTGATCGCTGAGGCAGATCTATCTGATCACTGATCAGCTCCACAGATGTGATCGCTGAGGCAGATCTATCTGATCACTGATCAGCTCCACAGATGTGATCGCTGAGGCAGATCTATCTGATCACTGATCAGCTCCACAGAGGTGATCGCTGAGGCAGATCTATCTGATCACTGATCAGCACCACAGAGGTGATCGCTGAGGCAGATCTATCTGATCACTGATCAGCTCCACAGATGTGATCGCTGAGGCAGAGCCCCGCACCTGTCTTCACCTGCCCACTCCTCCATACTTACTTCCTGGAGCCACTTCTCTCTGGGGCTTGCAAATGTGGAGAAAGAAGGAAGGATGGTCTCCACTAGAGCCATCTCTGTGTCCCTTAAATCCGGGTCAGATTGCCAGCGCCGGCAACAATTAAAAATAAAAATCTCAATAAAAAGAAGTTGTACTAAGTTCCAGTATTAAACCTCTGAGAAGAGAGGTTCGTCCGTGCAGTAGGATAACTAAACTTTCCTGCAGTGAGAGGGGGGCCTATATTATAAATAAAGGCACAGGGGGCATGCATCAAACCAATTGCAAGGAGAGGAGGAAATACGTTGAGGATAAGGAGGCTGAGCGCTCAGTGGAGCCTAAATTTAGCAGCACTATATAAACCGTTCAGTCCACAGCAGCCTGCGACTAGAGGAGCAGCTCAGGGAGCCCTTTAAAGGGTTAGCCAGGCCCTCTGAAGCCACGCCCCGTGAAGCCACGCCCCCCGTGAAGCCCGTCACTCCGTCACTCCCGCAACCGAAGTAAACACAGCCTAAACACGTTGTGTGAACGCAGCTCTGACGTATGAGGGAGCCCCGGGCTCCAGAGCCCGCCTTTTTTTCTTTTACTGCTGCTTGTGTGTGAATTCGAAAGGACTTGTCATGTCAGACAATTCTGACAGAAAATGCAGTAGAGGAAAGAGATGATACTGTGTAACCAGCTGCTTTCCTATTTAGATGCGGGATAATGCAGTGCAGGCTACGGTCACACAATGCTTTGCACAGTCGGAGGGCTCTATCTGCCAGGGGCCAAAACCTGTATTCTCGCTCAATTTGAGTATATTTTTTTTATATGGACTAGAATAGTAAAAAGACTGAGGTAAAAACTCACTAAACAACGTGTGTTCCTGGCCTAAATCGTGCAGGATTTTAAGCCAAATCTTGAGACAGTAAAAATGCAAAAGTGGTGATGTGTTTCTATTAGGCAGCGTTCAGACGCCGCGTAATTCATGTGTCATTTTGCAGTGGCGCATTTTTGAGCACGTTTACCGCAAAACAGCACAACTGCATTAAGACGCTGTGCTTTTCCCAACACGCTTTTCCTGAGGCCATTTTATTATGTGGCCTATGGGAAAAGCATGCCAAAAAAGGTGCAAAGTTCATTCTTTTTGCAGACACGCTTTCACTGCGAGGACGCAACATGTGAACGCCTTTCAGCAAAAGCTTAGCTTTTGCTGAATTTATAGGGGACCTTGCCTGAAGGCAGCAAGTAGAGCTCCCTCTTCAGGTCTGGGGTGGAAAGTGTTGCATGTGTAGGGTACCTGATGTGGAAATCCCTCTGTACACCAGGTTGTTCTGTGGCTACCTATACCACAGGGTGCTACAAACACATGGCCCCAAAAAACAGCACATCTCACTCCACGTGTGGCCATCGTTCCCCCACCAGCTTTCCTCCCCCTGCCCTCCTGCTGCTCCGTCCTCTCCCCCTGCCTGTGCTGCTCCTCCCTATCCCAGCCGCTTCCTCCTCCTTCCTTTGTCCTCCTCCCTCTGCCACTCCATCCACCATCCTCCCCCTTCTGTGCTCCGCCCCCACCCGCCGCTTGTCCAGTCCTCTCCCCCATCGCTCTGTGCTCCATCCCCCGCTGCACTCCGTCCTCCCCTGCCTGTGCGCTCATCCTCTCACCCGCGTACTTCCTCCGTCCTCCATCCTCCTCCCCTGCCGCTCCGTCCTCCCCCTGCCACGCCGTCATCCCCCCGCCACTCCGTTCTCAAAGTCCCTTCCTATTCAGCCCTCACTGCCTTCCCCATGCAATCCCTATTTCTATATTCTAGAATACCCGATGTGTTAGAATCGGGCCACCATCTAGTATATATCTATATATATAGATGAAAAAAGAGAAATACAGCACCAGGATTATTGTGGACTTTTTTATTGTCCAAAAACAGCCTAATGGCGTAGCAATGTTTTGGATAAGTGATCCTTTCTCTGCTTGAGAAAGGATCACTTATCTGAAACGTTGTCACGCCATTAGGGCTGTTTTTGGACAATAAAAAAGTCCAAAATAATCCTGGTGCTGTTTTTCTCTTTTTTCATATATTATTGGACACTTGGTGCACGCTTTCCAAACACAAACCATCAGAAGGTAAAAAGTTTTTGTGCTGTTCCTATATATATAGGATGAACCTGATAGCCCCGGACCGAATCAGCACACAGAACCAGAGGGCCAAATGTGCCCTCCGGTCCTGTGTGCAGCCGGACGCAGCTGCAGCTGCTAATGAACCAGAAACGCAGCTCGCGGGGAGCTAGCCGTGGTCCTGAAACAACAGCGGCGTGCAGCCGCCGGTATCCTATTCCCAGATCCTCCTGGACCGGGGCAATCCGGCCCCGTAGGCTCCCATGTTAGGGAGCGCTGGATTGCCCCGGAACCAGGAGAATCTGGGCGAATCCGGGATACGGCATTTTGGAGAGATTTTTTCCCCCGGACACAAAAATGTTGCAAGCAACGTTTTTGTGTACGGTGAAAAAAATCTGATTTCTCCCGGATTCCACCGGAGAGATGGAAACCGGATGGCAGATAGTAGCCTATGGGGCCAGATGGAGCCGGATGGCAGCTATGTCTGGTTTACACCGGACAACCCCGGACCGGACTGTGACATGGTGTGAAGCCAGCCTTAATCGGACAGCCCTGGACCTGATCTGGACACAGAACCGGAGGCCCAAATATGCCCTCTGGTTCGGTGTCCAGCCGGATTCTTCTTATAGCAGCCACAGCTGCTGATAATTTAAGATTGCGGCTAGTGGGGATCTAGCCACGGTCATGAACCGTCAGCAGGGGACAGCTCCATGGTGCTGAAGGTCAGTGCCGGCCGGCGCTGAGCTTCAGCACCCGGCGTCCGGCTCCCGAGTGCGGCTCCGCTGCGATCCGGCGCCATAGATCCCCATGTTAGGGGGTGCCGGATCCACCAGAACGGGAGGATCCAAATGTATCAAATTTTTCCCCCAGACACAAAAATGTTCCATACAACGTTTTTGTGTCCGGGAGGAAAATCAGAATAAACCTGGATTCTCCCGGACAGATGGAAGCCAGATGGCAGATAGCTGCCATCCGGTTCCATCCGGCCCCATAGCATACTATGGGGCTGAATTATGCCCCGAATCGGATCATGCCGTGGTGTGAACCCGGCCTAAAAGTGTGTGTGCGTTTTTATTTACTTTTTCTAGTGAGCTCCACTGTCTGTGCTGCGCATATACTCAGGCAGCTTTTGGGCTGCAGCCCCCCTGCTACTTGGGTAACATGCTGTGTCAATGGTACTGTTTTTTTTAAAATTTATTCTACTTTATGTGAAAAATTGGGCGTGGGTTCTCACAGCATTTTCAAGTCCCAGTTAAAGATAACCCAAACAGCTGCTGACTGCTAACCCTCACTGGCTGGGCTACCTTTGCTGGCAATGACAAAACTGCAGAAGCCCACACATTTTTTTTACGTTGTTTAAATAAATAAAGAGCTCCCTACATTACCATTGCCAGCAAAGGTAGTCCGGCCAGCTGAGGGTTAACAGCCGATAGCTGCATTGGTTACCTTTAGCTCACACTTAAAAATGCAGTCGGAGCCCATGCCTGATTTTTCCAAAAAAACTTGAACAAAGTAAATTAAAAAAAATTATGTCCCATTGTCACAGCATGTTCCCTAGGCAGCAGGGGGGCTGCAGACCAATGCTGCCTGAGTATATGCGCAGCACAGGACAGTGGAGCTGATTAGAAAAAGTAAATAAACACACACAGACACACACACACTTTTAAACAATGCACATTTAATTAGAAGTCATAATTATCTCTACAGAGTCTGTTTTGCTGTCTGTACAAATGGAGAGGTCTTTTTATTTTCCTCATCTACCTTTATTCAATGCCCAAGTAGTGAACAAATCTTGTATTTTTTTTTTTTTTTTTTCAAAATAATTTTTATTCAAGTTTTTCAACATACATCAAAGTAAAACCAACCATTTCCAGATTTAGTTTTCAGTTTACCATGCACAATTCAAAAACCTTCTTAAACTATAAACATTAAAATGTAGATGTTCCCAACTCCCCTTACCCCATCCCCTCCCGCCCTCCCCAGAAGACCAAAAGAACCGCTCACAATCATGCAGTTTCCATAACCTCTTTGTGATATGCGTTATATAATATTTCGTCATTACGTATTTCCTTCCCCGTACCTGTCTCCTCCGAGACTTCCCTTCCAGACTAAAGGCCAGTCTGTTCCCCTTTTATAGCACCCGATCTCCATCCTCCCCCTTCCTTTTCTGTATATGTGTATTCGTTCAGTCTTTGAGTTTCAATATCCCTAGAGTGCCCCCCAGGTCTTCCAAGCAGTACCATGATGTATTGCGGAACGGTTTCACCACTCGTTTGATATCCTCACTAGGCAGTTGTGTAGTGATAAATTTGCGCCATCTCTTGAAAAATTTCTCTGTCTCCCCCTCCTTCGCCTTTTCTGCTATTGTTTGTTCCAACCTCATTGCATGAGACAGTCTCTGCACCACCTCCCTCATTGGTAGTTGCCCTTTATTTATCCAGTGCTTTAGTATCACCTGCTTCGTTATTAGGGCCGTGATATGAAAAATGGGGATTCCCTCCCTCCCCACTCCCGTTCCTTCCAAGTCATGAAAGAGCCAAGTAGCTGGTGTTATTGGTATTTCCACTCCCACCATTTCCCTCACTAGCTCCTTCACCCTCTCCCATAATTTACGCGACTCCCTACAATCCCACATGCCGTGGTACATATCTGTTCCTTTCCGATCACACTTTGGACATTTAGGAGTCCTGTCTGGGTGTGTTACCGTAGGATTTAAATTGAAACCCAATATGCCCCTGTGCATGATTCTAAAATACACGTCTCTCCCCCTTTCATTTATGACATATTTCCGCATTTCACACCAACCTTTCCTAATTGTGTCACCGATGCCTTCGTCTTGTAATTGTTTCTCCCATCCCCCAAATAGTTTTTCCGGTCCCGGAGGAAGCTCCACCCCTCGTATCCTTGCATATATTGTGGATACCGAGATCACATTCTCTCCCAAGGCCATTAGCTCATCCCACGCATTCGTGACATACTCCGCCTCAACTCCATTCAGAGATTGCATGACATGATGCTTGACCTGTAGGTACTGGAGCCACTGGGATCCCGGCAAACCATATTTCTCCATGAGTTCCTCCCCTCTTAGCCACCTGGTCTCCTCCGGGTGCAATAAGTCTCCAACTGTCCTAATTCCTACCTCCTTCCAGGCTGTGTAAAGTCTGTTGCTCCCTCCCTGGGGAAATTCTGGGTGCGTCCACAGATCCAAATATTTTGATATTTTCCATGATAACCGCATCTTTTTCCGTACTGCCTTCCATGTGGCTATAGTATCGCGGAACACTGCTGTATTTTTAATGTTCTGTGGCATCCCCGTCCCCGAAGTATGGAGCAAGGAAACTAAACTCCAGGGCCTACAAATGTTTGTTTCCACTTGATAATCCGAGAATCTACTCGTCCCCCTCATCCAGTCCAGTATATGTCGTGTCAGGCAGGCAATGTTGTAACCCCGAACATTTGGAAACCCCAAGCCTCCCTCCTCCTTTGCAGTCATTAGTGTCTTCAACCTGATCCGTCCTCTCCTTTTCCTCCAGATGAATGCCGAGAACATTCTGTTTATCCTGTCCACGTCTTTATGGCGTAACAACAGTGGTAGGGTCTGCAGCGGGTAAAGTAGCTTAGGAAAACTCACCATTTTGATCAGGTGACATCTCCCCAACAGCGATAATGGCAAATTACCCCATCTTTCCAACTCCTTCTGGATTTTATTAATTAATGGGTCATAGTTCATGTGATAGATCTCATCTATAGTTCTCGCTATATGTATCCCCAGGTATTTCACGGACCTTCTGGCTATGGGGATTCCGCACATCTGCTCCTCCAACCCGTTTTCAACCGGTCTCCCGGAATTCCCCCCCAGAAACAAAATGTTACATTTAGCCCTGTTTAGTTTAAATCCCGAGAAAACACCAAATTCCCCCAATCGATCCATTACTTTTGTTAAATCCCTATGGGGATTAGCTAGATATAGGACTACATCATCTGCAAAGAGATTGATCTTTTGTTCTCCCTCCCCCATTTGGATTCCTTCAAATGTTCCCCCCTTGAGAAGTGACCTAGACAAAGGTTCAATTGCTAAATCAAAAAGCAAAGGTGATAATGGGCACCCCTGCCTAGTACCTCTGCCCAAGTTGAATGTGTGAGAAAGAAACCCAGGGACACTAATCCTTGCCTTAGGATTTCGATATAAACTCTTCAGAAACGTCCTGAAGGGCCCCTGCATACCTATATTATCCAACACTAGATCCAGCCATGGCCACCTGACATTATCAAATGCCTTTTCGGCGTCTAGTGTGACCATGGCTGGATCTCCCCTCTCTCCTCCTACCCTTCCTCTCAGTACATCAATTACCAGTAAGGCCTTTCGCACATTTCCCACCGCGGACCTCCCCTTCACAAAGCCTGCCTGTTGTCTTTCAATCAAAGAGGGTAACACCTCTGCCAGCCTATTGGCCATGATTTTAGATATCAACTTCAGGTCTAAATTTATCAATGATATAGGACGATATCCTCCCGGATCATCTGTCGGTTTGTCTGATTTTGGGAGCAATTTAATATGGGCAATATTCATCTGCTCCGGGATATCTCCACCACCCAGAAAGGATTTATACAATGTCTTTAGATGTGGTGCCACCTGTTCTTTTAATGACTTGTAGAATCCCCCACTAAATCCATCCGGACCCGGAGCCTTATCTGAATTCAGATTTTGTATGGCCTCGAGGATCTCCGGCACCTCTATGTCCGCGTTTAACCGCCGCAGACCCTCCTCAGAAAGTCTCGGCATTTCCACTGAGTTGAGCCACTCCTCCCCTCCCCCACCTTCTTCCTTAGGCCGTCCGTAGAGTTTGGCGTAGTACCCCCCCAATATTTTGATGATTTCCGCAGGATTTGTCGTGTGCCCTCCCTCCGGTCTCTTCATTGTCACTATTGATGTCATCATCCCTTTCCTTCTAGCTAGGTTCGCCAGTATTTTCCCCGCCTTGTCTCCAAACCTGTACATCCTTGCCTCCCATTCGGCTCTTGACATGTCATCTTTCAATTTTGCCCAATCCTCAAATTGACTCTTCTGATTTAACCATGTATCTTTGTTATGCTGCGTTGGATTATCTTTAAAATCAACATATGCTTTCCTGACTTCCCCGCTTAATTCCTGGAATCTCCGCTGTACCTGTCTTTTTTTTGTTACTGTATACGCCATTATTTTCCCCCTTAGCACTACCTTAGCTGTTTCCCAAAATAGATGTGAGTCTTCCACATGTCCCCCATTCGTCTCTTTAAAGTCCACCCACCATTCTTTTATCAATGATTGAAAGTGTTCATCTTTATTTAGGTAGGAAGGATATCTCCACACATAATCCGGTCCCCTAGGGTGTCTGTCATCTACCATCAAGGATATCGGACTATGATCCGATATCACCATCGGCAGTATATCCGCTTCCCTTACCCTGTGCGTCAACTGTTCAGTCAGCATGAACATGTCAATCCTAGACCATGTAGAGTGGGGATGTGAGAAATGACTGTATTCCCTCCCTTCCGGATTGCGCAACCTCCAAATGTCCAGTATCCCCACTTCTTCCGTTAAAGTCTGTAGCATCGATTTTGTCTGTATGTTCTTTTGTCTGGACGACCCCCCCGGTTGTCTGTCTTCTCCTGCTGTCATGACCGTGTTGAAGTCCCCTCCCACAATCATGTTATGCTGATTGGATTGTAGCAACGTGCCCTGTAAGGAGTCAAAGAACTTCTGCTGTTCCTCGTTTGGAGCATAAACATTATGTATATGGAAAATCTCTCCCCCCGCTTCAATGGTCAATGTCACGTGTCGGCCTTCTTTGTCATGTTCCTCTGAGATCACCCTGTGTGAGAACGACCTGTGTATCAGAATCATGACTCCTGCCCTCTTTCCAATCGCCCCTGATCCGTACACCGCCCCCACCCACATTCTATGCATTCTAAACAATTCGTCTTGCCGTAGGTGGGTCTCCTGCAGCAAAATAACGTCACCTCCCAGTTTTTTTAAGTGTTTCAGAATCATTGATCTCTTTCCCGGAGACCTTAGGCCTTTAATATTCCACGATATCAATTTAACCATTTTCAAGCCTTTGTGGTTCTTCACGTCATATTGGGATTGTGTCTCTTTGGATGTACGGAAGTCAATTTTCAACTTTGGTCTTCTGGATTCCCTCCCTCCCCCTCCCCCAATAGTACCCCATAACATCTTAACGTTAATCAACTTTTCTTGTATAACATAACCCCTCAATTTGACCCACTTCCCCCCTTGTTTTGACCATATGCTATACCAACATTGAGACATTATTTCCTCTCCTGCATAGATCCTCCCACTCCCATCACACCACCCATCCATTCGGTCTTCATAGACTCCCTTCATTCTGATGAGAATCACGGGCCTATTTCCTTCTCCCCGCTCCCCCCCACAACCGTTTAAATGAACCAATAACCCTTGGCAGCTTACCAAACAATAAATAATGCGGATATAACTTAACACAATCCTCAGTTTCGCTGTATTCCCCTTTCCACCCCAATAAGAGCATCTCCTACAATACATTTACCTTCCTTCCATAAGATGTTAAGGATAGGAAGACAAACAAAAAAACAAAAAAGAGAAGGCTCCTTTCTTCCCCTCCCCCTCCCCCTATTGGCATACTAGTATTATAACATCAACAAGTACTATACCGGTTCCCCTGAGTGAATGAGTCCAACAGTCTCGGACCTGGGTGCAAAAAAAAAAAAAAAAAAAAAAAAAAAAAAAGAAAGAAAAGAACAGAGCAGAGGGGTCAGCCCCTCGCGAGGTGTCTCCCCAGCGGCACTTTAGGACACTTCCCTTCTTCAAAAAAGAAAAATAAGAAGAGAAATGTCTCGATTGTGTGGCGTCTCTTCAGTCTCGCCGCTGCTCTGACCACCTCGGCCTCACCACTCCCCCCGCACCCTCACCTCTCATACCAATTCCAAATTCGAGTTGTCTCCATACCACTAATCAGTCACTTCCCATTTCAGGATGAACCTCTCCCTGGACTCCCTCTCGGCATGCTCTCTCCTCTCTCGACTCTCTGATCCTTTGGAGATAGTTCCCTCTGTTCCCGTCGCGTAGGGGGCGAAGTGGATTCCTGCGGCCGCTTCTCCATGTCCCCGCCGTCTCTGTTGTCTCTTTTTTCCATGCTTTTTTCGCCATCCCTCCTCCTGGCTGGTGATGTTCTAGAACTCGACGTGAAGTACCGTAGAGCCTCGGCCGCCTCATAGTAGAATTTTGTGAGTCCATCTCCCACAGATACTTTCAGTATCGCCGGATAAAGAAGCTGGAATGGTATTCGTCTCTTGAATAAAATGCTACAAACTTCATTGAAACTTTTCCGTTTTTTTGCTACTATCGCCGAATAGTCATTAAATAATATCACCTTGTAGCCCCTCACCAGCAATGGTTGTCGTCTGCGTTTAAAGGTCTGTAGCAGTCTCTCTTTCTCCTTATAGTCCAGATATCTGGCTATCGCCTGTCTTGGACCCTTGTCTTGGTTTCCTCTGGCACTTTGGGGCATGTCCCCCAGCCGGTGAGCTCTCTCCACCTTACAGAACGTTTTGAGTCCCAGGGCTTCCGGGATTTCCTTCTCAAAGATTATATCCAATTGGGACGTGGCGACACTTTCTGGCAAGCCAACCACTCGGAGATTATTACGGCGGGACCTGTTCTCCAGGTCGTCTAACTTCTCTTCCGCCCACTGTGATTTTTTGAGAACCGCCATCATATCTCTCTCCAGCCGCAATATCTTATCCTCCGCGTCCGACAGACGTTGCTCCGCTTCCTGCAACCTGGTGTCATGTTGGGCTACAATCGTATGGAGCTCTGCCACTGATTCTTTTATAGCTGTTCTCACTGTGGCTTGTAAACTGTCTGTCAAATGAGCTTTCAGTTCTTTAATCATTGCAGTGTATTTGTAGGGTCCCTCAGGGTCTATGTCCTCTCCTTCCATGCACCCTGGTGTATTACATGCCATGTCCTCCTCCTCCTCTCTCATATTGTCTTCATTGCTCCAATCTTTGTCACCCCTGTCCTCCTCCCTATTAGCCTTTGCTTGGTGCTTTGTGTTAGATTGCTGCAACTGCTGCTGCTTATCTTTCCTCCTATTACCTCCCGCGTTTCCCGCCATTATGGATGTAGGGGCCAGACTACCTTTGTTAGTTAGTGCTGGGGTCTCCCGACTCGTGCTTCGGAGCCACCGGTACATCCGGGGTCTCCTGTCTCCAGCCTCTCTTGTCTTCCCTCTCCAGGCTCCAGGCTGTGCTCTGTCTGTGGCAGTCTCCCCAGCGCCCTGCACGTGTCTGCGCTCCACCCGCGCTTCTTCCGGCGGCTTAATCCCGACTCTACTCCTCTGTGCTCACCGTGCTTGCACGCCCGGTCTTCAATGCGTCTCGTCTGCCCCGCTTCCTCCGGTGCCTTTCTGTGCCATCTACGGGTCTGCAGCGGCTTTTAATGCGTTTTTTCCCGGTCGTGGGTCCCGGAGCTCTTCTTCCCCGTGTCTACTCCATCAGAGGCCGGAACCGGAAGTACAAATCTTGTATTTTTAAGGGGTGTGGGTTTTTTTGCATCAAAAATTTATATTTTTAGCTATTCAAAAAAAACGGATCCATTTCTCTGGAGACTTTACAAGTAAAAACGCAGCTCAAAACAAAGAAAAAAAAAATCGCACAGTCTGAATGTAGCCGGCAGGGGTGAACCTAGCCTCTCTGCTGCCTGAGGCGAACTGCAAAATGGCGCCCCCCCCCCACCCGCTAGAAAATTTTTTTTAATTGATAAAAATAAATCTGGTTCCTACAGATTTATATTTATCCTGTAAAAATGAGCAAAATAGTGGACATTTTAGTTTACAGAAACAGAAAAAAAAGATGTCCACACAAAGATGTCTGCGCCATCACACGCACATACAAGAACCACACAGAAGAATCCAGAACAAGGATCATTAATGGCAATGGCAGCTTGGCACAAGCATTTAGACACATAATGACAACTGGCAGAGCCGTGGTCCTGCAGGCAGAACTGATTGCCAACCTCTGGCACACGCCTGCAAAACTCTGGACCGCTGCCTGGCACTGAATATTCAGACAAGTCGCCATGCCGCACCTTCCACACAACACAGGTAAAGACCTGCAGTCTGAGCATCAACAAGCCGCCACTGCACTAAGTTGGTAAAATGGCGCTTCTTCTCCATCCAACAGACCACACTTACTCCCAAAATTGCCTAGCCAATCACAAGCGCCACACACGGGGCTGTCTTTATGTAATTAATAACAGGGTCCTTCCTATTGGGTTGAGCAAAGGATATGGGAGCAGGAAGGGGGAAGAGCACCACCGACCAACCGCTGCTCAGGAGAAAGATGGCTGGATGCATGAATGTACCGAGGGGCAGCACTGGACCTGGTGTGTGAGGGTGGTTTCACATTTGCATTCGGAACGCAAGCGTAACAGAACGCAGCCAAACGCTGCGTTCCTATGTTTAACATGGGAACGGTTCTGTTTGGATGCGCATAATTTATACGCCCTCCTCCGCCCTCCAAAAGCAACATGTTGCATTTTTTGTGCGTTCACAGGTGCTTGTTTTATCAGCAAGTGCCCCGAGTGCACAAACAATGCATGGATCTCAATGGATCCGCACTGTCCTCCGCATGGCGGCGCAGGAGAACGCTGCGGATCACATTGAAATTTCGTCGGCGGGGGCTGGGAGGTGGAGGATCTCCGCCACAGATCTCCGCCTCCCGGCCGCCGTCGAGATCACTGATTGGCTGGCCGAGCACCATACTGATGAGAATCTCCACTGCGTTCACATCAGTATGGCAGCGTTTGCCCTGCGTTTGCATGCCCTGCGCATGCAGACACAAATGCAAATCTGAAACCAGCCTAAGTTATGGCCAATCAGTCCTGCAGCAGAGGGACAATGCATCCTGCATCATAGAAATCATAGGGCCCCATAGCAGAAGTTCTAATTGGGCACCCCCCAACAAAAGCAATATTTGGCTGGGTCACATAGGTACATCTCTCACAATATGTCAGCCTTTGCAAAGTAATTTTCCCCCTATTGAAGCCCCTAGATTCCCCTTTCATTGCCCCTCTAAAGTGTGATGCCAACAAAAGTGCCCCACAAACACTGTATGATCCCCCACAGTGCATTCCTCCACACGCACAGTATGATGACCCTACTGCACCTCCTGCAACTACCCCAGTACAGCATGATCCCCAACTATGACCGCCGCCCAGCCCTCCATGTAGTAAAATGGACCTATGTACAGTATAATGGCCCCCAACACAGCCCTCAAATAGCCCTTCATAAAGTATAAAGGCTCCCTTGTAGCCTCCAAGTATTATCATGCCTCCCACAGAGCCCTCCAAATATTATAATGGCTTCCATATAGTATAATTTGCTCCATATAATATAATACACCCCCATAGTATTCCACATAGTATACCGCATTCCTCCATATATTATGCACCCCCATAGTCTTCTATAAAATAGAATGCACCCCCACAGTACTCGATATAGAAAAACGCACCCCCACAGTCCTCCATATAGTATATTGCACCCCGTAGTCCTCCAAATAGCATATTGCACCCCCACAGAACTCCATAGAGAACAATTCACCCCCACAGTACTTGATATAAAATAATGCACCCCCACACTCCTCCATGTAGTATAATGCACCCCACAGTCCTCCATAAGAATAATGCAGCCCCACAGTCCTCCATATAGAATAATCACCCCCACAGTCCTCCATATAGATTAATGCACCTCCACAGTCCTCCAAATAGTATAATGCACCCCACAGTCCTCCATATAGCATAATGAACCCCCACAGTCCTCCATATAGCATAATGCACCCCCATATTGCATACTGCACCCCCATAGCTCTCCATACAGCATATTGGACCCCCATAGTCCTCCATATAGTATAATGCACCCTCATAGTCCTCCATATAGTATAATGCATCCCTATAGCTTCCTATAGTAATGCACCCAAGTCTTCCATATAATATAATGGGCCACAATAGTTCTCCATATAGTATATTGCACCCCCATTGTCCTATATTATAATGTACATTACATAGTTTCCCCATCAGTGTACTCACTAAAAAAAACTATTAAAAAAATAAAAAGTAAATACCTCTTCTCCTCAGCATCTCCTCTACCGCTCTGCACGTCTCAGCACAGCGGCGCTAAGTGATGACATCATTGTTCCCCGCCGTGCTGAGCTGCAGAGGGGTGGATAGCGGCGGCAAGGACTTGGGAGAAGAATGCTGCCGGCAGAGGCGGCCGGGACTATAGGAGCGGCATGCTCGGGGGGGCCACCACTGGTACACACATGGCTCCGCTCCATACACCTAGTACGCACTCAGCTCCGTACACCACATACGCCTCGTACACAAGCGGCTCTGCTCCGTACAACTCGTACACACACGGCTCTGCTCCGTACACCTCGTACACAAGCGGCTCTGCTCCATGCACCTCGTACACAAGCGGCTCTGCTCCGTACACGTTGTGCACATGTGGCTCTGCTCTGTACACCTCGTACACATATGACTTCGCTCTGTACACACCGTACACACGTGGCTCCGTTTCGTACACACGTGGCGCCGCTTCGTACACCTCGTACACACTGGGCTCCGCTACGAAAGCCTAGCACACACGGGTCTGCTCCGTACGCCTCGTACACACGCGGCTCCGCTCCGTACACCTTGTACACTCCCGGCTCTGCTCCATACACCTTGTACACACTCGGCTTCGCTCCGTACGTCTGTACACACGCGGCTCCGCTCCGTACACCTTGTACACTCTCAGCTCCACAATGTACACACGTGGCTTCACTCTATACACCTCGTACACACACGCCTCCGCTCTGTACACCTCGTACACACACGGCTCTGCTCCGTACACCTCGTACACAAGCGGCTCTGCTCCATACACCTCGTACACAAGCGGCTCTGCTCCGTACACGTTGTACACATGTGGCTCTGCTCTGTACACCTCGTACACATATGACTTCGCTCTGTACACACCGTACACACGTGGCTCCGTTTCGTACACACGTGGCGCCGCTTCGTACACCTCGTACACACTGGGCTCCGCTGTGAAAGCCTCGCACACACGGCTCTGCTCCGTACGCCTCGTACACACGCGGCTCCGCTCCGTACACCTTGTACACTCTCGGCTCTGCTCCATACACCTTGTACACACTCGGCTTCGCTCCGTACGTCTCGTACACACGTGGCTCCGCTCACCTTGTACACTCTCAGCTCCACAATGTACACACGTGGCTTCACTCTATACACCTCGTACACACACGCCTTCTCTCTGTACACCTCGTACACACGCGGCTCTGCTCCGTACACCTCATACACACTCGGCTCTGCTCCGTACACCTCGTACACACACGGCTCCACTCTGTACACCTCGTACACACACGGCTCCACTCTGTACACCTCGTACACACTCGGCTCCACTCTGTACACCTCGTGCACACTCGGCTCCACTCTGTACACCTCGTACACACAGGGCTCCGCTCTGTACACCTCATACACACACGGCTCCGCTCCGCACACCTCATACACACACGATTCCGCTCCGCACACCTCGTACATACACAGCTTCACTCCATACACCTCATACACACGCACCTCCGCTCCGTACACCTTGAACACTCAGCTCCACTCCATATACCTCATACATACACAGCTCTGCTACATTAATTTACACTGTAAATGCTCAGCCCCACACATAAACTTCACCTCATCCAGCACCATGGTGGAGTCCTGGCTGCATACTGAGGAGCTGATCATGTGACCCGCCTGACTCCTCCCCTCCTTTGACATCATCACAGGTCCTGTCAGCGCGAGGCACAGTGAAGCATGAAGCCGGCTCACACAGCCGCAATGGCGGAAGGGGGGGGAGTTTGGAGACCGCGGCCGCTGCCGCTCACACAGCTCACACTGCCACACTGGAGGGGGGGGTGTTTGGTGTTTGGAGACCGTGGCCGCTGGCGCTGCAGCAGGAGTCTGCTGAGCCTGGGGCAGATGCCCCGCCAGCAGCCCCAGATACGTCAAGCCTGGTCGCAGCGTCGGCGGCCAGGACTGTAGGAGCGGCATCTGCAGGGTGCCGCACTACCACCAGGCGCTCCTGAAGATGCCGCCCCATGTCTACCAGCAGGGCTCGCCTCCTGAGGCTGACACTTCATGTCGCCTCATGGATGCTGTGGCCCTGGTAGCCGGATGATTTTCTACGGCAAATCCTCAGTAGAAAACCCGCTGCATGCTTACTTTATCGCATACCCTTATGATTTACAGGTCATGTCACATGTTTTACAAGATTTTTCCCAAACTAATGCAGATTGCACTTTGCTACTGCCACAAAACTACAAAAAGAGTTTGAAATATCATGACAAAAAACATGATCACAATGTGTAAAGAAACCCTTGGGCCGTGTTCATACATAGTGTAAATGCTGTTATTTCTGCTGTTTATCATTCGCATGTTTTCTGCTGGCGTTTGCTCTGAATTACACAACAGTATCCACTTAATGTGTTTTTTTAGGCTTTTTCCTCTTTAGTTGATGCATTTCTTGTGTTAACTTGAGCAGCAATGATCTTAGGGGCCTTTCACACTTGCGTTTTTTTCCTGATTTGGAAGATCAGGAAAAACCCGATTCTTAGGCGGGCGTCACATGCTACGATTTATGTAAAGATATCGCTGGAAAGTGCCTGATTTGGCATCGCTCCTACGACATCGTTGCATGTGACAGGTCGATCTGACTAGCGATAAGTGGTTAGGTCGTTATATACAGATATGGGAACCTGACCCCATACCAGACGATGTTGATCATCCAATCTGCTGCATTGTTCTGTGTGACACTGTGATAACCGATCTCCTGACCGATTTCTCCTATTTACATCATTGACAAGCATCAATCCCTGGTTGTTTGAGCGATCCCTGCACATAATATCGCTGCTGTGTCCTTAACGTTATCTACATAAAAACAATAGTACAGCGGTCTCAGGGAGCGCCAAAGGAATACTGGACAAATTAGTGGATAAGAACCGACCTTTATTCTTCCTCCAATACCACTGCCACAATGCGTTTCAACGGTCTAAGCGTCTTCATCAGGTGGGACGTTGAAACGCTTAGACCGTTGAAACGTGTTGTGGCAGTGGTATTGGAGGAAGAATAAAGGTCGGTTCTTATCCACTAATTTGTCAGTATTCTTTGGCGCTCCCTGAGACCGCTGTACTATTGTTTTTATGTGAGTTCTCTCTTACGGAGCCAAAGCGGCAGGAGCAGCCTGGAACATCTGGAGTGTTGAGGACCTGTGGTTACCTAATTACGGGATAAACATACTGAGGACCTGCGGTGACGCGGTATCCGGTCCGGTAGGATTACGTGAAAATCGCGGAGCACAGATTTGTGAACGCAAACACGGCAGGACGGCAGCACTAATAGAAAGAGGCGACCCGGAGCCCCATCACCCACACGTTTAATCTTGGTTGTGTAGACGTACACAACCATTATAGGTGAGTGCACTGGCACTTTTTATTTATACAAATAGCCCTGTGTGTCTACACATGCGCCCTTTTCTTTTTCTTTCTGCTTAACGTTAACATCGTTAGTGAGGTGTCACATGTATAGATGAGCACGAGCGCACACCACTGACATCGTTATTGAGTTCCCTCACAAAATCGTAGTGTGTGACGCCCGCCTTACAGTATTTTGCCCATTCACTTTAATGATTTCAGGAGAAAACATGAAGCAACAACATTCTACCTGACAAAATTAAAGAAAATGGGCAAAATAAAATGAATCCTATTCTGCCACCGATATATGTGGGTGAGATGTGTCTGAGGGATGTGATCACGATCTCTATATAAACAATGGCGGATAGCGTTACTCACTAATCGGTGCTCCTAGATCTTATCGGCTACTTGGATGTCCGGAAGGATGATGCAGTGATAAGTTAACAGTCTTTATTTACAATACCTTGAATAGATGAGATGCCAAGGAAAATGAAGGGATGAAGATGAGGTAGGAGTTAGCACTGTAGATTAGAGCTGTTATAGATGCACCAGATTACAGGTAACAAGAGAATCCTTCCTCCAGTCCTGGGAGGTCAGAATGGTGGAGAAAGAACAAAGCAGGAAGAGAAACATTCCCAAGGAGGAGTTACAGACAGAAAAGAATTATGGGAAGACATACAGTGAAATGCACAATGACCAGTAGATGGCAGCAAGGATAGCAGATGCATAGATTATACAATTAAAGCACAACATTACAAATGTCCATGTATGGCTGAAAGTCAATAGATAAACTGGGAACAGCACACTCCCCGTCTGAAATCCTTGGATTTCACTAAATAAACAGTTCCGAATTTTGGGTATTTACCTGGAATGCTCGAAGGAATACCTCAACCTGTAAGATAAAAGAAACAATGTATGCATGCAACAATAACCAAAAATAGAACGAGGTAGACAAATGTCTGTAACAAGTTCCGGAAGTAGTCCAAAGGATAACCCATCTTCAGATTGGAGAAGCTGCGCTAGGCCAAACTGTCTCCAACCCAATTGTAATCCAAAGGCTAAGTTACTAGGAAGAGTTCCTTTGGTTGGACGGAATTAATCCTCAACCGGTATGAGCAGGATAATCTCCGATATTGGTCTAATGAAGGATTTGGGGTCACCTTGCTTGGCAACTGTCACTTCGACCTTGTGCACTTTGCCATCGTCACTTGGAAAAGTTTTTGATACAAGTCCCATAGGCCATGCGTTTCTTTCCTCCTTCTGGTCTTTCAGGAGGACAACATCTCCTATTTGTAAATTTGGTTTCACTTGTCCACTTTCTTCGTGTTTGGAGGAGTGTTAGGTACTCCTTCTTCCATCTATTCCAGAAACAGTTCGCCAGATGTTGCACATGTTTCCATCGTCTTTGATAATTGTTACCGGACACAGAGTCTTCAGGCGGGTTAGGAACAATACCAAGTTTCTGAGTGAGGAGAGTTGCTGGAGTGAGAATGACAGGAGATTCTGGGTCCATAGATATGGGAACAAGAGGTCTTGAGTTTACTATAGCAGATACCTCTGCTAAGAAGGTGGTCAAGGTCTCATGAGTCAATCTTGAAAGATTTGAGTCCTTGAGCATAGACTCCAGTATCCGCCGAGTAATGCCTATCATTCTTTCCCATGATCCCCCCATATGAGAGGCGTGAGGAGGGTTGAAAACCCAGGAACAGCCATTGGTTGTCAAGAAGTCCTGCGCCAGTGTTGAATTCAGTTGTAGTTCTCGACAGGCACCTACGAAGTTTGTTCCACAGTCGGATCTTAATTGTTTGTCCGCAGGGAGTAGTACATCCCAGTCCTTAATGGATTCTGAGAGTTGTCTTAGCAGAAGCTTGCCTTGTATAGTCAGGGGTGCGACAAATCCAAGTGGATCATATAGACTGTTCACCACCGACAGAACCCCACGCTTAGTAAATGGTTTTTCAGCACCATTAACCTGAAAGCTGAAGGAGTCCTTTAGCAAGTTCCACCTCAGGCCCAGACTTCTTTGTATTGGTGGATTGTCTGAGCCTAGGTTCAAGTCCCTGAATTCTGTGGCATGATCATTAGGGTGAAAGGCCTTCATGACGACAGCACTATTGGAGGCAATTTTATGCACACTTAAATGAGCTTTAGACAGCATACCTTGTGTCCGTTTAAGCAGATCTATGGCTTCTTCCGTTGTGGGCAGGGATTTAAGTCCGTCATCCACATAGAAGTCTTTTTCAACGAACTGTTGGGCATCCTTCCCGAACATCGGAAGCAGTCCTACATAGGCCGAGCGTAGCGACTGCGGGAGAAGGACTATTTCCGAACACATGCACCTTCATGCGGTATTCGACCATTTCCTTGTTGGTGTCGTTGTCCCGGTACCATAGGAAACGGAGATAATTTCTGTGGTCTTGTCGTACGATGAAACAATGGAACATTTGTTCGATGTCAGCGGTAATGGCGACCGGTTCCTTCCTGAATCTCATGAGCACTCCCACTAGGTTATTAGTCAGGTTGGGACCAGTGAGGAGAACGTCATTCAGGGACACACCGCCATGTTTGGCACTTGAATCAAACACCACTCTGATTTGTTTCGGCTTTCTTGGATGATATACTCCAAAGGAAGGTAGATACCAGCATTCTTCATCAGCTTGCAATGGTGGAGCTGGCTCTGCATGGTCATTGCGAAATATTTTGTCCATAAAGGCTATGAAATGTTCCTTCATTTCGGGCTTGTTCTTTAATGCTCTCTGCAATGAGATGAACCTAGAGAAGGCCTGTTCTCGATTGTTAGGAAGCTTGGTCCTTGTAGTCTTGAAGGGTAAGGGAGCAACCCAGCAGCCAGATTCATTTTTGAAGAATCCAGTGTCCATCATTTTAAGAAACTCCTTGTCTTCTATGGATAAGGCGACCTTGTTGTCGTCCTTTGATGTGTGAAACACTGTCCTCCCTAAGCCGTCGCCGTAGGGGGTGGGAATGATGTCAGGTTCCTGGATGCAATCTGAGAACCTTTCTTTTATTTTGTAGTGATGAGGGCATGGCTTAAAGTGAGTTGGGCGACCATTTTGGAGCACATACGTTTTTCAGGCGTTTACTTCGGATGCCTCGTGACTTCTTTCCAGACATACGTCGCCCACGATTACCCAGCCTATATCGATCTTTGGGCATATGGAGCATCATCTGGGCCGTTGCATTGTTGGTGCACCTTGTGGACCTTCAGAATGTCCCTTCCGAGTAGTATTAGGATTTCAGCATTTGTGTCCAAAGGAGGAATTTCATTAGCTAGGTGCCTCAAGTGACGATGATGAAGGGCGGCTTCCGGAGTGGGAATCTCTTCCCTGTTATCAGGTATCTGGTCACATTCAATTAGGGTTGGCAAGGGTATATGCACGTTTCCTTTGACTGAAGAGATTATGTATCCAGAGGCTCTCCTACCAGAAGTCTCGACCTGACCAGAGCAGGTATTGAGGGTATATGGGGTCGTTTGTCCCTTTATGTTGAAGATCTCAAAGAGTTTGGGCCTTGCTAGAGACCGGTTACTTTGTTCATCTATTATGGCATACATTTTGGAGGCCTTGTCAGGTTGTCCTTCTGGATAGACCTTAACCAGACATACCTTGGCGCACAATTTAGGTCCAGTCCTTTTTCCACAAACCTGAATGCATGAGGAGGTAATGGCAGTTGCAGTTGGGTTAGGAACCTGTGGCTCCCCTCCATGCTTTTGAGCAGGGTCGGATGTGGAAGGTTGTGGGTTGTGTGGAGCTGGCGTGGTATGCATAGACGCAACGTGTTTGTCACTACTGCATTCAGTGCACTTAATGACGGCCTTGCAGTCCTTAGCGCGGTGGTCTGAAGAGGCGCAACACTTATAACAAATCCCAAGCTCCTTGAGGGTATCTTTACGCTCCTGAAACGTCTTTGCCCTGAATCGACGGCATTCCTTTAGTGGGTGAGGCCTATTGTGGATAGGGCACATACGGTTATTGTCCATAACTGTAGGTGTAACATAATTTGTTTTAGTGGAGGCTGGATCAATAGGTGGAACGTCGGGCTTTCTCACAGACACTGTGTTCCTTGACTCTCTTCGTTTGGCGATGTTGTCATACCTTGTAGAAGATGATGATGCTGGTGGAGTAGGTTCAGTGAAGTCGAAGCTGGGGTCGTTCTTCTTCCGAGCTTGGTCACTGATGAACCTGGAAAAATGCGAAAAGGGGGGAAAGGACACATTATGCTGCCTTTTATACCGTGAGCCATGGTCTGCCCATTTATCTTGCATGCCGTGTGGTAACTTGGACACTATTGGATTAACACCATGAGCAGTATCTAGGTAGCTCAGTCCTGAAAGACGTGGGTCTAATTTTGCCAATTCTATTTCCTTTAGCAGGTCGCTCAGATCTTGAAGTTTTCTATTGTCCTTGTTTGTTATCCTTGGGAAGGTTTGCAGTCTCTTGAATAAGGCACATTCTATGGCTTCTGAGCTGCCGTAGGTTTCTTCCAGTCTCTCCCAGGCTGCAATAAGGCCTGCATCTGAATAGTCCACACGAACTGCCCTTATTGTCTTGATGCGCTCTGCTGATTCCGGGCCTAACCAGTTAACAAGCAAATCCAGTTGTTCCTTTCCAGTGAGGTTAAGATCTTGGATCACTGCTTGAAAGGACGATTTCCAGGCTCTATAATTCTCGGCACGATCATCAAACTTAGAGAGACTAATGTTTATTACTTCCGGCGAATCATGTATCTGGCGAAGTCAGACATGTCCGATCTCTCGGCCATTGCTGCAGGATGAACTTGTGATATCCGTGGAAGATCTAAGTTCTCTGGCTTATATGACTGCGACAAATCAGTACGAAATGATGCGACATAAGGGTTAAGCTGCGGTTTAGTCTCTATTGGGTCCGCTGGCTGCGGCCTAAATCGTGAATTAGTGCCGGAAGTTACCTTGTCAACTGTAGGTGGCGACATCTCTTGGCTTGTCGGTGCATCCGTGTTAGAAAACGGAGGTGGTGCTGGTGCAGATGTTAAGTGTCTTAGCACGTAGTCAGTAGTACGTTCAACTGAGTCCTCCATTTCTCCTGGAATAAGACAGTCCGAAATATGATCTTGTCCCAGTGCTTGTTCAAGAACCTTCAGTTTAGCAAGGACTGTTGCTTCTTCCTTTTCTGCTTGGAGTATTTTTAATTTCCTTTGAGCCTCCATCTCATTTTTCTGAGTTTCTAGTTCCACTTCAGCCTCCTTCTTAGCAAAGGAGCTTTTTACTCTAGCTTCCTCTGCAGCCACACGGATCTCCAGTAATTTGTCGGACAATATCGACTTCCTGGAGTGAGACGATCTGGAAGACCGAGACGTGATTTTGGTCGACGTTGTACGATATGACCTAGCCTCTTGGAGGTAAGCAATGCGGAGCTCTGCCCTATCCTGAGCGTCTCCCACTAATGAGGCCCTTTCTTGGAGAGGAGGAGAGCTTCCCTTTCATCTTGTTCTGCTGGATCATTTTCCATGTCATAGGTACTCAAGAACGTGACATACTTTGCAGACAGTCTCTGGTAGCGATCATAGGCGGCAGATAAACGATTCAATGTGGCGGTTAACTTTGCGGCGTCACTGTTAGAGCGTGGAAGAGCTGCTAAATAGTGATTGACTTTGCCCCATAAATGTTCTAGGTTATCATGAAACTCGTCTCTAGTGGTTTCAAGGTTCTCTCTGACCTTTTGTGTCGGCTTGGTTACACGTTTGGATCATACGTCCTGCTCTGCAGTAAGTGTGGACTCTGCTCCTGCAGCATCATGGTGCGCTTCACTTGCCAATGGGTCCGCGGTGCTTTTCGTGGACATGCTTTAGCTGGGATGGAGATGGTGAAGACTTGCTAGCAGACAATGTATATGCATACAGACACTGAAGGCTTAGGTCTCTTTTTACTATTCTGCCACCGATATATGTGGGTGAGATGTGTCTGAGGGATGTGATCACGATCTCTATATAAACAATGGCGGATAGCGTTACTCACTAATCGGTGCTCCTAGATCTTATCGGCTACTTGGATGTCCGGAAGGATGATGCAGTGATAAGTTAACAGTCTTTATTTACAATACCTTGAATAGATGAGATGCCAGGGAAAATGAAGGGATGAAGATGAGGTAGGAGTTAGCACTGTAGATTAGAGCTGTTATAGATGCACCAGATTACAGGTAACAAGAGAATCCTTCCTCCAGTCCTGAAGCATGAGGTCAGAATGGTGGAGAAAGAACAAAGCAGGAAGAGAAACATTCCCAAGGAGGAGTTACAGACAGAAAAGAATTATGGGAAGACATACAGTGAAATGCACAATGACCAGTAGATGGCAGCAAGGATAGCAGATGCATAGATTATACAATTAAAGCACAACATTACAAATGTCCATGTATGGCTGAAAGTCAATAGATAAACTGGGAACAGCACAAATCCTGTGATGGCCACTTTACACGTCTTAACATCGGTCCGATGTTGGATACAACGGCGCGGGAGCGCGCCTTTTCTGGGCAGAATTCCAAGATCGCATAGGAGATGTTACACAGGGCGATATCGGCAGGCAACGCAACAGCGATGCGTACGCCCCCTTGTACGGCCGACCCAGGAACGACCATTTAACATTAGAGAGAATAGGGGAAGTTGTACTCCACATCGTTGTTGGGCTTTCACACAGCACGATCCGGCCACAACGTCCATCCAATATCGGGCCGTTGGAGAGCAGGCTCATTTGATCCCCGATATGGTTTTGGCATCGTTCGTGCATCGTATTGGACATTTATACCATACAACGCACAAACGATATCGGGGCCAATGCACGAGCCACGTGACTTTTTATCGGAGTTGGACGCCGATATCGGTATGTGTAAAGTGGCCATAAGGCGGCCGTCACACGCACAGATATCTTTAGCGATATTGTAAGCGATCACGTGCACGCGCAATCGCTTACAATATCGCTCACATCGCTGGTGAGATGTCACACAGACAGACTCACCAGCGATGTGGAGCAGCGAGATCGCTGGTTACTAAGGTACACATCGGGTAACTAGGCACCGCGCGTCGCTTAGTTACCCGACGTGTACCATAGTTACCATCTCCCAGCATAGGCTCTGCTGCCGGGAGATCGTTCATCGTGGTGTTATACACCACGATGAAGCATATCCTGAAATCGCTCATCGCTAGATCTGAGAACCGGAGCTCAGATCAGCGATGTCACGATCAAGCGATTTCACATCGTGAATCGCTTGATTACATGCAACGATTTCTTGCCCGATATCGCTTAAGCGATCAAAAAGGAGATCGCTTATACGATATCGGGCAAGAAATCGTCCCGTGTGACGGCCGCCTAAGAATCAGGTTTTTTCCTGATCTTCCAAATCAGGAAAAACCCGCAAGTGTGAAAGGCCCCTAAGGCTGGTTTCACACTACAGTTTTTTCCCTGATCAGGTTCAAACCGGTTTGTGAGCCAAAACCTGGAGAGGAACTTGCAGAGAAAAACTATAATTGAAAGATTGACAGCTGTTCTGAGTTTTGGAGACACTCCTGGTTTTGGCCACATAAACCTGATCGAACCTGATCAGGAAAAAATCTGCAGTGTGAAACCAGCCTAAGGATACGTTCACACATTGCGCATTTTGGAGCGCTTTTTTCCGTGCGCTTTTCAAAGTACGCAATGTGCTTTTGCCTGCCGGCAAAGTGAATGGGAAATTCACTTTGCCATACAGACAGTGCGTAAAAATATGCAGCGCTTTTATAGGAAAAAGCGGCGGCATAAAAAGAATTGACATGTCAATTCTTTACTCAGGAGCGCCCGTGCTTTTTCCTATAGGGGCCGGCGCTGCTGCATCTGATGTTACAGAGGGGAGGAAGAATCCTGGTTCCTCCTCCCCTCTGTGACATCTGTGACCGCCCCCATTAGATTTCGCAGTGTATTAATACATTTGCCTTTATTTAACTTTGATTTTCCAGTGTATATTAAGAATAATAAAGATTGAATGCTTACTAGAGATGAGCGAGTACTAAAATGCTTGGGTTTTCAAAGCTCGGGCCGAGCATCCTAAGATACTCGTGTGCTCAACCCGAGCACCAAGCCCAATGTTATCCTATGGGAGACCCGAGTATTTTTCAGGCATGACCCCCGGCAGCATAGATAAACCCTAAAAATGTCACAAAAGTATCAAAACAGTGCTCAGTGCTGGGAACAGCTTGGGGAAGACCCCTGTAAGCATTTCAGACTCCAAGGTCACTGCTGTGAACAATGTTGTCAGACTATTTCGCCACTTTTACGGACTGTCAAGAAAACGTTACAAAATGAAACCAAAATGGATTTTCCTGGAGAAAACATTAAGGGCTCATACCCACTTGTGAGACAGAGTTGGTGTATGTTAGTTTTTTGGATTACATGAAAGATTTAAAAAAAAAATTAATTGTGTGGCACTCCCATGCCCCTGGGAAGAGACGTACATGAAGGTCTCTTTAAATAATGTGCCCATTTTAAGGAAGTGGGTATTTTGCAGTATTGCCCTTTGGCAGGGCAGCTAAAAGTTGGGAGGCACTTCAATGTTCCTGGATAGAGACGTGCATGAGGGCCTCTTTAAATATTGTACTCATTATAAGGAAGTGGATCTTTTGTAGTATTGCCCTAGGCAGGGCAGCCAAAAGTTGGGAGGCACTTCAATGCCCCTAGGCAATCTTTTGTAGGATTGCTCTAGGCAGGGAAGCCAAAAATTGCATGGCACTCTTATGCCCCTGGATAGAGGCATGCATGAGGGCCTCTTTTTTTTTTTTTTTGAAACATCATGTTTATTAAGGATTTTCATTTTTGAAAACAATACATAAGAAAATATCCAACAAAACATTTTCACGATATATATTTGTACCTTACAGTAGACATAAAGTGTAAAAATAAAATTGTACCGTATAAAGGTTAAATCAAGGCATAGCAGTAAAACCAAATGTCCCCAAAACTTCTAAAGCAGTCAAAAACACCTACATGGATTAAAGGCAGAGATCTAGTTGAAAATATCCACACCCAGTTACCGAGTGTGTAAACTCCCTATGTCCAAAGCATATAATGAACATACCGTATATACTCGTGTATAAGCCGACCCGTGTATAAGCCGACCCCCCTACTTTTGCCCCCAAAACCTGGGAAAATCTATTGACTCGTGTATAAGCCAAGGGTGGACCCCAGCACAGGTATACAGCCCCCAGCAGTGTGGTATATAGCAGCCCCAGAGGTATATACAGCAGCCCCAGTGGTAGTATACAGCAGCAGCCCCAGTGGTAGTATACATGCAGCCCCAGTAGTATATACAGCCCCAGTGGTAGTATATGCAGCCAAAGTGGTAGTATATACAGCCCCAGTGGTAGTATATGCAGCCCCAGTGGTAGTAAACAGCCCCAGTGGTAGTATATGCAGCCCCAGTGGTAGTATATACAGCCCCAGTGGTAGTATATGCAGCCCCAGTGGTAGTAAACAGCCCCAGTGGTAGTATATGCAGCCCCAGTGGTAGTAAACAGCCCCAGTGGTAGTATATGCAGCCCCAGTGGTAGTATATGCAGCCCCAGTGGTAGTATATGCAGCCCCAGTGGTAGTAAACAGCCCCAGTGGTAGTATATGCAGCCCCAGTGGTAGTAAACAGCCCCAGTGGTAGTATATGCAGCCCCAGTGGTAGTATATACAGCCCCAGTGGTAGTAAACAGCCCCAGTGGTAGTATATGCAGCCCCAGTGGTAGTAAACAGCCCCAGTGGTAGTATATGCAGCCCCAGTGGTAGTAAACAGCCCCAGTGGTAGTATATGCAGCCCCAGTGGTAGTAAACAGCCCCAGTGGTAGTAAACAGCCCCAGTGGTAGTATATGCAGCCCCAGTGGTAGTATATGCAGCCCCAGTGGTAGTAAACAGCCCCAGTGGTAGTAAACAGCCCCAGTGGTAGTATATGCAGCCCCAGTGGTAGTAAACAGCCCCAGTGGTAGTATATGCAGCCCCAGTGGTAGTATATACAGCCCCAGTGGTAGTAAACAGCCCCAGTGGTAGTAAACAGCCCCAGTGGTAGTATATGCAGCCCCAGTGGTAGTAAACAGCCCCAGTGGTAGTAAACAGCCCCAGTGGTAGTATATGCAGCCCCAGTGGTAGTAAACAGCCCCAGTGGTAGTATATGCAGCCCCAGTGGTAGTAAACAGCCCCAGTGGTAGTATATGCAGCCCCAGTGGTAGTAAACAGCCCCAGTGGTAGTATATGCAGCCCCAGTGGTAGTAAACATCCCCAGTGGTAGTATATGCAGCCCCAGTGGTAGTATATACAGCCCCAGTGGTAGTATATGCAGCCCCAGTGGTAGTAAACAGCCCCAGTGGTAGTATATGCAGCCCCAGTGGTAGTATATGCAGCCCCAGTGGTAGTAAACAGCCCCAGTGGTAGTATATGCAGCCCCAGTGGTAGTACACAGCCCCCCCTCCTTAATATGCATCCCCCAGTAGTAATAAACAGCCCCCCCTCCTTATCACGTCCCCCCCAGGCTGCGGCAGCTGTGAAAATAACAAACACTTTATACATCACCTTCCGACGCAGCTCCTCCGGTCCCGGCTCCTCCGCTCGCCGGCTTCTTCTTCCTTCTGGTGCCGGTGTCATGTGACCGGGCGCAGGAGATGACGTCATTTCCTGCGCGCGGTCACAGAAGCCGACACAAGAAGAAGAAGCCGGCGAGCGGAGGAGCCGGGACCGGAGGAGCTGCGTCGGAAGGTGATGTATAAAGTGTTTGTTATTTTCACAGCTGCCGCAGCCTGGGGGGGACGTGATAAGGAGGGGGGGCTGTTTATTACTACTGGGGGATGCATATTAAGGAGGGGGGGCTGTGTATTGCAATATGCACGGCATCCCCCCGCCGCTGATGGGCGGGGGGATGCCGTGCATATTCATTACACTAATGAGGCGGCCCCACGTGACCGCCTGCGGTCACTGCGGCCCCCTCCTGCCTCCTCCAGCCCCCGGTCACAGCCCCCCCCCACCACAGCATACCGTATGACCCGTGTATAAGCCGAGGGGGGGACTTTTCAGCCCAATTTTTGGGCTGAAAAACTCGGCTTATACACGAGTATATACGGTACCCATCCCTGCCCCTTGACCTAGTGTTAAAGTAAATTCTGTACCTTGCTCCTTTACTATCTATCATTCATCATACTCCCAGTTTCCCCAATGATCCCTCCAGGTCTTTCAGCAAGTACCACAAGGTATCTTTCAGAGGCCCCATTATGTAGTGAATTGTGTCTATAGATTCTTTAGACTCTATATAGCTCCTCCACATTTGCATAAATTACATCGTTAATGATTATTTTTCCCGTAATACCTCCCTTCTATCGACCTCCATCGCTCTTTCTAATCCCGCCTCGATATCAGACTCTTTCGGTAGGTCAGGACGTAACCATTATATGAGCAACATCTGTTTGGCCAACAAAATGAGAACATGCACAAACCTTAGGGACATTTTGTTCTTCCCGGTCGCCGCTATGTCTTGGAATATCCACTTCGTGGGTTCCAGTGCATATCGGCAGCCACAATATCTATAAAGCAGATCATTCACCATTTCCCAAAACGATCGAACTTTGGGGCATGACCAAAGACCATGAATCATATCGGTGTTTTCCTTTCGACATTTAGGGCAGCATGTTATACGTTCAGGGTTGGACGTAGAGCGTGGGAAGTTGAAACCATAGACCATCCCATGTATGATACGGAAGTGAGAGTCCCTCCATTGTTCACTAAGAATAAATCTTCTCACCTTGTTCCACCCCGTCAGGATGCTTTCCGCCACCGTATCATCTATTAAGAATTTTCTCCATTTAGAAAACAGATGTGAGTACCCATTTGGAGTCAATGTTCCTCTAAGTTCTCTATATATAGAAGATATGCTTAGATGGAAGGATTCCAAACCAATCAACTTATCACATACGTTAGGGGTCACTTCCGTAGCTACGTCTCTAAGGTTAGTCATAATATGTTGCTTCAATTGCATATACTGAAGTCCTTGTGTCCCTCCCAAGCCGAATTTCCTCAGAGTCTCCGTTCTCGTCATCCAGCGTCTGTCCGTCTCGTGTAACAAGTCCCCCATCTTCTGTACCCCTTTCCTCCTCCATTCTGTAAACAATGCGTTCTCCCATCCCATCCTAAAATCCGGGAAGGCCCAGGGGTTGAGGTGTTTAGAAATTTTCCATGATAGCCCACATTTCTTCCTCACTGCCTTCCAAACTGCTATCGTGTCCCTACAAATAACGGCCGATTTAATTTTTCCCGGAATATGTACTAAAGAAGAATGTAGTAAGGAGCAGCGATCCCAGGGGGCACAAAACTCTGCTTCAATCTGACCAGCGGAGTACCTGTTAGCTTTTGTAATCCATTCCACGACGTGCCTCAGTAAACACGCCAAGTTATACCCACGTACATCAGGCAAGTTCGTACCTCCTTCGGCTCTGGGCAACATTAATGTTCCCAAGCGTATTCTTGGTCTGCGACCCCTCCAGATAAAAGTGGAAAATGCTTTGTTGACTCTTTTGACATCTACATGCTTTAACAGTAGGGGTAGTGTTTGCATAGGATAGAGAAGACGGGCAAAACTAATCATTTTTATCGCCCATCTCTTAAGCTCTTGTTCAATTTTATTGAATAATGGGGGATAGTTAAGCGCGTATACCTGCCCCGGTGTCCTGCCCAACTGAATCCCCAGGTATCTGATATATGAGCGGCCCAGTGGTATACCCAGTTGCGAAGCTAGCTTTTGCAAGGAGCTCCCTCCTCTTATACTCAATATCTCACATTTGCGTCTATTGAGAGTAAGTCCAGCAAATGTGCCAAAGCCCTCTATGTCATTTATCAATGAAGTCAGGTCTCGCTCCGGATCTTTCATGAAAAGAACGATATCGTCTGCAAATAAGGCAGACTTCACCTCACAACGACCCACTGTGATACCGGAAAAAGAGTAGCCCCATTTATGAATCTTGCCAGGGGTTCCAGGGCCAAATTAAATAACAGGGGAGATAGTGGGCAAAATAGAACAATGTGTCCATGATTTCAATGCAACCAGCAAATTGCCAGTGAAATTGCCTAGCAATATTGCCGCATGTGACGGTACCTTTAGCCCACCTGGTGATCAGCTTTAGTTCTGCCGTTGGGACAGGGTTTCTCTTCCCCACCGGATGTCATCAGAGTATAGGTTGAGCTTCCTTTCGTGCTTTTTGCAGGGTGACGCCCACGATGATACGCCCCCTCGGCTTCCCGCACACTTTGCATTACAGTAATGGCAACTGTGAAAAACACACAGTTCAATAAAGTTCACGGCACACAGTACCAGTATACGTCAGGCATGATATCCTATTTCCAAAAAGATCTTTGATGGGTTGTTAGTTGAAGAGCCTAAAACACCTACTTTTTACTTAATACCGAAGGTGCACAAGGATCTGAACAACCCCCTGGGACGCCCCATCGTGTCGGGCAACGGGGGTTTATGTGAACCTGCTTGCAAGTTCATAGAATTCTATTTAAAAAAACTTGTCGTCACACTTCTGTCCTACGTGCGCGATACTACTGATATTTTGACCAAATTGGAGGGGATAGTGTTAACCGACGATATGTGGCTAGTTACAGCCGACGTCGAATCTCTTTATACAAGTATTGCGCACGTGGACGGAATGAGAGCTGTGAGCCTTTTTTTGGGAATGACCGACTGGGAAGCGAGTTTGTGTGCCTTGATTGAGGAATTACTTCAATATGTTCTAACCCACAACGTCTTCGTATTTAATGACCGTTTCTACGTGCAAAAACAAGGTACGGCAATGGGGCCGGCTTGTGCCCCCTCTTATGCGAATTTATTTTTGGGGAGTTGGGAGCGGTCACTTTTTCAATCAGGAGGCGTTGTGGGTGTTGAGGACATCTTATGTTGGTTCAGGTATATAGAAGACCTGCTTTTTATATGGCAGGGGTCTAGACCAGACTTGGAGAGATTTATGGATGTTCTCAACAAGAACAATTTGAACATCAAATTAACATACCAGGCACACAAAAGAAGTATGACTTTTTTAGATGTGGCATTGGAAGTAGGTGATGATGGCAGAATACAAACAGATGTTTTTCGAAAAAGTACTGCTGTAAATTCTCTCCTCCATGCCTCATCTGCACATGCGAAAAGTACCATCAAAGCTATACCAGCCGGTCAATTCCTGAGGGTAAGGCGCATATATTCAAGTGAAGACAGATTTGAACGACAGGCAGAGGACCTGCATGACAGGTTCAAATCCAGAGGGTTCAGCAATCGATCCATAAAACAAAGTTATGTGAAGGCTAAGAATTTTGAGAGGGAAAAATTACTTTTCCAAACCAAGGTCAGAGGTACAGAGTATGGTCACATTTGGTTCATCTCTACATTTAACTCTCAATGGTGTAATATTAGATCAATCTAATCTTAAATAAACATTGGTCGGTGTTATCAACAGATTCTAGCTTAGCCAAACATCTTTCTTCCAGACCGTTGTTAACTTCTAGAAGAGGAAAGAACTTGAGGGACATTCTGAGTGCCAGTCATTACATTCCTAAAAGAAATAATTTCTTTGGGGAAAGAAAAACAGGACCTCTCATGGGATGTTATCCCTGTGGGGACTGTTTAGCTTGCACTCAGGGTAATATAAAACGCACGAAAGAGTTCTGCTCCTCAGGAGGAGATACATACAAGATTACTAAGTACATTAATTGTAGTACGACTCACGTGGTTTACCACGCCACATGTCCTTGTGGAAAGATTTATATTGGTCTGACCACAAGGCAGTTGCGTGTTAGGGTACGTGAGCACGTACGGGACATTGAGGGAGCAGCAAAGGTCATTGACATTGATACTTTGAAAACTTTGCCGAAACATTTTAGGTTGTATCATGGGTGCAATCCGAAGGGTCTAAATATAAAAGGAATTGACCGAGTGCAGGCTGGTATCAGAGGGGGTGATTTGGCCAAAACATTGGCGCAAGAAGAGTGCAAATGGATGGTCAAACTAGACACACTTGTCCCCAGGGGGCTTAACGAAGTTATCAGTTATGCCCCTTTTTTATAAGAGTTGAATTGTCCTTCTGTGTTTTTCGGCAAATTTTGGGTTGGCATGAACTAAGTGTGTGTTCCCGTTGCTTTTCATGATTTTAACTATTGTTTGTATATTTTAGTTTTCTATGGAGAACTTGATAACCTTTATGAAAGGGACCTTTTGTATGGAATCGCCATCGGAGTCAAGTTGTCGTTCAAGAAATATGATCTGAATGTCGCATGGATTTTTTTAAATGCCTTGAGAGCTTTTTGGATTAACCCTATATTAATATGGGAGGATTGTTTTTATAAAAAAGAGAGATATATTTTGCTATGTATAATTCTTGATATGTTGGGAATGTATATAGTATGAGTATAAGTGAGTGGTTCTAAGTGTAAATGGGGTAGAGGTAATTTATGTACTAATTTAGTATTCTAATTCACAGCGTCGCTGTGTCTTTATGATAATTATTCATTCACTTTCACATTTTTACTTTGGTGTTTTTTTTAATAATGTATAACTTATTATGTAAAAAAAGAGGGCACCCATGCCACAAGCACGGTCCGTGCTGGCCCCTATCTCCAGGATAAGTGAGCGGCTCCGTGTGACAACTGGATTAGACAACATTAAGCTAAGTACCAGTCCTCTTTATATAAATAATGTTTTTTGGTTTTTTTCCCCATGACACAGCTGGGATAGAACTACCCACTGGGTAAACCCACAGACATCACAGCAGCTGGTACTGAGGAGGACAGGCTGCATATATCTATCAAACTTGACACGGTATATACATAGGGGACTCTTTGGCTCTATGGGGACACTTAACTAGACAAATATACCTCAAGTATATATACATATATATTCATATAGGCTACAGTCACTGGGACTAGGACTGTTCCTATCACAGGACGGCAAATACAAAAAGTCTGGATATACCAACATCCCATAAGGTAAACACATATCTGCCATCATGACTATATGATATTCACATGCTTTAACTAAAAAATACATATATACATTTCCAGACCAGTATCAGGATACACAGAAAGACAGGAACCCAAATCCTTATAAGAATTACAGACATACCAGCCAAGAAGGTAAATTTGTCTATTATACATTTTGATATCTATTTGATATCTACTAAACTTCTTATCCACATGACCACCCTTTCTCCATAGCCACTGAAAGTCTCCTTCCCTAAAAAACAACATATCTACCTGTAAGCCAGCCTTGCCCTCTCACCAGTAACAACAGGTAAATAGTCTAGCTACTCTTTAACATATTCCCGTATAACTTTATATGACAACCCTTGATAGTTTCTGAAACCCCCATCTTCAGTTTTATATCTCGTCACTTTCAGTTGACCTTAGGGTTACTTCTTATGTATGTTTTTCATACTTTCATGTGTAATTCAGCGTCAATTCTGTAAATAATGTATATATTTAGACAGATATATACTTCAATGTCTGCACTGTATATATTCTCACTGTAATTTTATTATTTTTTCATAGTGACGTATTGATAAAGGTCTGTCACAAGACCGAAACGTTTGCTGTCACCATCCACTCTGTTTATATGTCTTTCAAATAAAACACCAATAAGCAACTACCAGATGAGTGCTGGGATCTTTCTAATATTAGTCTAAAGATCGTTGGATCTTTTCTACAATAGCACCATCATAACGACAAAACAAGACTGAGTGCTGGTTATTTACGACTATCTACTACTTCTACTTTGACTACAAGCACCTTCGGATTGACACATGTCTACTGAAACCTTTGCCTACAACGATACGACAGGAGCTTCTATACTAGCCCGCATTCGGACTAGCACTGACTTTCGTTTTAATATCTCTGTTGGGAGTACGGAGAAAGATTGGGAAAAGGAACTCAAAAGACTCATCTCATTCGAATTACACTGTGCCACATTAGGCGAGTACCATCGACAGAGCAAAATCCCGAGGGGTTTGAGGTGCAGCTTGAGACCTACTCTATTCTCCGACAACAAGGACTACTGTGCTACGTTTCAGAAGATTCTGAACAAGTGTTCTTTGGACATTATTTTACTTACCATCGAACATCTACAAGAAGCAATAAAAGAATCGGAAGCGAAGTGTACCTCTATCCAAACCCAACTAGAAACAACCCTAAACTCCACCGAATATAACAACCTGAAAACTAAAGTTGAGACAGCATTGGCAGCACATCAAAGGACCCTAGAAGAACGAAAACGTTCTAAATTCCAGAGGGGTACAGAAGACTACTTAACTAACAGAGTCTACAGATGGGACGAACCATTGCCACAGCCCAGAAAACCTTGGACCAGACCCCGACGACCAGCTGGAGGTCGACCACCATCTGGCGGATCAACTCCATCAGGCGGCACACCAGCTGGGTCAGGAAGCAACACTGGTGGTTCACCTCTACCACGACCAGGACCTTCTTTTTTAGGCCAAAGCGGATTACCAGGAGGTCCCGTTCCAGGAGGCGCAGACCGACAGATGATCCTACGGTCACAGGTAGGGGTCCAAACTCAGTCATCAATATTTCTGACTACTCACTTACCCCTGTTGAACTCTCAGTCTTAAACAAAGGCCTATCTTTCTGTCCAACACCCAGGTGGGACACTTTTTAGTTAGAAACAGACCTACAAAGATTTTATAGGTCCCTTCGGTTAAAAGCATACTTTGGGCAACAGGTTACACCAATAACAAATCAATTGGGCACTAGTAGACCTAATCAAACTATGACACAGGTCTCAATCACTAGTTTAGGTCTGAGGAACCCAAGTAATTTTACACCACCCAAAACGGACCATGCAGTTGAAACTTATATCAACTTACTCAACAAAGACGTTGAAAACCTTATTCGTGAACAGCAAATCGGCCACCTACCTGTCCGCACAAACATATCTTCCCTGGAGAGACAGGCGATATCAAGCCTTAAAAATAACAAAAACATAATAATTAAACCAGCGGACAAGGGTGGCGCGATTGTTGTCATGAATAAGACCCAATACGTCTCGGAAATTAACCGTCAACTTAATGATACCAACACATATAAGAAAATCCCATACGATCCAGTATACAACATCAGGACTAAAATATACCGTATTGTCAATAAATACTATGACAACAACACCATTGACACTAAAATCAAGACTTTCCTGACACAAGACCACCCTATAACACCTGTCTTATACATATTACCTAAAATACACAAGAACTTACAGAACCCACCCGGGCGTCCAATAGTAGCAGGTACAGACTCCATCCTTAGTCCTCTCTCCAAATTTCTTGAGAAGATATTGACACCATTTACAAAGTTGACTAAATCATTTATCCTCGACACGGGGGATTTCCTTCAGAAAATTAGGACACTAAGCCATACCCATAAGGATAGCATTTTATGTACATTCGATGTCAACAGCCTATATACCTCAATCAGCCATGACATGGGGATGGATGCAGTCTACAACACACTAGAACTACATAGAGTTGAACCCAATCTCATCCATCTATGCATGGACTTGCTGGAGCTGGTCCTCAGGGAGAACTATTTTCTGTTTGGGGACCAGTTCTACGTACAGACATGCGGTACCGCAATGGGTTCGAATGTGGCACCGGCGTACGCTAATTTGTATATGAACGCATTTGAGGAAGAATATATCTATCCTAATTCTTTTCAAAACACACGCCAGGACATGGTTTAGATATATTGACGATATATTTTGTATATGGAATGGCACAAATGAGAGCCTACAGTGTTTCTTTAATTACCTTAACACTGTACGCAATGAACTCAAGTTTACCCTAAACTCAAATCACGGTGAAATCCCTTTTCTTGACACTCACGTAGTCAAAAATACTGATGGTTCCCTCATAACAGACCTATACACCAAACCTACTGACTGCAACGGCCTCCTCCTCTATGGAAGTTGTCATCCTAAAGCTACCAAGAATAGCCTGCCGAGGTCACAGTTTAAGAGAGTATCCCGCATAGTGACAGATCCTGAAACACGCTCCACTAGGTTACATGAGATGTCTAACAAATTTTTAGAACGTGATTACCCCCAATCCCTGTTAACATCCAAAAGGGAGACCGCCATGGGTGACAGTGACGTCGAAAATTTACAAACAACAAATCAGACGAGACTGCCCTTTGTTCATACATACCACCCTATAATGCCCAAAGTACAGCACCTCATCAGAAAAAATTGGAACTTATTATCAAAAGCACATCCCAAGATTGAAACATTTCAGAATCAACCATTAATGTGCACAAGGAGGCCAACTAATATAAGGGACCAACTAGTTAGAGCGGATATAGGTTCACCAAAATCACCTTTGACAAGAACACTCACTGGGGCTAATAGAACTGGCACATTTCCTTGTCTAGGCTGTCTTTGTTGTTCCAACATCATTAAGGGGAGCAAAATCATACACCCACGGACAGGTAAAACATATAAGGTCAGGGGCTTCTATAGCTGCGACACCAACTTTGTAGTCTACCTCATCAAGTGCCCTTGCGGCTTACTATATATTGGGGAGACTACACAAGCCATTAGGGACAGGATAAAGAGCCATAAATCTACAATACGCACAGAAAAGACATGGTTACCATTACCGCACCATTTTCTAGAAGCTAAACACAATGTGGCTCAACTTACAGTTAGGGCCAGAAATATTTGGACAGTGACACAAGTTTTGTTATTTTAGCTGTTTACAAAAACATGTTTAGAAATACAATTATATATATAATATGGGCTGAAAGTGCACACTCCCAGCTGCAATATGAGAGTTTCCACATCCAAATCGGAGAAAGGGTTTAGGAATTATAGCTCTGTAAGGCATAGCCTCCTCTTTTTCAAGGGACCAAAAGTAATTGGACAATGGACTCTAAGGGCTGCAATTAACTCTGAAGGAGTCTCCCTAGTTAACCTGTAATCAATGAAGTAGTTAAAAGGTCAGGGGTGGATTCCAGGTGTGTGGTTTTGCATTTGGAAGCTGTTGCTGTGACCAGACAACATGCGGTCAAAGGAACTCTCAATTGAGGTGAAGCAGAACATCCTGAGGCTGCAAAAAAAAGAAAAAATCCATCAGAGCGATAGCAGACATGCTTGGAGTAGCAAAATCAACAGTTGGGTACATTCTGAGAAAAAAGGAATTGACTGGTGAGCTTGGGAACTGGGCGTCCACGGATGACAACAGTGGTGGATGATCGCCGCATACTTTATTTGGTGAAGAAGAACCCGTTCACAACATCAACTGAAGTCCAGAACACTCTCAGTGAAGTAGGTGTATCTGTCTCTAAGTCAACAGTAAAGAGAAGACTCCATGACAGTAAATACAAAAGGTTCACATCTAGATGCAAACCATTCATCAATTCCAAAAATAGACAGGCCAGAGTTAAATTTGCTGAAAAACACCTCAAGAAGCCAGCTCAGTTCTGGAAAAGTATTCTATGGACAGATGAGACAAAGATCAACCTGTACCAGAATGATGGGAAGAAAAAAGTTTGGAGAAGAAAGGGAACGGCACATGATCCAAGGCACACCACATCATCTGTAAAACATGGTGGAGGCAACGTGATGGCATGGGCATGCATGGCTTTCAATGGCACTGGGTCACTTGTGTTTATTGATGACATAACAGCAGACAAGAGTAGCCGGATGAATTCTGAAGTGTACCGGGATATACTTTCAGCCCAGATTCAGCCAAATGCTGCAAAGTTGATTGGACGGCGCTTCATAGTACAGATAGACAATGACCCCAAGCATACAGCCAAAGCTACCCAGGAGTTCATGAGTGCAAAAAAGTGGAACATTCTGCAATGGCCAAGTCAATCACCAGATCTTAACCCAATTGAGCATGCATTTCACTTGCTCAAATCCAGACTTAAGACGGAAAGACCCACAAACAAGCAAGACCTGAAGGCTGCGGCTGTAAAGACCTGGCAAAGCATTAAGAAGGAGGAAACCCAGCGTTTGGTGATGTCCATGGGTTCCAGACTTAAGGCAGTGATTGCCTCCAAAGGATTCGCAACAAAATGTTGAAAATAAAAATATTTTGTATGGGTTATGCTTATTTGTCCAATTACTTTTGACCTCCTAAAATGTGGAGTGTTTGTAAAGAAATGTGTACAATTCCTACATTTTCTATCAGATATTTTTGTTCAACCCTTCAAATTAAACGTTACAATCTGCACTTGAATTCTGTTGTAGAGGTTTCATTTCAAATCCAATGTGGTGGCATACTGAGCCCAACTCGCGAAAATTGTGTCACTGTCCAAATATTTCTGGCCCTAACTGTAGGTTCCAGGTTTTAGAGCAAGTACCCAGACCTAGACGGGGAGGTAATCACATTAGAATGCTCAAAATAAGAGAAACCTACTGGATTCATACATTGGACACACTAAACCCTAAGGGACTCAACAGGGAGATTGAATGGCTAAACTAAATTTCTCTTTCAGACCAATACCTAGTTGTCCTGTGGTTCCAATAAACATGATCGATACAGTGGTAAGATACCTCAAGATAACCCCCATAGAATTTATACAAGTTTCATTTCTCCACTTATTTCTTTCTTTTTTCCCCTATAACTGTTATTTACGGATTGGACCCCGTAACAGCCTGTGTTATTTGGATTATGTGACATATGTTTAGTCTTTGATTCATTTTAACCGTATATTGATGCTACATTGACCATATATGTCGTAATCCTATTTCAAGACGTATTATGTTAACTATGACTTATATATGAATACTCTGTGATGATTACGTGAGCATCTGTATATGATCTTCTCTGTCCAATAACCACATTATATGTCACGTACTTAATAAGAAGTACATATGATCAGGTCCAAACCTATAATAATATATAAACCTTCATAATACCTGGTACCTAACAACCAAACACAGCCTAGAATGCCCCAGAGACCTGCCACAATACTTTGTGACCATTCTCACGCTGTGTACAGCGCTGCCCGCAGCTATGGCAACGCTACACAACATAAATACCGGCACTTCCGGTACGCGAGTTGTATTCCATTGCGCATGCGCGAACTCCGGAATCTACTTCCGGGTCGCGAGCCGGCGAGACTCACCATAAAAAGGCGGCAGCCAGAGATAGAGGGCACCCATGCCACAAGCCCGGTCCGTGCTGGCCCCTATCTCCAGGATAAGTGAGCGGCTCCATGTGACAACTGGATTAGACAACATTAAGCTAAGTACCAGTCCTCTTTATATAAATAAGTGTTTTTTGTTTTTTTTCCCCATGACACAGCTGGGATAGAACTACCCACTGGGTAAACCCACAGACATCACAGCAGCTGGTACTGACAGGCTGCATATATCTATCAAACTTGACACGGTATATACATAGGGGACTCTTTGGCTCTATGGGGACACTTAACTAGACAAATATACCTCAAGTATATATACATATATATTCATAGGCTACAGACACTGGGACTAGGACTGTTCCTATCACAGGACGGCAAATACAAAAAGTCTGGATATACCAACATCCCATAAGGTAAACACATATCTGCCATCATGACTATATGATATTCACATGCTTTAACTAAAAAATACATATATACATTTCCAGACCAGTATCAGGATACACAGAAAGACAGGAACCCAAATCCTTATAAGAATTACAGACATACCAGCCAAGAAGGTAAATTTGTCTATTATACATTTTGATATCTATTTGATATCTACTAAACTTCTTATCCACATGACCACCCTTTCTCCATAGCCACTGAAAGTCTCCTTCCCTAAAAAACAACATATCTACCTGCAAGCCAGCCTTGCCCTCTCACCAGTAACAACAGGTAAATAGTCTAGCTACTCTTTAACATATTCCCGTATAACTTTATATGACAACCCTTGATAGTTTCTGAAACCCCCATCTTCAGTTTTATATCTCGTCACTTTCAGTTGACCTTATACATAAGAAGTAACCCTGTTTTTCATACTTTCATGTGTAATTCAGCGTCAGTGTAATTTTATTATTTTTTCATAGTGACGTATTGATAAAGGTCTGTCACAAGACCGAAACGTTTGCTGTCACCATCCACTCTGTTTATATGTCTTTCAAATAAAACACCAATAAGCAACTACCAGATGAGTGCTGGGATCTTTCTAATATTATTTTTTTAATAATGTATAACTTATTATGTAAAAAAAACTGTATTCCCTTCTTTGTAGCCACATCCCTATCACTAATTTAACTTATATATTTTCTTACATTGTGCAATATGGGTTCACTATGTTCAGTTCTGCAATTTTATTGTTGCAAAAAGGAATGGAGTGTGTATGTTTGATTGCCATGGAGTAGATTGAAAGGGCACTGACCTGTAGTAGCTGCTGGTGTCTTTTCCTTTGTCTGGATGATGGTGGTTGGAATCCCGGTGCTCAGCTTATAGATATAAGCATGTGGATTGAGGTAACAGATGAAAGCGGCACTCGTGGATCTTTTGTTCCATATGCTGTTTAATGATCCAATTTAGGATACATCCATCGGGGAGGGTGTGCAGGGAGGGGGTGTGCAAGCAACGGTGACCGTTTCGAGGATGATTCCTCTTCTACGAGCCCGTAGGATCATTAAACAGCATATGGAACAAAAGATCCACGAGTGCCGCTTTCATCTGTTACCTCAATCTGTATGTTTGATTGTATGAATGGAATGGTTTTGGCATGTAAAATTGAGAATCTCCCTCTTCAGGAATGGGGCACAAAAAAGCTCCCCATTTTGGCAGTGTGGTAAAACCTTATGTTAGCCTTTGGATTCATGTTTAAAAATCTATGGCTCTTGACTCCTCAAAAATGGCCGCCGTAACTACATGTTATCTAAATATGCGTCGCTCTAGAGGATAAGAACGGGCCGGCGTCTATGCGCATGCGCGAGATCGGCATCGCTGACGCGAGATCTTGCACGGCGCTCGTTTCACTTTTTCCGGCGGTAGTGACGTATCGTTGTGGGAATCTCAGCGTCCACCTTCTTATGGTGACGCGGATTATAAAAGGCCAGAATCATGTTAACGAACTAGTCCCCGTGAACAAGCGTGGCGAAACGGTTGTAGGGGCGTGCTGCGTGCCTGGACATTAGGTGGGATCCTGGTGGTCACAATTTACCTCATTAATGGGTGAGTGATTAACTGTTGCTGGTTTCCTCTGACTAGTGCCCATTCTGAGATGCTTGTTTAACACCATTAGGTGATGTACTAACTGCCTATATACCCACTAATGTGACTACTTGGCCGTAGCCTCTATTTGGTATCTCCATGTACTGTCACTTTATATTTATGTGTACTTAAACTGCTTTTGTATTAATAAAGGTAACATTTTTATATAACATTACTCCATAGTGGTTTCCACTTTATTCATATTGACCGGAGTGTTATTTACAGCAGTCATTATGGTGTAATTAAATATCAGCCATGGATATTGTGTATTTCATAAGGTGTGATATGGTTTTGAAAATTTATATGATATCCTATTCGTGACACCAAAAACTGATGTGCCCAAGGGCCATGAGGTACTCTGAATCGGTCAGTGGTGTTTCTGGGGAGTCACAGGGGTCAAGACCGGCTCGGTGACCCTGGGTTCAGTAGTAAAGAGAGTTCTTGAGGGGAATTATAGTAAGGATTATTCGTGACGCCACCTGTGGTTTGTGGCTATGGGTAGCCACCACTGCTGCAAAACCTCTGGGGACAATGGACAGGCAGCTGGGATGGATTTGCTCTCCACAGGTGGAGCGGATCCACAGGGCAGTGGATATTGAAGGGTGTAGGGTGTAGGATGGAGGGTGCGCAGTAACAGACAGACTCACAGTTTGTTGGTTCCTCAAGTTCTTTACTGGCAATACCGGTTAAACTACAGGTGATGGTACTGTGAGTCCGTGTAACCTGGGAGCAACTCGGGGTTCTCCTCACCCGGCAAGTTCTGAGGCCTCCCTGCTGCGCTGTCTCTTGGCGGGTCCCTGCAGCTGCTTAAGCTGAGCTGTGTCCTTCTCCCTCTCCTGCGTGTGCCAGTATGATAGGCAGCTTGAGTCTTTCTCTAGCCCCACTTCTCAGGCGGCTGCTCTTGGGCTCTTAATGCTACCTTGCCTCTAGGCACTTGTGTGGCTGGGGAACTTGGAATTCCCAAACCTCCAGTATTGGCTGCCGGGACATTAGGCCCTGCACAGCCTCAGACTCCAGTGTCCGGTTTTTGGTGCTTACTCCTCTGGGTTGAGCTTGACACTACTCTGCTCCCCAGGCTCTGCTCAACTTCCTCAGACCCTTGCCTACGGGTCCCTCAAGCTAGGCTTAGCTTTCCTGGGACGAGCTTAACATTGTTCAAGTCTACAAGATGTCTTCTACAGTCCTCCTAGGAACTGAACTGACTAACTCCGCCCCAGACCAGGATTTATTGGGGAGCTACCCTGAACCCGACTTTTAGATCTCCCCCTTCAGGCCTGGAGACAGAAAAGGTGTTGTGTGCTTTGGTTTTTCCTGGTGTGAATACCCTCTGTTGCTCTCAGTTATGACACTATCCCCCCGAGGGAGATAATGACATTTTTGCATCCGAACCCTGGGGTGCCACATATTTGTCTATTGTTGGTCTGTCTGACGAGTTCCTTACTCGTTTTTTAGTAAATTACTAATAAAAGGTTTTTAAAAGTTAAGCAAGTTGAAATGATCAGTTATAATTATGCAAACTGTTCTGTAAATTATGCCTTTTGGAGATTAATTCCCTTAATTAAAGTAAAAGATGACACATGGCCTTTGTATTTTAAGCAAATGAAAATTTATTTAATCTTTTACATTTTAAAAATTACAAAAAAGGAAAATGGGCTGATGCAAAAGTTTTAGCACCCTTGGAGATTTGTGTGCTCAGATAACTTTGTCAGAAGTTTCAGACCTTAATTAACCTGTTAAGGTACCATCACATGCCGCCATATGGCTTCCATATCGCCAGCGATTTGACGTGAGCACGCACGTTTCGGGCACTTTTTTCAGATCGCTGTGGAGCTGTCACACGTAGCTATCTAGCATGCGATCTTCGCCAATCCTGCGTCCCGGAAATCACTTTCAGAAGACCAGAAGCGATCTTCCCTTCACGCATTGCCACGTCACACGCCACAATCGTGGCATCGATGTGGCCATACTGTTTCGATAGGGGAGTGCTAGAGTGTGTTTCACCATGCCCCTATCACTGCGATTGGTGGACGGATCTGCTTTCCCATTGGTCAGCCTTGCGTGAACGAGTGGGTCATTAAATAAGGCACCTAGGACACGGTCAGCCAATCGGAACGCAGTATGACCCACCAATTGCCGCAGATGCAAAAAAACACCATCCAAGCACTCCTACGGGATTGATTTCAGGATCACTGTGCACGTAGCTATCTCCCTGTCACACGCCACGATGCGCTGAAATCGCCTGGTGGATATCGCCTGATTTCACTGCAGTGCAGAGCAATCAGGCGACGCTACACCAGCGATTTCTCGGCGTAGAATCGCCCAGTCACACGCTACTACGCACATGCGATGTGGTTTCCACATCTCCGAATTCGGGAATTGCCAGCCATCTCGCCGCCAATATGGCGGCACGTGACAGTACCTTTAGCGTTATGGCTTGTTCACTATCATAGTCAGGGAAGGGTAGATAATACAAATTTCACAGCTTTATTAAAACCCAGTCTCCTCTAACCATGTGCTATAATCAGCAGTCATGGGTTCTCTAAGCAGCTGCCTAGCATTCTGAAAATGGTGGAGGCCCACAAAGCAGGAATAACCTATTAGAAGATTGCAAAGCATTTTCAAGTTGCCCGTTCTTCAGTTCGAAATGTAATAAGGAAATACCAATTAACAGGAGCAGTGAACGTCAAGATTTCTGTAGAGACAAATCAGAACCCCCACTTGACTACAAAAGACCTTCAGAACGTTTTAACAGACTCTAGAGTTGTGGTACATTATTCTACTGTTTAGAGACACCTGCACAAATATGACCTTCATGGAAGAGCCATCAATAGGAAATCTCTTCTGCGTCCTCATGATAAAATTCAATGTCAGAAATATGGACTGAAAAGGTTAAATTAGAACTCTTTGGCTACTATAATCAAAGGTATATGTGGAAAAAAAAGGGCACATCTTTCAGCCACTTAGTCAATGGTGTACAATATGCTTTTGGGTTGTGTTGCAGCCAATGGTACAAGGAACGTTTCATGGGTAGAGAAGAATGTATTTGATTAAATTTCAGCATAACACCTTCTGTAAAAAAGCTAAAGTTGAAAAGAGGATGGTTCCTAGAAATGGATAATGATCCTAAACACATGTCAAAATCCACAATAGACAACCTCAAAAGCTGCAAGCTGAAGGTTTTTTAATGGCCCTCACAGTCCTCTGATCCGAACATTATTGAAAATATGTGGCTGGGGGGCGTGGCTGAGCAGCTCATGGCAGAAGCTGCTTAATTCAGGAGCTCCCGGATCCCAGAGCAATACAGAGACTTTACAGCATTTTCCAGTCGGAGTCTGACCTCTTTGAGTGGACCACCGAGTGCCTGAGACCTCCTAGCACGCATGGGGAAGGTAAAACCTGCACAAGCTCTGCTTCCTAAGAGGGTTTCTGATTTTTTCCAGCCTGGCCCCATGGCCTCTGGAGCTGCAGCTAATATGGCACCTCCCTCACCTCGTGCAGCCCATGCTTCTCGCCGGGAGACACAAGCTCCAGCATCATCCCTTTCTCAGCCACAACCTGATGCCCCTATAACTCATTCCCAGATGAGGGATATGTTTAATGAGTTCCGCTCCTCTATGCAAGAGGACATTAGGAAAATAGTGGCTGATCTGCGGAGTGATGTGTCGGATTTGGGATCTCGCACACACCACTTAGACACTAAAATGACCGAACTAGTTCACTCGCACAACACCCTCTTGGATGATCATGACCTGCTGCAGGATGCTATGAGCAAAACCCAGGCTAAAAACTGTGATTTGGAAGATCGGCTACGCCGAAACAATGTCCGTCTCCGAGACGTTGCAGAGGCGATCCCTAACTCTGATTTGCGATCCTTGCTACAGGACTTTCTGGTCCTCCCTGAACTGGACAGAAGCGACCTCAAAATTGATCGCATCCATAGGGTTCCGAAGCCTCCGGGCGTCCGTGCGGAACTCCCCCACGACGTTCTTGCGAGGATACACTTTTACGAGACCAAGGAGGACTTCCTACGAGAGTTGCAAAAGTCGCCCTCGCTTTCGGATAGTTTTGCCGACATAGCCATCTTCCCGGACTTGTCTCCAGGAACTCTCGCTCTCAGACGGGCCTTTAAACCGTATACCTCCATACTGAGAGATAAGGAGATCCCGTACATCTGGGGTCACTCCGACGAAGCTAATTGTTCGCAGAGACAACTCCTCTCCTCTCATGTATGCCTTCTTCCCCGTCACGCGGAACGTCTCCTGGCCGACTGGAAACTCCTCCCTGAGAAGACGCAACCAGATCGCTTGCAGCCCTCGCGACGCTCCGACGACGCTGTGTCCCGAGGGAAAAGGATAGACGCTGAATGGGGCGTCGCTTGAGCGTTGGACTCTGCTGAGGTTTCCTCTTATGTCACAATTTGCTCTGGGATCTTATGCCTGGCCTGCCTTTGATTTTCGAGTTTCTTCTTACTCCTGCTCCCTTCTCTATCCCCCTTGCTCACTGTTCTCGCCTTTCCTCTCATTCCCGCTCCCTCTCACTTCATTTTCTTCTCTCCTTCCCTTACTTCTGCATCGTTCCTGCTATCCTTTTTCCCTTTTTTCTCTTTCCCTACTACCTATATCGTTTCTGCATCCCTTCGCACTCTCTCTTCCTACCTTGGAAATCCTGCCCCGTCAAGCGTGTTTTTCTCGCTCACGGTTCTCCCCTGATGGTGTGAGAACCCCCTCCGTTTTTGGAGTTCTTTTCTCCCTTTGAGCCCCTGTTTGGCACCACTCCCTTTGCTTCTACCAGTATGGCTTCATTTATCTCTGTTGTTTCCCTTATCCCTCTCCCCCCGCCCCTCAGTCCCTCTCCCCCCTCCACTACAGCATCCATTTGGTACTTTTAATTTTCCTGAGATTGGTATTTCTATTGTGCTTTATTACTAATCCATGCCGATTACAATATTGTCTTTGAATGTTAATGGATTGAATTCCCCTCAGAAGCGTGCTCTCCTTCGTAGCCACCTTAAGAAAACCCATTCTGATATAGTTTTTTTACAGGTGACTCACCTTCTTGAGGGGGACAATCACAGAGTAGCATCACACTTCTACCCCCACCAGTTTTTTGCCAACGCCCCGAGTAAGAGGGCGGGAGTGGCAGTTTTTGTCCGCTCCGACTTAACGTTTCGAGCTTTTGAATGTGGTCGCAGACTCTGAGGGTAGATATGTGATAGTGTCATGCCGTATAAACAATGTGTTGTACTCGCTGATGTCCATATATGAGCCGAATACACGTCAGATCACTTATGTGCGGAATTTACTGGAGGGCCCGCTCTCATCTCTCCCAGGCCACAGGCTGATAGCGGGTGACTAACGCCCCCTTGAACAAACTGTTGAATTGCTCGTCCCCCTCTGACTTCAGGACAGACCTAGCCCCGACAATTTCCAGCTTTCACTTCCACAATATCTGGAGATACTGTATATGCATGGTGAAGAACGAGACTATACTTATTTCTCCCCCCGCTTTAAGACATTTAGTAGACTTGATTATATCCTAGTTAGTGACTCTCTCCTTCCATTCTCCCTCTCGTCTGACATTGACACCATTACCTGGTCTGACCACACTCCTATCCGACTGTCTCTTGACGACTCTACGCCTCTTTTCCCCCCGTCCCAATGGACTCTAAATGAGCACCTCTTGGCTTCTGCGGCAAACCAAGAAACCCTCTCTACTTACTTGAGTGACTACTTTACTCTGAATGATGTCGATGACATCCTCCCAGACTCCCTGTGGTTCCCCCATAAGGCGGTCATGCGTGGCCATTTGATAAAAACGGCTGCTCACTCTAAGAGATTGTACGACTCCTCGGTTCAATCGCTTATATCCGATATTAAAGCGCTGGAACAGGCACAACAATTGTCTCCTAGCTCTACCACTGTCTCTGAGCTCCTGTGGGCCAGAAATCAGCTGCGCACATTACTCCTCTCCAGAGTTGAGCGTCACCTCAAAAAAACTAGATCACGATATTACGCCATGGGAGACAGGGCAGGTACCTCCTTGCCCGTAGGATCCGCAAAGTGGAGATGAAACATAGAATCTCTCATGTCCTCTCTCCCAGTGACAACACAATCAGAAACCCTATTAAGATCGCAGATCAATTTAAGCAATTCTACCGCGATCTTTATAACTTAAACTCCGACTCTGCCACTCCCCAACCAACCCCGGAGGTTATTCACTCCTTCCTCTCTAGAGCCTCGCTTCCTAAGCTTACCCTAGACCAGGGGTCCCCAACCTTTTTTGCACCGGGGACCGGCTTCATGCAAGACTGTCCTTCCGGGGCCCGGCGGGCGGGGCTTTGAAGTTATGGGGTGGGGCTATGGAGAAGGGGTGGAGTTTACTGCCCTATTTCCTCAAAAGATGCACTACTTCTTATTTTCATATACGGTAGTATAATGCAGCGTCACAGCCCTCCACATTATATAAAGCAGCCTCACAGCTCTCCATATAGTACAATGCAGCATCACACCCTCCATAAAGTATAATGCAACCTCATATCCTTCCATATAATATAATGCAGCGTCGCATCGCTCCATATAGCATAAATTCTTCCCCGCACCACACACACTGCCCCTGTATAACCCCCGCACACAGACACACTGCCCTTGTATAACCCCCCCACACACACACATTGCCCCCGTATAGCCCCACACACACACACACACATTGCCCGTATAACCGCCCACACACACATTGCCCCGTATAACCCCCCCCACACACACACATTGCCCCCGTATAACCCCCACACACACACACACATTGCCCCCGTATAACCCACACACAACACACATTGCCCCCCCCCACACACACACACATTGCCCCTTGTATATACCCTCACACACACACATTGCCCCTTGTATATACCCTCACACCACCATTGCCCCTTGTATATACCCCTCACACACACACATTGCCCTTGTATATACCCCTCACACACACACATTGCCCCTTGTATATACCCCTCACATACACACACATTGCCCCTTGTATATACCCCTCACACACACACATTGCCCCTTGTATATACCCCTCACACACACAGGCATTGCCCCTTGTATATACCCCTCACACACACACATTGCCCCTTGTATATACCCCTCACACACACAGACATTGCCCCTTGTATATACCCCTCACACACACACATTGCCCCTTGTATATACCCCTCACACACACAGGCATTGCCCCTTGTATATACCCCTCACACACACAGGCATTGTTTCAGGGACAGACACTCACACATAGATGCTCTTCTGCTCACCGCTCCTGCCGGCTTCTCTCATACAGCAGCAGCTGAGGCAGAGACATGGCTGGCTGAAGATTTTTCATATCTCACGCTATTTCCAAGCGCATTACGTGACACACACATCACTGACGCGCTTGGAAATAGCGCGAGATATGAAAAAACTTCAGCCAGCCATGTCTCTGCCTCAGCTGCGTGCATATGTATGAGTGAAGCCGTCGGCCATAACAGCGCGGCAGGGCATGGCCGCTGCTGATAGGCCAACAGCTCCGCTCATACATGTGCACGCAGCTGAGGCAGTCGGTCCGCCAGACCCGGTGGTTGGGGACCCCTCGCCCTAGACCAACAAGCATTCCTGAACAAGCTCTTCTCCCAGGAGGAAATACTTGCCATTATACGCTCCTCTAAGAAGCGCTCAGCCCCTGGACCGGACAGGTTTTCTTACCAATACTATCACTCCTTTGCCCCGGCTCTGACCCCTTACCTTCTCCGGTTGTTCCAACACTGGCAGCGGAAGGGAGAGACAAGCCTGAAGCCCTCACCGCGTCGATTTCGACCATTCTCAAACCGGGCAAGCCTCCTACTCTTCCGGGCAGCTACCGCCCTATCGCTCTTTTGAACTGCGATCTCAAGCTTTACTCGAAACTCCTAGCGGAACTTCTCAAGGCCGTACTTCCCTCCCTGATCGCCTTGGATCAGGTTGGATTCATACCCGGCAGACAGGCGAGAGATGCCACAAGGAGGGTCTTGAACCTCCTCGAGATTTTAGAGGGGAGAGGTGCCCCTAGTGCGCTCATCTCCTTGGACGCAGAAAAAGCATTTGATCGAGTGCACTGGGGCTACTTGGCGGCGGTTCTGGATAAATTAGCGATCCTTGACAACATTAAATCTGCAATTATGGCTCTGTACTCCTCTCCCTCTGCAGTGGTGAGATCGGTAGGTTTTACCTCCTCCCCCTTTAACATCTCCAATGGAACCCGCCAAGGTTGCCCCCTCTCCCCTCTCATTTTCGCTCTTGTGATGGAGCCGCTAGCAGCTATTATTCGCAATCACCCCACTTTTAGAGGTGTGGAGGTTGGCCTGGTTGATCATAGAATATCGTTGTACGCGGATGATGTCCTTCTCTCTTGTACCCACCTAGAACTTACTATCCCTACGCTGGTCTCGGTGCAATCGGACTTTTCGGCGGCCTCATATTATAAGTTGAACCTAACTAAATCCTCGATATTTCCTGTTAACGTTCCTTTCCCCACCCAGCATTCACTACGAGACAAATTTCCCTTCCTCTGGTCTCCTGAGGGCTTCAAATACTTGGGGATACACGTCACACCTTCGAAGCAACTGATTAGAACCAACTTTGAAGCACTATTGACTGACCTTAAAACTCTATTCGCTCCCTACTGCACCCTGCAACTTTCCTGGATTGCCAAAATTCACACCGTGAAGATGATGACCCTGCCTAAAATCTTGTATCTAATGAGATGCATTCCCTTTCGCGTCCCACGCAAATATCTTAATTTAATCCAAGCGGTCCTGGCCAGATTTATTTGGAGCGGTAAATTACATAGGATCGCCATGTCTACACTCACCCTCCCGTATAATAAAGGAGGCCTTGGAGTCCCTGACATTGCGGCCTACTACGCGGCAATCTCTCTCGACATTGCCAAAATCTATTGGGCTGAAGCTCCTACGTCTTTGTGGCTGCAAATTGAAGCCTATAATGCTCCCTGTGGATCCACCAAACTTCTGCTTGAGATTAATCTTTTGAAACATCACTTGACTTCTGCCCTTCTTCTTTCCAATCGAGTGGTGCTAGACACCTGGTCTAAGTTGGTGCGTTCCCATTTCCCCTTCCTCTATCGCTACATAACCCTCAGGGCGATTGAAAATTTAGTAACTGACCTTTCCCTTTTGCCGTGGAGGTCTAGAGGTGTGGTGTTGCTGTACAATATCCTCTCCAACGGGGAAATACTTCCATTTCCTTGTTTGCAGACTAAGTTCTCCCTTCCAGCCTCCTGTTTCTTCGACCAACTCCGTCTCCGACACTTCCTTTCTGTTACTACTCTCCCTACCTGCGACCTTACGACCGTTAGCTTACCCCTCCAGGCCTTATTTAAACAGACCTCTTCCACTCGTAGAGGAGTAACTATTATTTACAGAGAGATTTTAGTCCTCAGATCCCAGACGAAACTCACTTATATGTCCAGGTGGGAGTCTAGTTTAACTTTCACTGCCTCTTTGGACCAATGGCATGACGCCTCGGGCCACGCTGCCCGTTTCACCTCCTGTGTCGGACACTTGGAACAATCCAAGAAACTGATGCTTGGGTGGTATCTCACCCCCGCTAGGCTAGCTAAATTTGGTGGCTCGAAGACCGGAGTCTCAACCTTGGCTTCATGCTGGAGAAACTGCTCCTCTCTGGGGTCTGAGTCTCAAATTTGGTGGACCTGTCCCCGATTGACATTGTACTGGGCTGAAGTCGGCTCTCTTCTCTCTACCCTAACGGGTTTGCCTATTCTTCTGGACGGCCCCCTAGCGCTATTGGGAATGAACCTGACCTCACTCCCCGCGACTTTGAGACCGATAATAACCAATGTCTTGATCGCAGCTCGCCTCTCCATTGCCTCACACTGGCTATCGCCTACCCCTCCCACCTTGAGTGAGGTTGTAGCGAGATTGAACCAACATTTCTCATATGAGATCATGCTAGCGCACGACTTACGTCGCAGAAATAAAGTTCTGAATTGGTGGGATCCTTGGGTATCATCCCTTTACAACACGGTGACCTTGCCACCTTGAGATGACCGATAATTATAATTTTTTTAATTTTTTTTATTTTGCCGAATATATGCTAATTTTGTATGCCTTGCCAATGCTCTTTTGTAAAGCTTTGTTTGGATGGTTTGTGTACCCCCCCCTCGCCCTTCCCCACCCTCTTTGCCCCCTGTTAAGTTTGTGAATTTATAGTTGCTATTTGCCCTCATGTGGGTGTTCATGTTATTGTTACTGCTCCTTTTAAGTCAATAAAAACCAAATGATTTAAAAAAAGAAAATATGTGGCTAAACAGAGCAGTGCATGCAAGAGAACCAAGGAATCTCACAGAACTGGACGACTTTTCCAAGGAAGAATGGATGAAAGTCTCTCAAACAAGAGCTGAAAGACTCTTAGCTGGCTACAAAATGTGCTTACAAGATGGGATACTTGCAAAAGGGTGTGTTACTAGGTACTAACCGTACAGGGTGCCAAAACATTTGCATCAGCCTATCTTCTTTTTTTGTTCATTTCAAAATATAAAAGATGATTTTTGTTTGGCTATAATACAAAGAAAATGTTCTCTCTTTAACTTTAAACCTTTTAGAAACCATTTAGTCTTCAACTTGCTTAACTGTTCACAGTTTGCAATAACAGTAATTTTGACCATGGGTGTCCAAATGTTTAAATGCCACTGTATATGTGACAATTTACAGTTTTCATTGAGTTCTTGGTCATATAATTTCATTAATGAATTGGACGGCATTCCTAACAGTCAGACAATGTAATATAATGCCTTGTTATGCTTTGCATGTTTCATGTTTCTCAAGTAATGTAAATTTAATTTGTGCTTTTCAATAAAGTAAGATTGAACTAAAAATGTCATAAATGGGCATTTCATGTTCATTTTAAAATAAAAGGGGCCAGGAATTCATGACAACCACAAAGTGCAACTGGTCCATAAACGTATTACAAATAAATATATTGTTTTTACATTTTATGCAGGCATATCTTCATTTATTACAACCCTACTAAACAACCTTGAAAGAGTAGTGCCCTAGGTTTTTATTAATAAAATATACATCTTATGGCATTGAAAAGAAAGTTCTGAAAAGCCATTATGTGCTTGAAAGCAGATTAAATAAATAGTAAAAAGAAAAAGAATGTGTGCTTAGACTGAAAATACATTTTTCTTATCCATGCATAAAACCACTCCATTAAGAGACTATCCCTTTTAGTGGATTTACAAAGAAAAACAAGTTTTGCGAGATTAGGCTTTTTTTTCTTTTTTTTTTTTTTTTTTTATTGCATAGAAACGCAAGACTTGTTTTGCAAACTAAAGCAAGACTGTTCTAAAGTTTTCAGTATGAAAAATGAGGAGGGGTAAGTCTTGTAGCCCTTGTATAATGAACATTACGCGAGCAAGTAATGTAAGGGTGTGGATAACATAACATTGTAGTTATACAGAAATTACCTAATTTGAAAGGAATATTGAAGTGCATGTCTATGTTAGTTTGTACCATATGTTATTGTATATAGATTTTTTTTCTGTATATTCCATGTTTATGGATTTTTGCACAAGACATAAAACATTTCTTAATATCCAATTTTTTTTTTCACCCATTCCTTATGTAGTGTCGACATGGTGTGCAGGAAAACATAATGTTTGTGTGTTAACTACTGTCCTGACTGTATTATAGGTCAAGGAAGCTAAATATTGATTTAAGAAGGCATACCCATCTACACTTTATTCTGTCCTCAGATGTAGGTACCTATGGTCGAGAAATATTTCTCAACATAAATGCAGGTTTCACAGATTGGACTCACATGGGAATAATATATTCCTACTCACATATTTCTATTTTGTTTCTATTGGCATTTTGAGGATTGAAGCAGTTTTGCTTTTGCAATTGTTTTTTCAATTTTCTTCAACATTAACCACTGTGATTTAGTGGTAAATGAATGCAGTATATTTTGCAATTATATTATTAAAGGAAAATCAATTGGAATTGGAAAAATAAATCTGGAGTCATATTATCGCATGACTCGTGCTAGGATTGCACCAAAATGCCCTGACCTGAGCGTGTCAGTTGCATAGAAATACATTAAGCTGAGTCTGGCTTGGGCCAGAAGAGCTGCAGCTGGTTTATGCAGTGTCATGCTTGCACGAGTCATACGCTTGTGTGACTCCAGCCTAAGAATGAGTTAACAGTGTTAAGCCTCATTCAGATGGCACTGCATGTACATGTTATGCATTTCCAGTGTAAATCTGCGCAAAAAACAGGTAAAACATTCAAACTTATTGAAGATGTTGTCCTTGGTGGGATTTGAACCCAGGACCCCAGTGTGCAAGATTACAGTGCTAACCACTGAGCCACTGTGACGCCCCAATGACTCTTGGGTCCTGATGACACTGTAATGACCAGAGGCAGAAGTAACACTTTCTTTTAGAGTGTGGAAGGGCAAGGGAAATCTTCAGAGTCGAATGTAATATTTAGATACCCCCAGAACTACTACACCTATTCATACATCTGGCATTAAGCCAGGGTTCTGCTGGTTAATTCTACAAATTCCTCCAAAAGTAGGTATCATCAGCAACAGTAACAAATTCACCTAGGAATATGCAGAAGTGTTACGCCCAGATTGTGGGTTTGTAAGGTAGACTCACTAGACCACATATGGTTTTGTGGAAACTGAACCCTTATGACAGAGGGGTGACTCGTACAGACTGTAACAGAGAAGTTTGAGAAGACTTAAGAATTCTATGATTAAGGGAAGAAATGCATCAGTTGTAGTCTTATAATGTGACCACCAGTTGTGTCAAGAAATCAGCTGCAAAGTGTTCTTTTGACCGGCAAGTTTAGAAGACGTCCCCAACGAAAGGCTTGCTTCTTGTCTCTCTCAGTTACAAGAGACTTATCAGGGGGAAGCTGCGACAGACTGACCAGAGCCACCCCGTGATCATCTTAGATGGTTCAATGATGTGCTGAGGCTCCTCTTCTAGATTGTCAAACAGGAAGAATCTAGATAGCGCATCTGCCATGATGTTCTTCTCTGCAGGACAGAAGTGAAATGAGAAATTGAACCCAGCAAAGAATAAGGACCAGCGAGCCTGGCGAGGGATGAGTCTTTGAGCATACTGGGGATAAGACAAATTTTTTTGTGATCAGTATATTTGATGACCATATGAACTGCGCCTTCAAGCAGATATAATTGAGTCGGCCAGGTGGGGTACTCAGATACCGGGATGAGTGGGTGGCTGTAACGGGGATCACGGGTGGTTGATTTCCTGGTTCCCTCATTGAAAGGTGATGATGGGGATGGGGAGAATGTTGTCGTGACGCCACCTGTGGTATCTGGTAATTTAGATACCAGCGCTGCAGGCCGGCTGCTGAGGTGATGTGATGCAGCTTGGGTGCTAAAGCTCCCCACAGGTGGAGCTTTACCTCAGGGCAGCAGGATGGATGAGGGGAGTAGTTGTTCTTACCCCTCTGATGATTCCGAGGCCTTCAGGGTTCCGGCGGGAAAGGAGGACAGACACCTGATTTAACTCAAGAAGTCCTTTACTGGTACCGGGTAGATGTTACAGTACACAGTCGGTTCTCAGGCACAGTCTGGTTGAACAGAGGTGTAGCAACAGGTTTAGGGTAGCCTTATAGAGTCTGTCAGTGTACCTTCCTTTATGGCTTTCAGGGTTTTCAGTACTTCCTTACACTTTCCTTAACCACCTTTGCAGAGCTCTCTCACCAGTCCCCTGGTCTGTTACTGGTAGACATGGTTTGTTCCTAACCGGTATGGATGGAGCGACAACAAACAAATCCTCCCGCCACCGGAATTTGGCCCGTTATCTAGAGTGTCCTGGACCTGTTCGGGACTGAGGTGGAGGTACCTCTTTGTGACACTACGGCTCTTTTGTTCCGGTCCGCAGTTGGACGTGCGCAGTCAGGGATAGACTGCCAACTTCCTGACTCTGTTATGTCGGTTGTTGAGCCCAGACTTCTCCAGCCGCTCCAACCAGTCCTGGGTCGTTCCATTCTGTCCTGGGTCACCCTCTTGAAGAGAGGTGCCCTCCTGTCAACAGCCCTGTCAGGCACGTCCTCTCTGGCTGCCTTCCCAGCACTAACTGTTTAAACTCTCTCTTAAGTCTCCCGCTCTAACCTAGGCTCTACCCCCTTTGGGACCTACTGAATAACCAGTCCCTATTCTAAGGTGGCGTAGTGTTGTGTGTGTGACAGACTCCATAAGGGAGAACCCCAAACCCATAACTACGGAGGCACTACAACTTCTATTTGGGGTGCAGTACCTCCCTGTGGCGCCTATGCCATAGGGGCACCACATAATCATTCTTCTAAAGCTAACTTAATAGCTAGTAACTCTCTATCCCAATGGAGAAGTTACGTTCACAGGGTGAGAATGCCTTGGAGTAGAAACTATAGGTCAATCTTACCTGTAGGCAGGTCTTGTGTGAGGATGGATCTGGATGCAGATGAAGAAGCCTATATTTCAAGGAAAAACTGCTTATTGATCATTGGTCTGTAAAAAGCAGGAGCAATGGGCACGTGCGCCTCCTCCCATGTGCAATGCTGGCATCGTTACATTGACGATGTTTTAGTTGTTTGGGGGGAACCGGCGTTGAGCTGGAAGAGTTTGTGTGGTGGGCTGACTCCAACAGCCTCAACATCCACCTAACCTTTAGGTGGAATACAAATGAGATTGATTTCCTTGATCTAGAAATATTGGTTCTTCCCAGCGGTGCTGTGGAAACTGATATATATCGCAAAAAAACTGCAGTGAACTTTCTCCTGCATGCCACTTTCTCGCATCCGGCTACCACTATCAGAGCAATCCCAGTGGGTCAGGTCCTTGTGGTTACGCAGAATCGGTTCTAGGGATATAGACTTTGAAATATGGGCAGTGGACATGCGGGAGAGGTTCAGGTCCCGGGATATAGCAACCGCTGCATCCGGTATGGGTATAAAAAGCTAGAAATACCCCTCGTGTAGAACTTCTTGGGGGGGTGGGAGGTGAAATGAAAGAGAGGCCAACCCATGGCCACAGGTAAGGTTTATATCGACATATGACGAACAGTGGAGTGAAATGATATCCATCCTAACAAAACATTGGGAGGTGCTAAGGACGGACGTGACTTTGCGTGATTTTCTCCTGGAGCGTCCACTGATGATGGCAAGGCAGGGCAGGAGCCTTAGGGATATGCTGGTACATAGCCATTTTGTCCCAAAAAAGAAACAATTTTTGGTTTAGGGACACCTAGAGTTGGGTGCTATCCCTGTGGCTCCTGCCTTGCATGCCAAAATATTATAAGAGCAAAAGTGTTTAAATCGGGGACGGACTCCGGGAGTTTACAATCCGCAAATACATTTCGTGCTCCTCCAAAGGAGTCATATATTATGCCACCTGTGGCTGTGGGCTGGTATATGTGGGTCTCACGACCAGGGAGCTCAGGGTACACGTACGTGAACATGATGTTTAAAGTTCAAAGTGCAGGTTCGGTGAGCGATGAGACACTACTCCGGACCCTCCCGAGACACTATAAACGATACCAAGGATGCTACCTGAGTTGCTTACATGTCCATGGCATTGATATGGTCAATTTGGGAAGTAGAGGAGGTGATTTGAAAAATTGTCTAGCCAGATTGGAATGCCATTTCTAACAGGAGTATTTTTTGTCTTTATTTTATATCACTAGTATTCCTCTCCCTGAGTCAAGTTTGTGGATCCATAGCTGCCTGATGAAATAAGCACTTGATTAAGATTGATGCCGCAACAAGCACGCAATGGGACATTTGGAAGCGATACCACTTGATTGATGGACAGATATATATTGATGTAAAACTGAGATAACCATGTTTGATAGTATTGTTAACTATTTGTCCTGTAGTTGGGCCCTTTTGGGATTTCTAAATGCCCCTTATGTGACAAGTATGCAGCCGGTAATTTTATTAAGTTTTCAGCCCTAATGCAGGTTGCCAGGTCAGCTGCCCTAAACCAACATGGCGCTGATATCTTCAGCGCATGTGCGGTGAGAACAGTGGCGACTGCGCAGGCTCAGCTCCGCGTCTTTCCGGTTGGTGACGTCACCGGAAACAGTTTTCCGACCCCGGCGGAGCTGGGTGTCCGCTGTGCAGTGGCAGCCAGTCTACAGGCCTGTAATTAGGAAATAATGGACAGCAGGTTGGTAGCGCCTACTTGATCCAGGGTCTCACTCCCCACAAACCACCCTCTGAAGAAAGATTATTCTGAAACACGTGTCGGGGTCACCCCGAACACGTGTCACTTAACCCCTAAATACATGGGTGAGTTTGCCAGGCATCTAAAGACAGGCTAGGGAATGCGGTACTTTAAACTGTATTTATGTAATGATAACTGTACCCTTCTGTTTGCTATGTATTCTGGACAATGCTATGGAATTTGCATACTCGCCCCTCTGTAGTTTGTGGGTTTGTGACCTGTTCATCCCCATCTAAACAAACTGTATCTGGTTTTATGTAATCTTCCCAGTGTTTTTATATACTAACTCACTGTGTTATTTGTGATAAACTTGTGCACTTGCACTTGTGGGTTTTGTGATGTGTATACTGGGTTTTACAGCTATAGAACTCTGTACTGTAGTTATATTATGCATTTGAGTTGCTGATCCTATGAGTCCATTGTCCTGGATTTTTGCTCTACTTATGTGAGGATGGATTTGATCATTGGTCTGTAAAAAGCAGGAGCAGGAGAGAAGACTTGTTTGAGGGAAGTAAAAGTTGATTCTGCTTTGGGAGTTCAATACTTATGCTTGACACCTTTGCAGGTCAAGACAGTGAGTGGCTTTACTAGTAAACAGAAGTGTGGAATTAATTGCCAATAGTGATTAGTGAGTCCCAGGAACCACTGAATGGCCTTGATTCCCACCGGACTGGGCCAATTGAGCACTGTGCGGACCTTCTCTGGATCCATCTCTAGACCTGTATCTGAGATATATATGTCGGTAAGTCAGGGGAAAACATCAGTATGTCGTCCAAGTATACCACCACACAGACGTAGAGCAGGCCACGGAAGATGTCATTGACAAACTCCTGGAAGCCTGCAAGTGCACTGCTTAACCTGAAGTGCATCACCCGATATTCATAGTGACCATCTCGCTTGTTAAGGGTGATTTTCTAGTCATCCACTGATCGTATCCTAATGAGGTTGTAGGCCTCACGAAGATCCAAGTTAGTGAAAATCCTGGACTCTCGAAGGCGATTAACGAGCCTCAGAATTAGGGGAAGAGGGTATTCATTCTTTACTGTAATAAGGTTGCATCCTCGGTAATCTATGCATGGACAAAAAGACCCATGCTTCTTCTTGATGAAAAGGAAACCAGCTCCAGCCAAAAAGGAGGACTTCTAGATTAACCCTCGAGCCAGATTCTTCTTAATATAATCGGACATGGCGTGAGTCTGTGGGAGAAAGAGGGTAGATCCTACCTCGGGGTTGAGCGGATCCAAGAATTAGATTGATGGAACAATCATAAGGCTGTAAGGAGGGAGAGTCTCTGCTTCTTTCTTGTCAAATGCGTCAGCAAAGGACCAGTAGGCCAGAGGTAAGCCGGGTTCGGCTGCAGGAGGCTGTGAAGTGGATCCAGGCTGCACTGATTTGAGGCAATGATTATGATAAGACTGACCCCATTGTAGAACATCACCGGATCGCCTGTCCAGAACCGGTTTATGGAGACGTATCTACGGAAGGCCTAACAGAAATGGTGGAGAACGATTTGGTAGCACAAAAAATGTGATTTTCTCCCAATGAAGCACTCCAATTTGAAGCTCCACTGCTTTGGTGATGTCAAGAATGGAATCCTTCAGGATTCTTCCATCTATGGCGGTGAGCCATCAGGGCTGCTGCAGAGGAACAATCGGAAGCCTGAACTGTTTGGCCACAGCTTGTTAGATAAAGTTTCTTCCTGAACCTAAATCCAGATAAGCTGTCTATGGAATTGTACTTTTCCAAAAAACACCTGTATGGATGCAGTTAACGAGAGAGAGAAGTTATTCTCGCTTAAGGAGACCTGACCTAGGCACCCTTTTTTCCAGCCTTTCAGGACAACTGAGTCGACAATGAGAGGAGTGGCCATCATATCAATGAGGATTCTTACTGAGCTTTGACTCTTGTAGATTCTTCTCCACCTTTATGGGGTTCAATCTCGGAGACCAGAGGTAGACTCTGCAGAAAATGTAGTCTTTGAGAAGATGATGCTGGATGGGGAAATCACCTCTCAATCCTTTCTTTGGAATGCTCTAAGGGCCACGTCACACACACAGATATCTGTGCAGATATTGTTCGCAGATCTCTGGTTGCAGTGAAATCATGGACACATTTTTCCATTTGTATACGGCCACAAAATGGAACAATGTGTCCATGATTTCACTGCAACCAGAGATCTGCAAACAATCTCTGCACAATTATCTGTGTGTGTGACGTGGCCCTTAACGACAAAGGTCAATTCAGATGGCAAGGGATATGAGATCATCCAGAATCATGGATAGATTCCTGACTGCCAATTCATCCCCTTAATCCTTCCAGATAACTGTCACCAAAAGGCCCCAACCAGAGGCTCATTACTCCACTGAAGCTTCTAAGCCAGGGTGTGGAATTGGATGGCATACTGACCAATCTGCAAAAAGGACTCTCTCACGATTGAAGAGAGAAACCATGGCAGACATTGCACGGCCAGGCTCATCAAAAAAGTTTGTGGAAGGTGTCTAAGACTTCCAGCAGATTGGACACAATGGAGTTATTCCACTCCGTTAGTGGGTTGAATCAGGCTAAAAACATTCACCCTCCAGATGAGAGGTGTGGCACCCCAGAGTCCGGTTGCCACAATGGCATTGCCTCCCTTGCGGGGTGATGTCATGCTTGGAAGCAAGAAGGGGTATCCACACCAGGTACACCCACCGCATGCAACACTTTTCCTGACTCCAGACCTGAAGGAGTAGCTTGAGACCTGGGTTCAGGAAAGCTCCCCTATAATTTCTGGCCTGGAGGAGGGGTTATTCAGAAAGTCTTAGAGAACAAGAAGTGTGCAGATGTCCTGGGCACTGGGGGCGGAGGAGCTTGTCCCAGGATAGACATCCGCAAGCGTGTGGGAACCGTAGGAGAGGGTCTGAGGAAGGAGAGAAGAAGGCATGGGGAGTGGAGCTAGTTGCCGGGCTCACCCCAGAGCAGAGCGCCAGAAATGGACACTGGAGTCCGAGCTTGTGCGGGTACTAAAGACACAGCAGCCAAAACTGGAGGACGGGAGACTGTACATCTCCTGGCCACATCAAAGCACCTGGAGGCACAGCAGCACCCGAAAGCTCAGGGACAGTTGAAAGAGGAGTGGTGCCAGACAAGGGCTCAGGCTGCCTGCCATACAGGAGAGAGACTTGCCATCAGGAGGAGAGGTTCGCAGCTTATCTACAGGCAGCCAGGACCAGCAAAGAGAAGCGCAGCAGGGAGGCCTCAGAACTCACCGGGTGAGGAGATCCCCAACTTGCTTCCAGGCCACTCTGACTTTTAACATCACCTGTGGTCAGTGTCCTGTTTTCAACCTGCAACTACCAGTAAAGTTAATGGAGACTATGTACTGTATGTCTGTCGGTTATTCCGCGCCCTCAGTCCTGCATCCAAAAGGCCTAGCACCGCCAAAGACATTACTGGTTGCCCTGGGGAACCGCTCCACCCGTATGGAGCGATATCACCTTAGCTGTGAATCCATCATCCCCAGAGGTCTCGCACCGCAGCGTCGGCCATCAATAGCCGAACATCATGGGTGGCGTCACGACTTCTATCCCCAAAACCATAACCCCCAAATTTTTATTGACACCGCGAGGGCCACTGAGCTGGGTCTTGACCCCTGTAACTCTTCAGCAGTACTGTTGCCCTGTTCCGAGTATCCCATGGCCCTGGGGGGCGTGTCAAGCCCAATGAAAGCCATAGTGGTCAGATAATGCTGAGACAGTAACCAAAAATACTGATTGAGAAATTCTTTGCACAACTTGAGATCCCGTTGTAACAGAGCAGCTTGCAGTGTCGAGGACAGGGTCTAGTTGTAGATACGACCATCAGGTTCTGTACTGGAGGCTGTAGGGCAGAAGGGGCAGTGACCAGCTGCACATTGCTTAACTGTTCATCCACGGAGGTCATGTAGTTCAATATGTGGGTTTGCATCTAACATTGGCGGTCAATATCCTAATGAAGATCTGCTAGCTGAATTGCATTGGTGGACTTGGCAGCCTGTTAATGATTTAGGTACGTATCCAAGGTTTGCATGAAGGTCACTAGCTAATCCTGGCTCTGACGTTGTCTGGCCAGTTCTCTCTGGGCTGAGAATTGGGTATCAGCGGAGTCCATGGCCTGAGCAAACTGTTATGCTCAGAGAGCGTGGGTTTGTAAAATAGACTCACTCGACCACAGATGGTTTTGTGGAAGCTGAACCCTTGTGACAGAAAGACACCGGAGAGCATCTTTGAAGAAACTTTGAATTTTAAATATTTTATTTGCCCACAGGTGAAAGTCTCTGAGGGAGAGGACCTTCTGTGTCAATACACCGAACTACCGTAGAAGAGTAACCGGTGAGGGAACTCCTATACAGCGATTGTCCTGTCACAACTACAGAGAGTCTAAATGCCAAGACTCCAGGACCAGGGGGTTGACTCGTACAGACCATAACAGTTAAGTTTGAGAAGACTGAGATAAGCTGGCTCTATCTGTAGAAAAATCCTGGTAGGTTTGAGCAATCCTAGATAGGCTGAACTAGCTTAATGCAGAATCCGGAGAATGCTGTGCTTTCCATGAGAGGTTGGTACAGACTAGAGCCAGATCTGGAATATGCAGGGCAATCCAGAGATGACAGACACTGCCAGTAGAGGATTCTGTGGAGAGACAAGAGTAATAAGGGCCACGTCACACACACAGATATCTGTGCAGATATTGTTCGCAGATCTGTGGTTGCAGTGAAATCATGGACACATTGCTCCATTTTGTGGCCGTGTTCAAATGCAACAATGTGTCCATGATTTCACTGCAACCAGAGATCTGCGAACAATCTCTGCACAGATATCTGTGTGTGTGACGTGACCCTAAAAGTACAGAATGCAGAGCAAATTGAAAGCAACAGTCTTCTAGTGCAAAACACTGTGTTAGGACTTTGGATCTTTTATTGGCATTCTGTGTATCTTGCCCCGTTTTAAGATAGTGTCCGCTGCTTCGCTCTTGTTCACATGATCCTTCTTTCTGCCTCCATAAACCTCAGCCTACAGTCCCCTTTCTGGAGTATTCAGTTGAATTCCTGTCTCCCTGCTGTGACGAAATGGACCCCTTCAATGTGGGACATATGATGATTTCTTATGTAACCCAGACATATCATATTGTATATAGGCTTGTAAACTGGTATTGGCCAAGGAGAATTTCCTACAATATTTTCATAGATGACTGGTGTAAGTTTAGCTTGGTAATGTAATTATCTAACTTGTTTGTCATAGCAGGCCAGAGAACTTAATTAGGCTAATTGTCCATTGTCTATTACCCTGTGAATGTTGATTCCATGTACAGGGGCCCCAGCCACTATTGTTTAAGTGTCATTGATTGCAGACTCAATGTCTCATACTAACATTCCATTGTATCACTGCTAGGTGCTATATCAATCAGCATTTGGATTGCAATAGTACTAAAATAGGTTAAATGAGGATTGGAGTTCAGCCAATGAAAAGACTGTGTTATTGCACCAATCATGACGTCCCCAATATCCTACAATGAGGGCTGAGGGTATATAAGGAGGACTGTTCACTTTGACCAGCAGATTGGAATTAGATTCTGTCTAGTGGCCTCAGTCTAGGGATTTCGGTCCCGGCTCGAGGTCCACTGGATTGAAGATTGGAGATTGAAGATTGGATACAGGCAGCTAATCTAGGGTCTTCGGATCCAGTTAGTGAGCCATAACCCTAGGCCTAGGCATTTCGGTGCCGACCAAGGGGATCAGAACACGGACTAAAGAACCACAAGGACTTCAGTATCGGATTATCGGATTCGGCTGTGATAGACTGCTTAAGGACAAGGAAGCAACCCAGGTTGGGACGATACAGTCACCTGGCTACAGACTTTGCCGTGCTACATTCTAAAGCCTGGTGAGCCAGCGGAAGGGTGAGACTCTGTTGCCTGTTACATTTATGTGTTGTGCTTGGTTATGCGTTATATGCTGTTAACTGTTTGGGGATCTAATAAAGCCTTAATATTGTGATTCCCTCACCCTGTGTTGTCTGAGTAGTGTTACCCCCACAGTTAAGGAGCTCGGGCGTTCAGTTGGGGATGAGCCCTGGTCCACGCTGTCTTTGTAAAGGCGGCTGGTCCTGCGGACGAGAGCACCCACTGACCCCCGGGTCTCCACACCTGCTTCCTGTGATCCTCAAGTGAACCTCTTTTGGCAAATCCACTCCGGCTTTTCCTGTGTCTGCAGACCTTCTCCAGCTTCCACACCTGCTCAGTGTTTCTCCTGCAAATCTGCTTCTGTGCCGTGTGTTTCAGACTTAGTGTGGCGCCCCACTACGTAGGTGCCACAAAAGGGGTACTACACGCAGAAAAGCGATGTAGTCACCCCACTGCAATTGGGACTATGGTCACTGGGTGGAACCCTAGAGTTAACACCCACACACTAGAGTAGTAGGTGGGAGGGACCCCGGGAGGGTATATAGTGACCTCCAGGGGGAACTAGAGAGTAGTCTAGCTCGGACGGTGAGACAGCAGTGAGAGAGAGATGGAGTAAGAGCTGGAGCAAGGAGGGTCTCCCCGGCTGAGGGGCCAGAGAGCGAGGATCCCAGAGAGAAAGAAGGAGAGAAGAAGGCTCAGAGGCAGAGTTCACTCTGGTGGGGAATTGAGTAATTAAGAGTTTGCCCCATAGTAAGCAACCGGGTACCGGAGCCTGCACCTGTGAGTTCCTTTACGGCTCACAGAAAATCCGTTAAACGGGGATATTACAAATACGGCCCCGACTCCCAAAGAGCCCACAAGAGGGGAATCAGTCCTGCAGTTGGATCCTGCGAAGGACAAGTAAAAGGTTCACCCGACGGGTACAAGGGAAGGAGACAGAACAAGAAGCAGCAGGAGGTCAGACCATCTTTAAGAAGTCAGACTTCACAGCCACTGGGAGGCAAAGGAAAGAAAGAAAAAGAAAGGAAAATAAGGAGGGAGCCATTTAGCAGCCAGAAATCTCATTTGTAGCAACCGTCGCATTTGCCATTATAACATCTATTGAACTACTGAACTGTATAACTTTGGTGAAGTTTGTCAGTAAAGTTACCCAGTGAAGTGAAGTCCTGACTCTGCTGCATCCTTTCAATACAAACTGTTTGCTTTACAGCATCACTGCCCCGGTGGTTCAGTCCCGCCTGCGGGGGCTTATCCATCTAAGCCGCAATACCACCAACTACCGGAGGACTGTGGCGGCACTGGTGGGCATCACCAGACTCCGCAGGTGGCGTCACGAAGACAAAAACGTATTCCCATATCTATTCATTCATCCCCTTTATTAATTGACTGTCTGGGCCACGGCCTCGGGCAAGCCACCTGTGACATCCCTGATTGAGCCTAAGTGCTGAGTACCCTGCCCTGGGCGAGTCCCTTAGCTTCAACATGCATGTGTGGCGCCCCTGCGGACCAGTCGCCACTAGACGGCACAGCAGCTGGGATTGGTAAGTCGGTCACCCCACACACACACCCAACACACTCCCGATCCCAAGTCTAAGTTACTCTATGTCTAGGGTGGAGATTTATGACAGAACCTGGATAGGGGGAAGGAACACAGCAACAAAAAAGAACTCACAACACCAAGTTCAAGTTAGTTAAAGGGGAGTGAGTTAGTAAGAAGGCATGTAGCAGGAGAGAAAGAGTTGAAATCCGTCAGCCAAGTAGTAAGAGAGACCAGACTGAGAAAACCAGGACCCGGCGGCCTGTGCCTCCGTATGGCTAACCCGGTCTTAGGCTGAGGACCGAGGAAAGGCAGAGGGGGTCCAAAGTGTGTCCGACTCAGTGGAGACACTGAGGGATTGGGCTGGCACCAGAGTACCGGCTCTGCAGAAGTGGCCGGGAAGCTTTATGCACCAACCACGAATCCCAGCGGGGTGCAGGGTCTTTATGTCCCAAGACCCAACCTCCGGTGTAGTGAAAGGAAGGCCATCGTATTAGGGCTAGTGGACCCGGGAACTCACTCACAAAAAAGCCTGTGAACGCTGGACTGTAGATAGCATGCGGAACAGACCGAAAAGTCCCAAAAACAACACAAAAGAGGGTGCCGCAGACGAAATGTCCAAGCTGCTAGACGACACCAGAGCCCTACTGTTTTGACTGTGTTGTAACCATCTGCCGAGCAGGAAAGTAAACCCGGTTAAAGCTTGACACTGTGTGAGACTCTGATTGCCATGCCTGAGAGGAGACAGACTGATTCCGCGAGCCGGCGGCAGGAGGCTGCCTGATGGTACTGAGAACTTTGCACAACACCTATGCTATACTGTGGTCCTGCGGACCAGCCCTACCTGTGGAGGGCTCAACATCCCAGTTGCCAACCCCCATCATCCCCATAGGTTCCGACTGCAGCGGTGGCTACACATAGCCACAAACCACAGGTGACGTCATGATAAGTCATAAACTGTTTTCCCCTTTTATTGACCGCCCGGGATCACGGAGCCGGGTCACGACACCTTGACATCCTACTGCTTTAGATGACAGGGCCCGTTTCCGAGTACCCCACAGCCCCAGGTGGGTGGATCAACTTGGTGTCATGAACAGGATCTACCAACCCGGTAGAACCGGTTCTTGTGTGCTAAAAGACTGTGTTTTGGACCTAAAGCAATGGCGGCCCTGAAAGACTGAGACTATGTTCTGGCAGGGGGTCGTGCCGCAGCCCCTCATCGTGGGCCAGGCCAGCACCAGGTGCAAAAAATTGCCCACACTCCTCCCATTCTCCAACAATTGGGAGGGCTGCTTCAGAGACTGTGTAATCCCGCCTGTGGATGTGGCGGCCGACGACGTCGAGGAACGGCGATACCCACGAAGGGAGGGAGAGAAAGGAAAGAACAACATGAGAAGCCAAGAGGGTGGCTGCAGAAAGAGAGGAAGCGAGATCCCAGCGGAGCACAGGGTGCGAAGAGTGGACTTCCCCAGTTCCCCAGAGGCCAGCCAACTACCAGAGACGAGTCCTGTTCCCCGGGAGGAAAGCCAAATGCTCGGGATGGATCCTGCCTTTCTGTCAGAAGAAGTTGCCAGGCAGAGTCGTCTGCTAGGGAGAACGTACCTAGACATGGTGGAGCAATGGCAGCAGGCACTTGTGGAGAAAGCGACTAAGCAAGGGATGGCAGTGCGCCCTGTTCCCTTGAGCTGGAAGAGGAAGGAGGGTGAACCAAAGCCCGAGCTTGGGGTCTGTATGACAGATGAAGAGGTTGACTACCGTGGGTGCCGTGCTTGGATATACTATTCAACCATCGGACAGAGATTGGGGCAAATGGCCTCTGCGGAACTATGGGATGGTCTCTGGAACATGCATAGAAGTGTGTCTGCGCTGACTGCCCCTGTGCAAACCTTGACCGCTGCTCCCCTAGACGCTCCCATATCCGGAGATGTCCCGCCGCAGCGACAGCGAGAGATCCCCCGGAGAAAAGGGAAGCACGCCGATCATTTTGATGCCACGTGACAGCCGATTTGTTACTGTTGTGACAGGGCAGGGCACATGGTCTGCTCTTGCCCCGAACCTGGTTGGATCATGTGGTTGAAGGCTACTGACAGTGTGAGTTGTTGATCTTTTTTTTCCCCTTGGTTTCCCCTCAGCTGTCCCTGATAGTACAGTATGTGTGACCCCAGTTAAAATGAACATTTGATTCCGGACTATGTGAGTGATCAGAACTGTCATATATACAGTTAGCGAACTACGGTGTGCTCCGTATTGGTTTTATTGCGTGGTTTTATGACGAAAATGTATGTTTTGAATTGTGTATATGAATTGTTTGAGCTAAGGATGGTTTCACACTGCAGTTTTTCACCTGATCAGGTTCCTTCCGGCTTGTGTGCTAAAACCAGGAGAGGAACTTGCAAAGAAAAACTATAATTGAAAGATTGACACCTGTTCTGGGTTTTGGAGACACTCTTGGCTTTGGCACACAAACCGGATGGTACCTGATCAGGAAAAAAACTGCTGTGTGAAACCAGCCTAAATGAACATTTGCACTTGTGACTGTAAAGCTTAACTGACCGATTCTTCGGCCACGCCAGTGGGTTTTTGAGTCCCTGTCGCCACACCCAGGGCTAGTAAAAGGGTTTTGTTGGTGCTGGGTTCCTGAAAATCAGGACCAAGAGACAATGGACAATCAGTGAACTGTTTGAACTCTCTTTTTTCTACTTTTTTTACCCCTTGCCCCATAGATTTGATAGGTTGGTTCTTGTTGAAGTAACATTTAAGCCACAAGCCTCCCGTTACGGGAAGAAAAAGAAGCACTTATGTAAAAATGTTATCCTTATTGTTGAATGCATAAAAAAATGTTTGAGCTTTGCATAACACTGAACCAGGTCCTAGCACGAGGACGTGCTAATCTTTGCTTATGGAGAGTGTGGCGCCCCTGCGGACCGGTCGCCACTAGATGGCACAGCAGCTGAGATTGGTAAATCGGTCACCCCACACACACACCCAACACACTCCCGATCCCAAGTCTAAATTACTCTATGTCTAGCAACGTGATAGTGGGAGGAGCCAGGTGGAGGGTGGAGAGTTAGGACAGAACCCAGTTAGGGGTGGGAACACAGCAACAAAAAGAAACGCACAACACCAAGTTCAAGTTATTTAGAGGGGAGTGAGTTAGTAAGAAGGCGAGTAGCAGGAGAGAGAGAGTTGAAAACCCATCAGCCAAGTAGTCAGAGAGACCAGACTGAGAGAACCAGGACCTGGCGACCCGTGCCACCGTATGGATTGCCCGAGTCCGAGGCTGAGGACCAAGGAAAGTCAGAGGGGGTCCAAGGTGTGTCCGAGTCAGCGGGGACACTAAGGGACCAAAGTGCCAGTTCTGCAGAAGTGGCCGGGAAGCTTTATGCCCCAACCACGAATCCGGGCAGGGTGTGGGGTCTTTATGTACCGATTCCCAACCTCCGATGCAGTGAAAGGAAGGCCGTCAGATTAGGGCATGGGCACCCAAGAAGTCACTCACAAAAAAGCCTGTGACCGCTGGACTGTAGCTAGCATGTGAAACAGACCGAAAAGGCCTGAAAGGAACATGAAATTGGGTGCCGCAGACCAAACATCTCAGCTGCTAGATGACACCGGGACTGCTACTGTTTTGACTGTATTGCCTACCAAGCAGGAAAGTAAACCCGGTTAAAGCTTGACACTGTGTGAGACTCTGATTGAGGCGCCTGAGACGAGACAGTACCATCAGGCAGCTTCCTGCTGCCAGTTCGCGGAATCAGTCTGAGAACTTTGCACTACACCTACGCTGACTATACAGTTGTCCTGGGGACCAGCCCTACCCATGGAGGGCTCAACATCCCAGCTGCTAACCCCCATCATTCCCAGAGGTCTTGACTGCAGTGGTGGCTACCCATAGTTGCAAACCACGGGTGGCGTCACGATAATACATAAACTGTTTTCCCCTTTTATTGACCACCCGGGACCATGGAGCTGGGTCACAACACTATGACATCCTGCAGCCCTAGACAACGATGACAGGACCCGGTTCCGAGTACCTCACGGCCCCGATGGGAGGATCCTATGCCCTGTGAACTGTAACAACTAACAGGCAGGTAGGTAGTTACTATCTTAAAGCATTCGATTGTACTGCTTCACCGTCAACAGAGAAACTTTTACCCTTCAAGGCTGCTCTTTTGACAAGGGAAACTGCCAATGACATGCTAATTGACTCTCAGCTATTACGAAGTGGGAAGTCGGCTGTCAATCAGCATGAAATGACAGAGCAGAAAGAAAGAGGAGCTGCTACTCTGTGTACAATACATGGCATCTGCAAAAGCCGCAGCATCACCTGCAACAATGATCCATGATTTCTCGGTGCAAGCAAGCAGTTAGCAACTACCTGTCTGTTTGGTCTTATGCTCACAGTAAAAAAAAAAAAATAGTCCCAGATATCCCCTTTAACCCCTTCATGACCTATGACATTCATGTGCATAATAGGTTGCCTCCCACCCTTTGATACGAGCTCACGCGTTGAGCATGTATCCTCCCTCACACATCTCAGATGATGTCATCTGATCGATGCTGTCAACGCTTTACATTCAGTCAATCTCTGATAGCGCGATCCAAAGCACTGCGATGGGGATCGCGCTGTTCCCTGTTGTGATCAGAGGTCCCATGAAGTGATCACGGGACCTCCATGCTTTACCTTCACAGCTCAGGCTCTTGCGATGACCCCAGAAGCTGTTTGGAATCACTTCCTGCCGGCGGTCTCCCAGTGATGCCAACGTCCGGGAGTGATCATTTTCCCTATGCTCAGATGTGCTGTAGACCATAGAAGACAGGGGACTCAATCGGACTGTGGAGCACTGAGGCTCCTTAGTAGGCAAAATAAAATAAAGAAAAACTTTAAAAAAAATATTTTTAAAATATGAAAAAAAACAAAAAAAAATAAAAGTTCAAATCATATCCCCTTTTGCCCATTGAAAATAAAACTATTAAAAAAATGTAAAAATACACATATTTGGTATCACTACATTCAGAAATTCCTGAGCTATCAAAATATAAATAAATATAAATATAAAATCAATTAATCAAATCTGTAAACTATGTAAAGGTAATTAAGGGTCAATGCCAGCTGTGTGGTGTAATTTTTACTATTTACTTTAGAGGTTTATAATGGCCGGGTCTAACATTGTCCTGACATTATGAACCTCAGGCTTGGTGCCAGCTGGCATTGCTCAGCTGGCATTACCCCTTAGTACCCAGTCTACCATGGGCACCAGGGCAATTGGAATAGTCTGTAATGGTGGGTTTACACACACCAATTTATCTGTTCAATATCTGAACCAATCTCTGGTTGCAGTGAAATCATGGATACAGTGCTCCATGTTGTACACAGCCACAAAATGGAGCAATGTATCCATAATTTCATTGCAACCAGAGATTGGTTCAGATATTGAACAGATAAATTGGTGTGTGTAAACCCACCATTAAAGTTATATAAAATGGTGCTTCTATGCAAATGACATTTTCTGGGGCAGCTGCGGACAGCACTTCACAGCATGGGGAGCACAGAACACTTAGGCCTCCCTACACTGAGAATTTTAGTTCCCAGCTTCCTAATTTTACCTGGCTGGAAATAAAAAAAATATAGCAAAGCCCCATGTAATTAAAAAAAAATATTTGTTAAAATAATTTTAAAAAACAGCTCCCCTATATTTTTGATTACCAACTAGGTAAAACCAGGCAGCTGGGGGTGGGTGGCAACCTCTAGCTGCCTGCTTTACCTGGGTTGGTGACCAAAAAGACAGCGGAGTCCAAAGTCACATTAACACATCAAGAAACTTTTTTTTCAGGCTTTAAGCTAGCTTTATCCATAGTCACAACAGTGAACAATTGATAAAATAATGCAGCAAAGTCTTCATGAAAAAACATGCAAAAAATGCACCAGAAATGCATCAAGAGACCACCAACTTATCTGTGTGGATCTTTGAAACCTGTGGATTTTTGATGTCTAAATCCGCACCATAGCACATTCTATGTCGGCACATAGACTAAAGGTACCATTACATGATGCAATATCGATTCGATATCGCCTGCAATTTCATGGGAGCGAGCACGTTTTTGGCACTTTTCCAAGATTGCCTTGGAGATGTCACACGGGGAGATATCGTAGGCAACGCAACTAGGATGGTAAAAGCAACTTTCAATCACTGGGTATGAGCAATCCAGCGAGCGATATTTTTCAATGTAATAAATAGGGGAAATTGCTTGCAACATCGCAATTACAGTGTCACACTGAGCGATCCTACCACATCGCTTATGCCAGGGGTGGGGAACTCCAGTCCTCGAGGGCTGCAAACAGTTCAGGTTTTCACGATTTCCTTAGTATTGTGCAGGGGTTGGAATCATCAGTGCAAGTGATTATGTTATCACCTGTGCAATACTAAGGAAATCCTGAAAACATGCACTGTTTGTGGCCCTCGAGGACTGGAGTTCCCACCCCTGGCTTATGCAATATCGCCTGATATAATTGTCTGCACATAAATCAGGCGATGTCGCTCCAGCGATAAATTTCCATCGCATCGCCCTCCTGTTGCACCACACGACGCACTCACGATATCAATTGCAATTGACCACACCACGTGACTTTGAAGCGATATTGCAAACGATATTGCATAGTGTAACAGTACCTTAAAGGGAACCAACCACCCCAAATGACCCCCCCGGACTGTTAATATGTGTCCCTACACCCAGCACACACATTTGGGGCAATCGTTTTTGCTAAAAAAACTGTTTAGTAGAAGCTAAGATACATGTTTATAAAGTTTAATAAAGCACGACGGATAGGTGTTACCTAGCTTTGTCCACGTGCAGTGTTCGTGCCTGTGATCCTCCTCTCCCCCCTCCCCTCTCAATTTCTAAGAGCCTGGCCGCGTCATGAAAGGGGCGGGACTAAATCGTGACGAGCCCCGCCCCCTTTATGACGCAATTTAGTCCCGCCCCTTTCATGACGCGGCCAGGCTCTTAGAAATTGAGAGGGGAGGGGGGAGAGGAGGATCACAGGCACGAACACTGCACGTGGACAAAGCTATGTAACACCCAATCGTCAGAAGTTATTAAACTTTATAAACATATATCTTAGCTTCTACTAAACTGTTTTTTTAGCAAGAACGATTGCCCCAAATGTGTGTGCTGGGTGTAGGGACACATATTAACAGTCCGGGGGGGTCATTTGGGGTGGTTGGTTCCCTTTAAGTGTTTTCCATCGAACGCACAAAGGCTGTTGGCAAAATGAGCATTCGTAGAATCCTTCTGCAATCTCCAAACATTTTTGCTTGGTCTGCTCTGACATCACAACATTCTTCAGACATGCGCAGATTATTATTTATTTTTTGAGCGCCATTAATTCCAAGGTGCTGTACATGAGAAGGGGTTAAATTACAATAAACAATTTGATAGTGACAGACTGACACAGAGGGGTAGAGGGTCCTGCCCATGCAGGTTTCACCCCTTGTGGTCAATGCAGGCTGTAAAGGCCCAGTTCCACACGCAGATAATTGTGCAGAGATTGTTCGCAGATCTCTGGTTGCAGTGAAATCATGGACACATTGTTCCATTTGTACACGGCCACAAAATGGAACAATGTGTCATGATTTCACTGCAACCAGAGATCTGCGAACAATATCTGAACAATTAGGTCAACAGCATTTTTGGTGCCAAAAATATTTCATTGAATTTAGGGTAACTTTGGGGTGCTGATTCTGAATATGTCATCAGTTTTGCCAAATTGGCTCAAGTTTTTGAGATTTTTCGTAAAATGTGTAAAAAAAAAGACGTAATTTGCTACACGCGCATTAACTTTATTGATATTGTCATGAATACAATAAATTTAACAAAGTAAATGTTGATTTTAGTTTATTTTAACTAGTTTTAGAAAGTAATCTTCAAAAATGAACATGACATGAAAGATAGACATTTAATCGCTGGAAAAGCGCTTTTTATATGATTTTCTTCTATGTGAGCTATTGGGGCAGTCACGCTGTAGATTCCAGCAGTAATCAGCCATCATATGTCTGTCCCATCTGCCTTGGTACCTTTCCTCCATCACAATAATATCCTGATGAAATCTCTCCCCTTGTTCTTCGCTAAAATCTCCAAGGTTTTCTGGAAATCTGTCCAAGTGACTGTGAAGATAATGCAATTTAATGCTCATGTGTACACCCAGATTTCTAAATCTCAATAGCATGTTTTGTACCAGTTCTTCATAATTGTCTGCCTTTTGATTTCCCAAGAAGTTCTTCACTACCAACACAAAACTACACCATGCAGCAGTTTCAATGTCATTCATTTCCTTAGGAAAATTTGAATCTTTAATGAGTTTCCGAATTTGAGGACCATCAAAGATTCCTGCCTTCAGTTTTTCGCTACTAAGACCAGGGAAAGATCTGCAGATGTACATGAAGCAATTACCATCTTTGTCTAATGCCTTGACGAACTGCTTCATTAATCCTAACTTTATGTGAAGTGGTGGTAGAATGATTTTTTCCCTGTCCACCAAAGGTTCGTTCACTATGTTTGATGCTCCTACTGTCAAGGTGTCCCTTGGAGGCCAATTCAGTTTCTCCCAGTGCTGATGTTTTGCTCTACTATCCCACATGCAGATGAAGCAAGGATACTTTGTGTATCCACTTTGCTGTCCAAGTAAAAAGTTGACCATTTTTAAATCAACACATATCAGCCACGAATGTTCATGGTAGCACAGTTTCTCCAAGACCATTTTGACATTTTGGTATTGTTCTGCAAGTTTAGTTGAGTGAGCTACTGGAAGAGATGCACACTGATTGCCATTGTTCAACAAAACACATTTCAAACTCCTTTTAGAACTATCTATGAAAAGCCTCCAGTCTACAGGACGATATACTTGTAAACCCATTTGCAGCATCAGGCCAGAAATATCCTTACAATATACAAGTAGGTCATCTTCACAGAAAAATGGAAGAAGTGCTTCTTCTCTGGTCCTGTAAGATGTAATTTTAGTTCCAGGCGTCAGACAATTTTTTTCACTTAGCCTTGAAGCTAAAAGTTCGGATGCACTTTTTGAGAGGTTGAGGTCTCTTATTAGATCGTTGAGCTCTCCTTGGGTAAATTGCGTAGGTGTTCTGAAACTTCCTTCATATTCTAGTTCACTTCCAGAACTAATGCTTAGCTCCATACCCTGCATTTCATCATCATCATCAGGTGGGGGAAGGTCAGGTAACATGGTAAACACAGGTACAGGCACATCTTCACAATGAGGGACAGGCCTTCTTGCAGATTCCATGTTAGGATATTCCCATTTTCGTTTCTTATGCTTATTGAATCCTTGTACTTGCACTGCACAGAAATAACAGTCATCATGATGATTTTTTTGCTCTCTCCACACCATTGGAACACCAAATTTGAAGCTTGTTCTTTGTCCTTTGCTCCATTTTCGTAATAATTCGATACATGCTTTGCACACTATGTGTGGTGCCCAAAACTTGTCTTGGTCCCCAAGCATAACCCCAAAATAGGCAAAATACACTTTTTTAACGAAGTCTGTTATGTTTCTTCTATGTTTTGGCAGTGTATATTCACCACAAATGTAACAGAATGAGTCTGGATCGTTAAGACAACTTCTTCTTGATGAGTTCATGCTTTTCACTGGAAAACAGACAACAACATAAAGTTAGTGCAAAAATCAAGCTATGAACAAACTTTTAGAACACTAATTAACACAAAACTATATTGAGAACTGCTCAGTTCAAGTACTAATCCAAAGAAATTAATGAGATGATGCGTCGCATTTACCAACAAGTGCTATAAATAAGATACCAAAAATCTCAAAAACTTGAGCCAATCTGGCAAAACTGATAGCATATTCAGAATCAGCACCCCAAAAATACCCCAAATTCATTAAAATATTTTGGACACCAGAAAAAAAATTTTTTTTTTTGACCTGTGTGTGTGTGTAACTGTGCCTTAAGCTTTTCCGAAGAGACTGGGTATACTCAAGATAAGTCTTCCAGGTGATAAATCATAGAATCAAAGAAAAGTATAGTTGGAAGAGACCAAAAGGGTCAAGGGGTGCAACTTTCTACAAGTGTAGGTTTCCTTAAATCATTCCACCCATATGTTTATTCAGCTTTTGCTTGAAGTTTTACATTGATGACGAACTTACAACCTCCCCCCGTGATCGCCTGTTCTACACTCTGACAGCCCTCGCTATCAGAAAATTTTTCCTGATGCCTAATCTGTATCTTATTTCTTTTAGTTTCATCCCATTGCTTTCTTTACTTCCTTGTGCTAATGAGAATAGGGAAATTCTGTCAGCACTCTGACTTCAGGTATTTGTAGACCGCTATTAACCCCTTCACAACCAAGGGTGTAATAGTACACCCTTGGCCATATCCCTCCCTCTGATGCAAGCTCACGACCTGAGTTTGCATCATCCCCCACACATGTCAGCTGATCTGATCAGCTGACGTGTAACTAATGGCACCAATGGGATCAGCAATCCTGTCGTGCTGTAATCCTAGATAGCACTGTAATGACCCTGTTGCAAGACCCATGGCCTGCAACTGAGACCATTCTTTCTGAAACTGGGTAGCACATTTCTGTCTAGAATCCCTTGATAGTCTTGAGATGTCATTGTACCCTGCACAGATTCAAGACACTCTGTGCCAGATGCAGCAAAGCAGCCCCAGAATATAGCAGAGCCTCCTCCATGTTTCACAGTAGGGATAGTCAGTGGCGTAACTAGAGTCCGAAGGGCCCCGGTGCAAAATTTTGACCTGGGCCCCACCTTTCCCCTGAGCGCCCACATTCGTCAGATGTATGGGCCCCATGTAATATTCTAAATCCCATAAAGGCTCACGAATTGACCCCTCTCTCCTTCATTATGTATTAATGTCCCTCATCCTGCTATATATGGTCCTTCTCCTAGAATATGCCCTTATCCTGGTATATATGATCCTCCATTATAGTATAACACAGACTCATAGCCCTCCATATAGTAAAATGCAGCCTCATATCCTTCCACATAGAATAATGCAGCCTCATAGCCATCCATATAATATAATGCAGCCTCATAACCCTTCATATAATATAATGCAGCCTCATAGCCCTCCATATAATATAATGCAGCCTCATTGCCCTACAGATAATATAATGCAGTGTCATAGCCTTCCAGATAATATAATGCAGCCTCATAGCCCTACAGATAATATAATGCAGTGTCATAGCCCTCCAGATAATATAATGCAGCCTCATAGCTCTCTAGATAATATAATGCAGCCTCATAGACATACAAATAATATAATGCAGCCTCATAGTCCTACAGATAATATAATGCAGCGTCATAGCTCTCCAGATAATATAATGCAGCCGCATAGCCCTCCAGATAATATAATGCAGCATCACAGCCCTTCATATCATATAATGTAGCGTCACAGCCCTTCATATAATATAATCCAATAATGCAGCCTCATAGCCCTCCATTTAGCATACTTCCTTCTCACACAAACACACTACCCCCTGTGCAACCTGCCCCATTCACCCAGTCACACTGCCCTCTGTTCAGTCCTCCCCCCACACACATAGGCACACAGCCCACTGTACAGCCCCCTGACACACACACACTGCCTCCTGTACAGCCCCCCACACCCAGTTGCACTGCCCCCTGTACAGCCCCTCTACACGCACAGACACACTGCCCACTGTACAGCTCCCCCCACACACAGACACACTGCCTTCTGTACAGCCCCCCCACACACTGCCCCCTGCACAGCCCCCCTACACCCAGTCACACTGCCCCCTGTACAACCCCCCACACGCACCACACACAGACACACTGCCCACTGTACAGAACCCCCCCAAACACTGACCCCTGTACAGCCCCCCACCCACACACACAATATGACTGGACTTGTTTTTTTACAGTTGTCATTGTACAATTATACAAAAAGGTCCCAAATATCAAAACTTCTCTGAAAAAAAAAACACTTTAAGGTCCCCTTCACATCAGCATTTTTAAATTGCGGCAGATCCGGAAGGTTTATCGCATTTGCCGCCTAATTGCGGCACTTGCAGCACACTTGTGGCGAGCCCCAATGCATTGTCTATGGGGCTTGCAGTCGGGTGCGGCAAGTGCGGTTCTGCTAGATGCGGCAGATCCGGCAGTTGCGGCCGCGAAAAAACCCGTGGTCAGGAGTGTTTTTTTCGCCACCACAAGTGCCGGATCTGGGGCAAGTGTGGCCGTTAGGCGGCAGATGCGGCAGATGCGGTAAATCTGCCGGATCTGCCACAATTTTAAAAAAAATGCTAATGTGAAAGGGTCCTTAGGCCCCTTTCAGATTAGCATTTCGCTGATATTTGTGGCTAATCCAGCAGTTGGCACCGCATCTGCCAGCTATCAGCCAACTTGCGGCCCGGATCAGGCAAGCCCCATGCATTGTCTATCGGGCACTTGCTGCCGCCAAAAATAAACGTAGCTTGCAGCTTTTTTTTTTAGTGGCCACAAGTGCTAGATCCGGCTGATCCGGCGTAACCACACTTACCGCACCGGACTGCAAGCCCCATAGACAATGCATGGGGCTTGCCGGATCCGGACCGCATTGTCTATGGGGCTTGCGGTCCGGTGCGGCTAGTGTGGTTACGCCATATCGGCTGGATCTGGCACTGTAGCTGCGAAGTGCGGCCATAGGCGGCAGATGCGGTAAATTTGCCAGATCTGCCGCACACCACCAAAAACACTGATGTGAAAGGCCCCTAAAAGTTACCTTTTATTATTAAAAGCATGGCTTGATCCACTTAGTATCTCTGTCACACGACATTCTCCATTTAAATTTAACATAGAACACTCACACACTCACACTCACTCACACGCACACACTCACTCACACGCACACACTCACTCAAACACTCACACACACACATTCACACACACTTGTTCTCCCTGCAAGCTTTTGCTTTCAGGAGTTCTTGCTCACTGCTCCTGCCAGCGGCTGCGTCCTGTCTGTGATAAGGTCACATGACCTCACCACAGTGCAGCACGCAGCAGACACAGGAAGTTTAAAACTGCCACACCTGCCAGTCCTCCTGCGTTGTAATCAGCCACCTGGGGACCCGTCGGGCAGAGCACCGTGAAGTGACATGGATGTGCGTCCTCAGGGATGCATATCCATGTAAAGCTGGCGCAGTGGTTGCTTCCGGGCCCCTCTACCTCCAGGCCCGGTCTCACTTGCGACCCCTGCGGCCGTGGGTGTTACGCCACTGGGGATAGTGTTCTTTTCTTGATATGCTTCATTTTTCTGTCTGGATCTTTTTGGCAAGGCACTAGGGATGGGCAGAATCTACTCGTTAGGACTTGTTACTCTGCGAGTTGTAGTGGACTTGCAGGACTCGGTACTCTGCGAGTTTCCAAGCAATTACTCGCACAGTAACGAGTCCAATGTAAATTAAGGGAAATGTAATTCTTCTGCTGCTGGACCCTATAAGGTCTGGCAGCAGAGGAAAAACCTGCAATTTCCCATTTAATTGTTGAAAAGCCAGCGGTAAAAAGCTGATGGCTTTTAAACAATGCTGACAGCTTGCAGAGGCTGTCACTATTGTTCGGGTGAGGGGGGGTGTAGCGCCAGTGTTCACTCACCGTCCTCCTTCTTCCCTGTGTCTTTGCGACTGCAGCCGCCATTCCCTGTGTCTTTGCGACTGCAGCCGCACAGCATGGCTGCAGCCGCAAAGCACAGCCTCTGTCACTGAAAACCGGATTCTCCCGGATTGTACCGATCAGGGTGCAATCCGGCGCCCCATAACATGGGGCTCTATTGACTCACTGTGGCCGGGACTCCGGGGGACAGGCGTTTTCTTCCTCCTCCTTGTCACGGATGGACCGCGCCTGCCGGTAGTGGGGCCTGGTGCTCCAGATCCAAATGAAGACGTCGTTGGTGAACAGTTAGGGTGACGCCACCTATGAGAGTTCTGGTAACTTTACCAGCGCTGCGGGGTCTCCGTGGGATGGAATGCAGCAAGATGGAACGCTCCCCACAGGCTGAGCGATGATCCCCGGAGCCAAGAGCTGCGCAAGATGTTCTGAGGCAGCTGCGGTTACTTTAGTGCGCGGAGACAGACAGTTCATAAGAAAGCACGGACACTGGAAGTCTCTGTAACGGGTAATTTACTGTAACCAGCAAGCAGTACATGGCATACAGTGGCGGGTAGTGGACCGGGTGGACTCAGCAATGACCAGTGTTTCTCAGAGATCCGCGGTGTTCCTCCATTCTAACTACTTGTGTTGCCGTAGTCTCCCAGGAATGCCAGATCGGGTACAAGGAGGCTGTTTCAATGCCCTACCCAGGGTATACGTTCTGGGTGTTTTGGGGAGCCTTGGGTACTTTTGGTGGGTACACTGCTGGCTAGACGACTGTGTGTGGCGGTGGTGGGGTGCTCCTGTAAAGCGGTCCCTCCACTCCTCTGGTTGCATGGAAGTGGTAAACGACTCCCAGCTTCGGTACCAGCAAACCGGCTGTAGATGGGCACGTGATGTTTTTGGACCCACAGGTAGATGCCCGTAGATCGGTTGTTAAGGCACCGGAGTAATGGCGCTCAACCGGGGTGACGGCCAGGGGGCTGCACGGGACTGTGCAGGCCCCTCTCCTAAGTTGCAGAGCTGGTTGGTTTAGCTCCTTCTCCTACGTTGCTCGGAGAGTTCTCTTCTTCAGACTCACTAACTGCACTCAGTTCTCCACTACACACTACCTCTACACTCCGCCCACCAGGACCTGATTGGCCCTCTATGCTGATGATGCATGTAGGGTATGGATCTCTGAGTTAACCGTGTCATTGCTTAGTCAGAGAATATTGCTGCTGCTGTCTTGGCTGCAATACCCTCCTGTGACGCACTCGGTGCGGGGTGCCACACTATGGTCCCTGATTGCAACCTGACCAGGTGCAATCCGGTTTAAATCAGGTTTTCTATTTTTGACCTTCCCGCCTGGATTTTCAAATGAACAGCTGACTCAGGTCAGCTGTTCATTTGAAGTAGCAGTGCTGGCAGGGTTCATGTGAGTTCATGCTTGCCTGCATGAGCTCACATGAACTTTCCCAGGGTGCACAGCTCTGCTACATCTCTGGTGGAGGTTCTCTACCAGAGATGCAGCAGAGCTAAAGAAGAACCCTGGATTGGACTACGGCGACGGAAGAGGATTTTTTAAAATAAAGTTGGAGTCCCTAAATGTCTTTGTTTTTTTTCAAATAAAAATATTTTTTCTGTGTTGTTTTTTTTAAAAAATTCACTAGAAATTCATGGCGATAATGTCTACTATTGGCGTGACCGCCATGAATTTGGGCTTAGGGCCAGCTGATAATACAAAGCTGGCCCTAACCCCTTTATTACCCAGTGAGCCACCGCACCAGGGCCCTGGAAGAGCTGGGTTCAGCGCCAGAAAATGGCGCTTCAATGAACGCGCCATTTTCTGGGGCGGCTGCGGGCTGCCATTCGCAGCAGGGCGTGCCCAGAAGGCTTGGGCCACCCTGCGCTGCGGATTCCAGCCCCCAGCTGCCTAGCTGTACCTGGCTGGACATAGAAATAGCGCGGAGCCCCACGCATTTTTTTTACTCGCAATTACTCGCTTCCCCATTCATTACATTGGACTCGCTAGACTCGCAACGAGTAGTGATCCTGGACTCGGACTCGTTAGAGTCTAGCGATACCGAGTAATTTAGGATTCGCCCATCCTTACAAGGCACATCAGCTCTATGTTCACAGTTTTGTCTCATCTGTCCTTAGGACATTCTCCCTGAAGCTTTGTGGCTTGTCAACATGTAGTTTAGCAAATTCCTTCTGGCTTAGTTATGATTTTTTTTCAATAATAGTGTCCTCCTTGGTCGTCTCTCATGAAGTCCACTTTGGCCCAAACAATGATGGATGGTGATGTTCCTTGAACTTGAAGTTCACCTTTAATCTCTTTAGAAGTTTTTCTGGGCTCTTTTGTTACCTCTTGTATTATCCGTATCTTTGATTTGTCATCAATTTTCCTCCTGTGGCCACATGCAGGGAGATTGGCTACAGTCCCATGGATCTTAAGTTTCTGAATAATATGTGCAACTATAGTCACAGGAATATCAAGCTGCTTGGAGATCATCTTATAACCTTTACCTTTAGTATGCTTGTCTATAATTTTCTTTCTAGTCTCTTGAGACAACTTTATCCTTCGCTTCCTCTGGTCCATGTTGAGTGTGGTACACAACATGTCACCAACAGCATACTGAGTATCTGTAGCCCTATATACAGGCCCACTTACTGATTACAAAATTGTAGACACCTGTGATGCTAATTAGTAGACACACCTTGATTTAACATGTCCCTTTTGTTACCCTATTGTCAGGGGTACCATCATTTCTGTTCAGGACTATTTCATGAGTTGAGATCTAAAGCAGAGAGAGACACAAAGAGGTGCAAATGGGTCTTACTGTTTAGATAAGATTGTAATACCGTGAGTGTATGTTTCACCTAGTTCGGTTGTGATGACCCACAACCAGTATGCTCGCCTGCACAGCTGCTGCTGGATCTGCACTTCCACATGCACAGTGGTGGTGTATCTAGAGATCCAAAGGGAGTAGTGTTCATATGATCTGTGCTGCCGTCAAGATGAAAGACAAGGAAGACAAGGCTTCTTCAATGCTGCTCCTTTATACCCTATGCGTTTCAGGATGTACCCCTGAGTAAGGTGCAGGGACGGCACCAAAACGCATAGGGAATAAAGAAGCAGCATTGTCTTTCATCTCGACGGCAGCGCAGATCATATGAGCATTACTCTCTTTGGATCTCTATGAAAATGAACAAATGAAAGTCAGACATTGCTGTTCAACCTTGCTTCCACAAAATAAAAAAAAAAAATTAAACTCATGAAATAGAAACACACAAGTAAAGAAAGAAAGAAAGAATCTCTTTCATTAAACGAGGGACAGTGGTGCAGAGTCCATGAGGTGACTTGAAGTGTCTGCCTCAGATGGCGACCCCTGCCTAGTAGACAGGGGGCGGCATCTGCAGGGTCGCCTTGTTTTAAGCGCGGCCCCCTGTAGATGCTTCTCCCACTCCTATAGTCCTGGTTGCCACTGTGACCAGGCTTGGCGTAACTAGGGGGGCGTCTGCCCCGGGTGCAGCAGGCAGGGGGGGTGCCACTGGGCCTCCCGCTGCCTCGCCCATGGTCTCTCCCTCCATGCCGGCCGCATGTTGAAACCCCCCCCCCCCCGCAGTGTGTGCCAGCTTTATTCTTCACCTGTAGAGCTGCACACTCTTTCAGGACCTGTGATGATGTCAATGGAGGGGAGGAGTCAGGCATCACATGATCAGCTCCTCAGTATGCAGGACTCCACTGTGCATGGTGCTGGATGAGGTGAAGTTTATGTGTGGGGTCGGGCGGGATTTACAGTGTGGATGTAGCAGGGCAGAGTGTGTACTAGGTGTATGGAGCAGAGCCATGTGTGTATGAGGTGTATGGAGCAGAGTTGAGCGTGTACTAGGTGTACGGAGCAGAGCCAAGTGTACTAGGTGTATGGAGCAGACCCGAGTGTATACGAGGTGTATTGAGTGGAGCTGAGAGTGTACTAGGTGAATGGAGTGGAGGTGAGAGTGTACTAGGTGTATGGAGCAGAGCCACATGTGTACGAGGTATATACGGAGCAGAGCCGAGTGTGTATGGGGCATATGTCGCACAGCCGCATGTGTAAAAGGTGCATGGAGCGGAGCCGAGAGTGTACGGGTCGTATGGAGCAGAGCTGCGTGTGTGCAAGGTGTACAGAGCAGAGCCACATGTGTACGAGGTGTACGGTGTAAGAGCCGAGAGTGTACGGGACGTATGGAGCAGGGCCGCGTGTGTACGAGGTGTATGGAGTAAAGCCACATGTGTACGAGATGTACTGAGCTGAGCCGCGTGTGTGTACGAGGTGTACGGAGCTGAGTGTGTACTAGGTGTACGGAGCGGAGCTGTGTGTGTACCAGTGGTAGCCCCCCAAGGATGCCACTCCTATAGTCCTGGCCACCTCTGTCGGCAGCATTCTTTTCCTGAGTCCCAGCCGCCGCTATCTGCCCTCTGCAGCTCAGCACAGTGGGGCACAATGATGTCATCACTGAGTGCCGCTGTGCTGAGATGGGCAGAGCGGCAGAGCAGATGATGAGCAGACCGGAGCAGGAGACCGAAGCAGCGAGAAGAGATGTGATTATTTTTTTTGTTTTTTAATCAGTAAGTATACTGATGGGAAACTATGTAATGTGCAATATAATATTGGAGGACAATGGGGGTGCAATATGCTATATGGAGAACTATTGGGGCCCATTATACTATATGGAGGACTATGGGGGTGCATTATACTATAAGGAAGGCTATAGGGGATGCATTTTACTATATGAAGGTATGGAGGACTCTGGGGGTGCATTATACTATATGGAGAACTATGGGGGTGCAATATGCTGTATGGAGAACTATGGGGGTACAGTATGCTGTATGGAGGACTATGGGGGTGCATTATGCTATATGTAGGACTGTGGGGGTGCAATATGCTATATGGAGGACTGTGACATGCATTATACTATTTGGAGGACTGTGGGGTGCATTATTTTATATAGACTGTCAGGGTACATTATTCTCTATGGAGGTCTGTGGGGGTGCATTATATTTTATGGTAGACTATGGGGGGTGCATAATATATGAAGGAATTTGGGGTGCAATGCTATGTGGAATACTATGGGGGTGTATTATATTATATGGAGCCAATTAAACTACATGGAAGCCATTATAATATTTGGAGGGCTCTGTGGAAGGCATGATAATACTTGCAGGGCTACGAGGGAGCCTTTATAGTTTATGAAGGGCTATTTGAGGGTTGTGTTGGGGGCCATTATACTGTACATAGGTCCATTATACTACGAGGAGGGCTGGGCAGGGGTCATTGTTGGGGATCATACTATACTGGGGTAGTTGAAGGAGGTACAGTAGGGTCATCATACTGTGCGTGTGGAGGAATGCACTATGGGGGATCATACAGTGTTTCTGGGGCACTTTTTCTGGCACACACTTTATAGGGACAATGAAAGGGGAATCTAGGGGCTTCAGTAGCAGGAAAATTACTTTGTAAAGGCTGAAATGTTGTAAGAGATGTACCTATGTGCCCCGGCCAAATATTCTTTTTTTTGCAGGGTGCCCAATTAGAAATCATGGAGCTCCAGAGCAGAAGTTCTATGGTGCAGAACCTACACACCAGGTCCAGTGCAGCTCCTCGGTATATACAGGCATCCAGCCATGTTTCTCCTGAGCAGTGGTTGGTCCGTGGTGCTCTTTCCCCTTCCTGCTCCCATATCCTTTGCTCAACCCAATAGGAAGCACCCTGTTATTAATTCCAGACAGCCCCGTGTGCAGCGCTTGTGATTGGCTAAGCAATTCGGGAGGAAGCGTAGTCTGTTGGAGGAGAAATGCCATTTTACCAGCTTAGTGCAGTGGCGTCTTGTTGATGCTCAGACTGCAGGTTGTTACCTGTGGTGTGTGGACGGTGCTGCATGGTGACATGCATGACTAGTTAGTGCCAGGCAGTGGTCCAGAGTTTTGTAGGTGTGTGGCAGAGGTTGGCAATCAGTGCTGCCTCCTGTGCTATAAGGATGCAGGACTGTGTCTGCCTACAGGACCACAGCTCTACCAGTCGTCATTATGTGTCTATATGCTTGTGCCAAGCCGCCATTGACATTAATGATCCTTGTTCTGGATGATCCTTGTTCTGGATTCTTCTGTGGGGCTCTTGTATGTGCGTGTGGTGGCGCTGACATCCTTGTGTGGACATCTTTTTTTCTGTCTCTGTAAACTAAAATGTCCGCTATGTTGCTAATTTTTACAGGATAAATATAAATCTGTATGAACCAGATTTATTTTTACGGATTAAAAACATTTACTAGCAGGATGGGGGGGATGGGGCATTTTTCAGTTTGCCTCAGGCAGCAGAGAGGCTAGGTTCACACCCTGACAAGAGGTACCAGCAGTTTTGACCACGTGTGTATATGCTTTTTACATTTCTTTTACCCAGATGTCCAATTTTACATTTATGCCTATCAAGCAGCATTCTGTTTGCCTCAACCCATTGTTCGAGTATTTCTCCATCCAACCTCTCTTCTCTAGTGTTTTCTGTTCCTCCTATCTTCATATTGTGGCGCCCCTGCGTCAGGAGGTCACAAAAGGGAACTGCAGCCAGGCAGGTAGGACATTGTTGCACATCAACACCCTCACAGCCCACACAACCCACGTGTCAGAGGAGGTAACATCCAGCCCTGAGATTAGAACTCTATGAGATTGAGGGGTGGTGGATCAGAGGAGTGGGTTGGGCACACCAGAAGTCAGGTGACTTGACAGTATATAGTGAGGGGGAGGAGTGAAGGAAGGTAGTAGGCCGATGTGAGCTGAGATGTAAAGACTGAAAGACTTGCACACGTCCTGTGAGTGCAAGGCTAGGAGCGCAGAATCCGTACTGAGCCAGTGCGAGCCAGAGGGAAGAGAAAGCCCGTCCGATGCTGATGCCACCAGGAGTGTGACAGGACAGAGAGGGACGGTGGAACCCGTGCCCTAGACAGCAGCTAAAGCCACTGACTGCAGGCAGAGAAGTCCCTCCTATGATACCGAGAGGAACAGAGAGAAGGAGCCTGGTAGAGCCTCAGGCTTGAGGACTGCTGGAGTCTGGGCTAAGTAGAGTGTCGGCTCTAGAGGGGACCGCAGTTTACCCGGAATCCCCAAACACACAGCTCCACGTTAGGGTCCCCAACCCAAAGGACAGGCAGCTCAGTGACAACCAGGAGGGCCCACCAGGGGTCCGAGTCACCGCCATACTGTCCAGTGTCGCACAACACGTAGCAGAGAGAATGTAATAGCCCGGAAAGGACACGACAGACTGTGTGAGGGGTCACAGAGAGAGAGGCCTGGCTGCAGAGCAAAAGGGAACCCGGAGAGGGAGAATGTACCTGTGTATTGAGAACTGTGCTTGAACTGTAAGAACTGCAACTGACTTGTAAACTGCTTGAAGAAGTGAGAGTAAAAGACACGGAAAACCCTGAATTGGCCTCTCTTGTCAGTCTCTATCTGCAGACTATTCCTCCCATACAGGTTGCAGCAGATTCCCACCTACAGAGCTGCAAGCCTGTCAGCACCAGCAAGGAAGAGAGATCCTGCAGCGTCTGCAAAGTAAGTGTCCTGGACCATTCCACAACCCTTAACTCTTACTGCCCCGGGGGATACAGTTCTTCCCACTGGAACTATAACATCTCCGCTGCCACTCCATCACCCCCGGAGGTTCTGCAGCAGCGGCGGCCCCCATCACTGGCCGCATCAAGTGGGTGGCGTCACGAGTGACATTTCCCCTGTAAATATTCCCCCTTTATTTGCCGAGCCAGGGACACGGTCCGGACCAAGCCACCCGTGACTTCCCCGACACCGTCCGGTCCGGTACCGAGTACCCCCGTCCCGTGGGGCCCGACAATATCATATTCAAATATTATAAGTTCCCCAATAATTCCATTGTCCGAATTCTTTATAAAGATATTAAACAATATGGGCCCCAGGACAGAGCCTTGTGGCACCCTGCTTTAAACTTTCCTCCAGTTCTATGTGCACCCATTTAATATTACTTGTGTTTGATCATTAAGCCAGTTGTGAATGCATCTAAATGTTTTTTTTTAATTATTTAATCAATAAAGATTGTTATGTGATACTTTATGGAATGCCTTACTATACCCACAGCATTCCCTTGGCCCAACTATTAAGTCACATTATTGTAGAAGGGAATCACGTTGGTCATGACCCCAGGGCCATGGGGTACTCGGAACCAGGCTTTAATACTTCTGGGGAGTCACAGGGGTCAAGACCCGGCTCTGTGACCTTGGGCATCAGATAAAAGTTCGGGGATTTTGGTTTTGGGGATAGGAGTCGTGACGCCACCCATGATGTTCGGCTATTGATGGCCGACGCTGCTGTGCGAGACCTCTGGGGATGATGGATTCGCAGCTAAGGTGGTATAGCTCCCCACGGGTGGAGCAGTTCCCCAGGGCAACCGGTAAAGTCTATGACAGTGGTAGGCCATTGGGGTGCAGGATTGAGGACGCGGAATAACTGACAGACACACAGTACGTAGTCTCCTTTACCTTTACTGTTAGTTGCAGGTTCAGACCAAGACACTGTCCACAGGAGATGTTAGGAATCCGGGTGACCTGGAAGCAAGTTGGGGATCCCCTCACCCGGTGAGTTCTGAGACTTCCCTGTTGCGCTCCTTTTTGCTGGTCCTGGCCTACTGTAGCTAAGCTGCGACCCTTTCTTCCTGCTGGTAAGTCTCTTTCCTGTGTGGCAGTCAGCTTGAGCCCTTTCCGGGCACCACTCCTCTGGCAACTGTCCCTGAGCTCTCAAGTGCTGCTGTGCCTCCAGGCGCTTTGATGTGGCCAGGAGACGTGGAGTCTCCCGTCCTCCGGTTTTGGCTGCTGGGTCTGTAGTACTCTCACAACCTCAGACACCGGTGTCTGTTTCTGGCACTCTGCTCTTAGGTGAACCGTTAACTGGCTCCACTCCCCAGGCCTGCTTCTCTCTTTCCTCAGACCCTCTCCTATGGGTCCCTCACGATTGCTAGTCTCTATCCTCGGACAAGCTTAGCACTGCTCCAGTCCGCAGGATGTCTTCCCAGTCCTGCTAGGAACAGAACTGACTAACCCTGCCCCCAGGCCAGAATTTATAGGGGAACTCTCCTCAACCCGGGTGCTGAGCTTCCCATTCTGGTCTGGAGTCAGGAAAGGTGTTGCATGCTGTGGGCTTACCCAGTGTGGATACCCCTTCATGCTTCAAAGCATGACATCACCCCCCGAGGGAGGCAATGCCTTTGTGGCAACCGGATTCTGGGGTGCCACACTGACAATATTTTTTTATCACAAAGCTGTGCTGGCTCTGGTAATTAATGCCTTCACAATCAGGTACCTAATTAAATGTTCCTTGACAATTGGGTCGAAGATTGTCCTGCTATTTAAGTCAGGCTTTCTGGCTTGCAATTTTCTGGATCTTCCTTTTTCCTACATCTGGATCTTCCTACAATTGCCCTTTCCCAAACTAGAGGGACCACTGTTGTTTCCCATGACTAATTGAATATCATAAAAAGCGGTACAATTATTCCCTTAGCTATCTCTTTCAGCACTCTAGAGTGTAAATCATCTTGTCCTGGAGACTTGGTTTCCTTTAGCTCATTGTTTAGTTGTCTGCAAGGGAGGATATAAATTGGATGGACCCTTTACTCTTACCTGTCAGCATTTTCCATTGACTGTCTCGGTAGTTGAAACTTCCCATGATCACTATTTCATGTTTTTTGAAAATATGGCCATTTCATGTGAAAAAATCTCATCCATATCCATTGTTTGTCGCAGTGGCCTATAATAAACACCTATTTTGATGTCATTCCCATTGTTTTCTCCTTAAATTCTTACCTATTATTTTCTGAATCTTCAATTTCTAAAAACATTTTTTCTTTTTTAACATACATGCAATTCCTCCTTTTACTTTGCTAGTTCTTGTCATGCCCCATGCTATAGGACCGATGTCCCCTGGCTAGGAGGTTGGTGCCTATCATGCAGCTCTGTGCTCCCTAACTGCCCTATGATCACCACAGGGCCTACCTCCACTAAGCAGGGAGACCAGTGCCCATCACGCAGTCCTGATTGGTCTGCTTATAGTCACTTTAAGGTTACTTACCCAGCCAGCGATCCTGCACTGCCTCCCAGCTCTCCATTCTCCTCGTTCTCCTCCTGAGAACTGCGTCCTTCCAGCAGAGCCTTTGGAAGCATGCTTAAATCACGCGCCCCACCCACTCCCACCTCTTAAAAGGCCAGTACACCTGTTCTTAATTTCACCTCTAATCACCTCTCAGCCCATCACTGAGTGACTACTTCTATTTAAGGCACCTTTCCCTTAAGGGAGGTGCCTGAGCAACATCGCCGGTCACTAGTTGCGTTGCTTTCCCTCAGGTCCCTGTCCCATTCCTACCTATGTGTGGCGCCCCTGCGGACTGGTCGCCACTAGATGGCGCAGAAGCCAGGATTGGTAAGTCGGTCTCCCCACGCATACATCCAACACACTCCCGATCCTAAGTCTAGTGACTCTATGCCCAGCAATGGGATAGTAAGAGGAGCCAGGTGGTAGGTGGAAAGTTAGAGAAGGACCTGGTCAAAAGGGAAGTAACAACAGAGAGCAACAGGAAAGCGAAGTGAGCAGTCAGCCAAGAGCAGTCGAGGAGTGAAGTCCAGTAGAAGAAGAGGAGGGAACACCACCCTACAGGGCTGAGTGTACAGGGACCCGGCGGCCTGAGCCACCAAGAGACCGAGGGAAAGAAAGAGGGAGTCCAGGTGTGCTTGAATTAGCGAGAACACTGGGGACTGGGCTGGAACCAGAGTCCCAGCTCTGCTTAAGTGGCCAGGACGCTGTATGCTCCAACCACAAACCCCGGCGGGGTGCGGGGTCTTTATGTCTCGAGACCCAACCTGCGACGCAGTAAAGTAAAGACCATTGTATTATGGCTAGGGGACCCGGAAAATCACCCACTGAAAGCCTGTGACCACTGGATCGTAGCTAGCGTGCGGACAAACTGATAAGGCCCGAAAGAGATATGAAAGGGGGTGACGCAGATGGACCATCCTGGCTACTTAGACAACACCGGAGCCGCTACTGAACTGTTGTAAAATGTATCATCTGTTGAGAAAAGAGAGTAAACCCAGTTAAAGCTCGATGCTGTCTGCAACTGTGTTTCTTGTGCCTGAGAGAAGATAGACTAAGCTGGGGATCCGGCAGCAGAAGACTGCCTGTGACTGTGAACACTGCACCCCTCTTAATCTATAGACTTCACGGTTGCCCTGGGGACCAGGCCTACCTGTGGAGGGCTCAACATCCTTGTTGATACTTCCATGATGCCCAGAGGACCCGACTACAGTGGCGGTTACGCATAGCCGCACACCACAGGTGGCGTCACGTTAATTCCCGATTATTTTTTTCCCCTGTTATTGGCTGCCCAGGGCCACGGAGCCGGGTCTTGACCCCGTGACTCCCCCAGCAGAACTGCCATCCGGTTCTGAGTATCCCACAGCCCTGGTGGGCGAGTCATATGCTCTTGTCCTTGGTATTACTTCCTTACTTATACTCCTTGTCTCACCTATAGCCTGCCACATCTACAAGAGTATCGACTCACCTGTACACTACCCATTGTACCTGCAGTGCACCTGCCACATTGATCCGGAGCTCGCTACACCTGAACTTACCAGTTCTGTAGTTAAGCACATCCAGTGTGCCTATCCAATTGGTTACAGTTCCACTACTCCTGTATCTGCATCTTGACTCCTCGAACACCTCACAGTTGCCTCGTTACTCTGGGCTTTGTGCTTGCTTCTCATTGACTGTTATCTAGTCTTGTGCACCAACTGGACTGTATTGTCAAGTTTACCTCATTAAAGACTTTGGTTTATTCTAGCTGCATCTACTGCCTGTTCCTACGTACGGGTTAGCCTCCACTTCGGTGGTCTAGTGGGTCCACATCTCCATGCTCATACCTTGTGTGTCTCACGGTTCTCTTCTTTTCGAATAAGTTGTATCCTTTCATCTTTATGTTCCAATCATGTGTGTCACTCCACCAGGTTTCTGTGATGCCAATGACTTCATAATTTTACTTTTGTATTACTAGTTCTAGTTCTCACTAGTTCGCTAGTTCAAACAGTTTTGTTTGTGCTCTGTTGCTCCCATTTTCTTAGCTTCCTTCTGAGTATCCTGTCCTGTTTCCTCTTTACCGCATCTAATGTCCTTGTGTAGTATTTCATTTAGCTGCATTTTCTTGTCTGGTGTTTTTCTTTCCATCCCCTCTTCTTTTTCTAATTTTAAACCTTCTGATGAGTGTGATAAGTCTTTTGGCAAATGTGTGTTTCCCAAATTTGTGAAGTGTTACCTGCCTCTAGCAAGATGTCCAAAGTAGAGCTAATTTACTCCATGGTCCAAAAATCCAAATCCTTGCTTTCTGCATCACCGTTGTAGTCAGTTGTTCCCTTCTAGTATCCTATTCCATTTCCTGATACCATAACCATCAACTGGGAAGATTGATGAGATAACTATCTGCATATCCAGTCTCTTCACTTTTTTCACCATATTTTCAAAGTCTTGCATATAGTTGGTAGCTCATTTTTTGCAGTGTCGTTTGTGCCTACATGTAACAGTAGAAATGGGTACTATCTAGGGATGGGCGAATCTACTCGCTAGGACTCGTTACTCGGCGAGTAGTAAGGGACTCGCAGGACTCGGTACTCTGCAAGTTTCCCAGCGTTTACTCGCACGAGTCCAATGCAAATCAATGGCAAACGCTGACAAGACTAGGATTGCCATTGTCTTGCATTAGACTCGGCTACTGTGCCAGTGATAGCAGGGAAACTCGCTGTTACTTTGCGAGCCGAGTCCAGCTGTCTTCTCTGTGCAGGCTGCCGCAGCTCCAGGGTCCTAGAGCCCGCCTGCTCACAGAGATGATGTAGGAGTGCTGAGATTGTTCTCAGTCTGCTCATTCCCTGTGCATAAACGTCTATATCTATGCACAGGGGATGTAGCAGAGAGGACATCGCGTTTTGGACTGCGTCGGAGCCCCACGCATTTTTTTTTTATTATTTCATGAAATTCATGAAATAATTAAAAAAAAGGGCTCCCCTATATTCTTGTGTCCGGCCAGGTACAAATAGGCACCTGGGGGTTGGAGGCAGCCCGTCTCTGCCTGCTGGATCCGGTTGGTTCCAGAAATACGGCGAAGCCCACGTGAAATTTTTTTCTGACAAATCCATAAAACAATGTAAATAAAAGGGACTGCATCTTTATTAACCCCTGGACCATGGGCGAGGGGTTAATAAAGATGCAGTCCCTTTTTTAGGATTGTTTTATTGATTTTTCAGAAAAAAAATTACATGGGCTTCGCCGTATTTCTGGAACCAGCCGGATCCAGCAGGCAGCGACGGGCTGCCCCCAACCCCCAGGTGCCTATTTGTACCTGGCCAGGGGAGCCCTTTTTTTTTATTATTTCATGAATTTCATGAAATAATTAAAAAAAAATGCGTGGGCTCCGCGCAATTTCTATGTCTAGCCAGGTACAGCTAAGGAGCTGGGGGCTGGAGTCCGCAGCGCAGGGATGCCCAAGCTTTCTGGGCACCCCCCCGCTGCAAATTGCAGCCCGCAGCCGCCCCAGAAGATGGCGTGTTCATTGAAGCGCCATCCTCTGGCGCTGAACCCCGCTCTTCCAGCGGCCCTGGTGGCGGTGGCACGCTGGGTAATAAAGAGGTTAGGGCCAGCTTTGTATTATCAGCTGGCCCTAAGCCCGAAATTTATGGCGGTCACGCCAATATTAGACATGACCGCCATGAATTTCTATTAAATTGTTTTAAAAAAAACACAACACAGAGAAATTTTTTTATTAGAAATAAAAAAAAAAAGCCATTAGGGACTCCATCTTTAATTAAAAAAATCCTCTTCCGTCCGACGCAGTCTAAAACGCGATGTCCTCTCTGCTCATCTCTGTGCATATATATAGATGTCTATGCACAGGGAATGAGCAGACTGAGAACAATCTCAGCTCTGCTACATCAGGCAGCAGGCTGGCTCTAGGACCCTGGAGCTGCGGCAGCCAGCACACAGAGCAGACAGGACTCTTATCTGTGCGAGTTTCCCAGCGATTACTTGCACAGTAAACGAGTCCAATGCAAATCAATGGCAAAACTAGGATTGCTTCAGGCTGAAGCTTCCGAGACACATCTGTGATTTGTAAATCGCACACTACTCGCTATTACTCGCTTCCCCATTCATTAACATTGGACTCGCTAGACTCGCAACGAGTAGCGAGTCCTGGGCTCGGACTCGCTAGAGTCAAGCGATTCCGAGTAATTTAGGATTCGCCCATCACTAATACTATCCTATGAACTGAGGAACTTTGATATCCTGTCAGTCCATGGGCGTACCCAGGATCAAAACTGGGGGGGGCAAGCCATGGTCGTTCGGAACATCATATATGGCCTGGTGCATTGTGGGGGCTGATCACGTGTTCGGCCGGGCTCCAACGCATGCGCAGTGCGCATATTGAAGCCGGGATGAACACATGATCAACCCCTACAATGCACCGGGTCGGATATGATGTTTCGACCAGCACATCAGAGTACCACAGGAGGTGGGAATTTCAAAAAGAGCTGACTGGTTCCCTTTAAAGGGAACCTATCACTCCCTTTGGCCATTCTAACCCCTACCCACCACTTTATACATGAAGTATTTGGGATTCCTGTGACCACTCTATAAGCTCAGCGGTTCCCCTGTGTACCTCAAAGATGAACTTTTCATATCTCCTGAGCGGTGTGGAAATTAGCTGAAAATGGTCCGAGAGGATCTGCTCAATCTGGTCCTTGTCGCCCCACTGCCTGAAATGCCCGCCTCGCTCCTGTTAAAAGGCCACCGCTCCTGTGTATGTCACATTGCTCTCATGCCAGCGCAGTGTCGCAGGTCTGCGTGCTCAATGCGAGCACAAAACTATAGCACCAACACCACAAAACTACATCACTAGACCCATCAGAGTTACAGAAATACATCCATATAACCTGCATTAGTGCAGAAACACTATGTCAAAACTGTCAGTACAGAAATACATCATCAGAACCCTCATCCGTGCAGAAACACAGCATCAAAACCTTCCTCAGTACAGAAATATATCCATATAACCCCTATCAATACAGAAGCACTATGTCAAAACCCACATCAATACATCACCAGACCCACCAGAGGTACAGAAATGCATAAATAGAACCCTCATCATTAACACAATTCATAATCACAACCACCATCAGTACTTGGTAAAACAATTGTAATGTCAGGTCACACATTTGTACTGCATGAACCTACAACTCCTACTACATCCTTAAAAATGGTAAGGAGGTACTGGGAATTGTTGTTACCAGCCATCAATAGAAGCATACAGGAACCACAGTACTCATGAGAATTAGTAATTATTACAAATAATTATTTACATCCAGGTACCTTATAGATGACGTTGTCTCCTATTGGGGTCATCTATTTCCTTCCTTCATCTTGTCCAGGCACCTTGATGACTTTTCACATCCGCAGTTCATCTCTGCAGACGTCCATCTTCTTCGGTCTTCTGCAGGACATCCCGGCACGATACCCTTAAAAATAGCAGAATTGTCAAAATTCTCCTAAGTAAAAATATCTGCCCTACACTGTGCCCCAGAATAAATAATTGCTCCTCCTAACTGTTCCCTGCACATAATATGATTTACACACTGTCCCTCTCATGGCACATGCCGTCCACACTGCCCTCTCCCTCCATTCTGGGCGCCATGGTCACACTGTCCTCTAACACTATGTCCCCCTATACTGCCCACTGTTTATACTGTTCTGTCTCATCAAAGCTGCCCCCTCTCCATACAACCCCACACTACTCACACTCTATTCTGTGCCTCAGCCATCCCCCTCACTCCACATACTGTTTTTCTACACCGATCCACCCTGACTCCACATACTGTGCCGCAGTCATCCCCCTCACACCTCATACTGTGTCCACACTGATCACCCTCTTTCAACATGCTGTGCCACAGCCATCCCCCCTCACTCCTTATACTGTATCCACACCCATATAACCCCCCCAACTCCTTATACTGTGTTGCAACCATGCCCCTCACTCCACATACTGTCTCCAAACCCATATAATTCCCCCTTACTCCACATACTGTGCCGCAGCCATCTTTCCCTTACTCCTTATACTGGATTCTCAAATTTACCCTCTTGCTTCCCATACTGTCCTCCACATACTGTGTCTATACCCATCTCCCCTTGCTCCGTATTGTGTCCTCAAATCCCCCATTTTCTCTTCATGCTGTCTCCACATACACCACTCCCCCACCCTCTCCCCCTCGTTTGCTCCTTTTATACTCCCCCCATCCTCTCCCCCTGTTTGGTTCACATATTCTCCCCCCATCCTCTCCCCCAGTTTGCTCCTACTTCCCCCCACCCTGTCCCCCCAATTTGCTCCTCATACACCCACCATCCACTCCCCCCACCCTGCCCCCCGTTTGTTCCCTATACTCCCACCATCCACTCCCCCCCACCCTGTCCTCTCAGTTTGCTCTTCATAATCCCCCAGCTTGTGCCTCATACTCTCTCCCCACCTTTTTCCCCCACTCTGCTCCTCATACACCCCCTATCCTCTCCCCCCAGTTTGCTCCTCATACTCCTCCCACTCTGCTCCTCATATACCCCTTATCCTCTCCCCCCAGTTTGCTCCTCATACTCCCCCCACTCTGCTCCTCATACATCCCCCAACCCTGTCCCCCTTCCCCTAATTACGTTAATGCCCCCTGTCTTCCTCAGCTCCAGTGTGGAATGCTGCGCTCAATCCTTCTGTCGCCTCTGCCGGGTGACGTCATCAGTGTAATCAGGTGACCTGATGACGTGGCCCTGACCTGGAAATGCCGGGAATCAGGGCTTCCATTGTACATACAGAGCGTCTAATAGACGCTTCATGTACAATGGACTGCAGGAGTCGGCGGCTTCAGATTCTCTGCCCCCACTGTCAGGTAGAGAAAAGCCGGCTCACACTGCGGGGTGGAGGAGAGACGGAAGATGTGGCCGGTGGGGAGAGACCTCGGGCGCTGCAGCAGGAGGCTAGGTGGTGCCCCCCCTGCTGCGCCCAGGAAAAAAGGACCGCCAGGTTCCCGTAGATATTCCACTGGCCAAAAGGGGTGACAGGTTCCCTTCTAGGTGGGGGCAGCTGCCTCCCCCTGCCCTACGCTGGGTGCACCCATGTGTCAGTCACATCATTGATTTTGGTCCTGTGAGAAAGCATAGTTCTCATGTGGATATGTCTGTCCTGCAGACAGCTGCTTCCATGCCTCGTAGTAGTGAGTCGCCCTTAACTACCACTCTTCTTTTTTCCCTTGGTACACTATTTTTTGTCCCTCCTGATTGTTCCTGGGTGACTTTTGTTTCTTCTTTTGTTGGAAAGTTATCGTCTAGAGTTGTGCCCTTTTCGTAATTTTCATGTGGGTTGATATTGGTTTCTTATCTGTGTGGGTGGTGATGACCTTGTGATCCGCTAGCTCCTTTTAATTATATGTCTCTGTAGGCGCTTTGAAGCTTTTCTCCCTTTCTGTGTCCAGAAGGGTTGCTTCTGCTTCGTCCAAGAAATCTTCTTCATTGAGCTTCAGCTTTTCTATTCTTTCTTTCAACCCCTGCACCTTTTCTTCTACAAGGGCCACTATTCTGCATTTGTGCCAGGTGAAGTTGTTTTCTTTTGTCCAGTAGATCTGTAAACATGTAGCATATGTTACAGCTCACCATGTGGATTTCACCTCTTCCCTATTGCATATTGATTAGGTGAAGAACAGAAGAGTGTGGAGGAGAGAAAGAGGTCTTTGAAGGACTTGAGACTGTGTTGGAAGATATTGAGAAATTAGTCTGGAGATATATGGGGGAGACAGATCATGGACTGCTTTGTAGGTCAATGTTAGTAGATTGAATTTTATGTGTTGGGGAATTGGAAGTCATTGAAGAGATTTGCAGAGGGGAAAGGTGGAGGAGTGAGGAGAGAGGCAGATTAGTCTGGCAGCAGATTTAAGAACTGACTGGAGAGGTGCTAGAGCAGGGGTCTCAAACTCGGCTGGGTTGATGGGCCGCACATAGAAATTTTTTTTTATCGGGGGGCCGCATTGCTTGTAGGACTAAGTGACCTTTTTAGTAATACCAGAATTTTTTGCTCAATGTAATACTGTCCAAATCCTTATCCCCTTCTTGTTGTAATGTCCCAATCCTGGTCCCCCTCTTGTACTAATATCCCCATCCTGATCCCCTTTTGTACTGATGTCCCCAACCTGGTCTACCTTCTTTTTACACACACACATTCACTCACACACACTCACAGTCTCAGACACACTCACAGTCTCAGACACACTCACACTCACAGTCTGAGACACACTCACACACTCAGTCTGAGACACACTCAGTCTCAGACACACTCAGTCTCAGACACACTCACACGCAGTCTCAGACACACTCACACGCAGTCTCAGACACACTCAGTCTCAGACACACTCACGCTCAGTCTCAGACACACTCACGCTCAGTCTCAGACACACTCACGCTCAGTCTCAGACACACACACACTCAGTCTCAGACACACACTCAGTCTCAGACACACACACACTCAGTCTCAGACACCCACACTCAGTCTCTGACACACACACTCAGTATCTGACACACACACTTTCACATTCACATTCTCAGACACTCACTCTCACACACTCACTCTCACACACATACACACAATCACATTAACTCACACACACACTCTTTTGTAAAACTAACCTAGCCGGCGGTCCTGTGCAGGGGGCCGCCGTGATACTGCTGTATTATTACTTCCGGTTCCAGAGCAAGCGGCAGAGCGAGCAGCAGTGAAGTGTCAATGAAGGGGCCGGAAGTAATAATACAGCGGTATCGCGGCAACCCCTGCACAGAACTGCCTGCATTATTCACTGTCCACGGTGTCGGGGGCCGCACTGAGAAGCCCAAGGGGCCGCATGCGGCCTGCGGGCTGCCTGTTTGAGACCCCTGTGCTAGAATGTTAGCAGGAGGGTATTGCAGTAGTCAAGGCATGCAGTAGAATTTTAGTAGATTGATGGATGACGAAAGAACAGATTCTGGAAATATTTTTCAATTTGAGTGACAGGACGCAGTGAGCAGAGTTCTAGGGCAGGGAACCTTTTTCCTGCCAGGGTAATTTGGAAATTCCTACCATCATTCAGGGGCCACAAACTTATCAACTTGAAAATGACCATATTTAGTCAAACAATAAATTAAATCACCCCATATGTGGTGGCTGGAGCTGCTTCTCTTTGGTGCAGCTGTGATGTTAGGTGATATTAATCTTCTCACAACTGCTTTTCCAGGTTTGAGTCAGTTTGCAGTGCAGTCATCTCTTTGTGATAAATTTTGTAAATCATATACATTACATAGTGGACGCTGGGACTGCTGTATATACATCATCTAGGAGACACTGAGAACTGCTGTATATACATCATCTAGGAGACACTGAGAACTGCTGTATATACTGTACATCACATAGGACACGCTGGGACTGCTTTATATACATCATATAGAAGACATTGAAACTGCTGTATACATCCCATAGGAGACATTGAGACCACTGTATATACACCAAAGGAGATGGATGCTGGTTATACATCACCGGAGATATGAGGGCTACAGTATATGCATTATAGGAAATGCTGGGAGGCATATACATCACAAAAGCATCTGGAAAATATGCATCATAGGAAGGGCTGGGACATGTAGATCACAGGAGATGCTGCGTCATATACATCACTAGGGAGGCTAGGGGCATAGACATCAAAGAGAGTTATAAGCATTACTTGGGGCACAGACATCACTGGAAGGTATAGACATCACTGGGGGACATATTCATCACTGGGGGCTATATAGATATCTGGGGGAGGGTGTGGTGCCTTTGCGGATCCAATCGCAACAGAGGTACTGCACCCTTACTAGGGTATAGTATCCCACTCTCGGGTAAGAGGGGTACAGATCAGTGCCGGGACACCCAGACCACACATGGGTGGAGAGGAAGTAGTTAGAGGGAGCACCTTGGAGGAGTGAAGTTAGGAAGCACACATGTAGATGACGCGGGACACATGACAGAGGGTATAAATAGAGTGGGAAAGATCCAGAAAGTAGGAGAGACAGTTGAACAGTAGAGGAGAGTTGAACAGCAGAGAGAGAAAAGGAGAGTCAAACAGCTAGAGTCGAGTTGGAGGGAAGCTAGAGGAAGAAAGCCTGTTACAGGAGGAAAAGAACTTGACAGAAGTGTTCAGAGGACTAAAGCCAGTAGGAGCTCGTCCTGAGGCCAGACTGAAGAGCAGAGAACGAGAACCAGGTGGTTCCAGGAGAAAGAGAGGGACCCAGAGGCACTGGCAGTGAACAATCTACCCATGGGGCTATAATCCATTGTCAGGGGCAAGGCAGTGAAGGGACCAGGCCGCAGAAAAGGGGCACCGAGACCCCAAGACTAGCGGAGAGGTCAGACAAGGCTCAGCTAGCAACCTGGAAACTGTGGCACTTTCATGGTGACACAGTCGACAACTGCACACACCTGCTGAAAAGGTGGCAAAGAACGGGTTAAGAGGAGATACTGCAGATTTACCTCTAAGAAGAACCCACAGCTACTGGCTTAGAGCTCTGTGTGGAGAGGCGAGGAGGGAGAAGCAAGCGCAGTGTGAGATGACCAAGGAAGGAAAGAGAAGGGGTACCTGTTACATGCCATCCTTCTACCCGCAAGTAGCTGGATCCCTGCCTCCGAGATCCCAGTGCTCAGCGGGCTGTTGCACAATGACTGTGAGTAAAATACCTGAAGACTGCAAACCGTTGTATCTGTGAACGTTCTTGAGACGTCGTGAGCACCAAAAATACAACTACCAACTCACTCAGGTACCTTCGGCTGCCCTGGGAGTCAGCCCTACCCGTAGAGGGCTTAACAACACTGCTGCCTCCCAATCATCGATCCCCCAAGAGGAACTGTCGTGCAGTGGCGGCCATCTTTAGCTGTGGGTGGCTTCACATAAAATCAAAGTATCCCCAAGTCCGGTCATTCCTTCCCAAATGAACCATCCACACCACATGACCGTCCCTAAGAGATAGAGCCACCCACACCAAACTTTTAATGACACCGCCAGGGTCACGGAGCCTGGCCTCGATCCCTGTGACTCCCGTGAAGAAGCCTTAAAGCCCGGTTCTGAGTATCCTAAGGCCCTGGAGGGTCGTGTCAGGGGCACATACCGCAATAGGGGGCACATACAGTACTAGGGGTATGTACATCACTGGAGGTATATAAAGCACTGGGTGTATATACAGCACTGGGGGTTATATACAGCACTTGGGGTATTGGGGTAGATATACAGAACTTGGGAAGGCACTTACAGCCCTTGGGGAGTATATGCAGCACTGGGGAGATATATAGCATATGGGGGTATATTCAGGACTGAAGATATACACATCACTGGGTGCACATACATTATTGGTGGTAAATACATTACTGGGGGGTATATAAAGCACTGGGGGGCATATACAGTACTAGGGTATATATAGCACTGGGAGGGTATATATATATGCCCTGGGAGTTATACTCAACATTTGGTGAATATACACCTTACAACATTTTGGGGGCATATACAGCCCATGGAGGAATAAATAGCACTTGGGGGAATATACAGCACTGGGAGGGATATACAGCACTGGGGCGATATACAGCACTAGTGGGGATATACAGCGCCAGTGGGGTATATACAGCACTAGGGGGTATATAATACTGGGGGGTCTACAGCACTAGAGGGTATATACTGTACAGCACTGGGGGTATATATAGCACTGGAGGAGCACATACAGTCATTGGGGGGATATACAGCATTGGGGATATACATCAGTTGGGAGGCAAATAAAGCAATTGGATATATTGTACTGGGGGGTTATATGCAGCACTATGGGTTATGTGCAGCACTGGGGGGATATACAGCATTTGGGAGATGTGCAGCACTGGGGTGTTATACAGCATTGGGGAGGATATATAGCACTGGTGAAGCTATATAGCACTGCAAATATATACAGTACTGGGGGTATATATAGAACTGGGTTGATATAAAACACTTGAAGGGCACATACAGCCTGTGGGGGAAATTACAGCACTGGGGGAAACACAGCACTGAGGGTGATATACAGCACTGAGGTGATATACAGCACCAGGGGGATGTACAGCATGGCGGGATACAAACAACCCTTGGGGGGGATATACAGCACTAGGGTAATATACAGCACTGGGGTGATATACGAGCACTGCGAAATCTGCCTGTGGGTCGCATACATTTATTAATATGGGCTTCATGTGGCTCGTAGGCAGGAGGTTCCTTACACCTGGTCTATGGTTACGGCCTTTGGGTACTGAGGAGAACGTGATATGATTTATTGTGATAGATAGCTCACATAGACAAAAGTTAACTCATCATCTTTCCTCCATCTCTCCTATCTTCTCTATGTTGAGTTTTAGGAATCGGAAGAGAAGAAAGAGGACCTGGCTAATAAACACTACAGGATTCTGGACAGCAGAGATGTGACGTCTAGACCAGAAAGGTAGATCTGAGTGTCATCAGAGTATAGATGGTACTGGAAGCTTGGACTTTATGAGTTGCCCTAAACAAGAGGAGTAGGGATCCCAAGACAGAACCTTGTGGGACCCTAACAGAGAGAGGATAGGATGAGGAGGCAGTGAGGAAGTGGGAGACGCTCGATGTGCGGATAGAGAGGTGTGAGTAGATCCAGGAGAGGGCAAGGCCTCTAATACAGATGGAAGAAGGGCTCTGTGCTTCGAGGGAGTGGTTGACTGCGTTGAAGGTAGAGGACGTGTTTAAAAGGAGAACTATAGGCAAAAGTCTGGTAGCTGTGGCATTGTAGAAACTAATTCATTAGTAATTTTGGTTAAGGCATTTTCAGTGGAGTGGTGGGGGTGGAAGCCAGTTTGAAAGTTGTCAAAGAGTAGATTAAATGAGAGATGGGAGGAAAGTTCAGTGTGGACATGCATTTTGAGAAATTTGGAGGTGAACAGAAGCAGTGATATGGGCTGATATCTGGATATAGAGATCGGATCAGGGAATGGTTTCTTTATGATAGGTGTAATTGTGGTATGTTTGAAAGCAGAAGGGAAGGTACCAGACGTTGATGATTGTTAAAGTTGAAGAGATGGGTTATGGTTGGGATAAGTGTGGTGGTGAGGTTGGGGAGGAGGTGGGATGGGATGTGGTCAAGTGCACAGGTGGTGAGGTGCGATTTGGAGAGATGAGTAAGCTTTCCTTCAGTGATGGTATGGAGAAGTTAAGTGGGGGAGGAAGGTGGTTTAGTAGTCACAGGGGTTGTGGTGGTTGAGCAGTAGACTTCCCTCATTTGGTCAATCTTCTTGTTGAAGTGTACAACAAAGTCTTTTATAGAGATGAGGTAGGTTGGAGGGGCAGTGGTGAGTAAAGTAGGGAGTTAAAGGTGTTGAATAACTGTTTGAGGGTGTGGGAAGAAAAATATACATGGGTTGTGAAGTAGGCATCTTTAGTAGAGGGGAGAGCCTACTTGAATTAACTTGTTTGAATGGGTTTTTTCTCAGTTCCAATATGCAACCTTAGACACTCGCTAAAGCTTATTAGTGGGTTTGGTATGCCAGGGTTGTGTATTGATTCATTGCACTCTGCCATGCACAAGAGGGAGCTAAGTCAATAGCTAATGTGAATGTGGCATTGTAGAAATTAGTGGCACTGTCTGTATCATGCGGTGAAAATATGGAGGCAGTATAAAATAGAGTCAATTTTACTTCTGGTGTCCTTCGACAGCTGTTTTGTCCTCACCGTAGTGTAGTTTGAAGTGTGACTGTTTGAGGTTGCGAACAGGTGTCTTTTATACTGATAACAAGTTCAAGCAGGTGCTAGTACTACAGGTAATGAGTGGAGGACAGAGGAGCCTCTTAAAGAAGTTACAGGTCTGTGAGAGACAGAAATCTTGCTTGTTTGTAGGTGACCAAATACTTATTTTCCACCAAAATTAAAAAAAATATTTCCATATCAGATAGTTTGATTTTCAGGATTTGTTTTTTTATTTTGTCTCTCATAGTTGAGGTCTACCTATGATGTCAATTACAGGCCTCTCTCATTTTAAGTGGGTGAACTTGCAGAATTGATGGCTGACTAAATACTTTTTTTCCCCACTGTATATTGTTTGCAATGTGCTCCAGTCAGGGAAACCTCGTTAGGGATATAAATGGAGGCATGGGGTGACAGGTCCATTAGAACCCAAGTTCCTCGCCGCATTCACAGCACGGTCCCGCCACCGGCTAATCCCCGGCCGAGGGGCGTGTCTAAACATGTGACCCTCCTCAGCCACTAAGGATACCTTATAACAGGGGTGGGGAAACTCAGGCCCCAGGGTCATTTTCAAGGTGATAATTTTGTGCTGCCCTCGAAGGATGGTAGGAATTTCCAAATGGTCCCCGGCAGAAAAATGGTTCACCACCCCTGCGTTAGACGATGCGGGAGGAGGAGACCTGCACTGCGCATGCAGACAGCGTCGGCTACATCACAGTGGGGGTGGAAGTTCTTCTGATGCCATCTTGCATGAGGGCAAGTGGTGATCTCGGAGTTACCTCTATATGTTAGCCCATACTAGATAACACAGACCATCTAACACTCCGCTCAAGGGGTCCTCCCATGGATAACTCTCCCAAGCTAAAAAATAATATGACAGAAGAGTTGTATTCTGTCATTCTCATGGGAAATGTACAAACAGGGGTATAGACCATTCAATGTATGATTATGATTATGGACTATAGAATATAAATATATGTATACTAGATGGCGGCCCGATTCTAAAGAATCGGGTAGTCTAGAATCCATATATAGTTTATTTACTAATAGTTAGGGGAGTGCGGTGAAATGAATTGTGTGTATACAGGTGGCTCAGTGGGTAGCAGAGTATGTGGTGGCTCAGTGGTTAGCAGTGAGTGCGGTGGCTCAGTGGTTAGCAGGGAGTGCGGTGGCTCAGTGGTTAGCAGTGAGTGCGGTGGCTCAGTGGTTAGCAGTGAGTGCGGTGGCTCAGTGGTTAGCAGTGAGTGCGGTGGCTCAGTGGTTAGCAGTGAGTGCGGTGGCTCAGTGGTTAGCAGTGGTTGCCATGGCTCAGTGGTTAGCAGTGAGTGCGGTGGCTCAGTGGTTAGCAGTGAGTGCAGTGGCTCAGTGGTTAGCAGTGAGTGCGGTGGCTCAGTGGTTAGCAGTGAGTGCGGTGGCTCAGTGGTTAACAGTGAGTGCAGTGGCTCAGTGGTTAGCAGTGAGTGCGGTGGCTCAGTGGTTAGCAGTGAGTGCGGTGGCTCAGTGGTTAGCAGTGAGTGCGGTGGCTGAGTGGTTAGCAGTGAGTGCGGTGGCTCAATGGTTAGCAGTGAGTGTGGTGGCTCAGTGGTTAGCAGTGAGTGCGGTGGCTCAGTGGTTAGCAGTGAGTGCGGTGGCTCAGTGGTTAGCAGTGAGTGCGGTGGCTCAGTGGGTAGCAGTGAGTGCGGTGGCTCAGTGGTTAGCAGTGAGTGCGGTGGCTCAGTGGTTAGCAGTGAGTGCGGTGGCTCAGTTGTTAGCAGTGAGTGCGGTGGCTCAGTGGTTAGCAGTGAGTGCGGTGAGATTGGTCAGCACAGCGCCGTGGGCAGAGTGGTTAGCACACACATACATACATACATACACACACACACACACTCCGCTCTAGTTAGCACCGACCCTGCGTCTTCCCCACCGGTTGGATCCTGAGTTGACATGTCGCCACCCGCGGACGACTGGATCCAATATGGCGTCCGGGAATTTTGGCGAGACTTCTTGGACGCTATATTTGATCCAGTAGTTCGGGGGTGGCGACATGTCGACTCAGGATCCAGGCGGCTGATGCAGGGCCGGTGGTAAGTATAGCGGAGTGTGTGTGTGTTGTGTGTATGTGTGGGGACAAAGTGAGGGAAGTGGGGACAAAGTGAGGGAAGTGCGGACAAAGTGAGGGAAGTGACTACATACACACATATATACATATACTGCACATTGCATATGGAGGGGTGAGGAGAGCGGAGGCTGGAGGGGTGAGGAGGGGTGAGGAGAGTGGAGGCTGGAGGGCAGAGTGGAGGCTGGAGGGCAGAGCGGAGGCTGGAGGGCAGAGCGGAGGCTGGAGGGGAGAGGCTGGAGGGGAGAGGCTGTAGGGGAGAGGCTGGAGGGGAGAGGCTGGAGGGGAGAGCGGAGGCTGGAGGGCAGAGCGGAGGCTGGAGGGGAGAGCGGAGGCTGGAGGGGAGAGGCTGGAGGGGAGCGGAGGCTGGAGGGCAGAGGCTGGAGGGCAGAGCGGAGGCTGGAGGGGAGAGCGGAGGCTGGAGGGCAGAGGCTGGAGGGGAGAGCGGAGGCTGGAGGGCAGAGGCTGGAAGGCAGAGGCTGGAGGGCAGAGAGCGGAAGGAGAGGCTGGAGGGGAGAAGGAGAAGCTGGAGGGGCAGAGGGAAGCTGGAAGGGGAGAGGCGGAGGGGCAGAGGAGGGCTAGGAGAGGCTGGAGGAGGCAGAGGCTGGAGGGGCAGAGGGGAAGTGAGAGGTGGAGGGCAGAGCTGAGGGAGGGAGAGCGGAGGCGGGGGAGAGCTGGAGGGCAGAGCGCAGGTGGAGGGGAGAGGGGTGGTGGAGGCGGGAGAGGCTGGAGGGGAAAGGCTGTAGGGGAGAGGCTGGAGGGCAGAGGCTGGAGGGCAGAGCGGAGGCTGGAGGGCAGAGGCTGGAGGGGCAGAGGCTGGAGGGGCAGAGGGGAAGCTGGAGAGGCTGGAGGGGCAGAGGCTGCAGGAGGAGAGGCTGGAGGGGCAGAGGCTGGAGGGGAGAGCGGAGGCTGGAGGGGATCTCAGGGATTTATTAATAATTAATATTATAAATAATATAAGTTGTCTGCCCCTGTCCTGATTGATATGGACTGATGCATGCGATGAAAGAAATACACCGATAACACAATCAGGTGTAAGCTCTCCTCAGCCCTCCCCATGGCACAGCTCCAAAGTGCGTCTTTATTGATCACACAAAGGTTTTAACAAAAGCTCTTTAAGGGGGCTCGGTTACACAAGGAATGTGGACAAATGGAATGCATTTATTGGTGGAACATGGTCTAGTCCATGGAGGGGGATTGTTCGTGAGGTCATCAAGGTGAATTAGTTCTTCAGGTCTCCAAAAGTTAGTTTGATCCGTGAAGCCATCTGATGAGGTGTCATTCTGTGATTGATCACTCTTTGTCTTGACTGCAGCTTTGTCTCAGAACATGTGGTGATGTGGCAGGAAATGGGAGCCATCTTTGTCTGATACAAACTTATGTAAGGTGGAAATAATACACTATAGATCATTTCTCCCATGCCATTATAGCTTACAGTTAATCAAGTATTTTGATCCTATGGCTCTCCTCAACAGGGAGAGCGGAGGCTGGAGGGCAGATGCTGGAGGGGAGAGGCTGGAGGGGAGAGCGGAGGCTGGAGGGCAGAGGCTGGAGGGCAGAGCGGAGGCTGGAGGGCAGAGGCTGGAGGGGAGAGGCTGGAGGGGAGAGCGGAGGCTGGAGGGGAGAGCGGAGGCTGGAGGGCAGAGGCTGGAGGGCAGAGGCTGGAGGGCAGAGCGGAGGCTGGAGGGCAGAGCGGAGGCTGGAGGGCAGAGCGGAGGCTGGAGGGCAAAGCGGAGGCTGGAGGGGAGAGCGGAGGCTGGAGGGCAGAGCGGAGGCTGGAGGGGAGAGCGGAGGCTGGAGGGGAGAGTGGAGGCTGGAGGGCAGAGGCTGGAGGGCAGAGGCTGGAGGGGAGAGGCTGGAGGGGAGAGCGGAGGCTGGAGAGCGGAGGCTGGAGGGCAGAGCGGAGGCTGGAGGGCAGAGGCTGGAGGGCAGAGGCTGGAGGGCAGAAGCTGGAGGGGAGAGGATGGAGGGGAGAGCGGAGGCTGGAGGGCAGAGGCTGGAGGGGACAGCGGAGGCTGGAGGGCAGAGTGGAGGCTGGAGGGCAGAGCGGAGGCTGGAGGGCAGAGCGGAGGCTGGAGGGCAGAGGCTGGAGGGCAGAGGCTGGAGGGGCAGAGGGGAAGCTGGAGAGGCTGCATGGGCAGTGGATGTAGGGGCAGAGGGGAAGCTGGAAGGGCAGAGGGGAAGCTGGAGAGGCTGGAGGGGCAGAGGCTGGAGGAGGAGAGGCTGGAGGGGCAGAGGCTGGAGGGGGAGAGGCTGGAGGGGGAGAGGCTGGAGGAGGAGAGGCTGGAGGAGGAGGGCTGGAGGCAGTGGGGTAGATGGGCAGGGGGTGCACACTCACCGCGGGCGCTTCTACAGCGCATCTGCTGTAGGAGGAGAGGAGGGGCGGGCAGAGCAGCAGGACAGGAAGTCCCGTCCTCCCTCCTCTCCGGCCGTGCGGCGGCCGCTGCTGGTAGCACGGGTCCCCCCAGGGGGTGCGGGGCCCCCCCAGGTGGCGGGCAATGGGCCCCCCCTGCCTACGCTAGTGGCTGGAGGGCAGAGGCTGGAAGAGAGAGGCTGGAGGGCAGACGGAACGTCCGAGAGCGGAACGTTCCTCTGCCGCTCCCTGTAGCCGGGCGCTGGCCGGCTACCCTGCACTGGTGACGTCACCAGCATGGGTCCGAAGGCCATCACGGAAGTACCCTTCGGGTTTTCTGGAAGTGGCCTTCGGCTTTTATATATTAGATAAAGTTGTTCCAAAATATACATTGTCTACAATATTGCACCCATAGTCATCACATTATTACCACAAGTGTGTACATTTTGCATTCTGCACAATTCCATGGTATGTTCTCATCAGAGTAAACCACTGATTCAAGGAGCTTTTTAGTCCATTACATTGATGGAGCAGAGAAAAGATTAAGAATAAAAATATGAATCAACCCTAATATATCCAAAATTGTGCAGAAGGGGTCAAGCAATCATATGCTATAGGGTAACTAGGTCCATATTTAGAAGCTTTTTATTTATTTAAAGGGAAGATGAAAATGAACAAAAATGAATAAAACATAAAAAACACCTAAAATGATGACTACCAAGAAGGCTAAGTTTGGAGAATAAGTTTCGTACCGTTTCTATGAAAGCCATTAATTTTTAAATTTAGGCCTTGCGGACACTTCGTACTTAGCCTCACTGTCCACCTACATACTGTTTGTACAAGTCTTTTTTTATAATCTCCACCTCGCGCACCAAAGCTGATTGTGTCAATGCCCCTCACCTTTAAGCCCACGGGGTTGCAGTTATGCTTCATTTTGAAATGGTGAGGAATAGTTCTGACAGAGAGATTATCTAACTCCATTTCCCCTGCACCCTCGATATCCCGTATGTGCTCCCTCACATGAACATGAAGCTCACATGAGGTGAACCTGTCGTAAACTAGATCACATGGGCAGATTGCATGGTATATCACATAAATTGTTTGACAGCTGATATATTTCAAAATCGTATATTCCCTCTCACCATCTGCTGATACAAATGTTTTCGCTCTTACCATATTTCGGCATTACTTGCAACTCTCATAGGGAAAAAAACCGGTGAGAGGCCGACTACCCCAAGTATGGGAGGTGGTTTATGTACAAAATGACTATGCACTACCAGGTCTTTAATGTTATGGCCACGTGTTACTGTCATCATGGGACGGACAGACAGTATCTTTTTAGGAGTTGGTTTCCTCAGCAAGATGTCCCAGTGCTTTGCCAAAATTTGGCGCATGTTGTTTCACTGATCATTATAAGTTGATACGAATCACATCAGCTGTGGTATCTTTTCATCTGCTTTTTGTTTTGGAGCAAAGAGGTTTCTTTTCAGTCTCCTTGTAATGAGCTGTCTGGATGGACCACCAACTTGATATCTAGAATGTCTGCATGGGATGCATGCTGCCTGAACATGAGTCTGATATTGTATTGGCTAGACTTCAAGCTCTTCTTGAACTTATCCAGTTCCTCACTGGTTCCAGTCCACAAAATCAAGACATCATCATTAAACCTCAGCGAGCACTGCGCATGGGATACCGTGCCCGCATCCTCCCTGAAAACCTCTCTCTCCCAATAGCCAAGAAAGAGGTTTGCGTAGAAGGGCGTACATGCTGCACCCATTGCACACTGCTGTAGGTAAAGCCGATCCTTGATAAGAAGGGAACGCAACTTGAAGGATGACCTGGTCAAATCAGATATCGGGAGCTCCAAGAAAGATCTTCAATGTACCTTTAGTTGGCCGAGTTTAGGGAATTTTCCTTATCTCGGTTGTGCGTGCTGTAGTAATCTCCTTAAAGGGCAGAACGTTTTTCACCCACAGTCCAGAAAGAAGTATACTATCCAAAAAAGGTATACATGTATGAGCAGTTTTGTGATTTACACAATTTGCTACCTTGTGGTCTCCTCTGTCATTGATGTTAGAGGACAATACACAATATTAAGAACTGTGGTATGTGAACTTTTGATCATGGTATTTTGTTTTTTTTTTTGGTCATTATGATTTAAAAAGAGAAAACACAATAGTTAGACATAAAATGGCTTCACCGAACCACTAATCATGAGTGGAAAAAGAGTTGTTGTGTCTTCATTCATATTCTCTGAAAAAAGGCCAAGAAAGCAAAAAATCTGCTGGTTATGTAAACTTTTGAGCACAACTGTATGATGGCCACTTGGAGGTTGGAGGGAGAGTAGATGCAGACAGAATGCACTTTAAAAAAAGGGATGTTAAGAAAGGGTGGAAGGGAAATTGGGTTGAAGGTGCAGTTGTTAGAAAGGATGGAAGGGAGATTGGGTTGAAGGTGCAGTTGTTAGAAAGTAGAAGACCCACTCCTCCACCATGTCTATTGCCAGATTGAGGAGTGTAAATGAAGTGAAGGCTGCCATAGCACAGCACAGCAGGTGAAGCCTTGTTGGAGGGTGTGAGACATGTTTTGGAGGAGGCCAAGGAAGGAAAAATTGTGAGAAGTAAAGAGACCATGAATGATGGAGAGCTTATTGTAGATAGAATGGGCATTCCAAAGTGTTTCAAACACAGGGAGTGGCAAAATGGGGGTCAAATGGGTGGGTTTGAAAGAATTCGGTAAATTCTAGTGTGGGTGGAGATTGTAACAATTTCTCAACCAAAGGCTAAAATTTCAGGGCCACAAATTGCCAGAAATCTGCAAGGATAAACAATATGATATTATAAAAATGTATTAACCCTAGCCAACGTTCCCTCACACACACGTTTTCATTGTTACCTTCCGTGTTTCCCTGATAATAAGACATTTCCCATAAATAAGACCTAGTGGTGGTTTTAAATATAAGCCCTCCCTGAAAATAAGACCTAGCAGTTTTTTTTTTAAAAGCATGCCTGCTGAACAGAAGAGCAGGGCATGCAGTTGTGATTAATACAGTACCGCTACGGTATTGCCGGAGCCCCTCACCGTTGTCCAGGTAACTCACCGCTATTGCATTCCTACTCATCCTTCTGTATGTACGGTATTCTGGGCACCGCTTAGCATACATGTATGATTGTAAGCCGGTAGCCAATCATATGTTACATGCTGGCCTCTCATTGTCCGGCGGCTGCTGGCATCTGATTGGCATCAGATTACTGTATATCTACGCTGAGCAGAACTCGGATACCAAATTCACATATACAGGAGGACCGTGGAGGATCGGTGAGAAAAGGGTGTGTGTGTTTGTGTGTTTTTTTTGTTGCAGGTACAGCATGATAATAGGGATATTGGAGGATGATGAGGACTGCAAGGGGATATTGGCAGCTGTAAGGGGATTATGGGGTTACGGTATTGGGGACTAAAAGTGGATATTGAGGGCTGCAAAGGGATGATGGGGATATTGGGGCTGCATGGGGATAATGGGATATTGGGGGCTGCATAGGGACTGCAAGAGGATGATGGAGATATTGGAGGCTGCATAGGGTGATGGAGTCTGCAAAGGGATGATGAATATGATGGGTTCTGCAAGAGGATGATGGGGATATTTGGGGCTGCATAGGGATGATGGGGGTGCAAAAGCATGATGAGGATGATGGGGCTGCAAGAGGATATTGGGGTTGCAAGGGGATGATAGTGATCATGGAAAAATAAGACATCTCCTTAAAATAAGATCCAGTGCATCCTTGGGAGCAAAAATTAATACAAGACACTGTCTTATTTTTGGGGAAACAGGGTATGTATACTGTACATACAAGCAATGCCAGAAAAAAGCATGGACTTAGCTGAGAGAGGGGAAATTTGATGGGCATAGGGACTGTGAATGTGGTTGCGCAACAAGGCCACTTTACATCGGCAAAGGTATTTACATACAGTGTGAATGACAGTATATTTCACTTTGGCCTCATGGTAAAAGGAGTTGTATAGTCTGAACAAGTTAGCACTAATGATTATCGAATACCAAAATATTTGGGTTCACATTATTTGTTCTGAATACTTTATATTATTAGTGTATTGGTTACAAATAGTGAATCCAAAATGCCCCCTGTGTGAGCCGGGAGTTTGCCCTGCGGTAACCTCAGTGACATCACCACATGTCACTCTCCCAGGCTCAGGGGATACCCCTTTGTGTGAGCCAGCGGTTTCACCTGCGGTAACCTCCATGATTCACCACACATCACACTCCCGTTCTTGCGAAACTTAGAGTGAGGTCTGGAAGCTGGACAGTGTCTGCTCTTCCAGGCTATGAGGGATGTGTTCTCTGAAGGTGCCCTCATAAGCTGAGAGACCGAGACGTCGATGGACCTCCATTGAATTCTGTCGGACCTTGGTTTATGGTAGGAAATAAATTGGCTAATGAGGTTGTCTCTTGTCTTTATTTATTTAGTAATTCTCTGCTTTTGTGTTTTACAGATTTGCTTTTGTGGGCTATGGTGGATTATGGAGGAGTGTCGGGGAGTTTTTTTTTTCAAATAAAATATTTTTGTTGTTTGTATTACTGATTGGATTAATAATGTTGGTTCTTTTTTTTTTTTTTTTTATTATATTTTGATAATGGCACTACTGTGATTGCCAGACAAAGATGGATACATCATAACCATGACTGTTAAGCAATCCCAGTATGTTTATTGGCTGAAAATCAGGTGCCAAACATACTGGGCAGGACATGAATCTCACAATGCAATTACCAAAATACTCGCTGAATAACGAGGATCCCTTATAGCCTAATATACATGTGAATAACAAATAATGTTGAATATATTAGCTTATCACTAATTAGCACCTGTCCTTGGCATAGCTGATAACTAGTTGGCTCCAGGCAACCCCTATTAATAATGTATATATACAGCTCACATAAAATAATAGCATTGGAATAACTAGCATAGCATAGGATAACAAAGCCACTGTATAAGGCAAACATATGTTAGGCAACACAATAGTAAAAAACAAGCATTAATGCAAAAATTACATGGACTTGCCTAATCAGCACAAAGGGTGAGGAAGGTAGACAATACAAAAATGTTTACAGGAATAAAGGAATATTTAAGGTTCACTATAGAAACATTAGCTTATTTTAGGGAAGACATTTCTCAGCTGAGTTGCAATGTCTAATATTAGTGTCCTGGAATATTAAACTTTCCCTGAAGAAGGTGCAAGGCTTGTACTGAAACGCAAAGGATTGAATTACTGATGGAATAATGGAACAGCGTACAAATGTTTGGCTTCCTTGATAATTTTTCGGGTTCGCTGGGACAGCAGCGTGGATCATTGAAGCACGATCTCTCTCTGGATCTTTTCCTTAAATCTGGAGGCAAACACAAACACTACACTATTCTGTCCTGGGTAGCAGATGAAGATGACATGGTGTATGTTGAGGCAAAAATGGATGTAAAAAAATAGAAGGCATGTCAGTGTCATACGTATATAATAAACTAACATATGTTTGGTACACAAATGAAAAAACAAAAATCAAACGAAAATTGTCTGAGTTTTTTTTATTGAAAATTAGTTGATTTTTTCATAGAAAAATATTAGAGAGTCTTCAGTGGTTGATACCTTTTAATGGCTAACTGACAAGATGGTAAGTGACGTAAGCTTTCAGGACACTATGGCCCCTTCATCAGGCTGATAATGACACAAATTCTGAAGACACATACAGTCATATGAAAAAGTTTGAGCACCCCTCTTAATCTTACTCTTTTTTTTATTTAAAATTGTTTTTTTGCAACAGCTATTTCAGTGTGATATATATAATAACTGATGGACACAGTAATATTGCAGGTTTGAAATGAGGTTTATTGCACTAACCGAAAATGTAAAATATGCATTATTTCAAAATTTGACAGGTGCAAAAGTATGGGCACCCTTCTGATTTTCATGATTTGAATACTCCTAACTACTTTTTACTGACTTACTGAAGCACTAAATTGGTTTGGTAACCTCATTGAGCTTTGTACTTCATAGCCCGGTGTATCCAATCATGAGAAAAGCTATTTCAGGTGTCCACTTGCAAGTTGTTCTCCTAGTTGCATCTTCTCTGAGGAGTGGCATCATGGGCTCCTCAAAACAGCTCTCAAATGATCTGAAAAAAAAGATTGTTCAACATAGTTGTTCAGGGGAAGGATACAAAAAGTTGTCTCAGAGATTTAACCTGTCAGTTTCCACTGTGAGCAACATAGTAAGGAAATGGAAGACCACAGGGACAGTTCTTGTAAAGGCCAGAAGTGGCAGGCCAACAAAAATATCAGAAAGGCAGAGAAGAAGAATGGTGAGAATAGTCAAGAACAATCCACAGTCCACCTCCAAAGACCTGCAGCATCATCTTGCTGCAGATGGTGTCACTGTGTATCGGTCAACAATACAGCGCACACTGCACAAGGAGAAGCTGTATGGGAGAGTGATGCGAAAGAAGCCGTTTCTGCATGCACGCCACAAACAGAATCACCTGAGGTATGCAAAAGCACCTTTTTAACAAGCCAGTTTCATTTTGGAAGAAGGTCTTGTGGACTGATGAAACAAAGATTGAGTTGTTTGGTCATACAACAAGGCGTTATGCATGGCGCCACAAAAACACAGTATTCCAAGAAAAACACTTGCTACCCACTGTCAAATTTGGGGAGGGTCCATCATGCTTTGGGGCTGTGTGGCCAATGACGGCATCGGGAATCTTGTTAAAGTTGAGGGTCGCATGGATACCACTCAATATCAGCAGATTCTTGAGAATAATGTTCAAGAATCAGTGTCAAAGTTGAAGTTACGCTGGGGATGGATCTTTCAGCAGGACAATGATCCAAAACACCGCTCCAAATCTACTCATTCATGCAGAGGAACAATTACAATGTTCTGGAATGGCCATCCCAGTCCCCAGACCTGAATATCATTGAACATCTGTGGGATGTTTTGAAGCGGGCTGTCCATGCTCGGAGACCATCAAACTTTACAAAACAATTCCAGTTCAGTTAGGAGGAATGGTCAAAAATACTTTCATCCAGGATCCAGGAACTCATTAACAGCTACAGGAAGTGACTAGAGGCTGTTATTTTTGCAAAAGGTGGATCTACTAAATATTAATGTCACTTTTCTGTTGAGGTGCCCATACTTTTGCACCTGTCAAATTTTGAAATAATGCATATATCACATTTTCGGTTAGTGCAATAAACCTCCTTTCAATCCTGAAATATTACTGTGTCCATCAGTTATTACATATATCACACTGAAATAGCTGTTGCAAAAAAACAATTTTAAACAAAAAAAAAAAGAGTAAGATTAAGAGGGGTGCCCAAATTTTTTCATATGACTGTATATATATACATAAGCAGGGTGAGATAATGCAGTAAATACAACAGGTGACGTAAAGCAGAGTCAGGCTTGGAAGAGGGAAAGGAGCTAGGGAGGTGAAATCAAAATTCAGGAACCTTTCCATGTAACCAGAACAGGTGCAAAACCTGTCCATTTATAAATGACAACGGACAAGATAAAGATTCCCAAGACAGATCAGGACTACAAGATCCCAGGTAACTTCAGTTGCACCACAAGCAATGTGGTGTATTTAATAATATGTACCAAATGTCCAACCGGTGGCATGTACGTAGGTGAGACAGGAAAAAAATTCAGAACAAGAATGAATTCTCATCGCCACACAATAAAAGAAAGGCATACGGATCTACCTGTAGCAAAGCATTTTTGCAGCTCTGCCCACAGGGTAACAGACATGAATCTGCTCATTTTAAAAAGTAACTTCAAATCTCAGAAAGAGAGAAAAATGTGGGAATACAAATTAATAATGACCTTTGACACATTCAAAATAGGATTGAATGTCTCACATGGATTCATGCGTTTTTATACTAATTGAAATGACATTTGGGGATATCACATCTTCCAACAGACCCCAGTTAGAGGACAATGAACTTTTGACACTTCTTACATGAACTGTTTCGCATGGATTTATAGCTTTCCCACTGACGAATTTTCAGGTCTCCACAGACCACTAATCATTGTATTATTGTTCTATCTTTTCTTCTTATCTTGGAATTTTGATTTCACCTCCTCAGCTCCTCTCCCCCTCCCAAGACAGGTGATGTAAAGCAGAGTCAGTTGTATTTACTGCATCATCTCACCTTGCTTATGTATATATGTGTGTGTCTTCAGAATTTGTGTCATTATCAGCCTGATGAAGGGGTCATAGTGTCCCGAAAGCTTGCTTCACTTACCTTTTAATGGCTAACTGAAAAGATGGTATCAAGCACTGAGGACTCTCAGATTCTAATACTTTTCTGTCTACTGGCTAACACGGTATAAACATTTTTTTAATTTTTCATAGAATTATTTGATTCCAGCTTTAAGATGGTTATTTGTATAAGTTAGCTGTAAGCTGAATGCTCGTTCTCGACCTCCCAAGACACATACCTATACAGAATATATTCTTCTTGGTCCAATGCATATTTGTCGCTGCAGGACATCTCTAAATAATTTATATGCAGAGGGAACAAAAGGATGGAGAATGACATCATCTATCAGAGTATAATCTGGTGGTACCCACATACATTTGATTGTCAGCCAGTCCTGGGTATGAACTCTAGATCTCTACTTCTGATATGACAAACCTCTAGTGGTCAGTATTATTAGGCTTTGCGCGGACACTGCGTTTTTTGCAGCGTTTTTGTGTCACCTTTTGTCACAATGCCTATTCTTCCCCCAGGAGAGTCTATGCGAGAATTCTGAAGTACCCATGATGCTTATTTTTTCCTTGCAGTTTAGGTGCAGATTGTGGTCAAGACAAAAGAATAAACTGTCAGTTGTTTGCTGGGTGTTGTAGCCCTCCCAGCCATTGACTATAGTACAAAAAATGCATGGCAACAATCTGCACCAAAAACACTGCTAAATCACTCACATTTTGTGGTGCATTTTCCTGCCTCTTCGAGCAGTTTTGTGGTATTTCTGCTGCAGAAATGTTCTTCTCTAAAAACTTAGCGTCGGCTCATACCTCAGTGGTCCAGGTTGTTTATCACCTGTAAATACAGCCATACCTATGAACTTGTTCACTTTTGAGATAGTGACAGTTAAGCAGAGAAATGTGTGGTCTCATTCATTCACCTTGTAATCATTTCTGTCCTTATATAACTGAAACATAAATGGAGTAGCACGTTCCTGCCACAAATGGCTTATCTTCTCTGATCAAACACAGAAAGAAACCTTTTTTGCTGGTCACATCCCTTTCAAACTGACGTTGAATCGTGTCTATGCACAATGCAAATCTTTCCAGTGAAGAGTTATACATGTCATGAAAGAACAAGCTGCACACAGTTTTATACTATTAATACTGAAAGTAAGCTGTTTGTGTGGAGAACATATGCAGTTAGACATCCTTCCCCACATATCATATAGTAACGGATTTTTTCTACGACGAAACTTCTTCAGGGTCTTATAGTCACCACCAGTTTAGAGTTAAGAGATTTATTACCACTATACCATATGTAGGCATCTTACTGGAAAGCTTGGTAGTAACATGATATATCAATTTGGTGTTATATCACAACACCAGGATGTGTTCACCACAAGAATATTTATATTCTCAGGCCAGTCATGTCTGCAAATTTGAGGACATGACTGGGCCCTATGGCAATAAGCTTAACTGTCTATAACAAAAAATTACAATAAGTGTAAAAAAGTTCAAATAATCTTGATTCCAATTTAAATAGGGAAAAATGTATAAATAAATACATATACAGTTGAAACCAGCAGTTTACATACACTATATAAAAAGACACATGCATATTTTTCCCACTATCTGACATGAAAGCAGAATAAACCTTTCCCTTTTTAGCGTAATTAGGATTACATACATTTCCTTAGTATTTGGTACCATTGCCCTTAAACTGTATTGGCCACTTTACACGTCCCAAAATCATTTCGATATTGTATACAACAGCACGGGAGTGCGCACTTTTTTGACTGAAACCAAGATCGCATAGGAGCTGTCACACGGAGATATCGGCAGGCAACACAACTGCGATGTCTACGTCCCCTTGTACGAGCGACCCAGGAACGACCATTTAACATGGGAGTGAATAGGGGAAGTTGTACTCCAAATCGTTGTTGGGCTTTCACACAGCACGATCCTGCCAGATCATCCATCCAATATTGGGCAGTTGGAGAGCCTGCACAATTCTTCCCCGATATCGTTTTGGCATTGTTCTTGCATCGAATTGCAGATTTACACCACACAACGCACGAACGATATCGGCGCCAACGCACGAACCACGTGACTTTTTATCGAAGTTGGACGACGATATCGGGACGTGTAAAGTGGCCATATGACTTGGTTGAAATATGTTGGATATCCTTCCACAAGCTTCTCAGAATAGTTGTTAAGAATTTTGGCCAATTCCTCCTGGCAGAACTGGTATAACTGAGCCATGTTTGTAGGTCGTCTTGCTCACAGCCTTTTCAGGTTTGCCCATACATTTTGAATAGGATTGAGATCAGAGCTTTGTGATGCCCACCCCACACATTGACTTTGTTATCCTTAAGCCACTTTGTAACCAGTCTGGCAGTTTGCTTTGGGTTATTGTCCATTTTGAAGACCCATCTCTGCCCAAATTTTAACTTCCTGGCTGATGTCTTGAGATGTTGTTTCAGTATTTCCACATAATCTTCTTTCCTTATGATGCCATCTATTTTGCGAAGTGCACCAGTCCCTCCTTATATATGAATATCATTTTTTTGGGGGGGGGGATGAGGGGGGAGGTTTACAATGTTTTAAAGCATAATCTGATATCTTTACCTTGTACCTGCTCAGATCCCCTAGGAAACAAATAAAAAAGGTCATGAATTGAGTATAAATCCGCGCTGCTGTTGAACCAAGGAGTAGTCTCAGATGAGTCCATATAAATGATAATTTATTTTGGTCTATGCATTTCAAAGCCACAACAAGCTTCTTCTTCAGGACAAATCATCTGCTAGGGATCTGAAGTAATGCATTAGATTGCTTGAATAATTCTTTGTGTCTATGCTTCAAGTATTCTATAGTATTGCCAGTAAGGCTAGGGTCACACTTAGCATGCAGTTTTTCAGCATTTTCAAAACCTGATTCCGTTTTTAGAAATTATGCTTAGGGAAAAAAGGTGTGCTGTAGTCCGCGCTGCCAGGATCACTCACTCCAATAAATACGAGTAGAAAATCTTCATTAAAACCTCCTTTATTCTCCTACGCGTTTCAGTGCCCTCCTGGCACCTTCATCAGGGATGCCAGGAGGGCACTGAAACGCGTAGGAGAATAAAGGAGGTTTTGATGAAGATTTTCTACTCGTATTTATTGGAGTGAGTGATCCTGGCAGCGCGGACTACAGCACACCTTTTTTCCCTAAGCATTGTTACAACCTACACGTGAGTGTGGCCGGTGGGAGTCCAGCAGCAGCCATCAGGACATTACCAATAAGCCTTCAAACCAGTTGTGGGTCTCACAACTGGACCAGGTGAGCAGATTTAATTACTCACCATTACACCCATCAGTGTCTAGTGATAAGGGCACTATTGCGCCTCTTGTCCCCCCCCTCTTTTTTCTTGTTTTTAGAAATTGACATTTTTACATCTAAAAAACGCTATGCATTAACGCATGGTACCTATATGTACTATGCAGTAATGGATGCGTTTCTCATAGGGCCCCATGTTAAAAAAGCTATGCGTTTTTTCACTGCACCCAAAAAGGCTGCTAGCAGCGATTTTGGGTGCAGTAAAAAAACCCATAGCATTTTTTTAGCAGTGCATTTTGACACAGCGTTTTTTTGCATGGGAGCCTGTGGATCTGTTAAAACCATCAGTTTTTCTAAAATTCTAAGTTGAAAAACTGATGGTTTTAACAGATCCAGGGCTCAAGTGTGACCCTAGCCTAAATGTTTCTTTTGTATTCCATGCTCGATGCAGATGAGGGTCCCAGAAGTATCCTGTTGATAAGCTATAATTGTCCCAAACCCTTCGGTTGTAGTCCTATTTTTGTTTTTATGCTTTCATTGTTTTCCTTCTCTTCTTCTAAGGGCCATAACTTTCTATTGTACAACATTTTCCCTTTACCATGCAAAATACTTCAAAATGTAAAAGTAGACATTTGTATACGAATAGCATTAGTAGGGGTTGTACATACCTGTGGTGCATGGGGAATGGCACCGATAAGACACTCTAGATATTTAGATTCCAGGCTAGAACAGCAAATTGAATTTTTGCCCCAGGAGAAGGCAAACATGATCTTATTGAAAAAACTAGTCATAGACATTGGATGGCTGTCAAACAAGCGAAGGTTTGGCAGACATCTGTGGCGCCCCTATGACTAGGCGCCACAGGGAGGTACTGCACCCCGAATAGAAGGTGTAGTGCCTCCGTAGCTGTGGGTTTGGGGGGTAACTTATGGAGTCTGTGCTAACACACAACACTAGGTCCCTTTAGGATAGAGGGACTGGATATTCAGTAAGTCCCAGGGGGGTGGAGCCTAGGATAGAGTGGGAAACCAGGAGAAAGAGAGAGTATAGTCAGACAGTGGTGGGAAGGCAGCCGGAGAAGACGTGCCTGACATCAGTATTGACAGGAGGGCACCTCTCTTTAAGAGGGGAACCCAGGACAGAAGGAGACGATCCAGAACCGGTTGGAGCCAGCTGGAAACATCTGGGGTTGACACCGGCAACACGGAAGCCGAGGCGGTCAGTGGTCTATCCCTGACCATAAACTGATGAGCCACGAGACCAATCCATGGGAGCCGTAGCACCACAGAACGGTACCTCCTCCTCGGTCTTATAATCGGCCCAAGACACTGATAGATTACGACCTGGATTCCGGTGGCGCGAGGGTTCATGTTTCACCGCTCCCGTCCGTACCGGTAAAGGGACAAACTGAACCTATCCGTAACAGGCCAGAGGATCGGCGAGGGAGCTCTGCCTAAGGGTGGTTAAAGAGAGTGTAGGAAAGACTGAGACCCCGAAAGCCACTAAGAAGGAAACATTCTCAGACTCCATGAGGGCACCCTGAACCTGCAGCTATGTCCCCATTCTACCAGACTGTACTGTGTACTATACCATCTGCCGGTACCAGTAAAGGATGTTGAAGTTCAATCGGTGTCTGCATTCCTTCCCGCCGGCGCCCAGAGGGCCTCTGCACCGTCAAGAGGGGTACGAACAACTACTCCCCTCATCCATACCTGCTGCCCTGAGGTAAAGCTCCACCTGTGGGGAGCTGTACTATACTAAGCTGCATCCCATCACCTCAGTGGCTGGTCTGCAGCGCTGGTATCATTATTACCAGGATTCACAGGTGGCGTCACAAACGTTCCCTAAATCCACCTTCCCTCCCCACCAATGAGAGCCAGGGCACGGAATTGGGAAACCGACCAACCGTGATTCCCCGTTACAGCCTCAAACTTATCCCGGTATCTGAGTACCCCTCTCCCTGTGCTTATCATTTCTGTGTCTGCGAACAGGATATGAACCAGCTTGATAACATCAAGTAAAGTGTGCCTAAAAGACCTTATTGACTGTTTAAGTACTGTAAAACCGGGCCGCCATTACATCGCCTCAGAAACACAGCTGCTTCACCAAGCAGGAGAAAAGAGCGAGAAGAGAAGCCCTGCCCTCTGCTCTGCTGAGGAGTGACGAAGTATATTGGCGGGTTACGGAAAGGCCCAAGGGACTGCCCTATAAACGTTCCCTGGAAGTCGTATCTAAAAATGTAAAAAGACTATGTGCTGGCCTAGGGGCGGACCTCGGCCCCTTAATACAGATGGGCCAAGAAAGAGGCACCAAAGTGTCTCCCCGCCCCCCCTGCTATCAAACAACCAAGGGGGCGGGTCAAGAACCCGCCCACATCAGGTCGGGACTATAAGAACCAAACAGGGAGCGGCCGGAAAACAGAACGAGAACCCTTGCTAGAATCCGGACTTGTTACCTAAAAGCGATCTGGTTATAATGGTGGCACCCAGGATCTTCGACCTGATCAGAGAAGTGGAAGAGCAGATGAGGGTCGAGCAAGCTGCCCCGGGGATACTGACACTGGAAACCATGGGCGATGATCTCGTCTTCTGTGGAACAGCATTAAGGGACCTGCGGGTTCGCCAGCAAGAGACTGCGGAGTGGACCATCTGGCATTGGAGTGCCGAGATGGTCCTAGAAGTAAGTTGGCAGGCGGAGCAGCGGACCGAACACCAGCGAGACCCAGAACCGGGGGTGATGGTAGCCACTCAAACAGAGTACCCGGTGACCAGCAAATCTTGTACCCTCACAGAGCCAGCAGAGCTTGTTACTGAAGACCCGGGACCCGTAACTCTAACTGCTGGGGAACACGAACAGGAGGAGACCACTGAGGTAGATCTCATCCGATACCCTAAGGAGCCCGAGCTTACGGAAGCGGAGTTGGCTGATCGCCAGAATGACCAGGTCAGTGTCGGGAATGAGGAGGATTCGGAAGAGGAAGGAGCCTTCAGCTGAGCGACAATCGTCCTGGCAACCGGTGGGCCATCCATGGTTCACCTTACCAAACCCGGACGACGAGGCTGAGTGGCACAGGCGTCGTGAGGCCTGGTGGGCCAACGAATTAGAGACCCGCCAGGCCCGCATCAATGCCCGCAACCGTTTTTGCATGCGTTTTTTAAGGCTGCTCCACACCTGACAGCAAAAACTCAGCCCAAAAACGCAGGCTGCCAAAAAGCACCTTAAAAAGTGTGACCCTAGCCTAAGTTGGTGGACATCATGTGAGGGCATGTGTGATATACAGGACCATGGAGATCCTCCTGTTTTCAACATAGAAAGTGATCTTCTAAAAGTATTAATTATGTGCTTATGTTAATTCTTTAATCTTCATATTCTCTTACCACAGCAGATTCTGGTCAGGCTACCATTACACTCAGTGCTGTGTGCAGCTTTGCCCAGGTTATAACTGAAGGCATTATGAATGCAAGACACAAGCCCCAATAACTAGCAACCTCCTTTCACACAGAGGGAGTGACCACTGGTTGTCCTGCACACACAATGGGCTCCATATAGGGCGCAGTTCACACAGGCCTGCACATTGTATGCCCAGCCTCTTACATTAGCCCCCATCTCAGTAGGTGGGCTGTTGTGGCATTCAACACCGCTACCTGCGCTGGAACAAACGTACCCATACGGCCCAGCTACACACAGCAACAAAAGAGTGCAAGAAAAAATCACAATGACAGAAAACTGAAATTGTGGAAATTTAGTTAGTTTTAAACTATAACAAATTGTGGGGTATTGGTTTGTCTTTTGGTCCAAAACACGTAAGCTTGTGAGCCCCTACACGGCTCCCCACGGATCACAAGTCCTATCCACTAAATTCTTATCTCAAGTGAGAAAAGGACAAAATAGAAAATAAATTCTCTTACCACAGCAGATTCTGGTCAGACGACCATTACACTCAGTGCTGTGTGCAGCTTTGCCCAGGTTATAACTGAAGGCATTATGAATGCAAGACACCAGCCCCAATCACTAGCAACCTCCTTTCACACAGAGGGAGTGACCACTGGTTGTCCTGCACACACAATGGGCTCCATATAGGGCGCAGTTCACACAGGCCTGCACAGTGTATGCCCAGCCTCTTACATTAGCCCCCATCTCAGTAGGCGGGCTGTTGTGGCATTCAACACCGCTACCTGCGCCGGTAGAAAAAACATAAGCACATAATTAATACTTTTAGAAGATCACTTTCTATGTTGAAAACAGGAGGATCTCCATGGTCCTGTATATCACACATGCCCTCACATGATGTCCACCAACTTAGGCTAGGGTCATACTTTTTAAGGTGCTTTTTGGCAGCCTGCGTTTTTGGGCTGTGTTTTTGCTGTCAGGTGTGGAGCAGCCTTAAAAAACGCATGCAAAAACGCATGCGGAAACGCATGGTACCATTTAGTGCCATGCGTTTTTGCATGCAGTTTCCATAGGGCTTCATGTTAAAAAAACGCATGGGTTTTTGGAAAAGCACCGAAAAATGCTGCCTGCAGTATTTTTTCGTGCTGAGCCAAAAACACATGGCCCTTAAAGGTACCTTTACACGCCGCTACAGAAGGTTAGAAACCACCGGGTGTCTCACGTGCACGTGCATGTTTCAACGGTTCCTAACGGTACCTGATACCGCATTTACACGCCGCTACAAGGTGCTCCACAGTAGGTTTTTTCTATCCCTGGATGCACCGACGGGTGCCGCAGCTTACCTTCTGTAGAGCACATTCCCTCATTTACATGCCGCTACCACAAGGCAATATGGGAGGACCTGGGGCAGCAGGGACAACACATAGGCGTGCCAGAGTTGTGGATTACGAGATGCTCATACGGTGATTGGACAAAGCAATAACATCATAATTGGCCAGCCAGCGCAGGAAGGCTGGCTAACACATGATGCTATTGCAATTGTGTAGTGTGACTGGTCAGCTCCTTAAATATGCTGCCCTATGCAGGGACAACCAATCGTAACGCAGGAGCTTCCTCCAATGATCGCTGATGGGGCGCGGTATCCCGGAGGCTGTGTCACGCCCCAGGGAGTTCACTAGGTGTCGAAAAAACCTTCCTGTTCCTCAATTACACGCCGCTACCATAGGGTTTAAACCTACCTGTTTTTGAGCACTGCTGAAAGACAGGTGTCGACAGTGACCGGTGGCAACAACCTGAATTACACACTGCTACCTCGCGGTGTTTTGACGGTACAAGTTACGATTGTCTCCGACACCCGGTGCTTTCTAACCTTCTGTAGCGGCGTGTAAAGGTACCATTAGACATGCGTTTTTGGCATTGGGACCTATGGATGCGTTTTTGCATGCATTTTCACAAAACGCAAGTCTCAAAAATGCATGGAAAATCTGAAAGTGTGACCCTAGCCTTATACTGGCACACACAAAGGGCAATGCAGAACACGTGTTACTAAACTGTGTTATAGAGAGGCGCTACTAAACTGCCAGGCAATATATGCACTAAACTAAAGGAACCCAGTTCCAATACAATGTATCATTACGAGTTCCGTTAATCTGTATTGGCATTCACAGGTAAAATGGTTCATGAAAGACAATTGTATGTTGAATATGTTGTATCTTAAAGGCCATTTTAACTGGTAGGACTTATGTGTTTATGTGCCTACACACTAGTGTAAGGCAGCATTTACAATGAAAGCTTAACAAAATGAGCGTTCTTAAGAACGTTCGTTCATGATATGATCTTATAGTGTAAACAGGTTGATGATCACTCAATAAGTGATCTATCGCTGGTTGATGTGCCCTGTCACATGCGTCAATATCGCTACAACGTCACGTGCAGCAGTGACATTGCATGCGATATTGACGCGTGTGACGGCCCCTTTATAGTTTCAGCAAAGTGGATGGGATTTATAGAAATCTCATGCCTATTGTGCTTTATTTTTTTCTCTGACCGTCTGTGTCTGTTTCAAGTCCACAACGTGTCAGTTTCTGTTGTGACGATGCTGAGTTTGATATGAAGATTTTCCCCATATAATTGCATTAGAAACGAAAAATCTTTATGTAAAAGATGTATGTGTGCTTTTATTGCTTTCCCACTATGGAGGTATACAAAAAGAGATAATCCACACATGAAATTTCGTCAAAGCCAGACAATATCAAAAACAAAGAAGATGAATGAAAAGGAAGGGCGGCACTCACCGGATAAATGAGATGGTCTTTTTATTCCAAAATTTCGGACGCAAACAGGGTGCAGGGAGGGGGCAAGAGGAGCCGCCGGACTACGCCACCGTTTCGCGACGCGTGTCGCTTCAACGGGGCCATTCCTGGAAGGAAATCCAAACGTGACTTTGGCCCTGCTAAGTGCCCTGATTGACTTGTTCACTATCAAAAACAAAGAAGCTTTATTAAAATACAACAAACTAAAAAGAGACTAAAACAGCAGTGTCAAAACTACGATAAAAACAAATGTAAAAAAAACACTCTAAAATGCAATAAAAAAAAAGTAACCTAATTTACATAATAGGTGCAGAAATGCTTCAGAGAATCTGCATCATCAAAAACTCACCAATAGGACATTATGAGACTGTAGCCAAATGGCCTGCATATACATTAGACTAGAGTAATCTGAATCTGCTGACATTAATAGGTTTAACTGATGGTTTAATCTGTATGGGGACTGTTGGCTAACTGATAGTCGGCAGAGGTGTGGATTGGTACCTTTACACGCTGCTATAGAAGGTTAGAAACTACCGGGTGTCTCACGTGCACGTGCACGTTTCAACGGTTCCTAACGGTACCTGATACCGCATTTACACGCCACTACAAGGTGCTCTACAGTAGGTTTTTTCTATCCCTGGATTCACCGACGGGTGCCGCAGGTTACCTTCTGTAGAGCACCTTCCCTCATTTACACGCCGCTACAGAAGGTAATATGGGAGGACCTGGTGCAGCAGGAACAACACATAGGCGTGCCAGAGTTGTGGATTACGAGACGCTCGTACGGTGATTAGACAAAGCAATAACATCATGATTGGCCAGCCAGCGCAGGAAGGCTGGCTAATACATGATGCTATTGCAATTGTGTAGTGTGACTGGTCAGCTCCTTAAATATGCCGCCCGATGCAGGGACAACCAATCGTAACACAGGATCTTCCACCAATGATCGCTGATGGGGCGCGGTATCCCGGAGGCTGTGTCACGCCCCAGGGAGTTCACTAGGTGTCGACAAAACCTTCCTGTTCCTCGATTACACGCCGCTACCATCGGGTTGAAACCTACCTGTTTTTGAGCACTGCTGAAAAACAGGTGCCGACAGTGACCGGTGGCAACAACCTAAATTACACGCCGCTACCTCGTGGTGTTTTGACGGTGCAAGATACAATTGTCTCTGACACCCGGTTGTTTCTAACCTTCTGTAGCGGTGTGTAAAGTACCATTATGGTACCTTTACATGCTGCTACAGAAGGTTAGAAATCACCGGATGTCTCACGTGCACGTGCACGTTTCAACGGTTCCTAACCTTACCTTATACCACATTTACACGCCGCTACAAGGTGCTCTACAGTAGGTTTTTTCTATCCCTGGATGCACCGACGGGTGCCGCAGGTTACCTTCTGTAGAGCACCTTCCCTCATTTACACGCCGCTACCACAAGGCAATATGGGAGGACCTGGGGCAGCAGGGACAACACATACAGTCATGGCCAAAAGTTTTGAGAATGATACAAATATTAATTTTAACAAAGTCTACTGCTTCAGTTTTTCTAGTGGCAATTTGCATATATTCCAGAATGTCATAAAGAGTGATCAGCTTAACAGCAATTACTTGCAAAGTCAATATTTGCCTAGAAAATGAACTTTAACCCCCAAAACACATTTCAACATCATTGCAGTCCTGCCTTAAAAGGAGCAGCTAACATCGTTTTAGTGATTGTTCCATTAACACAGGTGTGGGTGTTGATGAGGACAGGGCTGGCGATCAATCAGTCATGATTAAGTAAGAATGACACCACTGGATACTTTAAAAGGAGGCTGGTGCTTGGTATCATTGTTTCTCTTCAGTTAACCATGGTTATCTCTAAAGAAACACGTGCAGCCATCATTGCACTGCACAAAAATGGCCTAACAGGGAAGAGTATCGCAGCTAGAAAGATTGCACCTCAGTCAACAATGTATCGCATCATCAAGAACTTCAAGGAGAGAGCTTCCATTGTTGTCAAAAAGGCTCCAGGGCGCCCAAGAAAGACCAGCAAGCACCAGGACTGTATCTTAAAACTGTTTCAGCTGCGTGATCGGACTACCAGCAGTGCCGAGCTTGCTCAGGAATGGCAGCACGCTGGTGTGAGTGCTTCTGCACGCACTGTGAGGCGGAGACTCTTTGAGCAAGGCCTGGTTTCAAGGAGGGCAGCAAAGAAGCCACTTCTCTCCAGAAAAAACATCAGGGACCGACTGATATTCTGCAAAAGGTACAGGGAGTGGACTGCTGAGGACTGGGGTAAAGTCATTTTCTCTGATGAATCCCCTTTTCGATTGTTTGGGACATCTGGAAAACAGCTTATTCGGAGAAGAAGAGGTGAGCGCTACCACCAGTCTTGTCTCATGCCAACTGTAAAGCATCCTGAAACCATTCATGTGTGGGGTTGCTTCACAGCCAAGGGAATCGGCTCACTCACAGTCTTGCCTAAAAACACAGCCATGAATAAAGAATGGTACCAGAATGTCCTCCAAGAGCAACTTCTCCCAACCGTCCAAGAGCAGTTTGGCGCCCAACAATGCCTTTTCCAGCATGATGGAGCACCTTGCCATAAAGCAAAGGTGATAACTAAATGGCTCAGGGAACAAAACAGAGATTTTGGGTCCATGGCCTGGAAACTCCCCAGATCTTAATCCCATTGAGAACGTGTGGTCAATCAAGAGACAGGTGGACAAACAAAAACCAACAAATTCTGGCAAAATGCAAGCATTGATTATGCAAGAATGGACTGCTATCAGTCAGGATTTGGTCCAGAAGTTGATTGAGAGCATGCCAGGGAGAATTGCAGAGGTTCTGAAGAAGAAGGGTCAACACTGGAAATATTGACTTGCTGCATTAACTCATTCTAACTGTCAATATAACCTTTCGGTACTCATAATATGATTGCAATTATATTTCTGTATGTGATATAAACATCAGACAAACACAAATAAAACCAGAGGGCAGCAGATCATGTGAAAATATCATTTTGGTGTCATTCTCAAAACTTTTGGTCATGACTGTAAAATTTGGATAAATCTGAGGAAGGCTATATGACTCATACAAAGTGTGGTTGTTATATAATGTATACAGGCACACCTGAATATGTTAATTACGTTAATTACAAATGCCTCAGCTTTAGTTAATTAGCCCAGTTGTCTGTTTGTGGACTTTCTGTGTAGGTAAGAGTAAAATAAATGTTCAATTCATCATAAAGATACAATTAAAAGACATAGTAAAACCTTTTTCCTATGAGATCATAGGCTTTTTCAAAAAAGAAAAGAAATTTCACTAAAAATTTAGTTTGAGAATAAAATTATTTATAATTAATAATTAAATAGACATTTTGGTTATTTTCTTTCTGATATATATATTCATTTTCTGTATGGGAGCGCTCATTTGACCGGATGATCCACTTGACTCACTTGATTACGGACTCCTAGCTCAGAGATCCGCTTGATCCAGACAGCAGCTGCATAACCGGGTGAACAAGACACCCACAAGACTGAAATTGATTGATAGGTCTTCCTATAAGACCTTCTAAAGGTGAGAGTACCAGCCTATTTTTTATACACAAGGCTAATACATCTGCACTTAGATCTGCACGTTTTTTCTCTCTTTCCCCTCTCTTAAACCTGCAGCTTCGGGGTCGAATATACTATGTCATCCAGCCTCAGGGAATTGAGAGGAATAAGACTGGCTCTTCTCCAAATTCAATAAACCGCTTTATTAACTTTCAGTAGTAGTCCACTCCGAAAACTTGATGTCTGTGTTCTACATAAACAAACAAGGTGGAACCAGGAGTCTCCTGTTAGTGACAGAATGTTGCAAGATCTTTATCTGGGCAGAGAAGAATCTCCACAGTATCTCGGCTGTCCATGTTTCAGGGGTCTGCCATGTGAAGGGCGATTGGTGGAGTTGCAAAAAGATTCTCCTGACAGAATGGCACCTCAGTGACAAGATCTTTCTGCTGATTGCAGATATCATGGGAGTCACAGATCTAGATGCGATGGCCGAAGCAATGGCATTTCACATTCTGAGACTCGATCGTCCATTGATCCTCGACAGTCCCTTTCTGAGCAGGTATGTTGGCCAATACATGAACCAATACCCCTTATAAAAGGTTTTTTGTTCATCATAAAAAACTTGTTGCACTTTTTTATCATTTGCGGGGTGCGGTTGGGCCCCTTGGGGAGCTGTTCATCCAGTGGTGCGGATGTATCATGCTGGACGGCCCGTTTGGTCAGGTGGCAGGACCAATGCATAGCTATCAGACACTCCGCATCATGTGTATCAGTGTGAATAGCGTCCTATGCAAGCCCAATGGCAAGTCACCTCCCACATGTGTTGTAAGTAGAGGTGATTTCATCTGCCTGCACCTGGGCTTGCTCCACATAAGGCGGTCTGACTGCAACCTGCTAAGTGCAGTGTTGGTTTTGTATATGGCTACTGATGGTAAGTTTTTGCTGTTTTTTATGATGCTGCCCATTATGAGTCGGTTTTGTACAGGTATGTTGGTGTACGTCTTCCATCCTGTGCAACTAATCCTGAGAGTTCTGAACAAGATCAAGGAGGATCAGGCAGAAACAATAGTAATCATTCCCTTCTGGTCTCAAAGAAATTGGTTTCCTCTCGTATGGCAGTTATCGAAATGATGATTTTGGAAGCTTCCTCATGTACCAGATTTCCCATCTCAAGGAGACAATCTTAATTTGGATTAAATCAGACAGCCTCTAACGGCATGGATATTTTCAGGGAACAGCTTATGGTCTGCCAGAATACATCATCATCTTGTCAGCAGCCCATAGGCCAGGAACATTGAAAGTGTATACAAGAATTTAGAAAATTTATAACACCTGATGTTCCACAGAAGAGGCTGATAAAAAATCTATAGCCTCAGGATTAAAATTTCTCCAAGCAAGATTTGATAAGTGATTGAAGCTCAACATCCTCGAAATACAGTTCTCCGCCATTAATACACATCTAAGACAATGATGGGAGTGCTGGTGTGTCACGGTCGGCGCTGCTGTGGTATGAATAAACTCACCAAAGAACCAAGATAGTTATCATCCTTTATTTCCTCTCTCCTACGCGTTTCAGCGCCACACCCGGCGCCTTCCTCAGGGACATCATTGTCTTGGATTCAAAACCACTATCCAGTGGTCGGTGGAGGTCCTGCAGCAGCTGGAACACAGATTCCAAAACGCCTTCAAACCAGTTGTGGGGATCACAACTGGACCAGGTGAGCAGCTTCATAGCACCACCATCACACATAAGTGTCACTAGTGATAGGGCACTATTGCGCCTCTTGTCCCCCTCCCTATTTTTCTTTTCACATTAATACACATCTGGATGGCGCATTCTCAAAACATCAGCTTGTTAGCAAGTTTTTCAAGGCCATTAAGAATCCAAGACGACCGTTCATACTTCCGGTTCCTTCATGGAATCTAACCTTGGTTTTTAAAGCACTTCAAAATACCCCCTTTTAACCAGCAGAGCAGGCATCCATCAAGCATCTCTCTTGTAATTGCTACTAAAAACAAGCTTTTTCAACTGCCAAAAGGATAGGAGAGTTCCAATCATTGTCTTCTAGAGAACGTATTTTTTCAGATCACGTGGCTTTAAGGCTCATGCCTTGATTTCTTCCAAAAGTTGTCTCCACTCTCATCATGAGCAGGATTATCTCTCGGTTGATGTTGTGTCAAGATTCATGAAGGGAAGGGGAGCAGGATTCTAATTCTTCAGTTTGATGGACCAAATCATGGATGGAACGCTAGCAAGATTACCATGGAAAGATGGATGAAAAGATCATTTGTAATACCTACCTGTTAAACCAGCAAGAGCCTCTGCTTTCCATCAGAGTCCATTCTACCCGAGTTACCTCTGTGTCTTGGGCTGAATTAACACATGTTCCTCTGGATAATTTCTGCAGAGCTGTTACTTGGTCATCATTGTCTACATTCATGAAGCACTAATGTCTTGACATCTCAACTACAGATATCTTAGCCTTTAGCAAAAAAGTGCTAGAACAAGCAACACTGTGCTATACCCAACCCTAAGTTGTTTATTGTATGCCAGTTCCCATCCTGTGCTGGCTGTAGGATTGACCAGGAAAGTCTACAATTTATTTACCTGAAATTTTCATATTCTGGTGTCAGTAGGCAGCACAAACTTCAAACCCTATGATAATTAAACATTCTATTGCTTCAAAATATACATGGTGTGTTGACTGCTTGCCCCTTCATTGGGGGAGGATGTGGGAGTGTCTAATTAAACAGTGATTATGCTCATTGCTAATTAACCTATCTTCAGTTCTGACTAGGGATAAGATATTAATCCATTATGTGCTGCATATGGACTCCAGGAAATTAAAATTTCAGGTAAATGAATTTTGGAATTTGTTTTACACAAAAATCATTGTTTGACGCAGGGCAGGGCTTCTAAGGGAAGGAGTGACGTTTTGAATTTTGATGGGAAGTTGCGGGTGTCATGTCACTTTTGGCTAGCCCTTGATGTATCTTAAGAATGGAATTTTCCCATAAGTGACACCATTCTGGAAATTTGACCCCCCCTAAGGAAATTATCAAGATGTGTGATAAACACCTTGAACTTATAGGTGCTTCACAGAATTTTACAATGAAGAAACATAAAAATGAAAACAAAAATAGATTTTTCCCACAAAAATGTTTTGACTTTGTTACTATTTTTATGCTGTTCACCTTGCGGTATAGGTGATTAGGCGGCTCTTTTCGTCAGGACGGTACGATCAGCGGTACCGAATTAACAGTTTTTTTTTTTAGGTGTGGCTACTATCACACTAAAAACACTTTTTTTTTTTTTTTTTAACAAAATAAAGGTTTATTGCATCACTGAATTTTGAAGGCTATAGTTTTTTTTTTATTTTTCTACCAGCAGTCATATCAAGGCTTGTTTTTTGTGGGATGAGTCGGAGTTTTTTTGGTACCATTATGGGCCACATAATAATTTTGATTGCTTTCGATTCCGCTTTTTTGATGCAAAATCAAAAAGAAGCCTCAATTCAGGAATTTTTTTCTTTTATGTATGCAGGTCACCGTGTCGTAAAAGTGATAAGACAGCTTTATTCTCTCGGTCAGTATGACTACAGCGATAATTAATTTTTTATGGAGAAAAAGTTTTTCCATTGCTGTATTATGAGAGCTATAGCTTTTTAATTTTTATATTGATGGAGCTTGTTTTTTGCGAGACAAGATGATGTTTCAGCAGTACCATTTTTATTCATGTTTGACTTTTTGATTGCATTTTATTCCCCTTTTGTTGTCAGCTGTACGATAAAAATACCCGTACATTGTTTATGCTACATTTTTTTCTTCATGGTGTTCACTGAAGAGGTTAACTAGTGTAACAGTTTTATAGAGTGGTTGTTATAGATGCGGTGATACCAAATATATTTATGTAAAAAAAAACTACACATAACTATTTATTGGATATTTTTTTTTTGTTCATTATTTTCAGCTTCTTTTTAAATGTTTTCACTTTTTTTCAAAACTTTTTACTTAGTCCCTTTATGGGATGTTATGGATATTATGGGATATTACCTTTTACAGCTCTGACCGCAGCTGCACTGTTTTGCAATGCTCGATCATTACAGTACAGTGCATCTGCTTTGTCACAAGCTCTAAAGATCATGCTGCAGAGATAACCTCTAGGGCAGGGGTCTCAAACTCGGCTGGGTTGGTGGCCGCACATAGAAAATTTTTTTTATCGGGGGCCGCATTGCTTGTAGGACTAAGGGTACCGTCACACCAGGTGACATCGCTGGAGATATCGCAGGCGACACACGTGAGCGCGCACATTTTTGGCACCCCGTCAGCGTCGTGTGTTTAGACGCGGCGATACCTTCGGTGATGCTTTTGCGATGTTTCAGGCAACGTCGCTGTTGGGGTGTCTAGAAACCCCAGCAGGGATCCTGTAACATGGGAGCCTATGGCTCCCATCGCCTGTAACATCGCTTTCGCGATGTTACACAGGGCGATGCTTACACATCGCCTGAGAGTGGTTGCCTGGTTTCACAGCAGTGCTGTGAAACCAGGCGACCACTCTGAGCCGATTTTTCGGTGCAAAATCGCCACTTTACACAGGGCGATGTCACCTGGTGTGACGGTACCCTGACATTTTTAGTAATACCAGATTTTTTGGTCAATGTAGTAATTTCCAAATCCTGATCCCCTTCTTGTAGTAATGTCCGCATCTTGGTCCCTTTCTTGTTGTAATGTCCCCATACTGGTCCCCATCCTGGTCGCCCTCTTGTACTAATATCCCCAACCTGATCCCTTCTGTAGTAATGTCCCCCGTGCTGGTCCCTTTTTGTAATGATGACCCCCATACTGATCCCCTTTTGTAGTGATTTCACCATCCTGTCCCCCATGCTGGTCCCCTTTTGTAGTGATGTCCCCATCCTGGCCCCATAGTGTAGTAATGTCCCCATGCTGGACCCCTTTTTTAGTGATATCCCCAACCTGGTCTGCCTTCTTTTTACACACTCAGACATATTCACCACAATCACACCCACTCACACATTAACTCACCCACACTCACATTAACTCACACTCTCGTGGAACAAAAGGGGGGGAAAGCACAACCCATGAGCGGTACCTGGTGGTCTAGTGAGGGCGTCAATAACAGATATGGGGGGTTCGCATCTCACCTTTGGAGGTTCTGCAACCCTGCACAACCTCGGCGTATCGCAGTGGATGGCTCCGGACTCCAGCGGTCGGGGTTTCCTCCACGAGCAGCTCCTTCTTCCAGTCAGGTGACTCGAGCAATCCGATCACCTGCCCCTGTGGCGTTCTCAGCTACGTCACCACAGGCTCTTTGGATTCTGTAAGCGGTGACTTTGGCTCACAGCTGCTCCTGCTGCAAACCTAGGATGGGGATATGATATTTGTACAGAAGTGTGTGATTATAACAGAAGCGCTAGAGCACAGGAGGCACACGTTTAATTACCTTTAATAAACCACAACGTGTTTCTACGGCGGCCCGCCGTCTTCATCAGGTAAATCCACCTGATGAAGAATGCGAACCGCCAAGGACTTTTGTTATAATCACACACTTCTGTACAAAATCGCGCACTCTGACACCCTCACGCATTCACACTCACAGGCACCCATAGGCTCTCTGACACCCACAGGCACTCTGACACCCAAAGGCACTCTGACACCCACAGGCACTCACAAACACAGGCACTCAAGAGGCACTCTCAAGACAGGCACTCACACACACAGGCACTCACGAACACAGGCACTCACGAACACAGGCACTCACGCACACAGGCACTCACGCTCACAGACACTCACGCTCACAGACACTCACGCTCACAGACACTCACAGGCGCTCACAGGCACTCACGCTCACAGGCACTCACAGGCACAGACACTCACAGGCACTCACACTCACAGGCATTCACACTCACAGGCATTCACACTCACAGGCAATCACAGGCACTCACAGCCAGAGGCACTCACAGGCACAGGCACTCACAGGCACTCGCACTCACAGGCATAGGCACTCACAGGCACAGGCACTCACACTCACAGGCACTCACGCTCACAGGCACTCACGCTCACAGGCACTCACACTCACAGGCACTCACACTCACAGGCACTCAGAGGCACAGGCAATCACAGGCATAGGCACTCACATGCACAGGGACTCGCACTCACAGGCATAGGCACTCACAGGCACTCACAGGCACAGGCACTCATACTCTCAGGCACTCACAGGCACTCACAGGCACAGACGCTCACAGGCACAGACGCTCACAGGCACTCACGCTCACAGGCACTCACGCTCACAGGCACATGCACTCACACTCACAGGAACTCACAGGCACAGGCACTCACACTCACAGGCACTCACACTCACAGGCACTCACAGGCACAGGCACTCACAGACACAGGCACTCACAGACACAGGCACAGGCACTCACAGGCACAGGCACTCACACTCACAGGCACTCACAGGCACAAGCACTCACACTCACAGGCACTCACACTCACAGGCACACACACTCACAGGCACAGACACTCACAGGCACTCACAGGCACTCACACTCACAGGCACTCACACTCACAGGCACTCACACTCACAGGCACTCACAGGCACAGGCACTCACACTCACAGGCACTCACACTCACAGGCACTCACACTCACAGGCACTCACACTCACAGGCACAGACACTCACAGGCACTCACACTCACAGGCACTCACAGGCACTCACACTCACAGGCACTCACACTCACAGGCACTCACAGGCACAGGCACTCACAGGCACAGGCACTCACATTAGCACACACTTTTATTACCCTAACCATGCTGGTCCAGTGCATGGGGACCCTGGGGCTTCCCTGTGCGGCCCCCAGCACTTTGGACAAAGAACCATACTGGCGGCGGTCCAGTGCATGGTGCAGCCGCGGTCTCCGCGCTATAATATTACTTCCGGCCGCTTCACTCTGCCGCTCGCTCTGCAAGTTCAATGCAAGTCACCGTCAGCCAATGAGAGGCCCGCAGGTGACGTCAGCGGCCTCTCATTGGCTGAGGGCTTGTATTGAGCTTACAGAGCGGCAGAGCGAGCGGCAGAGACAGTGAAGCGGCCGCAAGTAATGTTATAGCGGAGACCGCGGCGGCACCATGCACTGGACCGCCGCCAGCATGGTTCTTTGTCCAAAGTGCTGGGGGCCGCACAGGGAAGCCCCAGGGGCCGCATGCGGTCCGCGGGCCGCGAGTTTGAGACCCCTGCTCTAGGGCTTCCCAAAGTCAGGTGACCCAGAAGTCATCATGGCGGCATTGAGTCACCATGGTGACGATCAGGCCCTCAGGATTACATTGCAGGGGTACCAATCGGAGGGGAAAATGATTGTCATCCCTCTCCCAAACCCCTAAGTGCTGCGATCGATCCCGGCATTTAGGTGGCTAACCTACCTGGAATGGCGCGGACACCACTTTTGCCAGTGAGTGCCAGGTCTCAGCACCAGTTGGAGACCCAGAGGCGATTGTGGTTGGTTCAGCTGCTGTGCCGCAAAATCACCATGACATACATATATATCATAGGCACGTCAAACCTTTTGAAGGAGTTAAAGACTTGAGGCTAAAACATTTTAGTGAAAGAGATGTAATTATTCTTTCTTCACTGCCCAATGATATAAAAATCAGTGACAAACCTTGGGGTCAATTTGCTCACTGCACCCCTGGATGAATTCATTGAGGAGTGTAGTTTGTAAAATGGGATCACTTGTGGGGAATTTCTGCTTTTCTGGCATACCATGGGTTCTGCCAATGCGACATGGCACCCCCACACTATTATTCTGATTGTTGGTGCCTAATGTCAAGGAAACCAAACCGTTTACACTATAATACTTATTTTGGTGTACGTATGAACAGAGGGAAGCCACCTCCTGAAACCAGACTGAATGAGTATCAGTACAGAAAAATTCTACTTCTCTGACATCAGAAAGATTTTAAACAATGGCAAGACAAGATGATTAAGTATGTAGTCACCACACTTTAACTTTTCATGAGCATGACAAATAATGAAGTATGTACTGTGCAGTTGACACTCTATTAATTCTCTTTTGTATACATCATACAAAAAAGGTATCACTCTAGCATATATAAATCCAAAACCACCGGTAGGTATTTGTGCTTAAAGTGAATTTATTAGCAAAAGTATTGTGGAGCCCCAGGCGGGACTAGGGTACTCGGTACCGGACCGGACGGTACTGGGGATGTCACGGGTGGCTTGGTCCGGACCGTGTCCCTGGGCCCTCACAATAAAAGGGGAATATTTACAAGGGATTTGTCACGGGTGACGCCACCCACTTGGTGCGGCCAGTGATGGGGCCGCCGCTGCTGCAGAACCTCCGGGGGTGATGGAATGGCAGCGGGGATGGTATGGTTCCAGTGGGGAGAACTGTATCCCCCGGGGCAGCAAGGGTAAAACTCTATTGTGCAGGTAGTTTGAGCACACTTACTTTGCAGGCTGCAGGGATCTCTCCTCCTGGCTGCTGCTGACAGGCGGGATCTGTAGGGAGGAATGGTCTGCAGCTAGAGACTGACAAGGGAGGCAATGCAGGGTTTTCCAAGGCTTTACTCAAGTTCTTTCAGTCAGCTTACAAGTTATTTGCAGTTGTTACACAGTTCTCAACACACAGTTGCTTTCTCCCTTTCCGGGTTCCCTTCTCTCCTGCAGCCAGGCTCCTTCCTCCTGTGACCCCTCACACAATCTGTAAATGTTCCTTTCCGGGCTATTGCTTCTCTTTCTCTTTGTTGTGCGTCACTGGACAGTATGGCGGTGACTCGGGCTTCTGCGAGTCCTAGTCTGTCACTTAGCTGCCTGTCCTTTAGGGTAGGGATCTCAGCCTGGAACTCAGACCCCCCGTCGTATTGTCTGGGGATGCCGGGTGAACTACGGTCCCCTTTAGAGCCGACACTCTACTTTAGCCCAGCCTCCAACAGTTCTCTAGCATGAGGCTCTGCCAGGCTCCTTCTCTGTGTTCCTTCCAATATTCTAGGAGGGCTTCTCCACCTGCAACAGGTTGCTTCAGCTGCTGTCTAGGGCCCCGGGTTACACCGTCCCTCTCGGCTCTCTCACACTCCTGGGGATCTGACTCTCTGGATGGGCTTTCTCTCTCCTCTGGCTCGCACTGGCTCAGTACAGATTCTGCGCTCCGTCAGTCTTCACTCTTCCAGGCAGTGTGTGTCTTTCTGTCTTTACATCTCAGCTACTTCAGCCTACTCTAGGTCTTTGCTGTTCAGCACCTTGAGCCTACTGTCTTCCTTCACTCCTCCCCCTCTCTATATACTGTCAGTCACCTGACCAATGGTGTGCCCAACCCACTCCCCTCATCCACCACCCCTCTGGTCTCATATAGTGTCTAACCTCAGGGCTGGATGTAACCTCTCTGACACGTGGGTTGTGTGGGCTGTGAGGGTGTTAGTGTTTAACAATTGTCCTACCTGCCTGGCTGCAGTTCCCTTTGTGGCCTCCTGGACGCAGGGGCGCCACAGTATAAGGCTACCTCATATTCATTAAGATGCTATAGAAAAAGATATTACAACTCTCTGTCTTCAATGATATATGTCCCAATCCTGGCCTATACCATTGTAAAAGGAGTCAAATACTACTGGTGTGGACTCATATTACCTTGCAAAGTACCCGACGTGCGTTTCGCCATTAGCTTCTTTCAGTTGGCAACCAAAATTGTTGGTGTTATTATTTGTATAGTGGTATAATAGGTGGTCCCAATGAGGCTCAAATATAACTCTCCAGTGATGTATATGACCTCAGACCTCCAGAGTGCTGTATATTTGCTTTTAAAAGTTTTAAATCTATGTTTACCTAAAAAACGTGCAGATGTATGAACAGCTTCCTAACCCTGGGTTGAGTCAACAAGCTGAACCTATGATAATAATAGAGTTAAAAATAAAATTCATGAAAGGGTTGTTTAAAAATATCATTGTATAAAATCTGTTGCTGTGGGTTACTTTTACCCCTTTATGCAAAAAAAATAGTGGCTATTTTTAAACCACAGTCTACATCTGCCGGCCCTTTAAACCAGCACTTTCCATGTGAGGATGCACAGGCAGCATTCACTACTGAATGCTACATGCACATACATTGAAGGATAACATCCTGTCACTGGCCAATGCCAGTGCTAGTGTGGCGCTACTGTGTCTGTTTGCCACAAATGGTATTGCCCTAACATCATTTGTAATGCCATACCTGAGTAGAATTGGAGCTCCCTCTGCTGGAAGTCTCAAGCGAACACACACATCCTGATCCCTTATTAGGAGACTGAGCACTTGATGCCTGTTTTGGGCATGCGACTCACTCCCTGGTGAGGGGGAGGGTTAGCTGAGTGTAGTAGGACAAAGTAGGCACGGGAGTGAGGAGGCCAGTGAGGAGGCAGAAGGAGCTGCTCCAAAGGGACAAGCTGCAGCCAGGGAACCAGTCCCTAGGCCACTCCGGCTTACAGGAGCTGGCGGCAGAACTGGAGGCTGATGGGTTTTATGCTCACTAGCCTCTCAATTGGAGCTTTCTGGGGCAACAGTACTACAGAAGATTAGAAAACTGCTCTGGGATCACGGATACCTGCAGGATCCGCACTACCAGCCTGCAGGAGGTAATCCACATGAACTAAGAGGGAGTACTGAAGGGCTAAAGGCGTCAGGAAACCTACAAACAAGGGAAGTCAGCAGAAAGGCCACATTACTCATCCAGCAGAACAGACTGCAGTTCTCATCAGAATAGCCTGACCACGTGCCTGGTGGTGGTTGGATTCCCTGGAACTGCTTCAGCAACCTGCAGTAAAAGGTAAAGCAAAGCAAATACTGACCATCCTGTCTTCTGTTGTTTACTTTCTTCATCGCACCCATCACCATCAAAGTGTGTGGGCTCGGTTAGCGCGCTATGCACTCTGTCCCACAGATGAAGAGAAGTGTTTACCCCAGTGTCATCAGCAGTGTATGTTCCCCCTTAGTAGTGTATGTTCCCCCAGTAGTGTATGTGCCTCCCCTGCAGTGTACGTGCCCCTCAGCAATGTATGTGTCTCCCAGCAGTGTATGTGCCCCCCAGTACTGTATGTGTCCTCAGCAGTGTATGTATCCCCCAGCAGTGTATATGTACTCCTTGTTGTGTATGTCCCTGTGGCACCCTGGCACCTTGTTGGGCACCACAGAAATCCTTAGGGCACAATTGGAGCAAGTAACAGCAAAGCAAACTCACAAAACACCTAACAACCCCCCAACACCTTAGTAAACCTGGTTTCACCCCGAGCCTCTAGGGGGAGCTCCACTGGTCACTTTGAGCCAGTTCCCCCTATAAATAGAGTCTTGGATGGAGAAACTTCAGAGTGTGCAGTCACTTCAGAACTGTGAAGAGTGTGTGCAGTCGCTACAAGAGCTGCCAGCCTGTGTGTAACCTCCATCCCTATGAGGGACACACTAGGCCCAACCAGCCAGCTAGCAAGTGAGGAAATCCCTGCAATTGGGATAAGAGGAAAAGGAGAAGCACCTCTCAGGGACACCAGAGTGATCATAACTCTCTCCCTTAATAACCGGTTACTGGAACCGAAGCTGTGGAAGCTACATAGCCACTGCAGAGAACCAGCATACTTCACAGGGAGTCTAGCCCCCTGTTCACCTGTCGCCAGGGCCGCACCGTCCATTGGACAGTGTGAGTCCTGTCATTCAGGCGGCAAGAGGCAGGGGGAGCGGCAATGCAGAGGGGGGGGCGGCTCCTCATGCACATAGAGTCCCCCTGTCATGGCGCCGGCAGCTCAGCGCAGGTAAGCGGCGACCCGCCGGAGCACAACTGAAGGGGCGGCAGCGCTGGGCTCCACCAGCACCCCCCTCCGGACCTCGCCTGCTGCTGGAGGGGCGGCAGCGCTGGATTCTGCCAGCACCCCCCCAGGTCATCACCCCCTGCTGGAGGGGCGGCAGCGCTGGATTCTGCCAGCACACTTCCCCCCCGGTCATCACCTGCGCGGCTCAGGCGGCAGTGGGGCTTGGTGCACCCCTGCCTGTCGCACCTACCAACGAGAGCCCAGGGAAGAAGACAGAATTATCATCACCCTTTTACAGTGCCCTTAGTGCTGACAACCAGGTGAAATCCGTTCTATTGAACACACTGCCCGGTCCGGCTGGATTCCACATCCACCCGACCTTAGCACCAGAAGTATAGAGAGAAGGAAGCCTACACAAACTGCTTGCTGTGAACCTCCAAGAGTGCTGACTTCACTAACCCGGTCTGGCGTACCTGAAAACCACCAGTAAAGGTACTTAAAAGACTTTGGCGTGTCTGTGTCTGACTCCTGGCCTAACAGCAGCACTACCGCAGCTGCCTCACAACATCTTGCGCAGCTCCTGGCTCCGGGGACTCCCGCTCATCCTGTGGGGAGCGTCCCATCTTGCTGCCTAACATCCCCCGGAGACCTAGCAGCACTGGTAAAGTTACCAGAACACCCGCAGGTGGCGTCACGAAGACAAACTACCCCTACTGTTCAGCCATCCCCCCTATTGATCTGGACCACCGGGCCCCGCAGCTGCAGGCGCGGTTCCGTGACAAGAGGAGAGTCAACGCCTGCGACGTGAACACCCCGGTCACGGTGAGTTATCCCCCTCCAGCAGTGAATGAACTCCCCCAATTGTATGTCCCCCCCAGCAGTGTATGTGCCCCCCAGCAGTGTATGAGCCCCCCAGTACTGTATGTGCCCCCCAGTGTTCTATATGCCTCCAGGCCTTCTATATGACCCCAGACCTCTCCAGTGATGTATATGACCCTCAGCCCTCCCTTGTATATGTCCCAGCCTCCCCAGTGCTATATTTGCTTCAGTCTCCCCAGTGCTGTTTATGCCCCCCTCTCCAGTGCTGTGCATGCTCCCAGCCCTCCCCAGTGATGTATATGCCTCCAGGCTTCCCCAGTGCTGTATATGTCCGAGGCCTCCCCAGTGATGTATATGTTTATAAATGTTTTGCTGTGCATTTCTTTTATCCCTTTATGCAACAAAATAATGACTATTTAAAGTAGGGGTGGGGTAGCTCCAACCTGTGGGCAACATGCGGCCTGCCAATACCTTTTCTCTGGCTCCCAGACAGATTGCAAGGGACCGTGGTGGTAGGGTGGACAACCACAGTCTGTGACTGCTGGCCCATTAAAGGGATCCTGTCACCTCCAAAACACCTCCTAAGCTATCAAAACATGTCCCTGCAGCATCCATTCACTAATCTCACACTCCTTTTGTCTCCTAAAAGCATCCTGTGAAAGTGGAGAAAAACGTTTTAATACTCATTAGTGATTATAATTAGCAGGGGCTATATTCTTTAGTCACCAGGGGTGTGTTGTTTTGCAGCTTCGAGGATCCAGCCTCTCTCTGTCTGGGCTGCTGTGAAACTGAAACTGAAGGCAGGACTAATGATTTGCATTCTGTGAGTGATAGAGAGAGGGGAGGGCAATGCCTGCACATCACAGCAGAACACACAGAGACAGGGTGGATCCTGGAGCTGCAAAACAACCCGCCTTGGTGACTAAAGAATATAGTCACTGCTAATTATAATCACTAATGAGTAAGTATTAAAACGTTTTTATGCACTTTCACAGGATGCTTTTAGGAGACAAAATAAGTGTGAGATTAGTGATAGGATGGTGCAGGAATATGTTTTGCTAGGTTAGGAGGCATTTTGGAGGTGACAGGATCCCTTTAAGCCAGCACTTTCCATGTGAGGATACGCAGGCAGCATTCACCACTGAATGCTGCAGGCAACGACCAATGAAGGATCACATCCTTTCGCCAACCAGTTCCATCTTGAGGATGTAATCTATGGGTGCCGTGCACTATGTGCTCGGTCCTGCAAATGAAGAGAAGCGGCTACTCAGTGTCACCAGCAGTGTACATACCCCCTCATCAGTGTATGTGACCCCAGTAGTGTATCACTCCAGATGTGTATGTGCCCTCCAGCAGTGTATGTGCCTTCCAGTACTGTATGTGCCCCCAGTAATGTATGTGCCCCCAGCAGTGTATATGTCCTCCAGTGCTGTCTATGCACCCATATCCGGTGCTGAATATGTCCCCAGCCCTCCCCCATGCTAAATATTTCCCCATCATCCCCAGTGGTGTATAGACCCCCATACCTCCCAGTGCTGTACATGAACCCATCAATGTATTTTCCCCTAGTGTTTCCTATGTGATGTATATACAGCAGTTTCAGCATCTCCTATGATGTATATACAGCAGTCCCAGTGTCCCCTATGTGTCATTGAAATAGTTGTTTCAACAAGATAATGGCATTTCCTCTTCAACATAAGGCAACATGACCTCGTCAAGTATTTTAATATAGGTAAAGTGGTCCATGATCCCTGGTATACGGTAAATAGGCCTTGCACCATAGTAAGAGGAACATGCCCATATCATGAAGTTGCACCACCATTCTGCACTGTCATCAGAGTGTACTGTGGCTTGAATTCAGAGTTTGGGGGTCATATGCAAATTAGCCATGGGGACAGTTAGCGCTGTAGTGCACACTCAGCTGCTGTATGTCTATGACGGGCCCCTCATTGCCAGGGCTGCCTGTCACTGACGGGCACCTCGCCGTCATGGCTGCCTGTCTCTGATGGACCCCTTGACATCAGGGCTTCCTATCCCTGATGGCAACTGGGCCTTCCCCCCAGCTATCCAGGATCTCTGACTCCAGCCCTTTATTACCCCTTGGTATTTGTTAGTACCAATTTTATGGGGGTACTATTTGGGTTTTCAGGATCACATGAGTGTTTTTTAATCCTCAACTATTAAATTGGTAATTTTATTGGAATATTTTATATGTTAATTTACTAAATGTTGTTAAATGTAATGGTGACCACTCTCTGCTTATTCTTCTTGACCTCTCTGCAGCTTTTGACACCATCGACCACCATCTCCTAATCTCTATGCTGCACTCCATCGGCATAATGGACACTGCTGTCTCCTGGTTTTCATCCTATCTTTCTGACCACTCTTTCAGTGTATCATTTGCTGGCTCCACTTCCTCTCCTCTTCCTCTCACTATTGGGGTCCCACAGGGTTCAGTCCTTGGTCCTCTTCTCTTCTCTCTATACAAGGCCCCTATTGGACAGATCATCAACAGATTTGGCTTCCAGTACCATCTCTATGCTGATGACACACAATTATACACTTCAGCCCCTGACCTTACCTCTTTCCAACATCATGTCCGCTCTCTATCTGAAGCTCAACCTTTCCAAAACTGAACTTCTTCTGCTCTCGCCCTCCACTAACCTCCCTAAATCTGACATCTCCCTCTCAGTGTGCAGCACCACGATAACGCCTAGGCAGCAGGCTCGCTGTCTGGGTGTTATGTTTGACACCAATCTCTCCTTCACCTCCTATATACAATCTCTTGCCCGCTCTTGTCGCTTGCACCTGAAGAACATCTCTAGAGTCCGCCCCTTTCTCACCATGGATACAAAAAAAACCTTACTGTGGCCCTGACCCATTCCCGCCTTGATTACTGCAATTTTCTATTAATTAGCCTCTCCTTCACTAAACGTTCCCCTCTCCAGTCCATCCTTAATGCAGCAGCCATGGTCACCTATCTGGCCAATCATTACTCAGCTGTCTCCACTCTGTGCCAGTCACTGCACTGGCTGCCTATACACTACAGGATCCAATTCAAATTGCTTGTTCTCACACACAAAGCTCTTCACAGTGCAGCACCTCCCTACATCTCCTCCCTCATCTCTGTCTATCACCCCACCCGTTGTCTACGTTTTACAAATGACCTTCGACTAACATCTGCAGTAATCCAAACCTCCCACTCCCGGCTCTAAGACTTCACCCGAGCTGCACCATTTCTCTAGAATGCTCTACCCCAAGAAATTAGGACTATCCACAACTTACATAGCTTCAGGCGCTGCCTAAAAACACATCTTTTTAAGGCGGCCTATCATGCTCCCTAATAGAAGTCCTTTATACTGTATATAGTGAGGCGCACCGAGGCCGTGGGGTACTCAGGAACCGGAAGGCTGCTGCTGTCGCTGGGGAGTCACGAGGGTCATGACCTGGTCTTCTGGCCTGGGCGTCAGTTGAAAAAGGGGTTATTTACAGGTGATGTTTGTCGTGACGCCACCCGGGGTATGTGGTCAGTGGGACCACTGCTGCCGTATTCCTGCTGGGGATGGTGACTTAGGGCAGTGTGGATGGTAAGCCCTCCTGGGTAGGGCTGAGTGTCCCCAGGGCAGGTGTGGTGTTGGAGGGGCTTGGTAAGGTATCGTGCACTGTGCACTTCACTTACTTCTGTGCTGCAGCTTCTCCAGTCAGCACACAGGGAGAGCAGGGATGCGGCTCTGCAGGTGGAGATCTCTGTAGTGGCGCTGGAAAGAACAGTTTCAGGCAATGGTGAGCTTACTAGGAACTTTACTGGTTCAAGGTTCTTTAGCAGCAAGTTACAACTCAGAGTTCTCAAAGTCACAAGTTCTTACAAGTTACAGTGCTGTGCAAATTAATTGGGACAAAGCAAGTTTTTCTTGCATTCGTTTTACTATTGCTGATAAGTGTTTTATCAGTTCTTAGTGTCGTTTTCCTTTTTCTTCCACATTTCCCTTTTCATTTTGGAGAAAACGATCCAGTTTCATTGTGTGTGTGAATTATTCTTTTAAACGGTAGATTTTCCAATACCAACAGTGGAAGTGATTTCTCTTACAGTCAGACTAGTATGTTCATTAAGAGTAATACCTCTAGACCTCTTCCATGGAGTAACATCCATTTTTACAGGCACTAATCAGTCTGAGAGAAAAAGTACTACTCCTCACAGAAACAAGCTCTCAACTGTTTTCTGACTAAAAGCAGTCAAACCACATTTTGTTACTCAAGGTTGTACACTCACACCTGTTCAAAGCAGTTAAAACTGGTTTGAATCACTGACTGGTAACCAACTTACGATTTTACTTAAAAAAATGCTTTGTCCCAATTAATTTGCACAGCACTGTAGCACTGCTCTGGACACCTGGGTTCTACTGCAGCTCAGACGGTTCCTCTGCGTTGCCTCCCTCAAAGTTCCTTTCAGGCCCTACTTGTCTCTCCCTCTTTCCTCGCTCACGGGTTCGGTCTTGCCATCACAGGCTTTTGTGTGATGCCTCCCTCTGTCTTAGGGTCACTAGCCCTAGTCCGATGCTGTATTCCTACTCCGAGGCGGTAGGTAGGCTTCAGGTCATAGAGTACCTGCCCCATGCTGGTGTGTCTCATGAATGGGGTCTGTAGAGGTGACCGGGGAGACTTTCTCTGGCTGTCCTTGGCCTAGCCCTATAGTGACCCAAGTCTGCAGGTCATAGAGTACCTGCCCCATGCCGGTGTGTCTCGTGATTGGGGTATTCAAGCCTCCCCGGTAACCTCTACAGAGCCGTCTCTCTGGTTGTCCTTGGCTTAGCCCTCCAGTGACCCAGGTATAATGTGGGCTCACCAGGCTCCTTCTGTCTCACTGGCCCTCAGCTTCGGGTTCCTCTGGTCAGCAGGGTGTTTGTGGCTGCTGGGCCTGTTGTCCTCCCACTTTCCTCTATCAAGCTGTGGGGTTTCGCTGTTTGAGGCTGTCTTTCCCCATGCCTCCGGCTATGGAGCGAGCTTTCTCCCTTGGGAATACTGCCTCCAAGGTTCTCTATCCTCCAGGGAACCTCTCCTACTGGGAATTCTCCTGCTCTTTCTGACCGCTACCAACTTTGTGTTCCCGTGTTTTTTTTTTTATTGAGTTTTCATTTTTAATAACAAGGAAAAGAAGAAAAACAATCCAACCCCCATACCCCCCCAGCCATCAATAGTTACAGCGAAAATACATCCAACAATCTCCCAAGACATACAAGGTCGGACATTGATTATTATCAATATTCAATACCTAAAACTACACCATAGTCACATCTCCTAACAGTCATAAGAAATGAAATGGAAAAAGTGTTACGCCTGCCCCGAGTCGCCTGGAGCAGGGGATACCCGTAGCCTTCCCAAGGACCCTTGTAACTCCTCCAGCAGATACCAGGACGATTGCACAAACGGTAGGACTACTGAGTGCAGTTCTGCTGACTATAGCTTAGTGGTTATGAACCCTCTCCAAGTCTCAAAAAACGTCCCCGTCAACGCGTCTTTATCCCTTGCCGCTTCCAGGCATTCTACGTGCATTACTGCCTTCAATTCGTTGAGTATACCAGTCATGCCAGGGTTGTGCCCAGATAGCCAGTCCCTCAGGATTAGCCTTTTGGTAACCATTGCTAGCATATGGAGTATTCTAGCAGGTTTGCCTTCCCTCACTCCAGATACCGGGATATGAAACAACCAGGCAAGCATATCCAATGTAACAGTTTTGCCGGTCACCTCCCTCGCTAAGGCTTCCACCCGCTTCCATAGTCTCTGCATCTCCTAACACAGCAATATACCATGCACCATATCTGTTTTTGGTTGTCCGCATTTCGGTCATTGTTGTCGTCTATTAGGGAACCTAGCATTCGGGGGTAGGGTGAATCCGTAGATTGCCCTGTGTATGATCCTATATTGTACATCCCTCCATTTTTCGCTGATTATATTTTTCCTCAGTACCTCCCAGCCCCTCAGAATCGTGTCCGCTATATCAGTCCGAGGAATGTACTTTAGCCACTAGCAAAAGATGTTATCCTCCCTTAAGGCCAGAGTCGTGTCTCGTAAACTACCATAAAGGTAAGACACGTTGACAGTCAGAGGGTCCGCTCCCAACCAGGTATCCCAGATAGTCAATCTGCATTCCTGTGATATATTCTGAAGGTGTCGAAGGACGTGATGGTGTAACTGCCTGTATTAGATGATATGGTACGGGCTCAATTGGAACTTTTCCAAGACTTCTGACTCCGTTAACCACCTTCTGTCAGGTTTGTGTAACAAATCCCCCAATGTGTGAATCCCCTTTTCTTGCCATGATGCGAATAAGGCGTTCTCACGCCCTAGTCTGAATCCTGCGTGGGCCCAAGGATTAAGGTATTTCGACGTTTTCCAGGTCATCATTAACTTCTTTCGAACCTCTTTCCAGCACATAGCCGTATCCCTATAGATGATCATGTTTTTCAGGTGTTTAAGCACGGCCGGCCATGGCGAGTGCAGTAAGCTGGCCGGTTCCCAGGGTCTGCATAGCGCCGCTTCTATGGTATAATTAGAGTATTTGTTAGACTTTTTGAGCCAGTCTATAACGTGACGTAATAAGCACGCCAAATTATATCCCCTGATGTCAGGGAGATTTAGCCCCCTTCCAAGTTTTGGGAGCATTAAGGTGCGACTGGCTATTCTGGCCTTCCGTCCCCTCCAAAGAAAGCTGGAGAAAGCTGTGTTGAGTCTATGCACATCCGCCCTTCGCAGCAGCAGTGGTATAGTCTACAGCGGATATAGTAACCTGGCGAAGCTAACCATCTTAAGTAGATGGCACCTCCCCAGAAGAGTCAGCGGCAGGTCCCTCCATCTCTCCAATTCCCGCGTGATTTTGGTAATTAAAGGGCCATAGTTCAGGGGGTAAATTTGGCTAGTGTCGCTGCTGAGTATGATGCCCAGGTATTTGATGTGGTGAGTTTTTACTTGTATGCCCTCCATCTCCGCCCCTCCCCTGGCCCCCCCTTCCCCAGGACGGCGACGAGGCTTTCCCAGTTGCAAGATCTCGCATTTAGCTTTATTGAGCTTAAAGCCTGAGAATGTGCCAAAAACCGTGAGTTGCTGAAGCAGTTCCCTTAAGTCCCTCTCCGGTCTATTCATATAGATGATGACATCATCAGCAAATAGCGCTGACTTCACCGTCACCCCTCCAATGTTGATGCCCTCGTGTGAATCATTGCCGTTCAAATATCTGGCAAGAGGTTCGATGGCCAGATTGAAGAGCAAGGGCGAGAGATGGCAGCCTTGCCGCGTTCCCTTTTCCAGAGGGAAAGGGGCGGACAGAAAACCGGGGTGCATATTCTAGCGCTTGGGTTCTCGTATAATGTTTTTAGGAATGTCCTGAACAGGCCTTGTAGGCCTATCTTGTCCAATACTAAGTTCAACCAGGACAGATTGACATTGTCGAACGCCTTTTCGGCGTCCAACAAGACCAATGCCGGACGATCATCATGTAGATTCTCTCGATGCCCCACTGAATCCAGCACTAACATAGTTTGTCTGATATTACCCACCGCCGATCTACCCCTAACAAATTCCGCCTGTTGTGGGCCCACAAGAGATGGCAGTAGCCCCGCCAAAGGGTCCGCCGTAATCTTGGCCAGAATTTTCAGGTCTTGATTTATCAGTGAGATGGGGCGATATCCGGCCGGGTCAGTGGAGCTCACATTTTCCTTTGGCAACAATTTAATGTGTGCCGTGTTAGTGTGGTTCGAGATTTTGCCCCCCGCTAGAATGTCATTAAAAAGAGAGACTAAGCAAGGAGCCACCTTGTTGCATAAAGACTTGTAATAGTCGCCGGTAAAACCATCTGGACCCGGAGCTTTATGGGCACTCAGGTTTTTGATAGTCATTTGAACTTCAGCCAAGGAAATCTCAGCGTTCAAGGTGGCCAAGCCGTCCTCAGCTATGGTAGGTAGTGAGACCTTCTCAAGCCAGTCCCCTCCCACCTCCCTTGCATTCTGCACTGTATCCTGTGTATATAGTTTGGCAAAGAATTTGCCTAAATGAGAGTTGATATCTTTTGGTGCATGAAGGATGTTACCCTCGAAGTCCACTAAAGAGGCAAATGTCGTGGGCTTAGTTTTACCCCTGGCCAAGTTCGCTAGGATCCTCCCCGCCTTGTCTCCATACTTATAGAGATCTACCTCCCATTGTTCCTTACTCCACTGTTCCCTTCGTTTAGCCCAGACGTCAAACTCTCTCTTTGCTCCCACCTATTTTTCCTTTGTTAGCGGTGAATGGTTGTTTTTAAATTTCTCATATGTGCTTCTTACCGTTGAACTAGCTAGATGGAACTGTTGAAATGTTTTCTTTTTTTGTGTGCTGGTATATGCCATTATTTTCCCCCTCATGACCACCTTACTCGTTTCCCAGTATAACCGAGAGTCCGTCTCATGGTCTGCATTGTGGAAGACGAAGTCAGACCACCACTCCCCCAGGAGTCTGTCAAAATTGGCGTCCCTTCTAAGATGTGATGGAAAGCGCCATATAAAGTCAGTGCCCCTAATGTGCACGTCTCTTAGTTCCAGGGCCACGGGGCTATGGTCGGAAATTACCATATTTTCAATACCCACTCTGTCCACTCTAGCCAATAAGTGGTTGCTGAGTAGAAAGAAATCAATACGAGACCAGGACCCGTGGGCATGGGAGTAATGAGTGAATTCCCGGTCTAGGGGGTGGTGTATCCGCCACACATCATGCAATGCCTGTCCCCTCGTCAGCGTATGTAGCGGGCTCAACGGTCGGTCGTCAGGGGTGGAAGCAGTATTCAACTGGTCGCGTCGCCTATCTTCGCCCCCAGAGAAGACACTATTGAAGTCCCCTCCCACGATCCGGAGATGCTCTGTATCTCCTAACAGCTCCTTCTGCAGGTGGGAGAAGAAGGCATCTTGCGACTGGTTAGGGGCATATATGTTCGTGATACTAAGACGCCCCGCCAGGCTATCTAAAACCAGCCGCGCATACCTTCCCTCATCATCTTTAGTTTCAGAAATAATTGTACAGGGGAAATTTTTATGGATAAGTATCAGTACCCCTGCCTTCCTCCCCACCGATCCAGAGCCGTGCACCGCCCCCACCCATAACCTGTGCATTCTAAAAAATTCCGTGTCTTGAAGATGCGTCTCTTGTAGGAGAGCCACATCTGTTTTCAATCTCTTGAGATGTTTGAGTACCATCGAGCGTTTCTCGGGTGACCTGAGGCCCTTAACATTCCAGGACAACAGGTTAACCATGATCAAGAAACAATCGATGGGATATGTCAACCCCCGCTATGTCCAGGGATGTTTCGAGTAGATCGCTGAAAAATAGGCATACTGTACAAGATGGCTGTAACAACATAAATTCACGCCCCCCACTCCCCCTGTAACCCCTCAACAAGCAGTCTAGTGACCGCATACCGAACAATCCAAAAGAACAAAATCCCCTCCCCAAAACTATTCAAATAAAGGATATGGACTTCCATATTCTGAAGGGCACACCTCTCCAACACTCCCGCCCTGCGGCCGTAGTGTATGTCGAGATAGTCAGCACCGTGCACTGGAGTCAATCGATACCTATTAACAGTAGTATAACCGCATTGTTGTCATTATCAAAAACATTAACACTTCCCAAGAGTCGGTTAAGGCATCTAGTGTGCAATTGCCCAGATAACGCAGACCAGGATACGAGATCCGTAAGACATGACTTCGGTCCCTCCTGGCGCAAAAAATAACGAAAAACAACAAAGGGAAAAGAGTCACCATATGTTCCGTTCAAGGCCCATCATGGACCTCCGCATCCCTCGGTCCAAGCTCAGAGTCCGTACGACGTCTCCCTCCACTTCTGTCACGTCGCTTGGACCTCTGTTCGTTTGGCGAGTGGGGCCCAGTGCTAGTCTCCCCCTCAGACCCTCGAGGAGAGCCTTCTCGTGGCCTAGGGGTCTCCGGACATGAATTCTCGCCCCCTCCTTGGGTTCCAATGTGGTGCTCCCGTTGTCCTCCATGGTGGCTCCCAGCCGGGTTCCGTTGGGTCAAGTTCCTAAGGGCCTCCTCAGGACTATGATGCACCCTGATGGAGCCATCCGGACCCCTATATTTCAGAATGGCCGGATACAGGAGTTGGAATCGTACATTGCGTTTGTACAAAATACTGCACGCCTCCCCAAAGGCTCTCCGCTTTCTCGCGACCTCAGGAGAGTAGTCTCCGAACAGTAGGACCTTGTATCCTCTGATGATTAGAGGGGTCCGTAAGCGCTTGTAGGAGCGTAGGAGATTCTCCTTGTCCCGATAATTTAGATAGCGAGCAATAGTTTGTCTGGGCTTCCCTCTCCCCTGGGATGGAGAGCCTGGTTTGATTATGTGGTCTGGCGGGGGGCCTATGCGGTGAGCTCTTTCTACCATGCAAAGGCCCCTACTCCCCAAAATCCGTGGGAGGTCAGTCTCAAATATGTCCAGCAATTCAGAGGGGGCGATGGTCTCGGGAAGCCCCACCAGGTGCAGATTGTTGCGGCGGGAACGATTTTCTAAGTCCTCCAGCTTATTGACTGTACGTTCCTCCCTCTCTTTATAGGAAGAGACTTGTTGTTCCAGCCAGACTACCTTATCTTCGGTGTCTGACAGTTTTTGCTCCAGAACTGTAAGCCTGGATTCCTGTGCAGCAGCATCTGCTTTAACGTCCCTGAGGGATTCCTGCAGCAGTTCCTTTATCATATTCTTAAACAGATGCCTCAGCTCCCCTGCTAGCTGAGAGGAGACCTCAGTGGCCAGGAGCTTATAGTCTATAGAGGACCCAGGCCCGCGCCCCTCCACTCCCTCCAGCGTCTCACCTCCCCCCCGCTGCATCGTCCTGGGTGTCCTCCAGCCTCTCTCCCTTGTGATTGGGGCTGTAATTTGTTTGCTGCCTCCTTGCCTCTGCTGTTCGCCCCACTCTGTGCCATCTTGGAGGAGGAGGGCCCGATCTGCTTCGTCGCCATCTCTGCTGCACCCCGCCCGCCGCCGGTGCTCCGGAGCCACCGGCGCATGCAGGGATGATGCAGTGACTGGTAAGTGTGCCTCCGGTACCGGTTGTCGGCGGTTTGCACGCCTTTTTTAGCGGGTTAGCGGCCGCGGGCTTTGGGAGCTCATCCCCTTACGTCCTCACCCATCAGGCCGGAAACCGGAAGTTGATGTTGTTTTAAATGGAGATCCAGAAGACAGATTATTCTGGTTTCAAGAGTATATCCCAATAGTTCATATGCTGAGTAAACTGATAGACCGGTGAGATGTATTAATCAGGTTCTTCCTGCTAAGAGATTTTATAATTGTCAGGAGATTATATGAAGCAGAGCTTGTCTCCCTCAGTGCATCAGCACCATTCAACTCCAGAGCAGTCCCTCCTGTCACCAATAGCTTCAGCAAGGCTCCTTAGATGACAATAGGGGCTCTTTTCCAAGCAGCTGCAGAGGTGAAGTCTGTATGCTGTGTCCCTCATTAATGGCTGCGTGGGCAGAAATGAGCTTCTCTCTCTCTGGTTCCCGCACTTCTTTTATCTTATCTCTTCTCCCTGCTGATTTGATGGAATCTCCTCACAGAGCCCGATGATATCACAGTATGTATCAGGGATTTGCAGGCTGGCAGTGTAGGGAGGAATTCAGACAGTCTGAAGCAGGGAGGAAGGGGAGTGCAGCATTCACCAACCTGAGGAGAGAGTTTAGAGGCTCTGCAGGCTTTAAGATCCAGATCCTCCGAGTCCCTGGTGTTGTGGACTGCAGCTGGTGTATCTTTGATGGCAGATTATGTGTTCTCTGAGGCTGGATGGCTGGGATGGTGGAGTGTGGCAGGGAGCTGTGTCAGATGCAACCTCCCTGGTCAGCGGCCATCTTGGATCTGGTTCCCGTGTTTTATTAGGGTTCCTCCACCCACTTGTCCAGTGCCTCCTTCTCTCCTCCCACACTGCTCTTAACTCCTGCTACCCCTTGCCTAACCTAGAGTCCTAGGCATAGGGTCAGTGTGTGTCGGTGCGTGGGTGTTCCTATGGTCAACCGTCTTCCTCGTCTGGCTGCAGTTCACCCTGTGGCCGCTCTGGTCACAGGGGCGCCACATTTCCCTGGAGCAAAACTTCAGCGTGTGCTCTCGCTGAGTGTACCGGTAGTAAGCTCAATTTTTTAATGCATTTATCAACAATAACAATAATACAAGAATACTTGGGTCCATCCGGGAGATTCAGGCTTGAACCTTGCTGAACAAAAACCATTCCTTATCACTATAAAAATGCAGATTAGAGTCCAATGTCCACATATATCACACACATTTATAAACATTGTCCCTACGGGTGTCTCAGCTTAGGAGGCCTGGCTTTACTCTTACCACCCCCAGGCACTTTCTGTCCCTAACTTAATATGCATGGGGGTTAGTCCAGGTTTCAAAAGTTCCAAAAACACTCAAAACGTCCTCTGATCAAAGTTCTTTTGCATAAAGGGGGGTAAAATCACAAGTATTCCGGGAAAGGATGGGGACACCAAGGAAAACATCTCAGTCACACTTACTTTGGTGCTGTCTGGGTACAGCTCAGTCCTTCTTCTCCTTCTTCGCTGACACTTTCCAAGGCAAGATCTCCTGGCGGGTGCAGGAAACATGTAGTGCTGGCGCGGAATACTCCAACCATCCGGTCAAATTTGTTTGAGTTCCTTGGTTGCTGGTTTGCATCCTTGCCAGAATCACTTCTGCGGCCTCTGTGAGTCGCTCTTCAGGGCTGCTGCACTTGATAAATCCGGGTATTCACGAGGTGCTGGGACTGCTACTGGCTCACTCCTGGGCTTCTTCTTGAACCTGATAGCGTAAGGGCCTCGTTCTCCGAGTACTTGCACAAAGCTCACCCAGTCGCCGACAACCAGATTTCTGCCTGGGTGACGTTCCGGCAGGTATGACTCTACATCTCGGCGGTTAACAAAAGTCTCTTGGAGTACGCCGGGTTCATGGATTAAGCCATACCCCTCCGAGTCCTTAAATTTCACTATCCTTCCTTCGCGACATCAGTCCCGGGTTACTGCTGGGTCAGTCCTGGCGACTGCTTTGGCCGCCACGGTCCTACTGATGAGCTCTTGTTTTCTCACTCTCCTCTCAGCCTCTTCTATCTCCCATTGGGCCACACACCGCTTCAGGAACTCTTCTCGGGTTATGATGTTGACTTGGCTCTCTCCGCTGGCTTTGGCTACTCCAGGAAAGCCCACGAAGTCTGCTCCCCTGTTCTCCCACCAACAGCGCAGCGCCTGACCTCTCACTTCTTGGTTCAGCGGCGCTGGGATCTGCGGCTCTTGCAGGCCTGGGCACCTCTCTTACAAGGCCCCGAATAGATATCTCATCTGTATTGGCCCTGCACATCTTTCAGCAGGCCGGGGTTCTGGGCTGCGACCACCCGTACGGGTGCTGCTCTCTCTCTCTCTCTGGGGAACTTGTTCCACTCCCCGCCTGGGTTCCTCCACCGCTTCTCACTGCCGTGGGCCCATCGGTAGTAACCGCAGGATTCCCCTCTTAGTATCCATAACCGGGTATATCTTGACTTCCGTCCGAGAGTCTACATCCAGTCGCTCTTTCCCGCCACTTTTCTTTCTCTCTCCCCTTCTTTGGGCGTCGCCGATTCTTCCTGCGCTGTTGGCTGACCCACCTCCAGGCGGAGTTACATCTTGTTAATTAGCAGCACACTCCCCCAGAGCAAAGGATGACAGTGGCATGGCTCTCTTTTCCTGCTCCTGGCTGGCTCGGCCCACGATGAGGGGCTCTGGCACGCCCCGTAGCCAGCACATGGCGTCAGTCTCTTTGGGCCGCCATTATGGGGGTTCTTCTTACATAGTCCAAAACACAGTCTAATAAAGTCGTTAAGGCTCACAGTACCAACTTTGATGGGCACAGATTCCTGTTTGTGATGCTAGGAACTGAGGCGCCCCAGGCCGTGGGGTACTCAGGAACCGGATCACTGCTGCTGTCGCTGGGGAGTCGCTGGGGTTGTGACCCGTTCCTGTGACCTGGGCATCAGTTGAAAAAGGGGTTATTTACAGGGGATGTTTGTTGTGACGCCACCCGGGGTATGTGGTCAGTGGTCACCTCCTCGGGTAGGGCTGAGTGTCCCCAGGGCAGGTGTAGTGGTGGAGGGGCTTGGTAAGGGATGGTTGTCTGTACACTTCACTTACTTCTGTGCTGCTGCTTCTCCAGTCAGCATGCAGGGACAGCAAGGATGCGGCTCCGCAGATGGAGATCTCTGCAGCAGCGCTGGAAAGAACAGTCTCAAGCAATGGTGAGCTAACCAGGTACTTTACTGGTTCAAGGTTCTTTGATTTGTAACTTGCTGCTACAGTTCTCACAGTCACAGTTCTTACAAGTTAGCACTGCTCCGGGCACCCGGGTACTACTGCAGCTCAGACGGTTCCTCTGCGTTGCCTCTCTCAAAGTTCCTTTCAGGCCCTACTTGTCTCTCCCTATTTCCTTGCTCACGGATTCGGTCTGGCCGTCACAGGATTTTGTGTGATGCTTCCCTCTGTCTTAGGGTCACTAGCCCTAGTCCGATGGAGTGTTCCTACTCCATGGCAGTAGGTAGGCTGCAGGTCATAGAGTACCTGCCCCATGCCGGTGTGTCTCCTGATTGGGGTATTCAAGCCTCCCCGGTAACCTCTACAGAGCCGTCTCTCTGGCTGTCCTTGGCCTAGCCCTCCAGTGACCCAGGTATAATGTGGGCTCACCAGGCTCCTTCTGTCTTACTGGCCCTCAGCTTCGGGTTCCTCTGGTCAGCAGGGTGTTTGTGGCTGCTGGGCCTGTTGTCCTCCCACTTTCCTCTATCAAGCTGTGGGGTTTCGCTGCTTGAGACTGTCTTTCCCCATGCCTCCGGCTATGGAGCGAGCTTTCTCCCTTGGGAATACTGCCTCCAAGGTTCTCCATCCTCCAGGGAACCTTCCTATTGGGAATTCTCCTGCTCTTTCTGACCGCTTCCAACTTTGTGTTCCCGTGATTTATTACAGTTCCTCCACCCACTTGTCCTGTTCCTCCTTCTCTCCTCCCACACTGCTCTTAACTCCTGCTACCCCTTGCCTAACCTAGAGTCCTAGGCATAGGGTCAGTGTGTGTCGGTGTGTGGGTGTTCCTATAGTCAACCGTCTTCCTCGTCTGGCTGCAGTTCACCTTGAGGCTGCCCTGGTTGCAGGGGCGCCACATTAGCTCATTCACTTATTATCTGGACATAACTCTCCTTCAAACTCCACCAAACCCAAAAGCTCTACACAGATTGGCTAGTAACCATTCATGCAATTTTTTCTATCCCCCACTTCCTCAAGATGCCTGGACCATGATTGTAATAAGCCTCTGTACTTTGTGTAACCCCTGTGGCACCCTGTGCCACGTAAGCCACAGAACCAACTAGTTCACTAAGGGATTTCCACATCTGGCACCTCACCTACACGCAACACCTTCCACCCCAGGCCTGTAGGAGGACCACCACTGGTTGCTGTTAAGCCAGATCCCCTATAAATACAGGTGTTGGGTGCGTAGTTAGCCAGAGTGTACAGTCACTAGAAGAACTGTGAAGTCAGCTCAGTGCCTAGTGAGCTAAAAACTGGTTATTGGAGCCGCGCTAGGTCCGACACCAGTGCACCGCCAGAGCCAGTATGAGGGTCCAGAGAGCGAGGGCTGAAGGCAGAGGCGAGGAACACTACAGAAAGGGGCAGAGGAGCCATACCGGCTCACCCGAGGAGAACACCGGACACTGGAGCCCGAGTCTGCAACAGGGAAAGAGATCAGTCCAGCAGAGAATCCAGTACACCATGGAGGCTTAGCTTCCCAGACACCCACAGCACCCACATTTGAGAGCCAGGGACCGCAGGAGAGATAGCGGTAGACAAGAGAGAGCCCTCAGTGCAGCAACACGGGTGTGGAGAAACAGGAGGTCAGGCCTGGTTTCATGTCAGCCAGGCTTTGGGACAAGGAACAGAACAAGGAGACCTATAACCCGCTCGGTGTGGAAATCCTGAGGTGTAGCCTTCAACCTGGAGAGTGTTCTGCAAGAACATCAGTAAAAGGTACAGAAAAAGACTTTATTGTGTGCGTTTCCCTTCTTCAACCTGTCCCACACCACAACGACTGTGCTACCCTATTCCACCATCCTACCCTTACAGCCTCAGGGAACCCACCCTTCCTGTAGAGAGCCACAGCACCTTGCTGCCGCCCATCACCCCGGAGGTCCCAGCAGTGCCGGTGCCATCACCGGACCTACAGGTGGCGTCACTACTGACAATAACTTTAGTCCCTGTAAATACTCCCCTTTTCATTGTCACCCAAGGGCACATGCTCGGGCACGGACCACCCATGACATCCCTGCACCGCCCGAGACTTGAGTACTCAATCCCTTGTGGCCCCAGACAGCCCCATCTCGCTGTAGATTGTAAGCTCTTTTGAGCAGGTTCGCCTTTATTTTTGTTTTAATTATTGTATTCCATTTTTCACGTTGTTTCTCTGCTTTAATTATTGTTTTATTTATTGTTACTCATAACCGTTTGTATATGAACCACTGAATTGTAAAGCGCTGCGGAATATGTTGGTGCTATATAAATAAAGATTATTATTATTAGATTATTATTAAACAAACTTTAAATGCACTTGAAAAAGATTTTTGTTCAGCAATGATGTATGGTGTGGTAAGCGTGCATATAGGCCATGGAGGTTTGAAACTTTGAAACAATTGTACCTGCTAAATCCAGGTCTTTCTGTAGCTCTTGGACAACTCCTCTTATAGTTCTTTTCACTTCTCTGTCCTAAATCTTGAGGGTACCACCTGGTTGTGACTGGTGAAATTATGTTCTATCTACTTCTGGAATATGACCCCAACAGTGCTCACTGGAACCATCAGCAGTTTTTAAATTACTCTGTAACCAATGACATTAGTATATTTTGCAACAATAAGGTTGTGAAGACCTTGAGACATCTTAATGGTAGTGATGGGCGAACCTGATCACCTAGTGACAACCCCTCCAGGGCCTTTGGATACTCGGAACCGGGCTTTGAGGCTTAATTACGGGAATCACAAGGACCGAAACCCAGCTCCGTTACCCTGGTAGTGTCATTAAAAGTTTGGTGTGGCTCTCTCTCTTAGGGAACATGATCTGGCGTGGAGGTTTTTTTTGGGCAGGACTGACCGGACTTGGGGATACTTGTTAATGTTACGTGACGCCACCCACAGGTTGCAGCTATAGATGGCCGCCACTGCACGACAGTTCCCCTGGGGGCCGATGGTAGGGAGGCAGCAGTGTTGTTAAGCCCTCTTTAGGTAGGGCTGACCCCCAAGGTAGCAGAAGGTACCTGAATGAGTTAGTAGTTATGTTTCTGGTGTTCACGACGCGTCAAGAAGGTTCACAGACACAGCGGGTTGCAGTTTTCAGGTCTTTTACTCACAGTCTCGGTGCAACAACCCGCTGAGCACTGGGTTCTTGGAGGCAGGGATCCAGCTACTCCCGGGTATGATGATGACACATAACAGGTACCCCTTCTCTTTCCTCTCTCTGCCATCTCACACTGCGCTTGCTTCGCCCTCCTGCCTTGCACCTCGCCACACAAAGCTCTGAGCTAGTAGCTGTGGGCTTTTCTTAGGGTTAACCTGCAGTATCTCCCCTTAGCCTCCCCTTGCTAGCTGAGCCTTGTCTAAATTCTCCACTAGTCTTGGGGTCCCGGTGTCACTTTCTTCGGCCTAGTCCTTCCAATGACTTGCGCTTGACAATGGATATGAGTCCCACGGGTGGAATGTTCACTGCCCATGCCTGTGGGACCCTCTCTTCTTCCTGGAGCCTTCTAGTTCTCCTTTTCTGCTCCTCAGTCTGGCCTCTGGACACTTCTCTCAAGTTCTTTTCCTTCTGTGACAGGCTTTCTTTCTCCAGCTTCCCTCCAACTTGACTCTAGGTGCTTCACTCTTCTTTTCTCTCTCTGCAGCAACTCTCCTCTCTGTACCGCTCTGTGCTCTATGGTACTGGAGGTATGGAGAAAGAAGCATTCGGCTCCACAGTACAGAGTCCTGGGCTGCGGAGTGCGGACCTCAGCTCCCCTGAATAGAGCCCACAGGGTGAGTGCACACACATACAGCGGTCCCCACTGCACTGACACAGTGTGCTGGATCTCCTTCACAGCAGCGGATTCGGCACAGTGTGTCAGTGGAGCAGGGGACCGCTGTGTACAATAGGAGTGGGTGGTGACATTAGGGGCTGGGGTGGGCTGTAGGAGCCCTGGCGGTGGCCGGCCATACTGAGCCTATAGGAGCCCTAGGGGTGGCCAGCCATAGTGTAGTGTGGGGGAGGGAGCTTGTTTGTAGGAGACTGGGAGGAAACGATCAGTTTCTCATTTCCATGCAGACTCCAATACAAACACGCCCCTTGGATGTTCCCTGGCTGCCGCAAATATGTGATATCTAGGTAATCCTGCAAAATGTTGACAGCATGTATATTACAAACTGTCAACATTTTGCAGCCTAGATACACATATGAATTATAGCAAAAGCACGGACAACCCCTTTAAGCCTTATGAATAGTGCTCTGCTTTCCCGCCCACTTTCTGACACAGCGTCTGTGATTAGTTGCAGTTAGACTGCGCCCACACCCTCTCTGCTGGCATTTGTGATTGGTTGCCCAACATACTAGTGTATATGTAATATACCAGGCTGCAGTCATATCAGTGTTAAAATAAATAAATAATTGAAAAAAATGGTGTGGGGTCCCCAGTATTTGATACACAGCACAGATAATACACAGGGCTGAGGTCTATGTGCTTTATGTTTGCTGGGTATAAAAATATGGTGGACCCCATGTGAGTTATTTTCATTATTTAAATACATAATTAAAAAATTGGCTTGAGGTCCCCCCTAATTTTGATACTCAGCCAAGATAATGCAAGATATTGGCTGATATACTCACCATGTGGAAGCCTATTGTTATTGCCCCCCCAAGCTAACAATAGCGGGCCACAGCTGCCCCAGAATTTGGCGCATTCATTAGATGCGCCAAATCCTTGATTTTACCCAGCCCTTCCCAATTGCTCTGGTGAGGTGACAATTGGGTTAATATAAAGGATTAGTGACAGCTGTGAGTTGACAGCTGACATCAACCCCTGGATTGGTGATGTACAGGTCTCTATGAGACCACCACATTAGCAATCCTGTAAGTAAATAGTTTAAAAACACAGACACATACAAAATTCCTTTATTTTAAATAAAAAATACAGACACCCTCTTAAGGTACCTTTACACGCCGCAACTATCACCGGCGATTGGTGGCAACCGAACGTGCGTGTGCACGTTTTTGACGGTTGATACCGATCGCCGATGCCGCATTTAGACGCCGCAATTGAGTCATCAACCTAAGGGAACGGGGCTCCCCGGAAGTTGAAACAGAACCTGCGGGAAACATCCGGTTGAATCCCAACGCCGCTTCACACGCCGCAATCACTAAGGGAATGTGGGCGTACCTGTGCAGCAGCTTGAACACATAGGTGTGCCAAACTCTGCTACACCGCGCCCAAAATGCAATCATTGGCCAACGCAATAGCATCATGATTTTCCAGCCTGCGCAAGAAGGATGGCTAATACAAGACGCCATTGCAATTGTGTAGTGTGTATGGACAGGCCTTTAAATATGGCGCCCTGGGAATGGACAGCCAATGGAAACACAGTAGCCCCCACCAATCATCGCTGATGGGGCGCGGTATCCAGCACGCTGTGGCACGCCTCTGGGAAATCACTAGGCGACGCAGATTCCATCCCTATCGCCCGTTCACACGCCAAAACTAGGGTAATTCACCTTCAAGGTTGCCTCTGGTTTTTGAACAATGCTCTGAAACCGCAACCGGGAGCAACTTCGAAAATCACCATCACTTTCCCCAATTACACACCGCAATTTTGTAGCAATTTCAAGGAAACCGTGACGGAAATCCCGATTGCCTCTCAGTTGCTACACTGTAGTTGCGGCATGTAAAAGTACCTTCATACTCATTTATTAACCCCAAACATACCCTTGCAGCTCCCACAGTAATCCACAACATGAGGTCCCTCAAAGAGCCCTGGCTCTGCTCCATTCAGATATCTTGCTGAGTGGTGACATAAAAGTGACTGATCAGTGGGAGCATCAGCACAAAATAACGGCTCTAACAGACCCTGCAGTGGGAGCAGTGACGTCAGTGTGTTCACCTGAGGTCACAGCTGCATGGTTCCCATAGTATCCCAGCTGTGATCTCAGGTGAATTTACCTGAGGTGAACTCATTGAACTGAATTTCAGTAATCCAGATGATTGACTTCAATGGTGTCAGATTACCTGATTATCCCGCACCATTGAAGTCAATGATATGGCATCATTGAATTCAATGCTAGATTACTGGATAGGGCTAGGGTCACACTTGCGTTTTTTAGAAGCGTTTTTGGAGACCTGCGTTTTCAAAAACGCATGTAAAAACACACCCATAGGCCCCCATGTTAAAAAAACGCATGCCCTAATAGCAAAACCGCATGTGTGACAGTACCATGCGTTTTTGGTGCATTTAAAAAACGCATGCCTTTTTTAACATGGGCCCCTATGGAAAACGCATGCAAAAACGCATGTACAAATAGTACCATTCAAAACCGCATGCGTTTTCCATAGGAACCCATGTTAAAAGCGCATGCGTTTTTAGAAAACACATGCGTTTTTTTCACATGGGCTCCTATGTAAAACGCATGCGTTTTTGAATGGCACTAAATGGTACTAATTGTACATGCGTTTTTGCATGCGTTTTCCATAGGGGCCCATGTTAAAAAACGCATGCGTTTTCTACAAAAGCGCATGCGTTTTTCAAAACGCACCAAAAAATAGTACATGCACTATTTTTTGGTGCGGATTTAAAAATGCAGCCAAAAACAAAGGGAGGCATCATACACCTTGAAAAACTCATGATGGCATTGTTCGCACACAATTTACTTTTTTTTTAGCACTCCTAAAACCACATGCGTTTTTTAGGAGTGCAAAAAAATGTCTCTTGTGTGTCTGAAAGGAAATATAGCCTTTTTGGACTTTGTAATTTTTTCCTCAAAAACGCAGGCAAAAACGAAAGCGTGCCTTTATGTGCCTTTTAAAAAACGCATGCGTTTCCCATAGGGCCCCATGTTATAGAAATGCATGCGTTTTTTAGAAAACGCATGCGTTTTTTTAACATGGGGCCCTATGGGAAACGCATGCGTTAACACAGGGCACATATAGGCACCTGCATTAACGCATGCGTTTCCCATAGGGGCCCATGTTAAAAAAACGCATGCGTTTTTGGGAAACCACCCCTGTGTTTTTTCCGTGCACCCAAAAAACGCTGCATGCAGCATTTTTTGGACTGGAGGAAAAAAACGCAAATGGAGCTGAAAAACGCATGTACACTCAAACGTACCCTGCGTTAACGCACCTGCGTTCTTTTAACACACCAAAAAACGCAGAGATGGTCAAAAAGATGCATGTGTGTGAACATGACCGATGACATGAAAAAAGCGCATGCAAAAACGCATGAGTTTTTTTAAATCACTAAAAAAACTCAAGCCAAGTGTGACCCCAGCCTTAGGCTACTTGCGCTTGCTGGGTATTTGGTTGCAGGAAAGTCTGCACCAAAACTGCATGTCGTGGCAGAGAAGCGCTCTAAAACCACAGTGCGTTTTTTGCCGCTGTTTTAATGTGTTTATTAGTGCAGTTTTGTCAGAAAACTGCATGCATTGAATTCAATGCGTTCATCTGTGAGTTCACCTGAGATCACAGAGGGGGTCCTGTGGAAACCGCACAGATGTGACCTCAGGTGAACTCACTGGCATCACTTCTCTCACATGAGTGGCTGTTAGATCCATCAATACGTGCGGAGCTGGCGCTGAATGGTTACGTTAATGTCACCGCTTGCCGCGAAGTCTTGATGTAGCTGAGGGACCTTGTTGTGAATTACCATCAAATTTGCAATGGTATGTTTTGGATTAATAAAAAACACAAACACCCTCTTTTACCCATTTATTTCAAATAAAGGATTTTTCTTTATGACTTTCTTTTACAGTTGTGGCCAAAAGTATTGACACCCCTGCAATTCTGTCAGATAATACTCAGTTTCTTCCTGAAAAAGATTGCAATCACAAATTCTTTGGTATCATTATCTTCATTTAATTTGTCTTAAATGAAAAAACACAAAAGAGAATGAAGCAAAAAGCAAAACATTGATCATTTCACACAAAACTCCAAAAATGGGCCAGACAAAAGTATTGGAACCCTCAGCCTAATACTTGGTTGCACAACCTTTAGCCAAAATAACTGCGATCAACCACTTCCAGTAACCATCAATGAGTTTCTTACAATGCTCTGCTGGAATTTTAGACCATTCTTCTTTGGCAAACTGCTCCAGATCCCTGATATTTGAAGGGTGCCTTCTCCAAACTGCCATTTTTAGATCTCTTCACAGGTGTTCTATGGGATTTAGGTCTGGACTCATTGCTGGCCACCTTAGAAGTCTCCAGTGCTTTCTCTCAAACCATTTTCTAGTGCTTTTTGAAGTGTGTTTTGGGTCATTGTCCTGCTGGAAGACCCATGACCTCTGAGGGAGACCCAGCTTTCTCACACTGGGCCCTACATTATGCTGCAAAATTTGTTGGTAGTCTTCAGACTTCATAATGCCATCCACACGGTCAAGCAGTCCAGTACCAGAGGCAGCAAAGCAACCCCAAAACATCAGGGAACCTCCGCCATGTTTGACTGTAGGGACCGTGTTCTGTTCTTTGAATGCCTCTTTTTTTCTCCTGTAAACTCTATGTTGATGCCTTTGCCCAAAAAGCTCTACTTTTGTCTCATCTGACCAGAGAACATTCTTCCAAAACGTTTTAGGCTTTCTCAGGTAAGTTTTGGCAAACTCCAGCCTGGCTTTTTTATGTCTTGGGGTAGGAAGTGGGGTCTTCCTGGGTATCCTACCATACAGTCCCTTTTCGTTCAGACGCCGACAGATAGTTGACACTGTTGTATCCTCGGACTGCAGGGCAGCTTGAACTTGTTTGGATGTTAGTCAAGGTTCTCTATCCACCATCCGCACAATCTTGCATTGAAATCTCTCGTCAATTTTTCTTTTCCGTCCACATCTAGAGAAGTTAGCCACAGTGCCATGGGCTTTAAACTTCTTGATGACACTGCGCATGGTAGACACAGGAACAGTCAGGTCTTTGGAGATGGACTTGTAGCCTTGAGATTGCTCATGCTTCCTCACAATTTGGTTTCTCAAGTCCTCAGACAGTTCTTTGGTCTTCTTTCGTTTCTCCATGCTCAATGTGGTACACACAAGGACACAGGACAGAGGTTGAGTCAACTTTAATGGTGGGTTTACACGCTGCAATATCGTTCCGATATCGCAGTTCAATGGCGCGGGAGCGCGCAATTAGTGCACGTTCCTCCCGCATCGCATTGAATGTTTAGACGCTGCGATATCGGATTACAACGTCCGTGCGATGTCTCCGCCTCCCAACCCAGGATCGCATAGTTAACATGGGAGTGAATGGGTGACGTATGAAATCGCATCGTAATTGGCCGTTTACACAGCACGATCCGGCTTCAATCGCTATGCATTATCGGGGCATTGAATAGCACGCTCATTCAATCCCCGATATCGCATTGACATCGTTCCTGCATCGTATTGGACGTTCACACCATACAACGCAGGAACGATTTCGCCTCCGACGATTGAACCACGTGACTTTTGATTGAAATCGTAATACGATATCGCGACGTGTAAACCCGCCATAAATCACACTTGCAGCTAGTTGACATGGATTAGTTATTGCCAACACCTGTTAGGTGCCACAGGTATGTTACAGGTGCTGTTAATTACACAAATTAGAGAAGCATCACATGATTTTTCTAAAGGCCACTTCACACACACAGATATCTGAGTCCAATATCTGAACAGATCTCTGGTTGCAGTTAAATCATGGATACATTGCTCCATGTTGTACACAGCCACAAAATGGAACAATGTATCCATGATTTCACTGCAACCAGAGATCTGTTCAGATATTGGACTCAGATATCTGTGTGTGTGAAGTGGCCTTAACAGTGCCAATACTTTTGTCCACCCCCTTTTTATGTTTGGTGTGGAATTATATCCAATTTGGCTTTAGGACAATTCTTTTTGTGTTTTTTCACTGAAGACAAATTAAATGAAGATAATAAGACCAAAGAATGTGTGATTGCAATCATTTTCAGGAAGAAACTGAGTATTATCTGACAGAATTGCAGGTGTGGCAATACTTTTGGCCAACACTGTATAAGTATTTACTTACAGAATTGGTAATGTGATGGTCTCATAGAGACCAGTATATCACCAATCCAAGGTTTGTCAGCTGCCAATTCACAGCTGTAATTACTCCGATATCTACCGCACCAAGGAAATCAGGAAGAGCTGGGTAAGTGGCAGAATTTGGCACATATAATGAATGGGCTAAATTCTAGTGCAGCTGTGGGCTGCTATTCTTAGCCTGATGGGGGCCATAAAGCACTGGCTTCCCCAGGGTGAGAATACCAATGCCAGTCATGTGTTTTATCTTGGGTGAGCATCAAAATTATTTCCCGGTATTAATATGATTTAAAAAATAACCCACAGAGGGTCCCCCATATTTTGATACCCAGCCAATATAATGCACATGGCTGGGACCTGCAGCTTGCAGCTGTGTGATTTATCTGTGCTGTGTTTCAATATACGGGTGACACACCATTTTTTTTACAATTATTTATTTATTTTTACACTCCGACACTGGCCCAGAGGGTGAGAACACAGTCTGACAGCAACAACTAATCACAGATGCTGTCACAGAGGGTGTGTGGGGATGCAGTGAATATGCATGAGGCTTAATGACCAAACCCAGACGTAGAGTCAGAGCAGCGCAGAGACTGGTAAATATAATTCTCCTGCTTCCTCATTTTGCTTTATTATATAGTCCCCTAGCCCTTACTGCCGCAATTTTGTAGCACTAAAGTTTGAATCTGCATAGACGAATATGAGATTCGAGGTTCGGGCTCAAGTGTGGGTCAACTCCGGTCCCGAACGCTGACATTTTTAAAAGTTCAGCCAGATCCCCTGAACCGAACATCTGCAGGTTCGACCATCTCTAGTCACTGGTTTTATGTGTCATGAGTTGTGTTTTGTGTGGCACCTTGGTAATGAGACACCTATAGGCCATCATTTGAACTAGCTGATATTATTTTTTGCTAAGTGGCAGGATTGCTTTCTAATTACTGATAGAGTTCAGCTGTGTCCAATTTTGGCTTCAGAGAGGCGCACTGCCCGTGTCCAAAAGTGAAACTGTCATCTTCTTCACTTTCGGATATGCGCTGTACTTCTCTGTAGTCAGGAAGTGTACACCCTGCTTCAGATGCGCAATGATATTAGTGAAGGAAGTGGCTCACAGGATTTGCTGAGAGCTGGCAATGACTTCAGCTCTCTGCCAATCACATCATCATGTCTACATCGATTAGTCAAGGGGCTAATTTAGATATATTGAAAAAGGACTTTATAAAGACCTTTTCTCAATGTGTTTAGGTGTCAGTCAGTATTAAGGACATGTTAGGTGGGGTTTTTAGTAATAAATATATAAAAGCTGGTGAATGGGAGGGCATGGGGATCTGTCAGGTTATTTATGCCCCCAAACCTATCACTACCTGCTCTTGCAGCTTCCTACTACATCCCTAAGCATCCCTGTCTGACCTAAATGTGAAGTATAAAGGTTGAAAAAATTCATTTTAGTTTAAATTTTTGAAACTTCATAGCTTTTGCTAGTGTGGCCCCCCAGGGTCCGGTTGCCACAGATACACCTGGGGCAGAGAAGTATCTCCACATCAGGTAAGCCCGAACACAACACCTTCCAGCTATACAAGACGAGTTCAGGCGAGGTTTCCTATAAAATTCAGGCCTGGAGGTGGAGCCAGGTAGTGCAGTTCCAGGGAGGACAGTGAAGATATCCTGGTGACGGACTGCGCTAAGTGTTGTGAATTCACTGGAGCTCCCTCCGGTGGTTGTTGCTGGTGATGCAGCTGACTGTGTGGGCTTCACAAGTGATAGTGATGATTGGCAATCTGGTTCTTGGAGCATATAATGGTTTGAAGTGGATCAATCCTTGCCAGTTGTCTTTGGTTCCTGGAGGAGTTCACATCTCTCTGGTTTCTTCTGCTCTGTGGTATTCTTTGCAAGCTAAGTGGATGGTTTTTTAATATTTTGTGGCAGACTTTTGTCTGCTTAAGGTTCTGCTTATGTTTTGTCTCATTCTGATTGTGGGTTTGCAATTTAGTCTGTATATTTGTTCATCTGCTCTCAGTTAGGAAGTTTTCTTCCTAGGAATTTTAACATTCACTATTATCTGTTGTTTCCAGGTCTGCTGGTATTTGATTCATAGAAGACTGCAAATATAGAGGGCGCCGAGTCTTAGTGACTCAGGATAATTTTTGTACAATTTGCTGTTGGTGGTTTTTTTATAGTGTTTTATACTGACTATCCTGCCTTCCTATATAGCTAGTTTGGCCTCTTTTACTCTGCCTGTGTTTATTTTTCTTTCTCTTGTTTCCCAGTTAATATCTGTGGGGGCTTGCTATATTTTGGGGTTCTTTGCTGAGGCAAGATAGCTTTTCCTACATCCATCTTTAGGAGCAGTTAGTTCTCCGGCTGTACAGAGGTGTCTAGGTCTGGTTAGTTACATCCCACGGCTACTTCTAGTTGCGGTGTGTAGTCAGGGATGCGGTCAGTATAGTTACCAATGACTTCAATGGAATCTGAATGTTACACCTGAGTCATTGGTTCATAACAGCTAAGCCCGTACCAGTGAGACCTGTAGAGAGGGACCCAAGAGCGAAGGTTGCAGGCAAAGAGTAGTTGCCAGGAGGAGTGGAGCTGTACCAGTTCCAAGAGGAACAGTGCTAAACCCGGACACCGGCGTCCGAGACTGAAAGAGACCTAACTGCCCAGCAGTAAAGACCGGAGGCAAGGGAGACTCCAGAGCTCCTAGCCGCAGTAGCACCTGAAGGCAAAGCCGCATCTTAGAGCTCAGGGACTGCAGGGAGTGCAGTGGTGCCCCGCAGAAGAGCTCCCACCACCTGCCATACAGGTGAAGACAGTCAGAGAAGGTCAGGGCCTAGCTCCAGGGAGCCTGGGACAAAAGACAGACACAGCGCAGCAAGGAGGCCTCATAACTTGCCGGGTGTGGAGATCCCGAACTGCTTCCAGACCACCCGGGCTTGTAACATCAGAGGCTGTACACTGGACCATACCTGCAACATCAATAAAGGTACAGAAACATCAATCCTGTGTGTGACTGTTATTGCGGCCCTTGATCCTGCTCCCCCATAGACTATCCTGCAACTCCAAGCTTCTACAACTGCCCTGGGGATCCCGCTCTACCTACGGGGAGCGTAACCATCTGGCTGCACTACCATCACGCAGCCCCAGTAACCATACTGGAACCGTAGGTGGTGTCACAACTACTTTTATTTTACTTATTTTTACTGACTCTTTTCAGCAACAACCAGGACTACGGGACCGGGCACAGGCCTCCGTGACATCCCCCGTGAAGCAATGCCCGGAGCCGAGTACCCCACGGCCCTGAGGCGGGTCACTAGTATTGTAAAAAGCAACTTTTTCTTTTTTTGTGCACAATGTCGTAACTTTTAAATTGCTTTAAAAACACGCAGCAATCTCGACATTTGAACATAAGATTTTACATTCAGAATCAACTTAATAGGCTATATTCTTTGTGTCACCCAGACTTCCCTCACTAACAGGGGGAACTTAGATGAATGATGAGTACACTTTCTTTATTAATTAAGTGATCACTTTATTAGTCAATTTACATTTAATTCATAAAATCATAAAAATAATTTACATAAAAAAGTACCCTAATGACTACAAATACTTCATACTCAGGTCCAGGGCCGAGATTACCATATGATTACTTATGCACTAATCATCATTTAGTATAATAACCAGTATTCCCAGGTAGAGAGGGACACTATTTAACTGTTATAAAGAGACTGCACACTTTATTACATCAACCTGTGGCTCTAGTACTGACACAATGCACTATGTGCAATACATAATGCACATGTGTGCTGGCAAGAACTCTTACCCTAATACAAATTGCATGTGCAGGGAACCACCTTCAACAATAGCTATCCCTTAGTTATTACTGACACAATGCACTATGTGCAATACACAATGCACATGTGTGCTGGCAAGAACTTTTACCCTAATACAGGTTGCATGTGCAGGGAACCACCTTCAACAATAGCTGTCCCTTAGTTAATTACCATACCTGGTAGGTATTCTGCCTATGGTCTCGGTCCTGGTACCCCCACCGCCAACGTACGTTTCGTATTCTTCTTCCTCAGGGCGTGAGGAAGAAGAATACGAAACGTACGTTGGCGGTGGGGGTACCAGGACCGAGACCATAGGCAGAATACCTACCAGGTATGGTAATTAACTAAGGGACAGCTATTGTTGAAGGTGGTTCCCTGCACATGCAACCTGTATTAGGGTAAAAGTTCTTGCCAGCACACATGTGCATTGTGTATTGCACATAGTGCATTGTGTCAGTAATAACTAAGGGATAGCTATTGTTGAAGGTGGTTCCCTGCACATGCAATTTGTATTAGGGTAAGAGTTCTTGCCAGCACACATGTGCATTATGTATTGCACATAGTGCATTGTGTCAGTACTAGAGCCACAGGTTGATGTAATAAAGTGTGCAGTCTCTTTATAACAGTTAAATAGTGTCCCTCTCTACCTGGGAATACTGGTTATTATACTAAATGATGATTAGTGCATAAGTAATCATATGGTAATCTCGGCCCTGGACCTGAGTATGAAGTATTTGTAGTCATTAGGGTACTTTTTTATGTAAATTATTTTTATGATTTTATGAATTAAATGTAAATTGACTAATAAAGTGATCACTTAATTAATAAAGAAAGTGTACTCATCATTCATCTAAGTTCCCCCTGTTAGTGAGGGAAGTCTGGGTGGTTTTGAAGTATTGTTTGTTAAAGGTGAGACATTAATTGGTGGACTATTGAGGTGATATATTCTTTGTGTGTTAGGCTACGGTCACACTTGCATTTTTTCCATGCATTTTCACACTTGTCTTTTGGAAAAACGCATGGAAAAACGCATCCATAGGCCCCCATGCAAATAAAGCATGTCCCAATGACAAAAATGCATGTCTAAAGTGCCATGCGTTTTTTGGATGCGTTTTTGGCTCAGCACCAAAAAATGCATCATGATGCATTTTTTGGTGCTTTTTCAAAAACGCATGCTTTTTTCTTAAACATGGGGCCCTATGGGAGACGCATGCAGAAACGCATGGGACTAAATGGTACCATGCATTTTTGCATGCGTTTTTTAAGGCTGCTCCACACCTAACAACAAAAACGCAGCCCAAAAGCGCAGGCTGCAAAAAGCAACCTTAAAAAACGCATGCAAGTCTGACCCTAGCCTTACATGGCTTTTGGTTAGCAAAATTTGCAAATTTCACTTTTTAGGGCCCTTTCACATCAGCGTTTTTTTCGCGGCCGCACCTGCCGCAAGTGCAAAACCGCACTTGCCGCACCTGCCGCAAGTACGCCTAAACTTTGCATGGCGTTTACCGCAACCGCGCCGTAAGTGCAGCCGGTATGCGGTAATCGCGGCAGATGCGGTTTTTTTCACCGCATCTGCCGCGAATTTCAAAAAACGCTGATGTGAAAGGGCCCTTATTTAGTTAACAGTTTCTACTTCCATCATCTACGAGAAATTTGTGCTCTGATGACTAAAAGTCTGAATGTACTATTATTAAATTGATGAAATCATTCCCTGATCCTCTTCAGTCTGAACCAAATTGCTAAGCTTGCTTATAAAAACAAATCATATGTACAAATGGAGGAGTTGCATCATTTGCACAGTTCGAAATTTGACAGTCTGTATTACAAAGTAACATAGTGTAAACCGTTGTAGGTGAGTAAATGGAAAAAAATCATATACGGTATTCCATCTGTAGATGAAAGTAGAATTTCCACTGCTAATTTAGGAACATGGTATTAACATTGGATAATGTTTGGAAAATTATTATTAGCAAGTGTAGCATAATCTGTGTGCTCAACCATTTAGCACTGAAGCAATAAATAGTCAAATGATGAAATGATTGGCCAATACGTATGATATTATTACCATGGGCTCTTTAATGGCTGATTCTGCTGGTATACTAATTGTAGAACTGACATAAGTAGACACAAGAAAATGTTTTCCTCTTGACTGGCTACATTTTCTTGTCTTAGGCCGGCTTCACACTGCGGCATGATCCGGTCCGGGGCTGTCCGGGATGACCCAGACAGCCGCGGACCGGATCAGCACACAGGACTGGGGGGCTAATATGCCTTCCGGTCTGGTGTGCAGCGCACACAGTTCCCGCTGCTGATAAGTTGGGCGCCGCGGTCCTGACCTGTCAGCGATTGCAGCTGCGTGCGCAGCAACCGGACCGGAGGGCATATTAGCCCCCCAGTCCTGTGTGCTGATCCGGTCCGCGGCTATCTGGGTCATCCCGGACAGCCCTGGAACGGATCACGCCGCAGTGTCAAGCGGCCCTTAATCAGGGAAATAAAATGACCTATGATGACCATTTCAGAAATAGAGACAGAGGACAACTAAGGCTCCGCTAAGGCTGGTTTCACACCACGGTGTGATCCGGTCTGGGGCTGTCCGGTGTAAACCAGACAGCCCCGGACCGGTTTTTGGCCCCATAGCAGCCTATGGGGCCGGATGGAGCCGGATGTCAGATCTCTGCCATCTGGTTTCATCACTCCGTGACAATCCGGATACGGATTATTCTCTCCGGACACAAAAATGATGCTTGCATCATTTTTTTGTCCGGGGAGAAAAATCTCCCCAACTTGCCGGATCCCGGATTCGGCCGGATTCTCCCGGAGCCGGGGCAATCCGACGCTCCCTAACATGGCAGCCTATGGGGCCGGATTACCCCGGACCAGGATGATCCGAGAACCGGACACAGCGGCCGCACGCCGCTGTTGTTTCAGGACCTAGCATGGAGCTAGCCGCGGTCTTGAAAAATCAGCAGATGCGGCTGCAATTAGCAGCATCCGGCTGCACACAGGACCGGAGGGCACATTTAGCCCTCCGGTTCTGTGTGCTGATCCGGTCCGGAGCCGTCAGGGTCATCCCGGACAGCCCGGGACCGGATCACACCGTGGTGTGAAGCCAGCCTTAGGGTGACTTCACACTGCGGTCAGGTCCGGTACGGGGCTGTCAGGGGTGACAGCCCCGGACTGGATTTTGGCCCCACAGTATCCTATGGGGCCGGATGGAGCCGGATGGCAGTTATCTGTCATCCGGCTGCCATCTCTCCGGAAGAATCCGGGAGAAGTGGGTTTTTTCTCCCGGATCCAAAAACGTTGCATGCAACGTTTTTGTGTCCAGGGAGTCCGATTTGGTATTGGTGTCTCCCGGATCCTCCCGATTTCCCCCGGATCCTCCCGGATTCCCCGATCCCTTAACATGGGAGCCTATGGGGCCAGATTGCCCCGATCCGGGAGGATCCGGGAACCGGACACTGGCGGCTGCACGCCGCTATTATAATTCAGGACCACAGCTAGCTCCCTGCAAGCCGCGGTCCTGAACAATCAGCAGCGGCAGCTGTGGCAGGATGCACACCGGACCGGAGGGCATATTAGCCCTCCGGTTCTGTGTGCTGATCTGGTCCGGGGTTGTCAGGTTCACCCCTGACAGCCCCGAACCGGACCTGACCGCAGTTTGAAGCCACCCTTAACCAGCTCTTTTTTGCTTAACTCCTGCAAAGACAACCTAAGCTGCTTAAAGGTACCATCACACGTAACGATATTGTTGCTGATATCATTCAAAAGTCACGTGTTTTGTGACGCTTGAACGATGTCGAAACGACATCGTTGTGTGTGACACTACAAGCGATGAACGATCAGTTGGCTGATCGTTCATCGTTTCATTTGAGGTCCTGTCCTCAAACCAATCGTTGGTCGCCCGGTGGACATGCAGCATCGCTGCGTGTGACACCGGGAGACACGATCAGCCAGCTCCCAGCGACTCTCACAAGCGCTGGGAGCTGGTATCCAAGGTAAACTGCGGGTATCTAGGCAGCGCGCGCTGCCTAGATACCCGCAGTTTACCTTGGAGACCAGCCTGCTCCCGCTTACCGCAGGCTGGCAGCGGGAGCAGGACATCGTGGAAACGATATTTTAATCGTTTCCACGATGTCTCTGGTCCATTGATCGCTGGTGAGTCTGTCTGTGTGACAGCTCACCAGCGATCTGAACGATATTGTTAACGATCGCGCGTGCATGTGATCGCTAACAATATCGTTCATGGTATCGCTGCGTGTGACGGCACCTTATAGGTACCTTCACACACAGCAATATTGCTAGGCAATTTCACTGCCAACTTACTGGTTGCAGTGAAATCATGGACACATTGTTCCATTTGTACACAGCAACAAAATAGAACAATGTGTCCATGATTTCACTGCAACCAGTAAGTTGCAAGTGAAATTGCATGCAATGTTGCGACGTGGAAAGGTACCCTTAGGCTACGTGGACACGTTGAGTATTTTGTGAGGTTTTTTATATCACAATTTGTAAGCCATAACCAGGATTGGTTAAAAAATGCAGAAGTGGTGCATGTGTTTCTTTTATACTCTTCCTCTGATTGTTCCACTCCTGGTTTTAGCTTATAACTTACAAATACTGAGGTAAAAAACTCACCAAATACTCAACTCGTGCTGAAGACCTTATTATAGTCCCAGCAAAGTAGATTTGATTTATAGAAATCTCATGCTCACTTTGCTCTTTTTCTACTTAGCGTAAACTAACCTGTGGTGCATGTGTCACAAGGGTGTTGCAGTGTTAAGTTTATCGGAGATCTTCCTTAGAACCCACTAGTTGTTCATTCTCTGTAGGTAATTCCATTGCTGAAGGGTTTAAGGTTCCTGTTCTATCCTGCTGTGATTAACATGTAGTTGTAATCTCAGCTGCTGCCACTCCCTTTCACTATTTAAATCCACACCTTACTCACTCTTATGGAAGTTATTATTTATTCCATGCTGGCCCGTGAATGAGTTGTCTATGGAAAAAGCTGTGGTCACCTTACCAGCAGATGTGGTATAGACTCTCTCTGGAGAAGAATTATAGTTCTTTTGTTGTATCTGCCTTGTATGTCTGCCCTTCTTTGTGTTGTCTTTATATTAGTAGTAAGACTAGTGTTTTGCTGGCCTGCTCACTAGTCAGGGCAAGTCCAGGGTCAGCCTACACCTAGGCACTTGTTGTGCATGGGGGAAAGGACTCATCTAAGGACATTAGGGTGCTTAGGAATCAACCACAGATAAGTTAAATGGTGACCCCCTCGGGCGTGGATTGCCAATGAAGGAGTAGGACGTGCGTGTGCAGCTCCGCTCTGCAAAGCCCCTAATACACTGCCGATTTCTTCCCATAATCGCCACTCACCCCCATGGGCAAGACCAGAAGGACCTCCGGAGGTCCTGGGACTGAAGAGCAAGCCTAGCAATCCAGCCTCGACAGGTACCTCCGCTCCAGTGCGGCCCCGCTCCCCGCACAGCCAGATCCCAAGATGGCGTCGGCTTCTCCCCATGCTGCAGCAGAGGCGCTGGAGAGAAGGCAGGGAGAAGGGCGGTATGCAGAACTGCGGGACGAGCGGGAGGACGACCTGGACCATGCCGCTGCTATGGAGGAGATAGCAGGTACAGAGATGGGCAAATACCTTAAAAACTTACCCACGAAGGGCGGCCTGGAGAAATTTGCCTGTAGGCTGGAGGGGTCCTATTAGCAAGAAATGCAAACTCTTAAAGCAGAATTCACCACCAGGGTGGAAGAGGTGGAGAGGTCCCAAGAAAGTATCTTAGATGAACTACAGGCCCACTGAAAGTTGCTGGAGTATCATTCCTCTACCATAGAAGACCTGCTATATGGGCAAGAGGATATAGAGAACCGAAACAGATGCAACAATATACGCATCAGGGTGCTACCAGAGTCTGTGTCACCTATAGACTTTGAACAGCTGCTGCACCGTTTTTTCCAACATATATGAGGGGATGACCAAGTCCCCACCGTTGAATTGGACAGAATCCATAGGGCCCTCACACCAAGACCCCGACTGAATCCAGACCTAGGGATATGCGGAGTGCATTTCTTCACCATAAAGGAATCCATTATGGCTGCAGCGAGACCACGAGGCCAAATTACGTTCACGGACTCTCCCATCTTGCTCCTGCCTGATCTGGCCAGGCGCACTCTCCAACATATAAAGGGGGCTCAGGCCTTTACTGGCCCTCTTGAGAGAAAGAGCCATTGTTTATAGATGGGGGTTCCCATTCCAGCTGGTGGCGGCAAAAGCTGGAAAATCAGCCACCTTCAAGAGATTGCAGGACCTGCCGGTGTTCCTGCGCACACTAGACCTTCCTGACTTGGATCTCCCTGACTGGCCTTTCCCTACTTTCATCCCCACCCCGATGGCATGGGGTCAGATGTGAGAGAACCTCCAGAAGAACTACCACACCATGAGAGTCCTCACATTCCCTTTAGGCTTGAAGGTCATCTTGTTTGCACCTACCGGGCAGGAGTGTGCGGCCCGACCTGTATGCTGAGAAAGTTGCTGGAAGATGAGAGAAGTGTTCCTGTTTTGTTTTTTTTCATTCTCTCTGTCATTAGTTAGCTCCCAAGGTGTTCGCATGTGGACAGTTCTTGCGTTTAAGTCATCCAAAGGAAGGACTTGTTTGACTGTGCTCAGCCATGCTTTCTTCAGTCTGGACAATCAGATTACTATAGTTTATTATACATCTTCAGGGTGTATCCACTGTCCCCATGGTCAGAACTATGACCATCTCAACACTTAGCGCCACCCATCTGGGGACGAAATGACCACATTTACTCGATACCCCTGAACTATGCTACCTGATCTCAATGGCGGAGATCACTCTTCTCTCTCCTTCATTTTACGTCCAGTGCCCTTTCATGTCCCTCTTCCCATGGCTTCCCTATTTCCCCCCTTCCCTCCATCCACCATTCCCGCGTCTCCCCCCCTTTTTTTCCTTTTTGCCTCTCTCCCCTCCCTTTTCCCCCTTCCCTTCACCTTCTCCAGGCGATATTTAATGTGTTATTTCTAATCGGCTGAGGGGTGGCGGAGCCGGAGGACCACCTTCTCGGCTTTCACGCACACGCCATAGTGCTGGACAAGGTTATACATTGTCCATACCTGCACACTGTAGCATTGTTTTTATGATGCTTCCTTTGATTCACCTTATCTCTTGTTCTATCCTACAGTTGTGGCCAAAAGTATTGACACCCCTGCAATTCTGTCAAATAATACTCAGTTTCTTCCTGAAAATGATTGCAATCACAAATTCTTTGGCATTATTATCTTCATTTAATTTGTCTTCAATGAAAAAACACAAAAAGAATTGTCCTAAAGCCAAATTGGATCTAATTCCACACCAAACATACCGTGTTTCCCCGAAAGTAAGACAGGGTCTTACATTCTTTTTGTGGCCAAAAGTGGCCCCCTGTCTTACTTTCGGGGGGGGGGGCCTTACACTGGAGGCCCCACCATCCATCCATCCATCCACACACTGCAGCCATCCATCCACACATTCCCACACATACAGACAGACACATGCATGCACATATATACACATATATACACACCACACACACCACACACACAGTCACACACACATAGCACCGCTTCTTACCGGGTCCGGTGTGGGGTCCCCGATAGTCCTGTGCCGTCCTCTGTGCTCCGGTCCGGTCCCCGAGATGATCCGCTGCCGTCCGCCGTGTTCCGGTGCCGTTTTGCACCAGTATTGCCGGTCCTAGGCTCCATGGTCCCTGCTCTTACGGAGTTCAGGCCGCAGCTCCGCCCAGGTCATAGTGTGGGCCAATCAGCATAGCGGCGCTCAGAAGCAAGCGTCATCGGGCGCTTGCCTCTGACGTCAGCACCGCTATGCTGATTGGCCCACACTATGACCTGGGCGGAGCTGCGGCCTGAACTCCGGAAGAGCAGGGACCATGGAGCCTACGACCGGCAATACGGGTGCAAAACGGCACCAAAACACGGCGGACGGCAGCGGATCATCTCGGGGACTGGACCGGAGCACAGAGGACAGCACAGGACAATCGGGGACCCCACACCGGACCCGGTAAGAAGCGGTGCTATGTGTGTGTGTGGTGTGTGTGGTGTGTATATATGTGTATGCTTGTGTCTGTACGTGTGTATGTATGTATGTACATCCCCCCCCCGTGTTTCCCCGATAGTAAGACCCCCCCTCCCCACTACCCTGCCTTACATTCGGGGGGGGGGGGGGGTCTTACATTAGCAGACCCCCCGTCTTCCCCCCCACCCTGTCTTACTTTCTGGGGGGTCTTACTATCGGGGAAACACGGTAAAAAAGGGAGTGGACAAAAGTATTGGCCCTGTTAAACAAATTAGAGAAGCATCACATGATTTTTCTAATTAACAGCACCTGTAACTTACCTGTGGCACCTAACAGGTGTTGGCAATAACTAAATCATACTTGCAGCCAGTTGACATGGATTAAAGGTGACTCAACCTCTGTCCTGTGTCCTTGTGCGTACCACATTGAGCATGGAGAAAAGAAAGAAGACCAAAGAACTGTCTGAGGAATTGAGAAACCAAATTGTGAGGAAGTATGAGCAATCTCAAGGCTACAAGTCCATCTCCAAAGACCTGAATGTTCCTGTGTCTACCGTGCGCAGTGTCATCAAGAAGTTTAAAGCCTATGGCACTGTGGCTAACCTTCCTAGTTGTGGACGGAAAAGAAAAATTGACGAGAGATTTCAACGCAAGATTGTGCGGATGGTGGATAAAGAACCTCGACTAACATCCAAACAAGTTCAAGCTGCCCTGCAGTCTCAACAGGTACAACAGTGTCAACCCGTACTATTCGTCGGCGTCTGAATGAAAAGGGACTGTATGGTAGGATACCCAGGAAGACCCCACTTCTTAACCCGAGACATAAAAGAGCCAGGCTGGAGTTTGCCAAAACTTACCTGAGAAAGCCTAAAACGTTTTGGAAGAATGTTCTCTGGTCAGATGAGACAAAAGTAGAGCTTTTTGGGCAAAGGCATCAACATAGAGTTTACAGGAGAAAAAAAGAGGCATTCAAAGAAAAGAACACGGTCCCTACAGTCAAACATGGTGGAGGTTCCCTGATGTTTTGGGATTGCTTTGCTGCCTCTGGCACTGGACTGCTTGACCGTGTGCATGGCATTATGAAGTCTGGAGACTACCAACAAATTTTCCAGCATAATGTAGGGCCCAGTGTGATTAAGCTGGGTCTCCCTCAGAGGTCATGGGTCTTCCAGCAGGACAATGACCCAAAACACACTTCAAAAAGCACTAGAAAATGGTTTGAGAGAAAGCACTGGAGACTTCTAAGGTGGCCAGCAATGAGTCCAGACCTGAATCCCATAGAACACCTGTGGAGAGATCTAAAAATGGCAGTTTGGAGAAGGCACCCTTCAAATATCAGGGACCTGGAGCAGTTTGCCAAAGAAGAATGGTCTAAAATTCCAGCAGAGCATTGTAAGAAACTCATTGATGGTTACCGGAAGCGGTTGATCGCAGTTGTTTTGGCTAAAGGTTGTGCAACCAAGTAGGCTGAGGGTGCCAATACTTTTGTCTGGCCCATTTTTGGAGTTTTGTGTGAAATGATCAATATTTTGCTTTTTGCTTCATTCTCTTTTGTGTTTTTTCATTGAAGACAAATTAAATGAAGATAATAATACCAAAGAATTTGGGATTGTATTCATTTTCAGGAAGAAACTGAGTATTATCTGACAGAATCTTATCTGACAAAATTGCAGGGGTGTCAATACTTTTGGCCACAACTGTATTTCCCTCTTCTTCATCTCTATTCTATCATTCTTTTCCTAGGCTGAGTGGGTGCTCCAGGAACCAAATATTTGACCACCAATTTCACCCTCTATATGGATAAAATTAAACATTGCTCTTTTAATGTGAAAGGGTTTAATATACCTGAAAATAGATGCCAGATTACATATTCTGCCCACAAACACAGGGTGAAAATATTTAAGCTCCAAGTAATATCTGATTCAATGGTTAGCACACGGCATATGAGGGGGTGTGGTGCCAGTGAAGGGGCCTCTTGAGTCCCGTATTCAAGTCTGTTAGAATCACTGCACACACACACTTCTAGTCTTTTTGCTTATTGGTGAATGTTTATTCGGTAGGTGCTCTTGTTAGAACTGCGACAGTATGACATTTCAGACAATTAGGTCCTTGATCACAAATATCGCTGGAAAGATAGAAATATCTACAATCAGGTGCTCAATCTTTACAAGTGTTACATATTTACATTATATTTACAAAGAATATACACGTAATGTCCAGTACATCTAATGTCTAGTTACTGGAGATGTCCTTAGCAAGGATGCCAAGAGAAATCCAGAGCTACTTATGGTCTGGAAAATCCAAAAGATAAGAGATAGGGTAGAAAGGTACTGATTGGTTAGGGGTAAGAGTCAGTTGTACATAAAGCATAGGTAAAGATAGAAGCAAAACTAATAAAAGAGCAAGCCTACCCTTAGAATAGTTTGAGTTTCAATAGCACGATGTATCCCTTATGGTCCCGTACAGGGTACAGAGTATGCCTAGCAGAGAAGATTGTATGTTAGACCAAATGGGGGATAGTGGACAATGTTAGGAGCAGGATAGTGTTATGGGGGATATAGTACTCTATGTTGAGTGTAGTTGTAATACAGATAAAGTGTATAGTGCAACTATAATCCCATGCTAAAAAAGAAAGCTGTTTATATAGCCTGGTAGAGCCCCCATAAGTGAGGTACTGGTGAATAGTGTACAATATAGACATTACCCTGAGAAATACTGTACTTGAATGTAGCCTCTTTTGGCTGAGTATTGGTCACAGTGCCTATGGCAGTCAGGAGCAGTCGCTCTGTCGAACTGGTATGAGCAACACAGCGTATCAATTGATATATCAAGTATAGTAGTATAATGGTACTTAGCTTGATAGTCAGGTCATGGATAGGCACTCACGGTGGTGGCACAGCAGTGGGGTGTGTACACACCCAGGGAGATGCAGGAGGAGTGACACCGGGCGGTGTATTTTGCTCCTTTTATCTCAATCCTGCACTCCTTACAGGAAGTGGCCTCACCGGAGTGCTGAAGTTACGTTCCGCACATGCTCAGAAGGAGCAGCGGACATGTTGTTTGTGAAAGGTATCCTAGCAATAAAGATCATGTGAAAAAAAAAAATAAACATAATCACATGATAGGTATGTTTACATGCACAAGCTAAGTGTTTCAACCGTGGGGTTCAACTAGGATAGAGGAAAGATGTTTAATGGGGTATTATCCACTGTAGTAGCGGTAGTGAAGCACCTGACTAAGTTAATATACCAAATGTATGCGCCATAAGGAAGTTAAATAGAGAGGATACATATTTTGAAGGAGTGTTATGTGATGCTCTGTAGGGAATGTCTGTGTATTGCCAATCACCACAATGGATGTATATGAATGTTGGTAGGTGTTGCAGTGTGATTGGAGACATAAACCTAGCGTGATGTTTGAATGGAGGTACATATCAATGCACTGATATAGATTAATAACACATCACAATCAAAATGAAGTAAGTAGGAGTCCAAACATAAAAAAAGGGAAATAAAAATAATATTGGGGGTGGGAAACTTATGGCTAACATATCAAAGGAAGGCTGGTTGGGTTCTTACCAGAGGGTTATGGCTTACCCTGTCGCTTATATCGATTAGGTGGTGACCTAGGGATAAATGTCAATTATTAGTTATGCCATTCTATTTCACGGTTCAGACCCTTTGGTGCTAGAGTGTCCAGCGTATATATCCAGTAAGTTTCACGCTCTTTCAAGAGTTTGATTTAGTTCCCCCCTCTCCTCGGTCTATGTACCTTCTCTAGGACCTGGAAGCGCAGCTGAGAGACGTTGTGTCTTGCTTCTTTGAAATGGGCCGGGAGAGGCAACCAGGTGTATTCGCATCTGATGGCTGATTTGTGGCTTGAGATCCTCCTTCTGATTGCTTGGGTAGTTTCACCCACGTATAGCAATCCACAAGGGCATTTGATCACGTAAACCACAAAGCTAGAATCACAGGTATAGAGATCTTTGATGGGATAGGATTTCCCTGTCCGAGGGTGTGTAACTACATTTCCCTTGATCACGTTAGAGCATGACATACATCCCAGGCACGGGAAAGTACCTGTCCGTCTGTGACCTGTAAGGGTACGTTAATTGGTTCTTGTTCCTATGTCCGCACGTACTAGTCTGTCACGTATATTTGGAGGTCTTCTCAAACACATGAGTGGTGGGTTTTTGAAGGATTCGACATTTGGATATGATCTGGTCAGCAATGGCCAATGTTTACGGATCAGATTATGTACTCTTAGTATGGATGGATGATGGTAGTGAACAAAGGGTAATCTTACAGGTTTTGTCACGTCACTTGGTGGAGTAGTTGTTTCAGTGTGGGCTCTATGTAGTTCAGCACTAAGGAGTTTTTTTGGGGTAGTGTCGTGTAGCGAACTTATTGGACATCTCAAGTAGGCGTGTGTCTCTAGTGGAAGGGTCTGTGACTATCCTTTTAACTCTTTTAAACTGAGACCTTGGTAAACTATTTCTGGTGGCCTTGGGGTGACAGCTGTCATAACGGAGGAGACTATTGACATCTGTGGGCTTGGTGTAGATATCTGAAGTTAGATATCCTTCGTCGTCCTTTGTTATTCTAGTATCTAGAAAGCTGATGCTGTTGAAGTCGTGGGACAGTGTGAATTTTAGCTCAGTTCTGATCTGATTGATATTATTAAAGAAATCTAGGAGACTGTTTTGATGTCCACGCCATATGCAGAAAATGTCGTCGATGTATCTGTACCATACAAGGGCCTCTTGTTGAAATGTGGTGTTGGAGTAAATGTACCGTATATACTCGCGTATAAGCCGAGTTTTTCAGCCCAAAAATTGGGCTGAAAAGTCTCCCCTCGGCTTATACGCGAGTATATACGGGACCCCCTCACTGTTTGGCACCCCCACCTCAGGATGGCCCCCCCCGCACGCAGCGCTGCGCTCATACATTACCAGCCTGTCAGCTGTCATCCTCCGGTGGTGGATCGCGGCTCCCGGCTCCGGCTTCCATCTTCATCTGTGTCTTCCTGCATGTCACATGACCGGCCGGCGTCGCGATGACGTCATCGCGATGAGCCCCGGTCACAAAGCAGGAAGACACAGATGAAGATGGAAGCCGGAGCCGGGAGCTGCGATCCACCACCGGAGGATGACAGCTGACAGGCTGGTAATGTATGAGCGCAGCGCTGCGTGCGGGGGGGGGCGCCAAACAGTGAGGGGGGCCTGGGGCTGCTGTGTACTACCCCTGGGGCTGCTGTGTACACCCCTGGGGCTGCTGTGTATATACCCCTGGGGCTGCTGTGTACTACCCCTGGGGCTGCTGTGTACTACCCCTGGGGCTGCTGTGTACTACCCCTGGGGCTGCTGTGTACTACCCCTGGGGCTGCTGTGTACTACCCCTGGGGCTGCTGTGTACTACCCCTGGGGCTGCTGTGTACTACCCCTGGGGCTGCTGTATATACCCCTGGGGCTGCTGTATATACCCCTGGGGCTGCTGTGTACTACCCCTGGGGCTGCTGTGTATACCCCTGGGGCTGCTGTGTACTACCCCTGGGGCTGCTGTATATACCCCTGGGGCTGCTGTGTACTACCCCTGGGGCTGCTGTGTACTACCCCTGGGGCTGCTGTGTACTACCCCTGGGGCTGCTGTGTATACCCCTGGGGCTGCTGTGTATACCCCTGGGGCTGCTGTGTATACCCCTGGGGCTGCTGTGTACACCCCTGGGGCGGCTGTGTACACCCCTGGGGCGGCTGTGTACACCCCTGGGGCTGCTGTGTACACCCCTGGGGCAGCTGTGTACACCCCTGGGGCTGCTGTGTATACCCCTGGGGCTGCTGTGTATACCCCTGGGGCTGCTGTATATACCTCTGGGGCTGCTGTGTACTACCTAAGGGCTGCTGTATACCACTGGGGCTGCTGTATATACTGCTGGGGCCTGCATACCACTGGGTAGGCTGCTGTATACTACCACTGGGGGGCCTATATACCACACTGCTGGGGGCTGTATACCTGTGCTGGGGTCCACCCTCGGCTTATACACGAGTCAATAGGTTTTCCCAGGTTTTGGGGGCAAAAGTAGGGGGGTCGGCTTATACACGGGTCGGCTTATACACGAGTATATACGGTAGTCACGCTCAAACCTATCCATATAGAGATTTGCGTATGCGGGGGCTACGTTAGAGCCCATTGCGGTACCCCGTGTCTGTACGTAAAAATCATCCTCAAATAGGAAATAATTTTCACGTAGGACTAGGTTGAGGAGGTCAATGCATAGATCTTTTTGATTTGGATCAGTGTTAGCCTCTTGTAAGGTCAGGGAAACCGCCTCTATCCCTCTATCATGCTTGATAGAGGTGTAAAGACTGTTGACATCCCATGTACACAGAATACTATCAGGTGGAATGGGTCCAAGTTCCTTCAATTTGTTGAGAAAAGTGTTGGTGTCTAGTAGGAAGGATCTGGTCTTATGGGTGTGTGGAGTCAGAAGTTTCTCCAGGAATACAGACAGTGGACTAAGGATTGAGTCTGTAGAGGCAACAATGGGGCGTCCTGGTGGGTTGTGGAGATCCTTGTGGATTTTGGGAAGTATATAGATCACAGGGGTAATGGGGTGTTGATTGGATAGGAATGTCTTGGTCTTGGTGTCTATTGGTCCCGTTGGTGGCGTATTTGTTTGTGATTGTGTCGATCTTTCTGCGTATGGTAAATGTGGGATCTGTCAAGACACGTTTATAGGTTGATGTGTCTGCCAGTTGTCTCCTAATTTTTTGAATGTATTGAGTCTTATTCATAATCACGATTGCCCCACCCTTGTCCGCCGGTTTGATGATGATGATGTTGTTATTTTGTAAGGAGGTAATGGCTTGTTTTTCTAGTGAGGATAGATTATGGCGGACAGGGAGTAGGCCAATGCGGTGGTCATGAATGATCTCCTTGATGTCTCTATCAATCAGGTTAATGAAAGCTTCAGCTGCATGGTGAGTTGTCGGTGGAATGAAGGTTTATTCAGAATAAACATTCACCAATAAGCAAAAAGACTAGAAGTGTGTGTGTGCAGTGATTCTAACAGATTTGAATACGAGACTCAAGAGGCCCCTTCACTGGCACCACACCCCCTCATATGCCGTGTGCTAACCATTGAATCAGATATTACTACGAGTTTGGTTATAAGCACCGACTGTTCTAATGTCAACTGGAATATATATGTATGACGAAGCATCTGGAACAGATATTCTGTCCAGAATAAGGACTGCCTCGGATTTCCTACACGTTCCCAGCAAAGACTTGAAAACCAAAGACTGGGAAAGGGAACAAAAGAAACTGATAGGTTACGAACTCCACTCCGCCACCCTTGGTGAATATTTCAGACAAAAAAAGATCCCCCGAGGATTACGCTGTAACTTGAGACCAACACTATTCTCTGATCACGAGAAATACTGCCAGACCTTCCAACAAATACTCAATAAGTGTTCCTTTGATATAATACTCTTGACCATTGAGTTTCTACAAGAAGCGATTAAAGAGATTGAGGCCAAAGTGACTGCGATTGAGACTCAACTTTCATCCACTCTTAACCTGACCGAGTTAACTACACTAAAGAATAGAGTTGAGACGACTCTAACAAACCATCGCAAGACCCTTGAAGAAAGAAAAAGAGGAAAATTCCAACGAGATATTGAAGACTACCTAACCAACAAAGTATACAGATGGGACGAGCCAGCACCGAGATTACCACCACGAAGACCAAACAAACCACCAAGAGGACATCCCCCATCTGGAGATTCGACTCCATCAGGCGGCTCTACTCCGGGATCCGGCAGCGACACTGGTGGAAATCCACTACCGAGACCACTTGCTTTTTTAGATCCACCACCACACCCAGCCGGAGGACCAGGAGGGGCAAGAGACCCAAACCGGATGCAACTGCGTTCACAGGTAGGAGTCCAAACATAGTAGTCAATATCTCTGATTATTCCCTCTCTCCCATAGAACTAGAAGTCTTAAACAAAGGGCTATCATTTTGCCCCACACCCAAGTGGGACTCCTTTCAACTGGAAAAGGATCTCCAATCCTTCTACCGCAACATAAGACTCAAAGTCCACTTTGAGGGGAACCCTCCAATAGGGGGACCTAGACCCACCATTACAGCTACCCAAGGGGTCACTAACCATCTGACTATTGACAACTTGGGCTTGAGAAACCCAAGTACCTTCATTCCACCGACAACTCACCATGTAGCTGAAGCTTTCATTAACCTGATTGATAGAGACATCAAGGAGATCATTCATGACCACCGCATTGGCCTACTCCCTGTCCGCCATAATCTATCCTCACTAGAAAAACAAGCCATTACCTCATTACAAAATAACAACAACATCATCATCAAACCGGCGGACAAGGGTGGGGCAATCGTGATTATGAATAAGACTCAATACATTCAAAAAATTAGGAGACAACTGGCAGACACATCAACCTATAAACGTGTCTTGACGGATCCCACATTTACCATACGCAGAAAGATCGACACAATCACAAACAAATACGTCACCAACGGGACCATAGACACCAAGACCAAGACATTCCTATCCAATCAACACCCCATTACCCCTGTGATCTATATACTTCCCAAAATCCACAAGGATCTCCACAACCCACCAGGACGCCCCATTGTTGCCTCTACAGACTCAATCCTTAGTCCACTGTCTGTATTCCTGGAGAAACTTCTGACTCCACACACCCATAAGACCAGATCCTTCCTACTAGACACCAACACTTTTCTCAACAAATTGAAGGAACTTGGACCCATTCCACCTGATAGTATTCTGTGTACATGGGATGTCAACAGTCTTTACACCTCTATCGAGCATGATAGAGGGATAGAGGCGGTTTCCCTGACCTTACAAGAGGCTAACACTGATCCAAATCAAAAAGATCTATGCATTGACCTCCTCAACCTAGTCCTACGTGAAAATTATTTCCTATTTGAGGATGATTTTTACGTACAGACACGGGGTACCGCAATGGGCTCTAACGTAGCCCCTGCATACGCAAATCTCTATATGGATAGGTTTGAGCGTGACTACATTTACTCCAACACCACATTTCAACAAGAGGCCCTTGTATGGTACAGATACATCGACGACATTTTCTGCATATGGCGTGGACATCAAAACAGTCTCCTAGATTTCTTTAATAATATCAATCAGATCAGAACTGAGCTAAAATTCACACTGTCCCACGACTTCAACAGCATCAGCTTTCTAGATACTAGAATAACAAAGGACGACGAAGGATATCTAACTTCAGATATCTACACCAAGCCACAGATGTCAATAGTCTCCTCCGTTATGACAGCTGTCACCCCAAGGCCACCAGAAATAGTTTACCAAGGTCTCAGTTTAAAAGAGTCAATAGGATAGTCACAGACTCTTCCACTAGAGACACACGCCTACTTGAGATGTCCAATAAGTTCGCTACACGACACTACTATATCAGTCGATTGACTAGTTATTTTAGGAGGTACTAAATATTGTATTTATCGAACCAGAGAATACCAACTTATTAATATTAAAATTATCTCTTTATTTGTATCAAAGATTAAAACGTAATAAACAAACCAGAAGGAATTTAGACAAACATTTACACATGTATTCCTGGGGTTCAGCATACATAATCTTTCAAACCATGATATAGAAGGTCATAAACTTTTACCCAACAGGATTACCATTCAGTGGTCCTTAGGGTATACCTTTATAAATATAGATGTTTACATTCAAATGTCTCATGCATAGGGCAATGAAGAGACGACAAAATGAGGGGGAAGGAAAAACAAGGGATAAAGTATTTTTTCTCTTCTTCCCAAGCCCTTATATAAATTTCAGGTAGGGTTCTTAAACATCGTTTACTAATGACCTTCCATTAGGTTACTGATCTCCCAGTTTTAGTATAGATTAAACCTCCACCGCTTGACGCGTTTCGCCTTCTCAGATGTCAGAAGGCTCATCCGAAGACTTTGGAGTTACAGAATTAATGTTCTGTCTAAAAACAAAGGATTGGCAAAACATTAGTTTCCGCACAAATGAAAATCTTGAAAATAACTGCTCAAAAATAAAAGGTACATAATCAAATACAAGAGGTATATATATATATATGAGCAGAATCATTACATACAAACATATACAAAAGTTGCATTATTGATCTAGTTGGATATATATGCATGTTCCCAATAGTAAGTATCTAATTAATCGATGGTAAATAGAGTAAAGAGACATACCTTATAACCATATATGCCAAATAACAAAGTTCTTCAATGGGCGAGAATACCCAAAAAGGCCAATGAGCAAAAAATAGAATGACCCCGTAATTTTTCTGGTGAAATCAAAAAACAAAAGAATGTATATATTTAACCACACAAAAGATGGTGCATATCATATATGTAATCTAGATGGGAGACTACCGTGCACATGGCAGCGTGCTTACCTAAGGTATCTGTTGTATGGTCATGGATAAGGCATCCAAAGGAGAAGGTATTATAGGGCATAGATAAACTGTATGGGGACAGAGATATACCAAACAATGGGGATCAAAAAAACGGCATTTTAAACGTAAAGGATAGAGGTGTCATGAAAAACATTTTTGGTGGAGATGTCATATTAAACAAAGATAAAGACCAATCATCCGGTACGGAGTATATCAGTAAACATAAACCAGGATGGATCCTCAAAACTGTCCACTGGTAAAAAATCAAATATGAGAAACCACGGAAGGATGTTGAAGAATCTGGGATCTAATTATCAATGTTCCATGTATCACCAAGTAAAAATATCCATTACAGGGCCACAAAGAAGATCCTAAGATATACCCAGGCAGAGAGTGTAAGTCCCCTCAGTGAAACTTTAAATAGAAATAACAGGGCCCAATATGCCCATGTATATGAAAAGAATTCATTTGTTATCAATAAATGTAACAATACATGTAAATAGACTCAAAAAATCTTGCCTTAGTGTAGCACAAAAATTTACCTTATCCTATGTGGCAACCATGGTCAAAATAGGGATATTATTAGCCCAAAATCAGGGTCAGAGTGGATAAAATCAATGTCAGTAGCTTACCCACTATGTAGTCATCCTGTGTCTCTGAATGCCTGGAGAGGAATGAATATACCTCTCTTTTATAAGGCTTAGACTAGCTATTCATTGGTGATTAGTAGTGACAGGTGATGCAGAATCGCATTCACCTGTTCCTCATGTAGTCATGCTGAGGAGGCGTCCATAATAGATGTTTATCTGGATTCCATGGTTACTAAAGCCACGGAGCCATACAAACATCTATAAAGCGCATGCGTGGTCACGCCGGGTGACGGCCGTGCGTCACTACGTCATGACGCAGGGCGTATGCGCTCCACGGCCGCTCGCGTGGAACGCAAGCCCTCGGAGTGCGCATGCGTGATCTGCGATCCCGGAAATAGGATTACGCCGATGGTATTACAATGCTAGCGGCAGATATAAAAAGCGGATCATTGCAATCATTTAGGAAAATGATGATAGCTATAGGAGAAAGGAGGGCATTTAACCTCTGATAGGATTCATGATGTCAATGAATGAACTAGAGGGAGAAGGGCTAACAGATAGTCCATAAGATAATGCACCATCTAATGTGTGGAAGGGGGGATCCTAATTTAGCATGTATGTAAAAATAATGTAGGGGTATTCAGCGTAGATTATGGTTTAAAGTAAGAGAACATGCGTATCAGCCATCAAGATTTACAAGTTGAAAACACAGTTAAAAAATACATACATAAAAAGCCTATTTAGCTAAAACATCCAGATAGCAGGAACTATATATATTTAACTGTTCCAGTTTATGATGTTGAACCCTTCCCGGGTAAATAACATCTTTAAGGGCCGGTGATTAGATCTATCAGATCAGGCATATATGGTTATAAGGTATGTCTCTTTACTCTATTTACCATCGATTAATTAGATACCTACTATTGGGAACATGCATATATATCCAACTAGATCAATAATGCAACTTTTGTATATGTTTGTATGTAATGATTCTGCTCATATATATATATATACCTCTTGTATTTGATTATGTACCTTTTATTTTTGAGCAGTTATTTTCAAGATTTTCATTTGTGCGGAAACTAATGTTTTGCCAATCCTTTGTTTTTAGACAGAACATTAATTCTGTAACTCCAAAGTCTTCTGATGAGCCTTCTGACATCTGAGAAGGCGAAACGCGTCAAGCGGTGGAGGTTTAATCTATACTAAAACTGGGAGATCAGTAACCTAATGGAAGGTCATTAGTAAACGATGTTTAAGAACCCTACCTGAAATTTATATAAGGGCTTGGGAAGAAGAGAAAAAATACTTTATCCCTTGTTTTTCCTTCCCCCTCATTTTGTCGTCTCTTCATTGCCCTATGCATGAGACATTTGAATGTAAACATCTATATTTATAAAGGTATACCCTAAGGACCACTGAATGGTAATCCTGTTGGGTAAAAGTTTATGACCTTCTATATCATGGTTTGAAAGATTATGTATGCTGAACCCCAGGAATACATGTGTAAATGTTTGTCTAAATTCCTTCTGGTTTGTTTATTACGTTTTAATCTTTGATACAAATAAAGAGATAATTTTAATATTAATAAGTTGGTATTCTCTACACGACACTACCCCAAAAAACTCCTTAGTGCTGAACTACATAGAGCCCACACTGAAACAACTACTCCACCAAGTGACGTGACAAAACCTGTAAGATTACCCTTTGTTCACTACCATCATCCATCCATACTAAGAGTACATAATCTGATCCGTAAACATTGGCCATTTCTGACCAGATCATATCCCAATGTCGAATCCTTCAAAAACCCACCACTCATGTGTTTGAGAAGACCTCCAAATATACGTGACAGACTAGTACGTGCGGACATAGGAACAAAAACCAACACCAATCAACGTACCCTTACAGGTCACAGACGGACAGGTACTTTCCCGTGCCTGGGATGTATGTCATGCTCTAACGTGATCAAGGGAAATGTAGTTACACACCCTCGGACAGGGAAACCCTATCCCATCAAAGATCTCTATACCTGTGATTCTAGCTTTGTGGTTTACGTGATCAAATGCCCTTGTGGATTGCTATACGTGGGTGAAACTACCCAAGCAATCAGAAGGAGGATCTCAAGCCACAAATCAGCCATCAGATGCAAATACACCTGGTTGCCTCTCCCGGCCCATTTCAAAGAAGCAAGACACAACATCTCTCAGCTGCGCTTACAGGTCCTAGAGAAGGTACATAGACCGAGGAGAGGGGGGAACTAAATCAAACTCTTGAAAGAGCGTGAAACTTACTGGATATATACGCTGGACACTCTAGCACCAAAGGGTCTGAACCGTGAAATAGAATGGCATAACTAATAATTGACATTTATCCCTAGGTCACCACCTAATCGATATAAGCGACAGGGTAAGCCATAACCCTCTGGTAAGAACCCAACCAGCCTTCCTTTGATATGTTAGCCATAAGTTTCCCACCCCCAATATTATTTTTATTTCCCTTTTTTTATGTTTGGACTCCTACTTACTTCATTTTGATTGTGATGTGTTATTAATCTATGTCATTGCATTGATATGTACCTCCATTCAAACATCACGCTAGGTTTATGTCTCCAATCACACTGCAACACCTACCAACATTCATATACATCCATTGTGGTGATTGACAATAAACAGACATTCCCTACAGAGCATCACATAACACTCCTTCAAAATATGTATCCTCTCTATTTAACTTCCTTATGGCGCATACATTTGGTATATTAACTTAGTCAGGTGCTTCACTACCGCTAATACAGTGGATAATATCCCATTAAACATCTTTCCTCTATCCTAGTTGAACCCCACGGTTGAAACACTTAGCTTGTGCATGTAAACATACCTATCATGTGATTATTTTTTTTTTTTTTCTTCACATGATCTTTATTGCTAGGATACCTTTCACAAACAACATGTCCGCTGCTCCTTCTGAGCATGTGCGGAACGTAACTTCAGCACTCAGGCGAGGCCACTTCCTGTAAGGAGTGCAGGATTGAGATAAAAGGAGCAAAATACACCGCCCGGTGTCACTCCTCCTGCATCTCCCTGGGTGTGTACACACCCCACTGCTGTGCCACCACCGTGAGTGCCTATCCATGACCTGACTATCAAGCTAAGTACCATTATACTACTATACTTGATATATCAATTGATACGCTGTGTTGCTCATACCAGGTCGACAGAGCGACTGCTCCTGACTGCCATAGGCACTGTGACCAATACTCAGCCAAAAGAGGCTACATTCAAGTACAGTATCTCTCAGGGTAATGTCTATATTGTACACTATTCACCAGTACCTCACTTATGGGGCTCTACCAGGCTATATAAACAGCTTTCTTTTTAGCATGGGATTATAGTTGCACTGTACACTTCATCTGTATTACAACTACACTCAACATAGAGTACTATATCCCCCATAACACTATCCTGCTCCTAACATTGTCCACTATCCCCCATTTGGTCTAACATACAATCTTCTCTGCTAGGCATACTCTGTACCCTGTACGGACCATAAGGGATACATCGTGCTATTGAAACTCAAACTATTCTAAGGGTAGGCTTGCTCTTTTATTAGTTTTGCTTCTATCTCATCTTATGCTTTATGTACAACTGACTCTTACCCCTAACCAATCAGTACCTTTCTACCCTATCTCTCATCTTTTGGATTTTCCAGACCATAAGTAGCTCTGGATTTCTCTTGGCATCCTTGCTAAGGACATCTCCAGTAACTAGACATTAGATGTACTGGACATTACGTGTATATTCTTTGTAAATATAATGTAAATATGTAACACTTGTAAAGATTGAGCACCTGATTGTAGATATTTCTATCTTTCCAGCGATATTTGTGATCAAGGACCTAATCGTCCGAAATGTTATACTGTCGCAGTTCTAACAAGATCACCTACCGAATAAACATTCACCAATAAGCAAAAAGACTAGAAGTGTGTGTGTGCAGTGATTCTAACAGACTTATTTATGCTCCAAGAGACACATTTTAGATCCGATAACATCCCCAGGTGTGAATCCAACTTCTATCCGAGTTGTTACCATAGTACCACTCCAGACTCCAAAACGAAAGGAGTCTCCATAGCTTTCATAAATCCTTTACTCCTATAATTCATAAACAGTTAGTGGACCAACAGGGAAAATTCCTTTTATGCAGATAACATGGGCAGCAAGTACCTATGTACTAGCTAATGTTTATTTTCCCAACAGAGGACTGGAGAGCTTCGGGGCCAGCATACGACGGAGGTTGGAGGAGTTCTCGGGTTCTTCCACAATCGTTTTAGGAGGAGACTTCAACGTCTCACCAGACCCACGGCTAGATGTCTCCTCCGGTAAGTCCTGTCATCCTGTACCATCTCACCACCACCTTAGGACACTCTGGGTGAGCCTCCATTTGGTGGACATTTGGAGGATCTTACCCAGGCATGAAGGATTACACCTTCTATTCACATGTGCATTTTACATACAGCAGAATGGACCGGTTCCATATATCCCATTCCCTATTGAACTCAGAGGTTGAGGCCGATATTGGATCATTTATCTGGTCTCATCACGCCCCCATTTATTTCTCCATGCGGCTTGGCTCGGGTCATGGGAAAGAATTCATGTGGCGTCTCAACGAAAACCTATTACGGGACCCAATCTGTATTGCAAAGATAGCAACGGCAATTAGACATTTTAAGTCAGATCACATTCACAATCTAACGGCTCCCTCAATGAAGTGGGAAGCCCTGAAAAGTGTGTTAAGGGGTGTGCTGATATCTAATGGTGCCAGACTCAAAAAGTCCAAAATGAGGGAGATTGCGTCCCTCCTTCAACAACTATCCAGCCAGGAAAAAGAACATAAACAGAACTTAACAGCATCATTGTATGCTCAACTTTCGAACACACATCACGCTTTACTTTCCATCCTAGACCAGAAGGATCGTAGTGCACGAGATAAACTGAGATCCCGTTTTTATGTACTAGGAAACAGAAGTGGAAAACTAAATAGAATTTTGGGGTTCAGCGCACTGAATAGAAAAAACGCGTATAAAAATGAATCTATATTCATTAAAAATTAAAACAATATTTTATTGATTTCTCATGCTACCATGTACTATATAAAACAAAATATCAAACATTAAAAGCGATAAATATCTATCAAAAAGGGTCCATTCAGGGAATATGTCCCATCAGAATTTTCTGTAGGTCTTTTCCTATAGTCCTGGCGTATGTGCTATGGATTACTTCGTTTGTTTTCTTTTATTATTCTTTTGATAATCCTATAGGAAATGAAATTTAGGGTGTAAGAATGGCTATATGAGACCTGCATAAAGAAGATGTCTTTTGAGAAGGTGAGCACGATGGTCGCCTACCTTTCTGATGGATAGGGGTTACTTGTCATCTGTCGTATTGCTTTCTACGGTTCTCCCAGTATGCGATAGGTTTATACTTAAAATCTGAAACACGAGTGAAATTATAACTTATAAGGTCTTTGGGAGTAGTTTAATACCCTAAATGGTGCAGACATTGCTAGAAAATGATGTTTAAAAAAAAAATAGAATATGGCGTTAATACCTGTATACAAAGGGATGTAACCTTCTAATATTCTCCTAGGATCGAGGATGCAGTTCTTAATTCTGAAGATACAGATATCAAACACTATAAGCCACTTGCTGTTTAATCTAATAGAACATGTAGATTAAATGAGCTGTATTTTTTTTTTTTTTTTTTTACCAGGGGGATCTTTATTAGAAGATCTTTAGTGAAGTGATCCTCCCATGTGTATAAATCTGTGGAAAGAGTGTCAGGATTAATTGTGAGTTTTTTAATTCCTGTGATTCTTCCACATAATAGCCTACAGGAGATTGTTGATTAATCTTATGTGGTCTAACCTTTAGAAGGATGCCATGTTCATAGTAAAAGCAAAAGGTTGAAAGATTGTTCAAACGTCCTGTGTGGTGCTTCACCTGAAACTGAAAAAAAAGCGAGCTTGCTCAGGTTGATTCTATGTAATGTTATGTATCTGATTAGTATAGGGAACACTGGCGGAAAGAACTCAATCTGCCTTGGTAGTAATAGTCTCAAGAGCTAGCATGCCATTTCATCATTTACCCAGTGCTTCCCCTGGTCTTGTACGTGCGGCTGGCTCCAAATCAGAAGGGAGAGAGCAGGAGCCAGACACGCTGGCCCGCGCTGTGCAGCGGTGTGTCGTCTTCCGGGTTGCGGTCTCGGGTCTGGCTACGTCACACTGTCAGCTAATCGTCTGCGTCATCTAGGGGCGGTGCCTAGGGGCTGTATATAAGAAGTGGAAAACTATTAGCAAGGGCACTACACCCTAGACCCCACCAGACCACCATTTCTTACTTGAGGGACAAGGACGGGAAAAAAAGATTCAAAACCTCTGAAATATTGAAAGGTTTTCAACAATACTACTTTTCTCTATATAAACTAAAAAGCCATTTTCATGACTTTGTAGCGACCGGTGGTAAGGCCGCGGGTGTGTGTGTATGATCTTTCTCAACAGAATCCCCATACTCAGGTTTAACCGGTAATACGTTTCTTTACTGTCAAACATGTTTATATCACAGTCAACCGAACTATATGCGCACTGGTATATATTAGAGTCTCTGGATCTTCACTTCTTCCGGGTACGCAGCAAGAAGAAGACAAAGAGAAAAAAACACAACAATGAAGGTATCTTTCCCTAACTTTCCCTATAATCACGTACCAGTCTATCACAGAAGAAGATGTCGCTCCCACGTCGCAGACCTGGGGATCTCACGATGACGGGTCCCGGTGCAGCGCTGAAGGGGGAAACTCCTCAGTCTTCTTCTTTGGTCTCCTTCCGCAGGTAACAGAATCTTTCTTTGTTAGTCTCTCCCAGTCTCAGGGCACACCGAGCAGCAGAAGGGGGCCCACAGCAGCACAGAAGTCTCTCTCAGTCTCGGGGGCACCCCGAGCAGCAGGAGGGAGATCACGGCAGTACAAATGGCTCCCTTATGTCGGTCACGGCCCCTGCACATGCACTCCGGGTGCTCGGCGGGCAAGGTGTTGCAGAGCGGCCAGAGTCACAGCACCAAAGTCCAGTGGCCCAGGATCAGTCACGGGGGCTTCTGCGGGGTGATTTTTCCAGCAAGGTGTAGCAAAGTAGCCCTCTTTCAACAGACATCCACAAGCAGGTCTCCCCTGGCTCAGCTCTGGATCTGCACTGACTTCCTGCTGCTCTCTCTTCCTGAGTAAACACATTTGCTGAAAAGGGAATTTCCCACTTCCCTGCGTTTGTTTCAGCACTTGTCCACAAGGGGCAGTAGCGGACTGTGCACAGTTCATTTCCATATCCATTTCTATGATACAATCTGAATTGCTCACCTCACTACAACTTAAAGACAGACCAGTTAAGAGAAAAGATTCTTACATACCTCCGGAAGAGTGGAGTACCTACACTGCCTGATCAGGCCCTGGAAGACTTAGCTGGGGAATTCACTCAGGGGGAGTTGGATAACTTGATCAAATCCCTAAAACCCGGGAAAAGTCCGGACCGGACGGTTATACCGCCGGTATATTATAAAATCTTTTCTGAACAACTTAGCCCGATTCTCCTGGAGGTGTATAATCAGGTGGCGGCGGGGGAGCTTTTCCACGCCAAGCTTTGGAGCTCATATTGTAGTTATACACAAGACTGGCAAGGACCCCTCTACATGCAGTACTACAGACCAATATCCCTCATTAACCTGAATATTAAACTATATGCCAAACTTATATTAGGAAGGTATATTTTTAGCCTTTTGGCAATAATTCATGTGGATCAGGTGGAGTTTGTCCCTGGTCGGGAGGCCAGGGACAACACAATTCGATCAGTGGCACTCATTGACAGGGTCAGGAGAGAAGGGACTCCCACGTGCAACCTGTCTATTGACGTTGAAAAAGCCTTTGACAGGATACACTGGGAGTTTATTTTTGTGTTATTAAAATACATTGGCCTGAACGAGACACTGATCCATAGCATAAAAGCTGTTTATACATGCCTTTCAGCACGAATTAGGGTTAATGGATCCCTCTCTGAACCATTTAATATCACAAATGGCACACGCCAGGGGTGTCCATTGTCCCACCTAGTTTACGTTGTTTGCATGGAGTCGCTGGCGTCGACCATCAGAAATAACCCCTCCATTCAGGGAATTCATACCCTCTCAAAAGAAAACAAATTGGCACTTTTTGTCGATGATCTGCTGCTCTATGTAACCAACCCCCTTATCAGCATCCCCAACATTCTTAAAGAGATGCGTGAATATGGGCATCTGAGTAACTTTAAAATAAATACAACAAAATCCGAAATTCTTGATGTGTCTCTACCCGGACCAGTAACTACTATCCTCAAAAGCGACTTTCCCTTTATGTGGAAATCAGAGTCGATCAATTTCCTAGGCATTAAATTAACTAAGGAGTAAGGACCCTGCTCATTTATACACTGCTAATTTCCCACTGACCCTGTCTCGTTTGGAGGCGGATTATTCTAAATGGCAAAAACTCTAAATTACCTGGTTTGGTAGGATCAGTGTGGTGAGGATGGATATACTCCCCCGCCTGTTGTATATGTTCCAGACGCTCCCGCTCCCTTTGCCTCTTTCTTTTCGAGATTGAAGACCATGACATTGAAGTTCATCTGGTCACATAGGAGAGCACGCATATCCTCTCAGATCTTGAGTGGGCGGGTGGAGAGGGGCGGGTCGGTTTGCCAGATCTCCGTCTTTACCACTATGCGGCTCTTGGGAAATGTCTGTTGGACTTGTTTCAAACTCAGCAGTCTAGACAATGGGTGGGGGCGGAACAGGTTCAAGGAGGGATAAGTACTCTAACGTTGATATCGTGAAGAATCTCCAACTCTTCTTTAAAAGCCAATACAAGTCACTTGAGCTAACTACTGTACCAGGACCCTTGACTCCTATTTATAATAACACAGCTTTATCAGTTGATGGGGGCAGATCCTCATTTATTAACATACCTAGAATCTCCCATCCTATAATACTTGACTATATTACATCAGATGGCATCAAAACTGTCTTTGCCCTGCATGCGGGTACTCCCATTGCGCCGGACTCATGGTTTCATTATATGGGATTACGCACGTAAATCAAAACCATATCTCCCTCTGATATCTTTAGGCCGCTCACTGGCTTTGAGCGACTAAGCATGGAGAAAGAACCAATCCAGCACTCCATATCTCTGCCCCCGGGGTCCCCCAAAAAGTTTGTATAGCAAACGTTGGAGAATCCCTGGTGTTCGTACACAGGTGGTAGGAGGACTTGGGAAGACGACTCTCTCTTAGGGAATGGGATAAGGTATTTCTTTTTACATCTAAGGCTGCTGTGTCTGCAGAATCCCAGGAGCGCAATTACAAGGTGGTGGCGAGGTGGTATAGGTGTCCGGTTGGAGTGAATAAGATCTTTCCTGTGATGTCTGACCGATGTTGGAGATGCCTAGATCACAGAGGCTCTTACCTCAACATGTGATGGGGATGCTGTTTCATTGCTCAATTCTGGTCTAACGTAAGTGAACTATACCAACTGGTCACTTCAGAACAATTAGACCTGACGGCGGAGTTGGCCCTCTTGAACCTCTCGACTATGTCCCTCTCTGTATTTAAAAAGGGTTTGCTGCAGTATTTTCTCACGGCTGCGAGATGCCCGGTATCCAGATATTGGAAGAGAACTTCCATCCCATCTCGTGGAGAGATAGGCTAACGAGTTTCTCTAGTATACATATATCGTTAATCTCAGCTACTAAGTATGCCAGACCCAACCTATATTGAACGTCATTGCAGGAGGTGGACCCCTTGGATATTGTACAGAGAATCAGTCAACCTTACAACATGGTTGGTTGACAGCCCATTAGTGATGGCTCATGCACTGTCTCACAATAAAAACACTTATAATCTAACCCTATCTGGTCTCCACATTTGAGCATGGCATACAGTGACATCTTTTATAAGAATTGGATGCTTGTCCCACTCACCATCCCTACCTGTACTCCTTCCCCTCTTTTTCTCTCTTCCCCCTTCCTCCTTCTTTCTTTAGCTACTTTCTCTGCTCTTTTTACTACTTGTTCTCTTTCTTGTGTAGAATTTACAATGTTTTATGGTAATTTTGTTAATTGATATGGATATACTCAGCCCACATAGGACTCAGCTTAATAGTTGATATTATATTGGGCGATTTTATATCCACACCACTGTTATAACTTCTACTTTTTATACCCTGCTTCTTTACAGGGAATTATTGATGACATTTTTCCTGTTTTGGAAGTGTCTTCCTTTATGTATGCTGTCATTTAATTGAGATGTAATATTGAAACATTGAAAATTTGAATAAAATATGATTTAACGAAATAGTGACCCCTCTCCCTATCACCAGGACCTTTCCTTACACTCCTCCTGTTACACTATGTGCTGGAAATTCCCTCATTCTGCGAGACTTTGTAGCTTGCCCCTTATTTTTCAAGATATTTACATTGATCTGATTGCCACTTTTGTTGACTAGTTGCAGAGTCTGTCTCTAGATCTGACAAATCTGCGGTCTGAGGTTTTACAACTGCAGCAGTAGTCCGCAGGTCAGTTGTTCTTGGCAGCCGACCAGGCAGAATCGGTGACTCTTCCAAGTAGGTTTTCTGGGGACATGATAAATTTGTGGTTGTCTGTGAGGCTTGCAAAGTTTATTTCAAGCTTTGTCCATGTTCTTTTGGGGGTGAGGAACAATAGGTAGGGATTATAATCTTTTACCATCCAGGGCCTTTTCCCCTCCTCCTGGCTCACAGTCACTTCGGTCAGTAAACGCTTTTTTGTGGCTGTAGGCCTCATCTATGGTGATGCTGACCATGTTTCCTTTGCTGAATCAAAACTATGCAAGCTGCAGAAGGGAACCTGGCCCACAGAAGAGTTTTGTTCAGAGTTCCATAAATGGGCTACTGCTGTAAGAAGCCATTTTTTGTCAGGGTCTGTCAAAAAGGTTAAAAGATGCTTTAGTATTATATGAAACTCCTGAGTCTTTAGAAGCCGCTGTGGCCTTTGAGGTGTATTTCAATTCATATGGCAGAGACAGACCTGTGTTGATTCCGTCCCCAGTGGTACTACCTAAGGGTGAAGTCCCACCCATGTGGCCTTTTCTCAGTCTGGGTCTCTGGTGGTACGCCATAAGATGTGGGTGTGTTTCTTTTACGGTAAGCAGGGTCACTTTACTGGGGCTTGTCCTTACATCCTTAAGCAGAAAAAAATCATTGGAAAACTTCTGATCCCAGATTGTGAGGATAACTGTGCGGTCTGTGTGAGGCTACAAGAAAAAAAGGCTATCTTGCACATACTAGGAAAAGCTGCTCCATTAGCAGGAACCCCAAGAAACCTCACACCCTTTAAAGGTACTTTCACACACAGCAATTTTGCTAGGCAATTTCACTGGCAATTTGCTGGTTGCAGTGAAATCATGGACACATTGTTCCATTTGTACACAGCAACAAAATAGAACAATGTGTCCATGATTTCACTGCAACCAGCAAATTGCCAGTGAAATTGCCTAGCAATATTGCTGCGTGTGATGGTACCTTAACAGGGATCAGGATTTACAATAGGATCCAGGAGATTGCTGCCTATGGAAGGGTTGCAGTCCAGAAAGGAAAGCAGCAAAGCAGGGTGAAAGCCTGGACATCAGGATAAGGAAAAAATCAGGATCTGATAGCGTAGTCAGACTGTTTTTTGGATGCTTCTTCTGCCTGATGATTTTGTACCTTGCTGCCATCTTGGTTTTGACCTGGTTGTCTAAGGTAACACAGGAAAACACCATACAAAACAGGAGATAGCAGGGAAGCCAAAAGCTATTTATGGCAGTTTCCAGCAAGAGGCCAAAGGTATTATTAGGGTGTGGTGGTTTCCAATAGGCTGAAGCTTAGGAGTTGATGAACTCAGCTGGACAGCACACCCAGACACATCCACTCTGTCAGACTGTGAAGCACTGCAGGTCCCAGCTTCTCTAATGTTAGGGCCCTTTCACATAAGCGTTTTTCGTAATTCGCGGCAGATGCGGTGAAAAAACCGCATCTGCCGCGTTTGCCGCATAACCGTTACACTTGCGGCGCGGTTGCGGTAATCCCCATAGAAAGTATAGGGGGACTTGCGGCAGGTGCGGCAAGTGCGGTTTTGCACTTGCGGCAAGTGCGGCCGCGAAAAAAACCGCAGTCAGCCGCGGTTTTTTTCGCGGCCGCACCTGCCGCAAGTGCAAAACCGCACTTGCCGCACCTGCCGCAAGTCCCCCTATACTTTCTATGGGGATTACCGCAACCACGCCGCAAGTGTAACGCTTATGCGGCAAACGCGGCAGATGCGTTTTTTTCACCGCATCTGCCGCGAATTACGAAAAACGCTGATGTGAAAGGGCCCTTAGAGATGTCGGGACAAGCATCTCTGGAGAGTGCAGACTCAGACCATCCACTATCATCAGCACCATCTACAGAAGCTGACTTCGCAGGAGTAGGCTCTGGTTAGGATGTGGCAATTACCACCTGAGCATATTTACAGGGTGGGCCATTTATATGGATGCACCTAAATAAAATGGGAATGGTTAGCTACCAAGGTCTCCCAACCCTTATGGCCACTTTACACGCGGCAACAGGAAGATAGAAACTGGCAGGTGTCGGAGACAATTGTACCTTTTACCTTCAAAACACCTTGCAGATACCTGAATTACACGCAGCCACTTCAAGGTGTTTTGAAGGTAAAAGGTACAATTGTCTCCGACACCTGCCGGTTTCTATATTCCTGTTGCCGCGTGTAAAGTGGCCATTAGACTTTTATCTTTGGGGTCATCTGAAGGCAATTGTCTATCCTGTGAAGATACGAGATGTGCAGCATCTGAAACAACGGATACTGGAAGCCTGTGCTAGCATTTTCTTAAGCGGTGTTACTATCAGTGTGTCAAGAGTGGGAGAAGAGGCATTTACAATCCAATGCAATGGGCAGCACTTTATGATGACTTTTAAAGTGCGTTCAAACTTGTAAATAACTCATAAAAGAATAAAGTTACGCTAATACCAAGCACACCATTGTTTTTCTTATGAAATTCTCCAAACGTTTAATGTGTTACATGACCCTCTTCTCAATGAAAAAAATAAAGTTGGATCCAAAATGGCCGACTTCAAAATGACCATCATGGTCACCACCTATCTGGAAAAGTTTTCTCCGTCCCATATACTAATGTGCCACAAACAGGAAGTTGATATCACCAACCATTCCCATTTTATTTAGGTGTATCCATATAAATGACCCACCCTGTATTTTCTCTGCATGTGTTTCTCAGTTTTTCTTACCAGCATAAGTGGTCAAAACTGAGATAATTTCTGTCCTTATGAATAGAGATGAACAAACCTTTTGAAGATCAAGGAGATGTGGTGGAATTCCTCTCTGGAGAATTGTAGTTCTTTGGTTGTATCTGTCCTATTTGTTTATCTCACCTTCCTCGTGTTGTTTTATATTAGTAGTAAGACTAGTGTCTTGCTGGCCTGCTTACTAGTCATGGCCAGTTCACGGTTAGCCACCACCTAGGTACATGATTGCCCATGGGGGTAAGGACATGACTAAGGACATTGGGGAGCTCGGGGATCATCCACAGTTGAGTTGGTGGTGACCCCTTTCCCTATCGCTAGGGCCTTCCTTTACATTGGCTCAACAGGAGGAGTACACCAGAGAAAAACACCAGGCATTCCATTGCCCTGGCGTGACAACATGTTTAAAATCTGCAACATGTCAATTTGTCTTTCTGGGTACGTTGAGTTTTATGTGCAGATCTTGCCTTTAAAATTGTATTATATGTGGAAAATCCACAGGTAAAAACCCAAAAGCATTTTAAGGGGACTTTGCATCAAAAATACATGTGATTCGCATCAAAAATGCATGTGAATCAAACTTAACTGTATCAATAATGTTTTGTCAAAGCCAAATACCAAGAAGTATCAAAATCAAAGCAGCTTTAATTATTTAAAGTATGACATACCTAAAATAGACAAAACCCGCAACAATAGGGTTCGCTCACATCTGCATCTATAAAATTACTCCAATTCTCATCCAGAAAAGTGGGACAAGTGGATCTGTATTTGTAACTTTTTGTTATGCGAGTGACATGCAATTGTTCATTTATATTTTCGCATAGTATCCAGTTGACATTCATATGCAATGCATTTTTAACATAATCTTTTCTTTCTGGAATACTCTATGTATATTTTGCTCATTGTCAGAAATAACAAAGCAATCAAATATAGACATGCAGATAGGTAGATACATGGATATGACATGTCCTGCCAGGGCCGTGGGGTACTCGGAACTGGGTCGGACAGTTCTTTGGGGAGGTCACGGGTTGTGACCCGACTCTGTGGCCCTGGCCGTGTCATAAAATGGGGAATAATTTATATGGGATTGAGTCGTGAAGCCGCCCGTGGTATTCGGCAATTGGATGGCCGACACTACAGTTCAGGACCACTGGGGCAGTTGGTGACGCAGCTTAAATGGTACAGCTCCCCACGGGTGGAGCGAGGCACCAGGGCAGATGTAGAATCCTTTTGGATAGTGGTGATAGTGACTGTGCAGGCTTGAGGGCATGGGAAATAATCTGAGGACACAGCAGGGTGCAGTCTTCACACTTTACTCACAGTTCTCCAGGTTACAACCGCCAGCCGGGTGCCATTTCCTCCGGGTCGGGATCCAGCCAACTTCAAGTAGATTGGGTGCACTTTACCGGGGCTTCCTTCTTGTGTACCTCTCCGGGTCATCTCACTGTGCTGGTTCTTGCCCTCCTGCCCTGCGCCTTGCACACAGTGTCCTGAGCCAGTGGCCTCGGGCCCTGTCGAGCAATGTCCTCTCTGTCCCCTACCCCTATGTAGCCACCTTTTCAGGTAGAGTGTGCAGCTGCTGAACATGAAGATACAGCAGCTAGTTGAGTCTTAAAGTGTCTTCGTTAGTCTGGGGCCAGTCCCCTCTGTGACCCGGTCCCTCCACCCGACTTCGGCCAGTGTGGATTCGGGTGCCATGGGTGGGTTCCGCACTTCCCCTAGGACACTTTCTCTGCCCTGTCTGCCTCCTCCTGCAGACCCTTCAATGCCCTGGGACGAGCCTCTCAGTGGCTCCAGTCCCCTGGACGTCTATACTCCTCTCTCTCTTCTCCTTCTCTACCCCCTACCTCCTACTTTCCCCACCCACCCCTCTACCTACTTCTTCCTCCAGCCTGAAATGGGCCCTCACTCAACAGGGTCCACCCAGATCTTCTGGCCTGGAGTGGGTGTGTGTTGGGTGCGGGTGTTTGGGTATCGGGTAGTGCCCCCTCCTTACCTGGTAGTGGGATAACACACCTTTGGCTGAGATGCAGTACCTTTGTGGCGACTGGACCCTCAGGGGTGCCACATATAGATAGATATTGTGACGGGGTATACGGCAGAGCAAGAAGGGACAATAGGCCTAGGGACGATCCAACAGATTTATTAACAAGAACGCTGGAACAACAGCAGGTAGATCTACAGAGTCCACAATTAGTCCAACGGAAGCAGATTCGGGGGCACCTCCCGATAATCCTTGTGCCAGATAACAAAGCAATAGTCCACACGAGTCCAATGGATTCTACACAATCCCACGGATGACGAGATATGTCCTCAGCTTAAGTCTCGCCCTGTTCTCTTCCGCAGTCACAGATGGACGTGGGATCTTGCCTTGGCTAAGAAGCCTCACTCCTTCTCCTTCAAGGGACAACTCACATCTGATCCTAAAACATGAATGTATTGTCCTGTGCCTGTGGATCCACCCCTAGAGGAAGAAGGGTTCACACCCTCCTATTCAAAGGTTTGGTCCATCAGAAGAGTCTAGGATAGTAGGCTCCGGTGTGTCTGCGTGGATGTGTATTGGAAGTAATCCCCTTCCTAGGAGAACAATGGGGAATTCCCTAGCTGTGTTGACCAAACTGAATTAAATCATGGTTACTTACATCACAAGACATTGCAAAGTACACAGCAAATACAACCAGAGTAAAAGTTACACCACATCAAATGATATATTATACAGAAATACAGGACAGGGAAAACTACATATCATGACAGATAGCCTTCAATTATATAATGTCAAAACCCCCTACATATTATAAACTTGCAGCCTATAGGGTCTTTCATGTTGCACTAAAGGGTGTCTAGCCTTGATTAACCTAACAAATGAATAAAAAACAATGTGGGGTCCCACCTATATTTGCTAACCAGCAAAGGTAAAGCAAAAAGCTGTAAGATATTATCAGTTTGATGGCTGGGAAGGGCCTTAAAACCATTGACTTCCCCAGCCACTCAAGAAGTGACATATACATTAGATGTGCTAATTCTTGAGCTTTGCCTTGACACTTCTGCGTTGCCATGGTGTGGTAGTAATCAGTAATGGGGACTTGATACCAGCTGACACTACACAGCTGACATTAACCCCAACTACAATTACACTAACAAGGTAAGTGAATAGAAAAAAACACAAACAAAAATATTTTATTTGACAACACACTCCCCAACTCTTTTCCTGGTTCACAAAACCCATGCAGGTCCGATGTAGTCCAGGGATACCGATGTAGTCCAGGGAATCCGACGTAGTCCATAAATGAAAACTTGAAACACATAAAAAAGATAAATAAAAAGAACACACTTTCCCTTGTACATCAATGTTAAAATACTAGACAAACCCTTTAAGTCACATTGAAAGGGACTCTTACCAAATCTTAAAAATTGGTCTATTGTGTCTGAGAAAATTTTTTACTAATCACCGGGTTCTTTTTTAACTATATGGTCACAATGTATGAAGCCCACTGCTACATCACAGTGAATCTCTTTTTAACTACAGATATAGACTTGACAGGTTATATTGTAAGTCATCACTGCTTAAAGGGGAACTCCAGTGAGAGAAAATGTTTTAGTACAGTTCCTGCCCTGCTACATGATGAAGCAGAGCTGTACACTGCAGTTCTAGGATCTATAGATCTCTTATAAATTGTTAAAATCATACCTGCTCCTCTGTTCTGGCCCCCACCTCAGCCCTTCAGAGAACCTAAATCTTTGCACGCCCCCTGCCATGTCCCCTTACTAAACAGAAATGCGAGGGGGCTGGAATGTAGGCTGATCCAGCGGCTCCCACCATCCACATTAGGTGAAATGAAGATCCGGCACCACAGTTTCTCCATGCATTTAGATTTTTATTCTCTTTTCATAAGTTCCAAAATATGAATAGGGGTACGCAGACCCTCCGCCTGACGTGTTTCGAGCATCATTGCTCTCTTATTCATCTAATATATAAAGCTGTATGTGTGTATGGCCATGTTCACACACATGCATTTTTTTGACCATCTCTGCGTTTTTGGGCTGTTAAAAAAAACGCAGGTGCGTTAACGCAGGGTACATTTGAGTGTAGCTGCGTTTTTCAGCTCCATTTGCGTTTTTTTACCCCTAGTCCAAAAAACGCTGCATGCAGCGTTTTTGGGTGCTGTAAAAAAACGCATGTGCGTTTTTCCAAAAACGCATGCGTTTTTTTAACATGGGGCCCTATGGGAAACGCATGCAAAAACGCATGGTACATTAGTACCTTTTAGTGCCATTCAAAAACGCATGCGTTTCCCATAGGGGCCCATGTAAAAAAAAACGCATGCGTTTTTGAAAAAACGCACATGCGTTTTTTTAACATGGGGGCCCTATGGGAAACACATGCGTTTTTAAAAGGCACATTTATGCACCCTGCGTTAACGCTTGCGTTTTTGCCTGCGTTTTTGGTGAAAAAATGACTAAGTCCAAAAACGTGGCAAATCCTTTCAGACACACAAGGGACATTTTTTAGCACTCTTAAAAAAACGCAAGTGCTTTTAATAGGGATGGGCGAATCTACTCGCTAGGACTCGTTACTCGGCGAGTAGTAAGGGACTCGCAGGACTCGGTACTCTGCGAGTTTCCCAGTGATTACTCGCACGAGTCCAATGCAAATCAATATCAATCCTAGTTTTGTCAGAAACGCTGACAAAACTAGGATTGCCATTGTTTGCATTAGACTCGGCTACTGTGCCAGTGATAGCAGGGAAACTCCAAAGTAACTGCTGTTTCTTTGCGAGCCGAGTCCAGCTGTCTTCTCTGTGCAGCTCCAGGGTCCTAGAGCCCGCCTGCTCACAGACATGATGTAGCAGTGCTGAGATTGTTCTCAGTCTGCTCATTCCCTGTGCATAGACATCTATATCTATTCACAGGGATGAGCAGAGAGGACATCGCGTTTTGGACTATGTCGGACGGAAGAGGATTTTTTTAATTAAAGATGGAGTCCCTAATGGCTTTTTTTTTATTTCAAATAAAAATTTTTCTCTGTGTTTTTTTAACCCTTTATTGGAGATTCTTAGTGGCCGGGTCAAATGTGGCCTGACATTAAGAATCTCGGGCTTAATACCAGCTTGTATAACAAAGCTGGTATTAACCCCTTTATTACCCAGCGTGCCACTGCCACCAGGGCCGCTGGAAGAGCGGGGTTCAGCGCCAGAGGATGGCGCTTCAATGAACGCGGCATCTTCTGGGGCGGCTGCGGGCTGCAATTTGCAGCGGGGGGTGCCCAGAAAGCTTGGGCATCTCTGCGCTGTGGATTCCAGCCCCCAGCTGCTTAGCTGTACCTGGCTAGACATAGAAATTGCGCGGAGCCCTACGCATTTTTTTAAAATTATTTCATGAATTTCAGAGTCAGAGGCTCAGAGTCAGAGTCTCAGAGTCAGAGTCTCAGAGTCAGAATCTCAGAGTCTCAGAGTCAGAATCTCAGAATTTCATGAAATAATTTAAAAAAAATGTGTGGGGCTCCGCGCAATTTCTATGTCTAGCCAGGTACAGCTAAGCAGCTGGGGGCTGGAATCCGCAGCGCAGGGATGCCCAAGCTTTCTGGGCACCCCCCGCTGCAAATTGCAGCCCGCAGCCGCCCCAGACGATGGCGCGTTCATTGAAGCGCCATCCTCTGGCGCTGAACCCCGCTCTTCCAGCGGCCCTGGTAGCGGTGGCACGCTGGGTAATAAAGGGGTTAGGGCCAGCTTTGTATTATCAGCTGGCCCTAAGCCCGAAATTTATGGCGGTCACGCCAATATTAGACATGACCGCCATGAATTTCTATTAAATTGTTTTAAAAAAACACAACACAAAGAAAATTTTTTATTAGAAATAAAAAAAAAAGCCATTAGGGACTCCATCTTTAATTAAAAAAATCCTCTTCCGTCCGACGCAATCCAAAACGCGATGTCCTCTCTGCTACATCCCCTGTGTATAGATATAGATGTCTATGCACAGGGAATAAGCAGACTGAGAACAATCTCAGCTCTGCTACATCATCTCTGTGCACAGACATTCATGTCTGTACACAGGGAATGAGCAGACTGAGAACAATCTCAGCACTGCTACATCAGGCAGCAGGCAGGCTCTAGGACCCTGGAGCTGGGGCAGCCAGAACACAGAGAAGACAGGATCTTATCTGTGCGAGTCAGCGATTACTTACAAAGTAAACGAGTCCAATGCAAATAAATGACAAAACTAGGATTGCTTCAGGCTGAAGCTTCCAAGACACATCTGCGATTTGTAAATCTCACACTACTCGCTATTACTCCTTTCCCCATTCATTAACATTGGACTCGCTAGACTCGCAACGAGTAGCGAGTCCTGGGCTCGGAACATGCTAGAGTCAAGCAGATTCCGAGTACATAGGATTCTGCACCATCACTAGCTTTTAAGAGTGCTAAAAAAAACGCAAATTGTGTGTGAACATAGCCTATGTGTGTATTCCGGGATTGGCATCTACACCGTCGCAACTACAGCCACAAAATTTTGCACAGTCACACGTCTGGACCCCGAGAGCGTCATAGGCTATGTTGTGAGGTGAAATGTTAACCCTGCACGTTCCAGTTCACCAAACAATTTTGCCCCTATCTACATAATGGGGAAAAAGTGACATTTACCAGTTGACAGTTGTGAATGAGAGGGGCTTAATGACAGCACCAAAGACGAACAGCATATACCAGCATATAGTCACTAAGGTGGGGCCCTGACATGGAATATTCACCACACACAGGGACATGTATACACACCACATGCACACAAAGAGTAACAGCAAGTGTATAGTCGCTAAGGTGCAGCCCCAACATTGGATACTCACCACGCACCCGAACACACATACACACACCACAAAGAGACACACACAACACAGAGACACACACCACACAGACCCCCCCCCCCACAGGGACACACACATACACACCCTATAGGGACACAAGCACTCACCCCACAGGGACACACACACACCCAGGGGACACACACACCACACAGACAGACACAGATGTGCACAAATCGCCTCACATAACTTGCCTCATACGTGTGCTATCTTTAATTTCCAAAAATAAACATCTGATTAAAAACAGCCAATGTGCAACACATGTGCTATGTACGGGAATTAAGGCAGATGTCAGTCACATGAGCTGTCTATTATGTGTATGTGTGAGGTAACATATACTGCCTGGCCGGGGGGAGGGTTTACTGTTGGTTGGAGATTTATCAGGCTGGTATAGCAACCAATCACAGCTCAGCTTCTATTTTCCTACAGGTCATTAATATGACATATTCAAATTCTATTTTGTTATAGCTAACATCAGTTATTTATTAACCCAGACGTAGCCAGGTAGTACAGCTAGTAGACAATAAAACATTAGAGATAAATAACTTATAAAGAGTTCTACAAAATTACAAAATTACAGACAGCTGAATATAATTAATCAATTGGAGAAACCAAATTCAACTTCACAATCTAAGGCTGGCTTCACACTACGGCTGGGATCCGATCCATGGCTGTCCGCTTGAGCCAGACAGCCCTGGCCCGGGTCAGCACACAGAACTGGTGGGCTAATTTGCCCTCCGGTCCGGTGTGCAGCCGCACGCAGCTGCTGCTGATAGGTCGGGACCGGGGCTCGCAAGGAGCTAGTCGAGGTCCTGAACTATCAGCGGCGGCAGCTGCGTGCGGCTGACACTGGACCAGAGGGCAAATTAGCCCTCCAGTTCTGTGTGCTGACCTGGGCCAGGGCTGTCTGGCTCAAGCGGACAGCCACGGATCGGATCCCAGCCAAAGTGTGAAGCCAGCCTAAGAACAGCTTTTTTTTCTTGTTTTCTTTCTTTCTTTTTTCAGAGTATTTATGTAAGATTTAAACACAATGTTTTTGATAAGGTCTCTAACGGTAACATACATTTAAAAAAAACAAAATTAAACATCTATATTCTCTTACTTACAAAAAATTGCAAAAAAAATACAACATCATTTTTATCAAAAAAGACCATAAAGGGGGCGTGGCCTAGCGATGGAGCGGGAAGGTTGCAACTGCTGAGAGCTCCGTCGGTTCCCGGAGTTTCCAGCCCGTTTCCCGGCACAAATGCACCGGAGCGCAAGCCTCCTCCGACCCCGCACCTAATTAGCCCTCCCTGGCACCCTCTGCTCGCCTCCATCTGCTGTCACCTCAGCTCCTGCGGCCGGATTCCACGCGTCTCTGAGGCCCCGTACTTTCCAAGATGGCCGCGGCTCTATGAAGGAGACGGCGTGGATGCAGTGACTCTTCCGTCTTCCTTCTTACAATTACAATTGCCCATCGGAGGCTGAGGATCTGCGAGCGGACCCTGGAGAAGCACAAGCTGAGACCCTTCCCTCACCTCAGAGGGCCACAATACTACAGGGAGATCCCTGGAGGGACCACACTAAAAAGGGACGACAACCGTGGATCTCCTACAGCTAAGTACCCAGTACTTGTTGTGTACTCCAATTCCCTCTGATTACACATTGGCTCTGCCCAAGCACATCTCCTACTCCAGTGCATAACAATTGAATCCATTTAAATGCGTCACCTGTTGCACTTCTATCACACCTTACAAACTACCTACCTCCCCTCAGACAGACATTGCTGACATCTGCATACAGAGACTGCAGCACTCCGGGCACACATTTCTGCTGCATTCATAGGCTTGACCCCGTGCATTAACACTTGTATCTGCTGTATAATATGAGGTCTAGAAGCAGGAGGGCATCCCCGGCCCCGACTGGCCCATCGGTCACTCAAGGAGATAGAGGTATCCTAAGATTTTTCAATGATGGCACGGAGACTCCGGCTGCTCCACCTTCATCTCACCACCCTCCAGCCCAATCCCAAGGCAATCCTAACCCCGGGATACTGGACACACCAATGGGTGAAGGAGCAACGGCACCTCTGAACATACAACACCGGGACCCTGACCCGCTGCTCCATCCCTCACAGTCAGACACGATGCTGTGTGAACTGAAAGATCTGCAGACCAGAATGGCGGCAATTCCTACCAAGGAAGACATGGAGGGATATATTTCCCGCCTCGAATCCCTGTGCAGGGCTGAAATCCAGGGTTTACAATCCTCAGTGTCTCAGATAACAGAGAGGGTGGGCGTCGTGGAGGCCTCCGTGTCTTCACAGTCTGACCGTCTATCAGACCAACAGAGAATCCTGGACTTACATGCTGAACAAATTGCATTTATCTTTAACCACCTAGAAGACTCTGAAAATCGCGACCGACGCAACAATATCCGGGTGCGGGGTCTCCCAGAGGCCACTGGCCCACTGGAACTCAGCCCCACTCTACAGGGCATTTTCAATACCATCCTTGAAAGACCAGCAGACTCTATGATCGCCTTTGACAGGGTGCATAGGGCCCTGCGCCCCCGATCGGCTGATCCAAATAATCCGAGGGATGTTATCTGCCGCCTCCACCTATATAGCCTCAAAGACGAAATAATGAGACGTGCACGAAACAAGGGCCCCATAGATTTTGATGGGGCAGAAATCCATCTACTCGCTGACTTATCTAGGGTCACCCTAACAAAACGAAGAGCCCTGAGACCGGTCTTGGATGCCCTCCGTGATAAAGGTCTAACATATTCTTGGGGTTACCCCTTCCAGCTACAAGTCAAGCATCAGAGTGGAATGGTCGTCCTCAGAGACCCCCGAGATCTACCGTCCTTCGCGGAGAGCCTGGATCTGCCGGAGATCGTCATTCTGGACTGGCCATCCAATCCGCTGGTGAATCCCCGAGGTGGAGAAGAGAGAGGATGACGACCACTGCCCCGGAGACCCAGCCGTAAGGATTCCCTGCATCCTTACCCAGCTGAGTCTTGAATAATGACTTTATGTCCTACTATATGCATCCCTTCCCACCCCTTCCCGCCGTCTTATCTCCCCCCCCTCTCCTCTCCCCCCACTCCCTCCTTCCCACCCTCCCTCACCGCTTACCTTTTGATTTACAGGCTTAGAAGGAACTTTACTTTTTGTCCTCACATTGAGATGCACACTTATGTGTTGATTCCATTTGATCTCAGACCCTTTAACAGATTCAATCTTTGGAAATCCCTCCCTTTTCCCTCCCTCCCCTCTCCTCTTACCACTCTCGTTTTCTCCCGTTCAGCCCTCTCCCTCCCCCTTTTACCTCACCTCTTCCCCCCTGAAACATTCTACCCCCAGACGCTGGATATGCTCTGGAATATGTGCCTTTGACTATAGCATTTACTTGCACTGCTCTGAGTAGGCACCTGATGATACACTATAGCTCTATACCATGCTGTACGGTTCTGAGATGATTGTGCTTTATTGTTTACATGCCAATATTTCTTCCACTACCCCCTGGTAACAGTTATATCCTCCGAGATCTACATGAGTAAAGGATTATTTAATGACTTAAATGATCTTCCCAAATACTCACCTTCCATTATCTCGGGTTTGAGGTTGTTCGCTCTGTTAATTATTATTATTCTTTATGAACGTTAACTATATTGTGCCGGGATCGGATAACTCCGGGACACCGTTTGTCCCGTAATCGTTCGGTCTATTCCTCCGGTAGGACACCTGTATAGCAGGTCTCGACTCGTCAGTTCTTATAACAGACTGTCAGAGTTCTAACCGTCCTCGACCTAGGCTTGAAGACCTGGCCCTCCTGTTAGAGGGCTTTCTTCTCTTCTTACACTTTCCTCTTTTTCTTTCTTTACTTATTTTGTTACCCCTCTCTCACCTACTACTCTCTACCACCCTCCTCCTTTATCTCGTCCCCATCTACCAACCCTGTGACGCCTCTGTAGGGTGTGATCCGCGGACCTCCTGGGGACTCCCACGCTCTTCCCGTAGACTGGGGGACATGCCGCCTTTTAAAATAGCCTCGCTAAACGTCAGGGGATTTAATATCCCACAGAAGAGGACACAGCTCCTCCACAGATTTCATAAGATGGGTGTACATCTCTTGTTACTACAAGAAACCCACTTCAAAACGGGGAACTTCCCAGATGTGAGGAATCGATACTATACCTCATGGCACCATTCCCCAAATCCCGAGACACGCTCAAAGGGTGTAAGCATAGCCATCCACAAATCTCTGGTACACACGGTCCTTGGGGAAGAAACGGATACCAAGGGTAGATTCCAGACATTGACTCTTAAGATCTTCGAGCACATCTACACCATTGCTAATCTGCACTTGCCCAATAGGGGACAGTCTGAGACCTGTACAAAATACCTGAAGAAGGTGGAGAAAATCGCTCAAGGCTCCATAATTGCTGGTGGAGACTTTAATTTAATTATGGATAAAAACCTAGACTCCTCTTCTGGCAAATCAGTAATCTCTACCGCACAAATTTGTGCAATTCAGGGTGTTATGTACAGCCTCAGACTGGTTGACTGTTGGCGCTTATTGCACCCAGGCGAAAAAGACTACACGTACTATTCTTCAGTCCACTCGACTTATAGTCGAATTGACTATCTACTTATGAGCCATAGATTGTTGACTTTTGACCCTATTGCCTCGATCGGACCTATGGTGTGGTCTGACCACGCCCCAATTTTCCTGACACTTAATCTCCCTGATTTTCCTTCTCGTCCATGGCAGGGGTCTCTGAATCCTGACCTCCTCACGGATGAGGAGACCTCTAAGTCGGTAACTCTCACGATTTCTGAGTTCCTAAATAACCATGCAGGAGACCCCACACCTCTCCCTTTCCAGTGGGAGGCATTAAAATGTGTGATAAGGGGGGTTTTAATTCGGGAGGGTTCCAGACTAAAAAAGCTTAAAGCAAGCAATATTGACGATTTAATCTCCCAAATTCATCTCTTGGAACAGGCCCATAAAGCCTCTCCTACGCAGGATACCCTTCTCCAACTGAACAAGACCAGGGAGGACCTTCGGAGCTGTCTGGATCGAGCTTACTTGAGGTACAGGGAGCGGGCGCACCATTTCTTTTATGAGTTTGCGGACAAATGTGGAGGTCCACTAGCCAGATATTTAAGACCTAAAACAACAAGCTCATTCATTCCGCTAATTCGATCTCAAAATAAAAAAGAGTGTCATCCTAACAAGATAGCCGACGCTTTTCGACAATACTATCACGACCTCTACAATATCCGTGACACCCAAACAACTACCTCTGCGGGAGGTCCAGACATCTCGCTGGAGGACTACATGATTGGCACTGCTTTGCCGAGGCTGCAGGGGGAAACGGTTGAGGCGCTAGAAGAACCATTCACGGAAGCAGAGTTATCCCGCGTGATTGAATCCACTCCGTCGAACTGAAGCCCGGGCCCAGATGGCTTCACGGCTAAATTTTCCCTGGAAGTTCTTGGCGCCGTTGATACCATTCATGACCAAGGTTTTCAACGCAATTTCATCTGACAGCCTGTTTCCTAGACAAGCTTTAGATGCCACAATCACTGTTATCCCGAAGTCTGGTAAGAACCAGAGCTATGTACTAGCTACCGGCCTATTTCACTTATTAACGTGGACGTGAAGTTTTTTGCTAGGTTGCTGGCTGTCAGAATTGGCCCTTTTCTGCCTCGATTGATAGATAATGACCAGTTGGGTTTTGTACCAGGTAGAGAAGCAAGAGACAATACTATCAAGTCATTGCTCCTGATCTCCCATGTCAATAATTCACAGCAACCATCGTGTATTCTATCGGTCGACGCGGAAAAAGCTTTTGATAGAGTGGATTGGAAGTTTCTTGGGAGGGCTCTGGAGGTTGTTGGATTAGGACCCTCATTCCGAGGCAAAGTGATGTCACTATATTCAGATCCTACTGCCAAAGTCAGATGCAATGGGATCTTGTCGGAACCGTTCCGTATACGGAACGGCACGAGACAAGGATGCCCTCTCTCTCCCCTCCTGTATGCCTTGGTGATGGAGCACCTCGCAAACGCACTGCGCCTCAATCCTAATATACACGGGATTGAGATTCAGGGGCACACGTACAAGCTTGCTCTGTATGCCGATGACCTCTTGCCGTACGTTGCGGATCCGGAAATTTCGATTCCTAACATTCTTAAAGAGTTTGAAGTATATGGCAGACTCAGTAATTTCCGAGTTAATATCTCAAAGTCTGAACTCATGAACGTCAACTTGCCGCAGAACAAAATTCAGCAAATGAAGGATAATTTTCCTTTCAGATGGTGCGCCCCCTCCCTGTCTTACTTGGGTATACACCTTGCGGGAGACACATCTCTCTTGTACGACTTGAATTATAAGCCTTTGTTACTTAAGATCATTGCTGACTTGGGCTCCTTCGACTGTCGCTCCCTGTCTTGGTTTGGACGTGTCAATGCTCTAAAAATGGACGTTCTTCCCAAACTCCTATACCTATTCCAGGCGGTACCAATAGCTCTGCTCCAGTCCTTTTTCCTGCAGTTACGACACGTGTGCACAAAATTTATTTGGAGACACACTAAGCCTAAGACTAGCTTACAGAATTCTGGCCAGACCTAAGAAGGATGGAGGGATGGGACTCCCTGATTTCCGACTCTATCACGCCGCAGCTCTCCTTATGAGACTGTCGGATTGGTTTCATGTACGCGGGACGAAGCAGTGGGTCCGACTGGAGGGAGACATGATGGAATGGTCCCTTACCTCTTTACCATGGATAAAACACTCTGACCGACCTCAACCCCTCTCACTCTCTCGGCTGACCAGGGACTTGCTCGGGACCTGGGATACATTAAACCGGCTGTTCTCTGTTTCAGCCCTCATGGGGTCCTATGACACCAATATTTGACAACCCAGACTTTCCACCTGGGGTTCACGCTGACCATTTTTTTGTCTGGAATGCAGCTGACGGACCTCGCCTGTCTCGGGCTTTAATGGGCCACGGAAGTATACCCCCCCTCGCTTCTTTCACCTCAGCGGACTCTGAAAGACCCGTTCACTGGTTTGAGTACTTCCAGGTTAGGTCCTTTGTCTCTTCTTCCGGGGGCCCATCCGCTCTTATAGACGCTTGTTCCCCCTATGAAGTATTGCTTCTAGCAGACTCGGCTCCCACCCACATGATCTCTAAGGTATATGCATACCTTACTACGGCAGAGACAACGAGGTCACTGTGGTATATCTCCGAGTGGGAGCAAGACTTGGGTTCGAGGCGGAGGACCTGGACTGGAATAAGGCTTTCTTCTGTACACACAAACTCTCTTTGGCATGCAAGGCCCAGGAAACGAACTTCAAACTGTTAACCAGATGGTACAGGTGCCCTCGAGAGTTAAGAGAATATTCCCAGACAGATCTGATTTGTGTTGGAGATGCGGGAGGGAACCGGGATCTATTCTACACATTTGGTGGCACTGCCCATCTATTCTGGCTCTGTGGCAAAAGGTCTTTGACCTATATAACCTCATTACGGGAGAAGAGGTACCCTGCCTCCCACAGATAGGGTTACTGTCCATGATCCCGGGCTCTTTCAAAAAACTCAAATCGGGCCTATTGCGGCATTGTCTCACGGCTACCAGATCTATAATCCCGAGGAGATGGCGTACACCTGTCTGCCCTTCCATTCTGAACTGGGTCGAAGAGATGGACTCCATATGCAGAATGGAGAAACTCTCTGCCCACTCTCAATCTCAGACAGATAGATACTTCCAGACATGGCAGGTCTGGTTATTATATCGTGAGTCCCCGGGTTCGCGGAGATCCCAGACTAAACGGAGCCCATGGGTTCTCCCCCAACAACTACTTTACTGCTTTCTCCCCCTTTTCTTTTCCTTCTTTTTCATCTTGGACTTTACTTTACTCCACTTTTGCTTTATCTAATAAAGTTTGATAGTGTTAATATGTAACTTTCAACCCACATTATTACACTGTTCATGTAATTGCACTGTTCCTTAAAATAGTTATATAACTATGCCAAGTTACATGGAGAGCCGGTTGTACTTTTCAGATATTACTTTAGTATGTATATTCTTCTTTTTTCTTACTTATTTTCATTTTATAAACTTGGCGATCACTCTTTTTTTTTTTTTTCTGTGTGGAATGGACTCATTCTCGACATACGTGTGAATTGTATATTACCATGTACACATGTTGATTTCTGTGTGTGCAGTTAATAAAGATTATTTGAAAAAAAAAAAAAAACATAAATATATATTAAAGAGAATAGCGCATATACCAATTTTATAAGAAAAAACTAACTGCCTATGGACGATGGGTTAAATAGTCTCCTCCATAGTGAGTAAAATTCCCATATAAACTCAATCAAATGTTATCTCAACAATAACTTTTCGTCCTAAGGCAGGTCTTCTCTTGTTTCTCAGAAAAGTGTCTATAAAACAGAAGAAAAATGTGAGCAAGAATAATATACCATTTTATATTGTCATACACACAATATAATTTCCACAAGATTATATATCATCTCCTTCGATTTATAAAACATATATATTTTCTTACTGTATCCCATAATTATATGGTAACTTTATAATTATTAATTTCCCATATGTAACCTAAATGGTAAAATATTTTTTCCATAAAGTTACAAGTAATAATGATTGAATCTTGGTCATTAAAGATAAATATATATGTGAATTTTTAAATATTTTTTCATTTATTTATATTTTCTAGGGATTATTATTAAGAATTTTCTTAGTTTAAAGCTCACGTTATTTTTATTAACATGTAGAAAAATATATTATAACCTTGACAAACATTGGTAGTTAATAATAATATACAACATAAATCATTCATGTAGTTCATTGGTTTTTCCAACTGATTAATTGTATTCAGCTGTCTGTAATTTTGTAATTTTGCAGTACTCTTTATAAGTTCTTTATTTCTGATGTCTTATTGTCTATGAATAAGAGCGCAGTGACACTCGAAACACGTCAGGCGGAGGGTCTGCGTACCCCTATTCATATTTTAGAACTTATGAAAAGACAATAAAAATCTAAAGGCCGCTTTACACGGCACGATATCGTAACCGAACTACGATAAAAAGTGGTTTGGGCGTTGCCGCCGATATCGTTTGTGCGTTGTGTGGTGTAAATGAGCAATGCGACGCAAGAACGATGCAAAAACGATATCGTAGGGGAATTGTGCAGGCTCTCAACTGGCCGATATAGGATTGACGATCTGGCAGGATCATGCTGTGTGACAGCGCAACTACGATTTGGAGCACAACTTCCCCTATTCACTCCAATGTTAATTGGTCGTTCCCTGAGTTGCTCAGACGCAGTTTGCAAGAGGGGCATACGACATCTTAGTTGCGTTGCCTGGCATTATCGTACTGTGTAACATCTCCTATGCGATCTTGGACAAACGCCAAAAACATGCACACACCGTAAGATCGTATGCAATATTGTAACGATATTGCGACGTGTGAAGCGGCCTTAAATGCATGGAGAAACTGTGGTCCCGGATCTTTATTTCACCTAATTATATTCAGGTGGTTCCGGCTGCCAGTTCCAGGCACACACTCCAGGAGCAACATGCTGGTGAGGCACCATTCCTCCCCTTCTCCCCACCATCCACACCCCCAACACACCTCCTGCTCTCTGCTCCTACTGAAGCTGCCAGGCTGTAGATTCTGGGTTCCCTGAGGTGGGGGCCAGAGCAGTGGAGCAGGTATTGTTCTATTGAATTATAAGCGATCTATAGATCCTTGAACTGCCATATACAGCTCTGCTTCATCATGTAGGAGGGCAGGGACTTACTAAAAAGTTTTCTCTCACTGGAGTTCCCCTTTAACAGCTCATCTTTGACATGATCTGAACGTCCTTTGATATGACCGTCACTGACATGCACTCTGCCAATTTGCTTCATTTTCTTAGAATATAGAGAATGAAGAATATACATTTACTGTAACAGCTGAAGCACAGCTCTGCATTTGTAATTTTCATTCTCTTCTTCACACAGTGCTAGTATAATGACAAGCTATGTCAGTTTATACTCATACTAGGTAGGTGTTGTTATCATATATCTTTATTACACCAATTTGATTTATATTGTCCTTACATGCTGGTACAACTGATTTATTGGGAATTAGAAGTCTCACATAATAGCATACATTGTTGAAATACTTAGTGCCAGAAATACATTCTTTGGCAAAATCTTCTACTGTGGTAAATGTTTTGATGAAAAACAGACTTGGTTCATGTTTCAAATTCCTCAAATACTATCCTGAAGAAGGTGTTTTCAAATTTTAGCCAAAAATATCTTTTGCAACAGTAACACATTATGTATAAGACCAGTCAAGCATTAATGATCGGAAAAGAAAGCTATTTTTTCTTTTTACAGACAAGTAATAAGAGAAAAAAGTGCAATATTTCAAATTACAAACAGTAGACACTACCATTAGTCAGGAGATGCACAGCATGGCAATATTCAGAATGAAATTCGGCATACGATCATTTTTATAGTTGAGTGAATGTGAAATATGTTTGTGCATTGTAAATATGAAAAAAGAAAAAAAGCAAAAATAAGCAAATACCCTAAAATAAGTAAATAAATTGCAATGGTGCATGCTAATAAAATAGGGTAGTTAGTTAAAATTGTTTTGATTACAAAACGTAAAAGCCATGCCACCACATCAAGGTGAATCTATCAGGATGGTCCTATCATCCAAATATTCAAAGCCTTACCATATGTCTAGTGTAGTGACTTCAATGTGAACAAGAATTGAGCAGGACTGAGGCTCAACATCGATACCCAGCAATGGAAAGCTACTGTATATAATTGTAATGTCCAGCTCAAAGAAAGGGAGACCACACTGCAAAACAATACAAAAGAACAATACAAAGAAAACTGAAAGAAATGAGCTGGAATATAAGTTTGTATACATGCAATTTGTAGGAGCATGTTCATGTGGCGTCCCAATTCGGTCAGGGATCTGCAGGACCAGCCGAAAACCGGAGGTCACTGAACTTCACGTGCATTGGCCACCACCGTGGACTCTCCCAGGTGAAGGGACTAGAGAGAGTCAAGAGGACTTGCAAGGCAATCACTCAGAAAGACCTGCAGTCACCTGTTTTCAGATTTGTAACCACAAGGACACGAGGAAGGAAAAGAGTAGAAGTCAGACAGAAAAGGGCAGCAAGGAAAGGCTTTATACTCCATGTCTTAGCAGAGTGGACCCGGACTACCTGTGAGCTGGCCAAGCTGCAGCATTGGAGAATACAATACCCCGTCTGGGTTGTCTTTGCACTAAGCTGCAAGTAAAGGTGACCGGTAAGAACTGCAACGCCTGTGTCTGTCTACTCCTTCCTGCACCAGAAACTACTACCACCTTCATCCACATCACCACCTTACTGTAGCCCAGGGGCCCACTCCATCTGAGGGGAGTATTCCATCAAGCTGCCACAACACCTATCCCCTGGGGACCACTACAAGCAGACCTGGTCTAATCTGACCAGAAACCTCAGATGGCGTCATGATAAACTTTTCCCCTTTAATTTTGCCCTTTTTAAAATGTCCGGTAGGGGCCACGACCTCTGTGACTACCACGGTGACATCCATCAGACTGACCCCGGAGGGTCATGTATCCCTTGTGACCGAGGCATTCGCACTGGCCATTAAACAGCAACACCCAAGAGATAAGCAGAGACTGCACTTTATATTCAACAAGGTGTCACTTCAGTTTTTTCTGTATATGACAATTTACCTCCAGGAAAATGTTAATTGCACTTTACGGGAGACAGGGCCATATTTGTAACAGAAAGCTCTATGATTAGTGATGAGCGAGTACTAAAATGCTCGGGTGCTCGAAGCGCGGGCCGAGCATCCCGAGATACTCGTGTACTCGGCCCGAGTACCGAGCCCAATGTTATCCTATGGGAGACCCGAGTATTTTTATGAAATGACTGCCGGCAGCATGTAGAAACCCTAAAAATGTCACAAAAGTCTCAGAAGAGTGCTCAAATGACATGGCAACACCATGGGGAAGACCCCTGGAAGCATTTCTCACTCAAAAGTCACAGCTGTGAACAATCTTGTCCGAGTTTCACGCCAATTTTACGGAGTCATCAGAAAACCTTCCAAAATGATACCAAAATGAATATTTAGGGTGGAAATGTTAAGGGCACATACCCAATAGTGAGATACAGCTGGTGTATGTTACTTTTTGTGATTACATGAAAGATTTTACGTGAAAACATTGTGCGGCACTCCGATGTCCCTGAGAAGAGACGTACATGAAGGCCTCTTGAAATAATGTGCCCATTTTGAGGAACTGGGTCTATTGTAGTATTTTCCTTTGCCAGGGCAGTCCAAAATTTGGAGGTTCACCAATTCCCTTGGGTAGAGACGTGCATGAGGGCATGTAAACCTGAAGTGGGTGTATAGTAGTATAGCCCTTTGGCCAGGGCAGCCAAAAATTGGGAGGCTCCACATAGTCCCAGGATAGAGACGTGCACGAGGGCCTGTAAACCTGAAGTGGGTGTATTGTAGTATAGCCCTTTGGCCAGGGCAGCCAAAAATTGGGAGGTTCAACAATGACCCATGCATACAGACATGCAGGAGGGCCTGTAAACCTGAAGTGGGTGTATTGTAGTATAGCCCTTTGGCCAGGGCAGTCAAAAATTGGGAGGTTCAACAATGACCCATGCATACAGACATGCAGGAGGGCCTGTAAACCTGAAGTGGGTGTATTGTAGTATAGCCTTTTGGCCAGGGCAGCCAAAAATTGGGAGGTTCAACAATGACCCATGCATACAGACATGCAGGAGGGCCTGTAAACCTGAAGTGGGTGTATTGTAGTATAGCCCTTTGGCCAGGGCAGCCAAAAATTGGGAGGTTCAACAATGACCCATGTATACAGACATGCAGGAGGGCCTGTAAACCTGAGTGGGTGTATTGTAGTATAGCCCTTTGGCAGGGCAGCCAAAAATTGGGAGGTTCAACAATGACCCATGCATACAGACATGCAGTAGGGCCTGTAAACCTAAGTGGGTGTATTGTAGTATAGCCCTTTGGCCAGGGCAGCCAAAAATTGGGAGGCTCCACATTGTCCCAGGATAGAGACGTGCAGGAGGGCCTGTAAACCTGAAGTGGGTGTATTGTAGTATAGCCCTTTGGCCAGGGCAGCCAAAAATTGGGAGGTTCAACAATGATCCATGCATACAGACATGCAGTAGGGCCTGTAAACCTCAAGTGGGTGTATTGTAGTATAGCCCTTTGGCAGGGCAGCCAAAAATTGGGAGGCTCCACATTGTCCCTGGATAGAGACGTGCATGAGGGCCTCAAAACATTTTCTCCCAGTGAAAAGGAGCGGGTCTCCTGTCGTTGTAATGCCCATTCTAAAAGAATGGGCGAAAAAATTTACCACTGCGGGTATACCTCAAACAACAGCCTAACTATTGTAACGGTCATCATGGTGGCTCATGAGGAGAAGGAGGAGCTGTCCAGCGATTAGCCAAAGTCCAGAAGTGTGTACCCATGGGTGAGTGGAGGTACATGGCAAATTTCCATAACAAAATTTAAATTCAGTTGTCATTTGTTGGTGGTGTGGTGAAGTCTGGCCCAATCCAACCCTTGTTCATCTTGATCAGAGTCAGCCTGTCAGCATTTTCAGTTGACAGGCGGGTGCGTTTATCAGTAATGATTCCACCTGCGGCACTGAAAACACGCTCTGACAATACACTAGCGGCAGGGCAGGCCAGGACTTCCAAGGCGTAGAGAGCCAATTCATGCCACGTCTCCAGCTTGGAGGCCCAATAATTGAAAGGCACAGAGGAATCTCGCAGTACAGTTGTTCGATCTGTAAGGTATTCCTTCAGCATCTGGCCAAACTTAGCATTTCTTGTGGCACTACCCCGCACCTCAGGGGCTGTGGTACGTGAGGGGCTGAGAAAACTGTCCCACATTGTAAAGACTGTTCCCCTACCTCTGGCGGATTGGACTTGTGCCCCTCTCGGCCGTACGCCTTGGTTGTCCACCGATTCCTGACCTATGCCGCTAGCGTTTTGTGAGGGGAATGATTTGCCTACTTCCGTGACTATGGCCTTCTGGAACTGCTGCATTTTGGCTGACCTCTCCGCCTCAGGAATGAGAGACATAAAGTTCTTCTTGTAGCGTGGGTCTAACAGTGTTGCCAACCAGTACTGATTGTCGGCCAAGATGTTCTGAACGCGAGGGTCACGAGCCAGGCAGCTTACCATAAAGTCAGCCATGTGCGCCAGACTCTTAACAGCCATCACTTCAGTATCCAGACCAACACGATGACTGAACATGCTATCCTCCTCCTCCTCCTCATCTCCCCTGTCCTCTGGCCAGCCACGCTGAATCGAGGGTATGACTGGTGTGCATGTCATATCCTCAATTTGGCCAGAGAGTTGCTCCATGTCTTCATCCTCCTCCTCCTCGTCATAGTCCTCCACTGCACGTTGTGATGAGATGAGGCTGGGCTGTGTGTTTTCACCCACACCCACTACTGTTTCTTGCTCCAAGTCATCGCGCTCGGCCTGCAATGCATCCTCTTTGTTTTTCAGCAGAGACCGTTTTAGAAGGCAGAATAGTGGTATGGTGACGCTAATAATGGCGTCATCGCCGCTCACCATCTTGGTGGAGTCCTCAAAGTTTTGGAGGACGGTACATAGGTCCGACATCCATCTCCTCTCCTCAGGTGTTATGTGTGGAGTTTGACCCATTTCCCGACGGCTTAGGTGATGCAGGTAGTCCACAACTGCCCTCTTCTGCTCACATATCCTGACAAACATGTGCAGAGTTGAATTCCAACGTGTGGGGACATCACACACCAGTCTGTGGGCCGGAAGACACAAACAGCGCTGAAAGCCGGCAAGGCCGGCTGAAGCAGCAGGTTACTTGCGAAAATGTGCAGACAGACGGCGAACTTTTACCAGCAGTTCAGACAGCTCTGGGTATGACTTTACAAACCTCTGAACCAACAGGTTGAGCACATGGGCCACACATGGAACATGCGTCAGCTGGTCTCGCCTCAAAGCTGCCACCAGGTTCCGGCCATTGTCACACATGACTTTTCCTGGCTTTAGGTTCAGAGGTGTGAGCCAGTGATCTGCCTGCTGTTTCAGAGCTGTTCACACCTCTTCTGCATTGTGGGGTTTGTCACCTATGCAGACTAGCTTCAGCACAGCCTGTTGCCGCTTTGCAGAGGCAGTGCTGCAGTGCTTCCAGCTTGGGACTGGTGTGGAGGGTACAGTGGATGAGGATGCGCAGGAGGAGTAGGCTGAGGAGCATGACATTCCGGAGCTGTAGAGTGTCGGTGAAACCCTGACAGAGGTAGGGCCTGCTATCTGTCACGTCCTACTGACAGACTCGCACGTGGACCCACTGGACCCCGTAAAGCGGATGCTGAAACCGGGTGATAGAGAGTCAGACAAGTACCGTAAAGTCAACAGGTTTATTAACAACAACACAAGACCCCACGCCCCTGGAGAGAGCCACAAGGTCGCAGCACTGGAGACCCACCGAAGGAGGCCCCGGAGCGCTTAACCCCTATACAGGGATCCCGCCGGTACCAACCTCGGAGGGGCCAATGAAGCGGACACGAGTGTTAAACTGACCCCAGGCGACGTGATAACAACACAGCAACCGGGTATAATAAGAAACGGGAACCGGGAACACAGAGGATCCGGAGCAGGGCTGGAGGAAGCTCTTCAGCAGGAAAGAGATCCGGGGAACAGACCGAGACCACTGGAGTCAGCGTCGAGCCGGCACGGAAGGAATCTGCGGGAAGGAACAAGAGTAATCAGATATCGAGCTGATAAAGAACCAACCTGACCAGACCAGGATTAGCAAGTTCTCTACATAGAAATTGCCCTGGCAATGAGTAAGAGAAAACAGAAAGCTTATATCATAACAGGGTACTCCTGATTGGTAGAACACAGAGACCTGGTGATTGGCTGAGGTGAGGAGCACACTCCCTGCAGTCCTCCAGCAGATATTAACTTAGAGATGAATTGTCACAGCTCAAGCAGTGGTCCCGGAAGTGAGAGGAGCAGTGTTGCTCAAGCAGAGGGTGCTGGACCCCTGCGGCTGGAAACAGGTGCGCGCACCCGGGGAGCATGCGGTAAGGAAGACGCTACCTGACCGACCCGCGGGCGGCGGCTGCCAGCGCCCCGGAGCCGTCGGCGGATGGTCGACACCTGGGGCCCTTGAGACCGGACAGGGGCAGTGGGAGCCGAGGGAGTAACGGCACCATGCCGCGGGGCACGGGCGGCAGACCCCCGGGTGGTAACACTATCCTTGGTGTGGGAAGGACGTGTTCCATCCCTCGCTCAGACTGGGTCCCAGCCTTCACAATATTAATCCAGTGTGCCGTCAAGGAGATGTAGCGGCCTTGCCCACAAGCACTTGTCCATGTGTCTATGGTTAGGTGGACTTTGGCTGAAACAGCAATGTTCAGGGCACGTGTGATGCTGTTGGACACGTGGTTATGCAATGCGGGGACGGCACATCTGGAGAAATAGTGGCGGCTGGGGACCGAGTAACGTGGGACAGCAGCCGCCATCAGGTCGCGGAATGCTTCCGTCTCCACCAGCCGGAAAGGCAAAATTTCTAGCGCTATGAGTCGCGAAATGTGATAATTCAGGACTGTGGCATGTGGGGCGTTGGCAGCGTATTTGCGCCTGCGTTCAAATGTTTGCTGAATGGATAATTGAACGCTGCGCTGGGACAAGGACGTGCTTGATGCTGGTGTTATTTGTGCGTGGGCAACTTCAGGTGCAGGGCCGGAGGCTTGTTCGCGGCCAGCATGGACAGGGGATTGGCTCGCACGCACAACACGCGAAGACGTAGCAGTGACATCAGCAAGCACTGCTCCTCGACTCTGTTGTACTTCCCACAAAGTCGGGTGCTTGGCTGACATGTGCCTGACATGCTGGTGGTGGTCAGGCTGCTAGTTTTCGTACCCCTGCTGATACTGGCATGGCAGGTGTTGCAAATGGCCTTTTTAGAGTCTTCTGGAGCCAACTTAAAAAGCTCCCAGACTCTGGAAGACCGAACATTTGCACAGGCAACTTGAGTCGTGTTGGTGTTCCGGGGAACGGTTGGCTGCCTTCTGCCTGCAGACACGACCCTGCTCGTACTGCCTGTTGGGATGCTACGCCTCCCTCCCCCTGTGCACTGCTGGCCTCGCTCTGCATATCCTCCTGCCATGTTGGGTCAGCTACTGGATCATCCACCACGTCGTCTTCCTCTTCCGCACCCTGATCCTCCTCCTGACTTCCTGGCAATTGTGTCTCATCATCGTCCACCCCTTGTTGAGACACGTTGCCAACGTTCCGTTCGTGAGAACGTGGCTGCTCAAATATTTGGGCATCTGTACATACCATCTCCTCATCACTCACTTCAAGAGGAGCTGCGAATGAATACGTGAACAGCTCTTCCGAGTGTCCTAGTGTGGGATCAATAATGTCCGTGGACGTGTACTCGTCCTGGTGGTAGGAAGGAGGATCAGGTTGGGAAATGTGCGGTGCAGTATCACAGCTACTGACACTTGACCGTGTGGAAGACAGGGTGTTTGTGGAGGTGCCCATCTGACTTGAAGCATTATCCGCTATCCAAGTAACAACCTGTTGACACTGGTCTTGGTTCAAGAGCGGTGTACTGCTGCGGGCCCCAAGAATTTGGGACAGGACGTGCGAGCGAGGAGATGTGCCCCTTTGTTGTTGCGAAATTAGTGCTTGCACACGACCTTGGCCTCTGCCTGCACCACCATCACGTCCACTTCCTTGTTCCTTGCCAATGCCCTTGCCAACGCCCTTGCGCATTTTGCCTGTATACAGCGACAACTGTCTGGTGACTGTTGAGGTCAAAGGAGATTAGGATTTTAGTCCCTAACCTGTATCAAGGTAGTAAGTACACCAGTCTGGTGAATGTAATGGTCACAGGAGATTAGGATTTTAGTCCCTAACCTGTATCAAGGTAGTAAGTACACCAGTCTGGTGACTGTAATGATCACAGGAGAGTAGGATTTTAGTCCCTAACCTGTATTAAGGTAGTAAGTACACCAGTCTGGTGACTGTAATGGTCACAGGAGATTAGGATTTTAGTCCCTAACCTGTATCAAGGTAGTAAGTACACCAGTCTGGTGACTGTAATGTTCACAGGAGAGCAGGATTTTAGTCCCTAACCTGTATTAAGGTAGTAAGTACACCAGTCTGGTGACTGTAATGGTCACAGGAGATTAGGATTGTAGTCCCTAACCTGTATTAAGGTAGTAAGTACACCAGTCTGGTGACTGTAGAGGTGACAGGAGATTAGGATTTTAGTCCCTAACCTGTATCAAGGTAGTAAGTACACCAGTCTGGTGACTGTAATGTTCACAGGAGAGTAGGATTTTAGTCCCTAACCTGTATTAAGGTAGTAAGTACACCAGTCTGGTGACTGTAATGGTCACAGGAGATTAGGATTTTAGTCCTAATTTTGTCAGAGTCTCAGAGTCAGAGTCTCAGAGTCAGAGTCAGAGTCTCAGAGTCAGAGTCTCAGAGTCAGAGTCTCAGAGTCAGAGTCAGAGTCTCAGAGTCAGAGTCTAGAGTCGAGTCACAGGTCAGAGTCTCAGGAGTTTCGAGTCTCGAGTCAGAGCAGGTCTCAGGTCAGAGTCAGGTCAGCCCCAGTGTCTCAGTCTTCAGCCTGTCTGAGTTTAATTCAGAGTAGCGTTTCCATCCCTCAGGGTCATGTCTCAGAATCAGAGTCTCAGAGTCAGAGTCAGAGTCTCAGGTGTGAGTCAGAGTCTCAAGTCAGAGTAACTAGAGTCGAGCTCAGAGTCAGAGTCTCAGAGTCTAGGTCTCAGGGGTCAGAGTTAGCACCCGAGCATTTAGTAGACGTTCAGATTCAGATCACAACTCCATAGCAGGTATGGACTCAAGCAAGTCTAAGTAGGTTCAGAGATCAGAGTCCAGAGTCAGAATCTCAGATTTCATGAAATATTTTAACAGGATGGCCCGGTATCCGCGCAATTCCTGAGTATAAGCCGAGTTACGCTAAGCAGTCTGGGGTGATCGCAGCTGCAGGGTGCCCCAGCTTCGGCACCACCGCATGAAACATTGCAGCCCGCAGCCGACTAGAAAGATCCCTTCAGTGAGCCCATCCTCTGGCGCTGAAACCGCTCTTCCAGGGCCTGTTGGCGTGGCACGTGTAATGAAAAGGTTAGGCGCTTTATATAAATGTGGCTCTAAGCGCCATATATGTCATGGTAAGCCAATATTAGACATGACCGCCACATTTAGAGTCAGTCAGAGTCAGAGCTCATCATAGTCAGAGTGGGGTCAAATTAGCGGGCCTGGTCATGTCTCAGGGTCAGAGTCTCAGTGTCAGATCAGGTACGCATCGTGCGCGAGTTCAGATCCAATAGTCACGGCAGTCAGATTCAGAGCCATGCTAGGTCGAGCTCAAGGCTCAGAGCGAGTCTCAGGCTGGAGTCCATCAGAGTCGACCCCGAGTCCAAAATAGATCCAGGGGCGGAGTATCAGAGTCAAACATCAGAGTCTCAGGAAGTAAGGTCTCAGAATGGTCGGTCTAGAGTCAGAGTCTCAGAAATCGCTCAGATCTCAGGATCAGAATCAGTTCAGCTCTCTAGAGTCAGGAAGTGAGAGCAAGGTCCAGGTCAGAGTTCAAGAGATCAGAGTCTCGAGTCAGAGTCAGAGCTCAGAAAATCAGACGGGTCCGAAAGAGAGTCAGGTCTCAGAGGTCAGATCGTCAGAGTCAGAGTCTCAGAGAAGAGTCAAGTTAGATCAGAGTCTCGGGGCTTAGAGTCGCGGGTCAGGTCTAGAGTCAGGTCGGCGGTTAGGGGTCAGACGGTCTATGCAGAGTTAGAGTCGAGGTGTTAGTGTAGAGGTTCGGAGCAGAGGGCTCAGAGTCAGAGCGCAGGGTCTCAGAGTCAGGCCTGGTCAGAGTCTCAGATCGAGCAAGTCTCAGCCAGAGTCTCCCCGTCAGCCGAGGGCAGAGTCCGGGTCGGCAGAGTCTGCAGGTCAGCGTCTCAGAGGCTGAGTAGAGTATCAGAGTCACTAGCCTCAGGGTCAGGAGTCTCAGGGTCAGGGCTAGAGTCTCAGAGTCAGGTCTCAGAGTCAGCCAGTCAGATCTCGAGGGAGAGGGCATCGAGTCTTAGTCCAGAGCAGAGTCTCGAGAAAGTCCAGATCAGAGCAAGCCAGAGTCAGAGCCAGAGTCAGAGTCAGGGCAAGTCTAATAGTAGATATAATAATCATATTATATAAGTAAATTAGATCCAGAGTCTTCCCCCAAGTCTCAGTCAGATGTCTCACGTCATATCGAGTCTCAATCAGAGTCCTCACGACTCGGCACGTCTCACTCCTAGAGTCTCTCTCAGTCAGAGTCTCAGAGTCGGAGTCAGAGTCTCAGAGTCAGAGTTCGTCTTCAGAGTCGCTGTTCAGACCAGAGCTCAAGTCGGTCTGAGTCAGAGTCTCAGATCAGTTTCAGATTCTCCACTTCAGAGTCAGCGTTCTCATGTCAAGGTCAGCTCTCAGTTAGCAGAGTCCCCCAGAGCGTCTCTAATTCATGAAATTCATCCTTAAAAAAAACGTCCAGGGCCTTGGTCTAGTCCGAGTTACAGGAGTGCTGGGGGCTGGTCGCAGCCAGGATGCCCGCTTCTGGGCACCACCGTAAAAATTGACCGCAGCCGCCCCAGAAGTGCGGTTTATGAAGGCCATCTCTGGCGCTGGAATGTTTGGCAGCTGGATGGTGGCCGTGGCAGCGTGGCGTAATCAGGGTGAGGGCCAGCTTTGTATTAAACACTGGGCCAGCCGAAGTGATATGGGGTAAGCCATATTAGACATGACCGCCATGAATTTCTATAACATCCATGTCTTGTAATACGTTCAAGAGACAGATTTCTATAGGTCTAAAGATTAGAGTGTCAGAGTAACACCATCTGGTGACTGTAGTCTCAGAGTCATCTGCTATCAACCCTGGTTCAAGATATAGAGTCCACAGTCTGGTGACGCTCAGATCAGGAGAATCTCAGATTGTCTAACTGTCGAGTCAGGAGTAGTCTAGGCCTCAGCTGGTGGACGGCTCAGTCACGTGAGAGTCAGGTCTTCGTGCGTCCCAGAGTTGTTCAAAGTAGAGATCAATCAGAACAGTCTGGTTAGCTAGATCGGTCACAGCGATTTGAGATAGAGTATCCTAATTATCAGTCAATCTAGATGTCGAGTCTCAGAGTCAAGAGTCAAGTCTCAGAGTCAGAGTCTCAGAGTCAGAGTCTCAGAGTCAGAGTCAGTCTCAGAGTCAGAGTCAGGTTCAGTAGTCTCAGGAGTCAGATCTCAGATCAGAGTCTCAGAGCAGAGTCTCAGAGTCTCCAGAGTCAGAGTCTCAGAGTAGAGTCAAGTCTCAGAGTCATAGTTCTCAGATTCGAGTCTCACCTCAGAGTCAGAGTCTCAGATTCAGAGTCTAATCAGAGTCAGAGTCAGAGTCAAGTCAGAGTCAGAGTCTCAGAGTCAGAGTCTCAGAGTCAAGAGTAGAGTCTCAGAGTCAGAGTCTCAGAGTCAGAGCCAAGTCAGAGTCTCAGATTCAGAGTCTCATCAGAGCCAGATCAGGTCTTAGAGTCAGAGTCTCAGAGTCAGAGTCTCAGAGTCAGAATCTCAGAATTTCATGAAATAATAAAAAAAAATGGTGGTGCTCGCGCAATTTTATGTTACCAGGTACAGCTAAGCATGGGGGCTGGAATCCGCACGCAGGATGCCCAAGCTTTGGGCACCCCCGCTGCAAATGCAGCCCGCAGCCGCCAGAGATGGGCGTTCAGTGAGCCCATCCTCTGGCGCTGAACCCGCTTCCGCGGCCCTGGGGCCGTGGCACGCTGGGTAATAAGAGGTTAGGGCCAGCTTTTATTATCAGCTGCCTAAGCCAAATTATGGGTCAGCCAATATTAGACATGACCGAGAATCAACGAGTTATCAGATTAAAAGCTAGAGTCATCTATAAAGTCTCAGTCGACCAGACAGAGTTCAGTCAAGTAGAGTCAGAGAGAGCAGATAGACAATTCAGTTCATCAAGCAGGCCAGATGAGCTGGCAAGCCAGAGCCAGAGTCGAGTTCAATTAAGTCAATCAAGCAATCAACTAGGATCTCAGGTAAGTCCAATCGAGTAATCAATCCGTAATCGTCCAATCTAGATCGTAGAGCAGAGTAGTCGGCTCGACCGTAGAGTCAGGTCGAGTAATAGATCATCTCGAGTCCTCAATCGGCCAATCTCAGAGTTCATCAAGTCTAGTATCTAACAGAGTCTCAGGTAATCACCGTAGTAACGTGCAAGCTCACAGTCAGCTGAGTAGATGGTTCAGCAGCCAGAGGATGCAGGCTCAGAGGTCCATCTCGGGCGGTGCGGTCAGATTGAGCGGGGTGCCAGAAAGCTGGCATCCGTCGCTGCGAGTTCCAGCCCAGATCAGCTGTCTTAGGTACCTGGTCAGACTAGATAACTCAGAGCGAGTCCCCAGCATTCTGAGTTATTAGTTCAGAGTTCAGAGTCAGAGTCTCAGAGTCAGAGTCAGAGTCAGAGTCAGAGTCTCAGAGTCAGAGTCTCAGAGTCAGAGTCTCAGAGTCAGAGTCTCAGAGTCTCAGAGTCTCAGAGTCAGAGTCTCAGAGTCAGTCTAGAGTCAACCAGAGTCAGAGTCAGAGTCTCAGAGTCAGAGTCATCAGAGTCATCAGAGTCTCAGAGTCAGAGTCAGAGTCTCAGAGTCTCAGAGTCTCAGAGTCCTCAGAGTCAGAGTCTCAGAGTCAGATCAGAGTCTCAGAGTTCCAGACTCAGAGTTCAGAGTCAGAGTCTCAGAGTCCTCAGAGTCAGAGTCTCAGAGTCAGAGTCTCAGAGTCAGAGTCTCAGAGTCAGAGTCTCAGAGTCAGAGTCAGAGTCTCAGAGTCAGAGTTCAGAGTCAGAGTCTCAGAGTCAGAGTCAGAGTCTCAGAGTCAGAGTCTCAGAGTCAGAGTCTCAGAGTCAGAGTCAGAGTCTCTCAGAGTCAGAGTCTCAGAGTCAAGTTCAGAGTCAGAGTCTCAGAGTCTCAGAGCTCAGAGTCTCAGGAGTCAGAGTTCAGAGTCTCAGAGTCAGAGTCTCAGAGTTCAGAGTCTCAGAGTCAGAGTCTCAGATCAGAGTCAGAGTCTCAGAGTTCAGAGTCTCAGAGTCAGAGTCTCAGAGTCAGAGTCTCAGAGTCAGAGTCAGAGTCTCAGAGTCAGAGTCTCAGAGTCAGAGTCTCAGAGTCAGAGTCTCAGAGTCTCAGAGTCAGAGTCAGAGTCTCAGAGTCTCAGAGTCAGAAATCTCAGAGTCAGAGTCTCAGAGTCAGAGTCAGAGTCTCAGAGTCAGAGTCTCAGAGTCAGAGTCAGAGTCTCAGAGTCAGAGTCTCAGAGTCAGAGTCTCAGGAGTCTCAGAGTCAGAGTCAGAGTCTCAGAGTCAGAGTCTCAGAGTCAGAGTCAGAGTCTCAGAGTCAGAGTCTCAGAGTCAGAGTCTCAGTCTCAGAGTCAGAGTCTCATGAGTCAGAAGTCAGAGTCTCAGAGTCAAAAGTCTCTAGAGTCAGAGTCTCAGAGTCAGAGTCCAGAGTCTCAGAGTCAGAGTCTCAGAGTCGTCAGAGTCAGAGTCTCAGAAGTCCAGAGCCAGAGTCGTCAGAGTCAGAGTCTCAGAGTCAGAGTCAGAATTTCATGGGTTTACACACAACCATTCATTTATCGCAATATCTGAAGCATCTCGGTGCAGGCAGGACCCAAGCATTTTGGCGCTGTCAAATTGAGCGCAACGTCCATGATGCACGCAACCAGGATTGGTCAATGTTCAGAGCCTGGTGGCTGCACGCTGGGTAATAAGAGTTAGGGCCAGCTTTGTTTATCAGGTGCCCTAAGCCCAAAATTATGCGGTCAAGCCATATTAGACATGACGCCATGAATTTCTATTAAATTGTTTAAAAATAACACAAACAGAGAATTTTATTAGAATAAAAAAAAGCCATTAGAGATCCATCTAATTAAAAAATCTCTTCGTCCGACGCAGTCCAAAACGGATCGATCCCCTCTGCTACATCCCCTGTGCATAGATATAGATGTCTATGCACAGGGAATGAGCAGACTGAGAACAATCTCAGCTCTGCTACATCAGGCAGCAGGCAGGCTCTAGGACCCTGGAGCTGTGGCAGCCAGCACACTGAGCAGACAGGACTCTTATCTGTGCGAGTTTCCCAGAGATTACAGTTGCAAAGTAAACGAGTCAAATGCAAATAAATGGCAAAACTAGGATTGCTTCAGGCTGAAGCTTCCGAGACACATCTGCGATTTGTAAATCTCACACTACTCGCTATTACTCGCTTCCCCATTTATTAACATTGGACTCGCTAGACTCGCAACGAGTAGCGAGTCCTGTGCTCGGACTCGCTAGAGTCAAGCGATTCCGAGTAATTTATGATTCGCCCATCACTACCTAGGATTCCCCTTCCATTCCTGGGCCACCTCTCCTGAGGTGCCCTCCACTGCGCTTCTCGCAGGGTCCTCCTCCAACCAACTACTCTCTCTGACTAAATTTCCTGCTCACCACAGCTCACCTAAGCTCCTACCACCGGGACCGGATTCCTAGCAACAGATTAACCTATTGGTCCCCTGACCTAAGGTGTGTGGGTGGGTGTGGTGAGGGTCCCCTATTGACATCCCAGTCCCCTAGTCACAGGGATACTATACACTCTGGTCTTGGTGCAGTACCCCTATGTGGTGTCCTGCCAAGTGGGGCGCCACATTACCCCTGTGCTACCTCTCCCCATGTGCTGTCTTCTCCTACGTACACTCCTTTCCACTCACTTTGCCTCTGTGTTCTTTCTCCCTGTGTGCTATCTCCTCCATTGTGTGCTCTCCCACCTGTGTGCTTTTATCATATGCACTGTCTTCATCCCTTCTGTGGGCTCTTTCCCTGTGTGCAGCCTCCCCCCATATGCTGTTTTCTTCCCCAGGTGCCTGTGCGCTGCCTCTGTGCGTTGGCAATTCTCTATCTGCGCTGCACCTACTCGGGTGGGAGAATCTGTCCATAGCACAACTATTAGGCTATGTTCACACAGTTAAGATTTTGCTGCATTTTTGAGTTCAGAATTTGCCTTGGTGTTATGCTAATCTATGCTAATCTAACCTGCTTTTTTGGTTTCCAGCAAAACCTATGTGATTCAGAGATAAGATCTTCGCACACATAGTTTATTGTTCTCTGCAAAAAATGACAACATCACAGGTTTTGCTGCGTTTTTGAAAGAATGAGCATGTAAATTTTATGAGCGTTTTTGCTATAGTTTCTATGGCAAATTTGCATAAAAATTGCAGCAAACAAAAACGCATCAAAAATGCAGTAAATCCGCAGCAAACCTCCTGCCAAGAAATCAGAAGAGATAAGCAACCCCTAGTGTCTGGACACAGCCTTAGTCATGTACCCCACAAATCTGGCCTAAATGGAAGAGTGGCAGAAGAAAGCCAATTTTGGGACTGGTAAGTCGGTCACCCCACACAAACACCCAACACATCCCCCAATCCCAAGTCTAAGTTACTTCATATCTAGCGATGAGATAGCAGGAGGAGCTAGGTGGAGGTTGGAGAGTTGGGAAGGATCCCGGTAAGGGGTGGGAAGACAAGAACAAAAAGGGAAAAACACCAAGTTCAGAGAGAAGAGAGTGGAGTGGAGTAGAGCAAAGAACTAGAGAGAGACACCCAGCAGCCAAGTCTGAGACCTCAGACGGAGAACACCTGGACCCGGCAGCCTGTGCCACCAAAATGGCTAGCCCGGGTCCCAGGCTGCATACCGAAGCACGCAAGAGGGGGTCCAAGGTGTGTCCGAGTCAGCGGGGACACCGAGGGACCGGTCCGGAACCAGAGTGCCGACTCTGCTGAAGTGGCCGGAAAGAACTCTGGCCGTCACAACAAAAGGAAGGCCATCGAACTAGGGCTAGGAGACCCAGAGGGGGTGCCCACCAAAAGTCCGTGACTGCTGGACTGTAGTTAGTGTGCAGGACAGAGAGTAGAGACCCAAGAGGAACATGAGAGGGCGTGCAGCTGACGATCCGTCCCAGCTGATAATCCAAGACCGGAGCCACTAGTGAATTGACTGAGAGTTCTGAGCTTGACCAGTTATACTTCTTGCTCACAGTTCTTACAGCAGCTGTGTGTGACTCTTGAATATGTGTGCCCAGGAGGTGGCTGGTGGATATTACGCGACGGCAGCAAGAGGCTGCCCGAGGCGATTGAGAATATTCTCCTTTCCCCCTTCATCTATATCATTCCAAATGGAGGCCGTGGGGACCAGCTCAACCCGTGACACCCTGCAGCCCCAGACAACAACGAGAGGGCCCGGTTCAGAGTATCCCACGACCCCGGTAGGCGAGACATTTATAGTTTGCAAAAAGCCATGTAGGAGACAAAGTGGCATGTGGAAGAAGGTGCTCTGGTCAGATGAGACCAAAGCAGAACTTTTGGGGATAAATGCAAAATGTTAGCCTTATGGCTGAAGCTGGTGTGACTGTAGCCTGACGAATCCGTTTAAAACATAGAATTTTTTAGCCTGAGCGCATAGCGTTAACGTAATGTAACACTGTGCTCAGGCTGCATATTCATCCCTATGTTTACCGTAAACAAGCGCAGCTTCCAGCTGTAGGCTAGGGTCACTTTTGCGGTCAGGATTGCAGATCCTGACCCGGATTTGAGCTGTAAAAATGCTCAAAACTGGATCAGGATCCGCAGCCCATTATAAAACTGGATTGCACTTAATGCAATCTGGTTACCGCATACCGGTTTCGTTGCCTGCATGAAAAATTATGCAGGCAACGTTTTTCAAAGTTGCAGCAGAGCTGCTATAATGGGCGCCTATGGGAGCTCATGCGGCTACCGCAAGGCACATGTGAATGCCTGCGGTTGCCGGATGCGGTTGTGGAGCCCACTGGGACGGGGTACTCGGTGCCGGATCGGGGTACTGCTGGGGGATGTCACGGCGGTCCTGGTCCGGACCGTGTCCCGGGCCCGCACAATAAAATGGGGGGATATTTACAGGGGATTTGTCACTCGTGACGCCACCCACTATATGCGGCCAGTAATGGGGCCGCTGCTGCAGAACCTCCGGGGATGATGGGATAGCAGCTTGGATAGAATAGTTCCTGTGGGCAGAACTGGGTTCCCCGGGGCAGTTGTAGTAGTAGTTAAAGTCTGTGAGGATAGTTATTGATGCTGCGGGAGAGTAGGGGTAGCAGTAGAGATGATGAGAGTAGAGGTAATCGCAGTATATGAGGGCAAGTGGGGCTTCAGTATAAGGATCACACACACTCACGGTTTCTGTTGTTTTTCCAAGTCTTTACTTGCAGATGGTATCACACAATATTGTCCACGGAGTCTGTACCAGGTTGCTCCCACCCTGACCGGGTCCTTGGCTTCTACTTAAGCGCTGTGTGTGGCCCTGCTGCTGCTTATAGCTGTACTGCTGGCCTGTCTCTGCTCACGGGTACCAATATGCTGGGCAACTTGAGTCCTCTGTGTCACTGTCCCCTCCGTGTTGCTTTGCTATGGTGCTGTGAAGATGGTGGACCTTCACTATGCCGGTGTTTATTGTCCTGTCTGTCTCAGGCACAGCCTCGGATCCGGTATCCGTCTTAAGCGCCTCTCCGGGGTTACGTTTGGGGTAACTCTTTATCCCGGGTATGTTCCTCTGTTCCCCGGTCTCCTCTCCTCAGACCTCTCAGGACCTCCACTTCTACTTGGCTCTGCTCCTGCTCCAGACTAGACTGAACTCACTCTCCTCTGAACTGAACTGTCACTCCTGCTCTGTGGTAAACAACTTAGCTCCTCCCACTAGTGCAGGTGCCACCTAAGCTCCTCCCACTTACTAGTGTAGTGTTGTGTGGGGAGTGAACCTGTGTTGATGTTTCTGTGGCACTTTAACCATTGGGGTGCCACATTCCCCCTTAGTTAAAGACAGTACTCCGGGACTGTGGAACAATAAAGAACAAACAATTAATACAATTAATATTTACAAAGACTTAAAAGTAAAAATCACAAAAATCACTAAACTTCAAAAACAGTCCAAAAATTCAAAAAGCAGTCCTTTAGTCTTTTGCCTCCGGGCTGCTGAATATATACAAGAATGTTTATACCACAACCAGTCCGTGGTAGTATGGTCCATAAAAAAAAAAATAAAAGAAAAAATTTTGAAGAATATGCAAAAAGTTCATACAGGATAGTCTCTGTAGGTACTGGGCTTTTTAACGTTGCATTAACTATGTACATTTGTTTACCGGGTTCAATTTATATTTACACAAACATATTTATATTTTACAGTTAACTTGACCTTTTAATCCCTGTACCTAGCTGGTAACTGACCTCTGGTACTACGCTCTGATCTGTGTAAAACGGGTATACTACTTGCATGTAGTCTATTGGTGCTGGTAGGCATGTACCTATTTGTAGTGTTTGGTACTATGTTAGATGAAGATCTGACTGTAGGACTGGCAAGCTCACTGGGACCAGGAATTGATTCTTCCTCTACAGATTCTACTTCTAGTTCTTCAGGTCTTGGGACTTCTTCAGGTAACACGGGTTCTGGTAACCAAGTTCTGGTGTTGGTTCCACCATTGAAGGGAATGCAATCATTGGTATGACAACTGCTCCATGGTAATTTGGCCATGTTTTAGGGAAATCTCCTAGTACCGTGTGGAATACTTCTTCTCTTTCTTTAATAGGTTGGACCTGTACGGGTTCTGTTACTTCAGGTGTCTTCAGTGTTTCAGGACACAATTTTAGCTGATCACGAGATACGACTTGTGACGTTTTTCCTTCATCTTTGCTTATCAAACAGGTTTTAACATTGTCTAGGTTAGATGGTAAGACTGTGTATGGGATGGTTTCCCACTGATTATCCAGTTTGTCAGTGCGTCTCTTTCTCTTGAGAACTTGATCACCTTCTTGTAATGGCATTGCTTGAGCATGTTTGTTAAAAGTTTTCTCTTGTCTTGCTCTTGCTTGCTGAAGATTTCTCTCTACACATTCTTGAACTTGTTGATACTGTTTCTGACGTTGGGTATCCCAATCTGATTCTTCTTCTACTTCTGTATCTGGTTTTATGATTTCCATTTCTAGATCAATTGGTAATTTACCGGGTCTTGCACGCATAAGGTATGCTGGAGTGCAGTTTGTAGAACTCACGGGTACATGGTTGTATAAGTCTACCAAGTCAGGTAATTTATCTGGCCATGGTTTCTTTCTGATTCTGGTATCGTCTTTAACAGTTCAATCACAATATGATTCATTTTCTCGCATAAACCATTTGTTTGAGGATGATACGTTATTGTGCGAATCTTCTTACAACCGTACATATTGCAGAATTCCTTGAATAGTTCTGATTCAAAAGCTGGACCTTGGTCTGCAAGGACTTGTTCTGGGTAACCATGTGGTCTACAGAAATGCGTCTGGAATGCTTTTGCTGCCGACTTCGCTATTAGATCTTTAACAGGTACCACCACTAAGAAGCGTGAGTAATGGTCCACGATGGTTAAGGCATAGACATAGCCTGACCGGCTTGGTGACAACTTGATGTGATCTAATGCGACTAGCTCGAGTGGCTGCTTGGTTACTATTGGTTGAAGCGAGCTTTCTGTGGATCTTTCCTTCTGAGGTTGCATGCGGCATATCTTCTGCACCATAGTTCAATGGATTTTCTCATGCCAACCCAATAAAATCTTTCTCTCAGGATCGCTTCTAACTTCTTCCATCCAAAATGACCTGCACCGTCATGATAAGCTTCTAAGACCATTTGAGTGGCTCTCTTGGGCACGATTATCTGCCAGACTAGTTCATGCGTTTTAGGAATTGGTATACGTTCTGCAGAGCTTCTCTTGATGTAGAAACAACTTACCTCTATCTTTCCATAGCTGTATAGCTTCAGCTGGGGATTCTGATCAGGGTATGCACGTTGTTGCGTAAGCAGTTCTTTCACTAGCTTCACGGCTGGATCATTATCTTGGGCTTCGGCCCATCCGTAGTGTCTTAACGGGTTAAGATTTACTTCCTGTTTTCTTTGGTAGGCGCCGGGTTGATAATCTTGTACCTTTGAACGATGAAAGGCCAGTAGTTCAATCTCTTCCAACCCTTCCGGTTCCTCTTCCACGTCTTTCAGGTGCGGCATCCGTGACAAGGCACCTGCGTTCCCGTTCTTGCGACCTGCTCTGTATTTGATGACAAAGTTGTAATTAGATAGCCGGGCTATCCATCGCTGCTCCAGAGCTCCTAGTTTCGCTGTATCCAGGTGAGTCAACGGGTTGTTATCCGTGTAGATGGTGAATTCTGCACCTGCCAAGTAATGTTTAAAACGTTCAGTCACAGCCCAAACTACTGCCAGTAGCTCTAACTTGAAGGAGCTGTAGTTCTCGGGATTTCTTTCTGTAGGCCGAAGCTTCCTACTTGCAAAGGCAATAACTCTTTCTTTGCCTCCTTGTATCTGTGATAATACTGCTCCCAGTCCAACATTGCTGGCATCCGTGTATAGAATGAAGGGTTGATGGTAATCAGGGTATGCCAGGATCTCTTCTCCCATCAGTGAACTTTTCAGCTTATTGAAGGAATCTTCTCTTTCCTCATCCCACCGTGTCAGGAAATTACAGGATGAAGTCTTCTTTGATCGTCCTACCAGAATGTCTTGCAGAGGAGCTGCTAGCTTCGTGAATCCTCTGATAAATCTTCTATAATAGCCTACCAGGCCCATGAATTGCCTCACTTCTTTCATGTTCGTAGGTCTTGGCCAATCCCTTATCACTGTGACTTTATCAGGATCCGGTGCTACTCCCTCTGAACTCACGACGTGTCCCAGGTACTGTACCTTTGGTTTGAGAAGGTGACACTTGGATGGCTTGATCTTCATGCCATATTTCGATAGGGCTTCGAACACTTCTGCCAGATCTTGTAGATGTTGCTCATATGTCTTGGAATAGACTATGACATCATCTAAGTACAGAAGGACAGTTTCAAAGTTCTTGTGTCCTAAGCAGCTCTCCATCAGACGTTGGAAGGTCCCGGGTGCGTTGCAGAGTCCGAACGGCATACAATTAAACTCACAGAGGCCCATCGGCGTAGTAAACGCTGTCTTCTCCTTGTCGGCCTCGGCCACAGGAACCTGCCAGTACCCACTAGTCAGATCAAGGGTGGAAAAGTAGTTAGCAGATTTTAGTGCAGCTAATGACTCCTCATTCCTAGGTAATGGGTATGCGTCCTTATGTATGATGCGATTAATCTGCCGGTAATCTACGCACATTCTCATGGTCCCATCCTTCTTTTTAACTAACACTAGAGGTGCTGCCCAGGGGCTACAACTGTCTCTTATTACCCCTGCAGATTTCATCTCTCTGAGCATATCTTTGGTGGTTTGGTAGTGAGCTGGTGGTAAGGGTCTATACCTCTCTTTTATAGGACTGATGGTTACCTGTGGGTATAGTGTGCTCTACCCCTTTGATTTGCCCAAAGTCTAACGGGTGTTTACTGAATATCTGTTCATATTCTTTCACTACCCGGTATACTCCATGCTTGTGACGGGGAGGTGTAGAACTGGTACCTACATGCAACTTTTGGCACCAATCCTCCAGCTTCTCCTCTGAGCCATTGTCATCCGCCTGACATGACGGGTTCAAGGGCTCGGCGGCTGTGATGTTATTGTTATCAACCGTGTACAACTTAGCCATGGTAGCATACTTAGGTAATGTGACCTCATCTTCTCCGCAGTTTAATAGGCGTAATGGCACTCTTTCCCTGTGTACGTCAACTACTCCTCTCGCTGTGAGTATAGTGGGTCTGCTGTCTGAGTACACGGGTTCTACCAGGGCTTGATAGTCTTGCCCCTTGATGCCTATTGCGGCTCTACACCAGACCAACATTTCAGTTTTGGGAGGTATTACAATGGGTATTGGATCACTTACTCGTACACTGCCGATCTCACCTCCGGAGATTTCTACCTGTTGCTTCAACATCAGAGCTTTGATCTCTTTGTGCAGAAGCCTCTGTTGTCCAGTTCCGGCAGTCTCGGCGATTTGCTGCAAAACACTTAACACTTCGGAAAAACATTTCTCATTTACATTCATTCCTATCAGCATCACGGGTTCACGTTCTCGCCGGTTAACATCGATGATTATAACACCCTGGTTCTGCAATTCTACCATCCCAACCTGAATATTCATCTCTCTAAACCCAACCTTTGGTATTAACTGTCCATTACTAGCCCATACCTCAAAGTTAAAGTCATCTGGCACATTAGTAATGTCTGAATCAGCCCAGTACCTTTTATAAAGAACATGTGGGACGGATGTTATTTGGGACCCGGTATCCAGCAAGGCACTAAAGGGGATGCCATCCAACACAATAGGGATCACCGGTTTTCCTCCCACGAATCTGTCATACCAGGCTGAGGGGCCTTGAGTGTTCATTCCTGGGGAGCGGCCCGCTTGCCCAGGGAATCGTCGTTTAAAGGACATTCACGAGCAAGATGGCCTGATTTCTGGCAACGATGGCAAATGGGCTGTCCATCTGGTTGGTAGCGATCGCTGGGTCGTCCTCTTGCTGCTGGGTATCTTTTGGGACTCATCCACGGGACATCCTTTCTGCTGGTCGCCAACTCGATCTTGGGTGCAGGTTTTGACTCTCGCAGTTCCTTGATGACCTTGGCCATAGAGATCACGGTGTCTGTCAGGGCATCTAGCTTTTGATTGATTGCGGCATTAGAAATTAGTTCTCGTCTCAGCAGCAGTTGCTGACATGGCAGATGTCGGTGGCGCTGCCGGCTGCTGAGGTGCTGCTGCAGTGTCAAGGACAGTTGGTAGCTTCCGTGGCTTTTCCAGCTGCTGCAAATGGATAGCTCTATCTTTCAGCTCAGTAAATGTCATGTCAGGGTTCTGCAGCAGTATCATGCTTAACTGTCCTCGATGGGAAGGGGAATGGAGGCCCTCTATGAATTGGTCAAATAGCATTTTATCAGCTCCCGGGGCTAAAGCAGGTTCTGCCAGCTTAAGGGCTCTGAGTGCTTCCTGCAGGTTCAAGGCAAAGTCTCTGGCACTCTGTTTAGGTTTCTGGTGGCATGCAAAGAACCTCATCTTAGCCCGGTGTGGTGATGCAGCCCATGGCCCAGGTGCATCACACGGGTGGTCAGTGTGTTTTTGCACAGGCAGAAGACTGCTACCTGTTTTATGAATGTCTTGCCATGGAAACCACAGTCTGCTTAAACAGCATGGCAAGAGTTAAGCTTGCAAGTTGCTGGAGATGTGAGTGTGTATCAAGATGTTTTAATGGAGTCTGTGTTCTGACAAGAGGCAGACTGATGCATAGAGAGAGCCTGCAAGCTGCTGGGCTGTTCTCAGGTGGCCACTTCCTGGTCACAGGTCTCGGATGGCAGACAAGCCCTGAGTGTGAGGTAACAAAAGACAGACTATACTGGGCAATATGTTCTGTGAGCTGCAGAAAGGCTGCTGTTTATATGCTGGAGGGCGGTTTATGCTGGAACAATAAACCGACATGAACTTATTTAAGTGGAGAGACTGTTGCTGTTTCTGAATATCGCTGCCAACTGAGTGAACCCCAACCCGATCTGTGAACGCTATACCACATATGGTGGAGAATGCGGGCAGTGTAGCAGCCTTGTTGCTAGGGGCAACAGACGAGGCCTACAAGCTCGGTTGCTGGACGCAACAACACTGGTGTATGTCTCTGGATTCAGCAGCAGTGCAGCTTCGTTGCTGGGGGCTTTAACACAGGTGCCCAGAGGTGGAAGCAAGCATCGGGCTGTGGCTTGGCTGGGTTACGAAGGTGGACAACTCTCTCAACCCAGGTGCACATGGGAGGAGTCAAGCGTCTGGGCTCTGCTTGGTGAGCAGGGACACACCACAGGCTGGAGATCCTGGTTGTACGAGCGGTACAGCCGGGAAAGGTTAGTGCAACTCTACCCCCCCCTTTCCCATAGAACACCGGGTATTGCCCATTGGAGCGCCCCTCCTGTTTTTTCTCGTTGCAGCAAGAGAGCACCTGGCAGCATGGAGGAGCTCCTGGACCACCTGCTGCAGAGCCAGAAGCACCAGCACCAACCAAATACTGCGGGGTGTCACCAGGAGGTATCCCTATAGACTGGGTTGCCCAAAAGGGGGCCGTGTCCCAGATGGTGGTAGTTTCCCCAAAGGGGGCGGGGTCCAAAAAGGGGGAGGTGTCCCTAAAAGGGATAATAGCCCAAAAGGGGGTGGAGCCCCGAAAAGTGATAGTTGCTTAAATAGGGGCGCTGCATCCCAAAGTCCAAGGGGTGGCCGGGTATTACCCATTGGAGCGCCCCTCCTGATTTTTTCTCGTTGCAGCAAGAGAGCACCTGGCAGCATGGAGGAGCTCCTGGACCACCTGCTGCAGAGCCAGAAGCAGCAGCACCAACCAAATACTGCGGGGTGTCACCAGAAAGTATCCCCTATAGACTGGGTTGCCCAAAAGGGGGCCGTGTCCCAGATGGTGGTAGTTTCCCCAAAGGGGGCGGGGTCCAAAAAGGGGAGGTGTCCTAAAATGGGATAATAGCCCAAAAGGGGGTGGAGTCCCGAAAAGTGATAGTTGCTTAAATAGGGGCGCTGCATCCCAAAGTCCAAGGGGTGGCGCAGACGGATTGTTGCCAGGGACAAATGTACTATGTGTGTCCCGTCTGCCATATAGACTACCCACCTGGAGAGGTGCCACATTGTGTGTTCCGTGGAAGTCGATGGAGAAGCCGTGACTGGACTCGTAGACTCTGGGAGCCTGGTAACCCTAGTGAGGGCCGCGCCTGACGTCTACCTGATCCCAGGAAGGAAGATTGAAATCACCTGCAATCATGGGGTCACTAAAGACTATCCGGTGTCCAGGGTGGTCCTCGAGACGGCCAGGGACATTGCAAGCCATGATGTCGCTGTAGTCCCGAACTTAACCTGTCCAGTGATAATAGGCCGGGACTCTAGGCTGTTTTCAGACTTGTGGGTGAATGGAGCTCCTCTAGAGCAGGAGGATGAAAGGCTCTCTGCTGATGGGGTTGTGTCCGATAAGGAAGTAACACATCCTAAAACTGATGGTTCTGAAGTAGGGGTGACCAGTGAAAGTCATACGTCTGCACAACTTAGTGACCTGACGTCCCCTGAAGTGTACCATAAGATGACTGGTAGTGATGTGGAAGCTTAAAAGAATGGAGCTGACACCAAGTTAAAGAGTGACTTGGGGGTTCACCAGACAGTGGAGTGTGACACAGACGCAAGGGGTGACTGTGACTCTGAAAAAGAAAGGGAGTACAGTAAGGAAGGGCCCAGCAAGGAGGGCAAATCCTCCCGTCGCAAAAGGAGCAAGCGCCACAAAGAAGCTGCCCAGGTGACCCCAGCTGATAACACAATGTCAAGTGCTTCTATTCCATGTGTGAGTTCTCTTCCAGACACCGAGAAGATCAGGATGGAAGGTGTTGTGTCGTTGCCCATAGCAACCGCTGGGGCTGAGACTGTTATTGTGCTGCCAGAGGAACTGACACAGTGTAACAACAATGCTCCACAAGATGAAGAGAGGGAAGGTATGAAGCCTTCTGAAGTTGATATTGTTGATGCCCAAGAGTTGTGTGACGTGGCAGACGTCAAGGTGAAGAACTGGAGACCCTTGGACAGTCCCAAGGTGATGTGGCCGAGGATGTCAGGGGTGCTTCCGAGACCCAAGAGAAGGCAGAGACCCAGGTGAAGACCGAGGGTGCAGAAGCCACAGAGGACGTGAGGTCTGAAGCAGATACCTCCTCGAGTGAGGGAAGCGCAAATCATCTGGAGGACAGAAGAAGCGAGCTAAGGAGGTCAAGGAGATGATACAAGCCCATTTGAAGCAGGAGAAGCTTCAGAGAGATGCTGTCGAGAGCCGAGTATGTGCACTGGAGAGAGAGATATCTGAGCTCAGAGGTCGCCTGGCGGAAAGCCAGTCGATGAATAAGGCAGTGCTGGAGAAGATGGAGGAGTCCATTCGGTTAAACCATCTCGAAGAGGCGGAAGTCCGAAGAGAGACTATTCCGGACACTGAGCAGGGTGATCATATCGTGGCAGAAGAGAATGGTGAGACTCCTTTGTTCAAGTGCCTGGTAGAGGTTCCGGAAAACTTGAGAGACGAGTGTGCCAGAGAGTCTGTGCATGACGACTTTAAGAAGGCCGTGGAAGCCTGTAAAGTGTACTGGTCTCCAGAAGCTAAACAGCTGGTGGTTCTGTCCACATCCAAAATCACTGTGGATAGGGTGGCTATCCTGAGGGATATGCACTTGAGGTGTGTTCGTATGAAGCAGTTGATCCGGCTGAAGAACGAAGAAGCTGCAAGGCGGCTGGGGCTTATGAAGAGAGCCCGAAGTCTACTGGAAGATGTTGTCCAGGTGCCTAGTGCGCTGCTGAGTGAAGTCATCGGGAAAAGCGGACGACTCATGCAGGAAATGGTGGATAAGGCCGGAGTAACGAGAGTACGAATTCCCAATGATAGAGAAGAGAAGATACCCAGGAAAGTGGGTATGGTTCCATCCCTCATAGTTTGGACAGAAGAGAGTCTTGACAATATGCAGATTCTTCTCACTTATAGGGTGAGTCACCTAAAAGTAGTGCAGCAGTTAAGGCTGGAAAGAGCAAGAATCAAGAGACAACGTCGCGGCCGAAGATGGAAGCCATCTTTACATCAGGGTACTCAACAAAGTGGGGGTCCTCCCAGTAATAGAAGGGTCACAGCAGAAGCTAGAGACAAATGGTGCAACGGGTCTCTGGGCAATGAAGACAAATGCCAACTGAGAGCTTATCTGAGACATCCTGAGGATAGGGGGCGTAATAGTTTGAGGGGTAGAGAATCCCCTTTTACACCAATGCTGAGGGACCTAGAAGAAAGAGCTAATATAATATGTGACAATAGAGAGTCAGACTTGACCGTGGATACAAAGGGAAGTGAATTACACTACAGTATTGACCGCCAGGGGCGGGGAGGTCTAACCAAGGTGTCTTAGAGTTAGACAAGACAGGAGATTGGACTGTAAATGTGTCTCACTACCGCTCTACCCGTTGAGGCGGCCATGGAGGGACAGATCTGTCAAACCGACATACCCAATAGATGTTCTGACTGAAAAGAGCTTGGTGACAGCGACAGAACGTGTCTCACGAACAGACGCCCAAGGCCAGTCCTTAGACACAGGTGCATGGAAAGCACATTATTGTACTGACTGCTGGGGTGGGGCAGGCCTCACAGAGAGAGGACGTATAAACATGACAGACCCTGACAGGTTGACAACGTCTGAACTCTGGTGGCGACACTGATGACCCCCTTGATTAGGAACGTATAGTGCCAAGTCAGTGCCGACTCCGGATTACAATGAACTGTCTGGGATACTGTGTTCAGCCCCCACGGGCTTGAAACAGAGGGGGGAGGTATGTGGTGATGCAGCCCATGGCCCAGGTGCATCACACGGGTGGCCAGTGTGTTTTGCACAGGCAGAAGACTGCTGCCTGTTTTATGAATGTCTTGCCATGGAAGCCACAGTCTGCTTAAACAGCACGGCAAGAGTTAAGCTTGCAAGTTGCTGGAGATGTGGGTGTGTCTCAAGATGTTTTAATGGAGTCTGTGTTCTGACAAGAGGCAGACTGATGCATAGAGAGAGCCTGCAAGCTGCTGGGCTGTTCTCAGGTGGCCACTTCCTGGTCACAGGTCTCGGATGGCAGACAAGCCCTGAGTGTGAGGTAACAAAAGACAGACTATACTGGGCAATATGTTCTGTGAGCTGCAGAAAGGCTGCTGTTTATATGCTGGAGGGCGGTTTATGCTGGAACAATAAACCGACATGAACTTATTTAAGTGGAGAGACTGTTGCTGTTTCTGAATATCGCTGCCAACTGAGTGAACCCCAACCCGATCTGTGAACGCTATACCACACCGGGTATCAGCAGCAGATTCAAACGTTGCTTTCAGTCTGGCTGCTAGATGCTTATAGTGTCCTTATCTGTGTCCAGCCAGGGCGCAACCTCACGCCGAGCATTGCCCGTTAATTGTCCCATTATCATTCCTACACGCTGGGCTTCAGTGAGGGGGTACATCACATAATATTCCTTTATCTTTAGCATAAAGTCAGTTAGTGTATTAGGCTCACTGGAGTATTGGGGCAGCCACATTGCCCCTGGAGTATACGGCATTCAGGAACGGCATTATTGGTGCTGTTCCTTGCGCCGCTGCACCGCCGGGTACTATTGCTGGGTCCGGCGCTGCAGCTCCACCGGCTGTTCCGTCGCCGCCTTGTGCATTGGGCTGCGACATCTTGGGCCCCCTTAGTTAATATCCGCCCTCCGTCTTCCGCTTCCGTCCGGATGTCTAACAAAGGTTCCGCTGCGCACCAGGGATTCTCTTCCCTTCTGGATGACGTCAGAGCGGTGAGTGGTTTTTCTTCCCGCGCGTTGCGCGCTCTGCAATGGCGGATTCTGAAATTTACAGTATCTGTGGCGCAGATACAATTCAGCTTGCCGCGCGCCCAGCAATGGCGGCAGATGGCGGCAGATATAAAACAGTCAATAATCACGGCACACAATGCCCGGTACCGGGCACGGTAGATCCTGTTCGTGACGCCAGGTTGTGGAGCCCACTGGGATGGGGTACTCGAAGCCGGACCGGGGTACTGCTGGGGGATGTCACGGCGGTCCTGGTCCGGACCGTGTCCCGGGCCCGCACAATAAAATGGGGGGATATTTACAGGGGATTTGTCACTCGTGACGCCACCCACTATATGTGGCCAGTAATGGGGCCGCCGCTGCTGCAGAACCTCCGGGGATGATTGGATAGCAGCTTGGATAGAATAGTTCCTGTGGGCAGAACTGGGTTCCCCGGGGCAGTTGTAGTAGTAGTGAGGATAGTTATTGATGCTGGGGAGAGTAGGGGTAGCAGTAGAGATGATGAGAGTAGAGGTAATCGCAGTATATGAGGTCAAGTGGGGCTTCAGTATAAGGATCACACACACTCACGGTTTCTGTTGTTTTTCCAAGTCTTTACTTGCAGATGGTATCACACAATATTGTCCACGGAGTCTGTACCAGGTTGCTCCCACCCTGACCGGGTCCTTGGCTTCGTACTTAAGCGCTGTGTGTGGCCCTGCTGCTGCTTATAGCTGTACTGCTGGCCCTGTCTCTGCTCACGGGTACCAATATGCTGGGCAACTTGAGAGTCCTCTGTGTCACTGACCCCTCCGTGTTGCTTTGCTATGGTGCTGTGAAGATGGTGGACCTTCACTATGCCGGTGTTTACTGTCCTGTCTGTCTCAGGCACAGCCTCGGATCCGGTATCCGTCTTAAGCGCCTCTCCGGGGTTAAGTTTGGGGTAACTCTTTATCCCGGGTATGTTCCTCTGTTCCTCTGTCTCCTCTCCTCAGACCTCTCAGGACCTCCACTTCTACTTGGCTCTGCTCTTGCTCCAGACTAGACTGAACTCACTCTCCTCTGAACTAAACTAACTGTCACTCCTGCTCTGTGGTAAACACTTAGCTCCTCCCACTAGTGCAGGTGCCACCTAAGCTCCTCCCACTTACTAGTGTAGTGTTGTGTGGGGAGTGAATCTGTGTTGATGTTTCTGTGGCACTTTAACCCTTGGGGTGCCACACTTTGTTCATCCCTGCTGCTGTGGGGATGAACAAAGGGTTAATCTGTTAAATATATGTGGGCAACATGTCTCCAGGGTGTGTCCACCCTCCCTAGAGACATGTTGTCCTAATACAGTGGCATGTTAATGGTTAATAGGTTTTATTACTTTATCGGCGCTATTGTCGGCTTTCGAAACTTCTGAATGAAAGCTGGTGGCTCCCCGGTATAAACAGGAGTGTCAGTACGTAATGTGCGTAAGCTCATTGTAGGGCAGCATCCTCAATAAGGAGCTGACCCTGGAGCTTAAGCCAATTACGTACTGTACCCGCCGCTCTCCATGGTGTTGAAGCCTTAAACATCAGTTCTATGGCAGCAGCAGGGATGAACAAAGCATCCGGAAACCGGATTGCACATTAAGGAGCAATACGGTTAACGGATGCGAATTTAGGGACACATTTAGAATGCAAAATGTGTCTGAAGGGACATGAGATTACCACATCCGGACCTGGTTGCGGTAACCGCATTTTGCATTCTAAATGTCACCCTAGTCTAACACTAAAGGACCGGATATGCGCTATTCCTGAGCGCACAGTAAAACGCTGCAAACCGCATTTCCTGTGCTCTCAGCAAAAGTGCATATCCGGTCCTTCAGAGTAAAGCTGCCAGCTGCGCTTGTTTACCGGTAACCATAGGGATGAATATGCAACCTGAGCACAAAGTTACATTACGTTAACGCTATGTGCTCAGGCTGAAAAATTCTATGTTTTAAACGGATACATCAGCCTTATGGCTGGCGCTGGTGTGATGCTAGCCCTATATATGCTGTGGAAAACTAATACTGTAAATGACCCGGAAAATACCACCCCTACCATCAAACGTGCTTGTGGCCAGGTTCACACATACAATCCGTTTTTGCCTTAAATCCGTTTTTGGGATAATTTTAGGCTTTTTTCTTCTAAGTCCAAAAACGCATACGCGTTAACGCATGGTGAACTTAAGTGTCACTGCATTTTTTACCAGCACATGCGTTTTTGTTCAGTGTTTTTGGGTGCTGTAAAAAAACGCATACGTTTTTTTAACATGGGGCCCTATGGGAAATGCATGCGTTAACGCATGCGCGTTTTTATGAAAAAATTACTAAGTCCAAAAATTTCCAAAAAATGTCCAGGACCTCAGGGGACACTATTGGCACCCTTAGAAAAACTGATCCGTTTTTCTAAGGGCTACAAAAACAAATTTGTATGTGTGAACCTGGCCTGTGGCAGCGTTATGTTGTAGGCATGCTTTCCTTCAGCAAGTGCAGGGAAACTGGTCAGAGTGAATGGGAAGATGTATGAACCTAAATACATGCCAATCCTAGAGGAATACCTGTTAGGCGGCCGTCACACGCATCAATTTCTTGAACGATATCGCTTAAGCGATCTCCATTTTGATCGCTTAAGCGATATCGTTTGTGCATCGCTGCGTGTAATCAAGCGATTTTACAATGTAAAATCCCTTGATTGTTTGATCGCAGATTTGTGAGCCGGAGCTCATATCAAGCGATAAACGCTTAATCAATCTGCCTCATCGTGGTGTGTGACAAAACGATGAACGATCTCCCAGCGGCAGAGCCTATGCTGGGAGATGATATCTATGGTAAACGTCGGGTTACTAAGCACAGCGCGGCGCCTAGTAACCCGATGTGTACCATAGTTACCAGCGTTCTCGCTGGTCCACATCGCTGGTGAGTCTGTCTGTGTGACAGCTCACCAACGATGTGAGTGATATTGTTAGCGATCGCGCGTGCATGTGATCGCTAACAATATCGCTCACAAGATTGAAGCGTGTGACGGCCGCCTTAGGGCCACTTTACACACACCAACTTATCTGTCCAACTTCTGACCAACTTGCTGGTTGCAGTGAAATCATGGACACATTGCTCCATTTTGTGACTGTGTACAATGGAACAATGTGTCCATGATTTCACTGCAGCCAGTAGGTTGGTCAGAAGTTGGACAGATAAGTTGGTGTGTATAAAGTGGCCATTAGATGCAACAAAAAATTTGAGAATGGGGTGTACGTTCACCTTCAAGCAGGACAATGACCCTAAATATACTGCAAGAGCTACAATGGAATGGTTTAGAACAGGGGTCTCAACCCGGCTGTGCATATGGGCCGCAAATAGAAAAAAATGTAATATGGAGGGCTGTATTCTTAGAACTAAATTACAATTTAGCAATACCATATTTTTTTTATATATCTTTTGATCTCTTTTTTAAACATTTTTTTTCAGCTTGATTAGGGTATTTTTTCAAATGGCATTTATTGTATGTGATATGGTACCATTTTTTTATAGGTTAGATTGTTAATGATGTGGCCATAACAAACATGCCTTTTTTTGTTTATTTTAGTTTATATATGAAACAGTAATTTTAGTGGTAAAAAAGTTGCCTTCTTTTGAATTGTTTTTACATGTTATCCCTTTGTTGTAATATTGTCTTACAATTACCACCATATAGTAATTCTGGCCAACATGTTGTAGTAATGTCCTCATCCTAGCCCCCATATTGTAGTAATGCCCTACACTGATCCCATATTGTAGTAATGTCCCACACTGATACCATATTGTAGTAATGTCCCACACTGATCCCATATTATACTAATGTCCCTCTCCTGAACCCAATATTGCAGTAATGTTTCTATACTGGTCTCCATATTGTTGCAATGTCCCCCATCCTGGCCCCATATCGTAGTAATGACCCCATACTGATCCCATCTTGTAGTAATGTCCCCATCATGGTAACTCTTCTTTTTTGGCAGTGCACACACACACACACACACACACACACATACACACTTTTCTCACCTATCTACCTTTCCCTCGGCGTCATCTTTTCTGTGGCCCACAGGCATCGTGGACAACTTGATGCTGCTGCAGTCCACACTTTATTAAGTATTCCAGGCACAGCTCAGACAAGCTGTCTTGCTCTCAGCAAGATCAGTAGCAGCCATCGGCCAATCTGAGGCCCACAGGTGATGTCATACGTTGATGCCAATTACTGCCCTTTGATTGCCCGGTGGCTGCTATTGATCTAACTGAGCTAGAGAGCTTGTCTGAGGCACCTGGAATACATAATAGAGCGTGGACAGCAGTGCCCCCTGGACCGGACCGCACAGTGTTAAGTTGTCCACGGTGCCTTCGGGCCACACAGTGAAACCTCAAGGGCCACATGTGGCCTGTGGGCCGCGTGGTTGAGACCCTAGTTTAGATCAATGCATATTCATGTGTTTGAATGGCACAGCAAAGTCCAAGCCTTAATCCCATTAAGAATCTGTGACAAGACTTGAAAATTGCTCTTAACAGATGCTCTCCATCCAAGCTCACTGAGTTAGAGCTATTTTGCAAAGACTGGGCAAAAAATTTCAGCCTCTAAAATGCAAAGCTGGTAGGTACATACCCCAAAAGACTTGCAACAGTAATGGTATCGAAAGATGATCCTACAAAGGGGGGTCGAATACCAATGGACATCACAATTTTTAGATTTACATTTTTTAAATATTTAAGAAATCATGTATTATTTCTTTTATAACTTACAAATACCATACTTGCTACTTAGGGACCTTTCACATCAGCATTTTTGCTGATTTGTGGCAGATCCGGACATATACCACATCTGCTGCATAACGGCCGACTTGCGGCAAGCCCCGACTTTCAGCAAGTCAAAAAACTGCAGCTAACCTAATTTTTTTACTTGCCGCAGGTGCCGGATTTACAAGATCGCTGCAAAATCCGCACTTGCGCACCTGCCACAAGTCCCATAGAGAATGAATGGGGGCTTGTCGCAAATTGTCCTTTACAGTTGCGGTAAATCTGCTGGATCTGCCGCTAATCAGCAGAAACGCTGATGTGAAAGGGGCCTTAGGGCCGCTTTACACACACCAACTTCTGTGACCAACTTCTGAACAGATCTCTGGTTGCAGTGAAATCATGGACATATTGCTCCATTTGTACACGGCCACAAAATGGAACAATGTGTCCATGATTTCACTGCAACCAGAGATCTGTTCAGAAGTTGGTCACAGAAGTTGGTGTGTGTAAAGAGGCCCTTAGTATATCACATAAAATCTCTACAAAATACATGTATATTTGTGTAATGTGAAAATGTTGAAATATTCACAAGGTATGAATACTTTTTCAAGGCACCTTCTCAGCTGCTTGTTTTTGATCTGCTTCATCTACTTTTGCCAATTTCTAGGTCTATGAAGCCAGAGCTTTCAAGCAAGGAAGAAGAGAGGATGTAGAAAGATAAGCAATTGGGAAAGTGCACTTAACTTTTTGGCCATGCCATGATGCACTGAAAGTCTTGTCTTGGTTTGAACATTTATTGTATGCTCACAGAGTGCCTTTAAGTCAAGACTGTCAAAACAAAATAATTGTTTAACCCAACTATAGACCCTTGCATTGGTCAACAGTTCAGTGCACCTTCCCATGTTCTAGTTTTTCATCTATCATACTATTTGAAAACATGTTGGTGGGAACCAATCTATCTTTCAAAGGAAACTCTAGCCATTTAGATGCTTCAGATTAAAAAGTCTAAATCTATTTCAGAAAACCAATAAAATCTTTACATGGTACAGGCTTCCCAGTGTAAGCTTTTATTGTTTTTCTGAAATACATTTATAATTTTTAATCTGAAGCATCAAAATGGCTGGAGTTTCCTTTGGATTTCACTTTATTGAAGATCCCAGGATCTGGGCATTTCCATGCGGATTTGCCTCAGACGGTTCATGTGTGGAATCAGTTGTTGGGCTACCCTCCCATTCCCCTTTCTTTGTACTGCATACGTTGGTGGAAAGGTGCAATGAATTGCTCTGCCATTTCAGGGATGCTCCAAATTCCTATGCTTGCGTACAAAAGTTGTTTTGTGATTACAAACTCCCTTTAAAATCCACATTATGTGTCAATCCACCCTACATGTCAATCCACACTACATGTCAACTTCTGCACAATGTTTTTTCAGTAGCGAGTGGATGAGATATTTTCAAATTGTATCTGCTCTACTTTGCTGCTATTGTTACAATTTGTAGAGTTGTTCACTTTAAAATTCACTACTGAAAGTCCACATCCTAGACACTATTTGTGAACAAGTTGAAAGGGATTGTGGATTAGAAAACATAGAACTTTATTCTATAAAAACAACACCACACATGTTCTTGTTATGTTGTAATACTAAAAGTTAGAATTGACTGTTGACAGGCTTAACAGAAACTGCTTAAGATTACAGAGAAGAAATAGAGAACTTAGGCTAGGGTCACACTTGCGTCATGACCCAAGCCTGGCGCAGCGTTTCCTGTGCGCCCAGCAAAGGCGTATATCCGGGTCTGCTCAGTGGAGCCGGCGAGTGCAATAAGCTGCACGTTACCATAGCAATGCACAGGCAGGTGGTGCATAGCGTTACTTGCAGTTAGTGCCAGGCAGGCATAGCTTTAAGTTTTTGCAATTCACACAGCAAGCAGCGGCAAAAGGTTAGGATCTGATAACCAACGTCAAGGTGTTCTCATTTTATCAGGTCCTAACCTTGTGCTGCTGCTTGCAGTGTGAATTGTATGTTTGGGTGTTATATGCCACTGGATGCAATTAAAGCCTGCTTGTAAGGGTTTGTCTAGGACCTGGGCTACAATAAAATGGAGATTTTAACATGGCTATGGGGTGGGGGAGGGTGCTCAGTCAAAAATAATAGCAATACTAATAGTTAGAATTGACAGGCGACATCTATATGTGAAAGGTGCTAGCTAGAAAAAAACATTATATATGAGGAGATCTGCTACACACTGACACTAAATGAAACTGATCTAGCATACTGGCTAATGAATGCAATGGCAAGGCTATGTGTAAAGCTAATGCAAGTGTGAATGGGGCAAACAGGCACAGCAGAAACTCTTTAAGATTACTGAGAAAAAAACTTAGTTGATGCACTGGCCAAAGCATGTGAGCCCGATAACCAACAACAAGGTGTTCTCATTTTATCGGGCTCACATGCTTTGGCCAGTGCATCAACTAAGTTTTTTTCTCTGTAACCTTAAGCAGTTTCTGCTGTGCCTGTTTGCCCCATTCACACTTACATTAGCTTTACATATAGCATTGCCATTGCACTCATTAGCCAGTATGCTAAGTCAGTTTCATTTAGTATCTTGTTATGTTGTAAACCTGGAGAATGCCTTCAAACATGGTACTTGTTGGCCAAAAGATTTTTTTTGTGTAAAATTCAGAATTATTTTTATTAATCTGTCAATCATTTTCCAAATACAACATATTACACATTTACACATGTTAGTAATAGATTTTTTTTACTATGGGTATTTAAATAGCTCTTGTAGGTACAAAATCTCATAAAGCCAATTTTAGCTTACAAAGTGTTTCAAAACACTTATGCACCAATAGAGTCAAGTAACCAACTACTAAATCGTATTGAGTGTTTCACTATGCTACCGCTCTGGTCTGCTCCGAAAAATAAAGGGAGCACTAAAATACCACATCATAGATCTCAATGTATGAAATATTGTAGGTGCAAATCTTTATTCATCACATAGTAGAATGTGTTAAAAACAATTAAAAATAAAAATTATCCATGTAAATCAAAATTAACCTCTCATGGAAGTCTGCATTTGGAATAATACTCAAAATCAAAGTGGAAAATAAAGTTACAGGCTGATCAGTGTTCAGTGGAAATGCCTCAAGACAAGAAATGAGACTCATTTGTGCATTTGGCCTCCACTTGCCTGTGCTTGGGCATGCTCCTGATGAGGTGGCAGATGTTCTCCTGAGGGATCTCCTTCCAGATGTGGATTAAAGCATCAGTCAACTGCTGGACAGTCAGTGGTGCAACATGGCAATGGTCGATGGAACAAGACATGATGTCCCAGATATGCTGAATTGGATTCAGGTCCAGGGAACAGGCAGGCCAGTTCATAGCATCAATGCCTTCATTGTGCAGGAACTGCTGACACACTTCAGCTACATGAGGCCTAGAATTGTCATGCATCAGAAGGAACCCAGGACCCACCGCACCTGCATATGGTCTCACAATGGGTCTGAGGATCTCATCCCAGTACCTAATGGCAGTCATTGTACCTCTGGCTATCACATGAAGTGAGGAGGCACTTTCTTGGACAGCAACACAGAACCCCATTACTGACCCACTGTCAAACCAATCATGCTGGAGGATGTTGCAGGCAGCAGAACGGAAAGAGCAAAATTGATAAGAGATGTCTTTAGATCTTTGGATGTTTACCTTGGTGTTTTTTCCACCATTCACCCCAAACCTTCAAAGGCCAACCTGGAACAGTCTTGGGTCATAGTTTCAACAAGTACCATATGCCGCACACTAAACCAAGCAGAGCTTTATGGGCAAGGAAGAAACCATTGCTGAAGAAAAGATATAAAAAAGAATGACTGATCTTTGCCAAAGAGTACCTTGACAAACCAAAATAATTCTGGGAAAATGTTCTGTGGACAGCTGAAACAAAAATAGACCTATTTGACGATGCAAAGCAACAGTTTGTTTACAGACGTACGCAATGAAACGTATAAGGCAAATAAAACCCTACCACGTTAAGCATGGTGGGCGATCCATAATGGTGTGGGGTTGCTTTGCTGCGTGTGTGCGTCTGGTACTGGAGGCCTTGACCATATCACAGGAAACATTAAATCAAAGAATTATCAAGAGATTATAGTGTGAAATGTCCTACTCAGTGTAAACTTGGTTTCAGTTGAAGATCATGGGTCCTCCAGCAAGACAATGACAAAAAAATCCAAAAACACACAGGAATGGTTGAAAAAGAAAAAAATGGATTTTTTTTTAAATGGCCAGCAATGAGTCCTGACCTCAATCCCATTGAAAATCTTTAGGGTTAGCTGAAATCTGCCATTGGGAAAAAGAACCCTGCAAACATTCAAGAGCTTAAACAAACTACAAAGGAAGAGAGGGAGAAAGAAAATACCAGCTATGAAGCTTATAGATGGCTACAAGAAAGGTTTGGAGGCTGTCATCAATGCCTAAGGAAATGCAACCATGTTTTTTATTAGGGGCCATTATTGCAGCACATGCAGTTTAATTTGTTTCTTCTTTGTCAACTTGCATGTTGCAATTTCAAACAATGTTTTATTGTTGTATTACTTTGGACCACTAATTAGAAAATCCTGAGGATATAACTTTGGTATATTTTCATTTGTTTCTGAAGATATTGTACATCCATCAAAAATATGAAGGGGTGCCAATAACGGTGAGCAGCAGTGTATAGTGTATTGTGCATATTGTATAGTCAGTGTATAAAGTGTATAAATTGCACAGGTAATACTGAGACATATCAGTGACGTCTCTAGGTGAAGTAATTTATTTTTGCTTTTCCTCTTCATCCAGCGCAGACCACTATCATTTCTTCCAGGCAGGACTCGTCTCTTCAGAAAATAACACACTGGCATCTAAAGCTGATCGCTTCTAGACCACATTCCCCACTTTTTCTGTGATTTCTACACTGATGAAAAAATGCAACATAGTGCCGCCCTTCATAGTAATAGGACCTCCTCTCACCCTGTTGAAAACATTATCCTCAAAAGTACAATGTATTACAGAGGTAATAATTTCCCTTTATTGGACCCTAATGTTTTGGCCCCCAATTGCCATCAAAAACTAATGATGTATGTTCCTGTATCTTGCCCCCATAGGGTAATAATCCCATCTTGGCCCCTTTCAGACTAATGACACTGATACTCGGGTATACAATAATGACACTGATACTCGGGTATAGAATAATGACACTGACATTTGGGGTACAAGATTATGACACTGACACATGGGGTACAGGATAATGACACTGACTCTCAGAGTACAGGATAGTGGTGCTGAAACTTGGGGTACAGACAGTGGCGTACCTACCCTGCGGGGGGCCTGTGCCTCCAGCCGCCCGCCGAGACCCGCGGGTGTCCGAGCCGAGGAGGGAGGATGGGGAGGAAGTGAAGCGGCAATTCCTGTAGCTGTGCCCGCCCCTCCTCTCCTCCTGTTGTCGGCGGCCCTGAAAGAAGCAAGAACAGTAAGTGCGGCGACCCTGCTCCGCAACTGTGCTGTCAGGCTGAAGGTTTCTGACAGCACCCCCCCCCATCCTCACAAGGAGGGGGTGTAAAGGCTGCACCGGGGTCCGCAGTGGACTTGTTACGCCACTGGGTACAGATAATGACACTGACACCAGGGTACAGGATAATAATGATGAAATATGATATAATGCACAATAGGGTCTTATCTTTTAACGGCAATAAACCTTATTGAAAGCTGCTCACCTGATATGATTGGTGACCCACAACCAAGTATGATCGCTTAAAAACAGCTGCTGCACGGTCCGCACCTCCACGGGTAACCGTGGTGGAGACTATCAGGATGAAGGACGAAGTGCCGCTCGACCTGCGCTGCTGTAAAAGACCACCACAGCCACGGGATATCTGGGATAAGATATAGATTTAATTCCGACGTGTTTCGGAGCTGCTACAGGGCTCCTTCCTCAGGAAGTCCCTGAGGAAGGAGCCTGGAAGCAGCAACGAAACGCGTCGGAATTAAATCTACATCTTATCCCAGATATCCTGTGGCTGTGGTGGTCTTTTACAGCAGCGCAGGTCGAGCGGCACTTCGTCCTTCATCAGGATATTAATGCTGACACTAGGGGTACAGGATAGTGGCACTTACATGTGGGGTACAGGATAATGACTCTCAGGTACAGGATAATGATGCTAACACTTGAGGTACAGTATAGTGGTATTGACACTTGGGGCGCAGGATAGTGACATTGACAATTGGGGCACAGGATGATGTCGTTTAGACTTGGTGTACAAGATGATGACACCATCAATTAGGGTACAGCATAATTGACACGGTCACTTGGGGTACTGGATACTGATGCTGACATATGGCTACAAGATAATGACACTTGGGATACAGTATAATGACTCTGATACTCCGGCTACAGGTTAATGACACTGCTACATGGGAAACAGGATCATGACACTAATAGTTATCTTTTTCCCTCAGCACCCAGCTTTCCCATGCTTTATTGTACATCTTTCCCTCAGCACTAACTTTCCCAAGCTCTGATATCATGGGAAAGCTTGGTGCTGATGGAAAAATTTGTATATGAGCATGGAAAAGCTGGGTGCTATGGGGAAGAGGAATATCAAAGCATGTGAAAGATGGGTGCTGAGGGAAACACATGTACAGCAGAGCAGGGGATGGGAAAGTTTCCCATGGCCTACTATATGTGTTTCCCTCAGCACCCATCTTTCCCATGCTTTTATATTCCTCTTCCCCATAGCACCCAGTTTTTCCATACTCATATATACATTTTTCCATCAGCACTCACCTTTCCCATGATCTACTGTGTATCTCTCCCTCTGCACCCATCTTTCCCATGCGCTGATATCCCTCTTTCCCATAGCACCCAGCTTTCCCATGCTCATATAACATTTTTTCATCAGCACTCGCCTTTCCCATGATCTACTGTGCATCTTTCCCTCTGCACCCAGCTCTTCTATGTTCTGATTTTCATCTTGTTGTCAGCACCAAGATTTCCCATGATATCACTACATGGTAAATCTGGGTGTCGAGCCCACTGGGACGGGGTACTCGGTACCGGACCGGGTCTACTACTGGGGAAGTCACGGGTAGTCCTGGTCCGGACCGTGTCCCGTGCCCTGGCAATAATAAGGGTGTATTTACAGGGGATAATGTCAGTCGTGACGCCACCCACAGTGTGTGGCCAGTAATGGGGCCACCGCTGCCGCAGAACCTCCGGGGATGATGTAATGGCAGCAAGGATCGAATAGTTCTCCGTGGGCAGAACTGTGTTCCCCGGGGCAGTGTTGATTAGAGTCTATTGTGTAGTGTGCAGGCCTGGTGCTGAGTGTAGTACACTTACTGTCCAGATGCTGCAGGAATCCTCCTTCAGCGATGGAGCTTGCAAGCTGTGGCTCTCCAGATGGGGATCTGCTGCAAACCTGTTTGGAGGGAGTCATGTTCAGGCAGAGAGATGCAAGGGAGTCAGATTCAGGGTTCACTGTGTTTACTTCTCAAAGTTCTCAAGTACAGTTCACAGTGCAGTTACAGTTCTTAGTTCAGTTCTCAGTTACACGGGCACACTTTCCCCTCCGGGTTCCCTTTACTCCCTGCAGCCAGGTCGTTCCTACTGTGACCCCTCACTCTGTCTCTGCGTCCTTCCCAGGCTGTTGACTCTCTCTCTCTCCGTTCACTTTGGTGTGCGTGACTCCGGACAGTATGGCAGTGGCTCAGACTCTGGTGAGCCCTCCGGGTTGCCACTGAGCTGCCTGTCCTTTGGGGTAGGGACTCTAACGTGTAATTGTGGTCCCCCGTCAGTTGTCTGGGGATGCCGAGTGAAGCTACGGTCCCCTTTAGAGCCGACACTCTACTTCAGCCTTACACCACACTCGTCCAGGACGTGTGATTCTGTCTCTACCAGCCTACACCGGCCTACTGACTCCTTTCTCCTCCCCTTCACTATTTCTACCTTCTGTCACCTGACTACGTGTTTGCCCACCCACTGTCTCTAAACCCACCACCCCTCGCCTGCCTAGAGTTCCCAGACTCCGGGTTGGGTGCTGCCCTCTACTGTTACGTGGGTGTGTGGGCAGTGAGGGTGTTGGTGTTCAACTGTCATGCCCTATCTACCTGGCTGCAGTTCCCTTTGTGACCTCCTGAACGCAGGGGGCCACATGGGTGTGTGGCACCCTGGCACCTTGTTGGGCACCACAGAACCCTTGTTACGCAAATGGAGTGAAAACAGCAAAGCATCACTCACAATCAAAACCACCTAACAACACCTTAGAACACACCTGTTTCACCCCAAGCCTCTAGGGGGAGTTCCACTGGTCATTTTGAGCCAGTTCCCCCTATAAATAGGGTCCTGGAGGGAGAAACACCAGAGTGTGCAGACGCTAGGAGAGCTGCAGGAAGTGTGCAACCTCTGGTTCTGGAGCCATACTAGGCCCAAACCAGCACACATAGCAAGTGAGAGACCCTTGCAATTGGAGTCATAGGGAAGGAGAAAGCACCTCTCAGGGACACAGGAGTTACCTTAACTCCCCCTCATCAATCGGTTACTGGAACCGAGCTGTGAGAGCTACCACGCCACCACAGAGAATCAGCACGCCTAACAGGAAGTTTAGCCCCCTGTTCACCTGATGCACCTACCGACGAGAACCCAGGGAAGAGGATATAATTGTCACCATCCCTTTAACAGAGCCCTCAGTGCAGTTACCCAGGTGAATCACGTCCCACTGGACGTACAACCCGGTCCGGCAGGATTCCACATCCACCCGACCTCACCAGAAAGACAGAGAAAGGAAGCCTACACACTGCTTGCTGTGAAACTCCAGGAGCGCCAACCTCATCACCCGGTCTGAGTGTACCTGCTTTCCACCAGTAAAGGTACCCAAAAGACTTTGATGTGTCTGCGTTTGATTCCTGAACCTTACAGCAGTATTACTAAGCTGCCTCACAACATCTTGTGAAGCTTCTGGCCCCGGGGACTCCCGCTCGTCCTGTGGGGAGCGTCCCATCTTGCTGCATTCCATCCCCCGGAGGCCCAAGCAGCGCCGGTGGAATCACCGGGATACCCACAGGTGGCGTCACGACAAGAATCTAACCCAGTGATGGCGAACCTTTCTGAGGCCGAGTGCCCAAACTGCAACCTAAAACAAAATTATTTGTGGCAAAGTGCCAACACGATAATATAACCTAAATTACAGCAGGAGTGGTAATCACAAGCGCTGCACAGGGGGGAGAGCAGCAGATGCTAACTCTCTTCCCTGTACAGGGCTTGTAGTCCTGAAACATTGATGATCAATTCAATTATTTTAACAATTAATTGATTTTAAACTTACCTTTGCAGTTTTCTCTTCTCTTCGGAAGTGGTCAGACAGCTCATGTGTACTGGACATTGAAGCTGAGCCGCTGCCACTGCCCTTTCTAGAAACAGCAGGTGGACTGATCTGTATGGAAACAATGCAGAATATTAGACAGATAGGAGATAGATTTTATCAAGGAATACAAGCAGATTTCATACTGAAATCATGGTCCTCATCTTGTAGTAATATCTCCATCATGACCCTCTCCTTGCAGTAATGTGTCCCATCCTGACCCTCTCCTTGTAGCTATGTGCTCCATCCTGACTCTCTCCGTGTAGTAATGTTTCCCATCCTGACCTTCCCATTGTAGTTATGTGCTCCATCTTGTCCTTCCCCTTCTAGCTATGTTCTCCATCCTGACCCTCTCCCTCTAGTTATGGGCTCCATCCAGATCCTCTCCTTGTAGTAATGTGCTCAATCCTGACCTCTCTCCTTGTAGTAATGTGCTCCATTCTGATCCTCTCCTTGTAGTAATGTGCTCCATCCTGACCCTCTCCTTGTAGTAATGTGCTCCATTCTGATCGTCTCCTTCTAGTAATGTGTCCTATCCTGACCCTCTCATTCTAGTAATGTGTCCCATCCTGACCCTCTCCTTGTAGTTATGTGCTCCATCCTGACCACCTCCTTCTAGCTATGTTCTCCATCCTGATCCTCTCCTTCTAGCTTTTTGCTCCATTCTGATCCTCTCCTAGCTGTATGTTCCATCCTGACCCTCTCCTTGCAGTTGTGCTCCATCCTGACCCTCTCCTGGCAGTAATGTTCCTATCCTGACCCCCTTCTTGTAGTAATGTCTTCATCCTTATCCCCTTGTAGTATGCCCCATCCTTGTCCCCTTCGGTAATGTCCCATCCTTGTCCCCTTGTGGTAATGTCCCTATCCTGCCCCATCATGTAGTAATGCCCCATCCTGTTGTAATGCCCTATCCTTGTCCTCTTGCAGCAATATTCCCCATCCTGCAGTAATGCCCTATCCTTCTCCCCTTGTAGTAATATGCCCCATCCGTGTCCCCTTGAAGTAATATGCCCCATCCTGCAGTAATGTGTCTCATCCTTTTTCCCATGTAGTAATATGCCCCATCCAGCAGTAATGTGCCCCATCCTTGTCCCTTGGAATTATTGCACCACCTTTGTCCCCATCACATAGTAATATGCCCCAACTTGCCCCCTGGTAGTATTGCCCTATTCTTGCCTCCATTACATATAATCTGCGCCATCCTTGTCCCCATCACATAATAATATGCCCCATCCTGCCATCACATAACAATATGCCCCATCCTGCCCCCTGTTAGTATTGCCCCATCCTGCCCCATCACATAATAATATGCCCCATCCTGCCTGCTATTAGTATTGCCCACCATCCATCCAATCCATCCATCATCCTCCTAGTATTGCCCCATCCATCCTGCCTCCTCTTCGTATTGCCCCATCCACCCTCCTCCTAGTATTGCCCCATCCATCCATCTATCCTCCTCTTAGTATTGCCCATCATCCATCCATCCATCCTCCTCTCTTAGTATTGCCCCATCCATCCATCCATCCATCACCTCCTCTTAGTATTGCCCCATCATCCATCCTCCTCCTCCAGGTATTGCCCCATCCTCCTCCTCCTTGTATTGCCCCATCCTCCTCCTCCTTGTATTGCCCCATCCTCCTCCTCTTAGTATTGCCCCATCCTCCTCCTCCTTGTATTGCCCCATCATCCTCCTCCTCCAGGTATTGCCCCATCATCCTCCTCCTAGTATTTCCCCATCATCCTCCTCCTTGTATTGCCCCATCATCCTCCTCCTAGTATTGCCCCATCATCCTCCTCCTTGTATTGCCCACATCTCCTACTCCTCCAGGTATTGCCCCATCATCCTCCTCCTAGTATTGCCCCATCACCTCCTCCTTGTATTGCCCATCATCCTCCTCCTCCAGGTATTGCCCCATCCTCCTCCTCCTCCTCCAGGTATTGCCCCATCCTCCTCCTCCTCCAGGTATTGCCCCATCCTCCTCCTCCTCCAGGTATTGCCCAATCATCCTCCTCCTCCAGGTATTGCCCCATCATCCTCCTCCAGGTATTGCCCCATCATCCTCCTCCTCCAGGTATTGCCCCATCCTCCTCCTCCTAGTATTGCCCTATCCTCCTCCTCCTAGTATTGCCCCATCCTCCTCCTTCTAGTATTGCCCCATCATCTTCCTCCTTGTATGGCCCCATCCTGGCTGCTGGTAAAAAAAAAAACTTTCATACTCACCTTTCTTCCTTCACCGCTGCTGCAGCTTGCATCCTGTCTCCAGCACTGAGGGCGGTCACGTGATGCCGGGCGCGTAACGTGACCGCTGTCACATGACGCTGGCCGAGAGGGCGGGCCTAGAAGTGTCTGAGAGAGGAGAAATGTCTCCTCTGCTCAGATACAGCTTTTGATCTGCCGGCGGCGCGGCACATGCCGGCAGATCAAAGCGGCAGTGTGGTGGCGAGGCCGCGTGCCAGTGGAGGCGGCTCTGCGTGCCACCCCTGGCACGCGTGCCATAAGTTCGCCATCATTGATCTAACCCATTATCCGTTCCGCCATTCCCTATTGATCTGGACCACCGGGCCCCACAGCCGCAGGCACGGTTCCGTGACAAGGAGAGGAAAGACGCCTGCGATGTGCAGAACCCCGGCTACGGTGAGTCAGGTGCTGAATGAAAGATTTTCTTTCCCTTAGTATTCAGCTTTCTCATCCCCTGCTCTGCTGCTATCTCTCTTTCCCTACTGCTATAAGGAGGACACTTCACTTACAGCATCACCAAGCACGTACTGGCCCAATCAATATAATGCCCTCAGCAACACAGCCCCCCACTAATATACAATGATGCCTATGCCTGTATTCTGACAGACTTACATTCTGCAGCAGAGTGCGTGAGAGAGGCCATATGTGTCATGTGAGGTACTACAGTGTGCTACGTAAGAACGCACGCCTCAGGACCGTGATACAGCTGCCAGTCGCCGTGTTATTATACAGTGTTGTAAGTCACCTGCAACTGCATGCTGAATAAGACAAACTGTGGGTGCTGGTGATTTATTGTGCAGTGAGTGTTAATGCACCTAGTGGGAGACAGTAGTGATCTGAACGGTTGCCAAGTGACAAGAGGGGATGCGGAAGGGGAGTTTGCCTTAGGCAACTGAGACAACAAGGGCCAACGGGGTTTCCCTGTGTTGGCAGCAGATTATTCAGGATACTCTCCAAGCGTGTGGCAACAGAGCTTCTTTTAGACAAACAGGAACAAATATGATAAGATATGTTTTATTCCTGATCTATTAAGCTTATGTGTCTCAGTCTCTGTGCAGCACCTGCGGCTGCTTCTTCTCTCATACACAGGCACAGGAAACTGGATACAGTCACACGCTCTTCCTGCCTGAGACTCTGGGAGTTTTTTTTACTTATTCTAACTTTATCTACAACATACAAACCTAGCAACTAAACACTCATATACAGGAATGGCATTGTTGCACTAAACATATTCCAACACCCTGATACCTCGGCAGTACAGATCGACCCTAAATTTCAGCTGGTATCAAGCCCTGGTGTTAGTAATGGAGAGGCATATATCAGTATACCCCCTCCCCCATTACTAACACCAGGGCTTGTAAATTAAAAAGCAAAAAAACCCCACAAATTTATTTTGTTTTAAAAAAAAACACCCCCCTCGTTCACAGATATATTTTAAAAAAAAAGCCATGAAGATCCAACCTAGTCCACAAAATCCAAAGTAGACTACAAAAGCAAACCTGAAAGACATAAAGAGAGAGAATTAAATTGATAAAGACAAGAGAACAGCCCTCATTCACCAATTTATTTTCCAAAAGCCACACACAAGCCCAGTATACAGCAGGCAGGGCCGAATCAATGATGAGGCAAAGTGAGTGGCCTGATTCAGGCGGCGCCACCTGCTGGTGAAGGAAGGGGCGGCATCTGCAGGGGGTGCTCATGTTCTCCTGCACGGCGCGGGAAGAAGTGAGAGCCGACAAAGATCAGAGAGCAGCCTCCTGTGCTGAGCTACCGATGATAAGAAGCTCCAGGTCACAAGGTGACAGGGAGTGAGGGGGCTGGGACCTGGGGGCTGGGGCCCAGGGGCTGTGAGCATGTGAAGCTGCACATGTACAAACAGCACAGAGGACTGTGTGAGGTATCTGTATAATCTGTGTGTGAGCTGTGTGTGAGATTTGTGTGAGCTGTGTGTGTTGTGTGAGCTTGTGTGTGTGTGAGCTTGTGGTGTTGTGTAGTGTTGTGTTTAGCTGTGTGTGTGTGTTTTGTGAGCTGTGTGTGTGTTTGTGAGCTGTGTGTGTGTTATGTGAGCTGTGTGTGTGTTGTGTGAGCTGTGTGTGTTGTGTGAGCTGTGTGTGTTGTGTGAGCTGTGTGTGTTTGTGTGAGCTGTGTGTGTTGTGGTTGGTTGTGAGCTGTGTGTGTTGTGTGAGCTGTGTGTTGTGAGAGCTGTGTGTGTTGTGTGAGCTGTGTGTGTTGTGTGAGCTGTGTGTGTTGTGTGAGGTGTGTGTTGTGTGAGCTGTGTGTTGTGTGAGCTGTGTGTGTTGTGTGAGCTGTGTGTGTTGTGTGAGCTGTGTGTTGTGAGAGCTGTGTGTGTTGTGTGAGCTGTGTGTGTTTTGTGAGCTGTGTGTTGTTGGTGAGTTTGTGTGTGTTGTGTGAGCTGTGTGTGTGTTGTGTGAGCTGTGTGTGTTTGTGTGAGCTGTGTGTGTGTTGTGTGAGCTGTTGGTGGCTGTTGTTGTGTGAGCTGTGTGTGTTGTGTGTGAGCTGTGTGAGTGTGTTGTGAGCTGTGTTTTTGTGAGCTGTGTGTTGTGAGCTGTGTTTGTGAGCTGTGGTTTGTAGCTGTGTGTTGTGTGAGCTGGTGTGTTGTGTGTGTGTGTGTGTGTGAGCTGTGTGTGTTGTGTGAGCTGTGTGTGTGTGTAGCTGTGTGTGTGTGTGAGCTGTGTGGTGTGTGAGTGTGTTTTGGTGAGCTGTGTGTTGTGTGAGCTGTGTGTGTTTGTGTGAGCTGTTGTGTGGGGTGTGTGTTGAGCTGTGTGTGTGATGTGTGTTGTGGAGCTGTGTGTGTGTTGTGTGAGCTGTGTGTGTTGTGTGTGCTGTGTGTTTGTGTGAGCTGTGTGTGTTGTGTGAGCTGTGTGTGTTGTGTGAGCTGTGTGTGTGTTTGTGTGAGCTGTGTTGTGTGAGCTGTGTGTGTGTTGTGTGAGCTGTGTTGTGATTGTGTGTGTAGCTGTGGTGTTGTTGTGGACTGTGTGTGTTGTGTGTATTGTGTGAGGTGAGTGTGTGTTGTGTGAGCTGTGTGTGTTGTGTGAGCTGTGTGTGTGTTGTGTGAGCTGTGTGGTGTTGTGTGTGAGCTTGTGTGTGTTTGTGTGAGCTTGTGTGTGTTGTGTGAGTGTGTGTGTTGTGGTGAGCTGTGTGTGTTGTGTGAGCTGTGTGTGTGTTGTGTGAGTGTGTCTGTGTGTGAGTTGTGTGTGTGAGCTGTGTGTGATTTGAGCTGTGTGAGTTGGGTGTCTGTGTGGTTGAGTTGTGTGTGTGAGCTGTGTGGGGAGTTGTGTGTGTGAGCTGTGTTGTGCTGTGTGTGAGTTGCGTGTCTGTGTGAGTTGCGTACCTGTGTGTGAGCTGTGTGTGAGTTGTGTGTGTGACTGTGTGAACTGTGTGTGTTGTGTCTGTGAGTTGCGTGTCTGTGTGTGGGAGTTGTGTGTGTGTGAGCTGTGTGTCTGTGTGTGAGCTGTGTCTGAGTGTGAGCTGTGTCTGAGTGTGAGCTGTGTCTGAGTTGCGTGTGTGTGTGAGCTGTGTGTGAGTTGTTTGTGTGAACTGTGTTGTGTCTGTGTGTGAGTTGCGTGTCTGTGTGTGGGAGTTGTGTGTGTGAGCTGTGTGTCTGTGTGTGAGCTGTGTCTGAGTGTGAGCTGTGTCTGAGTGTGAGCTGTGTCTGAGTACGTGGTGTGTGAGTTTGTGATTGTGTGTGTGAACTGTGTTGTGTCTGTGTGTGAGTTGCGTGTCTCTGTGTGGGAGTTGTGTGTGTGTGAGCTGCGTGTCTGTGTGTGAGTTTTGTGTGGGAGCTGTGTATGAGTTGCTTTGTGTGTGTGTGTGTTTAGATATCTTTTGAGTGAAGTGTGTGTATATACACTTCTGCAGCATCCATATGCTGTGAATATGATGTGTACCTGCTGAGCATCTGTTATATAACTTATGGCCACGTCACACACACAGATATCTGTGCAGAGATTGTTCGCATATCTCTGGTTGCAGTGAAATAATGGACACAATGTTCTATTTGTACACAGCCACAAAATGGAACCATGTGTCCATGATTTCACTGCAACCAGAGATCTGTGACCAATCTCTGCACAGATATCTGTGTGTGTGACGTGGCCCTAAGACATGTATGATGTGTGTGTCTGTGTGAGTATATGATGTGTATGTAATGAGCATGTGTTGTCCAGTATATCTGTGCTGTATACATGTATATATAGTGTAATTTAACCCCTTCACTACCTTTTGAAGTACATATATGTCAAAGCTTGTATTCTCACCTTTGATACCGGCTCACATGCTCAGCACGCTTCAGGTTGCAGGACTGTGTCTGCCTACAGGATCAGCGCTCTGCCAGCCATTGTGTGTCTGTATGGTTGAGCCAATCCTTCCATTACCATTAATGACCCTTGTTCTGGATTCGTCCGTGTGGTCCTTGTATGTGTGTGATGGCGCTGACATACATGTGTTTGAACAACTTTTTTTCTATTTCTCTAAATTAAAATATCCACTATTGTCCTCATTTCATTTTACAGGGTAGATATAAATCTGTGCAAACTAGATTTATTTCTACCAATTGAAAAAAGACTTTCTGGGGGGAGGTGGGGCGCCATTTTGCAGTTCGCCTCAGGCAGCACAGAGGCTAGGTTCACCCCTGACAGCAGGAGGCTATACACAGCCACCAATAGTCATTAGTAGGATATATACAGCACCCAGTATACAGCAGGACGCAGTACACAGCCCCCAGGATACAGTAGGATGTCTCACATGCCTCCCAATATACAGCAGGAGGCCATACACAAACCCAACATACAGCAGGAGGCCACATAGCCCCCAGTATACAGCAGAAACCTGCACACAGCCCCGGTATTAAAGCAGGAGCCCACAAACAGCCCCCAGGATACAGTAGGAGGCCACACACAACCCCAGTATACAGTGGGAGGCCGCAAACAGCACCCAGTGTACAGCAGAAGGCCACACACAACCCCAGTATACAGTGGGAGGCCGCACACAGCCCCCAGTATGCAGCAGGAGCCTTCACACAGCCCCAGTATACAGCAGGATGATGAACACAGCCACCAGTATACAACAGGAGGCATCACACAGTCCTCAGTATACAACAGGAATCCACATACAAGCCCAATATACAGCAGGTGGTCAAATACAGCCCCCAGTATACAGCAGGAGGCAATACACATCCACCAGTATACAGCAGTAGGACATACACAGCCCCCAGTATACAGCAGGAGGCAGTACACAGCCCCCAGTTTACAGCAGGATGTCTTACACGGCCCTCCAATATACAGCAGGAGACCATACATATCCACCAGTATACAGCAGTAGGACATACACAGCCCCCAGTATACAGCAGAAAGCTGTACACAGCCCCAGGTTTACAGCAGGAACCTGGACACAGCTCCAAGTATACGGCAGGAACCTGCACACAGCCCCAGTACTAAAGCAGTATCCCACCTCCATCCCCAGTATTAAATCAGGAGCCCACACCCAGCCCCCAGTGTTAAGGCAAGAACCACACACAGCCCTCAGTATACAGCACAAGGCCACACACAGCCCTCAGTGTACAGTGTACAGCAGGAGGCCACACGCAGCCCCCAGCGTACAGCAGAAGGCCATACGCAGCCCCCAGTGTACAGCAGAAGGCCACACACATCCCCATTATACAGCAAGAGGCCCACACAGCCCCCAGTATGCAGCAGGAGCCCTCACACAGCCCTCAGTATACAGCAGGAGGCCACATACAAACCCAATATACAGCAGAAGCCTGCACACAGCCCCCCAGTATACAGCAGGAGGATGCACACAGCTCTCAGTATAAAACAGAAAGCCACATACAAGCCCAGTATACAGCAGGAGGTCATATATAGCCCCTAGTATACAGCAGGAGGCTATACACAGCCACAAGTTTTCAGCAGTAGGACATACACAGCCGCCAGTATATAGCAGGACGCAGTACACAGTCCCAAGGATACAGTAGGATGTCTTACACTCCCCCAATATATAGCAGGAGGCCATACACAACCCTAACATATAGCAGGAGGCCACATAGCCTCCAGTATACAGCAGGAGCTTGCACACAACCCCCAGTACACAGCATGAGGCTGCACACAGCCCCCAGTGGGGGCTGTGTGTGGCCTCCTACTGTACACTGGGGGCTGTGTGCGGCCTCGTGCTGTATACTGGGGGCTATGTGGCCACCTGCTGTATGTTGGGTTTGTGTATGGCCTCCTGCTGTATACTGGGGGGCATGTAAGACATCCTACTGTATCCTGGGGTCTGTGTACTGCGTCCTACTGTATACTGGGGGCTGTATATATCCTCTACTGAATATTGGTGGCTGTGTATAGCCTCCTGCTGTACACTAGGGGCTGTATATGACCTCCTGCTGTATACTGGGCTTGTATGTGGACTTTCTGTTTTATACTGAGGGCTGTGTGAGGCCTCCTGTTGTATACTGGGGGCTGTGGGCAGGCTCCTGCTGTATATTGGGCTTGTATATGGCCTCCTGCTGTATACTGAGGGCTGTGTGAGGGCTCCTGCCGCATACTGGGGGCTGTGTATGTCCAACTGCTGTATACTGGTGGATGTGTATGGCCTCCTGTTGTATACTGGAGGCTGTATTTGACCTCCTGCTAAATATTGGGCTTGTATGTAGTTCCCTGTTGTATACTAAGGGCTGTGTGAGGCATCCTGTTGTATACTGGGGGCTTTGTGCATCCTTCTGCTGCATACTGGGGGCTGTGTGTGGCCTCCTACTGTACAGTGTACAGCAGAAGGCCATATGCAGCCCCCAGTGTACAGCAGAAGGCCACACACAACCCCAGTATACAGCAAGAGGCTGCACACAGCCCCCAGTATGCAGCAGGAGCCCTCACACAGCCCTCAATATACAGCAGGAGGCCACATACAAACCCAATATACAGCAGGAGCCTGCACACAGCCCCTAGTATTCAGTAGGAGGATGCACAAAGCCCCCAGTATACAACACGTAGCCTCACACAGCCCTCAGTATAAAACAGAAAGCCACATACAAGCCCAGTATACAGCAGGAGGTCACATACAGCCCCCAGTATACAGCAGGAGGCCATACACAGCCACCAGTATTCAGCAGTAGGGCATACACAGCCCCCAGGATACAGCAGGATGTCTTACACGCCCCCCAGTATACAGCAGGAGGCCAAACACAACCCCAACATACAGCAGGAGGCCCCATAGCCCCCAGTATACAGCAGAAACCTGCACACAGCCGCAAGTATATGTCAGGAGCCTGCACACAGCCCCCAGTACTAAAGCAGTGCCTGTCCTCATCCCCTGTATTAAAGCAGGAGCCCACACAGCCCCCAGTATACAGTATGAGGCCACACACAACCCCAGTATACAGTGGGAGCCGCACACAGCCCCCAGTATGCAGCAGGAGCCCTCACACAGCCCCCAGTATACAGCGGGATGATGCACACAGCCACCAGTATACAATAGGACCCTGCACACAGCCCCCAGTGTTAAAGCAGGAACCAGCACACAGCCCCCAGTATACAGCAGGAGCCTGCACACAGCCCCTAGTATGCAGCAGGAGCCTGCACACAGCCCCCAGTATACAGCACGAGGCCACACACAGCCCCAGTGTACAGCAGAAGGCCACACACAGCCCCCAATGTACAGCAGAAGGACACACACCACACCAGTATACAGCAAGAGGCCGCACACAGCTCCCAGTATGCAGCAGGAGCCCTCACACAGCCCTCAGTATACAGTAGGATTCCACATACAAACCCAGAATACAGCAGGAGCCTGCACACAGCCCCAAGTATACAACAGGAGGCCTCACACAACCCTGAGTATAAAACAGAAAGCGACTTACAAGCCCAGTATATAGCAGGATGTCACATACAGCCCCCAGTATACAGCAGGAGGCTATACACAGCCACCAGTATTCAGCAGTAGGACATACACAGCCCCCAGTATACAGGAAGACGCAGTACACAGACCCCAGGATACAGTAGGATGTCTTAAACGCCCCCCAGTATACAACAGGAGGCCATACACAACCCCAACATACAGCAGGAGGTCACATAGCCCCCTGTATACAGCAGGAGGCTGTATACAGCCCCAAGTTTACAGCAGAAATCTGCACACAGCCCCCAGTATACAGTAAGAGGCCGCACACAGCCCCCAGTGTACAGCAGGAGGCCGCATGTGTGTCACCCCAGGGTGTGAGGTACTCGGGTATCAGGCGGCAGGAGGGTTAACGGTGTCACGGGGAATGGCGCCCGCACCTGATCCCGTGTCCCGGGGGACTATTCTTTTGAAAAGGGGGATTGTAAATAATCCCTTGTACATAAGTTAGTTGTCATGACACCACCTGCAGTTTCTGGTGAAGTAGCACCAGTGCCGCCACAGTCCGCCGGAGGTCGGTGGTATTGCGGCTGAGATAGTACAGTCCTCCGCAGGACTGGGACCTCCGGGGCAGTTATTCTGTAAATAGAAGAAGTTCATGGAAAGAAGATGCAGCAGAGTCAAAGTCACTTCACTGCGGGTACTTTACTGGAACTTTAGCAGCAATGGTTACAGTTCTTAGTGCAGTAAGATTGACTCACCGTGGCCGGGACTCCGGTTGAAAGGCGATTTCTTCCTCCTTCTTGTCACGGATGGACCGCGCCTGCCGGTAGTGGGGCCCGGTGGTACAGATCAAAAGAGACGTCATTGAGTGAACAGATTAGGGGTTAATTTGTTTCGTGACGCCACCTATGAGAGTTCCGGTAACTATACCGGCGCTGCAGGGCCTCCGGGGGATGGAATGCAGCAAGATGGAACGCTCCCCACAGGCTGAGCGGTGATCCCTGGAGCCAGGAGCTGCACAAGATGTTCTGAGGCAGCTGCGGTTACCTTAAGGTGCAGATAGACAGTTCATAAGAAGGCAAGGACACTGTAAGTCTCTGTAACGGGTTCTTTACTGTAACCAGCAGGCAGTACATGGCATACAGTTAAGGGTAGTGGACCGGGTGGACTCAGCAATGACCAGTGTGTTCTCAGAGATCCGCGGTGTTCCTCCATTCTAACTACTTGTGTTGCCGTTGTTGCCCAGGAATGCCAGATCGGGTACAAGGAGGCTGTTTGAATGCCCTATCCGGGGTATACGTTCCGGATGCTTTGGGGAGCCTTGGGTCCTTTGGTGGGTACACCGCTGGCTAGACGACTGTGTGTGGCGGTGGTGGGATGCTCCTGTAAAGCTGTCCCTCCACTCTGGTTCGCGTAGCAGAGCTGAACTACTGCTCGCTTCGGTACCAGCAAACCGGCTGTAGACGGGCACGGGATGACTTTGGACCCGCATGTTGATGCCCGATGATCGGTTGATAATGCACCGGGAATAATGGTGCTCAACCGGGGTGATGGCGGAGAGATGGGCCAGGGGAATTGGCCAGGGGGCCGCACGGAACTGGTCAACCCCCTCTCCTAGGTTGCAGAGCTGATGATCTTGCTTCCTTCTCCTACGTTGCTGTTACAACTTCTCTTACATTCTTGCAGACTGTTCTGCACACTTGGCAGACTAACTTGCTGCCCTAAACTTCCACTACACTCTACCACTACACTCCGCCCACCAGGATCTTATTGGCCCTCTATGCTAGGTGATGCATGTAGGGTATGGATCTCTGAGTTAACTGTGTGACTGCTGAGTCATAGAATATTGCTGCTGTTATGGCTGCAATACCCTCTTGTGACGCACTCGTTGCGGGGCGCCACAAGATGTTAAACAGACAAGTAGCTAACGGGTGGCTGCTAGTGGATCTCAGGTGGTAGGATGGTTCCCTCAGTGTGTGCCTTTCTCCGTCAGTTCTTTTCTGCTTCCAAGTAGTTGTGTGAAGTTTAACCCCACAAAGTGGATCTGGCCTCCAGCTGCCTCTCACTCTCCTTGCTCCCATCGGGTTACCTATGGTACCCTCTTTTGGTCGCTTAAGAGTCTGGGCAATTTATATATATATATATATATATACAAATAAAGGACTGCAGCACTCTTCTTTGTGAAACAACCGCCTTTATTCGGCCATCAGGTGGGTGGTGACAACGTTTCGGGATCCTGTCCCTTTCTCTAGCCAAGGCTAGAGAAAGGGACAGGATCCCGAAACGTTGTCACCACCCACCTGATGGCCGAATAAAGGCGGTTGTTTCACAAAGAAGAGTGCTGCAGTCCTTTATTTGTATACTTACACAGCAAGGAGGAGAGGAGCTGTAACTGCTGAGCACCTAGGGAGCTGTGCTGCACCAATATACTAAGCTATATATATATATATATATATATATATACACGTCTCAGGACGCCGGATTTTCTGTGGTCCTTGGAGGATCCCACAGGTGCGGGCTCCGGTGCTCGGTAAGATGCCGGGGTCGGACTCTCTGAAGTCCCTCTCTTCCCCCAGGCTGGCTGTCTGCACCTGGGATCTGTTCTTAGCCTTTCCCAGGTCCTCAGTCGAGAGACCCTCCTTGCTCCCTCAGGCTTACTGCCTGGCTGACTCCCAAGGCAAAAGACCTGAAGCCCAAAAGGCCTTTAGTCCTTCCGGGGTCCCTCAGCCGAGAGACCCTCCTCACTGCCTGGTCTGGACGGGTGGTGTGACGGGTGGTAAGGAGGCGTGGTACTCTTCAACCGCTCGTTTGGCCATCGCTGCCTCCCCTGCCTCGCGAGTCGTTCTCCTAGAGGACAGTTCAAATGTCCGCTCAGCACTTCACCGACGACATACCCAAGTCAGAGTCTGTTCCATCTCTTGGCGGAGCCGGGTGAAAGCATTCCGCCAGTAATCAGCATCCCCCTCCATCAAGAGAGACGCCAGTGCCGGGTCGCCTTGCTTGGCCCGGTCTGCTGCTCCAGCTCTCGCACTATATCTCTCCACCGGGGTGCTGCCATGCTGCCGAGTACAAAGGAGCCTTGTTCTTTCTGTCCTTCTCTTCCGGTTTGTCTTCTTATGGGCGGACACTACCTGGCAATTTCCTGTGGGCCGCCCCACTGATTGATGGCAATCGGGGCGGCCACACTTTTTGGCACCTCTGTCTAGGCCCTCCTTCTTCTAGGAGCTGAGGCATGCCCCCGCGCCTGCACATGGTGTTTAGTACATGTCTACGGCGCCATCTTGGGTCTTCCTGCTGTAATGGCGGGAACCCATTTTTGGCACTAAGCAGTGGCGGAAAAAGTTTGTTTTAAATCCAAGTTCAAGGCGCACAGTACCCGGTGGTAATGGGCACATAATCCTGTTCGTGACGCCAGAAAAAGATGTGTCGCCCCAGGATGTGGGGTACTCGGGTATCAGGTGGCAGGAGGGTTAACTGTGTCACGGGGATTGGCGGCTGTGCCTAATCCTGTGTCCCGGGGATGGCTCTTTTGAAAAGGGGATTTATGTACAAGGGATTATTTACAAAGTTAGTTGTCGTGACGCCACATGCAGTTCCTGGTGAAGTAGCACCTATGTCGCCACAGTCCTCTGGAGGTTGGTAGTATTGCAGCTGAGATGTTGTAGTCCTCCGCAGGAAGGACTGGGACCTCCGGGGAAACGATCGTGTGAAAGGAATAAGTTCATGGAAAAGAAGATGCAGCAGAGTCGAAGTCACTTCACTCAGGGTACTTTAATGGAACTTTAGCAGTGATGGTTACAGTTCAGTGAAATTAAGCTGTTAAATGCCAAGTAGCTAACGGCTGCCTGCAAGCGGATCACAGGTAATTGGATGGAACCCTCAGCGTGTGCCTTTTATCTTTCAATTCTTTCCTGCTTCCCAGTAGTTTGTGTGAAGTCTGAACCCATACAGTGGATCTGGCCTCCTGCTGTCTTTCACTCTCCTCGCTCCCGTGGGTTACCTTCTGCAGGCTACCGTCCGAACCATCAAACGGTGCCTGGTACCCTCTTCTGGTCGCTTAAGAGTCTGGGCAGTATATATATATACCCCTCAGTATGCCGGATTTTTTGTGGTCCTTGGAGGATCCCACAGGTGCGGGCTCCGGGCCCGGTAAGCTGCCGGGGTTGGACTCTCTGAAGTCCCTCTCTTTCCCCAGGCTGGCTGTCTGCACCTGGGATCTGTTCTTAGCCTTTCCCAGGTCCCTCAGTCGAGAGACCCTCCTTGCTCCCTCAGGCTTACTGCCTGGCTGACTCCCAAGGCAAAAGACCTGAAGCCCAAAAGGCCTCCAGCCAAAGACCTCCTTTCTCCCCCTGGAAGTGGTTTTATTCCCTCCCGGGTACCTCCCACCATGTGATCTAGTGTGGGGGTGCTTGTGTGTAGGTTCCATCCATCAGCCTGAAATCCACTTGCACCTGGAGTATCTGCACCGCTTTTATGGGTGCAGTACCCCTCTGTGACGCATGCATAGCGGGGTGCCACACATGCAGCCCCCAGTGTACAGCAGAAGGCCACAACAACCTGCAGTATATAGTGGGAGGCTGCACACAGCCCCCAGTATGCAGCAGGAGCCCTCACACAGCCATCAGCATTACAGCAGGAGGCCTCACACAGCCCTGAGTATAAAATAGAAAGCCACATACAAGCCCAGTATACAGCAGTATGTCACATACAGCCCCCAGTATACAGCAGGACGCTATACACAGCCACCATTATTCAGCAGTAGGACATACACAGCCCCAGTATACAGCAGGATGCAGTATTCTACAAGGAGAACACATATAGCCCCTGTATTACACTTGAAGCTTCACATAGCCCCTATATTAGAAGCTGTGCCCCACATAGCCCCTGTATTACATTACGAGCATACACATAGCCCCTGTACACTTACAGTCTGTGCCTCATAGCCCCTGTATTACAGCCAGTGCCCACAAAACGCCCAGTATACAGGAAGAATCCGAACAGAGACCCCAGTATTACAGCAGAAGGCCTTACATAGCGTCTGTATTGCAGCAGGAGCTCACACATAGCCCCTTTATTAGAGCAGGAGCCCACACATAGCCCCTGTATTAAAGCCTCTGCCCCAACGCAGCCCATGTATTACACCAGAAACCCAAACATAGGCCCTTGTATTACACCAGGAGCCCACACATAGCCCTGCATTACACTTGCACCCTGTGTATCTCAGCAGAGAGACGCAAGACTTTGTTAACCCATTCTATTTTGTTATAGCTAAGAACAGTTAGTTACGTCTTGGGTAACACTGGGACTACAGCTAGTTATTACTATAAAATTCTTGAAGGGTTTTCTCTATTCCATTAATATTGCTACTAGTGAAGAAATTCTGAACCACTCGTTCTATGTAATTGAGCCATAAAAGACCACAGTGGTCAAAAATTTGCTATGTTGTGGTTTGTGAAGGATACATTCCATCTTTAGACTAAAAACCATGTCTGCCTTATTGTATGTGGAAAGTTCACCATGAAAGTTTAATTTAACGCTCAAGCAATACAAAAAGACAGAAACGTCTGTCTGTCTTTCCAGCGCTGGCTGCCCTATGTACGCCCTGTGTTGTGGTATAGAAATATTACAGGCAAACTTTCAACAATGTATAACTGTGAAAATGTTATCATTGTTACTAACACCTACGAACATTTGTCCTGTGTGAAATGTCTGTTGTTTTTATAGATATATGCATGTAAGATTCGAGTCAGTAGAAATCAGCATCATTAATCATTTTTCTGTCATGCTCTAACTGCTGTAAATTGTCTGTTACAATTCACTCTCAAAACAGTGCTCTCAGCAGGCACTGGCGGTATTAGTTTATCTTGTCCATGAGCGTTGAATATACACAGAACAGACCTTCCCATGCATGTTTTCACCATTAGTATCATATTATTTTATTTCTTGACACTTACATAGCACCATTATAGTTCACAATGTACAGAATATAAACACATAAGCCTCAATTCATCATTTGTGTGTGTTTTTTTATACTAGTAAAAAGGCCCGATGCAATTGCATCGGGAGCGCGGTGAAATGAATTGTGTGTGAACAGGTGGGTGAATGGGGAGCAGAGTATAGAGGCGGCTCTGTGTGTGGCAGAGTATAGAGGCGGCTCTGTGGGTGGCAGAGTATAGAGGCGGCTCTGTGGGTGGCAGAGTATAGAGGCGGCTCTGTGGGTGACAGAGTATAGAGGCGGCTCTGTGGGTGACAGAGTATAGAGGCGGCTCTGTGGGTGGCAGAGTATAGAGGCGGCTCTGTGGGTGGCAGAGTATAGAGGCGGCTCTGTGGGTGGCAGAGTATAGAGGCGGCTCTGTGGGTGGCAGAGTATAGAGGCGGCTCTGTGGGTGGCAGAGTATAGAGGCGGCTCTGTGGGTGGCAGAGTATAGAGGCGGCTCTGTGGGTGGCAGAGTATAGAGGCGGCTCTGTGGGTGGCAGAGTATAGAGGCGGCTCTGTGGGTGGCAGAGTATAGAGGCGGCTCTGTGGGTGGCAGAGTATGACGTGGCGGGTGGCTTGAGGGGTGAGGCGAGCAGAGGGTGGAGGGGTGAAGGGAGGTGGTAGTGGAGGGGTGAAGAGAGCTGCGGCTGGAGGGGTGAGGGGAGCTGCGGCTGGAGGGGTGAGGGGAGCTGCGGCTGGAGGGGTGAGGGAGCTGCGGCTGGAGGGGTGAGGGGATCTGCGGCTGGAGGGGTGAGGGGAGCTGCGGCTGGAGGGGTGAAGGGAGCTGCGGCTGGAGGGGTGAAGGGAGGTGGTAGTGGAGGGGTGAGGAGAGCTGCGGCTGGAGGGGTGAGGAGAGCTGCGGCTGGAGGGGTGAGGAGAGCTGCGGCTGGAGGGGTGAGGGGAGGTGGTAGTGGAGGGGTGAGGAGAGCTGCGGCTGGAGGGGTGAGGAGAGCTGCGGCTGGAGGGGTGAGGAGAGCTGCGGCTGGAGGGGTGAGGAGAGCTGCGGCTGGAGGGGTGAGGAGAGCTGCGGCTGGAGGGGTGAGGAGAGCTGCAGCTGGAGGGGTGAGGAGAGCTGCGGCTGGAGGGGTGAGGAGAGCTGCGGCTGGAGGGGTGAGGAGAGCTGCGGCTGGAGGGGTGAAGGGAGGTGGTAGTGGAGGGGCGAGGAGAGGTGCGGCTGGAGGGGTGAAGGGAGGTGGTAGTGGAGGGGCGAGGAGAGCTGCGGCTGGAGGGGCGAGGAGAGCTGCGGCTGGAGGGGCGAGGAGAGCTGCGGCTGGAGGGGTGAAGGGAGGTGGTAGTGGAGGGGCGAGGAGAGCTGCGGCTGGAGGGGCGAGGAGAGCTGCGGCTGGAGGGGTGAAGGGAGGTGGTAGTGGAGGGGCGAGGAGAGGTGCGGCTGGAGGGGTGAGGGGAGCTGCGGCTGGAGGGGTGAGGGGAGCTGCGGCTGGAGGGGTGAGGGGAGCTGCGGCTGGAGGGGTGAGGGAGCTGCGGCTGGAGGGGTGAAGGGAGCTGCGGCTGGAGGGGTGAAGGGAGGTGGTAGTGGAGGGGTGAGGAGAGCTGCGGCTGGAGGGGTGAGGAGAGCTGCGGCTGGAGGGGTGAGGAGAGCTGCGGCTGGAGGGGTGAGGGGAGGTGGTAGTGGAGGGGTGAGGAGAGCTGCGGCTGGAGGGGTGAGGAGAGCTGCGGCTGGAGGGGTGAGGAGAGCTGCGGCTGGAGGGGTGAGGAGAGCTGCGGCTGGAGGGGTGAGGAGAGCTGCGGCTGGAGGGGTGAGGAGAGCTGCGGCTGGAGGGGTGAGGAGAGCTGCGGCTGGAGGGGTGAGGAGAGCTGCGGCTGGAGGGGTGAGGAGAGCTGCGGCTGGAGGGGTGAAGGGAGGTGGTAGTGGAGGGGCGAGGAGAGGTGCGGCTGGAGGGGTGAAGGGAGGTGGTAGTGGAGGGGCGAGGAGAGCTGCGGCTGGAGGGGCGAGGAGAGCTGCGGCTGGAGGGGCGAGGAGAGCTGCGGCTGGAGGGGTGAAGGGAGGTGGTAGTGGAGGGGCGAGGAGAGCTGCGGCTGGAGGGGCGAGGAGAGCTGCGGCTGGAGGGGTGAAGGGAGGTGGTAGTGGAGGGGCGAGGAGAGGTGCGGCTGGAGGGGTGAAGGGAGGTGGTAGTGGAGGGGCGAGGAGAGCTGCGGCTGGAGGGGCGAGGAGAGCTGCGGCTGGAGGGGTGAAGGGAGGTGGTAGTGGAGGGGCGAGGAGAGCTGCGGCTGGAGGGGCGAGGAGAGCTGCGGCTGGAGGGGTGAAGGGAGGTGGTAGTGGAGGGGCGAGGAGAGGTGCGGATGGAAGGGCGAGGAGAGGTGCGGCTGGAGGGGCGAGGAGAGGTGCGGCTGGAGGGGCGAGGAGAGGTGCGGCTGGAGGGGCGAGGAGAGGTGCGGCTGGAAGGGGCGAGGAGAGGTGCGGCTGGAAGGGGCGAGGAGAGGTGCGGCTGGAGGGGCGAGGAGAGGTGCGGCTGGAGGGGCGAGGAGAGGTGCGGTTGGAGGGGCGAGGAGAGGTGCGGATGGAGGGGCGAGGAGAGGTGCGGATGGAGGGGCGAGGAGAGGTGCGGCTGGAGCGGGGACATCACCGCTCGGCGGCAGGACGTGGCTGCGTGCTGGGGCAGATCACAGCCCCAGTTACACGCCATTGTCCTCAGCGGCGGGTTGAGTGCTGCAGAGAGGGATCAGTCCCTCCTCTCAGGTCACACATGTGGCCTGAGGGGAAGGAGGGGATTGGGCGGTGTGGGGTAAACAGAGGACGGGCATCGGATTGGTCCAGGACGGCGAGTCCTGGCCAATGGGATGGGCGTCATGTGTGTACAACAGCGCCCAATCCGCTTGCAGGGGCGGCGGTGGGCAATGGGAGTGAGCGGAGCCTGCAAAGCCTGAGACGGTCTGCTGACTCCCATTGGCGGCCGCCGCCCACAGGACGACGTCACTGGCTTCCGGCACCCGCATACAGCCCCTACACCACTACTCCACCAGCATGGGGACACTGAGGCCCCAGTGGTGAGAGAGCGTCGAGAGGCGGAAGCCACCGGCGGCATCCCGGCTGCGTGGACCTGGTGGAGGCGGCGAGGCCGGTGGCGATGAAGCGGGGCCGACGGTTTGCAGGATGGCAGCGGTGTCAGGTAGTGCGGCTGAGGACGGAGGAGGCTGTGAGGACGGAGGAGGCTGTGTGAGGACGGAGGAGGCTGTGAGGACGGAGGAGGCTGTGAGGATGGGGAGGCTGTGAGGATGGAGGAGGCTGCTCAATTCTTATACTTACAATCCGGCGAGCGCTCGCTGCAGGGAGGAGTAGCAGTCATTGTTGTGATAGGACCTTGCATGTCAGAATGACATCAGCGTTCGGCGCAGTGATTGGTGCGTTCGCGGTCATGTGATATCACATGGCCGCAAGCGGGGCAATCACAGCGCTGAACGCAGATGTCATTGTGACATCAGTGCTATCAGCAGAATGGGTGCTTTGTTAGCTCTGGGCGCCGCTGTCATGGAATGTGGCGGTGAGCGTTGGGGGAGCGGGAGGATGTGGCGGGTGTGAGCGGCGGGCTGTGCGTGGAGCGGGCAGTGGTTGGGGTGTGGGGGTAAGGAGGAGCAGTGTGGGTGAGTGGGGGCAGTGTTGGTGAGTAGGGGGTAAGGAGGGGCAGTGTGGGGAGTGAGGGCATAGGGGGGTAAGAGGAGTGAGCAGGGGCAGTGTGGGTCAATGGGGGGGGGGTAAGCAGGGGCAGTGTGGGTGAGTGTGGGTTAAAGGGGGGCAGTGTGGGTGATAGGGGTGGTAGGCATGGGCAGTGTGGGGAGTGAGGAGATAGGGGGGGTAAGAGTAGTGAGGAGGGGCAGTGTGGGGAGTGAGGAGATGGGGGGGGTAAGAGTAGTGAGGAGGGGCAGTGTGGGGAGTGAGGAGATAGGGGGGGGGAGTAAGAGTAGTGAGGAGGGGCAGTGTGGGGAGTGAGGAGATAGGGGGGGGTAAGAGTAGTGAGGAGGGGCAGTGTGGGTAGTGAGGAGATAGGGGGGGTAAGAGTAGTGAGGAGGGGCAGTGTGGGGAGTGAGGAGATAGGGGGGGGTAAGAGTAGTGAGGAGGGGCAGTGTGGGGAGTGAGGAGATAGGGGGGGGTAAGAGTAGTGAGGAGGGGCAGTGTGGGGAGTGAGGAGATAGGGGGGGTAAGAGTAGTGAGGAGATAGGGGGGGTAAGAGTAGTGAGGAGGGGCAGTGTGGGTAGTGAGGAGCTGGGGGGGGGTAAGAGGAGTGAGGAGGGGCAGTGTGGGGAGTGAGGAGATAGGGGGGGGGGGGGTTAAGCAGGAGCAGTGGGGGTGGAGATGTGCGGGGCGGCGCCCCTGTAACGATTACTTGAGGAGCGGTGGGGGGAATGGGGGCGGGTGGTTAGAGTGTGCAGGGCCGGCGGTGCTGTAGGCTATAATGGAAGTGCAGGGCGGGCGCCATCTTACCGTGGTCCGCGTCATTGAGGCAGGCGTCGGGTGATGGTAGCGGCGGTGTCTTTAGTACTGGCGCTCCCCCCGTGGCTGCTGGCGATAGGGCCTGAGGGCTCGCACTGTCCGATGGACGGTGCGGCCCTGGCGGCGGGGGTGATCGAGCATGGGTTGAGGGAGTAGGAGAGCGGCGGGCGGGCTGTGGAGCGGGGGCGCCATCTTCCCGTGGTCCGCTACGGCGGGCCGCGTCATTGAGGCAGACGTTGGGTGATGGTGGTCCGAGTGCCTGCAGAGCTGTTCTAGTGCAGTTCAGGACCTGCGGTGATGTCACAGTCACGTGACACCAGGTTACCATGGAGTAACCTGGTGTCACGTGACTGTGACATCACCACAGGTCCTTGAACTGCAGTAGAAGAGCTCTGCAGACACTCGGAGCCTGCGGGAGCCACCGGAAGCTTGGAGGAAGACGGCAGGAGACGGCGGGGGCTCGGGGAGAGGTGAGCATTAACTTTTTTTTAATTTTTTTTACAGTAGTGCGGGTCTGCGGCTCGTGATGACGCTGCGCGTCATCACTCGCAGTCCCGCAAAGCATGTTGGGATTCGGCGACAACGCCCGAATTCCCAACTGCGGATTATATAAGTAGATGGTGTCTTTTTTTGCTTTGTTGTAATTGTCTCTGTTTTTTGTCCCTAATTCTTCAAAATCAATGCTTCATAAATTTTGCTTAACATCAAAAATGGACTTAATTTTTGCCTTTAAACGTTTGTCACATTTTAGCACAAAAAGTTGCACGTTTCTCAAAATTGCACAAACAATTCTGACACACAAAAGTACCGTTACACGCTTCAATGTTGAAAAGATATCACTAATGATCTCGGGGGCGCGCGCGGTCGTTAGGACATCTTTTTGACATCGTTGATGAGATGTTACACGTCTAGATATCGTGCACGACGCACCAACGATGTAGCGAGCCGATATCGTTCGCACAACCCAGCGAACAATACTTTCTCACTGTTGTGAATAGGCAAAGTCGTTAACGACATCGTTATAGTGGTGTCACACACAATGATGCAGCAGGTTGGCTGATCGTTGGATCGTTGATCGCAGATTTGAGAACATGTTCTCAAATCAGACAATACACGATTTATCGTAGTCATATCTCGGTGTTACACGCAATGATGTACTAACGATGTTGTTTGAACGACTCCAAACCCGTGACGTTTCAGCAATATCATTCACGATATTGTACCTTGTAACGGTACCTATAGAATCACTCCAGTGCCGGACTGGAGGTTATTTGCCACACATTTTGCAGGTTTTTGAAAATTTGCAAATGATGAATCAAGCGAAAATACCTGGAGGACTTAAACTCCACCGACAATGGCAATCATAATACATGTAAGGCTAGGCTCACATTGCATTAGAGTTGTCCATTACAACAGAAACGCCAGCTGTTTCCATTGTATCAGCAAAAGCGGAATTTTTTGTCATTTTAGAGTGCATACGTTTTCGATATTTCAAAAATGTATGCGCTACATGAGAGCATATCTCCAGACCATCCCCTTCATGCATGTAATATGCCTCGTGCATCCAGCGTCCCAGAAGTAATCTCGCACTTGCGCAGTGTGGCAGTGTTACCTAACGTTGCCTGGTTACCATCGGAGGTTGTTGCGGGCGCCATATTGCTCCTCCAGCACATGCGCACAACCACTCCGCCAGCTGGCAGCCATTGTACACCTTTGCTGCTCCTTATATCGGTGTCACGATTTTATAAAATGTCTGTATTTACATTAGATATTATGCACAGTCACTTTATTAAAGTGCCTTATAGTGCTTTAATCATTACGAAAATCAATATTAATTAGGTATAGTTATGTTATATGGGCTGGAAAAAAGCCTGCTGAGGCTAAAACGTCGTATTACTATCCTGATGGCCCAATAAAGGCATTTACAAACCTCTATTAAGGAGTGCTGCAATCCGTGGTTTATGGTCTGTATCTATCTATCTATCTATCTATCTATCTATCTATCTATCTATCTATCTGGGCCAATCGTATGCTACTAAGAAACGACTCCAGAATTAAAAGATAAGATTATTGAGTTTTTTTAAAAAAAACGTAAGTTTTTAACTATTCCCTCAAACATATATGGCTTGTTAGCACTTATGCATCATTGGTAGTAGCTGTGTGCTGCAAGGATTTTTCTCAAGTTGTTTGATTCTGCATCCTTGCTTGCACCAGTTCACACTGGTCTGCTGAGTGCTGTGCAGCTTTTCTGATTATCTATCTATCTATCTATCTATCTATCTATCTATCTATCTATCTATCCTATCATCTATTTGTCTATCTCATGTAGCGCATACATTTTTGAAATATCGAAAATGTATGCGCTCTAAAATGAAAAAAATTCCACTTTTGCTGATATTTACAACAAAAACAGTTAAAGATGTAAATAACTTGTATTATGAACAGGAAGTGTATGAGGAGCAAATGCTTGGTATGGAGTATACACTATTTGTAAGCACAATGACATGTAAGGGGAAATTATAATTTTTTTATGAGAAAAAAAAAAGAAAAAGAAAAAAGGCTGGAAAAAAGCCTGCTGGGGCTAAAACGTTGTATTACTATCCTGATGGCCCAATAAAAGCATTTACAAACCTCTATTAAGGAGTGCTGCAATCTGTTTTTCATGGTCTGTATACTAAAGCAGAAGAAGTGTTGCTGGATTGATTTTTGCACCCTGCTTTACCAGCCGAGCTGCTCACTTTTTTCATTATTCATTAGATAGATAGATAGATAGATAGATAGATAGATAGATAGATAGATAGATAGATAGAAAGGTAGATTCAAGAATAGCATTACCAGTTTCCCTGCTCTGTCTCTCCGATCTCTCTGCTGTTTTCAGGTCACTGGGTGAATATTCATGAGCTTAATGAGCAGCACCAGAAGCAGCAGATAGAATAGCATTACCAGTGTACCTGCTCTGTCTCCCCACTCTACCTTTCTATCCTATCATCTTTCTATCCTATCATCTATTGCAAATGCAATATAACGCAATGCTGTAGATTTGCACAAATCTGTAGCATTGCGTTATATTGCGTTTGTTTTCTAACGGACTGAAAAACGCTGCACTCCAGTCTATGGAAGTCTATGGATACACTGTCTGTTACATTGCATTTGTGCAGCTGTCCAATTAATCTGTTAAAACGGACAGCACAGTTGCAATGGGAACCTAGCCTAGGATATAAAATTGACTTTATAAAATGTGTTAGTTAAAAAAATATAAGGCATGAATGAAAAACAGGCTATAAACACCAAGAACTAGGCAAAAAAAAAAAGATGAAAATGCAATAACGAATCTGGCTCATAATGCACTGCTTCCTGTATTTTTGCCATCTAATATCCTATAAGTATTTGACATTGTGGTAGTATTTTAAAAAATAAACTGAAATACCACTGAAATAAATGGGTGCTTTAAATATATATTTATCCTACAACCACAGTCCCAAAAAAGTTGGGGGGCTGTGTAAAATGTAAAAAATACAAGAATGCAGAGACATACAGTATATTATACACAAAGAACATAGAACACAAATCAGAAGGTGAACATTGGACTTTTTTTTATTTTAGTTTATTTAAAAAAAATTGCCATATATAAAAATTGATGACAGTAACACTTTAAAAAAAAAACCTTGATTCAGGGTCATGTCCAGTCTACCATTATTGTGTAACATCCACTCTTATTTTTACAATCTGTCAATGCCCAGGAAGTGAGGAAACCAATCACTGGAATTTTGGGGCAGGAATCTTGTATGATGTAGGATTTTTAATTTCATAATACACCAAAAGTATTTTTATTGGTGAACTGTCTGGATAGTAGGCGATCAATTCGTTATCTGAACTCTTCTTTTTCTGTAAGTCTTGCTATTGTGTGGATGCAATGTGTCGTTTAGCATTATCTTACTGAAATATACAAGGCTTTCCCTATAATACATGTTGTCTGAATAATAATAATAGTTATTTACATAGCGCAAACATATTCTGCAGCGCTTCACAATTCAGATCATCATAAGAAACAGTTATCAGAAAATACAATACAATACAAAACACAATACAATACATAACAAAAACAATACAATACTTTAAAATACTGTACAATGCAAAGCATAATACAATAATTAAAGCAACGTAATGACAGCCCTGCTTATAAGAGCTTGCAATCTAACAATGAGGTGGGCAGGGGGATGACACAAAATACAGGTGCTTATTTACAATCAGGGCCAACTCCAGGTTTCTGCAGGCCCCGGGCGAAAGAGTCTCAGTGGGCTCCTTTAACCCATAATGGTTGCATATACAGTACAGACTAAAAGTTTGGACACCTTCTCATTCAGAGTTTTCTACATTTTCATGACTATGAAAATTGTAGATTCACACTGAAGGCCTCAAAATCATGAATTAAAACATGTGGAATTATATACTTAACAAAAAAGTGTGATACAACTGAAAATATGTCATATTCTAGGTTCTTCAAAGTAGCCACCTTTTGCTTTGATTACTGCTTTGCACACTCTTGGCATTCTCTTGATGAGCTTCAAGAGGTAGTCACTGGAAATGGTTTTCACTTCACAGTTGTGCCCTGTCAGGTTTAATAAGAGGGATTTCTTGCCTTATAAATGGGGTTGGGACCATCAGTTGTGTTGTGCAGAAGTCTGGTAGGCGGCCGTCACACGCTGAGATATCTCTAGCGATATTGTAAGCGATCACGTGCACGCGCGATCGCTTACAATATCGCTCACATCGCTGTTGAGCTGTCACACAGACAGACTCACCAGCGATGTGGATCCGCGATCTCGCTGGTAACTATGGTACACATCGGGTAACTAGGCGCCGCGCGTCGCTTAGTTACCCGACGTGTACCATAGTTACCATCTCCCAGCATAGGCTCTGCCGCTGGGAGATCGCTCATCGTGGTGTTATACACCACGATGAAGCAGATCGTGGCATCGTTCATCGCTAGATCTGAGCTCCGGAGCTCAGATCAGCGATGTCACGATCAAGCGATTTCACATTGTAAATCGCTTGATTACATGCAACGATTTCTTGCCCGATATCGCTTAAGCGATCAAAAAGGAGATCGCTTAAACGATATCGGGCAAGAAATCTTTGCGTGTGACGGCCGCCGTAGATACACAGCTGATAGTCCTACTGAATAGACTGTTATGGCAAGAAAAAAGCAGCTAATACAAATTCTAAGTAAAGAAAAACGAGTGGCCATCATTACTTTAAGAAATGAAGGTCAGTCAGTCCGAAAAATTGGGAAAACTTTGAAAGTGTCCCCAAGTGCAGGTGCAAAAAACATCAAGTGCTACAAAGAAACTGGCTCACATGAGGACCGTCCCAGGATAGGAAGACCAAGAGTCACCTCTGCTGCAAAGGAAAAGAAAACCAAGAAATTGTTGCGCCACACTGTGCGAATTAGCCGAAGCAAGGGGTCATATTGATATGTCACTCACCTTTTCTAGTTGCGCCCCCTGCACAACTAGGTTGATGATTTGAGGTGAGATTTAACCGCAGGCATAAATCCGTTGCTACGTGTAGAGAAGCCTTTCCTTATGGAACTTCAACGTCTCTCCCAGAGATCAGGAGCCCAGGGAAGGGCAGCTTCTCTGTGTTGACCAAATCCTGTCCCAGAGCTGCTCTCAAACCACACTCCCCAAAGGGAGGATTTGAGCACGATATGAGGTAAAAAGGTATGATATAATGAGCGCTAGGGACAGAAACAGGCACTGGGCTCTTATTGAATATTACCTTTCAAATTTATTGTGAACAGTAGATGTTATAGGTCTCCTCGCCACTATTATTATAGGAGACCTATAACATCTACTGTTCACAATAAATTTGAAAGGTAATATTCAATAAGAGCCCCGTGCCTGTTTCTGTCCCTAGCGCTCATTTTATCATACCTTTTTACTTCATATCATGCTCTGCTGCAAAGGATAAGTTCATCGAGTCAACAGCCTCAGAAATCGCAGGTTAACAGCAGCTCAGATTCAGGGCCGGCTCCAGGTTTCTGTGGGCCCCGGGCGAAAAGGTCTCAGTGGGCCCCCTTTAAGTACATATCGCGGACTATATATATATATATATATATATATATATATATGTATATATTATATATTGCCGCACACTTACCGCAAGCCCCATAGACAATGCATGGGGCTTGCCGCAAACGTGCAGCAAGTGCAGCCGCTAGACGGAAAATGCGGCAGATGCAGGTTTTTTTTACCGCAACTGCCACATTTTAAAAAAAACTCCTATGTGAAGGCAGCCTTACAGGAACAGTGACTGCCGAATCCAGCAAGAGCTGTTTCTGACAGTGAGTATATTACACATTGTTAGGAGCGGGCTAAAATGCGATTGCGTTCCCTTGCGCCTTTTAAAACTACCCTTCAAATGCAAAATGTTGCATTTTTGTGCGTCTGAGGATGCTTGGTATATACACAAGCATCCTGAAGCACACAAATAATGCAAGCAGCTCAATGGAGCCGCACTGCCATATGGTGGCACCGCAGCCAAGCGGAGTGTCTGGCCGTCCAGATCTCTCTTCTCCTCACCTTTCTTCTCGCTGCTCCGGTCTCCTCTGGTCGCTCTGCACATATCAGCACAGTGATGACATCGTGCCCCTCCATGCTGAGCTGCAGAATGCAGACAGCGGCAGAAGAGACTATGGAGAAGAATGCTGCTGGCAAAGGTGGCTGAGACTATAGGAGCGGAATCCGCGGGGGGCTACCACTGGTACACATACCTCGTACACACGCGGCTCTGCTCCATACACTTCGTACACACGCGGCTCTGCTCCGTACACTTCGTACACACGCGGATCTGCTACGTACACCTCATACACACGCGGCTCTGCTCCATACACCTCGTACGCACGCGGCTCTGCTCCGTACACCTCGTACACACAGGGCTCTGCTCCGTACACCTCGTACACACACGGCTCTGCTCCGTACACCTCGTACACACACGGCTCTGCTCCGTACACCTCGTACACACACGGCTCTGCTCCGTACACCTCGTACACACACGGCTCTGCTCCGTACACCTCGTACACACACGGCTCTGCTCCGTACACCTCGTACACACACGGCTCTGCTCCGTACACCTAGTACACACTCGCCTCTGCTACATTCACACTGTAAATCCCTCCTGACCCCACACATAACCTTCACCTAATTGCCATACACCTAGTACACACTCACCTCTGCTACATTCACACTGTAAATGCCTCCTGACCACACACAAACTTCACCTTATTTGAGCATCATTGATGGCCAGCAGAGTCCTGGATACACTGAGGAGCTGATCATGAGACCCCTGACTCCTCCCCTCCATGTGACATCATCGCAGGTCCTGTAAGCACAGAGTGTGTGCAGCTCTGTCGCTCCCGTGGAGGGGGGAGGAGGGAGACCTCGGTGCTGCAGCCTGCAGGAGCCTGAAAATGACCCCCCAGCTGCCCCCTGGATATGGCTCTGGCTGTGGGGGCAGTGCTCAGGGGCCCCTGAGGCTAGGGTCACACTTGCATTGTGACCCTAGCCTTATGCAAGTATTGTATGTTGCAACGCTGCTATGCGCTGGAGGCAGCCCATAGAAACCCGACGTTTACCGTGACAACCACTCGTTGTCAATGTAAACTGCGGGTTTCTATGGGCTCAGTTGCTGGCAGCGCATAGCGTTAAACGCTCTGCGCTGCAGCAGACAATACTTGCGTCAGGCTAGGGTCACAACACAAGTGTGACCCTAGCCCTCAGGGGCCCGGTGGGCCCCCTCCAAGCCGTCGGGCCCCGGCACTTGCCCGGGTACGCCGGGTGCTGACGCCGGCCCTGCTCAGATTAGAGACCAGGTCAATACCACACAGAGTTCTAGCAGCAGACACATCTCTACAACAACTGTTAAGAGGAGACTTTGTGTGCAGCAGGCCTTCATGGTAAAATAGCTGCTAGGAAACCACTGCTAAGGACAGGCAACAAGCAGAAGAGACTTGTTTGGGCTAAAGAACACAAGGAATGGACATTAGACCAGTGGAAATCTGTGCTTTGGTCTGATGAGTCCAAATTTGAGATCTTTGGTTCCAACCACCGTGTCTTTGTGTGATGCAGAAAAAGTGAACGGATGGACTCCACGGTGGGAACCATGCATGTAAAGCATGGAGGAGCAGGTGGTGTGATGGTGTGGTGGTGCTTTGCTGGTGACACTTGGGGATTTATTAAAAATTGAAGGCATACTGAACCAGCATGGCTACCACAGCATCTTGCAGCGGCATGCTATTCCATCTGGTTTGCGTTTAGTTGGACCATCATTTATTTTTCAACAGGACAATAACCCCACACACACCCTCCAGGCTGTGTAAGGGCTATTTGACCAAGAAGGAGAGTGATGGGGTGCTACGCCAGATGACCTAGCTTCTACAGTCACCAGACATGAACCCAATCGAGATGGTTTGGGGTAAGCTGGACTGCAGAGTGAAGCCAAAAGGGCCAACAAGTACTAAGAATCTCTAAGAACACCTTCAAGACCGTTGGAAGACCATTTCCGGTGACTACCTCTTGAAGCTCATCAAGAGAATGCCAACAGTGTGCAAAACAGTAATCAAAGTAAAAGGTGGCTACTTTGAAGAACCTAGACTATAAAACATATTTTCAGTTGTTTCACACTTTTTTGTTAAGTAAATAATTCCACAAGTGTTAATTCATAGTTTTGATGCCTTCAGTGTGAATCTACAATTTTCATAGTCATGAAAATACAGAAAAATCTTTGAATGAGAAGGTGTGTCCAAACTTTTGGTCTGTACTGTATATACAGAGTATATATATATATATATATATATATATATATATATATATATATATATATATATATATATGCTGTGAACCATAATACCTATATATACTGTACAATCCTCACAGATATAATCCCTCTCCAACCGTCAGGGGCACATATGATGCGCCCTGTTGCCCACAGCCATCAAGTAATACAGGGCAGGAGACTCTTTCCTGTGGTAGACGGCGGGGGCCCCCTCAGGCACTTAAAGGCCCCGACACTTGTTCGGGTGCATCGGGTGCTGACACCAGCCCTGTTTACAATAATGGTATAGTCAACTTGAGTAGATGGGGAACAGATAGGAGTGGCATAAGTGGCCACTAACCATTATTTGTGATGCATCTGAGACTGGTGGAGCAGATAGGCTATGTTTTAAATGACTTTGACTAGGGATCATGATAGACCGCCCTAAAAAGATGTATTTTTAGGGATTGCCTGAGACTATGTAAGTTGTGAATACACCTAGTTTCTTGGGGTAGAACATTCCAGAGAATTGGTGCAGCTCGGGAGAAGTCTTGGAACCGGGAGTGGGAGGTTCATATTAATGCAGAAGTAAGTCTAAAGTCACTTCCAGAGTAAAGAGAATGGGTGGGGTGATAGAGATGAGGGTAGAAAGGTAGGGAGGTGCTGCACTGTTAAGAGCTTTGTGGGTGAGAACAAGCCGTTTGCATTGGCTGACTATACACTATAGAATCCAATTCAATGATTGGCATAGAGCAGATAATAATGTGGTACAGTTGTGGCCAAAAGTATTGACACCCCTGCAATTCTGTCAGATAATACTCAGTTTCTTCCTGAAAATGATTGCAATCACAAATTCTTTGGTATTATCTTCATTTAATTTGTCTTCAATTAAAAAACACAAAAGAGAATGAAGCAAAAAGCAAAACATTGATCATTTCACACAAAACTCCAAAAATGGGCCAGACAAAAGTATTGGCACTCTCAGCCTAATAGTTGGTTGCACAACCTTTAGCCAAAATAACTGCGATCAACCGCTTCCGGTAACCATCAATGAGTTTCTTAGGGCCCTTTCAAATCAGCGTTTTTTGAAATTCGCGGCAGATGCGGTGAAAAAACCGCATCTGCCGCGTTTGCCGCATAACCGTTACACTTGCGGCGCGGTTGCGGTAATCCCCATAGAAAGTATAGGGGACTTGCGGCAGGTGCGGCAAGTGCGGTTTTGCACTTGCGGCAGGTGCGGCCGCGAAAAAAACCGCGGCTGACTGCAGTTTTTTTCACGGCCGCACTTGCCGCAAGTGCAAAACCGCACTTGCCGCACCTGCCGCAAGTCCCCCTATACTTTCTATGGGGATTACCGCAACCGCACCGCAAGTGTAACGGTTATGCGGCAAACGCGGCAGATGCGGTTTTTTCACCGCATCTGCCGCGAATTTCAAAAAACGCTGATGTGAAAGGGCCCTTACAATGCTCTGCTGGAATTTTAGATCATTCTTCTTTGGCAAACTGCCCCAGGTCCCTGATATTTGAAGGGTGCCTTCTCCAAACTGCCATTTTTAGATCTCTCCACAGGTGTTCTATGTTATTCAGGTCTGGACTCATTGCTGGCCACCTTAGAAGTCTCCAGTGCTTTCTCTCAAACCATTTTCTAGTGCTTTTTGAAGTGTATTTGGGTCATTGTCCTGCTGGAAGACCCATGGCCTCTGAGGGAGACCCAGCTTTCTCACACTGGGCCCTACATTATGCTGCAAAATTTGTTGGTAGTCTTCAGATTTCATAATGCCATGCATATGGTCAAGCAGTCCAGTGCCAGAGGCAACAAAGCAACCCCAAAACATCAAGGAACCTCCGCCATGTTTGACTGTAGGGACCGTGTTCTTTTCTCTGCATGCCTCTTTTTTCTCCTGTAAACTCTATGTTGATGCCTTTGCCCAAAAAGAGAGAACATTCTTCCAAAACATTTTAGGCTTTCTCAGGTAAGTTTTGGCAAACTCCAGCCTGGCGTTTTTATGTCTCGGGGTAAAAAGTGAGGTCTACCTGGGTATCCTACCATACAGTCCCTTTTCATTCAGACGCCGACGGATAGTACAGGTTGACACTGTTGTACCCTCAAACTGCAGGGCAGCTTGAACTTGTTTGGATGTTAGTCAAGGTTCTTTATCCACCATCCGCACAATCTTGCGTTGAAATCTCTTGTCAATTTTTCTTTTCCATCCACATCTAGGGAGATTAGCCACAGTGCCATGGGCTTTAAATGTCTTGATGACACTGCGCACGGTAGACACAGGAACATTCAGGTCTTTGGAGATGTACTTGTAGCCTTGAGATTGCTCATGCTTCCTCACAATTTGGTTTCTCAAGTCCTCAGACAGTTCTTTTGTCTTCTTTCTTTTCTCCATGCTCAATGTGGTACACACGACACAGGACAGAGGTTGAGTCAACTTTAATCGATGTCAACTGGCTGCAAGTGTGATTTAGTTATTGCCAACACCTGTTAGGTGCCACAGGTAAGTTACAGGTGCTGTCAATTACACAAATTAGAGAAGCATCACATGATTTTTCTAACAGTGGCAATACTTTTGTCCACCCCCTTTTTTATGTTTGGTGTGGAATTATATTCAATTTGGCTTTAGGACAATTATTTTTGTGTTTTTTTCATTGAAGACAAATTAAATGAAGATAATAATACCAAAGAATTTGTGATTGCAATCATTTTCAGGAAGAAACTGAGTATTATCTGACAGAATTGCAGGGGTGTCAATACTTTTGGCCAACACTGGAAAGCTCATGTGCTATGTATGGGTGCTCCAATAAAAATGACAGTCACAATAGGGGACAATATCCTGGACACCCCAGTAACAATAAAACTGGATGACACGTTTGCGGGTGAAAAATGTGTTTCTTTTTATTTTGCCACACAGTTTTAAAACTTTTCAACCGACGTTTCGGCTTGTTCCGGCCTTTATTAAGGTACTGTTTACAAAATCAAGTTTGTAACAAAGAATTAGAAATAAATACAAGCAACATTTGTATTACAGTATCTAGTGTCCGTGTCCGATGGTGCACTGTGGCACATGTGCATATTTGTGTAGAGGTGGCAATATTGACCCACTAGGTGTCTACCGAATGCCAATAGGCCTGTGAGTGAGAGGGAGTGTAGGGGGACCGATGAAGTATCAGGTTCAGGAAGGTGGATCCTAGTGTCCTATCCTAGCCCTTATCCAAATGGGGTGAAGGGAAATATACTGTAAGGGCAGTGCAAAGGCTAAATACAAAGGTATATTTACCAGTGTCAGTACTGGTGGTATGTTTCAGACAGGAGTCTGCACAATGTTGCAGAGGAAGTAAAATTCCCTATAGGAGAGAGATCAAAGGTCAATTTGCAGAGTGAGAGGGGTCATTCAGGAAGACAAGGTACATGGTGCTATAGCAGTTAGTTAGAAGTGGTAGATACCTGGTATTGAAAGAGGCAAGGCTCATGGAAAGCACAGTGACCTAAATGAAAAGATTGCCAAATGGTAAGGGCAGCATTTTAAATGAATACCGGTTCCCTTTCATCAGTGTTTACCTTGTGGTCTGCGCTATTTACAGGAAGTGGGGAGTGACTGTTCCTTGGACTGCAAGGAAATGCGGTGAACTGAAAGCGGCACAGGCGCAGTGTGTTTGTGTGTGTCTGCACATATGCGGTGCCATGTGATGAGATCAGTCCATAGAACAAGTGCTGGGGATGTGAGGATCACAAATTCTAAGTGGCAGGAGTGCGATTTTCTGTCTGTGTACAGCCAAGGCCATCCTGATCACATCAATAGTGCATCTATAGAATACAGAACAGATAATTAGGGAAACCAACAAACAATGTTAGCAATTTTTTGTAACTTGTACGATTGGTCATATACCCTATGTATTATAACATAAGGAGGTATATCATAAAAAATAATGATTAAGGACAAGGAACCATTATTGCCAGGGTGACCAAAGATGTAGGCAACTTATGGTATATTTTATGGCAGTTGCCATGATATAGGGCTAAAGTAAACACAGACTTGTATAGCATATACATGTGATGTCTATATCATACAATTTAACAGGAGTAAGTCCTAAGAAATATAATACATCCAAGTTTCAACATCTACCATGCATTGTATAGTTATCCTGTAATATCATGGTCCCTGTATATATCAATGAGCAAAAGGGGTGCAAGTTTCAAGTAAAGGTCTCATACTCACGATTCAGTCCAAGTGGTTCCAAGGTTTGGAGGGTGTGGATGTGACTCACCGTAAGCCGGGTTCTCAGGTCTCAGGCGCTGGCTGTGGTCACGGTTCGGTGCCTGAGGCTGTGGAGGCCCGGTGGTCAATGAAGGGTAAAATTAAGGTTTTATGAAATAAAGTTACTGTTTCGTGACGCCACCTGTAGGGGTCCGGTGATGGCACCGGCGCTGCTTGGACCTCCGAGGGAAGGGCTGCAGCAAGATGGATCCGCTCCCTACAGGATGAGCGGGAGTCCCCGGGGTCAGGAGCCGCGATGATGGAATACGGCAGCTCAGTCAATTCTGCAGATTAATTGGTTAATAACAGTTCTGAAAGAAGGCTCGGGCTCGATGCTCCTCTGCACGGGTCTTTACTGAAGTTATACACGGTACACAGGATAAGGGTTTCACTTCCAGGTAACGGACCGGGTGGTCCATGTGATGAACAGTGTCCCTCCAAGGCTCCACAGTGTCTCTCTTTAACTAACTGTCCCTTGTTACTCTTCGCTGCTTTCATGCACCAGGTCAGGATACTGAGGAACCTCTGTTGGGAACCCGAGCCATGGCCTATCGACACCTGATGGGTCCCCTGAACCCCAATGGTGGGTACCTCTCCTGGCACAGCTGAGGTGATGGTGGTTGTTGTGATGCGCTCCTAAGAAGCCCTCTATCACTCTGGTTCTGTAGCGCAGCGGTGGACGTCTGCACTGTCTCGGAGCCGGTACTCTGGGTGGACTGGGCTCGGGGGCTTTTCACCCATTACTTATTTACTTGGCCCCCTTCGCTTCTGGGTCACCGCTTCTCGGTGCCCTCTCTGTTAGCTGTCCTGTCACGACATCTACTCTTGATCTAGTCTCTCCCACTTTCTAACTCTTTCTACTCCTCCCCATTGCTACACATCTCACTCTCCTCCCACCAGGACCTGATTGGTCCTCTGCCTCTAGATGTTGCATGTGGTGTATGGAGCCTTAGGATTAACTTGTTCATCACTGAGACGGAGAATACTACACCTTCAGTCAGGGGTGCAGTACCCTCCTGTAATGCACTCATTGTGGGGCGCCACAGATCCAGTAGGCCTCCCGTACTTTAAGCCTCTGGATTCGGTTACCTCCCCCGTCTCAATGGAGGTACGCTTTCAATTACCTGGAAGCGTAACTGCAATACATGGTGGTTATGTTGTAAAAAATTATGTGGAATTGGTAATAGCGTGTGCTTGCATCGTATTGTTGACTTATGTTTACTGAGTAACAGTTTGGTAGACTGGTGATCCTGGCTGCTGCATTAAGGATTGTCTGGAAAGGGGAGAGTCTAGTGCGGGGGAGGCCAATTAAAAGAGAATTACAATAGTCAAGGCAGGAGTGAATCAGGGCCACAATGAGGGTTTTTGTGGTTTCCAAAGTGAGAAAGGGGCAAATTGTAGAGATGTTCTTCAGGTGCAAGCGGCAAGAGCGGGTGAAAGATTATCTCTGATCTTTCCTTTAGCCCATATATACAAACATAACACCCAGTCACCGAGCCTGCGTTATTGTGGTGCCACACACTGAGAGAGTTGTTAGATTTAGGGAGGTTAGGGGAGGGCGGGAGCAGAAGAAATTCAGTTTTGAAAAGGTTGAGTTAAAGATAGAGAGCGGACATGATATTGGAAACTGCGGTTAGACAGTCATTGGTGTTCTTTATTAGAGCCTGGGTAAGGTCAGGGAAGAAGTGTATAGTTGTGTGTCATCAGCATAAAGATGGTACTGAAAGCCAAATCTGCTGATGGTCTGTTCAATCAGGGCCGTGTACAGAAAAGAGAAGAGGTCCAAGGACTAAACCCTGAGGGACCCCAATAGTGGGAGGAAGAGGGAAGAAAGTGGAGCCAGCAAATGTTACACTGAAAGAGCGGTCAAAAAGAAAGGAAGAGAACCAGGAGACAGCTGTGTCCTTGATGCTGATGGAGTGCAGCATGGAGGGTAGGAGATGGTGGTCAATAGTGTCAAAGGCTGCAGAAAGATCATGAAGAATAAGCAGAGAGTGCTTACCATTACGTCTTGCTATCAGAAGGTCATTGGTCACATTGGTGAGAGCAGTTTCTGTAGAATGTAGGGGGCGGAAACCAGACTGTAATGGGTCTAGAAGAGAGTGAGTGTAGAGGTAACGGGTGAGGCGGGAGTAGATCAGGCGCTCCAGGAGTTTAGAGATGAAGTGTAGATTGGAGACTTGTCTGTAGTTGTTTGTGCAGGATGGGTCGAGAGAAGTTTTCTTTATTAATGGATCCAATAGAGTTTTTACCAGGCTATTTGCGCTCCCAGAGGTCTATGATCCAAAACTTCTTGTAATTTCATAAAGAGTTTTTTATTATTTCTTAAGAAAAGTAAAAACTCTATTGGATCTATATTCCTATGGTAACTCGGTTTGAGCTACTTACTAGCTACCAGGGTTTTGCAGCATACCGACTACTGAGGAAATCTACGCCTGGATACTTAATGGTCCCTAGTGACCGATACGCAAGTGAACAAGACCTAAAAAAGGTGAGTGCCATCCACATCCACCTACGGTCTGATTATACATTTACATTTAGATCGGTGCGCTTTCTTCCTTTCCTTTCCTTCTACCAGAAACTTTATTAATGGAGTAATGGAGTGATGAGTGTTTGGAGGAGGAGAAGATGCCAGAAGAGAGGGTGAAATTGAAGATTTTGGTTAGGTGAGTGGTGACCACTGGAGAGAGAGACTGGAGTAGGTGTGAGGGGATGGGGTCAGTAGTGCATGTCGTGGGACGTGAGGAAGAGAGGAGCCTGGAGACTTCATCTTCTGTGACTGGGTCGAATGTGGAGAGTGAGCAGGAGGAAATGTGGGGAGAGGTAGGGGTAACAGCGATTTGAGGTTGAGAGTTAATTTCCTGATGGATGTTTTTTATTTCTCTGTAAAGTAAGAAGCCAGATCATCAGCACAGAGGTCAGTGATAGGGGACTGAAGAGACAGTGAAAGCTGTCAAAGAGTTTTGTTTGGATTGTTAGATAGTGAGGAGATCAGGGTGGTGAAGTAGGTGTGTTTGGCGAGGTGAAGGGCAGAGTTGTAAGTTCTCAGCATAAATTTATAGTGAATGAAGTTTTCTGGTGTGCAGGTTTTCATAGACGCTCAGCACTCCTAGAGCATCGCTGGAGGAATTGAGTTTGTGATGTGAGCGAGCCAGGACTGTTTCACTCTGTGTTTGGAGGTTTGAGGGTGAGGGGCGCTACTTGGTCCAGGGAGCTTCATTTAAGTGATTACTGCCAGATCAGGACAGGAGAATGAGGAGATTGGGGACAGTGATGAGTGTAGAGTCTGGGAGTGTATGAGGTTTTAAAACAGCACATGCCATTAACCCTCAATTTCATGTTCAGCACTGATAGTGCCTTTATTGATGTGTAAACTGCCCATGTCACAGTTACTAATGCAATCCCAAGCTATCAGAGAAGCAGGTTATTGAACTGTGCATTGATAACGAGCTGTATGTCCCTTCCACAGGACATTGCATTTATGGTTTTTGTAAAAAAAAAAACTGACCTGTGGACGGATTAATCAAAATTTGTAATTTTCCCTCAGTCGATTTTAAATGAGCTTTGGCCCAGAGAATATGGCAGCGTTTCTTGATTGTTCTGATATGTAGAGATATATGGCTTCTTTTTGCTTTGTTGATATACCGTATATACTTGAGTATAAGCCGACCTGAGTATAAGCCGAGGCCCCTAATTTTACCCTCCAAAACTAGGGAAATGTATTGACTCGAGTATAAGCCTAGGGTGAGAAATGCAGCAAACCCCCATCCTGTTATATAGCCCCCCCATCCCGGTATATAGCACCCCCAGCAGTGGTATACAGGCCCCCAGCAGTAGTATACAGGCCCCCTCCTTAGTATACAGGCTCCCTCCTTAGTATTCTGGCCCCCATCAGTGATATACAGCCCCCACTCCTTAGTATCTGGCCCCTATGCTGCGGCACACATTAAAATAACAAATTGTCCGACGACCCCTTGCTGGCAGCCCCACGTCCTCCAGTCTCCCTGCTTCTTCCTGCTTGTGTCAGCTTCGATTCCTGTGGCCGACGCAGCAGCGATGACGTCATTGCTGCTGCGCCGGTCACATGACACCGGCAAAAGCAGGAAGAATCCAGGAGACCGGAGGACGCGGTGCTGCCAGCAAGGAGTCGTCGGAAAGGTAATTTATACAATGTTTGTTATTTTAACAGGTGCCGCAGCCTTGGGGACAGATACTAAGGAGGGGGGCTGTATATCACTGCTGGGGGCCAGTGTAGTGCAATATGCACCGCTCCCCCCGCCGCTGATGGACGGGGGGATGCAGTGCATATTCATTACACTAATGGGCGGCCCCACGTGACCACCCGCTGTCACTGCGGCCGCCTCCTGCCTCCTCCAGCCCCCTTCACGGCCCTCCCACAGCAAATACCGAGTGACTCGAGTATAAGCCGAGGGAGGCACTTTTCTGCACAAAAATGTGCTGAAAAACTCAGCTTACACTCAAGTATATACGGTATGACTTTTTCGCTTTGAGATTCTACAGCAAAAATCAGTTGTTTATGAAATGTTGGTTTTGGACGGTCCCATATTTTATACCTCTTTAGAACTTATAGGATGTACAGACCTGTAGAATAGTCAAGCTTCTTTTGTGATAGATGACTGGTAAGTTATTAGCGGAACGATGTGACATGGGTCCTATCTCTCAGATGCAGTGAAGATATATCTTGCTTATAGTTTCTCAATTTTTTTTTTACAGTTTTTTTTTTACACTCATATTTCTTCACTTGCCAAGTACCTGTTGGTCTAGGAGATGAATGTGGAAAGGATATATCTCCACACCTATGTTGTTAGTTTTGTGATGGACATAGCTTAGGTTGGGCACAGTTACTGCCCTTTACTCAAACAATCAACGGGGCCACCCATAAACGATAGCAATGTTTGAGTTTCTAACACACATGTTTCTAACACACTAAATTGTAACACTGGAGATAATGGAAATTGTGGATCAAATGCTTAAAAATCAGAGCAAAATTTAGACATGTTCAAAATATCTCAATGCAGAATGCTGCAATAAACAATGAGTGGTAGGTTATCATAATTACACATGTTTTTGCATGTGTTTGTATGGTCAAAAAGGGCAGTAATACAATCTTTTCTTTCTAACATAAATTATGTTTAGGACCCACTTCTGGTTTTTGGTAAATAAACGCTTTCCCACATTTGGTATAGCCGAGTTGATGGATCCGACACTTGCGGCCACGCAAAAAAAACCACTGGCAGTGTTTTTTTTGCGCGGCCACAAGTGCCAGATTTGCTGAATCTGACGAAACCACACTTGCCGCACCTGACCCCAGCCCCATAGAGAATGAATGGGGCTTGCCGGATTAACGTCGTAAGTCGGCCATTATGCGACAGAATCTGCTGGATATGTCGCGTTTATGAAAAAACGCTGATGTGAAGGGTCCCTAACAGTGACAAACTGATACAGAGGGGGGAGGACCCTGTCCTCGCAGGCTTACATTCTATAGGATATTGGGGAGGAGACAATGGGTTGGCTCAGCTCCCATGGTGTTGGAGGACTGGCTCCAGTAGCAGTAGGGCACCAGGTCCAGTGGTGATGGGGAGCCAGGTCTGGTGGTGGTGGGGCACCAGGTCCGGTTGCGGCAGGGTGCAAGGTCCTGTGGCGGTGAGGCGCCAGGTCTGGTGGTGGTGGGGTCATTGCAGGTTGTATGCTGTTCTGAAGAGTTGGGTTTTCAGCTTCCGTTTTAAAGTTCTGAGTGTAAGGGATTGTTGGACTTGTTGGGGTGCAGTGTTCCAGAGAATGGGGGATGCTCAGGCGAAGTCTTGCAGATGGTTTGATGACGAATGTACGAGTGTGGAAGCGAGAAGGAGGTCTTGGGAGGATCGAAGATTACGAATTGGATGATATCAGGAGATTAGTTCAGAGACGTATGGGGGAGACAGATTGTAGATGGCTTTGTAAATCAATGTTAGTAGTTTGAATTGGGAGCCAATGAAGGGATTTTCAGAGGGGAGAAATGGAGGAATAGCGAGGAGAAAGGTGGATTACTTTGGCACATCTCCAATATGTCCTTAACTCTGCTGCTCGAGTGTTAGCAGGGAGGCCACAGAGGAGAATGTTGCAGTAGTCGAGGTGGGAGATGATGAGGACATGCACTAGTATTTCAGTAGATTAAGGGTTGAAATATTTTTGAGTTGGAAGTGGCAGATGGTGGGGAGAGTTTGGATGGGCAGATTGAGGGACAGGGCAGTGTCAAGGTTTACTCCGAGGCAGCGGACTTCAGCTACAGGGCAAAGTGTGATGCCATTTAATGTGATAGGTAGATTGGGTAAGAAAGATGCATGAGATGGGGGAAAGATGATGAGTTTGGTTTTGTCTACGTTGAGTTTTAGGTAGAGAGAGGAGAAGGAGGATATGGCTGACAGACACTCTGGGATTCTGGACAGCAGAGAGTTGACATCTAGGCCAGAGATGTAGATCTGAGTGTCATCAGTGTACAGGTGATACTGGCAGCCTTGGGACTTTATGAGTTGTACAATATGGGCTAGATAAGCCTTTAAATACTAAATCAGAAGGACCCTTCAAACATGTTGATGTTAAGCAGATATTATTTCCAAATGTTCATCTCCTAAGAGATATTTAGTGATTCAAGCTCACCACATCATAAAAGGTTAGCAGTACTAAGGATTTATTATATTTTTAAAAGGCAAACACTAGAAATACTGTAGAACAGTAGGGCAAAGTTCCTGGTTACTGTGGTTACAACTGTGGGCTACGTGCATCACAAACAGTGGTTGCCTTTGCAAGATAAGCAAAAACTGAGTCATTGACAAGAATGAAAAAGTTAATGTGTCAAAGAATGGATGTCATAAGCTAGTTGTAGATTGTTTTAGTGTGTACAGGTCACCCTGTGAAATGCAAACAGATTCCCTTGCACGTCATGCAATTGCCCGTAGGTTTTGTCTTTCTATTGAATTCCTATGGTGGACTGCTTGGCATTTCTCAGGTTATTTATAACTTGTTAAAGGGATTCCTCTTTAAACTTTGCCAAATACTTCTAGCATGTAGTGGAATCCAGTCCTGCAAGTTTGCATGATTGAAGAGACAAAAGGATAATATGTCTTGTTATGCTTCAAACTTTGCAAGATCAACAAAGGATTGGGGAAAGCAACTCCCTTGATACAGCTTGATTTTACAGGACTTTCAGGGCCACTTACTATGAACTCAACTTGTTATTAGCAGATTGTATGATCTTTATATATTTCATAGGGGGTAGTTTTACAAATGTAGGGTATAGGCATTCAGCTAACAGGAAGACTAATAAACCATTGTGGTGCTCCATTCTCGTTCCCCACTCCTATCAGTGAGGGGTTTACTAACACGTCACTCCTATGGATTGTAAGGATGTTTTCAAAGAGTTATCCCACCATTAATATTTTTAACTTAAACTGTGATTAGATAATAATCATATGATGCGGAAACCTTTTAAGTATCAATAAAAAATTGTGTCCTATTTATGGGATATATGTTCTGTTTTATGGCTAAGATTAGCATATTTACTAACAGGCACTGAAGGCACTATTGTTAGAAGTTTGGGTGCTCTTGATGTTTGGTTATTGTGACTTGCACTGAATATACAGCATCGTGGGCATCACTGCAACGAAAATTTGGCACTGGGGAAAGATAACCTCAAATGTGGTTATAAGTACATAATGAGAGACTTTGGGGACATTGTTTACAGCAGAGGTCCCCAACTCCAATCCTCAAGGCTGACCAACAGTGCAGGTTTCCCGGATTCACTTAGTACTGCCCGGGGGTTGGAATCATTACCTGTGCAGGAGATTAAATTATCACCTGTGCAATACTAAGGAAATCCTGAAAACATGATCTGTTGGTGTGCCTTGAGGACTGGAGTTGGAGATCCCTGGTTTACAGGCACTGTGATTAGAACTGCAGTGGGGTTTTTTATGCAAATTAAAAGCTGCTCTTTACAGTAACTTTTTTCCTGCCTGACTTGATTAACTACAGTTTTTTTTAATCCATTGACGACATTCCACTTACGTTTACGTCATATTTGGGAAATGGTTCCTACAAATTGACATAAATGTAAGTTATGGCTTGCCGCCGAGTGCTTGGTGTGAGTCATAGCTGAGCTCTGGCTATGACAGCCAGGGATGGTTCATGTCCTTCCCCCTGGCTGCTTAACCCCCTAAATGTTGTGACCAATAGTGATCACAGTATTTAGGGGCTGGGAGATCGACCCCTGCGATGTGGCATGATCACGGGGGTCCAATCATTGCCATGGCAGTTCAAGGACAAATGATGATCTCTGAGTTTGCCAGCTATGGCAAGCCTGTTAGAAGGTTTTTAGACCATGCTCCAGGCACGGTCTGTCAGTGTCACTGGCAAGGAAATGGCTAATAAGACTTAGTCCCTATATGAGACATTAAGTAAAAAAAAAGTGAAAATAAAGTGAAAGAAAAATGTAAAAACATAAAGAAAAATGATAAAATAAACATAAAAAGAAAAAAGATGATAGCATAAATATTATATATACTAGCTGTATACCCGGCTACGCCCGGTTAATAATAACTGCTGTTAGCTATAAAACAAAATAGAAATTTGAATTGTCATATTAATGACCTGTAGGAAAATAGAAGCTGAGCTGTGATTGATTGCTATAGGCAGGCTAATTAAATCTCCAGCCACAGTAAACCCACCCCCTGGCCAGGCAGTATATATTACATCACACATACACATAATAGACAGCTCATGTGACTGACATCTGCCTTAATTCCCCTATATGGCACATGTGTTGCACATTGGCTGTTTATGTTTGGAAAATAAGATAGCACAGTATGAGGCGAGTTTGTGTGAGGTGATTTGTGCACATCTGTGTCTGTCTGTGTGGTGTGTGTGTCCCGGGTGTGTATGTGTGTGTCCCTTGTGAGGGGGTATGTGTGGTGTGTGTCTCTGTTGTGTGTGTCTCTTGTGTGGTGTGTGTCCCTGTGTGGGTGAGTGCAATGGTGTCCCTATAGGGTGTGTAATGTGTGGTCCCTGTGGGGGGGTCCGTGTGGGTGTGTTGTGTGTATCTGTGTTGTGTGTGTCCTTTGTGGTGTGTGTCCCTGTGGGGTGAGTGCATGTGTCCCCATAGGGTGTGCATGTGTGTGTGTCCCTGTGGGTGGGTGTCTGTGTGGGGTGTGTGCTGTCTCTGTGTTGTGTGTGTCTCTGTGTGAGTGTGTGTCTCCTGTGTGGTGTGTGTCTCATTGTGGTGGTGTGTTTTCCCTGAGGGGAGTGCATGTGTCCCTATAGGGTGTGTATGGTGTGTGTGTCCCTGGGGGGGTCTGTGGTGTGTGTGTGTCTCTTTGTGTGTGTGTGCTCCCTTGGGGTGAGTGCATGTGTCCCTATATGGTGGCTATGTGTGTGTGTCCCAGTGGGGGGGTTTGTGTGGTGTGTGTCTGTGTCATGTGTGTCTCATTGTGTGTGTGTGCTTTGGTCCCTGTGGGGATGAGTGCATTGTCACTAAAAGAGTGTTGTGTGTCCCCTTGGGGGTGTGTGCTGTCTCTATGTTGTGTGTCTCTTTGTGGTGTTGTGCGTGTTTGTTGGGGTGCGTGGTGAGTATCCAATGTTGGGGCTGCACCTAAGCGACTAACACTTGCTGTTACTGTTTGTGTCGTGTGGTGTGTATACATGTCCCCGTACGTGGTGAATATCCATGTGGGGCCCGACCTTAGTGACTATATGCTGGTATGTGCTGTTAGTCTTTGGCGTTATCATTAAGCCCCTCCCCATTCACAACTGTCAACTGGTAACTGTCACTTTTTCCCCATTATGTAGATAGGGGCAAAATTGTTTGGTGAATTGGAATGTGCGGGGTTAAAATGTCACCTCACAACGTAGCCTGTGACGCTCCCGGGGTCCAGACGTAGGACTGTGCAAAATTTTGTCTCTATAGCTGACATCTGTCGATTTTCCTCCAACTCTTTTCCATTCACTTTTTCCCCATTATGTAGATAGGGGCAAAATTTTTTGGTGAACTGGAACGCGCAGGGTTAAAATTTCGCCTCACAACATAGACTATGACGCTCCCGGGGTCAAGACGTGCGACTGTGCAAAATCTTGTAGCTGTAGCTGGCAGCTGTTGATTTTCCTCCCACACGTTTCCTTTCCCTTTTTCCCCATTATGTAGATAGGGCCAAAATTGTTATGTGAACTGGAACGCGCGGGGTTAAAATTTCGCCTCACAACATAGCCTATGACGCTCTCAGGGTCCAGACGTGTGACTGTGCAAAATTTTGTCTCTATAGCTGACAGCTGTCGATTTTCCTCCAATATTTTTCCATTCACTTTTTCCCCATTATGTAGATAGGGCCAAAATTGTTTGGTGAACTGGAACACGCAGGGTTAAAATTTTGCCTCACAACATAGCCTATGACGCTCCCGGGGTCGAGACGTGTGACTGTGCAAAATTTTGTGGCTATAGTTGCGACGGTGTAGATGCCAATCCCGGATATACACACATACACACACACATACACACATTCAGCTTTATATATTAGATATATATTTATAGTATAAATATTTCTATTTATGTAAACACAACAAAAAAAGGGCACTTATTTGGTATTGCCACATCCGAAAGAGCTTGATCAATAAAATTGTCACATTAGTTGCCCCCTTCAGTGAACACAGTGAGAAAAATAAATAAAAAACATTTAAAAAACTATTGTGTCGTTCTTGTGTCTTGTTCGCCACAGTGGTACTGCACCTACTCCACAGGTGGGGTGCCATTGCTCTCAGGTAAGACAGGGACATAAAACTGAGACACACCATCTTACACCCAACACCATTCCCAACTCCAGGCCAGGGGATGATGGGCAGAAGAAATTCACCTTGAGCAGACCTCATCTGCTGACTGGAGGAAGGAATAGTCTTAGGGGGTGGGAACACAGTTAGTTTGAGTTAGTCAGTAAGTCGGAAGAGAGGAAGCAGCAAGATAGTGTTCCATGGGACACTGGAGCTGGGGCCTAACAGGACCAGTGGGTAGGTCGACCGAGGAAACCCCAGTTCAGAGAAACCCCGAACCTACAGTCGACTCTCAGGTCGTGGTAGATGAACGAGCCGCATGAGGGGACTGGCCCCAATCTGGTGTGAGACTGTATTTTCAAGCCAGGAAACTGGAGGCTACTGGACTGCAAGTGCAGTGGCCAACACCATGTGCACTCCCAGGCACAGTGACTACAGAAGGTCAAGAGGACATGCTGGCCGTCACTTAGCAGGGCCCGCAGTTGCCTGCCTAGTGGCTTGTAGCACGAGGGCACAGAGGAACAACAGGAGGAGAACGTTTCAGAAAGGGCAGCAGAGAAAGACTTATGAAAGGTGCCTCAGTGGAGTGTTCCTGGACTATCTGAGAGCTGGCCAAGCTGCACACTGGAAGCGCACAGTACCCTGGCTGGGTTTACACTGAATGAGGCAACAGTAAAGAGACTGGTAAGAACTGCAACCCTTGTGTCTGTCCACTCCTTCACCGACAACTACCACCACCATACATCTTTCACCTGTATCAAACCCTGGGGACCTGCTCCATCCATGGGGAGTGATACACCTGGCTGCAACAACACCTATTCCCCAGGGTCACTACAAGCAGCACTGCTCATCCTGACCAGAATCCATGGTTGGTGTCACAATAAACTTTATCAATCCCCTGTAAATATACCCTTTACATGTTCAATCAGGGCCACGACCACCGGGACTGCCACCATGACATCCTGATCGATTCTGGCTGGTTGGATGCCTCTGGTTCTTACGACCGATGCACTATGTATTGAGTAGAAGCACCCTTTTGGGCTAGTACAGCCATGAGTCGTCTTGAGAATAATGCAAAAAGTTTTTCACACTTGGATTTGGGAAACCTCTGCCATTCTACCTTGCAGATCACCAATGTTCACCATCCAACCTGACGAAACTGGAGTTGGACAGCCATTTTAAGTTCTCTCCAGTGATGCTCAATTGGGTTTAGGTCAGGGCCCTAGCTGGGTCAGTCAAGAATGGTCACAGAGTTGTTCTGAAGCAACTCCTTTGTTATTTTAGCTGTGCACTTAGGGTCACTATCTTGTTGGAAGGTGAACCTTCGGTCAAGTCTGAGGTCCAGAGCACTCTGGAAGAGGTTTTCATCCAGGATATCTGTGAACTTGGCCGCATTCATGTTTCCTTAAATTTCAACCAGTCGTCCTGTCCCTGCAGCTGAAAGACATTCCCATAGGCCAGTGTCACACATACCATCCGTTGTTGGCTTAAATCCTTTTTGGGATAATTTTGGTCATTTTTTTTTCAAAGTCCAAAAATGCATATGCGTTAACGCATGTGTGTTTTTCAAAACGCATTCCTTTATTTTTAACATGGGGCCCTACGGGAGACGCATGCGTAAACGCATGGTACATGTAGGCACCATGCGCTAACGCATGCGTTTTTTACATGTGTTAGTCATTTGTTCATCAATAAGTCCAAAAAATTCCCCAAAATGTCCAGGACCTCAGGGGACACTATTGGCTTAAAAAAGCGCATGGGCATGTGTGACCCTGGCCATAGCATGATGCTGCCACCACCATGTTTCACTGTTGGGATTGTATTGGACAGGTGATGAGCAGTGCCTGGTTTCTCCACACATACAGCTTAGAATTATCACCAAAAAGTTCTTTCTCCACACATACCACTTAGAATTATCACCAAAAAGTTCTATCTTTGTCTCATCAGACCAGAGAAATCTTATTTTTCATAGTCTGGGAGTCCGTCATCTGTTTTTTTTGTAAACTCTATGCGGGCTTTCATATGGCTTCCATCGAGGAGAGGCTACCGTCGGGCCACTATACCAAAAAGGTCCGACTGGAGGAGGGCTGCAGTGATAGTTGACTTTATGGAACTTTCTCCCATCTCTCTACTGCATCTCTGGAGCTCAGACACAGTGATCTTGGAGTTCTTCTTTACCTCTCTCACCAAGGCTCTTCTCCCACGATTGCTCAGTTTGACTGGATGGCCAGGTTTAGGAAGACTTCTGGTGGTCCTAAACTTCTTCCATTTAAGAATTATGGAGGACACTGTGCTCTTAGGAACCTTGAGTAGTGCAGAAATTCTTTTGTAACCTTGGCCAGATCTGTGCCTTGCCACAATTCTGTCTCTGAGCTCCTTGGGCAGGTCCTTTGACCTCATGATTCTCATTTGGTCTGACATGCACTGTGAGCTGAGAGGTCTTATATAGGCAGGTGTGTGCCTTTCCAAATTAAGTTCTATCAATTTAATTAAACACAGTTGGACTCCAATGAAGGAGTAGAATCATCTCAAGGAGGATCACAAGGAATTGGACAGCATGTGACTTAAATATGAATGTCTGAAATATCACATGATCATAAGTATTCAGCCCCTTTGCTCAGTTTTTCTTTTTTGATAAATTTGCACAAATATCATTTGTTGTTTTTTTTCAGGTAAGATGGGGTACAGAGTGTACATTAATGAGAAAAAAATTAACTTTTTTGAATTTACCAAATGACTGCAATGAAGCAAAGCGTGAAAAATTTAAAGGGGTCTGAATACCTCAGTAGCATATGTGCACACAGTATGGTTTTGCTGCATTTTTTACCTGTGTTTTTACTATGGTTTTATGCAAATTTATGCAAATCTGTACCTGCATTTGGTCTTTCCAGCAAACTTTTATGTGTTTTAGAGAACAGCTGTCAACACGTTGGCTTTTCTTATCTGCAGAAAGTGTCAAACACCACAGGTATTGCTGCGTTTTGAAAAGAATCAGCATGTCAGTTCTTTCTGCGTTTTTGCTGCAGGCAATGACAAAAATGCAGAAAAACATAGATACCAAAACGCAACAAAAAACATGCAAAAAAACGCAGACAAGAACAAAGGAAATTTCCTGCTAAGAAATCTAGAGTTCCTAGAGACCCATACAGGTTTTGCTGCATTTTTTACCTCAAAAAACATTGTGTGTGCACATATCCTTACTGCCAAGGCAGCAGATTTTGCCTCCAAAAGAAATGCTGCATTGCGTGAACATTGCCTAAAGGGTCTGTTATATGCTACTATATCGTGAACGATATCGTTGTAACGTCATGGCTTTTGGGGCGGTGCAATGATGTTGTAGCGACGTTGTTGCATGTGACACGTAGATACGACCAAAGATAAGTTGGTTGATCGTTGATCGCAGGTTTGTGAACAGGACCATAAATCAGTCATTGGTCGTTATGAATGTGTGACACACGCCGATGCTGCAGGTTGTACGGACGATGTCGTTTACGACTTCGCCTATTCAGGACATAGGAATATAGGCATCCAAATGACTGCTAATATCGTTCGCTTGTCGTGGAGTTGTTGCTGCGTCGTCCATGATATCTGTACGTGTGACACCTCACTAGCGATCAATGAATGATGTTCAAGCGATCCAGGCCAAGTCGGATTGTTGGTCGTATCGCTGGTACATTGAAGCGTGTAACGGGCCCTTAACACTACTTACACTAAAATCTTCTTTATTTGGTCCACAGCATTTTTTTTTTGTAAATCAGATAGATTTTATTAAATCTTTTCATTAAACATATTGGAGTACAAATCCAATACAAAAAAGAAGAGACAATATGATACAATCAGTTTATATTGCATAGACTCATAGATCCCGATTCCCACACCCCCCAACCAAAGTCCTACTAACAGTGCTCTACTATAGCCTCTGTATTCTAACCAAGGAAAAGTGACCATTATATGACAATTATGAAATACTTATAGCATTTTTAATCAACACAGTTATGATTACCCACTTATTTTATTTGCAATTTTTTACCTTTTTTAATAGATGTAATAAATTTATAAAGAGGATGGTTGTCACACAAACAGAGGGATCCCCTGCGTCATAGAAGGCAATGAGGAAAGCCCTTCATAAGACCTGTAAGTTTTGTGGTTAGATTGCATTCCTGAGCTGTGTGCAAGCGTCCTGTCTGTGTGTCCAAAGAATTTACTGATGCAAGCAACTGCAATGGGAGGGAAGCCTGTGATGTAGGGACAGTGTCAAGGATGTACATAGCACATGGAGAACAGCAGAAAAGCCTAAGGGGATAGACACACCTGTGCAGGGTGCAGAAGTTACATAAAGTAGAAAGACCTGGTAGAAGTTAGAGACAGTCACGGTTTTAGTGCTAGATTCAGATACATGTAACTTTGAATATTATTGCTTTAAAATGCTTTGGGTGAAATCTTAAGAGTCTACAGGACATACATACTTAGGCTGGGGTCACACATGCAGCAGGATTTTTAAATCCTGATTCGGTTTTGAGCTTTCAAAAAGCTCAAAACCGGATCAGGAACCGCTCCTCATAGAAGCCCATTATGGTAACCGGATTGCTCTACATGCAATCCGGTTACTGGCTCCGGATCTTCAGCCTGCGCTTAAAATCATGCAGGCTGCAGTTTTCAGAGCGGTTCTGGTAACTGCAATGCGGTTACCAGATTGCTCAGGATGTGTAATCCTGAGCAATGCGGTTGCCGTATACTTTGCTCATCCCTGCTGCCGCAGGGATAAGCAAAGTGTTAAATGTTTATTAACACATTAAATATTAATAGTAGCTGTGGGCAACATGACTCTAGAGGGTGCCCACCCCCCCCAGAGACATGCTGGCCACTCTCTCAGCATGTTAAGGCATTTACAGTAGGCCGGCTATTGTCGGTTTTGTACAAATGTATGAATGAAGCCGTGGCTCCTGACAGTAGAGCAGATACTGTACGTAATGTATGTATAGTATCTTCCGCTGTCCGAGGTCCTGTAAGCATTTACATTAGTTCTATGGGGGTGCGCTGCCATGCTGTAGTGGAGTGGACAGAATGTCTCTAGGGGGGCTGGGCACCCCCTAGAGTCATGTTGCCCACAGCTACTATTAATATTTAATGTGTTAATAAACATTTAACACTTTGCTTATCCCTGCGGCAGCAGGGATGAGCAAAGTATATGGTAACCGCATTGCTCCGGATTACACATCCTGAGCATTCCGGTTACCGCATTGCGGGTCACAGCACACATTTTGGAAACAAAATGTGTGTGAAGGCAATTGCGTTCATTGCATCCGGATCTGGATGTGGTGAACGCAATTGCCTGCCCAAATGTGACCCCCAGCCTTATGTTGAAAACAACCAGAACAGTGATTTGTTTGCATCATCTTCAATTTATGACTGTAGCATAAATAGCCTAGGAGAGTTCTCATCTACATCAGAAAATGGACAGTTTGGCTTTATATTGGTTAGATGGAATCTAGTCCAGCAGCTCTATAAAGCTATCGATGAGGAAAACTAGGTTTAAACATTAGCTCACAGACAGTGGTGAGGTAACCAATGGAAGGAAATGACATACAGTACATACTGGTGCATTTCAATGAATTAAATTAACTTTTTGATGATATTCTCCCCCCTATCGTGTCCTCCCCCACCCCTGTAGACTGTGAGCCCTCGTGGACAGGATCCTCTCCCTTCGTGTATCAGCAAACATTGACTGTTCATATGCACTGTACCTGTCCTTCTACCCCCACTTCTTATGTAAAGAGCCATGGAACCAATGGCACTATATAAATAAATAATATAATAATAAAAATAATAATAATATTCAATTTCAGTAATCCAATACAAAAGTGAAACACATAGATCACTCTGTGTGTAATGACTCTACATAATATGTCTCATGTGTTTATTTCTGTTAATGTTGATGATTATTGCTTATGACCATTATCTGCGAAAATTATAATAAGGAGGGTGAAGGGTTAAAAACCGCACTACCGTATTCCACGAGACATCAACGTGTGAGTATAAAATTGATTTATTAGTTAATGTGTTTCAGGACTCCATGAAACACCCTGAAACATGGCGATATGATATTGATTGTCCTGAGGAAGGGGCCAGGGAGCCCTGAAACGTGTTGACTAATAAATCAATATTATATTCACCCTTTGATGTATTGTGGAATACGCAGCGTGTTCTTAACCCTTCATCTCCTTCTCTATGCACACACTGGGACTGCAGCAGTCATGATATGCTTTTATAGGGGTTGTGACTCTCACAACCACACAAGATGAAGCCTTTGATACTATTTAGGTAAAATTTATCTCTCAGACCCTTCATCCTCCCTACTCTATATGCACCATGCTGGGGACTGCAGCAGCCATAATATGCTTTTATAGTGGTTGTGACTCTCACAACCACACAAGGTGAAGCCTCTGATACCTATTTAGGTAATATTTTATCTCTCAGACCCTTTATCCTCCCTACTTTAATTTTCTGAGATCATGACCTTTGGGTTTTCATTGGCTTTAAGCTATAATCATCAAAATTTACATAAATAAAACCTTGAAATAGATCACTCTGTTTGTAATGACTATATATATTATATGCATTTTACTTTACGTATTGAATTACTGAAATGAATTAACTTCTTGATTATATTCTAATTCATTGAGATGCATCTCTAGGTCTACAGAGGAGCTGTATGCAAGAGATGGTAGAAGTGCACTTTAAGCAGTCCTTCTAGTACATGATACCACAGTAACAATCAAGGAAAAACGACAGTGGGAAGTTCTGAAGGAGAATGCCAAGCTTTCTTATTATTGGAACAGGATAGATATTTGAAAAATTACATTGTAAGGGCAACTAATAGCATTAACGCTCTGTAGGCTCAGACATGACCTAGTGAGAAGCTCAATTACTGTAATGGAGCAAGGTTTGAGAACTAGTGCAGATAGACTCTAGAAGTCTAGATTTAAATGGTGAAACTCCAGAAAGTCTGTTTATAGCTAATATTTGAAATTGATAAGTCATTCAAAAAATGAAGCTTTAACCACATTTTACAAATTCTGGTCATCATTTGAATATTGGGTTAATTCAATGCAGAGAAACATTTCAGAAATTTTGTAGTATGTTATAAAGAGCTCTTAATAAAAAATAGCTTCTAGGGTAGGCCAAGGTCACACATGCCATCCGTTTAAGCCTGGATCCGTTATTGGCATCAGTTTTTAGACTTTTTTTTTCTAAGGCTGGCTTCACATAGCGGCTCTGATCCAATCCGTGGCTGTCAGGATGAACCTGACAGCCCCGGACCGGATCAGCACACAGAACCGGAGGGCTAATGTGCCCTCCGGTCTGGTGTGCTGCCGCACGCAGCTGCTGCTGCTGATGAATCAGGACCGTGGCTCGCACGGAGCTAGCCGTGGTCCTGAAACATCAGTGGCGTGCAGCCGCAGGCGTCCGGTTCCCAGAATCTCCCGGACTGGGGCAATCTAGCCCCATAGGCTCCCACGTTAGGGAGCGCCGGATTGCCCCGGATCCCGGAGGATCCGGGAGAATCCGGGAGTAGCCAATTAGAGGAGATATTCTCCTCTCGGACACAAAAACGCTGCAAACAATGTTTTTTTGTCCGTGAGAGAATTCTGAATTCTCCCGGATTGTCCCGGACAGATAGAAACCGGATGGAAGAGAGCTGCCATCCGGCTTCTATCCGGCCCCATAGGATAATATGGGGCCAAAATCCGGTCCGGGGCTGTCCGGTTTACACGGACAGCCTCGGATCAGATCAAACCCGCTATGTGAAGCCAGCCTAAGTCCAAAAACTGATTCCGTTAATGGATCCAGGCCAAAATGGATGGTGCACTAAAGTGTCACGTTGCTTTTCAAAAACGCTATTCTGTTGTTTCCTGCCTCCAAAAAACACTGATAGCAACGTTTTTGGGTGCAGGAAAAAAACTCATAGCATTTTTAACATGGGGCCCTGTGGGAAAACATCCGTTAACACATGGTACATATAGGTACCATGCGTTAACGCATAGTAATTTTTTCTTAAAAAACGCATAAGTCCAAAAAACGTTCAGGAGCACAGGAGGAACAAAATGCAGCCTAAAAAAACGGATTTGTTTTTAGAAACACTCTAAAAAACGGATTGCTATGTGTGACCCTAGCTTAAGTATCATGTTTGTTATGTGCAAAAACTTAGTACGTGACTGCTGGTTTATATAGTATGTACAATTTTATATGACTTCTAAGAGCCTCTTAACTGGAGATATCATCTTTCAACATACACGTCTTTGGAATGTAAGGGAAAGTAAGTGGAGGAAGGTGGGAGTAGGTGTATATAATGAAATCCTCCTGCTATGAGTTATACCCCAAGGAAAAATCTTTAGGACATATTGTGCTTAGTAATATGTATAAACAAAATACTGTGCAGAACACACTGAAATGTGAGCACTTGTGCACATAGATGCCTTGCAGCACTTTAGAAAAGTTTCTCTGTATGTAAAGTACAGTATAAAAATGCCTTAAATGAGACTGCCTTATAGCTACAGAAATATTGCTGAAGGATAATATGTAGATTATCCATACAAAATATATAGGGAAATCCATGATTATGTTACATGTGTTGGATACCAAGCATGGTATGTCTAAGACCGGCTTCACACCACGGTTTTGTGGTGTCAGGCTGTGTGCAGTGTTTTGCTGGATGCATCGGACACAGCCTGACCGCTCTGGACCGGACAGATCCGGAGGGCAAAAATGCCTCCGATCCTGTTTTCTGCCGGACCCAGGACTGTGCGGCTGCTGCCGCTGTCCAGTGCTGAAATTTCAAAATCGCGGCTAGCGGGGAGATAGCCACGGTTCTGAAATCTCAGCGGGGTGCTCTCCAGGTGCCGAAGTTCAGTGCCAGCCAGCGTTGAGCTTCAGCACCCGGCGTCCAGCAACTGGTCTAATTTTTTTGCCAGATCCGGCGCAATTCGGCGCCCATAGACTGCCATGCTATGGAGCGCCAGATCGCACTGGATCTGAGAGGATACGATTTTGTTCGATTTTTGCGCCGAACACAAAAACGTTGCAAGCTGCAATTTTGTGTCCGGGGCAAAAATACGAAATCTGCCGGATCCTGCCTGGCAACAGGGAACCATCTGGCCCCATAGGAATACTATGGGGCCAAAATCGGATCCAGGGCTGTCCGGTTCACACCGGACAGCCCCAGATTACAAAACAGTGGCCTGAAGCCGGCCTTACAAAATCAGCAAGGGATTAAATACTTACAAACAGCTACAGTGGGGAAAATAAGTTTGCCCACTGACAAAGACAAGAACAGTCTATAATTTTAAGGGTAGGTTAATTTTAACAGTGAGAAACAGAATATAAAAAAAAATCCAGAAAATCACATTGTCTAAATTACTGTATATAAATGTATTTGCATTTTGAAGAGAAATAACCTATTTGATCCCCTACAAACCATTATGGCCACTTTACACACACCAACTTATCTGTCCAACTTCTGAACAACTTACTGGTTGCAGTGAAATCATGGACACATTGTACATTTGTACACAGCCACAAAATGGAGCAATGTGTCCATGATTTCACTGCAACCAGTAAGTTGTTCAGAAGTTCTGGCTCCTACAGACCAGTTAAGCAAATGCAGACCAAAAATGCACAATGTGAATGTAGCCTATCAGTTTTTGTAGCCAAAACCAGGAGTGGGTGATAATTACCGAAATAGGCTAGGGTCACACTTGCATTTGCAATCCAGTTACTGGATCCAGTTTTTGATCCTGAAAACCTGATCAGGTACCTGACCCATAGACTCCAATGTTAACAATTGTTTGCCAAAGGCTAGAGTCACACTTTGTAATAGAATTGCGCAGGGATGAGCAAACTGTTCAGTGTGTGTAAAAAGTGTTAATTTTATTATTAAATGTTCCTATAATGTCTCTAGGGGTGCCTACTCCCCCTGAAGACCTTCCAACCCACTCAGGTGGGAATATAATGATTTATTCACTTCTGTACAGCAGCAGCCTCCTGTCAGCTGCTGTACAGTTTTATCAATGAACGCGCCGGGCTCCCCTGACAGCTGTGCATACTATAGCTATTATAGCTATACTATGTGCGCTGTCCGAGGTCCTGAAGCCTTATACAGTAAGATCTATGGGCATCGCTGCCCATAGATCTACTATAAATGGCTTCAGAACCTCAGACAGCGCACATACTATAGCAATAGCTATAATATGCGCGCTGCTCACAGATGAGCCCGGCGCTTTCATTGATAAAACTATACAGCAGCTGTCAGAAGCCGGCTGCTGTACAGAAGTGAATAAATCATTATATGCCCACCTGAGTGGGTGGAAGGTCTCTAGGGGGAGTGGGCACCCCCTAGAGACATTATAGAAACATTTATTAATAAAATTAACCCTTTTTACACACAGAGAACACTTTGCTTATCCCGGCGGCAGCCGAGATAAGCAAAGTCTATGCGGTAACCGCATTGCTCAGGATTACACATCCTGAGTAATCCGGTTCCCGCATTGCAGATGATAGAACCACTCCGAAAACTGCAGCCTGCATGATTTTCACGCAGGCTGCAGAGCTGAGGCGAAAACCGGATTGCTTGTGAAGCAATCCGTTTTTTTTCATAGGCTCCTATAAGGAGCGTTTCCTGATCCGGTTTTGAGCTTTTTAAAAGCTCAAAACCGGATCAGGTTTTAAAAAAAAATCCGGATGTGCGACCCTAGCCAAAGGCTAGGTTCACACTTAAAATTGAATTGGTCCCCTGCATCCAGATCCGGATGCGGTGAACGCAATTGCGGTCCCACACATTTTTTATGAAAAATGTGTGGAGGGAACCGCATTGCGATAACCGGATTGCTCAGGACGTGTAATCCTGAGCAATCCGGTTCCCGTATACTTTGCTTATCCCGTTGCCACCAGGATAAGCAAAGTGCTTAAACTGTTAAAAAAGCTGTAGTGTTAATATTAATTTTGGCCATCATGTCTCTAGGGGGCGCCCACCCCCCTAGAGACATGCTACCCACTCAGGTGAGCATGTCAGGGGTTAATTCAGCATGTACAGTATTGCCGAGTCCAGTCGGCTCTGTACAACTTTTATCAATGAACCCGGCGGCTCCCCTGACAGCTGCGCATACTATACCTATTGTAGGTATAGTATGTGCGCTGTCCGTGGTCCTGAAGGCTTATACAGTAAGATCTATGGGCAGCGCTTAACCCCTGACATGCCCACCTGAGTATGTAGCATGTCTCTAGGGGTGTGCACATCCTGAGCAATCCGGTTATCGCAATGCGGGCACAGAACCGCTCCGAAAACTGCAGCCTGCATGATTTTTCACGCAGGCTGCAGAGGTTTTTATAATAGGCTCCTATGAGGAGCGTTTCCTGCTCCGGTATTCGAGCTTTTTAAAAGCTCAAAACTGGATCAGGTTTTAAAAAAAAAAAAAACGGATGTGTGACCCTAGCCAAAGTGCAATTTCTCTACTGGATCCAGTTTTTGAGAAGTCGGGTTTTAATAGGGTCTGCAACATTTTTTGGCCTTTTAGCAAAACCTGATCAGTTTCTTAACATGGGACCCTATTTGAACCTGATCCAGTACCTGATGGTACATATGGGTACCATCAGGTACCTGATCAGGTACCTGATCGGTAAAAATGCTTCCAAACAGACAAGGGGAAAAACTGGATCCAGTAATGCATCCAGTTACTGGATACAGGCTCCCAAGTGTGACCCTAGCCATACAGACATACAGAAGAAGTGTCCATGTTTCTATTAGGCTAACAGCCTTTTCACATCTGCATTTATATTCCTTTTGGTTTGGACTCCATTTTTGACAGCATTTGTGTCCAAAAACGCAATAAAACGCATGCGTTTTTGCACCCATTAATTTATATGGAAAACGCATTGAAAACGCATGTTATTTTTAGAAAACGCCTGCGTTTTTGAGAACGCAGCCCAAAACGTGTCCAGCAACTTTTTGGGCTGCGTTTGCAAAAACGCATGCGTTTTGTCTTTTCTGAAAATAACATGCTTTTTTACTTGCGTTTTCAATGCGTTTTCCATATAAATTAATGGGCGCAAAATTATTTATTGCGTTTTTAGGCACAAATGCTGTCAAAAATGGAGTCCAAACCAAACGGAATAAAAATGCAGATGTCCACTTAGGCTAAGGTCACACTTAAAAGGCACAATCCGGTAACCGCATCCATTACCGGATGCGGTTTTACTGTGTGCCTTCATACTATCTTTTGATAGTAAAATTGAAACCCTCATTCCGTATCTGGATGCATTAACGCATCTGGTTTTGGAATGTGGGTTTTTGCAATTTTAAAAACTGCATCCGGATCTGGTATCACAAGGTACATTTATGTACCTTGCGATACCGGATCCGGTCCCATAGGCGCCCATGTTAAAAGAAAATGCATCCGGTTTTGCAACCGCTCCGAAAAATGGAGCCTGCATAATTTTTTCGCAGGCTGCAAAACCGTATGCTGTAACCGGATTGCAAATAGTGCAATCCGGTTTTTCTATTGAAGCCTATGGGCTGCGTATCCGAATGCGGTTTTGAGCATTTTTAAGGCTAGGGTCACATCTGCGGCAGGGCTATGCAGATCCTGTTCCAGATTTGAGCATTAAAAAATGCTCAAAACCAGATCAGGAACCGCAGCACATAGGAGCCCATTATAATAACCGGATTGCATTACATGCAATCTGGTTACCGCATCCGGATCTGCAGCCTGCGCAAAAAATCATGCAGGCTGCAGTTTTCAGAGCGGTTCTGTGACCCGCAATGCGGTAACCACATTGCTCAGGATGTGTAATCCTGAGCAATGCGGTTACCGTCTACTTTGTTCATCCCTGCGGCCACAGGGATGAACAAAGTGTTAACTGTTTAATAAAGCATTAATTATTAATATTAGTTGTGTGCAACATGTCTCTAGGGGGTGCCCACCCCCCCTAGAGACATGCTGGCCACTCCTGTGGGCATTTGACATGGGTTAATAACCCATTTACAGTAAGCTGGCTATTGTCGGCTTTGTACAATTTTATCAATGAAGCCATGGCTCCCCTGACAGTTGCGCAGATACTGTACGTAATGTACGTATAGTATCTGCCGCTGTTCGAGGTCCTGTAGGCATTTACATTAGATCTATGGCGGTGCACTGCCCATAGATCTAATGTACATGCCTACAGGACCCTGGACAGCAGCATATGCTATATGTACATTACGTACAGTATCTGCGCAACTGTCAGGAGCCGCGGATTCATTGATAAAATTGTACAAAGCTGACAGTAGCCGGCTTACTGTAAATGGGTTACTAACCCCTGACATGCCCACAGGAGTGGGCAGCATGTTTCTAGGGGTAGTGGGCACCCCCTAGAGACATGTTGCCCACAGCTAATATTAACCCTCCGTCACATACAATATCGGTTCTAACGAGTTCACATACAATGTGACTGTCAGGCGCAGGCTACAAAAATACCTATAATATCTAATGTTTGCAATTTCAGTGCTCTAAAAGTGATCAGTGACCTTCATAGGGATGTAATAAAAGAGACTACACATAATCAGGTGCAAAAAAAACCCATTTACTTGACATATACTAATAACTCTGAAATACAAACATTTCAAAACTCCTGCCAAATAGTCCCCAGTTCGACGCTGTCAAAAAACTCTACAAAGAAAATTTATGGAAACAAACTTAATTTTAAGGTACCTTAAGTACTATTAAACACATATTCAATCAGAATTAGATCCTGAAGTTTCCCCAGAAAAATTACATATGATGAATAAAAACATAAAATACTAAACTTATTGAGTGTGACGTGTTCACATACAATGAGCCTGAGAGATTAGCGCAGTTATATCTGTCCTCCTGAAGCTCTGCAATCCAACAGTGGTATGAGGTTTCACAGAGCTGCTAGAGACAGGAGACTACCTGGAGGGAGGGGATTTCCTCACAATCTGGTGAGGAAGGAGAAATGAAAGTAAAAGAGATGTGCCTGTCAGGCGTATTGTATGTGACGGAGGGTTAACTGTATAATTTATTTATTTATTTATTCCAAGTGAAGAAGAAATAAGCGGCACTCACCGGTATAATATCTTCAGTTTTTTAATCCAACCGGGTTACAGGTATGGCATGGCACGGTGAGGGGAGGGAGAGTGGAGTACAGACGACGGGCACCGTTTCGCGGTGGGATACCACTTCTTCCGGTCAAGTCTTGACTGGAAGAAGCGGTATCCCACCGCGAAACGGTGCCCGTCGTCTGTACTCCACTCTCCCTCCCCTCACCATGCCATGCCATCCTGTAACCCGGTTGGATTAAAAAACTGAAGATATTATACCGGTGAGTGCCGCTTATTTCTTCTCCACTTGGAATATGTTTGTTGAGCTTTTACAAAGAAGCGTGCACCATCTGTAAGGGGTGCCTGCACCTGGTCTATACTGGATTGATATATGTGCAGCGATACGAAGTGTCAACCGCAGTGCCCAGTGTTGCCTTTCATTCATAGAATTATTTAGTTATTTATTTATTATTACCGTATATACTCGTGTATAAGCCGAGTTTTTCAGCCCAAAAATTGGGCTGAAAAGTCCCCCCCTCGGCTTATACACGGGTCAATACGGTATGCTGTGGAGGGGGGGCTGTGACCGGGGACTGGAGGAGGCAGGAGGGGGCCGCGGTGACCGCAGGCGGTCACGTGGGGCCGCCTCATTAGTGCAATGAATATGCACGGCATCCCCCCGTCCATCAGCGGCGGGGGGATGCCGTGCATATTGCACTACAGCCCCCTCTCCTTAATATGCGTCCCGCAGTAGTAATAAACAGCCCCCCCCCCCCTCCTTATCACGTCCCCCAGTATTAATAAACAGCCCCCCCCTCCTTATCACGTCCCCCAGTATTAATAAACAGCCCCCCCCCTCCTTATTATGTCCCCCCCCGGCTGCGGCAGCTGTGAAAATAACAAACAGTTTATACATCACCTTCCGACGCAGCTCTCCGCTCCTCCGGTCCTCAGCTCCTCCGCTCGCGGCTTCTTCTTCCTTGTTGTGCCGGTGTCATGTGACCGGGCGCAGGAGATGACGTCATTTCTTGCGCGCGGTCACAAGCCGGCACATCAAGGAAGAAGAAGCCGCGAGCGGAGATGCTGAGGACCGGAGGAGCGGAGAGCTGCGTCGGAAGGTGATGTATAAACTGTTTGTTATTTTCACAGCTGCCGCAGCCGGGGGGGGACATAATAAGGAGGGGGGGGGCTGTTTATTAATACTGGGGGACGTGATAAGGAGGGGGGGGGGCTGTTTATTAATACTGGGGGACGTGATAAGGAGGGGGGGGGCTGTTTATTACTACTGCGGGACGCATATTAAGGAGGGGGATCTGTGTACTACCACTGGGGCTGCTGGATACTACACTGGGGTTGTATATACCTCTGGGGCTGCTGTATACTACCACTGGGGCTGTATATACCTGTGGGGCTGCTGTATACTACACTGGGGCTGTATATACCTCTGGGGCTGCTGTATACTACACTGGGGCTGTATATACCTCTGGGGCTGCTGTATACTACCACTGGGGCTGTATATACCTGTGGGGCTGCTGTATACTACCACTGGGGCTGTATATACCTCTGGGGCTGCTGTATACTACACTGGGGCTGTATATACCTCTGGGGCTGCTGTATACTACCACTGGGGCTGTATATACCTGTGGGGCTGCTGTATACTACACTGGGGCTGTATATACCTGTGGGGCTGCTGTATACTACCACTGGGGCTGTATATACCTCTGGGGCTGCTGTATACTACCACTGGGGCTGTATATACCTGTGGGGCTGCTGTATACTACACTGGGGCTGTATATACCTCTGGGGCTGCTGTATACTACCACTGGGGCTGTATATACCTGTGGGGCTGCTGTATACTACCACTGGGGCTGTATATACCTCTGGGGCTGCTGTATACTACACTGGGGCTGTATATACCTCTGGGGCTGCTGTATACTACCACTGGGGCTGTATATACCTGTGGGGCTGCTGTATACTACACTGGGGCTGTATATACCTGTGGGGCTGCTGTATACTACCACTGGGGCTGTATATACCTCTGGGACTGCTGTATACTACCACTGGGGCTGTATATACCTGTGGGGCTGCTGTATACTACACTGGGGCTGTATATACCTCTGGGGCTGCTGTATACTACCACTGGGGCTGTATATACCTGTGGGGCTGCTGTATACTACCACTGGGGCTGTATATACCTCTGGGGCTGCTGTATACTACACTGGGGCTGTATATACCTCTGGGGCTGCTGTATACTACCACTGGGGCTGTATATACCTGTGGGGCTGCTGTATACTACACTGGGGCTGTATATACCTCTGGGGCTGCTGTATACTACCACTGGGGCTGTATATACCTCTGGGGCTGCTGTATACTACCTCTGGGGCTGCTGTATACTACCTCTGGGGCTGCTGTATACTACCTCTGGGGATGCTGTATACTACCACTGGGGCTATATACTACCTCTGGGGATGCTGTATACTACCACTGGGGCTGTATATACCTCTGGGGCTGCTGTATACTAACTACTGGAGCTGCTGCTGTATATACCACTGGGGCTGCTGCTGTATACTACCACTGGGGAGGCTGCTGTATACTACCATTGGGGGGCCTGTATACCACACTGCTGGGGGCTGTATACCTGTGCTGGAGTCCACCCTCGGCTTATACACGAGTCAATAGGTTTTCCCAGGTTTTGGGGGCAAAAGTAGGGGGGTCGGCTTATACACGGGTCGGCTTATACACGAGTATATACGGTATTTATTTATATAGAACCATTAATTCCATGGTGCTGTACAGGAGAAGGGGTTACATACAAAATTATATATATATTGTTATATAAATTGTTACAGTAAACAAATTAACAATGACAGACTGGTAAAGAGGGGAAAGGACATAATAAAACATTAATTATTAACAACGTATACGGTAACCGCATTGCTCTGGATTACACATCCGGAGCAATCCGGTTACCACATTGCGGTTTACAACACATATTTTTCTACAAAAATGTGTGTGAAGGCAATTGCGTTCACCGCATCCGTATCTGAATGCGGTGAACGCAATTGGCTGGCCAAATGTGACCCCAGCCTAAGACATCTGTCTTAAATTGTCACCTGAATAAAAGACTCCTGTTGTACAGCAGAGGTCCCCAACTCCAGGCCTCAAGGCCCACCAACAGTGCAGGTTTTCAGGATCTCCTTAGTATTGCACAGGGCTTGGAATCATTACCTGTGCAGATGATCACATTAGCACCTGTGCAATACTAAGGAAATCCTGAAAACCTGCACTGTTGGCGGCCCTTGAGACCTGGAGTTGGGGACCTCTGTTGTAGAGGTTAAAGAGCTTGCTAAGGCTAGGGTCACACTTGGAAGGCACAATCCAGTAACTGGATCTGGTATTAGATTGTGCCTTCATACTAATTTGCAACAGTTAAAATGCAACCCTCATTCCGGATCTGAATGCATTACTGCATCCGGTTTTGGAATGAGGATTTTTGCAATTTTAAAAACCGCATCCGGATCCGGTACCACAAGGTACATTTCCATAGGGCTTTACATACATTTGCAACACAGTCCCTGTCAGGGCTCACAATCTAAACATCCTATCAGTATATCTCTGAAATGTGGGAGGAAACCAGAGTGCCTGGAAGAAACCCATGCGAACACAGGGAGAACATACAAACTCCTTTGCAGAGGTTGTCCTTACTGTTAACTGAACTGAGGAGCCCAACGCTGCAAGGCTGCAGTGCTAACCACTAAGCCACCGTGCCACCCATTTTGGGGGGTGCTTCTCTTCTAAGGGCACAGGACTACTTCACCGCATCAATGGGACAATGGATGGAGCCATTTATCGTAAAATACTGAGTGACATCCTCCTTACCTCCACCAGGACATTAAAAATGGGTCGTGGCTGGGTCTTCCAGCACGACAATCATCCAAAACATACAGCCAAGGCAACAAAGGAGTGCCTCAAAAAGAAGCACATTAAGGTCATGAAATGGCCTAGACCAGAGGTCCCCAAATCCAGGCCTCAAGGGCCGCCAATAGTGCAGGTTTTCAGGGTTCCTTAGTATTGCACAGGGCTTGGAATCATCACCTGTGCAGATGATCACATTAGCACCTGTGCAATACTAAGGAAATCCTGAAAACCAGCACTATTGGCGGCCCTTGAGTCCTGGAGTTGGGGACCTCCGGCCTAGACAGTTTCAAGACTTTAATCCCATGGAAAATCTATGGATGGAGCTGAAGCTCCGAGTTTCCAAGCGACAGCCTCAAAATCGTAATGATTTAGAGATGATCTGCAAAGAGGAGTGGACCAAAATTCCACGTGCGCAAACCTCATCATCAACTACAAAGACATCTGACTGCTGTGCTGGCCAACAAGGGTTTTTCCACCAAGTATTAAGTCTTAATGAAATTAGTTCCATGTGATTTACCAATAGATTGAAGGGCCCGAGATTATGTAATCTCAACAATTTGTGGCCCACAGCAACAACTCCCTACAAAGTGTTAGGGCCACTTTACACACACCAACTTCTGTGACCAACTTCTGAACAGATCTCTGGTTGCAGTGAAATCATGGACACATTGCTCCATTTGTACACAGCCACAAAATGGAGCAATGTGTCCATGATTTCACTGCAACCAGAGATCAGTTCAGAAGTTGGTCACAGAAGTTGGTGTGTGTAAAGCGGCCCTTACACAAAGAGAAACCGGAGTCTTTTTTATGCTTCCAAACAAGTGATATGATTTATTACATAGTGCTACTCATAAAATTACTGTAGGTGCAAAATGGCTGAACAGATAAAGGCAGTACAAATTTAGCATAGCAAGATATCACAGACAGCATCCAAGAGATTGCACATTTTCCCATCACAGTAAAAATTCCTTTTACATGGCATTGTATGAGTTTACAATAAAGTCACATCAAATAAATAAATTGCAGTTATTATATTTAGAAGAAAAGACGGCACTCACCATTATTAGAAGGTTTCTTTAATCCATTTCTCTGTTAAGAGGTGTAGGTTACATACATTTAAATGGTGGGGAGGGAGGTGAGGGGAGGACGACAGGCGAAGGACCCGTGGAAGCCTAACCAGGCGAAACGTGCGCCCGTCGTCCTCCCCGCACCTCCCTCCCCACCATTTAAATGTATGTAACCTACACCTCTTAACAGAGAAATGGATTAAAGAAACCTTCTAATAATGGTGAATGCCGTCTTTTCTTCTAAATATTTTGACTAAGTTCTGCTCAGACTTGTGCAACACCTCACTGCAAGGAGCTGAGACCAGCCTAAAATAAATCCAGTCCACTAGTGCCCAGATTTTCTCCTTTTGATCATACAAATTGCAGTTATTGCACATGAGAAAGAGAACCTTATACTGAAGCTTTTTTTGGGTAATGCATTACCTAAAGTGCGGCTGTTCAGCTAATGCTGGGACCAGGGATGGGAAGGCCCTCCGGCAGAGACCACCACATACGTTTCGCGTAGCGTATAATGCTTTTTCAAGGGAATGTGACCCTCATTGTGCCCACAGTGCCTTTTATGAAGTGACTGGCAGGATCACCTGTTGTGCCAGGATGTGTAATGGTGCTCACATCCCCGCCCCCGGATGCAGGTTCCGCCTCCTGGAAGTGCGCACATTCGGACGTCAGGCTGTTACCATGGCACCTGGACTCCACAGCGATTAGAGACGCCCCAGGGAGGGCCGGAGGCGGGCAGCAGAGACAGGAGCGCACAACATCCCAGACACATTATCATGACAACATGCTGGCATTTATATACAAATTCACTCTTTATTAGATCTTCATTTCTTTCCACAGTGACGAATATTCATCCGCATGGAGGGCTTACAAGAGTTGTCAGTCCAGGCGCGATGGTAACAACCTGGCCCATAATATATTCAATGTATTTTTTTTACTGTTATACTAATATGAGAATGTCCTTAAGAGGCTACGCCCTTTTTCATAGTTTTATAGTTTCATAGTTGTTAAGATTGAAGGAAGACTTTAAAGGGATCCTGTCACCCCCAAATTGCCTCCTAAGCTATTAAAACATGTCCCTGCAGCCTCCCATCAGTAATCCCACACTCCTTTTTGCTAATAAATGCATCATGTAAAAGTGAAGAAAAACATTATATCACTTAGGCGGCCGTCACAACGCTACGATATCTTGAAAGATATCGCTTGAACGCGCCTGATTAAACATTGCGTGAACGATGTCTCTGCGTGTGACGGCAAGATACGACGAGCGAGAAGCGTTCAAATCGCAAGATCGAGATCTGAGCTCCGGACCTCAGATCTTGCGATGAACGATTTTACAAACAGCTTCATCGTGGTGTACAACACCACGATGAACGATCTCCCAGCGGCAGAGCCTATGCTGGGAGATGGTAACTATGGTACACGTCGGGTTACTAAGCGATGCGCGGCACCTAGTAACCCGATGTGTACCATAGTTACCAGTGATCTCGCTGGTCCACATCGCTGGTGAGTCTGTCTGTGTGACATCTCACCAGCGATGTGAGCGATATTGTAAGCGATCGCGCGTGCACGTGATCGCTTACAATATCGCTAGCGATATCGTAGCGTGTGACGGCCGCCTTACTCATTAGTGATAATAATGAGTATAGTGGCTATTCTTTAGTCACCCAGGCGGGCCCGTTTCGTCATGATAGCACGCCTTAATAGGCGTGATCTGCAAGGAATAATGATATCAGCGCCTCCCAGCGCTCCTCAGCGCTGGCGAGGCTGTAATGGGGCAGGAATGACGCGAATCACGTCATTTCCGGTATCGAGTGACGTCAGTACACCCACGCCGCATGCGCAGTGCGGTGCTTGAAGCCCGCAGAGCGGCGTGGGTGTACTGACATCACCCGATACCGGAAATGACGTGATTCGTGTCATTCCTGCCCCATTACAGCCTCGCCAGTGCTGAGGAGCACTGGGAGGCGCTGATATCATTATTCCTTGAAGATCACACCTATTAAGGCGTGCTAACATGACGAAATGGGCCCGCCTGGGTGACTAAAGAATAGTGACTCACCGTGGCCGTAGACTCCGGTTTAGACAGGCTGTAGCTCCTTCCTCCTTGTCACGGGTGGGCCGCGCCTGCCGGTAGTGAGGCCCTGTTGAGTGCAGATCAAAAGTCGAAGACGTCTTGTAGGAACAGATTAAAGGGGTTAATTTATTCGTGACGCCACCTATGAGTAGTTCAGTAATCGTTACCGACGCTGCGGAACCTCCGGGGGATGGACAGCAGCAAGATGGAACGCTCCCCACAGGCTGAGCGGTGATCCCCGGAGGCTGGAGCTGCTTAAGATGTTGTGCGGCAGCTGCGGTTACCTTGTGCGCTGACGGATGCAATCATAAGGAAGCACGGACACTGAAAGTCTCTGTAACGGGTCTTTACTGTAACCAGCAGGCAGTACAAGGTATACAGTTAACGGGTAGTAGACTGGGTGGACTCAGCAGTGATAGGTGTCCCTCAGAGATCCGTAGTGTTCCTCCATTCTAGCTAAGTCTTTGCCATTGTCGCCCAGGAATACCAGGTCGGGTACGGGGAGGCTGCTTCAATCCCTATCCAAGATGTATGTTATGGATGTTTTGGGGAGCCTTGGGTCCCTCGGTGGGTACACCGCTGGTTAGACGACTGGAGTTTGGCGAGTGGTGGGGTGCTCCTGTAAAGCTGCTCCTCCACGCTTCTGGTTCGCGTAGCAGAGGTGAACTGCTGCCAGCTTCAGTACCAGTGAACTGGCTGTGAGTTGGGCACGGGGGTATTTTGGAACCCGTGGTTGGTGATGCCCGATCCCGGTTGTTGAGGCCTCAGGTGCTAACACCCGACCGGTGACGGCCCGGGGGCTGCACGAGGTGCAGAGCTCCCGCTCCTACTCCAAGTTCAAGTCTGTGTCTTGTCTCGTCTAGACTTTCCCAGACTCCCTAGTCTAAGTGTCTATACTTCTCCTACACTACCCTTGCACTCCGCCCACCAGGACCTTGGATTGGCCCTCTACATTAAGTGATGCATGCAGGGTTTTGGATCTCTAAGTTAACCATATGACTGCTGGGTCAGAGAATATTGCTGCTGCATTTATGGCTGCAATACTCTCCTGTGACGCACTCGTTGCGGGGCGCCACAATAGTCACTGTACTCATTATCATCACTAATGAGTAAGTGATATAATGTTTTTCTTCACTTTTACAGGATGCATTTATTAGCAAAAAGGAGTGTGGGATTACTGATGGGAGGCTGCAAGGACATGTTTTAATAGCTTAGGAGGCGATTTGGGGGTGACAGAATCCCTTTAAGTCCATCTAGTTCAACCCATAACCTAACATATTGATCCAGAGGAAGGCAAGAAAACCCCATGTGGCAACACTAGCTCCACATTGGGGGAAAAAATTCCTTCCTGACTCCACATACAGCAATCAGACTAGTTCCCTGGATCAACGCCCTATCAAATGAATCTAACAAATGTAACTATGTACACGGTGGGCCATTTATACGGATGCACCTAAATAAAATGGAAATTGGTTGGTGATATCAACTTCCTGTTTGTGGCACATTAGTATATGGGAGAGGGAAAACTTTTCCAGATGGGTGGTGACCATGGCGGTCATTTTGAAGTCGGACATTTTGGATCCAACTTTATTTTTTTCAAAGGGAAGAAGGTCATGTGACACATTAAACTTATTGAGCATTTCATAAGGATAGCAATGGTGTGCTTGGTTTTAACAAAACTTTATTCTTTCATGAGCTATTAACAAGTTTATGACCACTTATAAAATGTGTTGGACACACTGATAGCGATACTGCAGAAGAAATGCTGCATAGGCTTCCAATATCCATTGTTTCAGATGCTGCACATCTCGTATCTTCACAGCATAGACAATTGCCTTCAGATGAGTGATGAGGCAAAGTTTTTTGTGAATGGTGAAGTTAACAACAAAACCACTACTATTGGTCTGGTCTGAGGGTACAGTAGTATCATCACACTGTGCCTTTGGAGGAATCCACTGTCCGGTATCATACAGGGTATGTGGGGCACTTTTGTTGGCATCATACTTCTTGGGTGCAATAAAAGGGGAATCTAGGGCTTCAATAGGAGCAAAATAATTTGGCTGGGTCACATAAGAACATATCTCACAACTTTGCAGCCTTTTCCAAACAATTTTTTTGGGGCGGGGGAGCCCAATTAGAAACTCTGCTATGGTGCCACATGACGTTTATGTACACCCCTGTGTATTATAGTTGATAGTCTTGGTGCATTTGATAACATTAGTTGTAAATACAATATTAAAGGGATCCTGTCACCCCCATATCACCTCCTAAGCTATTAAAAGCTGTCCCTAGAGCATAGTAACACTTACCCTACACTCCTTTTAGCTCCTAAATGCAGCAAGTGAAACTGAATCTAAACGTTATAAAAGTACCTCATTACTGATGTTAATGAGTGACTATGGTATTCATAGTCACCCAGCCAGGCTGCCCCTCTTCATACTATCACGCCTCAATAGGTGTGATCTTCATGATACATTCAAATGCGCGCCTCCCTGCGCGCCTCCTCATTCTTCTATTAACATCAGTAATGATGTACTTTTATAACGTTTAGATTCAGTTTCACTTGCTGCATTTAGGAGCTAAAAGGAGTGTAGGGTAAGTGTTAATATGCTCTAGGGACATCTTTTAATAGCTTAGGAGGTGTTTTGGGGTGACAGGATCCCTTTAAGTTTAATACTGTATATTCACTATGGTTAACGTAATTATATGCACTTTATAGTTGATATTTTATATGCACCAGGACTGAATCTTTACATATTATGCATTACAGCTAGCATTAGTATGTATTTGTGTTGTGGCTGATATGTGAACTATGTTTTTTAGTTTATTACAACTATGCCTTTTAATCATCTGCTGTAATAAAGAAATATGTTATCCATCACTTGACATAATTAATATCACTATTAAAAGCAGTACAAATCTTGTAAGAAGCACTTTGTTGTGCAGAGGGTGAAATCAGAGACAGCATAAAGCATAAAGAAAAGAAGCCATATATAAAAATAATAATAATAATAATAATAATAACAATATTACAATAATATGTGATTCTCTTTCAAATGGGATCAAATACTTAGTTACATTTCAGACGTGTTGTGTTTCACAAAGCAGTATATGATGTTGAAAGAATGACATTTATGTATAGAACAAATTGTACATTTATTTTCACATATTTTATGGAAGCAAAAATGTAGCAATTTGACAAAAAGATTAAAATTTGTTTCCTGGACAATTTCCAAACCCAGTTAAACACCATTTCACAATAAAAGTTAAAGCTGCAGATTGCACAATGAATGCTGAGAAACAGAGGGTTACATAGCAAAAGAGAAATAACAAAGTGAAATGAAGAGTGACCTAATTTTTAGCACTTTCCACCTAATTGATCAATAGCATCCAGCAGAAAGACATTCTGATCTTCCGTATATATAATACAGCGAAGATTTCATTTCGAGGATTAGGTGGATCCTAGAAAGATTTGAAGAGCGGAGTATGAGTAGTGTACAGGAGATCAGCAAGAGAGAAAATGAGGCCGGACGAGGGAAAACCACCGCTCTTATATAGGGGAGTTATTTTTATCCTCGGCTTGCTCACTACTTGTAAGATTTCCTCTCTCAGACATTCAGGAAGGCCTTATTGGCCCCAATTCCTGTGAACAAGCGAAATCTTGGCTTGGACTGAGACATTAGATGAATAAAAGAAAACACACAGCAGAAAAGTGCAAATTTACATGGTTGATGGCTGTACAGAGAGGAAACATTATAAAAAACACTGCTGTAACAGATCCAACATCTGGCTGAAAGCCACAAAGCTGCACAGAATCGGGAGGCTGAAATCTAATAACAAATGTAAAGGTTCACTGGTTCGAAAAGTATTATTCTCACTTACTAGATCAGGAATATGGCAGTATGGTAGATAACAAAAATGTAACTCTAATGCTGGTGCTGCTGATTTTTGAAGACCCCAAAGACCACACACAAGGCCCCACCAGTACTCGGCACCATAAACAAACACCATAAACATGTAACAATGCTAGAAACCGCAGCATGCTAGCTTGTAATATGGAGCCTGTCTTTAAATGTAGAGTAGACATTTCCATGGTTAACTATACTGTTAAAATAAATTGTCCGGTCTGTTCATAACACTGACTGTCTGTAGGTCTGTTCGGAATAGTCCGAAATTACAAGACACTGCACACTGTAGTGTTTTTTTTTGGTGAAAGTTTTTATTCAAGTATAATTCAGTTGTGAGCAAGGCTTCATTGCCGAGACGTCATCTGTGGTCACTTCACCAAGTGTCGCTAAAAGTAAATATAAAATATATACATCACTTTTAAGCTTATTTGCATTCATTGACAATTGATTAGACCTTTGGTCTGTACACTTGCACCTCGATATTGCAATCCCGTGGTCACAAAGATGTATTCCCACTCATTATAGAAGCAGCAGCACGTACGTACCGTATGTGGATTTGAATCCTGGTGTCTTGTTATGTAAAAGATTTGTTAGAAAGTCCAGCACCATCTTTCTGCTCTTCCACTGCTTGTTTTTTTTTCACACTGTACCAATCCCTCTGCATAGAGAGTAGTAGGAAATGTAATCTGACCACTCACTGATAGCAGTCTATCTTGTATTGCCCAAGATGGATTTGAACAGTTTTTGTCCCAGAGTGGATAGTGAGTACAGGAGGCAGGATGGGGCGGGAAGTGGCTCATAAGTGGAAAAATAAGTAGAATTCTCTGATAAGATACATTACAAAGTTTCTGAATTTATGCAAAAATTCTTGAAATTATGGCTCCAATTAAAGATTAATACAAATTAAATTTTTGGCCTATTGCTAATTAACTAATTGAAAATAAGTTATTGCTTAATGGCAAACTTATCTTTTGTGCATAAATTGGGAGTCCAAGAATGGCCACATGACGCTCCATTGGATAGAAAATATCATGGATGTTCTTCTTTAATAACATGACCTTTAAAACAATACATTTGGTTATACATGGAATCCAAGAGAAAACAACATTCATATTTCTCTGTTGAAATCGGATGTATACCAAGGTACAGTAAGAACATGTGTGTCCTTCATCCTTAGGGGTACCCTGAAATGGCTTAAAAGAGAGTTGTTCCTACTGGCAATGTAATCATATAGCAATATTTATTCAATGACTCATTCATAAATCAGTTTTTCATATACGAGTTCTAAATGTGGATTTCACAGATAGAATTCATACTTACTTTCTGTGTTATTTTCGTGGATTGAGTTCCCAGCTCAAAATATCCTATACGAGTTTATAGATTTGTGAAGAAATGGGCATGATGGTCACTTTCACGTCCCGATATCGGCGTCCAACTCCGATAAAAAGTTACGTGGTTGATGCGTTGGCCCCGATATCGTTCGTGCGTTGTTGGTTTAAATGTCCAATTCGGTGCAAGGAACGATGCCAAAACGATATCAGGGGAGAAATGAGCCGTGCTCTCCAACTGCCCGATATTGGATGGACGATGTGGCCGGATCGTCTGTGTGACAGCCCAACAACGACTTGGAGACAACTTCCCCTATTCTCTCCCATGTTAAATGGTCGTTCCTGGGTCGGCCGTACTAGGGGGCGTAGACATCGCAGTTGTGTTGCCTGCCGATATCCGCTGTGTAACATCTCCTATGCGATCTTGGAATTCTGCCCAAAAAATGCGCGCTCCCGTGCCGTTGTATCCAACATCGGACCGATGGCCATTACTCCGATGGCAATGGTGTGCTGTGTGTTTTTCACATACCGTTTGATATGAAAAGGTTATAAAATTATCTTTCTATACTTCATCCGAGAAAAGCTGAAAAGAACTAATGAAGCTCAGACAATTTTTTTTGTGTACAAGAAAAATCACTGACGTCTGAATAAGGTCTAAGAAGTCCAAACATAACCCACAGGATTGTTCCCTGCTGTCGGCCTATACAGTGCCTTATATTGAGAAGATTTTGGAACTAACTGCTGGGCTGGAGATTTTGGTCAGTTCAGTTTATGGACCCCACCACTTACATTTTTGTGATTATTGAGAACCTAGCACTCACACATTTATGGCATATATGATAACTCAAGCAATCCCTGCTAAACATTACTGACAAGTTACACGCAACTGATTTGAGGCTTATTTTTTTTTAAATTGTTAAGTAATATGGCAATGTGGAAATGCAGAAGCTTGCCTCAATGATGGGTACTTGTGGGTTTTTCCAATTTTTTGCAAACACATTTCCATTTGCAAATACAGATGACTTGCAGAAAAATTACTAAATTTTGCTGTGTTAGCAGAACAAAACAAAATAAATGAATGGGGAGAAACATTTAAGAAGTAGGTTATTAGGTACTGATTTGAATGCTCTCTTTACTTTAGAAAATAAGTTAAACAACGAGGTCTTCCAATAATAGTACGGTGTGGACATCAGGCTTAAATGTTCATGTTTATGTGATGAAGGCTGAAATAAATGATTTACTCAGAGTTGTCCACCAAAGTTAATGGGGTTGTCCTGTGAAATCAGGTTAAATGTATGCACAGGATGAGTGATAACTTATGTATCTATGGGGGCTTGACCATTGGGACATCCACAGATCAACAGAATGGGGCACTTTGAATCTCTGTTAGAATGGAACTGCAGTGTGCATGCTTGACATTCCATTTATTCTCTATGGGACTGCCAAGTGAAGCATTTGACTTTTTCTGGCAGTTCTATAAAAAATGAATGAAGCAACAATTGAGCATATGCACTGGCACTTCATTATAAGGCTGGCTTCACATTAGCGTTTGTGTCTGCATGCTGATCGCATGCAGACACAAACGCAGTGCAAAGCAGTGCCATTCTGATGTGTCCGCAGCGGATAATGTCCGCCTGCTGACACATCACTGTGCAGCCCGGCAGCCAATCAGCAGTGTCCGGGGGCGGAGAACAGCACCGGAGATCTCCGCCTCACAGCCGCCGGTAAACTTCACTGATCTCTTAGATATCACCCATCATAAGGACAGGTTATAATTGTCTTCTAGGGGATGTAAGGTAACATGACTAAGTCACATGGATCAAATCAGTACAAAAGTTATAGAAATAATATTACTAATTATACAATATTGTATTTGGAGCAGTTGTCATCATTCTACTTGTATACAGAAATGGGAACATGAGTTTAACATATACGGTATAACTCTGTCCATGGCAAAAGGCTGCATTCTGTTTCATATTGGTATTCTGTTGTTCTGCTCATTCTGCGTTTGACATATAGTAATTGACTATGCCACCTATTGATGACATCCTTTACAGAAAACATCTTAATTTTCGTTAGCTAGGCAATTTAGAACTGATCTTTACCCATTTGCCCTATTTTATTTTATTTATTTATTTATTTTTTTTGGAGGGGGGGGGCATATGCAACGGCCACAAGGGCCTGGGGTACTTCGGTAGCCGGCCAGCTGATGTTCTGGGAGGTCACTAGTGCTGTGGCCCAGCTCCGTGGCCCTGGCTATGCATGGGGGTTATTTACAGGGGATGATGAGTTTGTAAGTGATGCCACCTGTGGTACCTGGTCATAGGTGACCAACTCTGCTGTTTTTGGACCTCTGGGGCAGATGGTGCAGCAGCCAGGATGGTAACAATCCCCACAGGTGAGCGGGGCCCCAGGGTCAGTATGATAGTCTCTGGGGATGATAGGAGTCATTAGTTAGGGTGCGAGGTGACAAGCAGGGTGCGGGACAGTAACAGGAGGACACGGAGGGTACAGTTCTTTACCTTTATTTGAAGGAACTTGGAGTAGTCCTGGGGCACGGTTACCAGGTCCAGAAGGGATAGCATTCGGAGTCCACCTCGCCAGTGGGTTTGGAGGCTTTCCTGCTGCGCCCTTAGTATGGGGTCCTGGCAGCCTGTGAGCTAACCTGCGTCCCTCATCCTGCTTTCTTAGCCTTGCTCCCGTATTGCAGACAGCACGAGTCTATCACGGGCACCACCGTGCTGGTGGTGGCTCTGGCCTCTCGCTATGCTGTTGTGCCGCTGGGTCTTTAGTGTGGCCAGGAAACTTGCAGTGTCCTGTCCTCCAGATTCAATCAGCGGGACGTGCAGTTCCTGCCTGACCCAGGATTCTGGTGTCCTTGTTAGTGCCTCTCTGGGGTGAGCTTTCAGCAGCTCCACTCCCCAGAGCTCTCTCTTCTTCGTCTTCTCCTCTCCCTCTCCTCAGATGTTCTCACTACTTCCTCCCCCTTCCAACTCTTTCCTACTCCTAACCAGGGCCGTATTTGGAGTTCCTGCCACCCTAGGCACTTTCAGCGGTTGTGCCTTCCCCACACTGATCAGTCAGACTAAGCATATGTAGACACAGTATTTTATTTTTCAGGCAGATCCGCTCAGTATTCCGCCAGAAAAAGCAAGAAAAAAATGCTAAAAGGAGTTAACCCATGCACGGCAATGTGAAAATGACCTGCTGTTCATATGTTCAGTCTTTTGAGTTTTCCTTTTTAACTGTATGTGTCCTATCTTTTATCTGAATTCAAGCACTCAGGGGGTCACAGATGTCAGTGCCCATAGCCTTCAGATATTAGTTAAGAGACCTCCATACACATGAGATTAAGTTGGCTAAGGCTGCATTTACACACAGCATATTTGTGAGGATGCACTTTTGGTAAAACTGCACCAAGAGGGCATCCTCACAGAACGCAGAGTTCTGTGTATAAAAGGGCCTGAGCTTGTCCCCTGTGCTTTATACTTACCTCGCCACGCTCCCTTGGTGACCACCGGTCTCTTCTGAGCTGCCGCCGGCCAGCAGCGAGCGCAGGCTCTAGGATCTGGAAGCACCTTGTGACTGGTGACGTCATTCGGTCACATGGTGCTGTTTAAGGTCCTGTGCAAGTTCCTATGGTAGCTGTAATGAAGAGATCTCCGGGGGAACGGCGGCTAGGTGAGTAGAAAGCACGCTGAAAAAAGCGCAAAGAATTAACATGTTCATTCTTTTTACGGATGTGCTATGCAGCGCAAAGCGTATCCGCAAAAGGACAGTGCATGTGAACAGAGCTACGTTCACTGCATTTACGCAGCTCTAAAAAGCGCTGCGCTTAATAGGGCTGCGTAAATGCAAAAAATACGCTGTGTGTGGACACAGCCTTAACCTGTGAGGACAGTCTAATGTTTATGGGGCTCTAGCTGATGATTGGACATGCTAGATCCTTATTGCCCTCAACCAATTACAGGCCGTAGATCCTTTTGTCCTCTAAGTGATAAGCTGCAGCCAGAAATGTCTAGCAGCAGCTTCCATACAGTATACAGGAACACTGGGACGAATGAGTTCTCCTGTATATTGGAGAGCCAAGCAAGATCACTGCCGCGAGTGATTGGACACCTAGCTATGCTTGGGGGCTTTAGTCAATTGTTTGGCTGACATTCAGCTGTATTTTTAGTCAAGCACACTTGCCCTATAATGGTTTAGGATCAAGTCTGTTAAGGTAAAGATTACAACATCCATATGACTACATCACCACAACCACCACTAGAACCAATATATCACCAGAACCACTGTCAATACAATAATACCTCACCAGAACCACTGTCAGTATATCACCAGAACCACTGTCAATACAGTAATAAATCACCATAATCAGTCAATACATCACCAGAACCCCCAGCAATACAATAATGCATCACTATAACCCCTATCAGTACATCACGAGAACCACAGAACCACCAGCAATACAATAATACATAATCAGAACCACCAGCGATACATCACCAGAACAGTACGTTCCTTATATAAATGTGTATGCAGATTAAATGTGCCACACTGCTCATCCTCCTCCCACATGTCCCATGCTGTTCACCCCCCATGTGTCCCATGCAGCTCATTCTCCATTGATACGTCTCATGCAGCTCATCCTTACCCCTACCCCCACCTCCCATGTTCCCGCAGCCTCTCCCCTTTCATGTTTCACGCAGCCTCTCTCCTCCCATGTTCCATGCAGCCTCTCCCCTTCCATGTTCCACACAACCACTCCCCTCCCATGTTCCACACAATATCTCACCCATCCCTTATCCATGAAGTTTCTCCCCCACACCATGTTCCATGCAGCTTCTCCCCCATCCTTGCAGCTTCTCCCCATGTTCCATGTAGCTTCTCCTCACCATCCATCCATGTACCTTCTCCCTCCATCTCCCATCCATGTAGCTTCTTCCCTCGTCCATCCATGTAGCTTCTTTCTCATCCCCTCATCCATGTAGCTTCTCCCCCCCACCATGTTCCATGTAGCTTCTCCCCCCATCCTAGCAGCTTATCCCATGTTCCATGTAGATTCTCCTCCCCATCCATGTACCTTCTCCCTCCATCCCCCCAACCATGTAGCTTCTTCCCCATCCATCCATGTAGCTTCTCCCCTATCCCCACATCCATGTAGCTTCTCGCCCATCCCCCATCCATTCATCCTTATAGCTTTCCCCCATCCATCCAAGTACCTTCTCCTCCATCCATCCATGTACCTTCCCCCTCATCCATCCATGTACCTTCTCCCCATTCATCCAGCTTCTCCCCCCTTTTCCATGCATCTAGCTCCCCCCCTTTTCCATGCCTCCCCTCCATTCAATCATCCAACTTCTCCCCCTTTTCCATGCTGCCCCCATCCGTCCATCTTCTCCCCCTTTTCCATGCCATCCCCTCATCCATCCATCCATCCATCCATACAGCTTCTCCCCTTTTCCATGCCGCCTCCCCATCCATCTTCTTGCCCCTTTTCCATGCTGCTTCCCCATCCATCCATCTCTCCCCCCTTTTCCAGGCCCCCCTCTATTCATCCATCCATCCATCCAGCTTCTCCCCCTTTTCCATGCCACCCCCATCCATCCATCCCATTCTCCCCCCTTTTCCATTCCACCCCCCCATCCATCCTTCCATCTTCTGCCCCCTTTTCCATGCCACCCCCTCCATCCATCCATCCATCCATCCCATCTTCTGCCCCTTTTTCCATGCTGCCCCCTCCATCCATCCATTCATCTTCTGCCCCCTCAGGCCTCCCCCTCCATGCATCCATCCATCTTCTGCCCCTCAGGCCTCCCCTCATGCATCCATCCATCTTCTGCCCCATCAGGCCCTCTTCCTCCATGCATCCATCCATCTTCTGCCCCATCAGGCTCCCTTTCCTCCATTCATCCATCCATCTACTGCCCCTCAGGCTGCCCCTCTATCCATCATCCATCTTCTGCCCCTCAGGCCTCCCCCTCCATGCATCCATCCATCTTCTGCCCCCTCAGGCCTCCCCCTCCATGAGTCCATCCATCTTCTGCCCCATCAGGCCCTCTTCCTCCATGCATCCATCCATCTTCTGCCCCATCAGGCTCTCTTTCCTCCATTCATCCATCCATCTACTGCCCCCTCCGGCTGCCCCTCTATCCATCATCCATCTTCTGCCCCCTCAGGCCTCCCTATCCATCCAGCCATCTTCTGCCCCCTCCATCAATCCATCCATCTTTTGCCCCCTCATCCATCCATCTTCTGCTCCCTCATCCATCCATCTTCTGCCCCCTCAGGACCCCCCATCCATCCATCTTCTTCCCCTTCAGGCCGCCCCCTCCATCCATCCATCCATCTTCTATCCCCACAGGCCCCCCTACATACATTCATCCATCTTCTGCCCCCTCAAGGCCCTCCATCCATCCATCCATCCATCCATCACAAACCATCCATCTTCTGCCCCCTCATCCATCCATCCATCTTCTGCCCCCTCAGGCCATCACCTCTATACATCCATCTTCTGCCCCTCATTCATCCATCTTCTGTCCCCGCATCGATCCATCTTCTGCCCCTTTCCCCCGGCTGCTATCTTCGGCTGTAACAGCACCTTACCTGACTCCACGCTCCTATATCCTGGCAGCTTCTTCCTCCCACTCGCTGCAGAGCTGTTGGCAGTGTGATGATGATTACACTGCCGATCTCTACTAGGTCAGCGCCGTACGTCAGGGTCAGGAAGCTGAATGGAGCTTCCCTGACCCTGAAAGTGCCGGAGCGCTCAGATCACACATTCCCTTGTAACCGCGTCTTAAAGGCGCTGTTACGAGTGAATGCGGCAACCCCTCCTCCAAAAACTCACTGGATTTCGTGCAGAGTTTGGAGGGAGGAAGATTAAAAAAAATGTTTTTTATTCTCATCCTGGTGCCGCCCCCTGACACCTAGTTACTTAGGCATATTCCCTAGGCACGTGCCCTCACTTGCCTAGTGACAAATACGGCCCTCCTCCCCAGAACCAGGGCAGCTCCCCTGAACTGAGTTATAGAGCTCCCCCTTCTGGCATGGAGTCAGGAATGGTGAATGTATGGAGGCAATGTCACTGTGGCAATCGGACCACTGGGTTGCCACACATACCTCCATGTTCTGCCATAGATACCCTTTAACTATATGTTTGCAATAGCTGTAATACTGCATCTGATTGCTCAGTTATGCTCAGACTGGCAACTGCTTGCTACAGTGTATTGTTTTTGTTTATTTTAGTTCCACAAAAATTAGAGGTCATTCAGATGTGTGTGAAAATCGGTCTGCCCATGGATTAAAAAGCATGAACTGGCTTTGGGTCTCTAGACCCAAACTCAACAGTCTCATGACCGTGAAATTCGATTTGTGCATGAATCAAAATGCACGAACTGGCCGTTGGTCTCCTGACCCAAACTCAGCCACCTCATGACCATGAAAATTGGCTTGTCTACAGATCGAAATGCACAGACTAGACATCGGTCTTCCAACCCCAACTCAGCAATCTCATGACCGTGAAAATTGGTTTGTGTATGAATCAAAATGCACGAACTGGCCGGGGGTCTCCTGACCAAAACTCAGCAGCCTCATGACCTTGAAAATCGGATCATGTATGGATCAACATGCACAATATTTCTATGGATCACTTGGCCAAAGCTCAGCAGCCTCATGACCATGAAAATCGTATTGCATATAGATCAAAATGCATGGAGTGCCTGTGGATCTCCTGACTCGAAGTCCTCAGCCTCATATCTATAAAAATCGGTTTGTGCATAGATCAAAATGCATGGACTGACCATGGGTCTCCTAACCCAATCTCAGCAGCCTCATAGCTGGGAAAATCAGTGCGCACACGGATCAATGTTCACAGACTGGCTGTGGGTCTCTTGACCCAACCACAGCCTCATAGCAATATATGAGGCTTCTGAATTTGAGTCACAAGACTCAAAGCCAGTCCATGTGCAGGTGGATTTTCACAATCTGAATGAGCCCTTGCCCATAGAATCACCAGATAACCAGTATACGCTTATAATGGGTACGGAGAGTATTCAGACCCTTTAAATGTTTCACTCTTTGTGTCATTGCAGCCATTTAGTAAATTCAAAAAAGTTCATTTTTTTCTCATTAATGTAAACTCTACACCCCATCTTGAATGGAAAAAACGGAAATGTAGATATTTGTGCAAATGTATTAAAAAGGAAAACTGAAATATCACATGGTCATAAGTATTCAGAACCTTTGCTCAGTATTGAGTAGAGCACCCTTTTGAGCTAGTGCAGCCATGAGTCGTCTTCAGAATGATGCAACAAGTTTTTCACATGTGGCTTTGGGAATCCGCTGCCATTTTCCCTTGCTGATCACCATCCAACCTGACGGAACTGAAGATAAAAGTTGGTGGACAGCCATTTTCAGGTCTCTCCAGAAATGATCAATTGGGTTTAGGCCAGGGCTTTGGCAGGGCCAGTCAAAGAAGTGGCTTCAGAACAACTCTGTGACCATTCTTGTTATTTTACCTGTGTGTTTAGGGTCAATGTCTTGTTGGAAGGTGAACTTTTGGCCAAGTCTGAGGTCCAGAGCACTCTGGAAGAGGTTTTCATCCAGGATATCTCTCACCTTGGCTGCATTCATGTTTCCTTCAATTGCAACCAGTTGTACTATCCCTGCAGCTGAAAAACACCCCATAGGATGATGCTGCCACCACCATGTTTCACTGTTGGGATTGTATTGGGCAGGTGATCATCAGTACCTGGTTTTCTCCACACATACCACTTAGAACTTTTTGGTGATAATTCTATCTTCATCTCATTAGACCAAAGAATCTTATTTCTCATAGTCTTGGAGTCCTTCATGTATTTTTTTTTTGCAAACTTTATGCGGGCTTTCATATGTCTTGCACTAAGGAGAGGCTTCCGTCCTGCCACTATGCCATAAAGGCCCAACTCGTGGAGGGCTGCACTGATAGTTCAATTTGTGAAACTTTCTCCTGTCTTCCTACTGCATCTCTAGAGCTCAGCCACAGTGATCTTGGGGTTCTTCCTTACCTCTCTCACCAAGGCTCTTCTCCCATGATTGCTCAGCTTGGCTGAATGGCCAGGTCTAGAAAGACTTCTGGTGGTCCCAAACTTCTTCCATTTAAGGATTATGAAGGACACTGTGCTCTCAGAAACCTTGAGTACTGAAGAACTTTTTTTGTAACCTTGGCCAGATCTGTGCCTTGCCATAATTCTGTCTCTAAGCTCCTTGGCCAGTTCCTTTGACCTCATGATTCTCATTTGGTCTGACATATACTCTGAGCTTAGGGATTATATATAGACCGATGTGTGCCTTTCCAAATCAAGTAAAATCAATTTAATTAAACACAGCTGGACTCCAATGAAGGAGTAGAACCATTTCAAGAAGGATCACAAGGAAATGGACAGCATGTGACTTAAGTATCAGACCCTTTGCTCAGACACTCATATTTGTGACCATGTGATATTTTAGTTTCTATATTTTTTTTATAAATTTGCACAAATTTCTACATTTCTGGGTTTTTTTCAGTCAAGATGAGGTGCAGAGTGTACATCAATGATAAAAAATGAAATTTTTTGAATTTACCAAATGGCTGCAATGAAATGTCGAGCCCCAGGCCCTGGGGTACTCGGATATCAGGCTCGGTGGGCGCTTTCACGGGGGATGTCACGGGTGGCAGCGCCTGAGCCCGTGGCCTAAGTGACACTTCAATAAGGGGTTATGTACAGGGGATAAGAGCTTTCCATGTCACACCACCTGTAGTACCTGGTGATGGGTCACCAGTGCCGCCATAGTCCTCCAGAAGGCGATGGTAATACAGCTGAGTTGACAAAGCTCCCTACAGGTAGAAATGGGCTTCCGGGGCAGCGTTCTTGGAAACAAGCAGGTTAATGGAGATAACTTCACTGAGGCAAAGTCATCTTCGCCCGGGTACTTTACTGTAAATGTTCAGCAGTAAATACAGAGTCCACAGTTCAGCATCACTTGTTAAAGTAACAGGTAGCTCTACGGGTGGCTACAAGTGGATCCCAGGTGGTATGGTGGGACCCGTGGTGTACTTTAGTTGACAAACCCGTGTCCTTTCTTCACCGCCTAGGATAAGTCTATACCCAATGGCTCCATGTAGGTAGTATTAGGGGTCACATCCCTCGTGGTGAGGAAGCAGGCAGACCGCTCCATCTGGCAGGGTGCTGCGGCTGTTAAACAAACCACAACAGCCGGTTGCCGACTGCAAAGATAGACCTTGGCCGGATCCTCGGGCCCGGCGTTCCCGTGGTGGACTGGAGAATCCCCTGGAGTATGGTCGCTCCACGCTGGGGTTCTCCCTTTCTCTCTAGGGCCCAGACTCCTCGCGTCGGGCGCCTTCTTTCAGGATCTCCTCAAGACCCTCTTTCTCCTTTCCTCCGGATCAGCGTAGGGTCGTCCGGTTAAAACCTTCTGCCTCGTTCCACACTCTTTTCTAACTGTCCCGACTCCTCTCCTCCTCAGGCTGGCCACTCTTAGTTCCCTCTCAGGTGAATATATCTCCCTCCCGGGTAACCTCCCATCATTCTGCTAGTGTGGGAGTGCTGGAATGGGGCCCACCCACCAACCTAGGGTCCACTTACAGCTGGGGCAATTACACCTCTTTTACAGGTGCAATACCCCTCTGTTACGCCTAACTACGTGAGGCGCCACAGAAACAAAGAGTGAAAAATTTAAAGGGGAATGAATACTTTCTGTACCCAATGTAGGTCCTAGAGACAGTATTCTTTCAATGATATAGGGAAAAGCAATTGTACAGGGGTAAATTGCTGTCATTGATTTTTTTCAGTAGGAAATAACACAAACACACAAGTTTCTAAAAGATTAGCTGTACATCAATTGTATAAGGCATATATGTATTTATTTAACTACAAAATAGTTTGTTGAAGTTAAATATATACATTCTTTATCAATGGGCAAATACAGGCGTGCCTGTAGCTGAAGTCTTTGACAGCTGCTTTAGGGGACCAGGTTGCTACGCTACTGAGTATATTCCAATGCCAAATAACCCTTATGCTCTCAGCAAAAGATTACATTGGCCATGGTCATAGAGAATCTAGCAATCTATGTTGAGAAGAGCTGCTTAGTTTTGCATTAGAGTGCGCTCACATCTGCGGAAATGGTTGTGAGTGCAATCCAATGTTTTATTGGATTGCACTCACAGAATATGTTTAACTATAGTGCCATACATATCTGCAAGTTTTTCGTCTGTGAGAAACGTGCCAAGGAAAAATTTGCGTCATGCTGCGTATGTCTGCGGATCTTGCCGAGATTCCGCCAATGCAAACGTATGCATGCGATAAACACATTTCCATGCAGTAAAAAGACAGAAAAGATAGACAGACATAGAAAGGATAGATGGATGGATAGCTAGATAGATAGATGCAACGTCACAGGTTTTGTGACGTTGCAGCGACATCGCAGCGATGTCGCTGCGTGTGGCATGCCGCAGTGACCAGCGATGAGCTCGCTGATAGCTGATCGCTGCGGAATGGCCAGGACCATTTTTCGGTCACTGCTCTGCCACTGTCATGCATCGGCATGAGTGACAGGGGTAACGACCAGCGATCCCCAGTCTGATCATCGGTCGGGTCGCTGGAACATCGCTATGTGTAGCGATGTATTGGAATCATCACCTCTGCAGGTGATTCATTTATCACCTGTGCAATACTAAAGAAATCCTGGAAACCTGACCTGTGTGCAGCTCTCTAGGCCTGGACTTGGAGATCCCTTGGTTAGATACTAGAGCATCTGAATGAATTAGAATATTATCAAAATCAATGTAATATTGCCATGTTTCAGGGCATTTCTGGGAGCCTTGAAATACTTTAAAGGGTGAATACAATATTGATTAATTAGTTAATACGGCAACTCGGTTTTTAACCCATCATTCTCCCTACTTTAATTTTCTGATATAATGACCTTTGGGTAGTCATTGGCTGTAAGCCATAGTCATCAACGTTAACAGAAATAAACACTTGAAATAGATCACTCTGTAATGACTATATAATATGTGTGTTTCACTTTATGTATTTATTACTAAAATAAATTAACTTTTTGATGATATTTTAATTCACTGAGATGCACTAGTAGATGATGGGATAGTTAGATAAAGTTTACCAGTGTTGAACTGCTTGCTTCCAGGACTGATTTAAAAGATAGACAGATAGACAGACAGACAGATAGGATAGGATAGATGATATGATAGCTATATTATTTTACCAGTCTGGGCTGCTCATTTAGCTTCATGCATATTCACTGCACTGACTGGCAACAACCGATCACAGACATTCACTCTCTTTGAGAGCGTCTGTGATTGGCTGATGCAATCACAATGTGTGAATTGACTGCTGATTAGCGATACCTACTACTACTCTTGAAGCTTAAAGGGAACCTGTCATCCCAAATCACCTTCCTAACCTATTAATAGCTGTCCTTGCAGCCCTACAATACTTTCTAACACATCCCTGTCTGACCTATTTTACTAATATATGAGTACAATAAAGTAGTTTTGAAATTCACATAAACTGTGACAGCGGGGCGTTTCTCCAGGCATTTGTGATGGGTAGGCGGGGCCCCTGTGCCGCACTACCCCCGCCTCGCCGCTCTATTACGCCCTAATGGGCGTTATTACACACTGCATAGCGCGGGCACGATTACATTCTCGCGCCCGCAGCGTCACCGCTGTGACACAGTCATGTGACGCTGGGACGCGTCACTTCCGGTCGCAAGTCTCACACAGGCAGACTTCGCGCATGCGCAGATTGCATGCTGAAGTCTGAATGTGTGCTACCGGAAGTGATGCGATCCCGGCGTCACATGACTGTGTCGCAGCGGTGATGTTGCGGGCGCGAGAATGTAATCGTGCCCGTGCTATGCAGTGTGGAATGACACCCATTAGGGCATAACAGAGCAGCGAGGTGGGGGTAGCGCGGCACAGGGGACCCGCCTACCCGTCACAAACGCCTGGAGGAACGCCCCACTGTCACGGATTTTGTAAGTTTTAAAACTACTTTATTGTACTCATATATTAGTAAAATAGGTCAGACAGGGATGTGTTAGAAAGTATTGTAAATGTACAGGGACAGCTATTAATAGGTTAGGAAGGTGATTTGGGGTGACAGGTTCCCTTTAATCTATGGTAATTGATTTCACTTGCATGTTGGATCTAACTTTTTTATATATGTATTCTTGTGTGCATTTGATTTTATCTATGACTAAGAGCGCATCTTGGACATTCAAAACGCTTAAGATCTGCTGTTCCACATGTGGGGTTTTAATATGAAGCACTTTCACCCATGATTTACTTCTATGGTTTGTGCTTTATGCACATCTGCAAGGAGTTTGTATGTTCTCCCCGTGTTTGCGTGGGTTTCCTTCAGATTATCCGATTTCCTCCCACACTCCAAAGACATACTGATAGGATATTTAGATTGTGAACCCCTATTGGTACCTTTACACGCCGCTACAGAAGGTTGGAAACAACCGAGTGTCGGAGGCAAATGTATCTTGCACCGTCAAATCAACCCGAGGTAGTGGCGTGTAAACTAGGTTGTTGCCACCCGTCACTGTCGACACCTGTTTCAGAGCAGTGCTCTAAAACAGGTTGGTTTCAACCCGATGGTAGCGGCGTCTAAATAAGGTATGGTAAGGTTTTTTCGCCACCTAGTTAACTCCCTGGGGCGTGACACAGGCTCCGGGAAAACGCCCCCCTTCAGCGATCTTTGGTGTAAGCTCCTGCGTTACGATTGGTTGTCGCTGCATAGGGCGGCATATTTAAGGAGCTGACCAGTCACACTACAGAATTGCAATAGCATCATGTATTAGCCAACCTTCCTGCGCTGGCTGGCCAATCATGATGCTATTGCATTGTCCAATCATCGTACGAGCGTCTGTAATCCACAATTCTGGCATGCCTATGTTTTGTCCCTGCTGCCCCAGGTCCTCCCATATTACCTTCTGTAGCGGCGTGTAAATGAGGGACGGTGCTCTACAGAAGGTAACTTGTGGCACCCGGCGGTGCCTCCAGGGATAGATTAAACCTTCTGTAGAGCACCTCGTAGCGGCGTGTAAAGGCGGTATCGGGTACTGTTTGCAACCGTTGGTACGTGCTCATGCACGTGAGACACCCGGTTGTTTCCAACCTTCTGTTGCGGCGTGTAAAGGTACCATATGGCGACAGTGTTGCAAATATATGTTAAGTGCATGGAATTAATAGTGCAATAAAAGTAAATAAATATTATTATTATTAATATATAATATATAATATTAAATTATTATTATATATGCCTCAGCACTGGGCACTCTGTAACTTTACATAGGAACTACAGCATCTGAGCAACAAAGTAACAGACTATCACTTTTCAATAATATCCCATGCTGTTCATTGAGGAATTTCATGTAGTGGGTTGTAATAATTGTGTAATCCTATTACAGTTCCACGCTCAAATACATTGAGCTCTTTAGATTGTCCTGTGCTTTCAAAAAGGTTTTTAAAGGTAGACTACATGGCTAAAGACTGGATTTTATATACCCAAGGCAATGGGACTGAATGCAATATACCGATGTATGTGTTAATAAAAAATCATTAAAACAAGTACCGGTAATCTATTTATGTATTTATATAGATGTGGCATCAGATGGGTGGTGACATGATGATGGGGATGGGCTCTGTGGCACTGGAGGGTGACAGCCACCTCTCCCCCGAGGCAGTCTCATGTCTGTCTGCTGTCCTCTTCCCCCTGTGCTTTCTCCTAATGTATGTAAATAAATGCATTTTTACTTACCGGTAATTAACCCCCACAGAAACAGGTTTTTATTAATAAAAAGCATTTAAATTGCTGGTATAAAATGTGTTGGGCTGTGCTCTATTTTCTATTAGCCAACGCAGGTAAACCAAGCAGCTACTGGCTGCCAACTCCTGCTGCCTGGTGTTACCTTTGCTGGGAATGAAAAATACAGGGATCCCTATTTTCTTATCTAAATAATCTAAAAAAAAACTGGTGAGCTCTTCGCTGTATTTTTGATTGCAACCAAGGTAACCCAGGCAACTGGGGGCTGAAATTCTCAGTATGGTGAGGCCCAAGCTTCCTGGGTCCCCCACGGTGAAAATTGCAGCCAGCAGCTGCCCCAGGATTGGGGCCTCAATGAGAGATGCCAAAATGGAGGTTACTCTGCTCTTCTAGCTGCCGTGTAGTGATGGCAACTGGGTAATAAAGGGGTTGATGTCAGTTTTTTTGGTAGCTGACATGAAGCCCTATTGCTAATGTCAGCCGTCAGTATGACAGCCTGCCATTAGCAATATTTTTAGTAAAGAGAAAAAATAACCCAACACGGAGACGAATCCTTTATTGCATACAAAATAGATACAGTTATCCACTTTATTAGCTCCATCCAAGTTCCCTTCCAACATAATCCTGTAATTACTGTAATCTTGGGTGGAAGCAGCGGGGAGGTGTGATGAGTCACACGGCTACCATCTTTGTATATCCAAGTGCCCAAAGATGGCGAGCACATGAATAAGTGCACATGCACTCCCTCTGCCCCTCCTGTGTGCTTTAACTGCCCCGTGCACTTTCGCTGCCCCTCTGTGCGCTCTCTCTGCCCCGTATACTCTCTGCCTCCACCATGCACGCACTGTGCTCCCTCCTGTGCTGCTTTCTGCCCACCCTATGCACGTTCTCTGGTCTCCCCTGTGTGCTGTCTGTGGCCCCCCATGCGTGCTCTCTGGCCCCACCCTGTGTGCGCTTCCTCGCTCCCCATGTGTGCTCACTGCCCATGTGCACAGCCCTGTGCATGCTCTCTGGCTCCCCTGTGCCTGCTCTCTGGCTCCCCCTGTTCATGCTCTCTTGCCCCCCATGCCTACTCTCTGGCCCCTCCCTATGTGTGCTCTCTGCCCCATGTGTGTGCTCTGTGCCCTTTCTCTGCCACTAAACTTGTGTGCACTCTCTGCCCCCCTGTGCATGCTCTCTGGCCTCCCTGTGGTCACTGTCTGCACCCCCATGTGCTATCTCTCTGCCACCTTCCCTGTGGTCGCTCTCTTGCTCCCTGTGCTGTTGCATTGTCCCCCTGTGCTGTCTCTCTGCCCCTCCTATGGTTGCTCTCTGCCTCCAACTGTGCTGTGTCTCTACCCCCCTGTGGTCACTCTCTGGTCCCCCCTGCGCTGTCTCTCTGGCCCCCCATGTTGTCTCTCTTTCCCCCCCCCGTGGTCGCCCTAGCGCCCCCTGTGGTGGATCTGCCCCTGCGGTGATTACTTTCTGCCCCCGTGTGGTTTTTCTCATGCTGTGAGGGAGAGGGGGAAGCTGGGACCGGGAAGCATGGACCGGGCAGTGGGGAAAGCTGGGACTGGGCTGTGCTGAGCAGGCTGCATGGAAGGGGCTGCAAAGTTGAGTGGGCTGCGGGGGTGAATGTAAAGCTGGACCGGCGAGCATGGACTGGGCGGTAGGTGGAGCTGAGACTGGGCTGTGGGGAGCGGGGACCAGGCTCCAGGGAACTAGGAGTTGGGACCAAGCACATCAACCAGGCAGCGGGTGGCTTCCTAGCATCAGTAGCACCATATTTGTACACCCATCACTTGGGTGTGCAAATATGGCTACCGGAACTTGAATTTGTTTTGCCATCATGATGTCTTCCTATTATTTAGCTTGGAAAAACGAAGGATTAGGGGTGATCTTATAATAATGTATAAATATATGAGGGGACAATACAGAGACCTTTCTAATGATCTCTTTACTCTTAGGCCTGAGACTGGGACAAGGGGGCATCCTCTACGTCTGGAGGAAAGAAGGTTTAATCATAATCACAGACGCGGATTCTTTACTGTAAGAGCAGTGAGACTATGGAACTCTCTGCCACATGATGTTGTAATGAGTGACTCACTACTAACATTTAAGAAGGGCCTGGATGCCTTTCTTGAAACTATAATATTACCAGTTATATATACTAGATTCTTTGATAAAGCGTTGATCCAGGGAATTAGTCTGATTGCCGTATCTGGAGTCAGGAAGGAATTTTTTCCCCCAATGTGGAGTTAAGTGTTGCCACATGGGTTTTTTTTTGCCTTCCTCTGGATTAACATGTTAGGCTATGGGTTGAACTAGATGGACTTAAAGTCTTCCTTCAACCTTAAAAAAAAAACTAAAAAAAAACTATCCTCTGATTGGCCAGAAGTTGATCATAGACACCACAAGGTAGGTATATAATAATTAGAAATGTATGTATTGGCAAAGAATCACTAGTTGACATACTATCCACACTGTCGACTAAATCTAAATTCTTTCAGTTAGTTAATGCACTCGGGCCTGAAGTGGGAGAGGTCTCATCTCAAAAAGGTTCCCAGTCTTTTAGGGGTGCAGCTTCTTTACTCATCTCAGGACAAAATCTTTTTTTCTATGAGATACAGTTGGACTTGAAAGTTTTTGAACTCTTAAAAATATGGAAAATTCTGAACACAGGTCCTAAAAGTAAATAAAGTGAATCACATAAAACAAATGAGTCAGAAGTAATACTGTCATTTTTTAAAATGAGGAAAGTTATCCAATACCACATGTCTGTGAGTGGCAAAAGTATGTGGCCCTTTGCTTTAAGCATCTGGTATGACTCCTTTGTAAAATAATAACTGCATCTTAATGTTGACGGTATCTGTTAATTAGTCCTGTACATTGGCTGCGCATTGCTCAATGCAAAACAGTTTCAACTCTATTTTGTTGATGGGTTCTCTCCCTCAAACTGCTCACTTCAGGTTCTTCCACAACATTCCTCTTACAAATAGGTATATTTCTATAGGATTAAGGTCAATCTTTGACTTGGCCATTCCAAAATGTTAATTTCATTCTTTTTTAACCATTCTTTTGTAGAATGACTTGTGTGCTTTGGGTTGTTGTCCTGCTGCTTGACCCAGGTTCTCTTGACATTCATGAATTCCCTTCTCTGTTTGACATGGTATTGCTGGAGTCCAATTTTTTAGAGATGGTTTTGTAACCTTTTCCAGCCTGATCAACAACTCTTCTTCCGAGGTCTTCAGAAATATCCTTTGTTTTGTACTATAATATAGTTCCATAAACATGTCATGAATATCAGACATTCATAGATCCCTGTTCTTTAGATAAAGCTGGTCTCCCAATCATACCCAGTTGTCTTTTTATTGATTGAAAACACGAGGCTCTAGTTTTACCTTTAATTTATCTGGTGATCATAAAGGTTCACCTACTTTTTCCCCTAACAGAGATGAGCTATTGAATTGCTTTCTTCTTTTAATAAAGTCTAATTTTTTACTCCTTCGTTAGATTTTAACATGACCCCTAAAAGCGGATAAAATGATCCAAATCAAATTTAGTTTATAATTTTTCAAATTTCTGAATAAACTTGACTTTAAAGGGTTCACAAACTTGCTTAAACCACTAAATAAAATAGTGTCATGCAGGACCAAGAAAAGGGTTCCATATTTTTTTATTCCTAGGGGTTCTCATAGGGTATGTACAGATGGTGTCTACTAGATGCCGCCAAACCCGCATAGCTCTTGAAGCAGAAGACACCTTAAGAAGATGACTGAGTATAATCTTTTTCATCATTTTGAAGCCTCTTTTCTTTAAATTTCATGTTTTAAATATTGGTGGCTTTCAAGTTGAAACTGTTTGCAGAATAGTCAGGTCACTTCTTTTAGCAGCTTCACTGCTGTTAGTCATTATGCTGCATCTACAATATTCATGTTATTAAAAAAGGCTTTTATTTTCCTATGTTTTCAGTTCTAAATCAAATTATTACGGAAGCAAATTACCTTCTCCTGAATCATAACCTTCCATAACAGTACACTCTTTTCTATGTCCTAGGCTGTACGGAAAATAGTCCTTTTGTGTAAAATCTTCTATTTTTAGATCTTATGATTTTCAATGTAGGGGGAGATGCCATGTGGGGAAACACAGAAAAGCTTGTATAGTGAATGTTTGGTAGGAAGGTGTGAGAGGAAAAGCATCGTCAGCTCACACGCCCCAAAGCTCTATATAAAGCGGGAATCCACCAGTGAACTTTGACTTAGAATGAAAGCCAAATATTCTGAGTGCTATAAACTCTTACAGGGAAAGTAAATACATTTTATGTTACAACCTTATAATTATATACTTTCAAGGTGTACATTACTGTTAATTTCATCTCAATCTAAGGTCACATCTATATTCTCAAGCTTGTTGTGTCTTAAATAGCAATCATAGAGTAGAACAATACACTTCAGGGTTGCAAAACATATTTGGGGGCATAGTATTCTTGATGGTTAAAGGAACAAACTTCGGCAGGCTAAGGGTTGATGCACGTCAGACCATAGCCTGATGCGATTAAAAATTAGAAAATCTGAGGTAGAGTGCATAGCGTTATCAGCATGTAACGCTATGCGCCGCCTGTCTATGTGTCCCTATGGTAACTCGAAGCTTCGAGCCGCCGGCAGCTTCACTCACAAATCCCGGATAGGCTCTTTTGATGAGCGGTTTACAGCGTTTTCCTGTGCGCTCATCAAAAGCACATATCCGGGACTTGTAAGTATAGACGGTGGGTGCGTGATCACTCAGGTTACCATAGAGATCCATACACAGGTGGCCAGTAACGCTTTGCGCTGAGCCTGAAAATGTCAAAGTTTTCAACTGATTCATGAGGCTCAGGACAAACGCAGGTCTGACCCTAAATAGTTTAAGGATGGTCATTGAGCAAAGCCGTACACATTGTGGCGTACTCCAACAGACACACTCGAGATTGGTTGTGGGTTACCTCACTTAGCACAGGGGTAGGGAACTCCAGGCTTTGAGAGCCGCAAACAGTGCAGGTTTTCAGAATTTCCTTAGTATTGCACAGGTGATAATACAAAGGAAATCCGGAAAACCTGACCTGTTTGCGGCTCTCGAGGCCTGGAAATCCTTACCCCTGACTTAGGCATTGCTGGGTTGTACCAGTCACTTTACATGGACTTGTCTTTCACCTTTGCAGGTCTTCAGGGCTTCCATGCTACTGCTTTTCATATACTTGTCCAAACCCACAGTAGTGAATGTGCACGTTGCATAGCATCAAACTCAAGCTTTGATATGGCAAATACAGCTCAATCTTGAGTTATTTTTCAAAAAGGGATACTGTTTCTATTGCTGCTCTACTTAAACTTGCAAAAGCAGTGTTAAAGTAAAAAATGTGTAAAAGTGACTTCATACCATTAAACTTTATCTATAAACATTATAACTTGATTGCAAAACATCGTGTAACTCCTAGGCTGGTTTCACACCAGCGTTTCTCTGCATCTAGCAGTGATTCGGCAAAAACTGCATCTGACCGCATTTGACCAAACCTGTTTTTAATTGTAAAACCTGATGCAGCCAGAGATCACTGCACCGGTATTATAACGGATCAGCCGGATGTGGAATAATACTGGTGAGGTAATCTCGGCTGCATCAGGTATAGTCAGTTGTTTTTGACGGACCCGATGAAGCATGTAAAAACTTTTGTAAATGCCCTTGTGGGCATGTCATATGAACCAACTTTATATATACAGTGTACTAGTATAGTAACTATAATCTCCAGACCCCTTTTTCATCAAATCAAGCTGGAAAATGGCTCTCTGTTGGCTTTCTGTTTTGATGTAGATGTCTCTTTCGAACTGGCATATTTGAGAGCTGTGTTAGAGGATAAGGAATGCAGAAAGAATGGAGATTGGTTGAACCCTATTATTTCTTGAAGAGAGACTCGTGGTGTATTTTCTACCTTGTACCTGGAGCTACGTAGAGACACCGAGAAGTTTCATGACTATGTGTGGATGAGTGCTGAAAGCTTTGATGACTTGTTGAAATGCGTCTGAGGATTCATTGGCAGACAGGACATGCATTATCGCAGAGTGTTGTCTCCTGAGGAGCATCTGATGGTGACACTTAGGATGGTGACACTTAAGGCCCTGTTACACGGGGCAACTCACCAGCGATGTTGCCGAACTTGGCCACACCCCTGAGTTGCCGGCGATATTGTCAGAGATGTTGCCCGTGTAACAGGGTGATTTCAACGTTGATAGATCGCCTGAGCAACATCGCCTGAAACCTGGCGATGTTGCTGAAGCAACTATCAGAATCGCCCAGTCTGACATTGCAACAGCGATGTTGCAAGCATCTTCCCCCATTGACGTAATGTTAAGGATCGCTGCCAGGGTTGAATTTAACCCTGTCAGCGATAGTTGCTTTCAACATCGCCGCTGCGTTGCCGGCGATGTCTCTATGTCTTAAGGAGCACAGCGATCTTGGCCAGCGGCCAAAAACGTGCATGCTCCCGTCAGTTGCCGCGATGTTGTCAGACATGTTGCCCCATGTAACAGGGCCTTTAGGTACGTCAATGTAATTGAAACATGTTTGTTTTTTAAATGTTACCAATATTGAGAATGTCTACTAACATTTAGTTTTTCTGTTGCGCAGATTCCTTGCTACAGAAGAAACACTGTTATCTTTGCACTTCCAGTTCAGATTTGTAATTTCAACCAACTCAGGAATTGCAAAGGACACCTACCTTACTTTGTGGGAAGGTTTACAGTAATAATTCATCCCCCATTCCATAACAGAACACTGACAGATCTCATGACATTTGTCTGCAATTTCAATCCAATTTCCTAACTGTTTAGGTGTGGTTGATGGAAAACATAGAAATATTCAATTTCAGAATCTGAATATAGTAAGAAGTACATTGGCATCTGCAGTTGCCATTAAAACAAATAGGGTTTCATAGCAGTGGTCATTGGCATATATGGACGCTAAAATGGCTCACAGGTCTTCAAAGTTTCTGCAATAGGATGTCGTTTATATGGCCATGATTTTGGATTTCCACCACCAAGACCACTTCCTGAAACCGATGGTCCACCAATGCCTTTTTTTCTTGTTGTGTATGAAGCTTTCTAAATGTGTAGAAACCTGCTGAAGCAGTACTCCAGTCGTGGATTGAGTGCCACGAAAAGGATCTTAAATTACAGATTGACAAGGGCCAGAAGAACTGTTGAGTATGCCTTTGGACTTCTAACAGCAAAATGGAGAATTTTGAGCACAGCCATTAAAAAATTGAGACTGTGGATAAAGTTGTGAAAGATTGTGTTGTTCTCCACAACTTCTTATTGACCAAAGAACGATTACTCTTGAACCCGGACAAACTGTTGGAAAGCCCATTGGACAATTATGAAAATGTTTGAGATCAACAGTAGTAGTTTCACAAATGAGGGATCAGTTTGCTGATTATTTTATTTCTGACGTGGGCCGAGTGCAATGGCCAGACCAAATGGTGCAAATCTTGTGAGTTTTCTTCAATAAAGGTAAAGTCCTGTGGATGGATGGACAGATAGATAGATAGATAGATAGATAGATAGATAGATAGATAGATAGATAGATATAGCCTCATCCAGCAGATTTGTAGAGCTGTAAAATAAAAAAAGAATGATTAGCAGGGACAGACTTCAGACAAGAACATTGTGTTTTTGAACATATTCCTACAATAGTTAGGTGGACCCACACAGTAGTTCTCAAAAGCACAGTTACCATAAAGATCTCAGAAGCACTTGAACAAACATGTAATCCTGCATGTTGAAATATCTTTCCAGAAATGGGTGTTGGGAGTAGCTAAAACTGGGTTCTGGGCATGCTCAGTATGAAAACTGCATCCGGAATCCATTGACAACCATTGACAGAATTCGGTTAGCAGTGTTTATTAACGACCCCTGAAAACGCTACATCTTGCGTTTCTGTAGGTGGTTAAAAAGCTGGTTTCTGCCAGATTCCAGAAGAAGTTGGATGCAACTTAATGCAAATGCACGAGCTGGAATGCCCATTGAATATCAATGGGCACTAAGAGGATCCGGTTTGCCATCTGGTTTCATTTAAGAGAGCTGGATCCTGGCCAAATGAAGAAAAACGCTGGTGTGACACCACACTTAGGGTGGAATAAGACTAACTGACCCTAAAAATGAAACGGGTTGGCAACTTTCTTTGTGAGGAAAGCTGTACTAACAAAAGTAACCAGCATCTCTGTCCATAAATAGCTTCTGTCCATAAAATAACTGACCATCAGCCTCCTTCAGGAAAGCAGCTTTCCCTTATGAAGTGTTTTATAATTGGAAAAGACTGATGGGCTAGTCTGTTCACATGTCCCTGCAGCAGCCGCCATATTATGGACAGAAGTGCTGCAGAAAATATCCAACCTCTTTAAAACCACTGGTCAACTACGTAGAAGCCAATTGGTGCTTGATTAATAGGCTGTTTAGACATGCCAACTGCATTGTCATTGTTTTTGGCACAGGACGATGTGCTGCCAAAAACAATTATATTAAGCAATGTTAAAAAAGGCTTTGCTATCTCCTCAGGAAATTGATTTGATTATAGGACAATGTAAACAAGGTATCAGTGTATACACATTCTTAAACTTTAAATAGAATGAGTGATTTATCTCTCTCACTTGACTTCCATGATCCTAGTGAGCTAACACTTTTCCTCTGTACTATGCCTGTCCACAAACATTAAAGCACTAGAATAAACCTAGGACCAAGGGTAGCAATTTTGAATTATTCGTTGCTCTCTGTCTTTCTCAATGGACTGATGCTCAGTTTTACAGCTGCACTTGCATGTACTTGCAGTCTCTGACAAACTCTTTTCAACTCATCACTGGAGATGGCTTGGTAGAGATGGCTTGGTACGTCGAACTTCCCAATGTTCACCAAATAGTTTGACAAATGTGGCACCCCACTGGGTAGGCCGCCACCAAAGGTACTGCACTCCTCGATTAAAGGGAGAGTTGTGCCTTTGGTCTCCAGGTTTCCAGGATGGTGTAGTAAAGCTTTGTACACACACACAACACATTAGGACCATGGGACAGTGGGTGGACCCTGAGGGAGGACCCAAGCATGGCCAGGAGGGAAAAGTGAAGTGCAGGAAGAGAACAACTTGAGTAAGGCTAGGGTCACCCTCAGTTATGGACCCACATTTCCAGCCAGCCCTGAAACCTTACAGCATTAACGGCATGCGCTGCCTGGAAAAATGGGCCCATTGAAACCCGTTGTGTACCTCAGTAGCAGCCACACACAGAGCTGCTGGGCAGCCGCTTTTCGTCCGCGCACAGGAAATGCTGCCTGCAGCGTTTTCCTGGGGCTCCTGAAAAGCGGCCACCCAGCAGCTCTGTGCGCTGCTGCTACTAAGGTAAACACAGGGTTTCTATGGACCCACATTTCCAGGCAGTGCTTGCCGTTAACGCTGTCCAGTATTGGCGATTCCTGGAAACGTGGGTCCATATCCAATCCTGACCCCAGCCTAACAGCGGTAGAAGGAGAAGGAGAGACCATCGGAGAGGAGTGGAAGTCGGGAGGTAGGGGTGGTGTGGTGCCGACTCCTGCGGCTGGAGCATGACCACGCTCGCCCCAGGAGGGAAAGATCGACAGGTGTAGCAGAGTAAAGGAGCTTTTGGGATACGGAATGAGACGTAGACCCCCGTACACCTGTATCTGGCGATCCCTGTACGGCTGTATCTGGTGAGACAGAGGGGCTGGTGTACAACACAGGGAACCGGCCTTGAACACGGCGCAGATGCTTCATGCCCGAACCATTGAACCAAAGGTCCCAAGTTCCTAATGGGAGCTGTGGCTGAACACCTGACACAACTCGAAGAAGGCAGCCGAACTAGAGAGCAATGCTCGGAAGGGCTACAACAGAGCTCCCGTGGCTGGCGGTACCTGAGCTCTGTGCTGCGGAGGCGCTAAGTTAGGAGTGGCAAGATGAGCTTATAGCGCAAGGGGACCACCAGAGACAGAAACACCTAGAGACAGAGAGAGAGGGACACCAACTGAGGCTTGACTGCACTGACCCGGTTCTGGAGACAATGCTGAACCAGAGGGTGGCAAGGGAAGTACCCGTCAGCCATGCTGAAATAACTGAGCAAAGTAACAGAACTCCAGCTGTGGTGTGTGAGACTTTCTTTAGCGGCGACCACCGGCCCGCATGAGACTCTGGGGTGCTGATGACCTAATGAACATCTGCCAAGGTATGAATTGACTCCTCCATCCTTCTGGCCTGAGGACCGCGCTCCACCTGCAGGGAGCGAAGCATCCAAATTCTGCACGTCCCAGAAGTTGAACAGCGATAGCCGCCTGGCTGCTACCGCAGGTGGCGTCAAGAAAACCCTTTTCCCTGTCAACCCCTGTAATCTACCACGATTATTAAAAATAACACTGCCAGGGTCACGGGACCGGGCCTGGGCCCCTGTCTGTCCCCGTGAAAAGAACCGAGAAGTGAAGAACAACTGTTGCCTTTGGCCCGATCCCGAGTACCCCCCGGCCCTTGAGTGGGCGTGTCACAAACAGTTCAACTAACTTATTTGAACCTCATTGTATTCAATAGAAGGCAAAAGCAAATGCATTGACAACACCTTTGGGGGCCCAAAAGTTGCCAAAACAGCTCAAATAGGGGCAGACACCAGAAAAAGTGGCATCAACAGACCAAAAGTACAAATAGTATAATTGTGCAGGTTGCATGCATGGGACAGGGCTTGGACCAGCATTTCTTGCTTAATAATTGATTAGTAGCAGGAGGATGAGTGACAGGTGTAGGCATGGTGCTCTGAGAGCCCTGACAAGTTCAGGCAACACACAACAAGGAGATCCAACTTGGAGTCTACACATTTTAAAGAATTAGGGCCAGACATCATGAAAAGTAGCATCAATTGCCCCAGAGTAAAAATTGTATAATGCCACAGCAGTCAGGCATGGGTCATGCATAAGACAGGCTCTAGGCCAGCATTTACAACTTTAAAATTAAGATAAGTTAAAATTAAGAGGTGGGTTAGTATCAGTGTAGGCCTGCTATGCTGGGAGCCCTGATACATCATGCAACACACAGCAAGGAGAACCAACTAGGAGTCCCGATTCCCATTTTCAAAAGATAGGGTCAGACATCAGGAAAGTAATACATAAAATATAAAAGCGCTCCCATAGGGAAAACCTGGTGGTCTAATGGGACACCTTAAAGGGGATGGGGAACGCCAGTCTCGAGGCCGCAACATGTGCATGTTTGTCAGGATTTCCTTAGATTGCACAGTGATACTAATCACTTGCACTGGTGATGATTCCAAATCGTGCAATACTAGAATCGTGAAACGAACTGTTGCGGCCTCGAGACTGAGTTCCCCACCTCCTAAGGAATGAGGTCCTCTCACCGTGAGTTGTGACTCACACTCTGTAGTGTATGGTCAAGGACCTCCAGTCACCGGCTCCACTCTGACATAGCTCCTACCGGCTTCCTCAACAGCTTCTGGCTTGCTCTGATTGGATGGAACATGGTCACGTGACTCATGAGTCACTGGTCACAGGACCTGTGGTGATGTCAGACCCTATCATCAAGGGACCTTGGCTAGAATTATCCGTGCCTCTCTGCAGCTCCAGTAACAACACACCCACATTTTCTGTAGAAAATCCACCTTAGGAAGACAACAATCCATTGTAGAAACGCGTTGTGGTAAATAAACGTGTTAACCCATAAGTAATCTCCTTATTTGTGCCCCCCAGCGCTCTTAGCCAGTAACCCTTTCTCTTCCTTAAGACATCAGGAAAGTGGCTTAAATTGCCACAGACTAAAAATAGTATAATAGTGCAGCAGGCAGGCATGGGCCATGCATGAGTCAAGGTCTGGACATGCATTTACATCTTTCAAATTAAGTAAAAATGAACAAATGGGTGACCGTCCAGTCTAGACCTGTTGTGCTGGGAGATCTGATACCTCCTGCAACACTCAAACTGCTTTTCTGATCAAGCCACACTCAGGCACGAATATTTGCTTATCAATTGTTATTGTTAGGCCGGTTTCACATGACGGCAAGATCAGGTTCACACCGGACAGCCCCGGACCCGATTTTGCAGTAATGCAACCCTGTGGGGCCGGATGGAGCTAGATGGCAGCTATTTGCCATCCGGTTTCCATCTGTCTGGGAGGATCCGGGAGAATTCGGATTTTTCTCCTGGACACAAAAACGTTGCTTGCAGCATCTTTGTGTCCAGGGGAAAAGTCGCACAAATCGGATCCGGGATGGGGGGGGAAGATTCTGGCAAAATTTTCTCTTGTACTGTAGATCTAATAGAGTGGCAACCCAGTAGTCAGCACTATTTCTAATCGTAACAATTTGGGCATATGTTGCAGAAATGTAGCAAGAAATTGCTCATGTGTCGAGTGCTTACATGAGGTCCAGGTCCATGGTGTTTTGGTTAGTGGGGGTAACACACAAGCTTGCTTCCTCCATCCCCTCCCGCCAATTATGGACAACAGAGAGGGGATAAATAACTTCTTCATCTCCTGATTATTGCGCGATCATACCATCTTCCACCATTTATTCCTCTCCTGCACCTTCGCTAACAGTTTGTCTGATAACATGAGCCCCCTCGATCGCTGTACTCCACCCTCCCATGCTGTCCACCTGTGCGACGACAGTCTAGACCTTAGAGATATTGTTATACCTTCTGCATCCTCCTCTACTCCTCATCCTCTTCTGGGACCCCCACCTTCTTCCTCAGACTATTCAAAGTGTCCTTCAGAATGTAGATGACCGGAATAGTGATGCTGGTAACATTGTCAGAGCTATCCATGTTAGTAGTGATTTTGTATGTGTGCAGAAGGGTGCAGAAGTCCTTTATCTGTGTCCACTCCATAAGCTTAATATGCACCAGTTCTGTACTGCATTAGCCAAGGATATGCGTCATGACAAACTGCACCAAGGGCCGGCACTGCCACCACTGTCACTGCAACATGTACAGAGTGGAATTCCATCGTGTCAGCATATGACATATCAACCAGTGCAAGTCGATGAAGCACAGGGTGTGAATGGTGTAAGTGAGCGCACAGCGACCGTGCCTCCTTCAGCAGCGCATCAAGGCCAGGATAGTGGCCTAGAAAATTCTGCTCAACCAGGTTGCAGACATGAGCCATGGAAGACACATGTATGAGACTGCCCCGGCATAGGGCCACCACCATGTTACACTGTTATCGCAAACAGCTTTCCCTGGTTCCAGGTTCAGTGGAGACAGCCATTGTTCACACTAATCCTGGAAGGAGTCTACAACTCTTAAGCTCTGTGACTGTGGTCTTCAAGGCATTTTAATTTCAACTCTGCCTGATGGCAGTGAGTACTGGCTGCGCAGTACGTAGGTGGAGCACATTTTCTTTGTAATGTTGGAACATGTGTCATATTAAGGGAGGGGTTGAGGGCACAGCTGGAGGCCCTAGAAGTGGAGGAGGCAGAAGCAGTGGAGGAAGTGGTAGACAAAGAGGTTTGTCCCTCAAGCCTTTGGGAATTCAAGACTTGTGGAGCAGCCCCTTACCTGCCTGGCCCCACAGTCACCACAGTCATCCAGTGCCAGTCAATGAGATGTAACTCTGGCCATGTTTGCTCATCCAGGTGCCAGTGGTGAAATGCACCCTGTTACACACAGAGTTTTTCAAGGAATGGGTGATATTGTCTATGTTGTGCTGTAGCACAGGCACAGCGTTATTAGATAAGTAATAGCGACTGGAAAATTGGTACTGGGTGACTGCGACGGCCATCAGCTTTTGGAAACCTTGTGTATCCACCAAGTATTTAGGCTAGGGCCACACTAGTGTTGTGGCCTCCGTCCTGGGGAGTCCGTCAAAAAGCAGGGTTCCGGCAGTATTAAAGCAGCATTACACTATGGTAACGCGTTAACGCTACCAATAGAATCCTATGGGTGACGGACTTCCGAGCGCATGCAAATGCCGGCACATAAGGGCTGGAGTTTGAAATCTCGTGCTATTTCATAGCGCACAGGAAAACACGACTTTCCGCCGGAATCCTGCTTTTTGACGGACCCGCCAAGACAGAGGCCACAACGCTAGTGTGGCCCTAGCCTAAGGCAGCATTTCAGTGGCCAAGAGATTTGATATGGTGAAATTCAAGCTCTTAACTTTGGAATGTGTAGGAAATAATCATTTATGTGACCACAATTGCAGAAGCAGGTTTTTGTGCTCAAATATCTATTTGTGGATGGACCACTGAATTGGAAAGCAATTTTTATATGCTCAAATGTCTTTATGGATGGACCACTGATTTATAAAGCAGTTTTTATATGCTCAAATGTGCATTTGTGGATAGACCAATGAGTCATAAAGCAGTTTTACCGTATATACTTGAGTATAAGCTGAGTTTTTCAGCACAAAATTTGTGCTGAAAAGTGCCCCTCTCGGCTTATACTCGAGTCACAGTGACGGTTCAGTCGGGGGGCGGTGATCAGGAGCTGGAGGAGGTGGGGGAGGATGCAGTAGGAGCTGGCGGTCACGTGCCCCCACTCATTAGTGCAATGCAATATGCACTGCATCCCTCTGTCCATCAGCGGCAGGGGGAGCGGTGCATATTACATTGCAATATGTAAGCGCCCCCCCATCAGTGGTATATACAGGCCCCCCTTGCTGCTGCACACCTGTAAATAGCTCATTCATACTTATCCCTGTCGCTCTATCACCGCGCGTCCTCCGGTCTTCTTCCTGCTTGTACCCGGCGTCATGTGACCGGCACAGAAGCGATGACATCATCGCTGTTGCGCCCGCCACAGGAATAGAAGCCGGGTACAAGCAGGAAGAAGACCGGAGGACGTGCGGTGACAGAGCGACAGGGATAAGTATAATTGAGCTATTATTTTACAGGTGTGCGGCAGCAAGGGGGGCCTGTATATGCCACTGAAGGGGGCCTGTATATACCACTGAAGGGGGCCTGTATATACCACTGAAGGGAGCCTGTATATACCAATGAAGGGGGCCTGTATATACCACTGAGGGGGGACTGTATATACCACTGAGGGGGGCCTATATATACCACTGATAGGGGGCCTGTATATACCACTGATGGGAGGCCTGTATATATCACTGATGGGAGGCCTGTATAGACCACAGATGGGGGGCCTGTATATACCACTGATGGGGGGCCTGTATATATCACTGATGGGGGGGCCTGTATATACCACTGATGGGGGGCCTGTATATACCACTGAGGGGGGGGGCTGTATACACCACTGATGGAGGGCCTGTATATACCACTGATGGGGGGCCTGTATATACCACTGATGGGGGCTGTAACCTCTGATGGGGGGCCTGTATATACCATTGATGGGGGGCCTGTATATATCACTGATGGGGGACCTGTATATATCACTGATGGGGGGCCTGTATATACCACTGATGGGGGGCTGTATTCCACTGATGGGGGTTGTAACCTCTGTTTGGGGGGAAACTGTATACCAGTGATGGAGGTCCTATATACCAGTGATGGGGAATTATATACCAGTAATGGGGGGCCATTTATCATAATGAGAGGGGCTATATACCATGATGAAAGTCTGCTTAATTTCCCCCCCTAGGATTATACTCGAGTCAATAAGTTTCCCTAGTATTGGAGGGTAAAATTAGGGGTCTCGGCTTATACTCGGGTCGGCTTATACTCGAATACATACGGTATATGCTCAAATGTCTATTTGTAGATGAACCACTGAATTAGACATATATTTGAGCATGAAAAAAACTGCTATTTGCTTTCTAAATCAGTGGCCCATCCACAATTTTATATGCTTAAATGTCTATTTGTGGATGGACAACTGAATTAGCAGTTTTTAAAAGCTCAAATGTTTATTTGTCGCTAAACCACTGATTTAGAAATCAGTTTTTATATGATGAAAGGTCTGTCTGTGGCAGGACACTCTCACCCGTCTATCTATCCAAACTAGTGTGAGGCAGCAACCGGGGAACCCGCTTGCAAAACGACAAGAACACGTGTTTATAAGTTAACCAATGTCTACCCGTTTATTTTCACATATTAACAACATAACCCGGGTAGCATGTTTGACACATATCACATTGATTAACAACACTTTACATAAATACACCATACATTTACATTTAACATCACATAACACTTATATTGCCCATAACGTTTTATAGTAACCCGGGACCTTTAACCATCTCTGTCCCCATTGGAGCTCTACTAACAGCTCCCATGGTGGCTACGGCCTCCGGCCTACTCACACTATACATACGTTACAGTACGATGATGACCCTTCCGGGTTCATAACAGGGATGGGCAAACCCTAGTAACCCGTGGGGCTGCGGCTCTCAGCCTAACCACGCGTTACCCAATACGGGAGCCCTTCTAACCCCTGCTTCTGACCTTCGTTACATACGCCTCAACGGGCCCTGTGGGTCCCAATGGCGGTACCTGCCGCCTGGCTTTAGTCACCCCAGCATGATGATATACATTCACCCGTAGTCAGGAATCCTGCCTGACAGGGACCTTACACACCATATGTGATCCATCATTCAAACGTCCATGGATCACACACCTGCTCACAGCCCACATCCATGGACTGTGGCCCCTCCATGGCCAATTACAGGGATTGGCAAACCATAGTACACGGGAACCACATCCGATACCTACTAGGAGCCCTATTACCCCTGTCTCTGGCACCACAGGCACACCCACACCTTTAGAGGTCGTGGTTGAGGGACGGGTACCCTCTGCATGCAGCAGGGCAAGCCTCCCTCTCGTCCCAAGGACGGAACGCCTCCAACATCATCCATACCAGCTGGGTCACTGTCTCTCCACATGATTATACATGGGTCTTACATAGGTCATCATCTCTCATTCAGGGCCATTACCTAAGCCCTCATACACATAGTTTAAACACGTTCGGATTCATCAGGTCCTTTAACTGAGCACTCTGACTCGGACCTAAAGGCGGTCTATGCCCGCCTGGCACACTACATACAATTGCCTCCAAGGGCTACATACATTCCGGTTCATCAGGACCTTTAACGGACTCCACTGAGTCGGTCCCAAGGGCGGTCTATACTCGCCTAACATGATTTACGCACACAAGGTGCACAGTTCACACTATCGCTCGGGAACTGCTTTCTTACCGGGCACGGATCCGGGTCTCGCTACCTGTGTCACAGGTTCCACCAGGCATCCCCACAGGCTCCTTTCCGCGGCGTGTTTCACCCCACGCCCGGACCAGTATCCACCTGGTTCAGCCACGGCTTCCCCCTCCAGGTGCGGACACGACCCCGGACCTCGGCATCGGCATGGAGCTAGCATGCTCCCATCATGTACTCAGAGCCTCTAGACTGCTCTGCACTTGGCTGGTCTCAGCTTCCATCTGAATCAATCTCAGCTTCCAGAATCAATCTCTCAATCACTCAGGTGGCCGGCTCTTATCGTGCCAGCCACTCCCACATGGACACACCCCCTCAGCTGCTGTTAATCAGCCTGTCACACAGCTCAGGTTAACTCCCTGTGTTCCGAGTTGTCAGCACTCACTCATTACATCCTATTCCTCATGGACTCCTCGATCTCATCCCACTCTCACTGCCGCTCATTAGGCTCATGAAACCTCATTGTGTTCAGGTTGGTTCACACAGTATTATCATCACAGGAAAACCGGCCAGTGTGCACAGGATCATCCTCTGATCCTACATGTGATGTATCCCGGCCATGCGGATCATGCCGGCGGTGCCTCACACTAGCTAGAAACAGAACAACTAATTAATTACTAATAATTGAACACCAGAGCTAGCTAATTAAGCTTTAAGGTGCCACCAGAACAACTACGGTAACTGTCCAGCAGCAGCACCACACTCTACAAGCTTTAGCATTCTCAAAATGGCTCTGACATCACATGTTTGCATCTTGTATGCAGAAGGACATGTGACATACAGCCAATGACACAAGCCCTAGTGTCTGAAATTTGCGGATGGTTTTTGGGTCCTGATTGGCTGCCAGAACATCCACATATTCAGTTAAGAAAAATAAATAACAATCTGCTGTTCCTCTAACCTCTCCCCAACTCCTCCACTCATCAAATACCTCCCACCCACTCATGATACAGCACCACTATCCTAGCCAAAGTAGAAGAAAAACATAAGTGCAAATGCACTAATGTTTTTCTTCTACTGAACTAAGGTCGAATTTTGCCAATTTTTAGAAAAGTGTTTGGGAATCGGAGCTTACATCTGAATGGGCAAGGCTCCTGACAAATTTGAGATTTGCCAACTTTTTTTAACAAGTTTGCTCATCTCTACTCATAAGCTTTTACTTGGTGATACTTAGGTCTTGCTGGATAGCAACACAACAGTACTTTGGATCCTCAGTTCTCCCTCTGTTTGCATTGGTGTTAATGTTGGATTCACTGAATAGCTTCCTTCAGGCGCTCAGTTTTGCAGCTCTCTCAGCCTTTATCAGTAGGTAGACCCAGGTCTACTTCACCACTATAAAATCAGGCTAATCTAGCATCTCATGAAGTCAACCATTAAAACCCATGCATCAAACCCTTCTTTCGAAAAAAAAAAAACCTCTACTAGTGGAGTACTCTTCATGAGTCAGAGGTGGCCCGGTGCCCCTCCTGGCATTACAATTTCAACTGTGTTGGCATCAAGGATACAGATACAGTTGAAAGCATTGATGAATGAGGGAACGGTCTCTCCTTCATCATTCTCCCTCAGTGTCACAGATCTGACATCTCAGAGCAATGGGCGCAATGACTAAACTACTGCTTGCCCGCTGTGCCGAGATAGGCAGAGTTGCAGACTGTAGTAGTGAGGGACAGAAGAGAGGTGTGTATTTTTTTATTTTTTTTTAAGTCATTGAGTACATTGGTGGTCAATGGCTATTATACTATATGGATGACCATGTAGGGGTGCATTATAATACTATATGGAAGAGAATGTGGGTCCATTATACTATATGGAGGACTATTGGGTACATTTTATTATATGCAAAGCAATGCGGTGCTCATTATACTTTATGGAAAGCAATGTGGGGCCAATATACTATATGGAGGACTATTTGTGGATCATTATAATATTTAGAGGGATATGTGGATTCCATTACACTATTTGGAGTACTATATGGGGACCATTTTACTATTTGAAGGGCTTTGAGAAAGTCGTAATACTTTATGGTAGGCTATTTAACGGCTGTTATACTGTACTAGCTGTGAGCCCGATTCTAAAGAATCGGGAGTCTAGAATCTGTATATAATTTTTTTAAGAGTTTAGACTTAAACACCAGATATATGACTAAGTAGGCGATGTAGGCAGAACTGTGAGGGTAGCAATATAGTGGAGTTAATGTCCGACTAACAGGACTATAACAGAGTAGGAACTTATAATGATATCAAAAATGTTATTGAAGGAGTTAATGTCCCACAGGCACTCCCACAACAGACTCAGCGCTGTAAATTTTATCCAAAATGGTGTTCAAGGGGTTAATGTACCAGTGGCAGTAGTTATAAACACTACCAAATATGCAGTTAATGCTGAACTGGTATATAATGGGTTAATTTCGCAGTGTCATTACAACTATACACTGTGTAATAGAAATAACAACAATAATGGAATATAAGGGGTTAATGTTCCTACTGGCAGTAGTAATAGAGACTACAAAGTATGGAGTTAAGGCAGAAATGGTATATAAGGGGTTAACTTCGCAGTGGCAGTACAACTACACACTGTGTTATAGAAATTACAGATAAAACGGAATGTAAGGGGTTAATGTTGCTACTGTCATGAGTACAATGAGAGAAGCGCCTCACTGGCCATTGAGATACATGGAGGACTTTGAGTTTGACTTTGAGTAAATTTGAAACTCAAAGTCCTCCATGTATCTCAATGGGAAGTGAGGCGCTATTCTCATTGGTCGCTGTGTGCTGGTGCCGACCAATGAGAATAGCGCCTCACTTACAGCGGTAAATTTGAAACTCAAAGTCCTCCATGTATCTCAATGGGAAGTGAGGCGCTATTCTCATTGGTCGGCGCCAGCACACAGCGACCAATGAGGATAGCGCCTCACTTCCCATTGAGATACATGGAGGACTTTGAGTTTCAAATTTAACGCTGTAAGTGAGGCGCTATTCTCATTGGTCGGCCCCAGCACACAGCGACCAATGAGGATAGCGCCTCACTTCCCATTGAGATACATGGAGGACTTTGAATTTCAAATTTACCGCTGTAAGTGAGGCGCTATTCTCATTGGTCGGCGCCAGCACACAGCGACCAATGAGAATAGTGCCTCACTTCCCATTGAGATACATGGAGGACTTTGAGTTTCAAATTTACCGCTGTAAGTGAGGCGCTATTCTCATTGGTCGGCGCCAGCACACAGCGACCAATGAGAATAGCGCCTCACTTCCCATTTAGATACATGGAGGACTTTGAGTTTCAAATTTACCGCTGTAAGTGAGGCGCTATTCTCATTGGTTGGCGCCAGCACACAGCGACCAATGAGAATAGCGCCTCACTTCCCATTGAGATACATGGAGGACTTTGAGTTTCACATTTACCGCCGTAAGTGAGGCGCTATTCTCATTGGTCGGCGCCAGCACACAGCGACCAATGAGAATAGCGCCTCACTTACAGCAGTAAATTTGAAACTCAAAGTCCTCCATGTATCTCAATGGGAAGTGAGGCGCTATTCTCATTGGTCGCTGTGTGCTGGCGCCGACCAATGAGAATAGCGCCTCACTTACAGCGCTAAATTTGAAACTCAAAGTCCTCCATGTATCAATGGGAAGTGAGGCTCTATTCTCATTGGTCGGCGCCAGCACACAGCGACCAATGAGAATAGCGCCTCACTTCCCATTGAGATACATAGCGGTCTTTAGAGCTGTGCATGGCCAGGCCCTTGGTTCTATTTTTGGCCACGGCGCTCGGCTCTCGTCGGTCGTCGCCGGGGCGGGAGACTCGCAATGGCCGCTTTGCGGCCATTGCTCACGCCCCTACAACTGCTCGTGTGTCGCGTGGGCGCTGCGCGCCCACGAACAAAGCCAAAGAGGTGGCGCCGCGTGCCCCACAAACAAAGCCACGGAAGTGGCGCCGTGTGCGACGGTAGTCGCTACGGCAATTATATAATAGATGTAAGCAATCATACAGCATGTAAATTTGTGTGGAGTCCATTATACTGTGCAGAGGGCGTTATAGTGTTTGAAAGACTAGTGAGGGCCATTATACAGAAGAAAGAGGTGTAGGGGTAATTACACTGTACGTAGGCACATTATACTGCATGAAGGGCTGTGTGCGGGCCACAGTTTGGGATCATACTGTGTACAATACAGACTCTCCCTCACCTTGTATTGACACTGACATGATAGAAGCCTGTAACCAGGTTTTTCTGGTGTACAGCATAGAAAGTAACCTCGGTTCACCATGTTATCAGTGCTCAGAAGTCAAAAATTAGAGTCCAGAGAAGAATAACTTTGGCACATGAGAACAGAGAATAAAAAAGGGTACGGTATTTTGTTATCAAAAAGAAATGGTTTATTCAATGTAAATCAGTCTCCAATGTCAAGACGTTTTGGCCATGTGGCCTTCATCAGTAAGACTATTAGTGTACACAAGGTAAAACATAACAGGACATCATATTAGAATCATATAATGGGCCAAAGAAATTATATATAAATGTCATACAATTCAGATAAAGTTACAGCATTGATAGAAAAGTAAAATTAATAATACATCAAATAGCTTGTTTTATACATTAGATAATTACACTACAATACATCATGGTAGGCTATAGAATAGCCTGGTGAAAAATAATGTAAATAAAGTACATATTATACTCATACATACCTTCAGAAAATATCTTTGATGCAGGTCAATGATGATGCACAAATTTCCCTGGAAAATAGCTAAACACCTAAAGGGGAAATAGGAAGTGCTATTGTGATATACTTAAAAATATGAGTAACATAGGATGTTCAATGGTACCGTAGGTTTTGTAAACATACTTCCTTATATAGTGCTGAAAGAGGGCAGAAGTTTTGCAAATTAAATTAAATGTGAAGAAATTGGAAACAAATTACGGTATTTAATAAAAAATTGACTACTCTATGATTGGGCAAAACTGATATTAGGGGGATTACGTGACCAAAAACTGAATTTTATAAACAAACTAGTAAAAAGGCCCGATGCTATCGCATCGGCTGGCGGTGAAGTGAACAGATGCCGTAGAAATAGCTGCTGAATAGTACAGTCCTCTCTCCAGAAAGTACGCTGTTGTTGCGGGATTTATATGGTGAATATGGCTCAGTGGTTAGCATTGTGTTCTCTGGTTGTGTCCTGTGCTCCTGTCCTCTGCCTCTGTCCTGTGCCTCAGTCCTGTTCCTCTGTCCTTTGCCCTGTGGGCCTGTACTCTGTCTTGTGCCCATGTCCTGTGGCTGTGTCCTATGTCCTGTGTCAATGTCCTCTGCCCTGTCCTGTTCCTCTGTCCTGTGCCCCAGTCCTCTGTCCTGTGCCCCAGTCCTCTGGGCCTGTCCTGTGGCCTTGTCCTCTGCTCTGTGCCCCTGTCTTATGTCCTGTGCCTCTGTGCCCCAGTCCTCTGTCCTGTGGCCCAGTCCTCTGTCTTGGGCCCCTGTACTCTGGCCCTGTCCTGTGCTCTTGTCCTCTGCCCTGTGCCCCTTTCCTCTGTCTTGTGCCCCAGTCCTGTATCCTGTGGCCCAGTCCTGTATCCTGTGCCCCAGTCCTGTATCCTGTGCCCTTGTCCTTTGCCCCTGTCCTCTGTCCTGTGCCCCTGTCCTCTGCATTGTGCCCTGTCCTCTGTCCTAGGCCCTTGTCCTCTGCCCTGTGACCCAGTCCTCTGTCCGGTGCCCCTGTCTGTGTGCTCTGTCCTGTGCCCTTATATTGTCCTCTGTCCTGAGCCTCTGTCTTGTGCCACTGTCTTGTGGCCCTCTCCTCTTTCCTGTGCCCCTGTTCTGTGCTCCTGTCCTCTGTCCTGTGCCCCTGTCCTGTGCTCCTGTCCTCTGTCCTTATCCTCTCCTCTGTCCTGAGCCCCAGTCCTCTGTCTTGTGCCTCTGTCCTGTGCCCCTGCCTTGATGTTCCTTCTTCCTCCTGTGCTTTTGTGTCTCTGCCCCCCATTCTGTGCCTCTGCTATCCCCTGTGTTAGAGTGCCCCCCTTCCCTGTGTCTGCTCCCTCCTTCTGTGTATCTGCCCCTCATTCCCTCCTTCCGAGCTGTGACAGCTCCGTGTCATAGCTAGGAAGAAGTGAGGACTACAGGAGGCGGAGTTCCAGTGATGTACGGTCATGTGTGTGATCACATGACTGTGACATCACCAAAGATCCCATCAGAGTGTATATCCGTGGCTTACTGCGCATGCGTGCGCGTCGGGAGGCCGCGGCTGGTCGAGAGGATCGGCGGAGAGGCTCGCGGCGGTGGATTCTCGGTAAGGCGGCGCTCGCGATGGCGCATGCGTGCCATTGCTCGTGCCGCGTGTGCTCGTAGTGGCGTTAATTGCGGCTCGCTATGGCGCGCAAGCGCGCCATCGCTCGCGGTGCTGGCATCCAGCCGCAATGCATGCTGGAATAGCGGCACAGTGGCCGGATGCCAGAAACTCGTAATTATATAAAGAGATGCCAGGCATCTGCTGCAAAGGCAAATAGGAAAACAGAACATTAACGCCAATATAAGTTGGATCTCACACCACACCACACCTGCAATATTGCCTACAGTTTTTGGGTCGATCGTAGAGCAGATTTTCCTTACCGGGGGACAATTTAGGAGGGGGCTCGTGGGGATTTACATGAGGCGGGGCCTGCTCCTTGCTACTATTGGCGCGGGGAAGTCACGGGTGGCCAAAGCCTGGTCTCGTGGCCCTGTGGGACAGGTTTTAAAACTGAGCAATCTCTGGGTAGTTTTCGGGGATAAGAGTTTATGGTGACTCCACCTGTGGAAAGCGGCTGATAAGGACCGCTGCTGTGATGCGGGACCTCTAGGAATGATGGGCTTGCAGCTGTGATGGTTTCACTCCCCACGGTGGAGTGGGTCCCCAGGGCAACCGTTAGAGTCCATGGCGATGGCAGGCTGTTGGGCGTGCAGGGCTTGGGTTTGTGCAATAACCGACAGACACCAGGGCTGCAGTCTCCATTACCTTTACTGAGAGACATAGCAGGTTCATCCAGGGCACGAGATGTTAGGGGTCCGGAGCCTGGGAGCAAGTTGAGGTCCTCCACACCTGGCGAGTTCTGAGGCATCCCTGCTGCGCTGCTCTTGGTGGGTCCTGGTTGCCTGTAGCTACGCTGCGACCCTCTCTCCTCCTGTGTGCTGTCTCTGGCCCATATGACAGGCGGCCTGAACCTTTTTCTGGGTTACCCTCCTCTGGCTGCTTCTCCCTGAGCTCTCTCTGGTGCTCCTGTGTCTCCTAGGCCTTGTCTTGGAATCTCTCGCCCTCCAGTGTTGGCTGCTGGGCCTAGAGTCCCTTACAACCTCGGACTGCGGTGATTGCTCCTGCGCTTTGTACTGGGGTGAACCTGGCACTGGCTTCACTCCCCAGACCTGCCAGACCTGCTTCTCCACTTCCTCAGACCCTCTCCTACGGTCCCTCACTCTGGCTAGCTTCTGTCCTGGGACAAGCCTTACTCTGCTCCAGTCCATGGAACGTCTTCAGAGTCCTCCTTGGAACTGAACTGCCAAACCCTGTCTTCAGGCCAGAATTTATAGCAGGGGACTGCCCCTTGGACTCGGGTTTCAGAGCTCCCCCTTCTGGCCTGGCGTTGGGGAGGTATTGTGTGCGTGGTTCACCTAGTGTGGGTATCTTCCCTTGCTTCCAAGCACAGCATGGTCCCCCAGGGAGACAACGCTATTGTGGCAACCAGATCCTGGGGTGGCACATGTATGTACAGTACAAGGACTATACAATATTGTAGCCATTTAAAAGTTGGATAATTGTGTTGGAAAAGTGGCAATGCCCATGGGCACTCAACACTTGGATGCCTTTAGCTTCCAATTCCAAGCAGGCCTTCCCAATAACCCTCAGCAGTGCTTCCTACACTAAGATATCATTGGAAGATTTTACCAGGTCCTTTGATCCCCTATCAACAGACATCTGAGGCTGCAGTATATTGCTAGCAAAAACCCATCTGTTTGGCTGACAACTGCTGACAATTGTCTATTCTATAGTGTACTGTTGGTTTTATTTATATCCACATTTACAGGATCCTGCTCCTGAAGAGAGGAACCTCTCTCTCTATATACTGAAAGAAAAATATTCATGAGCTCAGGGATCTGTGCATTTATTTAGTTTCAAAGTGTGTTTTATTGTTTTATATCAATAAACAAATGACAACAATCAGATCCCACACATGGGCATTAGTGATGAGCGAGTACGCTTGTGACTACTCGGTACTCGCATGCAGGGGCGGCTCCAGGTTTCTGTGGGCCCCGGGCGAAAAGGTCTCAGTGGGCCCCCTTTAAGTACATATCGTGGACTATATATATATATATATGCCGCACACTTACCGCAAGCCCCATAGACAATGCATGGGGCTTGCCGCAAACGTGCAGCAAGTGCAGCCGCTAGACGGAAAATGCGGCAGATGCAGCGTTTTTTTTTACCGCAACTGCCACATTTTAAAAAAAACTCCCATGTGAAGGCAGCCTTACAGGAACAGTGACTGCTGAAACCAGCAAGAGCTGTTCCTGACAGTGAGTATATTACACGTTGTTAGGAGCGGGCTAAAATGCGATTGCGTTCCCTTGCGCTTTTTAAAAATACCCTTCAAATGCAAAATGTTGCATTTTTGTGCGACTGAGGATGCTTGGTATATACACAAGCATCCTCAAGCACACAAATAATGCAAGCAGCTCAATGGAGCCACACTGCCATATGGTGGCACCGCAGCCAAGCAGAGTGTCTGGCCGTCCAGATCTCTCTTTCTCATCACCTTTCTTCTTGCCGCTCCGGTCTCCTCCGGTCGCTCTGCACATATCAGCACAGTGATGACATCGTGCCCCTCCATGCTGAGCTGCAGAATGCAGACAACGGCAGAAGAGACTATGGAGAAGAATGCTGCTGGCAAAGGTGGCTGAGACTATAGGAGCGGAATCCTCGGGGGCTACCACTGGTACACATACTTCGTACACACGTGGCTCTGCTCCGTACACCTCATACACATGCGGCTCCGCTCCGTACACCTTGTACACACTCGGCTCCGCTCCGTACACCTCGTACACACTCGGCTCTTCTCCGTACACCTCGTACACACTCGGCTCTGCTCCGTACACCTCATACACACGCGGCTCCGCTCCGTACACCTCGTACACACACGGCTCTGCTCCGTACACCTCGTACGCACTCGTCTCCGCTCCGTACACCTCATACGCACTCGTCTCCGCTCCGTACACCTCGTACGCACTCGTCTCCGCTCCGTACACCTCGTATGCACGCAGCTCTGCTCCGTACACCTCGTACACACTCGGCTCTGCTCCGTACACCTCGTACACACTCGGCTCTGCTCCGTACACCTCGTACACACTCGGCTCTGCTCCGTACACCTCGTACACACACGGCTCTGCTCCGTACACCTCGTACACACACGGCTCTGCTCCGTACACCTCGTACACACACGGCTCTGCTCCATACACCTCGTACACACCGGCTCTGCTCCGTACACCTCATACACACACGGCTCTGCTCCGTACACCTCATACACACACGTCTCTGCTCCGTACACCTCGTACACACATGGCTCTGCTCCGTACACCTCGTACACACATGGCTCTGCTCCGTACACCTCGTACACACATGGCTCTGCTCCGTACACCTCGTACACACATGGCTCTGCTCCGTACACCTCGTACACACACGGCTCTGCTCCGTACACCTCATACACACACGGCTCTGCTCCGTACACCTCATACACACATGGCTCTGCTCCGTGCACCTCATACACACTCGTTTCCTCTCCGTACACCTCGTACACACACGGCTCTGCTCCGTACACCTCGTACACACTCGGCTCCGCTCTGTACACCTCATACACACACGGCTCTGCTCCGTACACCTCATACACACATGGCTCTGCTCCGTGCACCTCATACACACTCGTTTCCTCTCCGTACACCTCGTACACACACGGCTCCGCTCCGTACACCTCGTACGCACGCGGCTCTGCTCCGTACACCTCGTAACACACTCGGCTCTGCTCCGTACACCTCGTACACACTCGGCTCTGCTCCGTGCACCTCATACACACTCGTTTCCTCTCCGTACACCTCGTACACACACGCTCTGCTCCGTACACCTTGTACACACTCGGCTCCGCTCCGTACACCTCGTACACACACGGCTCTGCTCTGTACACCTCGTACACACTTGGCTCTGCTCTGTACACCTCGTACACACTCGGCTCTGCTCCGTACACCTCGTACACACACGGCTCTGCTCCGTACACCTCATACACACACGGCTCTGCTCCGTACACATCATACACACATGGCTCTGCTCCGTACACCTCGTACACACATGGCTCCGCTCCGTACACCTCGTACACACACGGCTCCGCTCCATGCACCTAGTACACACTCGCCTCTGCTACATTCACACTGTAAATCCCTCCTGACCCCACACATAACCTTCACCTAATTGCCATACACCTAGTACACACTCACCTCTGCTACATTCACAGTGTAAATGCCTCCTGACCACACACAAACTTCACCTTATTTGAGCATCATTGATGGCCAGCACAGTCCTGGATACACTGAGGAGCTGATCATGTGATCCCTGACTCCTCCCCATCCATTGACATCATCACAGGTCCTGTAAGCACAGAGTGTGCACTGTGCAGCTCTGTCGGCTCCCGTGGAGGGGGGAGGAGGGAGACCTCCGATGCAGCAGGAGCCTGAAAATGACCCCCCAGCTGCCCCCTGGGTATGGCCCTGGCTGTGGGGGCAGTGCTCAGGGGCCCCTGAGGCTAGGGTCACACTTGCATTGTGACCCTAGCCTTATGCAAGTATTGTATGTTGCAGCGCATAGTGTTTAATGCTATGCGCTGGAGGCAGCCCATAGAGACCCGACGTTTACCTTGACAACCACTGGTTGTCAATGTAAACATCGGCTTTCTATGGGCTCAATTGCTGGCAGCGCATAGCATTAAACGCTCTGCGCTGTAGCAGACAATACTTGCGTCAGGCTAGGGTCACAATGCAAGTGTGACCCTAGCCTCAGGGCCCGGTGGGCCCCCTCCAAGCAGTCGGGCCCCGGCACTTGCCCGGGTACGCCGGGTGCTGACGCCGGCCCTGCTCGCATGAGTATCACTGTACTCGGGCTACTCGGTGAGTACCGAGTAATCTCGCGATACTCGTGCTGTACTTGGGGTCCTCATCCCTGCATGTTGGCGCTCTTTAGAGAGCCAGCTCACATGCAGGATTGGCTGGCAGTCACTGCAATGCCACAGCCCTGTTAGTTGTGGCATTGCAGTGATTGGCCGTCCCGCACAGCGTGACCGAGCCTTTATAAGACCCGGCCACGATGTGCTCTGCACACAGCCATACCGACAGTCAGTGTAGGGAGAGTGTCTGCTGCTGCTTAAGGGACAGATTTGCGGCCCTCATAGGTAGATCCGGAGCAGGGCTGCAAACTGCTGCTGACCACAACAGTCCTTCTCAGGACTAATCTAGGAGGATATAGGCAGGGTGATCCAGATCGGAGTCCAAGCCTTCCAGTGACCAGAACAGTCCTCAGGAGACTGTTGTAGCTGACTAGCTGTATACAGGCAGGGTGTAATATCCATATCCAGCTTTCCTATGACCAGAACAGTCAGGAGACTGTTGTAGCTGACTAGCTCTATACTGGCAGGGTCTAATATCCATATCCAGCTTTCCTGTGACCAGAACAGTCAGGAGACTGTTGTAGCTGACTAGCTGTATACAGGCAGGGTCTAATATCCATATCCAGCTTTCCTGTGACCAGAACAGTCAGGAGACTGTTGTAGCTAACTAGCTGTATACAGGCAGGGTGTAATATCCATATCCAGCTTTCCAGTGACCAGAACAGTCAGGAGACTGTTGTAGCTGACTAGCTGTATACAGGCAGGGTGTAATATCCATATCCAGCTTTCCTGTGACCAGAACAGTCAGGAGACTGTTGTAGCTGACTAGCTGTATACAGGCAGGCCATCCATATCCAGCTTTCCTGTGACCAGAACAGTCAGGAGACTGTTGTAGCTGACTAGCTCTATACAGGCAGGGTCTAATATCCATATCCAGCTTTCTGTGACCAGAACAGTCAGGAGACTGTTGTAGCTGACTAGCTGTATACAGGCAGGCTATCCATATCCAGCTTTCCTGTGACCAGAACAGTCAGGAGACTGTTGTAGCTGACTAGCTGTATACAGGCAGGGTCTAATATCCATATCCAGCTTTCCTGTGACCAGAACAGTCAGGAGACTGTTGTAGCTAACTAGCTGTATACAGGCAGGGTGTAATATCCATATCCAGCTTTCCTGTGGCCAAACAGTCAGGAGACTGTTGTAGCTGACTAGCTGTATACAGGCAGGCTATCCATATCCAGCTTTCCTGTGACCAGAACAGTCAGGAGACTGTTGTAGCTGACTAGCTGTATACAGGAAGGGTCTAATATCCATATCCAGCTTTCCTGTGACCAGAACAGTCAGGAGACTGTTGTAGCTGACTAGCTGTATACAGGCAGGCTATCCATATCCAGCTTTCCTGTGACCAGAACAGTCAGGAGACTGTTGTAGCTGACTAGCTGTATAGAGGCAGGGTCTAATATCCATATCCAGCTTTCCTGTGATAAGAACAGTCAGGAGACTGTTGTAGCTGACTAGCTGTATACAGACAGGGTCTAATATCCATATCCAGCTTTCCTGTGACCAGAACAGTCAGGAGACTGTTGTAGCTGACTAGCTGTATACAGGCAGGCTATCCATATCCAGCTTTCCTGTGACCAGAACAGTCAGGAGACTGTTGTAGCTGACTAGCTCTATACAGGCAGGATATCCATATCCAGCTTTCCTGTGACCAGAACAGTCAGGAGACTGTTGTAGCTGACTAGCTGTATACAGGCAGGGTGTAATATCCATATCCAGCTTTCCTGTGACCAGAACAGACAGGAGTCTGTTGCAGCTGACTAGCTCTATACAGGCAGGGTGTAATATCCATATCCAGCTTTCCTGTGACCAGAACAGTCAGAAGACTGTTGTACCTGACTAGCTGTATACAGGCAGGCTATCCATATCCAGCTTTCCTGTGACCAGAACAGTCAGGAGACTGTTGTAGCTGACTAGCTGTATACAGGCAGGGTCTAATATCCATATCCAGCTTTCCTGTGACCAGAACAGTCAGGAGACTGTTGTAGCTGACTAGCTGTATACAGGCAGGGTGTAATATCCATATCCAGCTTTCCTGTGACCAGAACAGTCAGGAGACTGTTGTAGCTGACTAGCTCTATACAGGCAGGGTCTAATATCCATATCCAGCTTTCCTGTGACCAGAACAGTCAGGAGACTGTTTGTAGCTGACTAGCTGTATACAGGCAGGGTGTAATATCCATATCCAGCTTCCTGTGACCAGAACAGTCAGGAGACTGTTGTAGCTGACTAGCTCTATGCAGGCAGGGTGTAATATCCATATCCAGCTTTCCTGTGACCAGAATAGTCAGGAGACTGTTGTAGCTGTATACAGGCAAAATGCGCAAGGGCGTTGGCAAGGAACAAGGAAGTGGACGTGATGGTGGTGCAGGCAGAGGCCGAGGTCGTGTGCAAGCACTAATTTCGCAACAACAAAGTGCCACATCTACTCGCTCGCACGTCTTGTCCCAAATTCTTGGTGCCCGCAGCAGTACACCGCTCTTGAACCAAGACCAGTGTCAACAGGTTGTTACTTGGATAGCGGATAATGCTTCCAGTCAGACTGGCACCTCCACAAACACCTTGTCTTCCACACGGTCAAGTGTCAGTAGCCGTGACACTGCACCGCACATTTCCCAACCTGATCCTCCTTCTTACCACCAAGCCGAGTACACGTCCACGGACATTACTGATCCCACACTTGGACACTCGAAGAGCTGTTCACGTATCCATTCGCACAATCTGGCCTCTCGCCAGCTCCTGTTGAAGTGGGTGATGAGGAGATCGTATGTACAGATGCCCAAATATTTGAGCAGCCACGTTCTCACGAAGGAACGTTGGCAACGTGTCTCAACAAGGGGTGGACGATGATGAGACACAATTGCCAGGAAGTCAGGAGGAGGATCAGGGTGCGGAAGAGGAAGACGACGTGGTGGATGATCCAGTAGCTGACCCAACCTGGCAGGAGGATATGCAGAGTGAGGACAGCAGTGCACAGGGGAGGAGGCTTGGCATCCCAACAGGCAGTAAGAAGCAGGGTGGTGTCCGAAGGCAGAAGGCAGGCATGCGTTCCCCGGAACAACAACACGACACAAGGTGCCTGTGCAAATGTTAGGTCTTCCCGAGTCTGGCAGTTTTTTAAGTTGGCTCCAGATGACTCTAAAAAGGCCATTTGCAACACCTGCCATGCCAGCATCAGCAGGGGTACGAAAACTAGCAGCCTGACCACCACCAGCATGATCAGGCACGTCAGCCAAGCACCCGACTTTGTGGGAAGTACAACAGAGTCGAGGAGCGGTGCTTGCTGATGTCACTGCTACGTCTTCACGTGTTGTGCGTGCGAGCCAATCCCCTGTCCATGCTGCCCGCGAACAAACCTCCGGCCCTGCACCTGAAGTTGCCCACGCACAAATAACACCACCATCAAGCACGTCCTTGTCCCAGCACAGCGTGCAGTTATCCATTCAGCAAACCTTTGAACGCAGGCGCAAATACGCTGCCAACGCCCCACATGCCACAGTTCTAAATGCTCACATTTCGCGACTGCTTGCGGTAGAAATGTTACCTTTCCGGCTGGTGGAGACGGAAGCATTCCGCGACCTGATGGCGGCTGCTGTCTCACTATACTCGGTCCCCAGCCGCCACTATTTGTCCTGGTGTGCCATCCCCGCATTGCATAACCACGTGTCACAAAGCATCACACGTGCCCTGAACAACGCTGTTTCAGCCAAAGTCCACCTCACCACAGACACGTGGACAAGTGCTTGTGGGCAAGGCCGCTACATCTCCTTGACGGCACACTGGGTTAATATTGTGGAAGCTGGACCCAGTCTGAGCAAGGGACGGAACACGTCCTTCCCACACCAAGGATTGCAGGCCCTACCTCAGTCAGGGTTTCACCCACACTCTACAGCTCCGGAATGTCAGGCTCTTCAGCCTCCTCCTCCTCCTCCTGCGCATCCTCATCCACTTTACCCTCCACACCAGTCCCAAGCTGGAAGCACTGCAGCACTGCCTCTGCGAAGCGGCAACAGGCTGTGCTGAAGCTAATATGCATAGGTGACAAACCCCACAATGCAGAAGAGGTGTGGACAGCTCTGAAACAGCAGTCAGATCACTGGCTCACACCTCTGAACCTAAAGCCAGGAAAGGTCGTGTGTGAAAATGGCCGGAACCTGGTGGCAGCTTTGAGGCGAGGCCAGCTGACGCATGTTCCATGCTTGGCCCATGTGCTCAACCTGGTGGTTCAGCGGTTTGTAAGGTCATACCCAGAGCTGTCTGATCTGCTGGTAAAGGTTTGCCGGGCCTGTCTGCACATTTTCGCAAGTCATCTGCTGCTTCAGCCGGCCTTGCCGGCTTTCAGCGCCGTTTGCGTCTTCCGGCCCACAGACTGGTGTGTGATGTCCCCACGCTTTGGAATTCAACTCTGCACATGTTGGTCAGGATATGTGAGCAGAAGAGGGCAGTTGTTGACTACCTGCAGCACCTAAGCCGTCGGGAAATGGGTCAAACTCCACACATAACACCTGAGGAGTGGAGATCGATGTCCGACCTATGTACCGTCCTCCAAAACTTTGAGGGCTCCACCAAGATGGTGAGCGGCGATGACGCCATTATTAGCGTCACAATACCACTACTCTGCCTTCCTAAAACGGTCTCTGCTCAAAAACAAAGATGATGCATTGCAGGCGGAGCGCGATGAGTTGGAACAAGAAACAGTAGTGGGTGTGGGTGATAACACACAGCCCAGCCTCATCTCATCACAACGTGCAGTGGAGGACTATGACGAGGAGGAGGAGGAGGAGGAGGATGAAGACATGGAGCAACTCTCTGGCCAAATTGAGGATATGACATGCACACCAGTCATACCCTTGCTTCAGCGTGACTGGCCAGAGGACAGGGGAGATGAGGAGGAGGAGGAGGACAGCATGTTCAGTCATGTTGGTCAGGATACTGAAGTGATGTCTGTTAAGAGTCTGGTGCACATGGCTGACTTATGGTAAGCTGCCGGGCTCATGACCCTCGCGTTCAGAACATCTTGGCCGACAATCACTACTGGTTGGCAACACTCTTAGACCCACGCTACAAGGAGAACTTTATGTCTCTTATTCCTGAGGCGGAGAGGTCAGCCAAAATGCAGCAGTTCTAGAAGGCCATAGTCACGGAAGTAGGCAAAACATTCCCCTCACAAAACGCTAGCGCATAGGTCAGGAATCGGTGGACAACCAAGGCGTACGGCCGAGAGGGGCACAAGTCCAATCCGCCAGAGGTAGGGGAACAGTCTTTACGATGTGGGACAGTTTTCTCAGCCCCTCACGTACCACAGCCCCTGAGGTGCGGGGTAGTGCCACAAGAAATGCTAAGTTTGGCCAGATGCTGAAGGAGTACCTTGCAGATCGAACAACTGTACAGCGACATTCCTCTGTGCCTTACAATTATTGGGTCGCCAAGCTGGTCACGTGGCATGAATTGGCTCTCTACGCCTTGGAAGTCCTGGCCTGCCCTGCTGCTAGCGTTTTGTCAGAGCATGTTTTTAGTGCCGCAGGTGGAATCATTACTGATAAACGCACCCGCCTGTTAACTGAAAATGCTGACAGGCTGACTCTGATCAAGATGAACAAGGGTTGGATTAGGCCAGACTTCACCACACACACCAGCAATTGACAGCGGAATTTCAATTTTGTTATGGGAATTTGCCATGTACCTCCACTCACCCATGGGTACACACTTCTGGACTTTGGCTAATCGCTGGACTGCTCCTCCTTCTCCTCATGTGCCACCATGATGACCGTTACAATAGTTAGGCTGTTGTTTCAGGTATACCCCCAGTGGTAAATTTTTTCACCCATTCTTTTAGAATGGGCATTACAACGACAGGAGACCCGCTCCTTTTCAATGGGAAAAATGTTTTGAGGCCCTCATGCACGTCTCTATCCAGGGACAATGTGGAGCTTCCCAATTTTTGGCTGCCCTGCCAAAGGGCTATACTACAATACACCCACTTCAGGTTTACAGGCCCTCCTGCACGTCTGTATCCAGGGGCATTGTTGAACCTCCCAATTTTTGGCTACCCTGCCAAAGGGCTATACTACAATACACCCACTTCAGGTTTACAGGCCCTCATGCATGTCTGTATGCATGGGTCATTGGTTGAACCTCACAATTTTTGGCTGCCTGCCAAAGGGCTATACTACAATACACCCACTTCAGGTTTACAGGCCCTCCTGCACGTCTGTATCCAGGGCATTGTTGAACCTCCAATTTTTGGCTGTCCTGCCAAAGGGCTATACTACAATACACCCACTTCAGGTTTACAGGCCCTCATGCATGTCTGTATGCATGGGTCATTGGTGAACCTCACAATTTTTGGCTGCCCTGCCAAAGGGCTATACTACAATACACCCACTTCAGGTTTACAGGCCTCCTGCACAACTGTATCTGTGTCTGTATGCATGGGTCATTGGTGAACCTCACAATTTTGGACTGCCCTGGTAAAGGAAAATACTACAATACACCCACTTCCTCAAAATGGGCACATTATGTCAATGACAAGGCTTCATGTACGTCTCTTCTCAGGGACATCGGAGTGCCGCACAATGTTTTCACGTAAAATCTTTCATGTAATCACAAAAAGTAACATACACCAGCTGTATCTCACTATTGGGTATGTGCCCTTAACATTTCCACTCTGAATATTCATTTTGGTGTCATTTTGGAAGGTTTTCTGGTGACTCCGTAAAATTGGCGTGAAAGTCGGACAACATTGTTCACAGCTGTGACTTTTGAGTGAGAAATGCTTCCTGGGGTCTTCCCCATGGTGTTGCCATGTTATTTGAGCACTCTTCTGAGACTTTTGCGACATTTTTAGGGTTTATACATGCTGCTGGCGGTCATTTCATAAAAATACTCAGGTCTCCCATAGGATAACATTGGGCTCGGTGCTCGGGCCGAGTACACGAGTATCTTGGGATGCTCGGCCCGAGCATCGAGCACCCGAGCATTTTGGTACTTGCTCATCACTAATGGGCATACATACAATGCTTAGTTCACAGGGTATAAAGCTTATAATTCAGTGTATTGCCTTGTTTGGTGAATATACATTTTAATCATGAAGACAAGTGTAAAGGCTAAGTTAGGTTCGTATTTAGGTGTTGGTATCAATCTATCCATGGTGTCCATATGTCAAAAAAGGAGTCCAGGTTGTCTGATCTCGATGCGTCAATGCGTTCATAAAGCATGATCCTGTAACGCTACCTTTAACCATTTGGAATGAAAGGGAGGGGGATTCCATTTTGAGGATATATGGATTCTAGCTGCCATAGTGACGTGACACATGAGGTGGAAAGTTTTATTGGGAAGTCCCTGTGGTTTGTCACCTAAAAGCCACACCGATGGGCCAAGTTGGATGGTGTTCCCAATTATGCTCTGGGTGAGAAGCTCAACCTGTTTCCAAAAAGCTTGGACATAGGGACAGAAAATATGTATCATTGTTCTCTATATCTTAATTTTTTGCTTCCATAGATGGGCTAGTTCTTATTTTCAGGGGTTGTGATATTTTTCCATGTATCCATCATCCCCTTGTAGCCCCAAAGATTCCAATCATCCATTTGCAGCCCACATCATCCCCTTGCAGCCCCAAATATCCCCCTCATCCCCCATCATTTTCTGGCAGCCCCCATATTCCCCATGCAGCCCCCAATATTCCCATTACTGTACTGTACCTGCAAAAAAAACACACACACTGCCGTACACCCCCACGACGCATACACACACATACCATACATCCCCCCTACACACACACCATTTCTTACCGGTTCTTCATTCTGCATTGTGCCATATTTAGTCTGACGCCACTCTCAGCTCCCTGCCTCAGTTACTGTAAATATACGGTAAACGGTAGCCTATCAGAGGCCATGACGATTACGTTAGCTGCTGGCTTCTGATTGGCCAGCCGCTTACCATACATGTACAGGAGCTGAGGCAAAGAGCTGAGAGCAGCACCAGAATAAATACAGTGGTGGTCACCGGTGGCAGCTACAGTATGGCAATAACCGGTATGAATCAGAGCAGTGTGTCCTGGTCTTCTGTTAGGCGGGCATGCTGCAAAAAAAATTGCTAGGTCTTATTTTTGGGGGAAGTTCTATTTTGGGGGAAACACAGTATCACCAGATATATTTCATCTTCTAAAACGTTTATCATATAAGTTTGGGTACAACAGTTTTAGTCTGATTGGTGCATAATATCCTGTGTGTAGAACCTTAATAGATGTTTCTGTTAAAGTGGTTTGATTGCTTTCTTTTGTGTTACAGCAGTGTTACCATCTTTCTAAAGTCATTGGGTGGTTTATGTATTTCTCCTGTATCATGGTCTTTAGGCTACACTGACCTTTTAAAATTTTATTGTTTAAAAATTGTTCTTAACCAATTTCTAATAAATACATATTTTATGAAGAACTCAGAGTGCCAAGTTCCTACACTTGCTGGATAATCATTTGATGTGTTTGGAGGCAGCCTGAAGCCCGCTGAGATCCGTGCTGAGAGGAGGAATACGGGAGAAGGAAGGTTCCGAACACCATCTTTGTACTTGATGTAAAATTTGGAAGGGATAGACTCCATATTTCCTATGTAGAACATAGGCGACCCAGAATTAAGCTGAATACTGTCTTGCCAGATACATTTTGAAATCATTTATGGATGGTAATTAAGGTTTATGTGGGGATATCTATGGGTAAGGATTTAAATAGATGTAGAAGTCTTGGAAGGGAGACCATTTTAATTGAGTGAATTCTACATAGCCATGATAGTGTTGTTGGGGACCATTTAGATAAGTCATTTGTGAGTCTGTGGATAAGTGGTGTATAATTCCACTTAAAAAGGGTGGATTTATTTGAAGTTAAATGAATTCTGAAGTATGTAATATAGTGGTCTCTTTTAGTAAATCCGTATTTTGTTGTGATATGATTATGCTCTTGGGCAGATGTTGTTGTTGGATAAAACCTTTGTAATATCTAGGTGATTTATCTTTGGCATCCACTAAAGGTTCCATTGCAAGAGTGAATAGGACCTGTAATAGGGAGCACCCCTGTCTAGTTCTTCTATGGACTTTAATGGGGGAGGGTTTTGTGGAGGGTAATTTTAAGTACGCAGTCAGGGAATAATAAGAGTTGTGGGGCAGAAATAAGATTGTGGCTGAATTTAAATCTATTTAATATTCAGAAGAGGTAAGACCATGAAAGGGAGTTGAGACCTTTTCAATATCTAGTGCCAATATCATCATAGGCTTTTCATGTGCTTTGGCCAAATGTATGATATTAGAAATTCATCCTAATATTGTCTGTAGACTGTCAAGTGGGAATGAATCTGACTTGATCCATATGTATTAACGATGGAAGCAATTTGCTAATTCATTATGCTATTATGAACGTGAAAATCTTCAAGAGACTCTGTCAGGTCAAAAATCCATATGTAACTACTATCATTTTCTAATTGCTCCCTCTAACCTCTCTCTATTGATGTATTTCTTTTATGTATATTTCCCTCCTGTCCACTGTAAACTTCAAATAAAGAGAATTGTTACTGAATTCCATCTGTCAATCCCCATAGAATGAATATTCATGTCACATATTCACATCACATTACTGCACAGAGATCAGTAGGGGTGGGGCTATATCCTCCATTCTGCTCTCTTTGCAACAAAACAAAAGGTCAAATAAAACACAGAATCTCTCACATGACACCATAGATTCCTGCATACAAAAACACATGTCTATACAAACATTATCTCCAGTAGATCAGGTAGCTCCTAATAAAACTGAAACCTGACAGGGAGAGCAAATAGGAGGAGGGAGGGAGGAGAGAGCTGCTGAGAAGGAGTGAATATTTAAATGAACAGTTTAACAAAGCTGTTCAGCTGTGAATATAATAGACAGGACTAATGAAGCAGCACCCGCAGGGTTTGAAAATGCTTAAGCATGGAAACTACAAATGGTACAATAATGAATTTACATGTTTTTAAAAGATCGCCCATGCACTATTCAATCGATAATATTAGTGTCATACTGAAAAATGACCCATTAAGAGCAATGTGTAATAGTGAGATTGGTTATAGTTCTTTGGTTATAGGGGGTCTTTTTTGGGTTTGGGGATGTAGGCTACATTAATTAGTATATGATTCCAGTATGCTTTTATATGTGGGATCATATGTAATACCGTGATCCTGTCCATGCCAGGAGCTTTCCCACCCTTAAGGCTTTGCATTTCTTTAGAACAATTTAAATGTAAATGTTTTAAAATGTTTACAACATGATGTTTTAATTTTTGTTATTGTGAACACTTCACTAACCAAAATCAAGAGGTAGGCTTGCTTGACACATCTAATATTCACAATCCAGGTACAGAATGCAATGTAAAGAATGACCACTGGTCTCCTGACCAAAATAATGCTGGAGAAGTTTATCATATGAAGGGTCTTGTGCCTATCCTTGTCTATATGCCATTGGGTTTCTGAGTGCAATGCTTAAAAGGCAATAATTGTGAAATTGTCCTGTAATTCTATTGTTCACTAACAATTTAGGAGATTATGAAAGTTAGAGACAAAAGGCTGAGTATTTAAGTGACACAATCTGATTCATCAATTCCGGTATCATTCACGCTGATCTTGATGAGTGGACATATGGTGTCAAACGCTCCTGCTTTATTAAGAAGCACACGCCTACTAATGAATCCGGTGCATCTGAAACATTAGTGATGCTGCTGCTCAACACAAATACAGTATAATATGTGTGGATGGCACTCACCTGTCCTACATTAGCTCTGCATACTTTGCTCTATCTGGGCGAAAATGGCTTGAAACTGTTAAAAATAGCAAAATTGTAGCACCTCCTCATGTTGAGCCAAAATGTTACAACTTTTCAATGCTTTTCATGCCATAATTTTGGTGTAAAAGCTTTGGTGAATCAAGCCCAAAAGGTATAATCAAAATAGTGTGAGGCTCTCAATGACGTGACAAAGAACTAAATAGTACTTAGGATTCTATATACAGCAGTAGTACATAAGGGATGTATGCACTGCTATCTTATAGGTTTTGCACTCCATTTTACTTTGACATGGCATCTCACAGCATGTGAATTTGTAAAACCTTTTTATTTGCCTCTGAAATTAGTACTGTAATTAGGAGTAAATGGGTTTTCCAAATAAGAGACTTGAAGCCCAAACTTCAGAACAGTTTTGGGTGAGCTGAAATTATTCCCTGTTTATATCTGGCAGCAAAAGTCTCATTTTTAACATTCCAGACTTTAATTTGAGCCTCTGCAAAAAGCCACAGAAATCCAGATATACCCAAGCCTGGAACAGGCCTTCTCTTTTATTTGGAGCCCGGGAAAATGTATGGGGGAGGGAATTGTGGAGAAGGCGGACAGAGCTAAAACCTGTGATGTTTTTATACCTCGGAGAAACCACAAAGTTGCTCTCTCTATGTCTGTGAACGAAGCTCTCCCAGCTGCGAAAATACTCAACGGTCAGGAAAACACAGTCTCATTTTATTCCAGCTTTGAACATTTGTCGTACCACTTCTCCTTGAAATATCATACTGCTCAAAAAGAAAGGAAAAATACTGGCATACACAAACACTATTAAGTGAAACCTACACAGAGAAGACATTCCTGGTGTGGAAATGAATGGATAATTTGATATTTCTGGCCTTGTAATAAACAATGAAAGCTTTTAAAGGCTCCCAGATAGTAGATCTATTTAACTGTTAATATTGGTGTACACATGACAAAATATATACAGCAACGTGCCAATAATGGTTCTGCACATTAACTCTCTTCCGCCCTGCACTGTAAATGTATGGCTGTGGTAGCTAAGTACAGAGTGTAGTGCACAGAGAGTGGCAGTGATCGACAGTTTTCCCCACTCACCCTCCTAATAGCAACCCCAATCTGATCCTGGCTCTGTTATGCCTTTAACTCTGCAGTTTAACACTGCTAGAAGGTTCCATTTGAGACCCCGCCAATCGACCAAGCAGTGTAATAGTTGTGGCCAGTGGCATAAACATACTACGGGCTCTGATGTGACCACTCCAACGGGGCCACCGATTATTGCAAGTTTTTAATATCAATAGTGTTTTTCTATAGCCGATTGCAAACCCAGCACCTGTTGTAGTTACGCCCCTGGTTGTGGCTGACCTAAACTGTAAAGATTGTAGTTCATACCAGAAACCTAGTGTCCGCTGCTAAATCCCAAACATCGACTTCTTACTGTAGATTTGTCATCCTGTTTAGGTTTCCCATCCAAATAAAGTTTGTTGAAAGGCTGCAGCGCAGTCAATCATAGCTTTTAGGCTATTGCCACTTGCAGAACCATCGCAGCCATGCTAAATATTGGCATGGTTGTGATTGTCTGGCGAACCACATGACAAGGCCTGTACAAAGGTGGGTCAAGGGCTAAGCCACCATTTTGCTGTGAATAGCACAGGGATGGATGCTACTGGAGTGAGGGAAAGTAAGGTGGTTACAGTGGAAGGGGGGGCATACTCTTACTAAAAGCTCTCTGTGCACCAGAAGGATCTGTAGGCTTAAGCCCCCGTCACACATAGCGAGATCGCTAGCGAGATCACTGATACGTCACAGGTTTTGTGACGTAACAGCGACCTCCCCAGCGATGTCGCTATGTGTGACATATAAAGCAGTGATCAGGCCCCTGCTGTGAGGTTGCTGATCGCTGCACATGGTTCAGTACCATTTTTTGGTCCTTAGTCTCCCACTGGTCAGCACGCATCGCTGCGTGTGACAGTGAGAGACCAACAACCAGTGACCTCACAGACTGGTAACCATGGCGCGCGCTGCCTAGATACCCTCTGTTTATCATAGTTACCAGCGTCCTCCCCGCTTCCAGCGATGTGGGAGGTGGTTCCCTGGACCCTGGTCGCTGAGGAGATCTTCCTGTTTTGACTGCTCCCCAGTGACCAGGTAGCGACGCTCCAGCGATCCCGGCCAGGTCGTTATCGCTGTCAGGATCGCTGGAGCGTCGCGCTCAGTATGATGGGGCCCTTAATCTAAAATAAAGGTATGTGTTGCCACTGTACCAGTTGAAATAAACACTTTGATACTCATTAGGATTAGGGCGTGTTGTTTTGCAGGCTCCAGGATCCAGCCTCCCTGTGTTGTTTCTGCTGTGATGTGGAGCTGAAGGCAGGACAAATGATTTGCATTCTGTGAGTGACAGAGAGGGGGAGGGCAAAGCCTGTACAAGCAAAGAAGAACAGAGAGAGAGGCTGGATCCTGGAGCCTGCAATACAACACGCTCAGAGGGCTATTACATATACCCCTACTTCATTATCATCCTAATGTGTAAGTATCAAAGTGTTTATTTCAACTTTGAAAGGAAGCATTTAGCACAGAGAGGGATGGTTATAATGCTAATAGGAAGGTGCAGGGACATGCATTGATAGGTTAGGTGGCTTTTAGGATGTGATAGGTTCCCTTTAATCTTACAAAATAAATTATGTGTATCCACTGAACAGCAGGGTCTGCAGCCTTAATCTTAAAAAAAATATGTTTAGCCATTGTGCATCAGGATCTGTGGGTTTCATCTTCAAAGAATTTATGAGTAGGTGTGCACCAGAATCTGTGGGCTTAATTTTAGGAATAAATTATTGTGTAAGGACTGTGTAGCACGATTTGTGGCCATAATCTTCAAAAAATGTATGTGTAGCCACTATGCTCCAAAATCTTTGGCCTTATTCTTAGAAAAATGTTTGTGTAGCCCCTGTGCACCATTATATGTGACCTTCACCTTAAAAAAAAGTATGTGTTATCACTGTGCAGCACTATATGTGGCCTTGAAGTGAACCAACCAGCAGATTTTAGGGCTATAAAGTGAAGCCAGTTTCTTACAGGCACAGGGATACTGAGTTCAATCATACCTTTACTTAAATGATTACTGTATGATTGCAGTGGAAACTGTTATCAAACATCAGAGAACAAGTGCAGCAGAGGGACTGAGTGTGCAGCACATTAGCATTCTTTTTTTTACTCCTCTGTTTGCTCTAAGCCAAAATCCTCCCCCTCCCTCTCTCCCTTCCCTTTTGGTCCCTGCCTGTCACCCTACCAGACAGGTCCTATGTGCCCCAAATCATCACTTCACCCTCCCTCCATCTCCTGCTTCTATTGTTGGAGCTGTAGTGTCTCTGGATCTGCAGACTGTGTGATGGAGCATGCTGAGAGTTGTAGTGTCTCTAGATCTGCAGACTGTGTGATGGAGCATGCTGAGAGTTGTAGTGTCTCTAGATCTGCAGACTGTGTGATGGAGCATGCTGAGAATTGTATTGTCTCTGGATCTGCAGACTGTGTGAATGAGTATGCTGGGAGTCATAGTGTATCTGGACCTGAGACTGTATGATGGAGCATGCTGGGAGTTGTAGTGACTCTGGATCTGCAGCCTGTGTGATGGAGCATACTGGGAATTGTAGTGTCTCTGGATCTGCAGATCCTAAGCCAGTGACACTACAACTCCCAGCATGCTCCATGATATGATGGGCCCCAGGCTGCGGGTACTCAGGAACCTAGCCGGTGGTTGTCCCTCCAGGATCACAGTAGTCCCGTGGCCTGGGCTCAGTTGAAAAGAGGGTTATATACAGGGGATTTGTCATGACACCTCCTGCAGTTTCTAGTGAACGCACTAGCGCTGCCAGCAGACCTCTGGGGACGGTGGATGGGCAGCAAGATGATGTTTTTCCCTGCGGTGGAGCGTTGTCCCCAGGGCAGTGTAGCAGAAATAAAACACTGGAGGTTTTCTTGCTCTGCACGGGTACTTTACTGGCTACTCGGCACGGCAGCTCACAGTTCACACGGTGCACAGTTATGGGTAGCTGGCCGGGTAGTCACCAGAGGATGCAATGTCTCTGAGGCCCTCCGCGATGTTCCTTCTTTAGTCAATCTCTGATCTTTCTCTACTGCGCTTTTACTTGTTGACTTTTGACTTGTTGCTTTTTCTGTGTCCGGGTCTGTGATTACATGGATCCGGACACAGCGGGCACTTTCACTTCTGCAATGTATAATATACATTGCAGAATGAAATATAAGAAAGAGTTAAAAATAAAAAATCATTATGCTCACCTATCCTCTATCCAGCGCTGCCTCCAGCAAGGTTCTTCTGCTTACGGATACCTAAGATTATGTCACAGAGCATCATCGGGTCACATGACCCAATGATGCTCTCTGACATCATCAAGGTCCTGTAAGCACACAGGGACCTTGCTGGGAGGCAACGCTGGATAGAGGATAGGTGAGCATATTGATTTTTTTATTTTTAACTCTTCCTTTTACTTATATTACTCTTGCTGCAATGTATATTATACATTGCAGAAGTGTAATTAGAAGGGTTGGAGCAATTTTAGTGTACTGAGCATGCTCAGTACACTAAATCGGTCCGAGGAGACATCAGATGTTTCCTCGGACCCTACTCCATAGGGCCCCATGTTAATGGAATCGGATCAGATCAGATTTGGCATAATTGCCATCGATTTGACAGATCCGATTCTATCCGGTTTTTGATTCGGATGCAAAAATCGGAGCAGTCTCCGATTTTTGCACCGGAAAGAAATCGGACAAAATCGGATCAGACGCGATTCGGATGGCAATTGGTGCACATCCGAATCGGTCCGATCCCCATAGGGTTACATGGGGGCAAATTCGGATCCGATGCTGTCCGATTTCACAAAATCGTAGTGTGAAACCAGCCTAAATCAGAGCCGGCGGCAGCATTGGTATAAGTGGAGAGGAGGAGCCGGTATCTGAGTAATCTCTAGACAGAGGGGCAGCTGCTGTGCTGCACTCTGGATGGGGCCCTTCGTTGGCTGCACAAATACTACAGGGGGCCCCTTCCCTGCTGTTGTCCATGATACTGCTGCTGGTTCTGTGATGCTTGAGACTCATCACAGCATCAGTCAGTCGCAAGGTGTGTAGGTCTTTCCCCATCTGCAGACTCACAATGGGGCTCTGTCTGCTGGGATACACACAAGCCTCTTCACAACACAGCATTCTTCTCATGTGGATCTGCACAAGGTGGGTGAGAGGGGGAGGGATACACAATTATGTTAGTGCTTCCATGTAAATGTCAAGCCCACTGGGACGGGGTACCCGGTACCGAACCGGGTTGCTGCTGGGGGATGTCACGGAGGTCCTGGTCCGGACCGTGTCCCGGGCTCAGACAAGTAAAAGGGAAATATTTACAAGGGATTAGAGTTTGTTGTGACGCCACCCACAGCTTGTGGTCAGTAAGGGGACCACCGCTGCTGCAGAACCTCCGGGAACGATGTTAGGCAGCTGTAGATGGAATAGTTCTCAGCGAGTAGAACTTGGTTCCCCGGGGCAGTAATGATAAGGTGTATGGTGTAGGCTTATGGTGGGTGCAGTTCACCTACTTGCCTGCTGCTGCAGCCTTCTTCCAGCCTGTGTATGTGGAGCTGACAGGCTGTGGCTCTCCAGGTGGGGAAGTTCTGTGATCCTGCTGGAATAAGTTAGTCACAGGCAAGGGAGCAATGGCATCATAGATTCTGTTCACAGATAATCATGCAAGGGAGTCAGAGGCAGGGTTCACCGTGTTTACTTTGCAGTTCTTTCAGTACAGCAGTTCAGTTACAATTCAGTTCTTACACTGTTTACAACGTTCCGCTCCGGGTTCCTTTCTACTCCCTGCAGCCAGGTTGTTACTCTCTGTGACCCCTCACTATTTCTCTCGTCCTTTCCAGGCTTTATTCTCTCTCTCTCTCTGTGTCTCAGTATAGCAGTTGCTCGGACCCCTATGGGCCCTCGTGGTTGCCACTGAGCTGCCTGTCCTTTGGGTAGGAACTCCAACCTGGAGTTAGAGCTCCCCATCGGTGCATCTGGGGAACCGAGGAAAATCGTCGGTCCCCTTCAGAGCCGACACTGCTTCTAGCCTAGCCTCCAATAGTCCTTTCCTCCTAAGGCTCTATCAGGCCCCCTCCTGACTCGTGTGACTCGGGTTCCGTATGGAAGGCTACACCACCGGCAGTCGGTCGTTTCAGCCGTGTTCCTAGGACCCATTGCTGCTGGTCCTCTCTTTCCTCACACTCTTGGGGTACTGGCTATAGACGTACTTTCTCTCCGTGGTTTCACTGGCACTTCGGATTCTGGACACCATTAACCCCACTCCTCCAGTACATGTGCTTCTGTTCTTTACTGCTCAGCCTACCTCGGCCTACTTGGTCTTTTCTGGTCGGCACCCTCGGCCTACTGACTCCTTCCTCCTCCCCTTCCCTATTTCTACTTTCTATCACCCGACCTGCTTGCTGTCCCACCCACTGTCCTCTAAACCCACCACCACTTGCCCGCCTAGAGTCCCAGGCTCAGGGTTGGGTGCTGACCCCTAGTGGTGTGTGGGATGTCTGTGAGGGTGTTTTGGTGCAACTGTCTTCTCGCATGGGCGCCACATAAATACTACCCATAGCCCCTATAGAGGGTCAGGAGAGGGCCCCCAATAGTCACAAGTAGTGATGAGCGAGTCCTAAAATGCTCGGGTGCTCGAAGCTCGGGCTGAGCGTCCCAAGATACTCGTGTACTCAGCCCGAGCACCGAGCCCAATGTTATCCTATGGGAGACCCGAGTATTTTTCTGACATGACCCCCGGCAGCATGGAAAAAGCCTAAAAATGTCACAAAAGTATCAGAACAGTGCTGAAATGACATGGGAACAGCATGGGGAACACCACTGGAAGCATTTCAGACCCCAAGGTCACTGATGTCAACAATGTTGTCAGACCATTACGCCACTTTTACGGACTGTCACGAAAACGTTACAAAATGAAACCAAAATGGATTTTCATGGAAAAAATATTAAGGGCTCATACCCACTTGTGAGACAGAGTTAGTGTATGTTACTTTTTTGGATTATCTCAAAGATTTTTTTTTTTTAAATTGTCTGGCACTCCCATGTCCCTGGGAAGAGACGTAAATGAAGGCCTCTTTAAATAATGTGCCCATTATAAGGAAGTGTGTGTCTTGTAGCATTGCCCTAGGGCAGGGAAGCCAAAAATTGGGAGGCACTTCAATGCCCCTACATAGAGGCATGCATGAGGGCCTTTTTCAAAAATGTGGCCATTGGAAGCAAGTGTTTCTTTTTTACTATTGCCCTAGGCGGGAAGCTAAAGGTTTGGAGGCACCAAGATGCCCCTACATAGAGGCGTGCATGAGGGCCTTTTTCAAAATGTGGCCATTGGAAGCAAGTGTTTCTTTTTTACTATTGCCCTAGGCAGGGAAGCCAAAGGTTTGGAGGCACCAAGATGTCACTGCATAGAGGCGTGCATGAGGGCTTTTCAAAAAATGTGCCGATTGTAAGCCAGTGTGTCTTTTTTAGTTTTGCCCTAGGCAGGGAAACCAAAGGTTTGGAGACACCAATATGCCTCTGGATAGAGGCGTGCATGAGGCCCTTTTAAAAGAATGTGGCCATTGTAAGCAAGTGTATCTGCTGTAGTATTGCCCTAGGCAGTTAAGCCAGAAATTGGAGCCACCAAGATGCCCTGCATAGAGGCGTGCATGAGGGCTTTTTCAAAAAATGTGCCCATTGTAAGCCAGTGTGTCTTTTTTAGTTTTGCCCTAGGCAGGGAAACCAAAGGTTTGGAGACACCAATATGCCCTGGATAGAGGCGTGCATGAGGCCCTTTTTAAAAAATGTGGCCATTGGAAGCAAGTGGGTCTGCTGTACTATTTCCCTAGTCAGGGAACCCAAAAATTGGGTAGCACTTCAATGCCCCTGGATAGAGGCGTGCATGAGAGCCTTATAAAGTAATGTGCCCATTTGAAACAAGTGAGTCTGCTGTACTATTTCCCTAGTCTGGGAAGCCAAAAATTGGGTAGCACTTCAATGCCCTGGATAGAGGCGTGCATGAGAGACTCTAAATATTGTTCCCATTACAAAAGAGCGGGTCTCCTGTACTTGTAATGCCCATTCTGGAAGCATGGACTAAAACATTTACCCCTGTGGGGTATACATGAAACTAATGCCTAACTTTACAACGGTTAGGTGCATCATCATCATAAATATGATGTCCAAAAATTATTCTTTTGTGGCATCATGAACCACGGTCACACTGATTATATGATGGTGGCGAATGAGGAGAAGGAGGAGCAGTACAGCAAGTAGCCAAACACATGAAGTCTGTACTGATGTGTGGGTGTGCGGAGGTGCATGGGAATCTACCAGCACCAAATTTAAATTCCGCTATCATTTGGTGGTGGTGTGGTGAAGTCAGGCCCAATCCAACCCTTGTTCATCTTGATTAAAGTCAGCCTGTCAGCATTTTCAGTTGACAGGCGGGTGCGTTTATCTGTAATGATTCCACCTGCGAGCACTAAAAACACGCTCTGACAAAACGCTAGCGGCAGGGCACGCCAGGACTTCCAAGGCATATAGATACAATTCCTGCCACGTGTCCAGCTTGGAGACCCAATAATTATAAGGCACAGAAGAGTCTAGGAGCACTTTAGTACGATCAGCAAGGTACTCCCTCAGCATCTTTGCAAACTTTGCATTCCTTGTGACACTACCCCGCACCTCAGGGCCTGTGGTACTGGGGGTGCTGAGAAAAGTGTCCCAGATCTTTGAGAGTGTTCCCCTACCTCTGCTGGATTGTATTTGTGCCTCTCTCTGCCGGACACCTTGGTTGTCCACAGAATCTTGACCTCTGCCGCTAGCGTTTTCAGAAGGGAATTTTTTTAATAATTCCGCCACTATGGGCCATTTTTGTAGACCTCTCTGCTTTGGGAATAAGAGAAATAAAGTTCTCTTTGTAGCGTGGGTCTAAAAGTGTCACCAACCAGTAATGATTGTCCGTCAAGATCTTGATAACACGACACAGGCAGCGAAACATAAAGTCAGCCATGTGAGCTAGACTGTTAACAGTCAAGACTTCTGGGTCCTCACCAACAGCATTACTGGCCATGTTGACCTCCTCTCCTCCTCCTCCTCTTCCTCCTCTTCCTCCCTGTCCTCTGCCATCCCTGCTCAACTGACGGTCTGACGGTTGTGCAGGTATTTCCGTCAATCCCAAATCAAAGTAGCTCCATTTCTTCTTCCTCCTCCTCGTCATAGTCCTCCAATGCACGTTGGGATGAGATGAGGCTGGGCTGTGTGTAATCAACCAGTACGTTTTCTTGCTGCAACTCATCCTGCAATGCATCGTCTTTGATTTTGAGCAGAGAGCGTTTTAGAAGACAGAGAAGCGGGATGGTGACGCTAATGATGGCGTTATCGCCGCTCACCATCTTGGTGGAGTCCTCAAAGTTTTGGGGACGGTACATATGTCGGACATCCATGTCCACTCCTGAGGTCTTATGTGTAGAGTTTGAACTGTATACCGACGGCCTAGTTGATGCTGGTACTCAACAACTGCCCTCTTCTGCTCACAAATCCTGACCAACATGTGCAGTGTGGAATTCCAACGCGTGGGGACATCACACACCAGTCTGTGAGCCGGAAGCTGCAAACGCCGCTGAAAGCCGGCAAGGCCGGCAGAAGCAGTAGGTGACTTTCTGAAATGGGCATACAGGCGGCGTACTTTGATGAGCAGATCAGACAGCTCCGGGTACGATTTAATAAACCGCTGAACCACGAGGTTGAGCACATGGGCCACGCATGGAACATGTGTCAACTCGCCTCGCCTCAGAGCCGCCACAAGGTTGCGGCCATTGTCACACACGACCATGCCTGGTTGTAGGTTCAGCGGTGTGAGCCAGTGATCTGCCTGCTATTTCAGAGCTGTCCACAACTCTTCAGCGTTGTGGGGTTTGTCACCTATGCATATTAGCTTCAGCACAGCCTGTTGCCACTTAGCCGAGGCAGTGCTGCAGTGCTTCCAGCTTGGGACTGTTGGAGGGTGAAGTGGAGGAGGAGGAGGAGGATGCTGAGGAGCATGACGTGCCAAAGCTGTACACATTGGGTGAAACCCTGACAGAGTTAGGGCCTGCAATCCTTGGTGTCGGAAGGACGTGTTCCATCCTAAGGTCAGACTGGGTCCCGGCTTCCCCAATATTAACCCAGTGTGCCGTCAGAGAGATGTACTGTCCCTGCCCGCAAGCACTTGTCCACGTGTCCGTGGTTAGGTGGACTTTGCCTGAAGCTGCGTTGTTAAGGGCACGTATGATGTTTTGGGATACATGCTTATGTAATGCGGGGACGGCACACCGGGAAAAATAGTGTCGGCTAGGGACCGAGTAACGTGGGACAGCCGCCGCTATCAGGTTACGGAATGCTTCCGTCTCCAGCAGCCTAAAAAGCAACATTTCCAGCGCAAGCAGGCGTGAAATGTGTGCATTTAAAACTGTGGATGTTGGGCGTTGGCAGCGTATTTGCGCCGCGTTCCAAAGTTTGGGGTAAGGATAACTGAACGCTGCGCTGGGACAAGGATGTGGCTGATGAAGGTGCTCCTTCTGCTTGTGCAAGCACAGGGGAAGGACAGGAGGCATCTTTGCCTGCAGTATGGACAGGGATTGGCTTGGACGCACAACAGTGGAAGAGGCAGCGGTGTCACCCGCAGACAATGTTCCTGTACTCTGCTGTACATCCCACAAAGTCGGGTGCTTTGCCGCCATGTGCCTGATCATGCTGGTGGTGGTCAGGCTGCTAGTTTTGCTACTCCAGCTGATGGTGGCATGGCAGGTGTTGCAAATGGCCTTTTTTGAATTATCTGCAGACACCTTAAAAAACAGCCAGACTCGGGAAGACCTAGCAGTTGTACTGGCAACATCACTTGTGTTGTTGTTCCGGGGAACAGTTGCCTGCCTTCTGCCTGCGGACACCACCCTGCTTCTTCCGGCCTGTTGTGATGCTACGCCTAACTCCCCCTGTGCACTGCTGTCCTCGCTCTGCATGTCCTCCTGCCAGGTTGGGTCAGTTACTGGATCATCCACCACGTCGTCTTCCACTTCAGCACCCTGGTCCTCCTCCTGACTTTGTGGCAATTGTGTCTCATCATCGTCCACCTCTTGTTGAGACACGTTCCCACCGTTGCCTTCGTGAGACGGTGGCTGCTCAAATATTTGGGCATCGGTACATTCGATCTCCTCATGACCCACTTCAACTGGAGCTGGCGAGAGGCCAGATTCTGCGAATGGATAACTGAACAGCTCTTCCGAGTGTCCAAGTGTGGGATTAGTTATGTCCGGGTCCTGGCACTCGGCATGGTGGATGGAAGGAGGATCAGGGTGTGGAATGTGCAGTCCATTCTCACGGCTACTGACACTTGACCGTGTTGAAGACAGGGTATTTGTGGTGGTGCCAAACTGACTGGAAGCATTATCCGCTATCCAACTAACAACCTGTTGACACTGGTCTTGGTTTAATAGTGGAGTACTGCTGTGTTCACCTAGAAATTGTGACAAGAAAGTCGAGCAAGATGATGTGGGCGTTTGTCGTGGCGCAATTCGAACTTGCACACGGGCTCGTCCTCTACCTGCACCACCATCACGTCCAGTTCCTTGTCCCTTAACATCGGACTTGTGCATTTCAATGTGTTGCTGAATGTATACAGCTAAATTAGTGCAGACAAGAGTAGGTATTCAGCACAAGGCTTTTGGTGTAGCAACTTTAGTGCAGACAAGAGTATGTTTTTAGCAAGATCCTAATTTTTTAAATTAATGCCCTGCAGGTGGACTAGTCAGACACAAATGCTGACTACAATAACGTGTCTTTTGGTGTATCCTAATTTACGCTGCAACAGACAGTAGCAGCACTGAGATGCAAATTTAGTGCAGACAAGAGTATGTTTTTAGCAAGATCCTAAGTTTTGAAATTAAGGCCCTGCAGGTGGACTAGTCAGACACAAACGCTGAGTACAATAGCGTGTCTTTTTGCGTATCCTAATTTACGCTGCAACAGACAGTAGCAGCACTGAGATGCTAATTTAGTGCAGACAAGAGTATGTTTTCAGCAAGACCCTAAGTTTTGAAATTAAGGCCCTGCAGGTGGACTAGTCAGACACAAACGCTGACTACAATAGCGTGTCTTTTGGCGTATCCTAATTTACGCTGCAACAGACAGTAGCAGCACTGAGATGCTAATTTAGTGCAGACAAGAGTAGGTTTTTAACAAGATCCTAAGTTTTGAAATTAAGGCCCTGCAGGTGGACTAGTCAGACACAAACGCTGACTACAATAGCGTGTCTTTTGGCGTATCCTAATTTACGCTGCAACAGACAGTAGCAGCACTTAACATTCAAATTTAGTGCACACAAGAGTAGGTTTTTTAGCACAAGGTTTTGGTGTACCCTAATTAACGCTGCAACCTAGAGGAGCAGCACGTACATGCAAATTTAGTGGAGACATGAGTATGTTTTTAGCAAGATCCTAAGTTTTGAAATTAAGGCCCTGCCGGTGGACTAGTCAGACACAAACGCTGACTACAATAGCGTGTCTTTTGGTGTATTCTAATTTACGCTGCAACAGACAGTAGCAGCACTGAGATGCTAATTTAGTGCAGACAAGAGTATGTTTTTAGCAAGATCCTAAGTTTTGAAATTAAGGCCCTGCAGGTGGACTAGTCAGACACAAACGCTGACTACAATAGCGTGTCTTTTGGCGTATCCTAATTTACACTGCAACAGACTGTAGCAGCACTGAGATGCAAATTTAGTGCAGACAAGAGTATGCTTTTAACAAGATCCTAAGTTTTGAAATTAAGGCCCTGCAGGTGGACTAGTCAGACACAAACGCTGACTACAATAGCGTGTCTTTTGGCGCTGGAAGTCAGAGCGTTTGCTCACGACCTGGCTCTAGCTGATGACGTGTGCACGGGCATGAGATCCCGTGCACCAGGCTGTGACTAGGAGAAAGGGCTGGTCTTCACTGCTGCGATGGGAGAGAGGAGGATGACTGGCAGCTACAACTCGGCCGGATAACAGGTTAAGTTACGCCCACTCCTCCTAATGTTATAAACTTTCTAAAGCTATATCTTCACTTATAAAAAACAGTTTTTTTAGCAAAAAAGCTTGCAGCAAATGTATGTGCTGGGTGTAGGGACCCATATTAACAGTCCGGGGGGGTCATTTGGGGTGGTTGGTTCCCTTTAAGGCCCTGCAGGTGGACTAGTCAGACACAAACGCTGACTTAGGCTGGGGTCACAGTACCATTTTTCACATGCATTTTTGGAGACCTGCGTTTTCAAAAACGCATGTAAAAAACGCACCCATAGGCCCCCATGTTAAAAAACGCATGCCCTAATAGCCAAAAAGCATGTGTGACTGTCCCATGCGTTTTTGGAGCATATCCAAAAACGCATGCGTTTTTGTAGAAAACGCATGCGTTTTTGTAGAAAACGCATGCGTTTTTATAACATGGGTTCCTATGGAAAACGCATGCAAAAACGCATGTACAGTTAGCACCTTTTAGTGCCATTCAAAAACGCATGCGTTTCCCATAGGAGCCCATGTTAAAAAAACGCATGCGTTTTTCCGGAAACGCATGCGTTTTTTTAACATGGGCTCCTATGGGAAACGCATGCTTTTTGAATGGCACTAAAAGGTGCTAACTGTACATGCGTTTTTGCATGCGTTTTCCATAGGAACCCATGTTATAAAAACGCATGCGTTTTCTACAAAAACGCATGCGTTTTTCAAAACGCTCAAAAAAATACTACAAGCACTATTTTTATGTGCAGATTCAAAAACGCAGCCAAAAACGCAGGGAGCCATCAGAGACCTTATAAAACTCATGCTGACATGAAAAACGCATGTAAAAAAGCATGCGTTTTTAAAAGGCACTAAAAAAATGCATGTCAACTGTGACCCCAGCCTACAATAGCATTTCTTTTGGCGTATCCTAATTAAGGCTGTGGTCACAGTACCATTTTTCACATGCGTTTTTTGAGACCTGCGTTTTCAAAAACGCATGTAAAAAACGCACCCATTGGCCCCCATGTTAAAAAACGCATGCCCTAATAGCCAAAAAGCATGTGTGACTGTCCCATGCGTTTTTGGAGCATATCCAAAAACGCATGCGTTTTTTAATAAGGGGCCTTATGGGAAACGCATGCAAAAACGCATGTACAATTAGTGCCATTCAAAAACGCATGCGTTTCCCATAGGAGCCCATGTTAAAAAAACGCATGCGTTTCCGGAAACGCAACCTACAGTAGCAGCAATTAGATGCTAAATTAGTGCAGAGAAGAGTTGGTTTTTAGCACAAGGCTTTTGATATACCCTAATTTGAGCTAAAACCTACTCCTGCCTATAGTGAGCTAAATAAATCCCTAAAAGCAAGGTTTTTGGATTGGATGAGCCTGGAAACCAGCCCCAGATGCGATGCAGGCTGGTATACTGGCACAGCGAAGTTTGGAAGGTACCCTGCCTCCCTGCCTGCCTGTATACTGCTCTAGTAGTCCTCAGAAGGACTGTTGTGGTAAATAGACTGGCAGCCCTGTGCCTACACTAGCTGAAAGGCCAGAAATCTGTCCCTCAATCAGCAGCAGCTCTCCCTACACTGACTGTCTAATGGCGCAGAGTGACGAGCACAGCGCGGTCAGGCCTTATAAAGACCTGATCACGCTGTGCGGCCAGCCAATCACTGTAATGCCACAACCAACATGGCTGTGGCATTACACTGTCTGTCAGCCAATCCCTGTATGCGGGCTGGCTCTGAAAAGAGCGCCAACATGAAGGGAGGTGGACCCCGAGCACAGCAAGAGTATCGCGAGATTACTCGGTACTCGCCGAGTAGCCCGAGTACCGTGATATTCGTGCGAGTACCGAGTAGTGACAAGCATACTCACTCATCTCTAGTTATCAGCTCTTTGATTAAGCTAACATCTGGGTCACTGGCTTGAGTTTCTTTCCAGTCATGGTGGGATAACGGGTTCACTGTTCTCTCTTTATGCCTTTGACTTGCCTGATGACATGAGGCTGTACTTGTACGGTGGAAAGCTGGCAATTCTATTTCTTCCAGTTCATCTATGTCTTCTCCTTCTTCTGGGAGATTGGGCATTCTGGACAGGGCATCAGCGTTGCCATTCTTGTGACCTGCCTGGTACTTGAAAGTGAAGTCATAGTTCGACAATCTTGCCATCCAACGTTGCTCCATGGCTCCCAACTTTGCAGTCTCTAAATGGGTTAGAGGGTTGTTGTCAGTGAAAGCCATGAACTTGGAGGACGCCAGGTAATGCTTGAAACGTTCTGTGATTGCCCAGACTAGGGCCAGGAACTCTAACTTGAAAGAGCTGTAATTTTCAGGGTTCCTCTCTGTTGGACAGAGTTTTCTGCTGGCGTAGGCTATTACTTTCTCTTTGCCTTGCTGTTTTTGTGCCAAGACAGCTCCTAAACCTTCATTACTTGCATCAGTGTATAACAGGAACGGTAGGTTGTAATCAGGGTAGGTCAGGATCTCTTCTCCAGTTAAGGCATCTTTCAACTTCTGGAAAGACTGTTCTTCTTCTGGTCCCCACCGGAATGGAGGGCCTCTGATCTTGCCTTTCTTGGATTGACCTACCAGGAGATCTTGCATGGGCGCTGCTATCTTAGTGTAGCCCTTGATAAACCTTCTGTAGTACCCGACCAGTCCCAAGAATTGACGTACCTCTTTGAAGGTGGTTGGCGCTGGCCAGTTCTTGATGACTGTAACCTTGTCCAGGTCGGGTGCTACGCCTTCTGCACTGACCACATGTCCCAGGTACTGGACTTTGGGTTTCAACAGGTGACACTTCAACGGTTTCAGCTTCATACCATCCTTGGACAACGACTCAAACACTTCACTCAGGTGTTGCAGGTGATCTTCATAGGTCTGGGAGTTTACTATGATATCGTCCAGGTATAGTAGCACAGTCTCGAAGTTTCTGTGGCCTAGGCAACACTCCATCAGCCTCTGGAGCGTTCCTGGTGCATTGCATAACCCGAATGGCATGCTGTTGAACTCGCATAACCCCATTGGTATTGTGAAGGCTGTCTTCTCACGATCTTCTTTTGTACCCACTAGTAAGATCCAAGGTTGAGAAGTAATTGACAGACTTTAGTGCAGCTAGTGACTCTTCTATGCGGGGTAACGGGTATGCATCCTTGTGTGTTACTTTGTTGATCTGCCTATAATCTACGCACATCCTCATGCTACCGTCTTTCTCTTTAACCAGGACCAGTGGTGCTGCCCAGGGGCTACAACTATCTCTGATGACCCCTGCATTCTTCATTTCCTGTAGCATCTCTTTTGCTTTCTGGTAGTGTGCTGGTGGTATAGGCCTGTATCTTTCTTTTATGAGTGCATGATCACCTGTGGGTATATGATGTTGTACCCCTTTAATCCTCCCATAATCAAGTGGATGTTTGCTAAACACCTTTTCATACTCTCGAACTACCCGATAAACTCAATTTTTCTGGTGAGAAGATGTGTTGTCAGTTCCTATACTGAGCTCCTGACACCATTTCTCTAGCTGACCCTTGGAGTGGTGGGGTTCGTCTGACACTGTCTGAGAGAATGATTTAGCTTCATGTATTGCATTGTTATCTACATGGTACAGTTTTGCAACAGTGGAATACCTTGGCAGCTTTACTTCCTCATCACCATAGTTTGGTACACGTACAGGGACCCTTCCTTTTCTTACATCAACCACCCCCCTGGCTGTCAGGAGTGTAGGACTACTGTCAGACATCACTGGCTCCACTACTGCCTGGTAGTCCTGCCCTCTGAGGCCTACTGCTGCCCGACACCAGATCATCATTTCACTTCTCGGTGGCACTACAATAGGAATTGGGTCTGTTACACATACACTACCAATTTCACCATTTGACATTGTTACCTGCTACTGATATACCAGAGCTCGGATCTCCCTCTGAAGAGCTCTTCTCTCGCTTGGCTTAGCGGTATCTGCACTCTGTTGGAGCAAAAACAACACTTCATCTAGGCATTTAACCATTACATCGGTACCCAATATCACATGTGGATCCCTCTCGTGGTTTGTCCTGGACCACTATGATTCCCTGGTTCTTTAACTGTACCCTCGCCACCTTTACTGTGGCTTCCCACTGCCCTTCTATCGTGACAAGCAACCCACTGGTTGCCTCAATGTTCAAGTCAGGGTTTGGGGGTTCCAGTTTGATGTCGGACCAGAACTGTTTGTAAAGGATACTCGGGATGGTAGTCACCTGGGATCCTGTATCTACCAATGCAGTGGTAGCGGTGCCGTGGATGATGATGGACAAGTACGGGCGATTTCCCACGTACTTGCGCTCCCAGCTGGTCGGGCCTGGACTGTCTACTCCTGGGGTTGGCCCTCCTCTCCCAGGGGCTGCTCGTTTAAAGGACAAGACCGGTAGACGTGTCCTTCTTTGTCGCACTTGCGACAGATGGGCTGTCCATCGGCGCTGTTGCGATATGTGGTCCTTCCTCAAAGCGGTGGTGTCCTCTTCATCCATGGAACGTCATAAGGCTGTCAATGAGCTGGATCTTGTCTTGCCTTGCCACCTCTTTGGTCAGCTGCCGCACTTCGGAGCACAGACTGTCAAACCGGTCGGGTGTCACAGCCGGCGCACTGGATTGTGCTGCTGGGGATGAAAAAGACGCTTCCGGCACGGAAGGGGTTTTAGTCCATTGCGGCTGTGGGGTTAAGTCTGGTACTGCAGGGAGCTGCTGTCCCCGAACAGTTAAGTCTTTCAACGTAGCAAACTCTGCATCAGGGTTTTGAAGAGCCCACCAGCGCGCTTGTTTTCTATCATCAGGTAACTTGAGGCCTATGACAAACTGTTCAATCAGCGTTTTGTTTTCATCGCGAACGCCACCGGCATCAGCTTGTTTAAGTAGTCTCAGCGCCTTTCTTTGGAATGCATCTAGGGCGCCGGGCTTGCCGTTGTACTTGAGTAACCAGGCTGCATTCGGGACGTCTGGCAGAGATATTGGCATTATCGGGGCCACAGGTGCAGGCGGAGGTGGCGGCATGGCGCTGCCGGGTGGATTGACGACTGCGGGCAGTACGTTCTGGGGCCCTGCCAGGGCAACCGGGGGTTCACCGCGACGTTGGGGTCCGGGTAACTCATTCTCGCTCCCCCCTAGTTAATCGGTGCCAGTCTCTTTCAAATCAACGGAAATAGTCGGCTCGGCGGGCGGGGAGCACCATGGGAGTTTCCGGATCCTCCTGCTGAGTCCGGCGGATCTCGTCAGAGCATGGAGCGGGGCCTATCTTCGCGCCCTTGCACTGTAACGCCCCTTCCTTTCCCGCGCTGCGGCACAGCAATGGCGATTCAAATTTACAGTTTACAATCACAGTCAATAAATGGGGCACAGTACCCAGTTACACCGGGCACAGAATCCTGTTCGTGACGCTAGAATCTGTCCAGCCCAGGCCCTGGGGGTACTCGGTCACTCAGGCATAGGTCTCTGGGGGTAGTCACGGGTAGCGGTGCCTGAGGCCGTGGGGCCGGGGGATGCAGATAAAAGATGGAGATGGCAATAAAGTGATAAAATGTCTGTCGTGACGCTACCTGTAGGTGTCCGGTGATGCGCTGCTTTAGCCTCCGGGGTGATGTGCGACAGCTAGGTGGAACCGCTCCCTACAGGACAAGAGGGGTTCTCCGGGGCAGTTAATGGAGTTGAGGGGAATAGGGTAGCGCAGTCAGTGTGGTGTAGATGGAAGGAGGGACACGCACACATAAAGTCTTTTGGTACCTTTACTGGTGTTCTTCACGAGTACACTTGACCGGGGATGAGGTAAACACTTCAGGACTTTCCACAGCAAGCAGGGTTGTAGGCCTCCTTGTGTCTGTTATTCTGTCTGACTCTGGCTGGCATGAAACCCGACCAGACTGTTACTCCTCTGTGTCTGTGAGTCTCTCTACACCCGGATTTGCTGCACTGAGGGCACTTCTATGGGACTTTCTGTCTAGCCTAGACTCCGGGCTCTCATTTGGTGGTGCTTCGGGTGTCCGGGGAGCTAAACCCCCTTTGTGGTGCTGGTTTCTCTGCAGGGCCTATTCTCTGTGTCCCTGTAGCTCGGACCCAGTGACCGGAACTCTGCTAGGGTGAGTCGGTATGACTCCTCTGCCCCTTCTTGTACACGTTCCCTCTCCTCTGCCTGTGACCCCTATTCTGCGGGTCTATCACTTTCTCAGGTGGATGCTGGTCTGGGCCTAGCACGGCTCCAGTACCAGCTCAGCTCACTCAGCTCTTCACAGTTCTGTAGTGACTGCACACTCTGGTGTTTTCCCTCCTGGACCCGTATTTATAGGGGGAACTGGTTTAAGGTAATCAGTGGAGCTCCCCCTACAGGCCTGGGGTGAAAGGTGTTGTGTGTTAGTGGGGTCTGCTCGCTGTGTTACATCCTTCCATGTCCCAAGGGAGTCTGTGGTGACCTGGCACAGAGTGCCACAGTTAGCTCTGTACACGGTGACTCAGTGATTAGCACTCTATGGTGGCTCAGTATTTAGCACTGTATACGGTGACTCAGTGGTTAGCACTATATGGTGGCTCAGTGGTTGGCAATGCATATGGTGGCTCAGTGGTTAGCACAGTATGGTGGCTCAGTGGTTAGCAGTGTATATGGTGGCTCAGTGGTTAGCACAGTGCGTTGGCTCAGTGGTTAGCACAGTGCGGTGGCTCAGTGGTTAGCATAGTGCGGTGGCTCAGTGGTTAGCACTGTGCGGTGGCTCAGTGGTCAGTGCAGGATGGAGGCAGAGAGGTCAGCGCAGGATGAAGGCAGAGTGGTCAGTGCAGGATGGAGGCAGAGTGGTCAGCGCAGGATAGAAGCAGAGTTGTCAGTGCAGGATGGCAGGAGGGGGCCGGGGGACAGCGGGCAGGAGGGCGTCAGGGAAGAGCGGCCGGGTGCTGGCAGGAGGGGGCTGGGGAAGAGTGGCCAGGTGCAGGCAGAGGGGGGCCCTCCTGCCCACACCCAGCCGCTGTTCCCCAGCCCCCTCCTGCCCGCAGCAGAGTGCTTTGCAGAGTATACGGCGGCTCAGTGGTTAGCAGATTTTACAGCGGCTCAGTGGTTAGCAGAGTGTACGGCGGCTAGGTGGTTAGCAGAGTATACAGGCGCTCAGTGGTTAGCAGAGTATACAGGGGCTCAGTGGTTAGCAGAGTATACGGTGGTTCAGTAATTAGCACTGTACGGTGGCTCAGTGGTTAGCACTTTATGATGGCTCAGTGGTTGGCAATGTATATGGTGGCTCAGTGGTTAGCACAGTATGGTGGCTCAGTGGTTAGCAGTGTATATGGGGGCTCAGTGGTTAGCACAGAGTATACAGGGGCTCAGTGGTTAGCAGAGTATACAGGGGCTCAGTGGTTAGCAGAGTATACGGTGGTTCAGTGATTAGCACTGTACGGTGGCTCAGTGGTTAGCACTTTATGATGGCTCAGTAGTTAGCACTGTATACGGTGACTCAGTGGTTAGCACTTTATGATGGCTCAGTGGTTGGCAATGTATATGGTGGCTCAGTGGTTAACACAGAATGGTGGCTCAGTGGCTAGCAGTGTATATGGTGGCTCAGTGGTTAGCACAGTGCGGTGGCTCAGTGGTTAGCACAGTGCGGTGGCGCAGTGGTTAGCACAGTGCGGTGGCTCAGTGGTTAGCACAGTGCTGTGGCTCAGTGGTTGGCACAGTGCGGTGGCTCAGTGGTTAGCACAGTGCAGTGGCTCAGTGGTTAGCATAGTGCGGTGGCTCAGTGGTTAGCACTGTGCGGTGGCTCAGTGGTTAGCACTGTGCGGTGGCTCAGTGGTTAGCACTGTGCGGTGGCTCACTGGTCAGTGCATGATGGAGGCAGAGTGGTCAGTGCAGGATGGAGGCAGAGTGGTCAGCGCAGGATGGAGGCAGAATGGTCAGCGCAGGATGGAGGCAGAGTGGTCAGCGCAGGATGGAGGTAGAGTGGTCAGCGCAGGATGGAGGTAGAGTGGTCAGTGCAGGATGGAGGCAGCGTGGTCAGTGCAGGATGGCGGCAGAGTGGTCAGCGCAGGATGGAGGCTGAGGTGGTCAGCGCAGGATGGAGGCAGGAGTGGTCAGCGCAGGATGGAGGCAGAGTGGTCAGCGCAGGATGGAGGCAGAGTGGTCAGTGCAGGATGGAGGCTCAGTGGTCAGCGCAGGATGGAGGTTCAGTGGTCAACGCAGGATGGAGGCTCAGTGGTCTGCGCAGGATGGAGGGCCAGTGGTCAGCAGAGGATGGAGGCTCAGTGGTCAGCAGAGGATGGAGGCTCAGTGGCCAGCAGAGGATGGAGGCTCGCTGGTCAGCAGAGGATGGAGGCTCGCTGGTCAGCAGAGGATGGAGGCTCACTGGTCAGCAGAGGATGGAGGCTCGCTGGTCAGCAGAGGATGGAGGCTCGCTGGTCAGCAGAGGATGGAGACTCGCTGGTCAGCAGAGGATGGAGGCTCGCTGGTAAGCGTAGGATGGAGAGCGGCATTTAAGATAGTGTCCGGGAAGTCTCGCGAGAGTTCCCGGATGCTATTTTGGAAGAAACATGTCGCCGGGATGGAGGAGTGGAGCCAACATGGTGGGGATGGTGGAGCGAAGATGCGGCAGCGGCGGGGAAGACGATGGGCCGGTGGTAAGTATTGCAGGCAGAGTGCATGGGAGTATGAGTTGGGGTATGAGTGTGGAGGTGCTGAGTGAGGAGGGGGGCGCAAGGAGAGTGGAAGGGGGGGACGTGTGTGTGTGGACGTGGCAACTGAGGCGGGGGTGTGATGAGAAGTGTAGTGTCGGAGGGTGTGTGGAGGAGTGGGGAGCATGACCGGAGTGTGTGTGGGGCCGCAGCTTGTACCGATGGCGGGAGTGGGGCTTTGGAAGCCCCACTCCCGGAAACGGGTGGCCGTATTGGAACACCCAGTGCGGGTGTACAGGTAACTTCAGTCAGGATGTGACGTACCATACCATTACATCCTGACGGAAGTAGCCTTAGGGTTTTATTATAATAGATATATATGTAATATAAAGACTGCGAACTGTATAAATACATAATCCCCATAAATATAATTCTTCTTGTGCGCCGTCTCCCCCCGTGTGCTCTGTCTTTTCCCTGGGAGCTGTCTCTCCCTCTTCGTACCTGTCTCCCCCCTGTGCGCTGTTTTCCTACTCTGTACCTGTCTGTCTCCCCCTTGTGTGCTGTCTCCTACCTGAGTGTATCTTTCCCTCTGTGCGCTATATCTTTTCCCTACATGCTGTCTTTCCCCCCTATGAGCTGTCTACCCTCTCTGTGTCTGTTTGCCCTTGTATGCTGTCTCTCTCCCCACCCTAGTCTCCTTTCTGTGCACTGTGTATCTGCCGCCCCAGAGGCTATGTGCCGACAGTGCAGGTGTAGCACATATTTTGACACATTTTTTGTGCATATTCACTGCAGATCTGCCAGAAATCTGCAGCACAGTGTAGGATAAAAAAAGTCTATGTCAAATAAGAAGACCTGTGCTAAGGCTGCATTTTTCAGTAAAGGAAAATCTGCAGCATGTCAATTTTTGCTGCAGATTTCACCACCAAAACATAGCACTTACCAATGCATAATCTATCATTTCAATTATGGTCTCTCTTTCTTTCTCTCTCTCTCTCTCTCTCTCTCTCTCTATCTATCTCAGAAACATTAATCTGGTAGAGTCTGGAAAAGAAAAGAAAACAAAAAACACACCTTATCCACAGCAAAAAACCCACACCATAGGCACATCCATTTTTATACTGCATTTTTTTCTGCAGATACCGATTGCTGATGACAAAAAATCTGCACCACTGTTTTCTAGTTGACACGTAGCGTAATAAAGATGGTTTCCTTCAGTCTGGCCATCACTATCAATAATCTGATAGTACCAGATCTGTAAACCATCATATCACTCCTCACCAATAATAATTGATAAATGAGATGTGAGCAGTTGGACAGAGCACACTGACAGCAGAGCATAATGAACAGCAGAGCACACTGACTGCAGAGCACACCGGACGGCAGAACACACTGACAGCAGAGCACAATGGATGGCAGAGCACAGAGAGCAGGACCCACTGACAGCAGAACATAGTGACAACAAATCACACTGGATGTCAGAGCACATCTATCTGACGGCAGAGCCCACTGACAGCAGAGCCCACTGACGGCAGATCACATGGACAGCAGAACACATGGATGGCAGAGCCCACGGACGGCAGGGCAGAGACAACAGAGCACACCAGGTGGCGGAGCACAGACAGCAGAGCACACCGGATGGCAGAGCACAGACAGTAGAGCACACTGGATTGCAGAGCACAGACAGGAGAGAACACCGGCACTAGGAGAGTCCTCTGGTCTACACCTGTGCTCAGCACAATGCAGCAGCCAGTGCACAGACAGGACTGGTGGGGTGGGGTGCAATGCTCTGCAGCCCATGCTCATCACATGTATGACTCACCGCGGCCGGCTGACTCCGGTTGATACAGGCGATGCTTCCTTCCTCCTTGTCACGGGTGGACCGCGCCTGCCGGTAGTGGGGCCCGGTGTAGTGCAGATCAAAAGTGAAGACGTCTTGGTGGAACAGATTAAAGGGGGTTTTTTTAATTTATTCGTGACGCCACCTATGAGTAGATTCGGTAAGGACTACCGACGCTGCGGAACTCCGGGGGATGGACAGCAGCAAGATGTTACGCTCCCCACAGGCTGAGCGGTGATCCCCGGGGGTTGGAGCTGCTTCAAGATGTTGTGCGGCAGCTGCGGTTACCTTGTTGTGCGGACGGATAGTTCATAAGGAAGCACGGACACAGGTAGTCTCTGCAACGGGTCTTTACTGTAACCAGCAGGCAGTACATGGTATACAGTGATTGAGTAGTAGACCGGGTGGACTCAGCAGTGATAGTGTTCCTCAGAGATCCGCAAGTGTTCCTCCATTCTACCTAACTTGATTGCCAGTGTCGCCCGGGAATACCAGGTCGGGTACGGGGAGGCTGCTTCAATGCCCTATCCATGATGTACGTTCTGGATGCTTTGGGGAGCCTTGGATCCCTCAGTGGGTACACCGCTGGTTAGACGACTGGAAACTGGCTGGTGGTGGGGTGCTCCTGTAAAGCTGATCCTCCACTCTTCTGGTTCGCGTGGCAGAGGTGGACTGCTGCCAGCTTCGGTACCAGTGAACCGGCTGTGAGTTGTGGGCACGGGAGTCTTTTGGGAACCCGTGTAGATATGCCCATTCCCGGTGGTTAAGGCCTCAGGTGCTGACACCCGACCGGTGACGGCCCAGGGGCCCGCACGGGGTGCGGAGCCCCCGCTCCTCTCCAAGTTCTAGTCTGCTCTTGTCAGGTTCTAGATAGGGATGGGCGAATCTACTCGCTAGGACTCGTTACTCGGCGAGTAGTAAGGGACTCGCAGGACTCGGTACTCGGCGAGTTTCCCAGTGATGACTCGCACGAGTCCAATGCAAATCAATATCAATCCTAGTTTTGTCAGAAACACTGACAAAACTAGGATTGCCATTGTTTGCATTGGACTAGTGCGAGTCATCACTGGCTACTGTGCCAGTGATAGCAGGGAGACTCGCAATGTAACTGCTGTTTCTTTGCGAGCCGAGTCCAGCTGTCTTCTCTGTGCAGCTCCAGGGTCCTAGAACCTGCCTGCTCACAGACATGATGTAGCAGTGCTGAGATTGTTCTCAGTCTGCTCATTCCCTGTGCATGTAGCAGAGAGGACATCGCGTTTTGGACTACGTCGGACGGAAGAGGATTTTTTTAATTAAAGATGGAGTCCCTAATGGCTTTTTTTTTTATTTCAAATAAAAGATTTTCTCTGTGTTTTTTTTAACCCTTTATTGGAGATTCTTAGTGGCTGGGTCAAACGTGGCCTGACATTAAGAATCTCGGGCTTAATACCAGCTTGTATAACAAAGCTGGTATTAACCCCTTTATTACCCAGCGTGCTACCGCCACCAGGGCCGCTGGAAGAGCGGGGTTCAGCGCCAGAGGATGGCGCTTCAATGAACGCGCCATCTTCTGGGGCGGCTGCGGGCTGCAATTTGCAGCGGGGGGTGCCCAGAAAGCTTGGGCATCCCTGCGCTGCGGATTCCAGCCCTCAGCTGCTTAGCTGTACCTGGCTAGACATAGAAATTGCGCGGAGCCCCACGCATTTTTTTAAAATTATTTAATGAATTTCAGAGTCAGAGTCTCAGAGTCAGAATCTCAGAATTTCATGAAATAATTTAAAAAAAATGCGTGGGGCTCCGCGCAATTTCTATGTCTAGCCAGGTACAGCTAAGCAGCTGGGGGCTGGAATCCGCAGCGCAGGGATGCCCAAGCTTTCTGGGCACCCCCCGCTGCAAATTGCAGCCCGCAGCCGCCCCAGAAGATGGCGCGTTCATTGAAGCGCCATCCTCTGACGCTGAACCCCGCTCTTCCAGCGGCCCTGGTAGCGGTGGCACGCTGGGTAATGAAGGGGTTAGGGCCAGCTTTGTATTATCAGCTGGCCCTAAGCCCGAAATTTATGGTGGTCACGCCAATATTAGACATGACCGCCATGAATTTCTATTAAATTGTTTTAAAAAAAACACAACACAAAGAAAATTTTTTATTAGAAATAAAAAAAAAAGCCATTAGGGACTCCATCTTTAATTAAAAAAATCCTCTTCCGTCCGACGCAGTCCAAAACGCGATGTCCTCTCTGCTACATCCCCTGTGTATAGATATAGATCTCTATGCACAGGGAATGAGCAGACTGAGAACAATCTCAGCTCTGCTACATCATCTCTGTTCACAGACATTCATGTCTGTACACAGGGAATGAGCAGACTGAGAACAATCTCAGCACTACTACATCAGGCAGCAGGCAGGCTCTAGGACCCTGGAGCTGGCAGCCAGCACAGAGGAGACAGGACTCTTATCTGTGCGAGTCAGCGATTACTTACAAAGTAAACGAGCAATGCAAATAAATGACAAAACTAGGATTGCTTCAGGCTGAAGCTTCCGAGACACATCTGCGAGTTGTAAATCTCACACTACTCGCTATTACTCGCTTCCCCATTCATTAACATTGGACTCGCTAGACTCGCAACGAGTAGCGAGTCCTGGGCTCGGACTCGCTAGAGTCAAGCGATTCCGAGTAATTTAGGATTCGCCCATCACTAGTTCTAGATCCTCCTTCGTTCTCTCTAGATTATTGTGTGTTCTCCTACACTTCCCTAACACTCCACCCACCAGGACCTATGATTGGTCCCCTGTTCTAGGTGTTGCATGTTGGGTTGGATCTCCAAGTTAACTATTTCATTGCTGAGTCAGAGAATATTGCGGCTGCAATACTCCCTTGTGACGCACTCGTTGCGGGGCGCCACACTCCCCCTTGGTTAAATACGCTTGTCCCCAAGCGTCACACTACTCACATTACAGAGGTTTTTGTATTTTTTTTATACATATATGACACACTTTTATTAAAAATGAAAACAGGTAAAGGTATGCTTTGGTGACATAAGCAAAGAAACAGGTAATCACTTTGTGCGGACCCGGCGGGCGGTCGGCTGTCCTTTAACTAGAGTCCAGGCTGTAGCCGCAAGATCTCACAGTCAGTGATTAACGGGAACAGAGTCATTGAGGAAGTTCAAGTTTTAAAGTCACTGGCACGGAGAACGATGGCGCACCCGGATAGCGAACCACCCATCTGCACAAGCGTAGCGCTCGTAGGTGATAATATCGCCCCGGTATAGGTCGCGATCGGGATGTCCTCTTGGCAAGTTTGACTCAACGTCCCGGCGCGCCCCACAAACACCTCCTCATTCAAACCCACCTCCCAAGCGAACCCCCACCCGGTATGTAAGTTAAAGGTGGAAATTCTACCTTCACGGCGGAGTTCAGCAGGCAGCGGCGGCTGGCGGCGAGCCTCGGCACGGGCCTGCATGTTGGCGCGTTCACGGGCTTGCCACTCCTCTCGTCGTCTCTGGCGTACATCTCCGTCGTTACGGCTCGGGGTGTAGAGATGAGTAATGGAGCTGGTGGTTTGGCGGGAAGCTTGAACTTGGCGGGCTGTCTGTATCGGAACCCGGTGGAACGGCACAGGGGAAGGTGTCGGCATTGCACCCGACCAGTGTACCCGAGCTGTATGCCCGGTAGGAAGTTCCTTGTAGTCTCCCCAAGCGAACCCGGTGTCGAAATCCTCAGCGGTGCTGTGGGTCTCGTCGTCATCCTCTCCGACCTCTTCCTCGATGACCACATCAGGCTGCTCGTTGGCTGGAGACGTTGAAGCTTGTTCCGTTGTACAACAGGGCGGTGGTGCTGCAGATCCTTCCGTAGGGACGTCCTGCAGGGCTTCCAGGCTGCCTGCCTCTTCATCTGTTTCCGCAGGTAGAGGTGTTTCAATCCCGGTTACCAGGTAGGCCTCGGCAATGGCAAGGGAAGCCTCCGGTACGGGGATAAAACAGGCGACAGTCTCTGTACTTGTGAAACATGTCGCGGGTTCCTCAGTGGGAACCTGGTAGAGATCAAGTTCTTCTATGGAGCGTAGTGTGAGCTCCGGCTCAAGAACGGAGTCGGTTGCGATATTGGTCGCTGGAACGGGTCGAGTTGCGGCCTCCACCGGAATGACACAGTCTATTGGCTCTGGTGACGGAGCAGGACAGGTGGTGGGCGTCGGTGAGGCTGTTGAGAAGCTGGTGACGTCGTCTGGGCTTGGAGAAGCTGTACCCGGTCGGCTCTGCTGCATCGCATGGTGTAGTCGTCTGCCTAGGGTCGCGCTCCAGCTGCGAATCGTCCATTCCACAGTCTCTAGTAACCGCACCCGGAGGTCTTGTAGAGCCTCGAGCCAGAAGTCGGGGCTGCCGTCTATGGTAAGGGCAGGATCCGGACCCGGTTGGCTTATGGCTGCTCTGGCCTCCGCCTCGACCTCCTGCATTAGGTCTTGGAGTCTCATGCTGGCCATTCTCTTCTTTGGAGGGAAACCACACCCGTTCAACCGGTAAGACGTTCTGGTTGAGCTGGTGAAGAAGTCTTCTCTCTGTCTCTGACACTCCCATTTCCTCTGGGCTTTTGTAGTCCAATGGTGGGAAAAGTCTTTGGGGTCCGCCCCCATGGTTGATTCGAGCAATCAGGGTGGACAAAGAGTTTGGCGCCTTTTGTCTTTAGCCCTCCCACGATGAGGGGGGGGTTGACTCACTCCTGGGCTTGCACGTGGCGGTTTCTTGTGGCGGGAACGCCATCTTGGGCGCCATCTTGACCCAATGGTGAAAAGGCGGGAAAGTTCTTTTAGGGACTAACAAAGTCCAAATTGCAGACAATAAAGTCCAGTTTAAGCACAATATACCCGTTGGGTAACGGGCCTGCTCGTATCCTGTTCGTGACGCCATTTTCTGACTCACCGCGGCCGGCTGACTCCGGTTGATACAGGCGATGCTTCCTTCCTCCTTGTCACGGGTGGACCGCGCCTGCCGGTAGTGGGGCCCGGTGTAGTGCAGATCAAAAGTGAAGACGTCTTGGTGGAACAGATTAAAGGGGGTTTTTTAATTTATTCGTGACGCCACCTATGAGTAGATTCGGTAAGGACTACCGACGCTGCGGAACCTCCGGGGGATGGACAGCAGCAAGATGTTACGCTCCCCACAGGCTGAGCGGTGATCCCCGGGGGTTGGAGCTGCTTCAAGATGTTGTGCGGCAGCTGCGGTTACCTTGTTGTGCGGACGGATAGTTCATAAGGAAGCACGGACACAGGTAGTCTCTGCAACGGGTCTTTACTGTAACCAGCAGGCAGTACATGGTATACAGTGATTGAGTAGTAGACCGGGTGGACTCAGCAGTGATAGTGTTCCTCAGAGATCCGCAAGTGTTCCTCCATTCTACCTAACTTGATTGCCAGTGTCGCCCGGGAATACCAGGTCGGGTACGGGGAGGCTGCTTCAATGCCCTATCCATGATGTACGTTCTGGATGCTTTGGGGAGCCTTGGATCCCTCAGTGGGTACACCGCTGGTTAGACGACTGGAAACTGGCTGGTGGTGGGGTGCTCCTGTAAAGCTGATCCTCCACTCTTCTGGTTCGCGTGGCAGAGGTGAACTGCTGCCAGCTTCGGTACCAGTGAACCGGCTGTGAGTTGTGGGCACGGGAGTCTTTTGGGAACCCGTGTAGATATGCCCATTCCCGGCGGTTAAGGCCTCAGGTGCTGACACCCGACCGGTGACGGCCCAGGGGCCCGCACGGGGTGCGGAGCCCCCGCTCCTCTCCAAGTTCTAGTCTGCTCTTGTCAGGTTCTAGATCCTCCTTCGTTCTCTCTAGATTATTGTGTGTTCTCCTACACTTCCCTAACACTCCACCCACCAGGACCTATGATTGGTCCCCTGTTCTAGGTGTTGCATGTTGGGTTGGATCTCCAAGTTAACTATTTCATTGCTGAGTCAGAGAATATTGCGGCTGCAATACTCCCTTGTGACGCACTCGTTGCGGGGCGCCACATGTACACAACTGCAGCAGAATAGCCAAGCACTGGGCACATTACATGATCTGCAGAGCACAGAGCACATTACATGCTCTGCAGAGCATGGGGACCTTTACATAATCTGCAGAGCACCGGGCACATTATATGCTAGGCAGAGCATTGGTGTCCCCAACATGTCAGGTGATGTGTGAATACGCTGCCTAATGGCTGTGGGCCCCTGGGAGCTGCGTATTTGCCCCTAACAGGGGCCCTGGCCCCTGTGTGCTCCCTCTGATGGCTGTGGGTTCCTGGGAGCTCTGTATTTGCCCCAGACTGGGGCACTCGGCCCCCTATGAGCTCTTCCTGATGGCTGTAGGCCTCTGGGCCCTGTGTATTTGCCCCTGACAGGGGCCCCCAGCACCCTGTGTTTTCCTCCTGATGGCTGCAGGCCCCTGGGCCCTGGGAGCTGTGTATTTGCCCCTGATAGGGGCACCTAATCCCCTGTGCGCTCCCCCCATGCTTTCCCTGCTAACCTGTGCGACAAACGATCGCTGATCACAGATGCTGACTGTACTGGGCAGATTCTCTATGATCTTCTGCAGGAGGTGCAGAAGATCATAGAGATCTACTTCCAGCTCAGTACAGTCAGGATCTGTGATCAGTGGCCATCTGTCACACAGGTTAAGAGGGAAAGCATGGGGTGGAGCACAAAGGAGGCTGGAGGCCCCTGTCAGGAGCAAATAGACAGCTCTCATGGGCTCACAGCCATTGAAGGAAGCAGTGCAAGGGCAGGGGACACTGTCCTGTGGCAGGCTGTGTGGGCGCCCCAGCACTTACCCGGGTACGCCAGGTGAGCCGTGTGCTGACGCTGGCCCTGCACCACAAATCTAGATAAATTTCTTTGAGGGTCTAGTTTCCAAAATGGGATCACTTGTTGGGCATTTGCACTGTTAAAGCACATCAGTGGCTCTCAAACATGACATGGCATCCGATAACAATACCCGACAATTTTCTGTCTGAAAAGTTAAATGGTGCTCCTTCCCTTATGAACCCCAACGTGGGCCCAAACAGTAGTTTTCTACCACATATGGGGTATGGGCATACTCTACAGAAATTGCACAACAAATTTTGATGTACATATTTTCCTGTTACACTTGGAATATCCAATATTTGGTGTTAAAGTAACATTTTTGATGAAAAAAAGTAAAATTTTTATTTTTTTTCTTCAACATTGCTTTAGTTCCTGAGAAGCACCTGAAGGTTTAATAAACTTCTTGGATGTGGTTTTAAGCAGTCTGGAGGGTGCAGTTTTTAGAATGGTGTCAGTTTTGGGTATCTTCTGCCACATAAGTTTTGCTGTTGCTGATAAACTTTGAACCATTGTACTGTAGCTACCTAACAAAAAAAAATTATGTTTCAAAAATTGTGCTGATGTAAAGTAGGCATGTAGGAAATGTTATTTATTAACTATTTTGGGTGACATAACTCTTTAAATTTTTATAGCCTTAAACCAAAGTTTGGAAATAACAACATTTTCATACTTTTTGCCTAATTTCCTATATTTTCACAATAAACTCAAAAAGTATGGTCCAAAATTTACCACTAACATGAAGTACAATGTCACAAATAACAATCTCAGAATCACTGGGATCCCTTGAAGCCTTGAGGTCAGAATGGGCTACTGCCCGGGGCCATTGTTCCCGGGGGGCCCAGGACCCAAGAAGTACATTGCCTCCATTCCGCCAGACCATGGCGCCGGCACTTATTTAAAATATGCTGGGGGCGGGGCTGCTCTCTTCATGACAAGCGGCAAGACCGTGAGAACGTGCAGCTGTTGGAGTTCGGAGCCACACTTTCCCCCTGTGTCTGCCGTGTAGAAGAGGAACTGTTCTCTGAGTCTGCCGGGTGGCTGGGGGGGGGGGGGAACCTGCTCTCGCACATCACCGGTGGGCTGTCAGCCTGAATGATTGATTCCTGTGAAGATCCTCGGCGACATAGAACTAGAAGGTGCCTGCCTGATCTGTGCTAGTCTTGCTGCTGCGCCTGCACTGCACATCACTAGCAGTGGGCAGCAGGAAGCTCTATATGTGTAATGGCTGCCCACTGCTAGTGATGTGCAGTGGGCTGCAGCAGGCAGCTCTGTATGTACAATGCCTGCCACTGTTAGTGATGTGCAGTGGGCAGCAGGTAGCTCTGTATGTGTAATGCCTGCCCACTGCTAGTGATGTGCAGTGGGCAGCAGCAGCAGGCAGCTTTGTATGTGTAATGTTTGTTCATACTGTATATAGGGGTCTATGTGTGTACTCCTGCTGTATACAGTGTCTATGTGTGTGCTCATGCTGTATATAGGGTCTGTGTGTTTGTTCTTCCTGTATATAAGGTCTATGCGTTTGCTCCTGCTGTATACAGGGTCTATATGTTTTCTCCTGCTGTATACAGGGTCTATGCATTTGCTCCTGCTGTATACAGGGTCTATATGTTTGCTCCTGCTGTTTACAGGGTCCATGCATTTGCTTCTGCTGTACACAGGGTCTATATGTTTGCTGCTGCTGTATACAGGGTGTATGTGTTTGCTACTGCTGTATACAGGGTCTATGCGTTTCCTCCTGCTGTATACAGGGTCTATGCATTTGCAACTGCTGTATATATGGTCTATGTGTTTGCTCCTGCTGTATACAGGGTCTATGCATTTGTATTTGCTGTACACAGGGTCTATGTGATGCGCCCCAGGGCCATGCGGTACTCGGAGACAAGGCTGTAGGTTCTGTGCTAGGGGAGTTACGGGGGTTGAGGCCCGACTCCGTGGACTTTGGTGTTGAGTTAAAAGTTCCAAGGGGTGGTAAGTTAGAGTTGCCGTGACACCACCTGTGGTATGCCGCAGTGTGGAACCTCTGGGGACGATGGGAGATGGGAGTGCAGCTGTGGTGGTTTCACTAAACACTGGAGCGGGTCTCCAGGGCAACCAGGGATAGTCTAAAGCGGTGGTAGGCTGTTGCAGGTGCAGGACTAAGGGCGCGGAATAACCGACAGACACACAGGTTGAAGTTTCCAGTGATGTCTCCGTAGCAGATTAAGTCCAGGCCTGGAAGCAAGTTGGGGATTTCCTCAACTGGTGAGTTCTGAGGCCTTCCTGTTGCGCTTCTCTTGGCTGAACTGGCTGCCTGTAGCTAGCTGCGACTCTCCTTCTTGCATAAAGTTTCTCACCCATATGGCAGGCAGCTCGAGCCCTTCCCAGGTACCAATCGTCAGGCTACTGTCCCTGAGCTCTCTGGTGCTGCTGTGCCTCTGGGACTTTGTTGTGGATGGAAGACTTGAAATCTCCCGCCCTCCGGTTTTGGCTGCTGGGCCTGGAATCCCTCACAACCTTGGACTCCAGTGTCCACCTTTGTCGCTCTGCACTGGGGTGAGCCTGGTTCCACTCCCCAGGCTGTCTCCTCTCCTTCCTCGGACCCTCTCCTACATGTCCCTAATGCTGGCTAATCTCTGTTCCGGGATGAGCCTTACTGAGCTCCAGTCCACGGGACCTCTTCACACTCCTCCTAGGAACTGAACTGCCTAACCCCGCCCCAGGCCAGAATTTATAGGGGAGTTCCCCCAAACCCGTGTTAGAGCTCCCCCTTCTGGTCTGGAGTCAGGAAAAGTGTTGTGTGATTTGGGCTTACCTGGTGTGCATACTCCCTCTTGCTTCCAAGCATGGTACCACCCCCCCAAGGAGACTGCCATTGTGGCAAACGGACTCTGGGATGCCACATATCCGTTTACTCCTGCTGTTAACAAGGTCTTTATCAGTAGAATAACGTTCATGTTCGCAGGGGTCGTGGCTGCGATGGGGCCCAGACCTATAAGGAGCCCGTGTCGCCAGCCACCCACTGCACCTGCCAATCCCAGCGCCGGGCGCCCGCTTCATATCCATGTCACTGAGTGGCAGCACACGCCGCTATGTGGCTCGTGTGTCAGGGAGAGAACAGGAAAGAGGAGGGAGCCTCCTGCTTTCTGCTGCTCCCGCCCCTCACTTCCTCTATCATTATGTGTTCCATTTTGTGGAACTCATACAGCTGTCTGGTGCCGCTTTCTGAGTCTTCTCTTCAGCAAGACCAGAGCAGCAAGGGAACGGGAGAGGTGAGAACAGATTTTTTTTAGTAAGTGAGTGCTTGGTGGCCATAGGATTATGGGGGAGGAGAGGGTGCATTATACTATAAGGAGACTTATGAGGCTACATCATATAGAGAGGCTATGAGCTGCATATATAAGGTTGCATATATAAAGCTGCACCATATAGAGAGACTATGAGGCTGCATATATAAGGCTGCACCATATAGAGAGGCTATGAGGCTGCATATAAGAGGCTGCACTATATAGAGAGGTTATGAGGCTGCATATATGGGGCTGCACCATATAGAGAGGCTATGAGGCTGCATATATGAGGCTGCACCATATAAAGAGACTATGAGGCTGCATATATGAGGCTGCACCATATAAAGAGGTTAAGAGGCTGCATATATGAGGTTGCACCATATAGAGAGGCTATGAGGCTGCATATATGAGGCTGCACCATATAGAGAGCTTATGAGACTGCATATATAGGGCTGCCCCATATAGAGAGGCTATGAGGCTGCATATATGAGACTGGTATACAGGGTCTGTGTGTTTGCTCCTGCTGTATACAGGGACTATGTGAAGCGCCTGCTGTATACAGGGTCTATGTGGAGCTCCTGCTGTACATAGGGTCTATGTGTGGGCTCCTACTGTATTTAGGAGCGATTTTAAATTAATTTCCCACCCCTGCTTTATTAAGTATAGCCCTATATTATGTATAGCGCTGCATTTAAGGGGGACAAAATGTGCAGCGAGGGCTACTGTTTTCTCCTTTTGCTTCTACAGATCTATGAAAATATGATCATGTGACATGTCACATGGTGCTTTGGGTTGGGGGAGCCCTCGCCTTCTAAACAGCCTGGGGCCCTAGTTAACCTTAATCCGCCCCTGGTTAAAGTGTTCCAGAGTTTTAACCTCATAAATTCAAATTGGGCAGAATTGGAAAAACTGGAGTGGTCATTAAGGTGAAAACAAGCTCTGGGGTAAAAGAGTTAAAGAGTTGCCCAGTGCCCACCACTTGGACAACTCTTTATTAATCAGTATGTTTTCCTCTTGTAAAATATTAATACTTGTAGTCACCTCCAGTACCACTGCCATTACAGCAGTGTTGGCACTGCCTCTCTCATCACTGCTGTAATTTAAGTCATGTGATCCCTTGAACATCCTCAAAAATTCCACTGAGCTGTAACTAAGTAACTCATCCACATCAAACAGAAGATTAGCCTATATTTGCTTAGCAAACCTTGATTTTGAGAAATATGTATGATAAACGTCCTTGACTTACTTTGCTGGGATAAGGCTGGGTTCACATTTGCGGACCCCTCCGCAGCGTTCTGCGGAGGGGTCTGCAATGTGACCGCAGCGGCCGCCAGCTCCTATCTTTATAATGGGAACGCACGGTGCTGCGCTTGCCAGCGCATGACCGTGCGCACCCATTCACTCCTATATGTAATCTGTGCGCAGGCGGACGCCTGCGCACAAATCACACACTCCCGCCCGCACCAGGGACGCAACATGTACTGTATGATGACAATACAGTGACCCTAGCAAAGTATGAAGCCCCCACATTGCCTCCAACACAATATTATGGCCTTGCATTGTGCCAGTATACTGTTCCCACACTGCCCCCAAGACAGTGGATCCCCCAAACACAGTATGATATTTCCATATTTCCCCCACACAGTATGATGTCCTCACAGTTCTCCCACACAGTATGATACTTTCTCACTTTCAATTCATTATGAGGCTCCCTCATCTCCCCCACACATTAAGAGGACCCACTACGCACTAAGTAGTGACTAACAAAATAAAAAAAAAACTACTTGCCTATACCTGTTAGGCGGCCGTCACACGCAAAGATTTCTTGCCCGATATCGTTTAAGCGATCTCCTTTTTGATCGCTTAAGCGATATCGGGCTTAAAATCGTTGCATGTAATCAAGCGATTTACGATGTGAAATCGCTTGATCGTGACATCGCAGATCTGAGGTCCGGACCTCACATCTTGCGATTTACGATTTAGCGATCTGCTTCATCGTGGTGTATGACACCACGATGAACGATCTCCCAGCGGCAGAGCCTATGCTGGGAGATGGTAACTATGGTACACGTCGGGTAACTAAGCGACGCGCGGCGCCTAGTTACCCGATGTGTACCATAGTTACCAGCGAGATCGCGGATCCACATCGCTGGTGAGTCTGTCTGTGTGACATCTCACCAGCGATGTGAGCGATATTGTAAGCGATTGCGCATGCACGTGATCGCTTACAATATCGCTATAGATATCTGTGCGTGTGACGGCCGCCTAACCCTAGTGCACTCCTCCAGCATGTGTTCTTTGCAGACTGAGACTCCATGCAGCAAGAGTGATGTAGTAATGTATCCAGCATGCTGAGACTTAGCCGCACGGGTGGAATAGTGGAACAGGGAGATGATAGCCATTGTATTCAACTGTATCTACATCCTGAGGGTGCAGATACTATTGCACTCAATACTTCAGGTGGAGAAGGTCAGTGCCACCTGCAACTAGATACCTTCAAAGTACAGGCCACATTGCAGCTGCGTGGCCTGCTGTTATTAGCGGTACACCACTGGTTGTAATAGTTGTTGGGCTAATCGACACATCATCTCTGTTCGGCGGCCGTCACACTCATTGATATCGTGAGCGATATTGTTAGCGATCACATGCACGCGCGATCACTAACAATATTGTTCACATCGCTGGTGAGATGTCACACAGACAGACTCACCAGCGATGTGGACCAGCGAAATCGCTGGTAACTATGGTACACATCGGGTTACTAGGCGCCGCGCGGCGCTTAGTAACCCGACGTTTACCATAGATACCATCTCCCAGCATAGGCTCTGCCGCTGGGAAATCGTTCATCGTGGTGTCACAGACCACGATGAAGCAGATTGAACAAGCGATTATCGCTTGATATGAGCTCCGGCTCTCATATCTGCGATGTCACGATCAAGCGATTTTACATTGTAAAATCGCTTGATCGCACGCAGCGATGCACAAACGATAGCGCTTAAGCGATCAAAAAGCAGATCGCTTAAACGATATCGTTCGCAATATTGAACCGTGTGACGGCCACCTTCCACTTATGTCTCTACTTCACTTTTGCATACATGAAATCCTCATATTCCCTTCATAGATGCAGCTTGTGATCGTGAACTCCCTTTTGGATAGAGAACACACATTGGTTCTTGGCTCATAAACACAAACAGAGTGAGTCCCGTTAAAAATGCCTGCTCGGCACGCGATTAAAGGCTGTGTTTGTGTACTTAGCCTCTTTAATTACCTTCACCTCCTTCTCTCTTTTTTCAAAAAGAAGCTTTTGTTCCTCATGAGAAGAAAAAAAGTCTACTATGGAATAACATAACACAGATTTTCTCCATAAGAACAGTAAAGAAACCTACTGTATGTGGGGAAAAGAAGGGGGAATGTGGTGGGAACTGAAACCTCGTACTAAATTAGGAGAGGTGGAACATTTTAGAATTTATTAACCCTAAGATTAGGAAAATATTTCAAGTTCTGTAATGAAGTGAATAATGCTTTGTCAAACTCTACATGCACCCTCATGTTACTGTAAAGGCCCCGTTACACGTTTCAACATTGTTCCCGACATCGTTCAAAAGTGATGTCAGGAACGATGTTAAAACGACATCGTTGTTGCGTCGATGCGTGTAAACGAACAATTCAACAATGATAGTTGTTCAAGTCGGAGTTGACAGGTTTTCCTGCATGCAGGAAAACCTGTCAACCTCAACTTAAGCAACCTGCGGCATCGTTCGGTGTAACACCGCAATAGCGATGTCACGGCCGACTTCGCCCATTCACAGCAGTGAGCAGGGAGCATTTGCGGTGTTTGCGAACGATCCCTGCTCACAACATCGTTGGTGAGTTGTCCACGATATCTAGACATGTGACAGCTCGCCAGCAATGTTGCACAGGCGTCCAAAATAATCAGCGTGCTCCTGAGATCGCAAACAACATTGCTGATAAGTTGTACAGTGTAACTGTACCTTTAGGCCTGGCCTTCCAACCTGTGTTGCAATCACCTTAGTACCATCATTGCATTGTAATAATTGGATAAACATTTTTTAAATGTGGCTTTTTGGATATTAATGCTTTGAGTTGCAGCTTAATCTTATGGTGGGGTTACACATCGTGATATCGGGCCGATATCGTAGCCAACGAAGCGGGAGCGTGCTTTTTGAGCGCGCATTTCCCTGCATCGCATCGCCGGTTTAGACAGCCCGATATCGGGATACAACGTCCCGGCGATGTGTACGCCCACCAACCCAGAAACGACCATTTAACATGGGAGTGAATGGGTGACGTAGCCGTATACATCGGAGTTGGGCTGTCAGACGGGACGATGCGGCTCCAACCGGCATCCGATATCGGGCGGTTGAATAGCACACTCATTCAATCCCCGATATCGCATTGACATCGTTCCTGCATCGTATTGGACGTTCACACCATACAACGCAGGAACGATATCGGCTCAAACGATCGAACCACGTGACTTTTCATTGAAATTGGACGCCAATATCGCAACGTGTAAACCCACCATTACTGTTTGTCTCAATTCTTTTCATCTCACTTTGACACTTCAGTTACACTTGTGTCAGTTTTGGACCAAATACAAGCATCTACGTATGTATTAAGTCTGAGAGCGGAAGGCCAAGTTCTTACTCTGCTGATCCTAAGGCTGCTATCAGATTGGTACACATTTGGATCCGTAGGTATCTGCCACAAATAGGATGCCCATGGATCAGTTTTTGGCGCCATTGTCTTTCAGTGGGGACAGAAAACACTTCCGTGTGCATCCTGGTGTCACTGTTTTGCCACAGATACTTGTGGATCCGCGGCATCATGTTACTTTTCCCGGAGACCAAAAATCCATCAAAATAAGAACGAGTGCCTATGGGCACGGAAGGATAAAGGTAGAGCCAAAGGGGCGCTATGGGTAAAACCTGGTGGTCCAGTGGGGCAAGTTGGGGGTTTTGATATATGCTAGGCTATTCCCGAGGTTGTGCAGGGGTGCACAACCCAGTAAAGTTGAGTGTCCAAGTGCTGCCGAGGCCGCCAAGAACGCTGGAGCCAGGCGGTCACGTGACTGGGAGTGATTGCCATGGAAAGCCATGGACAGTACGGATCCCGGCAAATCCACACTTCCGGGCTATTACGCATGAACTGCGCATGCACTGTTCATGCCTATGATGTGGTTGTTAATGACACGTAGGGGGCGTGTCATTATGGATCTATAGGATCCATTAAAAGAACGCAAACGGATGCTGCTTTCAGCATCCAGTTTGCCTATTGTGTGGGAATCTGTGACTTATTGTCCCTTGAGGGAGGGGTGAGTGCTGAGGAGTATATATGATTTTATTGATTTATAAGCAATCTAAACATCCTAGAACTGTAGTGGCCAGCTCAGCTTCATTATGTAGGAGGGCAGGGACAGTACCGGAAAATGTTATCTCCCTGGAGTTTCCCTTGAATAAATGCCCCTCATGTGTCATCCATTTTTTACATAAACAATTTTATAAATAAATTTCACAGTTTCCTAACTTACACAAAGAATCAGTGAAATAAATCAGTGAAAAACTGTGACATTTCGATTGCAGCCCTTATGGTACCTTTACACGCCGCTACCAAAGGTAGCAACAGGTAGGCACCGCATGTGCACGCGCGCGTTTTCAATGGTTCCTAACGGTATCTGATACCACATTTACACGCCGCCACAAGGTACTCCACAGAAGGTATTTTCGTTCCCCGGAAGTGCCGACGGGTGCCGCAGGTTACCTTCTGTGGAGCACCTTCCCTGATTTACACGCCGCTACCACAAGGGAATCTGGGCGTACATATTGTGCGCCGTAACTACATAGGCGTGACAGAGTTGTGTCTTATGCGATGCTCGTACGGTGATTGGACAATGCAATAACATCATGATTGGCCAGCCAGCGCAGGGAGGCTGCCTAATACATGACGCTATACCAAATGTGTATTGTGACTGGTCAGCTCGTTAAATATGCCGCCCTGTGCAGGGACAGCCAATGGGTACGCAGTAGTCTCCACCAATGATAGCTGGTGGGGCGTGGTATACATGACGCTCAAGCATGCCCCAGGTAACTCAAATACCGTACCTGTGCCCCGATTACACGCAGCTACCATAGGGGTTATACCTGCTTGTTTTTCAGCATGGCTGAAAGGCAGGTATCCAAAGAGACAGGGAGGTACAACCTGAATTACACGCCGCCACTTCGCGGTGTTTTGAAGGTAAAAGGTACAATTGTCTCCGAGACCTGCCGGTTTCTACCTTTCGGTAGCGGCGTGTAAACGTACCATTATGTGTTCCATTTTTGTGTACCGGTTGACTTATAATGTGCCTGTCTAATATGGAATAGGGATCACAGTGGTGAATGCTGCTGCTGAGTTGCCAGACCCAGGGGTGAGGTAGAGCTTCTGCTGTGAAGCAGCGCTGGTCCCAATGATCTCCTAAGTGCAAAATATTTACAGTGACCCTCATTGAGGATTAAGGCATGCATTGAGTCTATAATATTGTTTAGAAACAGTTTTTTACAAAGTCTTGTATAGCATGGGCACTCATCTTGAATGTTGTATGAACAAAAAAGATATTCATGTGGCACCCTAGGGGTTAATGTGCCACAGTAACATCACAAGGGTTCCCTCCCCACTACACACTGACTTACACTAGCACCTCTGAGCCAGGAGGGGGAGCACAACCTGCTCTCTTATATACTCCAAGTCCACAGAAAGTAGTTAGTTCAGCACGAGGCAGTACTGTGAAGAGAGAGGGGTTGTGGTGTAAAGAAGCTGCGTCAGCCTTCTCCACAATCAGCTCATCGATTCCAGGCCTAGTTAGGGTCTGAGGAGAGGAGAATACAGACAGAGAAACATATCTGGGAGCTTGAGTGCCATCACCACTCGCCCCAGAAGAGAGCACAGAACGGACACCGGATCCGACACTGTGACTGACACACAAAGCACAGCAAATCCAGGAGTAGTGGAGTCTCTAGACCACCACAGTACCAGAGCAAAGCAACACGGCGGGGTCAGTACAACACAGAAGACTCAAGTTGCCTAGCCAAGTGGTACCAGCAGAGAGAGAGAGAGAGTGAGACAGTGCCAGCAGCTAAGCTAGAAGCAGCAGCAAGGACACACACACACAGCGCAGCACGAGGAAGCTGAGGACCCGGACAGGGTGGGAGAAACCCGGCCCCAGTACAGACTCCGTGGACTATAATCTGCAACAACATCGCAGTAAAACTTTGGAAACTACAAAACGTGTGTGTGTGCCTTAAACCCGTCTCCACTATTCACCTCCTTATCACATCCAACATAGACTTTACCAACCACTGCCCCGGGGACCTTGCTTCTACCTACGGAGAGCAGTACCATCTAAGCTGCCTAACATCATCCCCGGAGGTTCTGCAGCAGCGGTGGTCCCCCATACTGACCACACACCGTTGGTGGCGTCACGATAAACTATATCCCCTGTAAATACACCTTTATTATTGCCATGGCCCGGGACACGGTCCGGACCAGGACCACCCGTGACATCCCCCGCAGCAACACGGTCCGGTACCGAGTACCCTCGTCCCAGTGGACTCGACATAAACCTGGTGTCACGAACAGGATCTACCGTGCCCGATAAAATGGGTATTGTGTGCCGTGATTAACGTGGAAACTGTTTTTGAGCTGCGCCATCTGAACTGTGTTTTTGAGAATCCGCCATTTTACAGCGCGTGGTGCGCAGGAAAGAAAGGGGCGGTACCCTGCAGTGGCACGAACTCAGCCTTCTCCCTTGGTGCTGAGGACATCCGGCGGGGAAGAAGATCCCTGGTGCACCGTGGAACCTCCCATAGACATCCGGACGGAAGCGGAAGACGGAGGGCGAACGTTAACTAAGGGGGCACAAGATGTCGCAGTCCGATGCGCAAGACGGCGACGAGGTAGCCGATGGAGCTGTAGCACCGGACCCAGCGATAGCACCCGGCGGTGCAGCGGCGCAAGGAACAGCACCAATCATGCCGTTCCTGATGCCGTATACTCCAGGGGCAATGTGGCTGCCCCAATACTCCGGTGAGCCTAATACATTTACTGACTTTCTGCAAAAGATAAAAGAATATTATGTGATGTATCCCCTCACTGAAGCCCAGCGTATAGGAATGATAATGGGACAATTAACGGGAAATGCACGGCGGGGGGTTGCGTCCTGGTTGGACACAGATAAAGACACTGTAGAGCATCTAGTAGCTGGACTGAAAGCAACGTTTGAATCTGCTGATGATAACCGGGCTAAGATCAGATTCTTTGCATGCCACCAGAAGCCTAAGCAGAGTGCCAGAGACTTTGCCTTGAATCTGCAGGAAGCACTCAAAGCCCTTAAACTGGCAGAACCTGCTTTAGCCCCGGGAGCTGATAAAATGCTACTTGATCAATTCATAGAGGGCCTCCATTCCCTTTCTCACAGAGGGCAGCTGAGCATGATACTACTGCAGAACCCTGACATGACATTTGCTGAGCTGAAAGATAGAGCTATCCGACTGCAGCAGCTAGAAGAGCCCCGGGAATTAACATCTATACCGGACACTGCAGCAACACCTCAGCAACCAGCAGCGCCAGCGACATCTGCTATGTCAGCAACTGCTTCTGAAACTGGGGAACTCATTTCTAATGCCACCCTCAATCAAAAGCTAGATGCCCTGACAGACACCGTGATCTCTATGGCTAATGTCATCAAGGAGCTACGAGAGACCAAGCCTGCACCCAAGATCCAGTTGGCGACCAGCCGAGAGGATGTGCCGTGGATGAGGCCTAGAAGATACCCAGCAGCAAGAGGACGACCCAGCGATCGCTATCAACCAGATGGACAGCCCATTTGCTGCCGTTGCCAGAAACCAGGTCATCTTGTCCGAGAGTGTGCTTTAAACGACGATTCCCTGGGCAGGCGGGCCGCTCCCCAGGAATGAACGCTCAAGGTCCTTCAGCCTGGTTTGACAGATTTGTGGGAGGACAGCCGGTGATCCCTATCGTGTTGGATGGCATTCCCTTTAGTGCCTTGTTGGATACCGGGTCCCAGGTAACATCAATCCGACATGTTCTATATAAAAGGTACTGGGCTGATTCAGATATTACTAGTGCTCCAACTGACTTTAACATGGACATATGGGCTAGTAATGGACAGTTAATACCACAGGTTGGGTTCAGAGAAATGAGTATTCAGATTGGGAAGGTAGAATTGCAGAACCAGGGTGTTATAATCATAGATGTTAACCAGCGAGATCGTGAACCAGTGATGCTGCTAGGAATAAATGTAATTGAGAAATGTTTTTCCGAAGTGTTAAGTGTTTTGCTGCAAATCGCCGAGACTGCCGGGACTGGACAACAGAGGCTTCCGCACAAAGAGATCAAAGCCCTGATGTTGAAGCAGCAGGTAGAAATATCTGGAGGTGAGATCGGCAGTGTACGAGTAAGTGATCCAATACCCATTGTGATACCTCCCAAAACTGAAATGTTGGTCTGGTGTAGAGTCGCAATAGGCATTAAAGGGCGAGACTATCAAGCCCTGGTAGAACCCGTGTACTCAGACAGCAGACCCACCATACTCACAGCTAGAGGAGTGGTTGAGGTACACCGGGAAGAGTGCCATTACGCCTATTGAATTGCGGAGAGGATGAGATCACATTACCAAAGTATGCTACCATGGCTAAGTTGTATACGGTTGATAACAATAACATCACAGCCGTCGAGCCCTTGGACCCGTCAAGTCAGGTGGATGACAATGGCTCAGGAGAGAAGCTGGAGGATTGGTGCCAAAAGTTGCATGTAGGTACCAGTTCTACACCTCCCCGTCACAAGCATGGAGTATACCGGGTAGTAAAGGAATATGAGCAAATATTCAGTAAACACCCGTTAGACTTTGGGCAGATAAAAGGGGTAGAGCACACTATATCCACAGGTAACCATCAGCCTATTAAAGAAAGGTATAGACCATTACCACCCGCTCACTATCAAACCACCAAAGACATGCTCAGAGAAATGAAATCTGCAGGGGTAATAAGAGACAGTTGTAGCCCCTGGGCAGCACCTCTAGTGTTAGTTAAAAAGAAGGATGGGACCATGAGAATGTGCGTAGATTATCGGCAGATTAATCGCATCACACATAAGGACGCATACCCATTACCTAGGATTGAGGAGTCATTAGCTGCATTAAAATCTGCTAACTACTTTTCCAACCTTGATCTGAATAGTGGGTGCTGGCAGGTTCCTGTGGTCGAGGCCGACAAGGAGAAGACAGCGTTTACTACACCGATGGGCCTCTGTGAGTTCAATTGTATGCCGTTCGGACTCTGCAATGCACCCGGGACCTTCCAATGCCTGATGGAGAGCTGCCTAGGACACAAGAACTTTGAAACTGTCCTCCTGTACCTAGATGATGTCATAGTCTACTCCAAGACATATGAGCAACATCTACAAGACCTGGCAGAAGTGTTTGAAGCCTTGTCCAAATACGGCATGAAAATCAAGCCATCCAAATGTCACCTTCTCAAACCAAAGGTACAGTACCTGGGACATGTCGTGAGTTCAGAGGGAGTAGTACCGGATCCTGTAAAGTCACAGTGATAAGGGATTGGCCAAGACCTACAAACGTGAAAGAAGTCAGGCAATTCCTGGGCCTGGTAGGCTATTATAGAAGATTTATCAGTGGATTCATGAAGCTAGCAGCTCCCCTGCAAGACATCCTGGTAGGACAGTCAAGAAAGTCTGCAACCGTAATCCTCCTTTCCAGTGGAGTGAAGAGAAGGAAGACTCCTTCAACAAGCTGAAATGTGCACTGACGGGAGAAGAGATTCTGGCATACCCTGAGTACCATCAACCGTTCATTCTCTACACGGATGCCAGCAACGTGGGATTGGGAGAGTATTGTCACAGAAGCAAGGAGGCAAAGAGAGAGTTATTGCCTTTGCAAGCAGGAAGCTCCGGCCTACAGAAAGAAATCCCGAGAATTACAGCTCCTTCAAGTTAGAACTACTGGCAGTAGTTTGGGCTGTATGGAACGGTTCAAGCACTACTTGGCGGCTGCAGAATTCACCATCTACATGGATAACAATCGATTGACTCACCTGGATACAGCAAAATTAGGTGCTGTAGAGCAGTGATGGATAGCCCAGCTGTCTAACTACAACTTTGTCATCAAACACAGGGCAGGCCGCAAGAACGGGAATGCAGATGCCTTATCCCGGATGCCACATTCACAGTGTTACGTTTTCTGAATGCTTCTCCCTGCTGTCTCGGTGACACCAGGTTTCATACCACACACCACATGGGTCTGCCATGAATTCATACAGTCTTAAGCATTCAAGGTCTACCCCTCCCTTGGGGATCCATCTGAAGGACCTAAGGGGCCTCCGCCAGTAAGGTTTTCCTTTACTTTCCATTCTGTGGTAGTTGTCTGCCCAATACAGGGCCGGGATTTACTGTACCAATACTGAAGGAAAACAGCTGCAATCCGTGGCCCTGCATCGGAAAGAGCTGCACTTCTAATTAATGCGTCAATTTCGGGGGGGCTGTAAGCTGCTATTCTTTAGCCTGGGGGGGCCAATACCTATGGGCCTCACCACAGTGAAGACAGCCCCAGCTTCTTGGCTTTTACCTTGGCTGGCAATCAAAAGTAGTGATTAAAAAAAAATGGGCTCCCCTGTTTTGATTGCCAGCCAAGGTAAAGCCAGACAGCTGGGGGTGGCAGCTCGTAGCTGTCCACTTTATCTGCACTAAGGCAAAAATACTGCGAAGCCCTACATAATTTTTTTTTAATTATTTATTTTTTCACTACTATGACGTTAGGTTTGTTGCCTTTGGCAACCAATAACAGACACCGACACAATGGGTGAGGGGCGCAACAGCCAATCACAGATGCTATCACAGAGAGTGGGCTTCTGTGATTGGCTGCAGCAGCCAGTCCAGTAACCTGCAAGCCACCCATACATTCCAGCATCTAACATACAGTGAATAAATCAGGAAGTTAATGAGCAGCCGAGAAGTACAAGCGTGCGGACCCTGGTAAGTATGGTTTAGATGTTTATTCATTGTCTTGCTTCTTTTTACAGCCCCCCAGCCACCATTTCATAACTTTAGTTCAGGGTTCAGACTCAAGTTGAGGTCAAGTCCAGTCCAGAACCTGGACTTTAAAATAAAAAGTCCGGCTGGGTTCGTCTATTACTACTTCGGTGATAATGACCTTTGACTCATTCAAAGCAGGAATTAATGTTTCACATGGTTTCATGTCTTTTTACATCGATTGGAAGGGCATTTGGGGGATATCACGTCTTTGAACAGACCCCATTTAGAGGACAATACATTTTGACACTTCTTACTTATGTTCTTGGGTACGGTGAGTGGTGTACGAAAAGCACCAAAGGCTCTGTCTATGAGGTTATGCCGTAAGCATAACCTAATCAGGTCAGTGTAACCTATCCCACTTTATTCCTCCACTTGACCACTGGGTATCACCCCTGGAACACCATCCCCCTTATTCCATTTTTGTCTCATATTGATTCATGTCTTTTTACATCAGTTGAAAGGGCATTTGGGGATATCACATCTTTGAAAAGACTCCAGTTAGAGGACAATAAACTTTATCACTTCTTACGTGAACTGTTATCACAACTATTTCATTAATACCCCCTCATTCCTGTTCTTGGACCAACCACTAATCAAAGGACTATAAAACTGACTGTTCCTCTTATGTATGATTTTACTTCCCCAGCTGCTCCTTCCCCCTCTTACCTTTTAATAGCTAACTGAAAACATGGTATCAACCACTGAGGACTCTAAGATTCTAATATACTTTTGTGAGCAACATTCTTCCTAATCTTGTGTAAAGAGGCTGGAAACAAGCACCAAAGGACATTATATTGTCTATCACGCTCATTTACCCATCTGAACTTAATATATGTGAATACAACGTAAATGTTTGAGTGTGATGGTGCATTGTGTGAGCATTTAGGGGCCTTCTTTAAACTTTTGCCAAGGACCTCACTTTGTCTAAAACCAGGCCCTGCACTAAGGACAAAAGGTATAATATTTGAGCCAACAGCTGTATCTTAGCAAGTGGTGACATGATACAAGCTACCTATTGCAACCTAATGGCTGTATTATAGAATATGGCAAATTGTATATGCATTTATCAGTTATACAGCCAAAACATATCATTGCCTCCATATACTCTTACATGAAGCAGCTCCACTGATTCCTCGTTTTCTTGCCGTCCAGGTACAAGTGTTTGAGGGAATGCAGAAATTTCCTGTCTTTTCGGTCTGTGGTAAGTTGTGTAGCCAGGTTGTGAGTGGAATGCATTTAATGAATGCTTTATACAGTTTGCTAAATATCTCCACATGTTTCTTACTGGTTTTCCGAACAGGAATTTTATATAAATATTATTTTTCTGTCCTGTCTTATACATTCTATCCACTTGCACTGTTTGTATTTCGACTGAGTATAAACACTGGGAAACGTTCCAGCAATTTGATTATTTCACTTTTCCTACACGTAGTATCAGAGCCAGGAAATTCCTCGTTATAGACGTGGTAATAGTGACTGTATAGCAATGAGTATTATGCGTCCATTGAAAAAGCAACTGTAGGTATCCTTATGTGTGATGTTGTCTCATGAAGACACCCACCATACATATGCCCTATTTGGGCAAATAGATGTCAAAGAGGTGATTAACCATCTTTTTACCCCATCTACAAGCTGTAACAAACTGGCAAACTAGAAATGGTGGACCCCAACTATGTTTGTGTTGCAATTGAATAACCACCATGTAATAGTACTACACCCATGCGGTAGCGCCTGCACAGAAAATGCCTGGCTGACTTCTACAGCTGTATTAGCAGCTAACCCCTTTAGGATTAAAACTTATGTACATTGGTGATTCTGAGGATAATTTATTTTGTTAAAGAGTTTATTTTCATAGGACTGTTTCTCCATATGCAGTTCTAATCCAAAAAACACATATGTTGACTTTACATGGAGTGTGCAATATTGTGGTTTTCCCAATAACCTTGAAAACACGGCTCAGTGGAAAAACTCTTGCATTGGAAAAAGCTTCCTGTATGAACCCAATATTACACTGTTTATGTGTACAATGTTAGACTCCAGCACAAAATCACTCAAGACTATTCATATACTGGGATCTGGTATTGCTTAACAATTTGCAAACTGATCATGTGCTTCGTAGGCACGCGGCAGAGTGATTACTGTTTGTTCCACCCCACTTGAATGTCTTGACCTTACTTTGGCTATAATGTAGACATTTTCCAGACTTGCTTATCTATTTCCAAATGTTTTAGTTGAATGTCAGAAATGTGCATATACACAATACAATTCAATATTCCCTGTAAAATTGCTTACAGGTTAAATTCCAGTTTTTAAAAATCATCTTTCAGAGGTGCAGCATAAAAATTATGGGCCCTAAGGTCCTGAGATCATGGATCCAACATCCCTAAATTATAAAGGCCATAGAAACTATATACAATATATCTGTTCTTACATACCTCTGCCTGGCATGATAATATAATCTGCAGTGTTGTACAGCCCCCAACCTTGCATAAAGTAGCAGATGCAGTGATTTTAAAGACAGAGACCTGGTAAATTGTTCAAAAAACCTGATTAAGTTATTTACATGCCTAAAGAAGTACCGTAATTGGCATACTAATAGCTTTAAATGATTATCTAGGACTATTTGATTTTTTCACTATGGGCCTAAGAGCTATTAGGGAGGTAGTTGCTAGCTACCTGCCTGTCGTAGCTGGCACCGGTGTCTGCTGGCACAGAAAGGCCTTAGATCATTCCTGCAGGCGATTTGTGTAGTGCCTTTTGTGGACATTACGTTGTCAGAGCAGCGGCTTCTCTTCCGCTTTGCTCTGTTGATGGGGCATGACAGCAGATGTTGTCACACCTCGAGCTGCAGGACCGACCTCTTCTGGGCTGAGAGGTCGGTGCCCAACACGCAGCCTAGGGCACTCCGTTTGCCTACCCACTACTCTGGGGCTGGTCTCCACTGATCAGGGAGACCAGTGCCCATCACGCAGTTCCCTGCTGTCCGCTCGTTCCCCTTTGCAGCTCCCAGGTCCCTTTACTCACCCTGCCGGCGGTCCCATACCTTCCTCCATCTCCTTCTGCTCCCGAGGCCTGCGTTCTGCATACAGAGCCTCATGGAGTTGCTTAGGGACCACGCTCCGTCCACTCCTCAAATTTAAAAGGCCAGTACACCTGATGCTCCTTTCACCTCATTGCCTCTTCTGATTAGCTACATCTATATATGGCACTCTCCCCTTTAGGGAAGTGTCTGAACAACACCTCCTGTCCATAGTTATGTTGCTTTCCCTCAGGTCTTCCCATCCCTGCTTTAAGGTACCTTTACACGCCGCGACGGCAGGCTGGATACATCGCGCTACAGGCTACAAATGTAGCTTGTAGCGTCAATGTAGCCCGTCGTAGCGGCGTCTGAAGACGCGACGCTACAGCCGGCGACAGATACATCTGTTTATGGGCTCTGCTCGAAAACTGATGGCTACATCGCCGATGGTAGCGAGCTGTATCGGCGTGTAAAGAAGCACCGGAAGGGAACTCTGGACACCCTGCGATGTAGCTGCAATGTAGCTAAGGCGTGACCCAGGCTCCGGGATACCCCGCCCCATCACCGATCATTGGAGGAAGCTCCTGCATGACGATTGGTAGTCGCTGCCTAGGGCGGCATATTTAAGGAGCTGACCAGTCACACTACACAATCGCTCGAGCGTGCTGTATTACTCAGCCTCCTGCGATGCCTGGCCAATCATGATGATATTGCGATGTCCTATCATCGTACGGACGGCTCGTAATCCAAGATTGTGGCACGCCTATGTGCTGTCCCTGCTGCACCAGGTCCTCCCATAGTAGCTGGTTGTAGCGGTGTGTACATGAGCTACAGCTGGCTACTTGAGACACCCGGCGATGTAGCTAGCTACAGATGTAGCGTGGCGTAGCGCACCTTATGGCGGCGTGTAAAGAGGGTGCGTTGACCGTTTGTAGCCGTTTGAGCGTGCTCGTGCACGTGAAGTAGCGGGATGTATCCAGCCTGCCGTCGCGGCGTGTAAAGGTACCATTATAGAGTTTGTCTTTGCAATTCCCTGTTGCTTATTTCTTTTATCATGCCCTACAGCTTGCTACATGTATCTGTGGATCATTTCGCCAGTACGTCATCTGTCCATCCAGCAGTGCCTTCGCCACGTTGCCTCGGAACCCGCTACACCTGCACGAGCCTGTCCAGAGGTTACTCCATCTACAGTGCCTCTTCCATCTGCAAGAGTACTGCGTCTCCACCTCTGGCATCTCATCTCCTGGACTGTCTCCCAGTTGCACAGAGCTCAGGGCTGAAAGTCAAGCCCCTCATAGACCTTGAATTATCCATTTGCATCGTTCATTAAAGTGTTCTGCTTTAACACAACCAGCATCTCCTGCCTGTTCCTGTCACAGGTTAGCCTCCACTTCGGTGGTCCAGTAGATCCACATCACCGCCCCTACTCATCGGTGTGCCTTACAAGATGTCATGATGCGGGGAGAAAGCTGTCAATTAGCATGACCTTGGCAGTCCTGCTTTCGAGCAACTCTTTCTATGGGGCATAAGAGCTGCTCTGTTTATTTGGAGCAGCTGAATTGGCAGGAACGATCAATGACAACTCTGACGTGGCACCAGGTAAAACAGGCAGTGAGGTAGCAGCTACCTGCCTGTTAGTTTTTAGGCCCATAGTAATAAAATTAAATAGTCCCAGATAACCCATTTAAGACTTGTTGTGCCTGAAAACCAAATGCTACAATGCTGTTCCTACCATTTAATCACTTATTATAGGTCCACAATTTTACTAAAGTAAGACAAGAAAGCGGGGTTGGAGTGCATGTGAAGGAAGTTTAAACAAGGGAAATTTGTTGGAAGAGGCCGTGTGGCCACTCACCATAGGTGGTTGTGCACGCCCTGCACAACTGCGGTGTATCGCCTCAGTGTTATGCCTCCTCCATGGAGGTGTTTGCAGGGACAGCTGGCAGTATCCACAGAGCCTGGAGGTCTATGCTGCGGTCATGTGACCAGACCAGAAATACATCATCACAGGTCCTTCAGTGGTGAATGCAAGCTTCTTCCAGCAGGTCCTGTGGTTTAGGAACGATGTTTGAAGATTCTCCTCCTGCCCAGAGCTGCTCCTGCCGGTATTACCAAAGGTATGGATAATGGAGACAGCAATTTAACAGTCTGTGGTGCTCTATCATCAGGAAAAGTCAGGGAGATGGAAATATTTGTAAAAAGGTTTTATTAACCTCTTACAAGCCACAACGCGTTTGCGCAGTACAGCGCTGCCTTCATCAGGTGATGCAAACGGAAACATGTTGTGACTTGTAAGAGTTTAATAAAACCTTTTTACAAATATTTCCATCTCCCTGACTCTTCCTGATCCTAGCGCTCCACAGACAGTAAAATTGTGGAAACAGCAATTTAACAAATAGCCTTGTATTTAAAATTTCCTCATTGCAGTTCCTTATTAGCCACAGTAACAATAAGACACCAAACCTCCCGAATATTTCTTGTAGTGCTCTTGGTTTTAGGTTCAACTAGTGGTAGTGTATTAAGACTATCTGTGGTATGGCGTATCTAAAGATGGAAGGGCCTAACAGGGACTGTCTATGGAGGACATAACAAAGTATGGTGCCAGCAACACTGCAGAACAAACTGGACTCCAAAGGAAGCATACACATTTCTGGTTTCCAAATAATGGAACCAAATCGTAGTGTATACTAATTTTGGGTACAGTCACTTAGTTACAAATGGACCAGGCACATTTTATGGTGTTGGTTGTTGGTTTAAACTACATAATACCAACCTCAGTTTGCAGTCTGGTACTCTGACCCCATTTTCACTTCCAATTTCCAATTTTCATTTATGTGCTCTATCAATTTTTTATAGTTATTTATTATGTCCTATGTGCTCTGACATCATTTACAAAATAAAAGTATGAGACTAGTTTGATCTTGATATAATTTGAAGTTAAAAATTGGTCTGCAAAATAAAACTGATTATTAGTATTTAGGTACCATCCCTGTGCGCTCTGCTTTTCACTGACAGAGTTTCATAAGCTTCTCTTAACAATTCCTGCCACAGTGGCAATCATCCTCTAGTTGCCAGACTTCCCACCAGTCTGTCTGCTCTGGTGGCAGGTCTATCGCACACTAGGGTTTCTCAACTATAGATGGTGGTGCTCAATCTATGGAAGCGATGTGTGATGTGGGGATGTGGGACACACACCTCCCACTTGTTTCATGGCCCTAGATACATTGGAAGCTATGTCTTCTAGTCATGCCAGGCAACACAGGATGCTGCCATGCCTGTTGCTAGGCAATGGTGGGTATGTGTGCACCCTGCTGTACAGGTGATCAGGGAGTGGCTCCCTTCTCATTATTGGGAGGGATGCTTCACCTCAGTTTAATCTTTAGCATTGGGCTGGCTAGTTTACTCCTGCTCCTAACCCAGTATATGCTGTTTATGCTGTTTATTCAACTCCCTTGCACTTTGGTGTGGTGAGTATTCCCTGGTAAACTTCTGGTTGCTGCTCAGAATTTGCTAATGGTTGATTCTGCTTCCTCATCTTTACCAAAGAGAATAACAAAGGAAAAACTAGGGAGTATAGCTAATGTCCTACTAGTTTTTTATTCACTAGTTTTTTATTCACTACTGTTACTTGACTCTGACATTGTCCGTGTCACATGATGCCAGCTATCCTAAGACAGTAGGCTCTGTGAAAGCTTCCCACCCAGGAGCGGGTGAAGAACATCTCAGCCCTTTGACAGCTATGGTGAATTGCGCCAAGTGACTTTGCTATTGCTGGTCTGATGTGAGTTTTAACAGGGTTGATCTGTGCATAACAATTAAAAGCACCTAACACACCATCACAAGGTTCCTACAGTGTTGAGGTTCTTGCAGTTACAGTTTTCAACAACAGCTGCTAATGCATGACAACCCCATCCCCCTTTTGTGTGTATTGTAATTGCCTCTTAACTCATGATAGATATATTGCCATTTGGTGCAATTTTCTACGCAATAATAGATAGTTGTCATAGTGGTCTCATGAGTACTGGCAAACATATTCATGAGTTTCAATCAATAAAGCAAAAAAGACTAGCGGCCTTCACCGGAGATGATCTTCATCTTTTATTAATCATTCCATACACTTACAGCGGAATGTACACAGCAAGGGAGGGGGTGCTAGGACAGGGGACGACGGCCTGCCGTTTCGCGGCTTGATGCCGCTTCTACAGGTCCTGAATGGCGTCTGACGTCGTTTCCGGTAATTTATCAAGCCGGTTAGTATGACGTCATTGCCGTGTTCTAATAAAAACAAATCCGTCAAATGTTGCAACTTAGCCATAACATCTACTTATATGCAATTAAAGAGCATTACCATTATCATAAGCAAGTTATTTTAACTTAAATCCGAGCATACTTGATGATGTTAACTACTATGCCGCATATCCTTTAATAGGTGCGTCAGAGCCGTATATATCTCAATAAAAGAACCTATTATAATCTCTCATTACATGCCTGTATAGCATATATTAAACTATTCAAATTTTTAGTGTTAACTGCCCTATTTCAAATCAGTATAATTAATACTATATTTGATAAAACTGGGGGTTCACAGCAAGCTTAATTCAATCATCCACAATCTTAAGAATTGCTGTATATACGGCACACTAAAAATTCAAATAGTTTAATATATGCTATACAGGCATGTACTGAGAGATTATCGTCCTATAATAGGATTATAGTCCTATATAGGTTCTTTTATTGAGATATATACGGCTCTGACGCACCTATTAAAGGATAGGTATGCATAGTAGTTAACATCATCAAGTATGCTCGGATTTAAGTTAAAATAACTTGCTTATGATAATGGTAATGCTCTTTAATTGCATATAAGTAGATGTTATGGCTAAGTTGCAACATTTGACGGATTTGTTTTTATTAGAACACGGCAATGACGTCGTACTAGTCGGTTTGATAAATTACCGGAAACGATGTCAGATGCCATTCAGGACCTGTAGAAGCGGCATCAAGCCGCGAAACGGCAGGCCGTCGTCCCCTGTCTATGCACCCCTCCCTTGCTGTGTACATTCCACTGTAAGTGTATGGAATGATTAATAAAAGATGAAGATCATCTCCGGTGAGTGCCGCTAGTCTTTTTTGCTTTATTGATTGAATATTCAAATGTTACTATAGTGTGCAACACCCATAGGAGACTGTTGCCTTAGGTCTTAGCTTATATGGTAGCCCAGTTTTGATTAACCCAAAGGCTATGTGCACATCAGTCGTTTTGTGGGCTGTTTTTGAACGTTTTCCGTCTGCGTTTTCCGCTCAGTTTTATGTTAATTTATGTTAATCCTAGCCACCGGCTGGATTAACATGATATTCAATGGAGTTTAGAAAACGCTGTCTTCATTAGAACGGTTTTTTTTTGTTTGGTCGTTTTCAGTTTTTCCACTGGTTTTCCACCGGTTTTCAAAGATAGAGCAAGGGACTTCTTTTGGTCGTTTTTCCAGCGGTTCCAGCTTACAAGTGCAGCAAAAAACTCAGTTTTAAAAACGCTCAGAAAAACAGCCGACAAAACGCTGTATAAACGCTATAAAAAACGAGCAAAAAACGAGCAAAAAACGAGGGACTCTGCTGAGCACAGAAAACTCAGTTTCTGCTAAGCTACACCGGTTTTTGGACGTTCTGCAGAGATGCACAAACGTCAGATGTGCACATACCCTAATAGTGCCCAGTTCATTTTTTCTTACTTGATTTATATTCATGAGTTTGTTGTACCTGAAGTGTGGCTATATTAAACAGCCAGGATCTTGCCATAACTCCTAGTATTGGAGTTACCTCTAATGCCAGTAGTTTATCTCTTAGATGCTGTATACTATTGTGATTGTGCCATGAAAACAGTTTGTCAACCCACTATCCTATTATGTCATTGTGATGCCCCACCGGTCAGGATGCCATGAGGGGTACTGCACCCAAGCCAGGGTGTAGTTCTCCAGTAGTCAGGAGATGGGGGATGGTAGGCGTAAAGATCCTCAACACACGCACACTTAAGGTACCGTCACACAGGGACATATCGCCGGCGATGTTGCCGGGGATCGCGGGAGCGCGCATCCCTGACAACATTGCCGGGGAGCTGTCACACTGAGCAACTTACCGGCGATGTCGCCGGCTAGTTGCCGCGGCTATCGCTCGCTGGGTCGCCCAGCAACCCAGCAAGCGATAACCCGCAATGTTGTAGATAGGCGGAATCGCCCGTAACATTGCGGGTTGCCGCGTTACACAGGGCGATCAGGCAGAATCGCTTGAGCAACATCGCCAGGTTTCCCAACATTGTTGGGAAACCTGGCGATGTGACTCAGGCGATTCATCGCCTGATTATCGCCCTGTCACACGCGGCAATTCGCCGGCGATGTCGCCGCAACCTGACCACGCCCCTCGGTTGCCGGCAACATCGCCGGCGATATCTCCCCGTGTGACGGTACCTTCAGGATGCAAGTAAAGGAGAAATACTGGACACCTACCGGGTTCAGGCTAGAGCGTCTTCCTTGGCTGCGGGTTGTAATCTCTAAAATAGGTACCCCTCGGAGCACGGTGTTGCTCGCATGTGTTGCAGAAATCCAGATATCCAAGTAGAAAAAAGCCAGGCGGCACTCGCTGATTTTCTATGATCCTTTTATTAGTCTAGTAACATACAAGACTTATTACACCGTGGAGAGGGAGTGGAGAGCATGGACGACGGCTGCCATTTCGCGGGACAATGCCGCTTCCACTGGTCCAGTTCAGGTGCAAGAGTTACAGAATGTACATAGTTCTGATGTATAGTGCTGATAATGTATAGTTAAGATGTACCTTGTATGTGGTTAGGTACCTTTTGTTTGATATAAAGTTTTATAGTAACTGGATTCGAAAAAGGACAATTATGGACGGTCTGAACAGTTGCACTTATCTTGCAGTCCAGTGTAAAGTGCCTTGCTGAACTTTTGCATGAAGGATGTAATGGACGCTATTTAACCTGGAACTGAAACCCCTTTTAGCGCTTTTTGCTATTTTTATATTTTGATATTTATAGGAAACACTTTTGTTATGTAACATTAAAATACCGTACCTCCCGTAAGGGAAGCCAAGAATTTGTTAATGTTATTGTTTATGCATGCATACAATATAAATATGTTGATTCTGTTACCCGGTCAGGTCGCTCAGGAACAAGCAAATTTAACCAAGTCAGGACGCCACGAGGGGTACTGCACTGAAGCCAGGGTGTGGTTCTCCAGTAGTCAGGAGATGGGGGATGGTAGGTGACCCAGGACCCCGGGGACAACAGGGGTAGTGAAGTGCGACCCAGGACTCAGGTGACCCTGATCAAACGCCAGTGGAAGGACCCAGTTGGACAACAGGGGTAGTGAAGTGTGGGTGAAAGACAGAAGAAATGGAGAAAAACACAGAACAATTGAGGAGAAAGAAAGAGAACATTTTGAGTAACAGAACAGTAAACAGCTAATGTGCACAGCTGAGAGAGTGGAAAAGTTGAGTCGAGCGAGGAAGAGAGAACAGAAAATCTGCCAAGAAGGGACTTGAGCTGTTTAACGCTCATCCCGGAACACCGAGAGGAAAGAACCCTAGGGGTATCAATGGAACTGAATTGGCCTGTGTGCCAGAATCCGGAGTTCGTAATACCAGACAGAGGGGTTGTGGTCTAAAAACAGGGACCGGACCTGAATGCGGCACTAGAGTCTAATACTGAACCATTGAACCAGAGGCTACAAGCTTCATAGGAGCTGTGGCTCAAACACCTGGTGTATACCCAGAGAAATCAACCAAACAAGGGTCCGGGGACAAGGTACCAGTCGCACACTCATACCCGAGGCTGCCGGATCAGGGCTCTGCACGCAGAGGCACTTCAAGGAGCACTGAGGAACAGGACCAGTGAGAGGCAGAAGGCAAGCACACCACCGAGGATCTCATACTTACTACCGCGATCTCCTAAGACTACGCAGGTCGGAGCTTATCCAAGAGTGTTTAACATCTTTGACCTGTTGAACTTGAAGCTTGCTGAGAGTAAACCCGGGTACAAAGTTGCAGAAATGTGTGAGACTGTGTTATTTGCGCAGCAACCGACGGTGAAGGCCACTAAACACCGTAACGGTGCCTGAGATAATCCTTGCCTGCCAGAGACTATTATTCACTATTCCCACTGCCCTGGGGATCCGCTCCACCCGTGGGGAGCTACTACATCCCAGCTGCCCATTCATCGTCCCCAGAGATTCTGCAGCAGTGGTCGCTACCCATAGCATTGCATGCATTAATGCATCCGATTTTGGAATGAGGATTTTTGCAATTTTCAAAACCGGATCCGGAACCGGATCCTGTACCGCATGTACCTTGTGGTACCGGATCCGGTTCCCATAGGCACCCATGTTAAAAAAAAAATGGATCTGGTTTTGCAACCGCTCTGAAAAATGCAGCCTGCATGATTTTTACGGTGGGCTGCAAAACCGGATTGCCATTAGGCTGCAATAGAAAAACCGGTTTTCCCCAATGGGCTGCGGATCTGGATCCGGTTTTGAGTATTTTTAATGCTCAAAACCGGATCAGGATGTAAAAAAAAATGCAAATGTGACCCTAGTCTTAGGCTAGGGTCACGCTTGGGAGCATGCATCCATTTACTGGATGCATTAATGGATCCAGTTTTTGAAACTGCCATTTTAATGTAATTTTTGCCACAGTTAACGCTAGCATTAACGCTAGGTTCATTTATGTACCTAGCTTTAACGTATGCGTTATATGTACCATGCATTAACGCATGTGTTTCCCATAGGGGCCCATGTTAAAAAAATGCATGTGTTTTTGAAAATGCACCAAAAAAAGATTGCAGCCAATGTTGATACTGGATTTGGAAAAAAAACGATCGGTTAAACGGATTGCACTTTGGCATTGCATTTTTTGCATTGCAGTCTAACGGATCCGGTTTTCAAGATTTCACCATGTCAAAAACTGGGTCCAGTTACTGGATGCATGACGCAAGTGTGGCCCTAACATTAGGCCAGGGCCACACTTGCGTCATGCATCCGCTAACTGGATCCGTTTTTGACATGTGGAAATGTGTAAAAACGCATGTGTTAATGCACCCATAGACTCCAATGCAAAAAACGCAATGCAAAAGTGCTAAACGCATTGCATTTTTGCTACTAGCGCTATAAACATGGTTTGCAAGGTTTTTGGGAGCTTTTTCTAAAACGCTTGCGTTTTTTTTAACATGGGCCCCAATAGGCTGCGTTAACACAGGGTACATATATGTACCATGCGTTAACGCTAGCGTTAACTAAGGCAAAAATGACATGAAAATGGCAATTTAAAAAACAGGATCCATTAATGCATCCAGTAAACGAATGCATGCTCCCAAGTGTGACCCTAGCCTTAGGCTAAGGTCACACTTAAGAGGTTCCATACGTTTACTGGATGCAGTAAAGGCTGCGTTTTTAACACTTGCAATTGTCATGGCATTGAGCATAGTTTATGCCTCAGTTAACGTTTGCATTAACGCTAGGTTTATTCGCAGCCGCATCTGCCGCAAGTGCCAAAACCGCACTTGCCGCACCTGCCGCACACTAGACATAGCATGGGGCTTGCCGCAAGTGCGGCCGTTATGCAGTAATCGCAGCAGTTGCGATTTTTTCACCGCAACTGCCACGATCAGTGATTACCGCTGATGTGAAAAGACCCTAACAGAACATTATGCATAATTTTTGGAAGTCATCTGCAACATTGTTTGGTTTAAAAATATCCACTGGTGTTTCTTTAAGAAAAAAATAGGGCACAATGGGTTTGGCCTCAAGCCCATGCTTATGGAGTTATACAGCTTGCAATATTGATTCTTAGTACGCACTTGTGTTGCTCTCAGGGTCGGATTAAAGGTACCTTCACACGCCGCAATCTCGCCTAGCAATCCTAAAGGCGATAGATCACCCCGACACAATCGCCGTGAAATTGCCACACAGTTTCGGCTGTCACCTGATTCCTGAGCACTGCTCTGAAATCAGCAGCAATCATGAAGGCAATATTTCCGTGTTGTGGCATGTGATAGGGTGATAGTGATGGAATCAGCGTCGCCTATGATTTCCAGTAGTCGTGCCACAGCGTGCTGCAGTCCACACCCCGTGTGAACTGATTGGTGTGGGCTACTGTGTTCCCATTGGCTGTCAATTGACACTGCGCCATATTTGATGAGCTGTCCATCCAGCACCCCACAATGGCAATGGCGTCATGTATTAGCCAGTCTTCCAGAGCAGACTGACCAATGGGAATGCTGTTGCGTTGTCCAATGAGAGTGCATGGGGAGCGGTGTAAACCACCGCGGCACGCCTATCTCTTCGTCGCGCTGAACATATACGCCCACATTGCCTTTGAGATTGCGGCGTGTGAATCGGGGATGGGATTAGGCAGGATTGATTCCTCTGTACGTGAGGCGATTTCCGCAGCGATACATCGCCTTACTTTCAGGGCGAGATTGCGGCGTGTGAAGGTACCTTAAGAGTGACCAGGGCCTAGAGCAGTTTACAATAAGTGCCCACCCCATCCGATGTTTCATGTGACGTCACATTGTCCCTTCTGATAGGTCACTTGACTAACACACATGTGTCTTGCTGCACATTTATAGATGCTAAATGACAGAGACAGTGGCATGGGTAGCACAGCGTGATAATTTTTTTCTCTTATGTGCAGTGCTATACATAACATAGCACTATACATAATTGAGAAGAGGTGGGCAATGGCTTTTCCAGAGGGGCCACATGAGAGACTGACTGTTGTAGAGGCCAAATCACCATCAGTACATGAACGCAGCATCAGAATAGCCCTCAGTAGATGCAGCACTAAAGGGCCCGTCACACACAATGATATCGGTAAAGGTACCTTCACATGCGGCAATATTGCTAGGCAATTTCACTGTCAATTTACTGGTTGCAGTGAAATCATGGACACATTGTTGCATTTGCCACGGCAACAAAATAGAACAATGTGTCCATGATTTCACTGCGACCAGCAAATTGCCAGTGAAATTGCCTAGCAATATTGATGCATGTGAAGGTACCTTAATGATATCGTTGCAACATCACCGGTTTGGTGTCGTTGCAGCGATGTTTAAATGACATTGTTGCGTGTGACAACTATCAACGATGAGTCATTGATTGCAGATTTATGAACCGATTCATAAATCTATCATTGGTCGCCCGCTGAAAGTGCAGCATCGCTGCGCGTGACAGCGGGTGACCAACGATCAGCCAGCTCCCAGCGTTGCACAGCAACGCTGGAGCTGGTATCCAAGGTAAACTGCGGGTAAATAAGCACCATGTGGTGCTTAGTTACCCGATGTTTACCTTGGATACCAGCATGCTCGCTGGTCCGGATCGCTGGTGAGTCTGCCTGTGTGACAGCTCACCAGCGATCAGCCTTCAATGTCCCAGCAATCCCGATCGTTGGTGGGATCGCTGGGACATTGAAGCGTGTAACCCGGCCTTAAAGCTCAGTACAGCAATCAAATGTCAATGTTAGGCCAGCTTCATACACAAGTGCATTGCATGAACCTACAGCTCCCAATATGTCTTTAAAAATGGTAAGGAGATGCTGGGAGTTGTTGATATCAGTCATCATCACACTGCAGACCGTGCAGGAACCACAGGATTGATGAGATGTAGGCAGGATTACAATTAAACATTTACATCCAGGGACCTTATTGATGAAGCAGTCATTCCCATCCCATTCAATGATAGCAGTCATTTCCAGCCCTTTTATCTAATCATAGTTAAGACTCCATAATGAGATCTGGTGCCCAGAGTTCCCTCCCCAGACTTCTCTCTTCTCCATCTTCAGCAACACTTTTCAACATGGTGCCCTTAAAATCAAAAATATAATTATACTACCATTAGATACAAATATCTCCCTGAGGGATCCTTTACACGTCACCACTGCAAGGTAGCAACTGCCTGGCATTGGGGATAATTGTGCCTGTTGCCATGAAATTGCTACGAAATGGCGGCGTGTAAATAGGGAAATTCCTCCCGGTGCCCTGCAGTTGACTCAGATACCTGTTGCTGAGCTGTGCTCAAAAACCGAAGGCAACACAAAGGCACAATTGCCATGGTAGTGGCGTCTAAACGGGACACAGGAATGGATGTTGCGTCCCTAGTGAACTCCCAGGGGCATGCCACAGTGTCATGAATACCACGCCCCATCAGCGATCATTGGTGGGGGTACTGTGTAACCATTGGCTATCCCTTCACAGGGCGCCATATTTAAAGAGCTGACCATTCACACTGCACAATTGCAATGGCGTCATGTATTAGCCAGCCTTCCTGCGCAGGCTGGCCAATCATGACGCTATTGCGTTGTCCAATCAGCGTATTAGTGTCACGGAATACACAACTCTGTCACGCCTATGTACTTGCGGCGCGAAATATGTACGTCCATATTCCTTTGTAGTAGCGGCGTGTAAATCAGGGAAGGTATTCAACAGGAAGTAAGCCGCAGGATCTGTCGAACTTCGGGGAACAAAGATACCTTCAGTTGACAATGCATAGCGGCGTCTATATGCAGCATCAGCGATCGTATCCACCGTTAAAAAGGTGCGCGTGCACGTGCGGTGGATATCTGTTGCTTGGCACTGTGGCGACAATGTTCCATGATTTCACTGCAACCAGTAAGTTGCCAGTGAAATTCTAGAAAGTTCCGCGTGTAAAGGTACCCTTAAGGTACCTTTACACGTGGGAACTTTCTTGGATTTCACTGGCAACTTACTGGTTGCAGTGAAATCATGGACACATTGTTCTATCTGTTGCTGTGTACAAATGGAACAATGTCTCCATGATTTCACTGCAAGCACTATGTTGCCAGTGAAATTCCTAGAAAAGTTGCCGCGTGAAAAGGTACCTATACTGTGTCCCAGAATAAATAATTGCTGTGCTTACTTCACAAAATATCCCCATACACACTGCCCCTCTGCAAAGTGTCACCCTCACACTGTTCCTCTGCAAAATGTTCACACCCACTGTCCCTCTGCCAAATATCCCAGTACACTGCCACATGTCTCCGTACACTGCCCCTCTGCAAAATTTCACCCCACACTGTTTTAGGGTTTGCTTAAGATGGTAGTATTAAATCTAGGTATCATATCAAATTGGGCTTTAGAGTAATACCTTCTTATGATAATTATGATAAAAACAAAATTTTACACATTTTAAAAGAGGGATCCTAACAAAAAAGAAAAACATATTTAAAGGAACAATCACAGAAATAATACCAGCAACATCCTATAGGGGTCTAAAATATCCATACCTAAGGCTACGTGCACACGAGATATTTGATGAGTTTTTTACCTCAGGATTTGTAGCCAAAACAGGACTGGATGATTAAATACAGAAGTGGTGCAGGTGTTTCTATTAGACTTCTCTCTGATTGCTCCACTCCTGGTTTGTCTACAAACCTGAGGTAAAAAACTCAAATACTCAGCGTATGCACGTGGCTAACAATGGAGGATTTTCTCCATAGTTTAGGGTGCCCCAATCCTCAGTGGCTGACCCTGTAAGACAACCCTAGTTGAACAAGGGATTATATACCGTATATACTCGTGTAATAAGCCGAGTTTTCAGCACAAAAATTGTGCTGAAAAGTGCCCCCTGGCTTATACACGAGTCACTATACAGCAGCCCGCCCCCCTGTTCTATATACAGGACCCATGTGGTTTAATACAGCAGCCCCCCCCCCCCTCGTGCTATATACAGCCCCCGTTGCTGCCGCCGCACACCTGTAAAAGAAGAGCTTTCATACTTACCTCCTGTGACCGCGCAACAGCATCCCGCTCTCCTTCCTGCTTTTAACCGGCATCCATCCACGTGACGCTGCGCAGATAATGACGTCATTTATATAGCACGAGGGGGGGATGCTGCTGTATTATACCAAGGGGGGCCTGTATATAGAACAGGGGGCGGGCTGCTGTATAACTACCACAGGGGGCCTGTATATACCCCAGGGAGGAAGACTGCTGTAACTACCACAGGGGCCTGTATATACCCCAGGGGAGGGCTGCTGTATACTACCACAGGGGGCCTGTATATACCACAGGGGGCGGGCTGCTGATTACTTACCACAGGGGGCCTGTATACCCAGGGGGAGGGCTGTGTGATACTACCACAGGGGCCTGTATATACACAGGGGGAGGGCTGCTGTATACTACCACAGGGGGCCTGTATATACCACAGGGGGGATGGCTGCTGTATACTACCACAGGGGCTGTATATACCACAGGGGGCTGCTGTATACTACCACAGGGGGCCTGTATATAGAACAGGGGGCGGGCTGCTGTATACTACCACAGGGGGCCTGTATATACCCCAGGGGGAGGGCTGCTATATAACTACCACAGGGGGCCTGTATATACCCCAGGGGAGGCTGCTGTATACTACCACAGGGGGCCTGTATTTTACCCCAGGGGGAGGGCTGCTGTTACTACCACAGGGGGCCTGTATAATACACACAGGGGGGCGGGTCTGCTGTATACTACCACAGGGGCCTGTATATACCCCAGGGGGAGGCTGCTGTATAACTCACAAGGGGCCTGTATATTCCACAGGGGCAGGGCTGCTGTATACTACCACAGGGGGCCTGTATATACCACAGGGGGAGGGCTGCTGTATACTACCACAGGGGGCCTGTATATACCCCAGGGGGAGGGCTGCTGTATACTACCACAGGGGGCCTGTATATACCACAGGGGGAGGCCTGCACAATACTACCACAGGGGGCCTGTATATACCACAGGGGGGAGGGCTGCTGTATACTACCACAGGGGGCCTGTATATACCACAGGGGGGAGGGCTGCTGTATACTACCACAGGGGCCTGTATATACCACAGGGGGGGGACTGCTGTATACTACCACAGGGGAAGACTGCTGTATACTACCACAGGGGGAGACTGCTGTATACTACCACAGAGGGAGACTGCTGTATACTACCACTGGGGAGACTGCTGTATACTACCACTGGGGAGACTGCTGTATACTACCACTGGGGAGACTGCTGTATACTACCACTGCGGAGACTGCTGTACACTACCACTGCGGAGGCTGCTGTATACTACCACTGCGGCGGCTGCTGTATACTACCAATGGGGAGGCCTGTATACCACACTGCTGGGGGCTGTATACCTGTGCTGGGGTCCACCCTCGGCTTATACACGAGTCAATAGGTTTTCCCAGGTTTTGGGGCAAAAGTAGGGGGGTCGGCTTGTACACGGGTCGGCTTATAAACGAGTATATACGGTAATTGGTAAGAGACCTCTTATAGAGCCAACTTAACTCAATAGTGAGACTCTGGAGGTTTACATTCGTAGCTGGTTGGTCTGTGGTCATGTATTATATGTACAATGTAAAAAATTATATATCACCTGATGTTTTAAAACAACCTTTACAAATATGTTACACATGCAAATAATCGACTATAATGTGTATAAACGTTAGGAAAATGTACATTATACCGGGGTGTGAAAAAGTGTTTGCCATGTTCCTGATTTCTTATTCTTTTGTATGTTTGTCAAAGTTGAATGTTTCAGATCACCAAACAAATTTAAATATTAAGACATAGATAGCACAAGTATACACAAAATACAGTTTATAAATGAATGTCTTTATTATTAAGCAAAAAGAAATACAAACCTACAGGGCCCTGTGTGAAAAATTGATTGGACCCTAATCTAATAACTGGTTGGGCCACCCTTAGCAGCAATCAAGCATTTTGCGATAACTGTCTTTTACAACGCTCTGGAGGAATTTTGACCCACTCATCTTTGCAGAATTGTTGTAATTCAGCCACATTGGAGGGCTTCTGTTATGGGACGCAGCTCGCTTAGCTTGCTTACGCTCCCACGCCGACAGGCCACAGAGACGTGGGATATGCATCCAGGTGGTAGATGTATGTGGACCCACTGGACCACAGGAGGAACCCGGGCCTGCCCGGATTAAGGAAGGGCAGCGACCGGGGTCTGTGGCAGCTGAGCATGTTGGCAAGGTGGTAACATTGCATTACTTTGGTCAGTCGACCATTGCACTCATGCAAGGTGCAGCTTTGCCTTGATTAAAAAGGGAAGGCATTACTAGTGCAGCACACCAGCCTCCAATCACTAAACACCTCCTTAATCTTGGAAGGAGCGAACCACTGGTTGTCCTGCACAATGAATAGGATTCACATAGGACGCTGTTCACACAGGTTACTGCAATTTGTGCCCAGCCTCTTACATTAGCCCCTTATCTCAGTAGGTGGGCTGTTTCTGGCACTACAACACTGCTATCTGCCAGAACAAAACACGTAAGCTTGTACCCACTTCACAGGTCCCCACTTCTCAAAAGTCCTAGCCATTAAATCCTAGCCACTAAATCAGTGTCCAAAATCCTGCAAAGGACAAAAGTGGATAAATGGGGACCCGTGAAGTGGCAGATAGCAGTGTTGTAGTGCAAGAAACAGCCCGCCTACTGAGATAGGGGCTAATTTAAGAGGCTGGGCACACATTGCAGTAACCTGTGTGAACAGTGTCCTATGTGAATCCTATGCATTGTGCAGGACAGGCAGTGGTTTACTGCCCTCCAAGATTAAGGAGGTGTTTACTGGCAGCCAGGGACCACACACGTGGGTGGTGGTGCAGTGGAGCAATGACCCTACAACACACCTGCAGCTATGCAGCAGAGAAGGGAACTGAGCATAGTCCTATACAGGTAACATACTACAGTATCCCAGCTGGTTAGCAGAGCAGGGAACTGAGCAGAATCCTATACAAGTAACATACTGCAGTATTCCAGCTGGTTAGGGGGGAAGGAGCATTGGGTAAAAGCACAGTAACACACAGTAACGCGGGGAACCAAGATACAAACCCACCTGCGTTACAGCTTCTGAGCATAAATCGCCTTTTTAAGGTCATGCCGCAGCATGATTAAGGTCAGGACATTGACTTGACCACTCCAAAGTTTTCATTTTGTTTTTTGCTTAAGCCATTTAGAGGTGGACTTGCTGGTGTGTTTTCGCTCATTGTCCTGCTGCATAACCCAAGTGCGCTTAGCTTGAGGTCACAAATAGATGGTTGGACATTCTCCTTCAGCAGTTTTTGGTAGACGGCAGAATTTACAGATCCATTTACCACGGCATGTCCTGAAGCAGCAAAATAGTTCAAGACCATTACACTGCTACCACCATATAGTAACATAGTAACATAGTTTTTAAGGTTGAAGGAAGACTTTAAGTCCATCTAGTTCAACCCATAGCCTAACATGTTGATCCAGAGGAAGGCAAAAAAAAACCCATGTGGCAACACTAGCTCTATATTGGGGGAAAAAATTCCTTCCTGACTCCACATACAGCAATCAGACTAATTCCCTGGATCAACGCCCTATCAAAGGATCTAGTATATATAACTGTAATGTTATAGTTTTCAAGAATGGCATCCAGGCCCTTCTTAAATGTCAGTAGTGAGTCATTCATTACAACAACATGTGACAGAGAGTTCCATAGTCTCACTGCTCTTACAGTAAAGAATCCACGTCTGTGATTATGATTAAACCTTCTTTCCTCCAGACGTAAGGATGCCCCCTTGTCCCCGTCTCAGGCCTAAGAGTAAAAAGATCATTAGAAAGTTCTCTGTACTGTCCCCTCATATATTTATACATTATTATAAGATCACCCCTAAGCCTTCGTTTTTCCAAGCTAAATAAGCCCCAAGTTTAATAACCTGTCTTGGTATTGCAGACCCCTCAGTCCTCTAATAACTTGTCGCTCTTCTCTGGACCCGCTCTAGTTCAGCTATGTCTTTCTTATACACCGGAGACCAAATTGTACACAGTATTCTAAGTGTGGTCGCACTAGTGACTTGTATAGAGGTAAAATTATGTTCTCCTCATGAGCATCTATGCCTCTTTTAATGCATCCCATTATTTTATTTTCCTCTGCAGCAGTGCCTGACACTGGCCACTAAATGTGAGTTTGTCGATCTACCCATACACCCAGGTCTTTTTCAGTGACAGTTTTGCCCAGTTTTTACAATTAAGCACATAATTATACCTTTTATTTCCTCTACCCAAGTGCATGACCTTACATTTATCCCCATTTAAAGCTCATCAGCCCAAGCTTCTAGTTTACATAAATCCTTCTGTAATATAAAATTGTCCTCCTCTGTATTGATTTTCCTGCAGAGTTTAGTGTCATCTGCAAATATTGAGATTCTACTCTGTATGCCCCCTACAAGGTCATTAATAAATATATTAAAAAGAAGTGGGCCCAATACTGACCCCTGTGGTACCCCACTGTTAACTGTGACCCATTCTGAGTGTGTTCCATTAATGACCACACTTTGTTTCCTATCGCTAAGCTAGTTTTTAACCCACTTACACATATTTTACCCTATACCCATTGATCTCATTTTATGTATCAACCTTTTGTGTGGCACCGAATCAAAAGCTTTTGAAAAGTCCATATACACCACGTCCACTGCATTTCTTTGGTCCAGTCCAGAACTTACTTCTTCATAGAACTTGAATATGCAGATGAAGTCCATGGAGCCTCGGTTAAGAGTCTACAACATGGACACCAGCCAGTTATCCCACCAGGGAAGGACCTAGCCCAGGGTATTAGTAGCCCTTAAGTCACTATCCAGCCCTTGCGAGCTTGAAGATATGGCCAGGGGTTTACCATGGACTAGGTATCCAACCACAGACAGCTGTTTCGGGGTTGTTGCCCCTCATCAGTGTGGGCAGGATTCTGGCTGGGTGGGAGCAATGCTTGATAGACAGACATCACAAAGCAACCACTGACCTTGTGGAACCAGCGGAGGATAACACTGCGGGCACCAGTTAAAGCACTCAAACACAGTGAAACCCAAGGTGCATTGCTCCCTAGAATTTAATATGCAGATGAAGTCCATGGAGCTTCGGTTAAGAGTCTACAACATGGAAGCTATCAGATTAGTTTGATATGAACGGTCCCTCGTAAAACCATGTTGATATTGGGTCATGAGGTTCTTTTTCTTCAGATACTCCAGTATAGCATCTCTTGAACTCTAGATTTACCCACAGTAGAGGTTAAGTTACTGACCTATAATTTCCAAGTTCAGTTTTAGTTCCCTTTTTGAATATTGGCACCACATTTGCTATACCCAGTCCTGTGGTACAGACCCTGTTATTATGGAATCTTTAAAGATTAAAAATAATGGTCTATCTATGACAGTACTTAATTCCTGCAGCACTCTGGGGTGTATCCCATCCGGGCCCGGGGATTTGTCAATTTTAGTGATTTTTAGACGATGCTGTACTTCCTGCTGGGTTAAGCAGGTGACATTTAATTGAGAGTTTTTGTTATCACTGATCATATTGTCTGTCATGGGATTTTCTTGTGTAAATACTGTTGAAGAAAAGTCATTTAGCATATTGGCTTTTTCCTCATCCTCATCCACCATTTTACCCAGATTATTTTTAAAGGGGCCAACACCATCATTTTTTTTTTTTATCAGATAATTTTTATTGATTTTTCACATCAATAAGAACACACACAACACATTACAGTATCAATAGCCAAGCAGTATCGAAAAGAGTTCTCTTTAACAAAAGAAACAACCCCTTAAACCCGAGAGAACCCCACCCCTCACCCTCCATGGTCCCATGTAGCTCTAAGCAGCCAGCACAGTACACAGGTATATAAAAGTTCAAGTACAGTTTGACGTCACAGATCAAAACAGTTCCGACCTAGCCTACAACAGATCTGGCGAGACCAAACCCGGTGAGTTCAACCATCCGTCCCAGATTTTATTAAAAACAGTTTCCTGTCCCTCTTAGAGTAAATATTTTTCTCTCTATAAATAGTGAGATTAATTTTATGATAAACTCCTTTCGGGTAGGTGATTTGTCAGATATCCAATAAAGAGCAATCAATTTTCGGGCACAAATAATGTTCTAGTAATGGCCAGCAAAAGAAACTCATCACCGTCAAGTAATTCAGCGCATCCCAACACACACAACATCGGATCTCTGGGAATGTTTTGCCCCATAGCCAAGTAAATAATATGGAGGACTATATTCCAAAAGGTCTCTTATACGGGGACATGTCCAAAGCATGTGGAGAATATCTGCATCCTCCATTCTGCATTTGGGGCAGGTAGAGTCTGGAGTAGTCCCTGATCGAAAAGCCATCTGGGGGTTCTATATACCCTTATATAGAATATATAGCTGCGACATGCGGTTAGGTTCACTAAGGCTGCCTTCAGATTTGCAGATGCCTCCGCAGCGTTTTGCGGAGGCATTGCAAGCATCTACATGCAGACCGCAGCCTCTATGTTTATAATGGAGCGCACGGCGGTCTGCAGATGCTTGCAGACCGCCGTGCGCTCCCATTGCCCGCCATGAGTGATCTGTGCGCAGGCGATGCGTTTCCCTGTGCGCTCGGGATAAGCGGACACTAGGCAGCCTGCTGTATGAACTGGTTACCACGATACACATCGGGTAACCAGGGACAGCGTCTGCTGAAAGCGTACCGCACAAAGCATCTGCACTTCTCTCACAAAATCTAAGTATTTAGCGCAGAAGTGCTAAATACTGACAGCGCAGGTGTGTGGACAAGGCCTATGTCTCAATCTGCTCTTCTCCTCCTGCTCTATAACATGGTGCTTGCAGATTAGAATACATTTTCAGGGTGACAGGTTCCCTTTATACAATTTGAAAGTTTTTAACAATCTATTGTAGATAACTACTATAATGTAGCAATTGAATGGAAAACGTAACCAACCCCTTATAATACATCTTGTATATAGTCAGGTCTTTTCTGTAGTGACAGTTTCCTTTAAAAGACATCAGTGATTTCCTCTCCAAGTAGGTTTCAATTAATGCTACAGATATTGATCTTTTTAATATTCATAACATTTTATGAAATCAAACACAGAATAAAACTTCAACTCCGATTATAATGATTTTTCTGTATAAGGGCCTGAAGGGGAAGGAGTAAATAGTAAATTATGTTCCATGTTTGTTGTGTACTTTTAGCGTTTGAGCTATTTGTATGCTAACATCCTTTGTATTGAAAGTATATCTGTCATCCTAGAAAAGCTATGTGAAGATGATGGCACTACAAATGAACAGAGCATTTCTTGTATCTTTTCTGGTAGTGATTTTTAAAAATACATTTTTCAGGTTTGGGCAAAATTTTTACTCGCAGTTGCAGGGGACTTCGATGGGGTCCCTCTGCTGTTCCAAGTGTCCCTAATATTTTTATGTCATATTCAGAACAACGATTCATAATATTACAGTTATACCCATTCTCAAACAGGGTCAGTTCTTTCTACCGATCCAATCTGGTCACTAGGTCTAGATGTTTCTCATATTTTAGTGTAGCTGTCTTAATCCCCCCATTTTGGCTTTGTTAGGCCATATGATGTGATGGCTGCTGCAATCTTCAGAACTGTGTGAAATGAAGTAATGCATTTTTTTGTGATTCACACAAATCGAATAGCAAATTATTGATCGATCTGCTCATCTATACTGACAAGAAAATATACCCCCCCCAAACACACATCCTGTCAGTGAGTCTGTAACATATGTCTTCCAATGCTGGAATGACAAACTTTTCAATTATTGCTGTTTACATTTTCATAAAATCCATTTTAAGACCAGATTAATGAACCATGCGCTAAATAAACATTTTTACAGTCGTTGATTGAACTTAAAACAGTACGCTGTATGAATGTTTACTCTCCCTTTAAGTCCTACAATTACAAAATACATGCCTATCTTTAAGAGATCGCTCATTTATTTTAGCTAATCCGTGTCCTAGCGCTGACCCCTTTAACTTCCCTTAATGGGAACTGTTTCATCACTCACTAGAAGGAACACTATTCTAAGCAATATTTAAGAAAAAGCTAAACAGCAGCCTATTCTTTTAGTATGTTAATCACAAAGAAAGGAGCATTCTTCTATTCTCTGCATTGTTTTGTATTAGTCAGGATCTCTTTTCACAGTATCCAAAATACACCATTATTTTTTAAATAAAAACTTCATTTATGCAATTAGTTTTGATCTCCAAAGCAGAATATGCAAGACCAAACTAACAAACAAACTGATAATAGCCTGAAGTTGTAACCACAACGCAGTTTTAATGAAGTCGGTGGCTGAATTTTTGTACAGTGAATTGGCGTTCAGTTAAATAAAGAGAAGTAAAGTTTCTATTTAATTTCTATTTCTCCCTATAAATATACACATGTATGTGTACTAAGTGAACTCATTAACCTTTTTTTAGTATGTAAATTAGAATAGTGTATCAGTAATTGTGATGCAAAGACAAAACACTACAGGCCTGATCGCTGGGGGACACAAACAGAAAGGGGCCCCTATGCAAGAACAGAATCCACCATTTTAATGAGCCATTGGACTAAAAAGGACTACCTACGTTGCAGGTGGTAGTGACCCCCTTAGGCTGGCTTCAAATTGGCGTCCCCTCCGCAGCGTTCTGCGGAGGGGAACCCCATGTGAGCGCAGGCACCGCAAGTCCCTATGTTTATCATGGGGACGCATGGTGCTGCGCTTGACTGCGCATGACCGTGCGCTCCATTCATTTCTCTGTGTGATTTGTACGCATGCGCATGCTTGTGTACAAATCACACACTCTCGTCCGCACCCTGAACGCGACATGTCGCAATCCTGGTGTGGATGACAATGTGTGATTTGTACTCAAGCATGCGCATGCGTACAAATCACACAGGGAAATGAATGGGAGCGCACGGTCATGCGCAGTCACAGCACCGTGCGTCCCCATGATAAACATAGGGACTTGCGGTGCCTGCACTCACATGGCGGTTCCTCTCCACAGAACGCTGCGGAGGGAACGTCAGTGTGAAGGTACCCTTACTTCTTGGGCTCATGTGCATCAATGATGTGTCTGCTTCTAGGCCTGATTTATAAAAGCTTTCACAACAGTATTATGATGTAAAAAGTAAATTGATACAAAAGGGTGAAAGTGTTGACTCCTTAGTACAATGACATTTTAGTATTCGGATCAAGTCACAAAACTTAACAGACTCCTGTGATTTTATTAAGCCAAACTTAGAGCTCTTTTACGTAAGCTAGGATTTTTGTCAATCACACATACACCCACAAAAAATAATGTGCTTTGAATATATTACTGAACCCAAAAGGGACAACACCCCCACAAAGGTATCCACTTTTATCACGTAGACCATTCAGAATTTATAGCAAAATATTTTGAATAAAGTCAAACATGGCCGCAGCATTAATTGCAAACTAATTCTGTGATGTGTCAGTGTAGGTACAAACTCAGCCAAACATTTGTCATTTCAGCCTTAGATCACCACAAGAGTTCTAGTTCAATTAAGAACTGAAGGCTTTGAGAGTTAAAAACATCCTATCATCATTCTAGTAACACAAACTATCAAAAAAGAAATCATGAATGAGGCAATGCTTGGAAAAGGAATTCATGCAGTCTTTTCTGTGATGTTTAATGATATTTTTACATTACAAAATTTTATACGTGCTGTAGTTTTAACATTTGGTATTATATTTGCTATTTCCTAGAACCTATAATATAATAATAAAATATTCATTCATCTGCAGTATATAGCACCATTAATTCCACAGTGCTTTATAACCATTAACAATACTGTCCCCATTGGGGCTCACAATCTAAATTCCCTATCCGTATTTCTTTGGAGTTGAGGAGAAAACTGGGGAAAATCGACAAAACGCAGGGTGAACGTCCCATTGCCCATTACAAGAGAGTAAAACACACATTGACCTGGGAGGAAGATATGTCACTTTGGAAGCTCTTCTGAGAGGTGCTCCACCTTTGCTTGCACCTCGAATTTAGGTGATTCCAGTCCATATTCTATATATATACTTCTCAATTTTTTGGACTGTGCTCCCTACTCCCGCCCCGTAGCTACGCCTATCCCTCCATTTTACTGTAGCCCTGGTCCTGTGACACACTAGATCAGCTGTTTTTAATTGCATTCTTAGGCTTATAACCCATTCCAGCAATTGCACACAGTGTTAGTATAGGACCCGGTATTATGAGAGCACTTTGGCGCATTACCGGGCTCTTCGCAGTGGCGCCAGTGTTGAAGCTAAGACTCTCATTTCTTTCTCTCAGGTACAGTAATTACTGTGTTCCCTCTCTAGATACACCTTTAGCTGCACACTATAGCCCTGCTTTTCACTACTTATCATTATTCATTAGCCTTAAAGCTTTACACATAGTCATATCATGAAGAGTGTTGCAGCATTTTACTTCTTAACAATAACCTGGTCAGACCATGCCCCCTTGGTACCTACCTTAAATAATCTGACACCCCAACCAGATCATGCCATTCACGCCTAAATTAATTCATGATCAAAGACCCCACTGTTAAGAAAAGAATATCTGGGCATATATCTGATTACTTCCAACTTAACGATGGATCAGTTTCCTCATCCTCCTTCTATGAGAAGCCCATAAAGATGTGATAAGAGGTCACTGCATCAAAGAGGGGTCTAAGGGCCACTTTACACACACCAACTTATCTGTCCAACTTCTGACCAACTTGCTGGTTGCAGTGAAATCATGGACACATTGCTCCATTTTGTGACTGTGTGCAATGGAACAATGTGTCCATGATTTCACTGCAACCAGCAAGTTGGTCAGAAGTTGGACAGATAAGTTGGTGTGTGTAAACTGGTCTTAAGATTAAGAGGAGTACCAACTTTTTACACAACAAATACACCTCCCAATTTAAGCAATTGGAAGGCAAAATTATCACCACCCCATCTGTAGAGACTTTCAGAAAGGTGATAGCAATTAGGAAATATCTCAAAGAGTGTGAAAAGTCAAGTAGCTATTATTGTACTCAAATCAAAGATACTATAAGAGGGGTAATAAAGCCCACAACCTGCTGGCCCATCAACTTAAAGAATGAGCAATCTCATCGAGTTCCCAGGCCCTTTGGGACGAGGCAGATACAATCCACTACAACCCTTCTAATATTGTAAATATTTTCATAAGTGTTATAAAAAAATTATACACTCTCCAAAGGCAATCTCTCAAACCGGTGAGTTAACATGTTAAAAAGCTATCTAACCAATCTTAAACTCACAACCCTCCCCCCCAGAAGTAATTAATTTACTTAACAACCCTATCAGGTTAAATGAGATAGAGGATATTCTGAGATCCTTGACCTCTGGCAACTCCCTAGGACCAGATGGCTTTACATATTTGTACAATAAAATCTTCGTGGCAGAATTGTCCCCCATATGTTGACCCTTTTTATCTCATTCATTGAAGGTTCACCCATCCTGAACACCATCTTACACTCACATCTCATTATAATTACTAAACTGGACAGGGATCCGATGATCTGCGCGAACTATAGACCAATAGCTTTATTACATTTAGAGCTGAAAATTTGCACGTACCTAGTAGCCTTTCTAGACTCAACTTTTGGCTGCCCCAAATTATCCACAAACATCAGGTGGGCTTCATAATTTTTCATCAGGGATGGCACAACACCAGAAAAGTGATTGATCTAATTGATGTATCCAAAAGAAACAGAAAACAACCCCTCCTCCTAAACCTTGACGCGGAAAAGGCTTTCGATCATCTCAACTGGCCTTTCCTATTTGAAACACTAAGGGCGTTTGGTATCTCAGGAACTTTCCTCACGGCACTTAAAGCACTATATAATAATCCATCATCCACAGTTAAGCTCCCATCCACATGTCTTTCAGCTTTGTAATATCTAACGGTACAAGACAGGGGTAACTTTTGTCCCCGCTCTTGTTTGCTATGCGTTTTGAACCATTGGCTGCTGCAATTAATGAGAATCCCAATATCTCAGGGGTGGGAATTAGGGCCCCTTTACATGCTGAGACTTTCCAGCGATCCCACCAGAGATCCGACCTGGCCGGGATCGCTGGATAGTCTCCATTCAGTCGCTGGTGAGCTGTCAAAGAGGCAGACTCACCAGCGACCAGTCAGCAGCGAGATCACTGGTAACCAGAGTAAATATGGGGTTGCTTACCTGTTGTTTACCCTGGTTACCAGCATCCTCCCGCTTACAGGCTGGGCTAAGCGGGAGGACGCTGGTAGCCAGGGTAAACAACAGGTAACTGCGCTGCTTAGCTACCAGATATTTACCCTGGTTACCAGTGCCCAGCATCTAATGTGCGGCGCTGGGCATTGATTGGGAGGTCGCTGATCGTTGGTCTCTCACTGTCACACACACCAATGCGTGCTGACCAGTGGGAGACCAAGGCCTAAATGATTTGTAGAGATCAGCGACCTCACAGCAGGGGCCAGGTCGCTGATGCAAGTCACACACTGCAACATCGCTGGAGAGGTCGCTGTTCCATCACAAAACCTGTGACGTTTCAGCGATATCGATAGCAATGTTTCTGTGTGTGAAGTACCCTTTAGGGATAAAATATTTAACATCTCACTGTTTTCAGATGATATTCTGCTAACTCTCTCCAACCTTCACACAACCCTCCCTAATCTGTTGGGCACATTTAAGGACTATGGGCACCTCTCAGGCTACAAGATAAACTCCTTCAAAGCAGAAGCCTTAACACTGAATATCTCTCCTAATATCTTAGAGCAACTGATCTCAAACTATACATTAAATACTTGGAAGTTAACCTGTTCTCCACATAAGATAGCATGCACAAATACAATTTTCCCTCCCTGTTTAGAGACCTAAAGAATCCTCTAATCAAATAGAGACCCTTCACCCTCTGACTGATGGGTCTTATAGCTTCAGTCAAAATGGCCCTCCTATCTAGATTAAACTACTACTTTGAAACTCTCCAAGTTAAAGTCCCTCTTCGTGAACTCAAATTACTATAGCCTGCCATCATAAAATTGATATGGAATAACAAATGGCACAGGATGTCAAAGAGTATCCTTGCCACTCATAAGCTATAGGGGCAAGTCCATCCCGGATATTATAAAATACTAATGGGTGTGGCGCCCCTGTGTCCAGGAGGCCACAAAGGGAACTGCAGCCAGGAAGGTAGGAAACGACAGTTGAACCCCAACACCCTCACAGCCCACACAACCGACACAGCAGTAGAAAGCAGTACCCAACCCGGAGCCTGGGAACTCTAGGCAGGCAAGGGGTGGTGGGTTTAGAGACAGTGGGTGGGCCAGCAAGTAGGTCAGGTGACAGAGAGTAGATACAGAGCAGGGGGAGGAGAAAGGAGTCAGTAGGCCGGTGTAGGCTGAGCAGCAAAGACAGAGATCACACGTCCTGGAAGAGTGGGGTGTAAGGAGCGCAGAATCTGGAAGAGCCAGTGCAAACCGCAGAGAGAAAGCACGTCCAGAGCCAGTACCCCAGGAGTGTGAGGGATGAGAGGGACAGTGACACTGGGCCCTAGAACTACGACTGAGACGGCAGACTGCAGGCGGAGTAGCCCTCCTATTGAACCCGAAGACACAGTTAGAGAGAGCCTGGTAGAGCCTCACCACCGAGGACTATTGGAGGCTAGGCTGAGAGTAGAGTGTCGGCTCTAGAGGGGACCGCAGATTTACCCGGCATCCCCAGACAACCGACGGGGGATCACAGCTACACGTTAGAGTCCCTACCCCAAAGGACAGGCAGCTCAGTGGCAACCCGGAGGGCTCACAGGAGTACGAGCCACCGCCATACTGTCCGGAGTCACACACACAAAGTGAACAAAAGAGAGAGAGAGAACTGAAAGCCTAGAAAGGACAGAGAGACAGAGTGAAGGGTCATAGAAGGAGCAACCTGGCTGCAGGGAGTAAAAGAACCCGGAAGGGAGTGTGTGCCCCTGTAAAGACTGTAAACTGTGAACTGTACTGGAACTGGAACTGAACAAGAACTTTGAGAAGTAAACACGGTGAACCCTGACTCCGACTCCCTTGTATGCTTCTGCCTGCGCATCATTCCCTCCACACAGGTCCACAGAAGATCCCCGCCTGGAGAGCCACAGCTTGTCAGCTTCAACACTGAAGGAGGATTTCTGCAGCATCTGGACAGTAAGTGCATTGCATCCAGCACAAGCCTGCACCATACCCTACACAATAGACTTTACCAACACTGCCCCAGGGAAGCCAGTTCTGCCCACGGAGAACTATTCCATCTTAGCTGCCATCACATCATCCCCGGAGGTTCTGAGGCAGCGGTGGCCCCAATACTGGCCACACACTGTGGGTGGCGTCACGACTTACATATCCCCTGTAAATATTCCCTTTTCACTGTCAGGCCAGGGACACGGTCCGGACCAGGACCACCCGTGACATCCCCAGTAGCAGACCTGGCCCGGTACCGAGTGCCCCGTCCCGAGGGGCTCGACATGGGCTGTCCACCTTAGAAGGATCCCATCTTATTTTGTCACACTACCTAATGTACATAGAATCAATATCAAAAACATGAGATCCATCTCATATCAAATTAATAAATGGAAATAATCCATCATTACTTTTCAAGTAATGTAGACTAAATAGGTTAATCGCCATATATTAATTAACAAGAAGAGAGAAACGAACAAACACCCAGTAATTCATAAATGACAGAATTTATTAAACATAATGGAGCACAGGAGGTGAATGTAAAATCACATAAACAGTATGGCATCACCAGCACTGTGAAATAGACACTACAATTATATTGCTTCAAGTGGATAACCGTAATTTCCAAGCTAATAGGTAACAATATATCTAAAAATACTTAATGGATATTGCAATGCTTAAGGAATGAGATTACTTTTATTCACACCATAAAGGAATATGGCTACATATAAATCCTATATATAATTTGGCCGCTATGTATCCTCCTTAATATGGAGCCGCATCAAGTTACAGTTATGGCCAAAAGTATTGACACCCATGCAATTCTTTCAGATAATACTCAGTTTGTTCTTGAAAATGATTGTAATCACAAATTCTTTGTTATTATTATCTTCATTTAATTTGTCTTCAATGAAAAAAAAACAAAAAGAATTGTCCTGAAGCCAAATTGGATATAATTCCACACCAAACATAAAAAAGGGGTGGACAAAAGTATAGGCACTGTTAGAAAAATCATGTGATGCTTCTCTAAATTGTGTAATTAACAGCACCTGTAACTTACCTGTGGTAACTAACAGGTGTTGGCAATAACTAAATCACACTTGCAGCCAGTTGACATGGATTAAAGTTGACTCAACCTCTGTCCTGTGTCCTTGTGTGTACCACATTGAGCATGGAAAAAAGAAAGAAGACTAAAAAACTGTCTGAGACTTGAGAAACCAAATTGTGAGGAAGCATGAGCAATCTCAAGGCTACAAGTCCATCTCCAAAGACCTGAATGTTCCCGTGTCTACCGTGCCAGTGTCATCAAGAAGTGTAAAACCCATGGCACTGAGGCTAACCTCTCTAGAGGTGGACTGAAAAGAAAAATTGACGAGATATTTCAACGCAAGATTGTGCGGATGGTGGATAAAGAACCTCGACTAACATCCAAACAAGTTCAAGCTGCCCTGCAGTCCGAGGGTACAACAGTGTCAACCCGTACTATCCGTTGGCGTCTGAATGAAAAAGGACTGTAAGGTAGGAGACCCAGGAAGACCCCACTTCTTACCCCAGACATAAAAAAGCCAGGCTGGAGTTTGCCAAAACTTACCTGAGAAAGCTTACAACGTTTTGTAAGAATGTTCTCTGGTCAGGTGGGACAAAAGTAGAGCTTTTTGGGCAAAGGCATTAAGATAGAGTTTCTAGGAGAAAAAAAGAGACATTCAAAGAAAAGAACACGGTCCCTACAGTCAAACATGGCGGAGGTTTCCTGATGTTTTGGGGTTGCTTTGCTGCCTCTGGAACTGGACTGCTTGACCATGTGCATGGCATTATGAAGTCTGAAGACTACGAACAAATTTTGCAGCATAATGTAGGGCCCAGTGTGAGAAAGCTGGGTCTCCCTCAGAGGTCATGGGTCTTCCAGCAGGACAATGACCCAAAACACACTTCAAAAAGCACTAGAAAATGGTTTGAGAGAAAGCACTGGAGACTTCTAAGGTGGCCAGCAATGAGTCCAGACCTGAATCCCATAGAACACCTGTGGAGAGATCTAAAAATGGCAGTTTGGAGAAGGCACCCTTCAAATATCAGGGACCTGGAGCAGTTTGCCAAAGAAGAATGGTTTAAAATTCCCAGCAGAGCATAGTAAGAAACTCATTGATGGTTACCGGAAGCAGTTGATCGCAGTTATTTTGGCTAAAGGTTGTGCAACCAAGTATTAGGCTGAGGGTGCCAATACTTTTGTCCGGCCCATTTTTGGAGTTTTGTGTGAAATGATCAATTTTTGCTTTTTGCTTCATTCTCTTTGTGTTTTTTCATTGAAGACAAATTAAATGAAGATAATGATACCAAAGAATTTGTGATTGCAATCATTTTCAGGAAGAAATTGAGTATTATCTGACAGAATTGCAGGGGTGTCAATACTTTTGGCCACAACTGTGTATGGTATGATAGAGCCAAACACACATTAAATATCCCTATAAACATAGAACCCACTCAGCTGGATGGTATAATCAGTTACTTGGCCTGAGAAAGGTTGGAGAAAGATGTTGATGACAACCCATTCAATCCACAGAGGCAAAAAAAAAGCATAGATGTCCATATATTTAGTCATAGGTAATAATGAGAAGTGGATCCAGCTTTCGGTTCAAGTGAAATTTATTCACAAATTAAGTGGTTCCATAAAACATTTCCAAGTATAACAAAAAATAGAAATGTGCACGCTATTTTACTCAGAGAGCCCAGAGATATTAGCATATGCGGTGTACCACGCCGACGCGTTTCCAACACAAGCTGCATCCTTTGTCAAGCCTTGGAAATGTTTTTATGGAACCACTTAATTTGTGAATACATTTCACTTTAACCGGACTCTGGACCCTCGTCTTTCTCTGGATCTTCGTCTAGCTCTGGCAGTGTGCTGATCCATGCATGCCGGACCTGTGTGGGTGAGCTGGATTCATCACTTCATTACAATAATGAGAAGTGACACAGGGAAAAAGTATTGAACACACTTACTGAAAGTTATTTAGTACTTCATACAAAAGACTTTGTTGGTGATGACAGTTTCAAGATGTCTCCTGTATGGAGACACGAGTCGCCTGCATTGTTCATGTATGAGTTTGTTCCATTGTTCCACACAAACACTCTTCAAGTTCTGAAGATTCCGTGGGCTCCTTCTATGAACTCTGTCAATAAAAAAGAGGAGGGGGAACAAGAGGCGCAATAGTGCCCTATCACTAGTGACACTGAATATCAAGGTGATGTATAGGGGTTCCACTCACCTATGTCAGTTGTGAGACCCACAACTGGTTTGAAGGCATATAATAATGCTGATGGCTGCTGCTGGACTTCCACCGGCCACTCACTTGTGGAGACACATCAAGATGTTGTTGGGGAAAAACGGTGGTAAACAGTCCGCGCTGCCAGATCAAGACGAAACTCCAAAGAAGTGTTCTTTGGAGTTTCATCTTGATCTGGCAGCGCGGACTGTTTACCACCGTTTTTCCCCAACAATATCTTTCTATGAACTCTGAGCTTTAGTTCTTTTAATAAAGATATGTGCTCACGTCCAGAGGAGCTGAGTGTTGGATGCAGCCCTTCCGAACCTGAGTGAACCTGTAGGGAGACCGCAGCTGCCCTGTAATAATAAAAACAATATTTATTCATTTATATAGTGTTATTAATTCCATAGTGCTTTACATACATTTTGCAACACTGTCCCTCTTGGGGCTCACAATCTAAACATCCTATCAGTATGTTTTTGTATGTTCTCCCCATGTTTGTGTGGGTTTCCTCTGGGCACTCTGGTTTCTTCCCACATTTCAAACTCCTTGCAGATGTTGTCCTTGGTGAGAATTGAACCCAGGACCTCAGCGCTGCAAGTCTGCAGTGCTAACCACTGAGGCCATGTGTGGCGGGTTCAGGGTAGCGTCTCCCTGCAGTCAACCGATGGGAGCCACCTGTAACTCCGCAGCATGAAATGAACATGCTGTAGAGGAGCGGAATGCTGGCAACCAGCACCGCAGCCAAAAGAACGCTTCAGTAGGGTTAAGCATAGTGGGCATGGGATTTCTACAAATCCCATCCACTATGCTGATACTGTACTACACAGCGTTTTGGACGCAGCAGCAAGATGCTGCGTCCAAAACACTACATATGCTGATCGTGAGTATGCAGCCTAAATTTTCCATTGGATTCAGATCAGGTGATTGGCTGGGCCAGTCTTTGGTTTTATAGAAAGAAAATAAAACTACTATTAGGAGTCTCCTGTGTGTTTGGGATCATTGCCTTGCTGAAATGTATAGCCTCATTTCATGTTTATCGTCCTGGTAGATGGCAGAAGATTTTTAGCAAGAATGTCTCTGTACATTTGTCCATTTATTATTCCTTAAATCATATGAAGTTTGCCAGTGCTGTAAGCTGAAAACAGCCCAACACCATGATGTTTCTGGGATGACTTGCAGTACCTTTTGGCTTCCAAACATGCTGTCTATTATGATTATGGCTTCCAAAGAGTTCTATTCTAGACTCATCTGACCAGACTATATTCTCATAGAATTTATCATGCTTGTCTAAATGTAGTTGAGCAAGTTTTAATTGAGCTGAACATGGAGTTTTGCATGGCGATCGTACATACCGGCCATGGAGGTTGAGCGCATTACTTATTGTTTTCTTTGAAACAATTGTACCTGCAGATTACAGGTATTTCTGTAGTCTGCACAGGTGGTTCTTTGCTCTTGGACAACTCTTCTGATAATTTCAGAACAATTGAAAAGAATTATGTTCTTTCTTTGTCCGAAATATAGCCCCAATAGTACTCACTGATATGAAATAGGAAAATGAAATTCAGCCTGTCCCAGTGTTGCCTCGCACGGAGTCGTCCCGGTCTGGGCGTATTGCAATCCAAGAAAGAAGTTCCAGCGAGGACAGGAAGGTATAATCCAGTTAAAACATGTACTTTATTGTCTTCATGCTAAAACATCTTTTGCAGGTAACTAGATGACCCCAGCTACAGAGCAAATTCCACGCGTTTTGACAGTTATGTCTTATTCATGGATGAATGATCCCTGTCCTTGCTGGAACTCCTTTCTTCTTTCTTCAATAGCACTCACTGGAACCTTCAGTAGTTTGGAGAATCTTTTGTAACCAATGCCATCAGAATGTTTTGCAACAATAAGGTTGATAAGCTCTTGAGATAGCTCACTGACTTTATCCATCAGGAAATGTTTCTTGTGTTGGTAGAGACACCTTTTTTATAGGCCATCAGTTGAACCAGTTGATATTATTTTTCACAAATGGCAGGATTGCTTACTAATTACTGATCGATTTCGGTTGGTGTCAGGACTTTCCATGGCTTTTTGTACATGGCTTTTCTTCTTGTGTTGAATACATTTCCTGTGTCATTTCTCATTATTACATATCATTGCATTTTTAAACATTTGAACGTTTGATTTCTTTGCCTGTATGGATTTTGTGGGTTGTTATCAACATCTGGTGAGAAATTCATGTCAATAGCACCTCTATCTTACATATAACAGATACCACTGCACTGACATTTGTATTTATAACATGCTTTTTAACTTAAGATCCACAGACAGGTCTCAGAGATGGTCATGAACCACAATCTATGGAATAGTAATAGAAGCCATATTTCTCACAATGAGTAAAAACTGGTCATTAAAGGGTTATCACTGGTTATTAAAGGGTTATTCTGGTTTTGCTGGCTTTGATATTGGAGATGCTAATAGCACTGATAATGACAAGTCTACATGTACAGGCAGGAACATGTACATGATATTTGGAATGGTACACTTGTCCCAACACATTTATAGACTAGACATCACCAGTACGTATCCAAATAACACAGTTTACAAGAAATTGAGATTCATATTCAATGGATTATTCTACTCATTGCTATATTAGGAGATGAGCAGCACCAGTGACATATATACATGGATACAGTTGAAACCAGAAGTTAACATCCCCAGATAAAAAGACACATGTACATGCTTTTCTCATTATCTGCCATGCAATCAATATAAATCTTTCCAGTTTTAGGTCAATTAGGATTACCATAATTATTAATATTTGCCAAATATCAGAATAATAACAGAGAGAAAGAGAGAGAATGAGAATGTTTTCAAGCATTTTTATTACTTTCTGTTTCTGCAATGTCACAAGTTTACATACATTTTATTAGTACTTGGTATCTTTGCCCTTTAAACTGTATTACTTGGGTCAAATATTTTGGATATCCTTCCACAAGCTTCTCACATTAGTTAGTAGGAATTTCTCCTGATAGAACTGGTATAACTGACCCATGTTTGTAGGTTTCCTTGCTCACAGCCTTTTCAGCTTTGCCCATACATTTTCAATAGGATTGAGATCAGAGCTTTGTGATGGCCACTCCAAAACATTGACTTTGTTATCCTTAAACCACTTTGTAACCAGTTTGACAGTTTGCTTTGGGTCATAGTCCATTTGGAAGACGCATTTCCACCCAAGCTTTAACTTCCTGACTTATGTCTTGAGATGTTGCTTCAGTATTGCCACCTAATCTTCTTTCCTCATGATGCCATCTATTTTGTGAAATGTACCAATCCCTCCTGCAGCAAAACAACCCCACAACATGATGCTGCCACCCCTGTGTTTCACTCTCCGGATGGTGTTCTTAGGCTTCCAAGCTTCTCCCTTTTTTCCTCCAAACGTAACAATGGTCATTATGGCTAAACAGTTCAATTTTAGTTTTGGCAGACAACAGGTATTTGCTCCTGTGTGCATTTGTAAAAATTAATCTGGATTTTTTAATGTTTCTTTTGGAGTAATGGCTTCTTCCTAGCTGATTGTCCTTTCAGCCCATGTTGATATAGTACGCATTTTACTGTGGATAATGACACAATCTTACCAGCTTCCGCCATCATCTTCACAAGGTCTTTTGCTGTTGAGTTGATATGCACATGTCGGATCAAAGCACCTTCATCTCAGGGACACAGAACCCATCTCCTTCCTGAGCAGTATGATGGCTGGACATTCCCATCATGTTTGTAGTTGCGTATAATTGTTTTTACAGATAAATGAGGCACCTTCAGGTATCTGGAAATTGCAACCAAGGATGAACCAGACTGGTGAAAGCCCACAATTCTCTTCCTGATATCTTGGCTGATTTCTTTAGACTTTATTTTAGACCATGCAGAAAGTAATAAAAATGCCCAAAAGCATTCATTTTCTCTCTCTCCCCTCTCTCATTATTCTGGCATTTGGCAGTAATGACTAACTATGGTAATCCTAATTGATTTAAAACAAGAGAGGTTTATTCTGATTTCATGTCAGATAGTGAAATAAACATGTATATGTGTCTTTTTATATAATGCATGTAAACTTCTGGTTTTAACTATATATACATGTGTGTGTATGTATGTGTATATATATATATATATATTATATACGGTACATATATATTACATAAACATTGATATCAAACAATGATAAAAATCTGTATCGCGCAACACATGGATCTAAGCCACACAAGTGCAATGTGCTGGCTGGGATTTATTAGACCTACTTCTGGGATAATTAGGATCAGAAGCTCTGTAAAATAATTCATCCAGGAATCTTCCTTACAACTGACTGTCAGTAAACATCAAAACTGAGAAGTGAAACTGTTTATTCAGAGAAGTACAGTACAGTAGAGCAAGGGTTAAATTAGTAATTCCCCCCACCCCCCCAAACAGTATATACAGTGACTTCTCTCATAAAAATATATTGAGTCTGATTTTAACTAAGTATTCCGAGTTTAGGAGAAGTCATAAGCCTCTGGTTCTCTTCGTGTGTGAATGACGCATGCTAATTCTGAAGTTGGTGGCTTATATACCCTGTCCTAAAATATGTTCCTCCTGATTGGTTGAACTTTTAAAGCCGTCATGTACTCATGTCCTCGCAGTCCAAACTAATTGTACACACTGGCTTCCTGCAAAGGTGTTTCCTGCAGATACAAAGTCAAGTGTATGTACTGGGGGGGTTGTGATTGATACAGTCACACTCTCATGCTCTTTCTGAACTTCTCGCACCCCCTTCTCTCTTGGCCTCTCTAGGGAGATGTGAACAATCTTGTAGTCATCTACATGCATTGTTTGAGATAAATATACTGCACATGGCAAAGCTTTCTATACTAAACCAGTGTATGATTACTTCACTTAGAAAAATAGAAGGACTAAATGCTGTATTTACAACAATTACACTATAGCTAAAATATGCTGTGTAATATAAAGGTGGCTGCAATATGGTTTATGAAAGTGTGGTTTAGAAAGTGTGCATTAGCATCCATTATAACTGTCACTTCTGAGGAAACAGTTGCAAAGAAGTTCTGTAAACCAATTTCTCAATCTCTGGCTATTTTAAGTATCTGACAGGCTGATCCGTGACACAACGTCAGGTCATCAGTGAAGGGTAGGTGCTCTACAAGTGGCTATGGTGAGTTTAATGCTTACAGATTAGACTAATGTTGGCTGAACCAGTCGATATTGATAAGATCGTCAAACAATCTAATGTATATGGAAGTCCCAGACAATCGCGAGAACTTAAGAATACAGCATGTCCAATTCCAGACTGCTCATCCTTTTCCTCATAAAAAAACAACAAGAATGCTTGGCCGAATGAGCGTTCCTCTGTATGGGACTGACGGCCAAGATAGCTCCAATCATCCAAATCAACCATCAACCAAGTAAGGTGTATGCAAACAAATGAGGATCTTATACAACATACAAAGTCCAAGATTTTTTTTTAAATTATAACAATCTTTATTTTAAGTCACCCCTACTGAAGAAACAAGCCACACGTCAAGGTGCACAGATTGACACATGGATTTTATGGTCACTAAGGCCGGTTTCACATTGCAATTTTTCCTGATCAGGGTTCATCAGTGTTTGGGTGCCAAAACCAGGAGTATCTCCAAAACCCAGAACAGGTGTCAATATTTCAATTATAGTTTTTCTCTGCAAGTTCCTCTCTGGGTTTGACACACAAACCTGACGAACCCTGATCATGGAAAAACTGCAGTGTGAAACCTGCTAATACCTTTTTAAGGAATTGTTTTATCCACATGGATCTTATAAAATACTAGATGTGGGCCTGATGCTATTGCATCAGTTGGGCGTTGACGCCACAATGGAGGTGGGTTCTGTGGTGCTGGAGACGACGGTCATCTCTCCCCCATGTGCAGTCTCTCCCATGTCTCTCTCCCCCTGTGCTCTCTCTCAATGTATATAAATAAATGTATTTTTACTTAAAAACCTGTTTTTTTTCTTTATTAATAAAGTGTTTAAATTTCTGGTAAAAATGTGTAGGGCCTCCCCATATTTTCCATTGCCAGCACAGGTAAACCATGCAGCTATTGACTGCTTTCCCCGCTATGTGGTGTTTCCTGTGCTGGCAATGAAAAATACAAGGGGAGCCCTTATTTTTTAAAATTATTTAACTAAATAATGGGTTCTGCCGAATTTTCTATTACCAGCCAAGGTAACATTGTCAGCTTGGGGCTCTAATTTTCAATGTGATGAGGCCCAAGCATTCTGGGCCCCCCACACTGACAATTGCAGCCAGCAGCCGCCCCAGAATTGGCGCATTCATGAGAGACGCCAAAACTGGTGGTTACCCCGCTCTTCCAGCTGCCATGTAGCAGTGGCAGACTGGGTATTAAAGGAGTTGATGTCAGCTTTTTTTTGGCAGCTGATGTCAAGCCCTATTGCTAATGTCAGCCATCAGAGAAATAATACATACAGAAATCCTTTATTGCATTCAAAATAGACAGACACCTCATTATCCACTTTATAAGCTCCCACCAAGTTCCCCTCTGATGTAATTCTGTAATTACTGTAAACTTGCAGTGGAAGTGGGGCGGAATGGTGGCTCAAGTGGTTAGCATTGCAGCCTTTGAAGCACTGGGGTCTTGAGGTCCTGGGTTCACCTCCCAACAGGGACAACATCTGCAAGGAGTTTGTATGTTCTCCCCATGTTTGCGTGGGTTTCCTCCAGGCACTCTGGTTTCCTCCCACAGTGTAAAGACATACTGATAGGATATTTAGATTGTGAGCTCCAAGAGAGACAGCATTACTGATGTATGTAAAGTGCTATGGAATTAATAGCGCTATATAAATGAATAAATATTATTATTATAAGTGGCTACCGCCACCATTTTGTATTCCCAAGTGTCCAAGGAGAGCGGCCGCATGAGTGTGCATGCGCTCTCTATGCCCACCCTGTGCATTATCTCTGCCCCTTGTTTTCTGTCTCTGACCCCCTGTGCGCTCACTCTCTCTCCCTCCTGTGCACTCTCTCCTCTCTGCCCCCCTGTGCACTCATTCTGTTCCTCCTGTGCAATCTCTCTGGCCCAAGCACTCTCTATGCCTCCTGTGTGCTCTCTCTGCCCCCTTGTGCTCTCTGCACCCCATGCATTTGACCCACCCATGGGTCTATGGGAACTCTGTAACCCGGGCGTTTATACGGGGGTGCTATCTCAGTGGCTGGTGCCTGGGCTAGTAGCCCTGAGGGTCAGCTGAATAAAGGGTAAAATAATAAAAGTCTCATGACACCACCTGCTGTTTCTGGTGATCTCACCAGCGCTGCTGTCAAACCGCCGGGGATGGTGGTATTGCAGCCAGTTGTCAACGCTCCCTACAGGCAGAACGGGATCCCCGTGGCAGTGCTGCTGCTGAGCTGAACGGTGTGGCAGCAGTTGCTTCTTAACAGAATGAGACACCGGAGACTTGCTGACTCTGTACGGGTACTTTACTGGCAACAGTTTTCAGCAGTTCAGGTACACAGTTACACAGTCTTTGCGGGTAGTCACTGGGGAGAATAAAGTCTCTTTGAGTAAAGTCTCTTTGAGTCTCAGAGTATTCCTTGAGTTACTTTCACTGTCCCTTGTTCCTGCGCCTCCTCCTTCTGTAAGGGGCTCAACCCTGTTTTGTGCGCCTGGTGGGGCAGCACATTCTGGACGAGGTCGGAGCTGTTGGGCAAACCTGCGATCCACTGGTATTGATGGCTCAGGGTTAGACTCGCATCCACCGTGACTTGGAGCTGGTACCCCGTTGTGGACCAGGATTCCCCCGGACCGTAGATAAGGTCCGGCACTGGGTCTCCTCCTTCCGTCTGGGTAGCCGCTCCTTTCCGGGAGTGCTCCCTGTGATGTCCCTCTAGGACTTGTTCCTTGCTACGTCCCTCAGACTAACCTCTCTTCTTCTGTCTCACTCTTTTCTGACTCCCTGTCTGAGTGTTTTCCTGCTCCTTCTACCTTAACGCTCCTCCCCCCGGGACCGGTTACCCTGGTAACAGGTAGCCAATTGGTCCCCTAAGTTAGGTGTAGGGATGCTGGGACAAGAGCCTCAGGTTGACTTTACACTCCCCAATGACAGGAATACTGCACACTCAGTTATGGGTGCAGTACCCCTACTGTAGCGCACTGACCAGTGGGGCGCCACACATTCTCCTCTCCACCTTCCTCCCCATCAGCTCTCTCTACTCTCCCTGTGTGCTCTGTCTTTCCCCCCTGTGTGCTCTCTTGTACACTCTCTGTGCTCTCTATGTGCTCCACTGTGGCTCTCTGTGCTCCCATTATGCTCTCTGTGCCCCCTGTGTCTCTCTGTGGCCCCTTGTGCACTCTCTGTGTTCTCTCAATTTGCCATCTCTGTGCCGCCCTGTGTGACCCCCTGTGCCTCTCTGTGCTTCTTGTGTGTGCTCTGTGCTCTCTCCCTCTGCTATGGGCTATCTATGCCTGCCTCTGCTGTGCACGCTCTTCCCCCACCTCTGCTGTGCATTCCCTCTTTGCCCCCTCTGCTGTGTGCTCTCTCTCTGTCCCCCACCTCAGCTGTGCGCTCCCTCTTTGCATCACATGGCAGCCATATTAGTTTGGACACATTTGGGTGTTCAAAGATGGCCACCATATGAGTAACTGCACATGGAAGCAATGGGTGGCATGTAGTGTCCGGTCTCTGTGGTGACGTGTCTATGTGGTTGTGAGTGGCGTCGGGTGCGGGATGCTGTGGCACCACTGGCAATAGTGAGCAAGGAGCCATTACCGCCAGTGAGTGCTATATTTGCACTGGGGTGTGCAAATATGGCTACCGCAGCGTGTGATGTATGGGCAACATGACATTTTGTGGCACCCCAGTGGTCCGGTTGCCTCAGTGACATTGCCTCCCTCACAGGGGGGGTGATCTCATGCCTGGAAGCAGGAGGAGGTTCCCACGCTAGGTAACACCCAGCATCCAACTCTGCACCTGAGTTCAGGGAGCTAGACTGGTTCTGGAAAGGAGGAACGGCTAGAGATAGAAAGTGTGGAGAACGTCTGAGGAGAGGGAGAGAGGAGGTTAGGAAAGCCCTGGGGAGCGGAGCTGCGACTGAGCTCACCCCAGAGAGGCACTAGAGAGGACTCCAGAGTCCTTGGTTGTGAGGGCACTGTATGTCCCGGCAACCGAATCTGGAGGACAGGAGGCTACAAGTCTGGCAGCACCACAGCAGATTGAGAGCCCAGAGCTGCCATCAGCAAGGCCGTGCCCGTGAAAGACTTGTGCTGCCTGCCATACGAGAAGGAGCAACCACACATAAAGAAGGCTGCAGCATAGCTACAAGCAGCAGAGATTGAAAAGGAAAGCATAGAAGGAAGGCCTCTAAACCCACCTGGCGAGGTGAATCCCGAATGCTTCCAGGCTGACATGACCCTTCCAAAACCTGGTACCATGTGTCCCAGAGGCCCAAACCAGCAGCGTTGCCCATCCCTGGCCGAATTTCACAGGTGGTATCACGAAAAGACTAATAAACTCCCCTGTAAATAACCCTTCACTACACGGCCAGGGCCACAGAGCTGGGCCACAGCCACCGTGACCTCCCAAAGGACCAGCCGGCCTGGCTATCGAGTACCCCCCGACTCTTGCAGCTGTTGCAACTTCAAGATTATGTAAGTAGTGAGCTGCTCTACCTAGATGACCCTTTCTTCATAGAATATACTATATGTCATTATGTAGCTGCTCCATTAGGTGCCTGTAATCTTTATGCATGCAATCTATTCATGTAATCATGCAAATAACTCTGTTAGGACTTTAGATATTCATTTCGCAGTACCGCCAGTGATGCTGCAGCAGCCCGCAACCGCCTGAGTAAGTACGCATGTGTATACCCGGTGCACATGCGCACTTACTAATATGGTCGCCATCTTTAGACACCTGGGTATATAAATATGGCAGTGGGACCTGGTGCGCACATGCACACTTACTCACCCCGCCGCCATGTTTGGACAGCACAGGAGGGAGAGAGACAAAGCACAGGGGGGCAAGCGCACAGGGGGACAGAGAGAGCGCACAAGGGGTAGACAAAGTGCATAATGGAAGGGTGAGCGCACAGAGCGTGGGGTGAGCACACAAGGGGGTGAGAGAGCGCACAAGGGGGAGACAGGTCAAAGAAGGAGAAAGCACAGAGGAGAGAAGACAACACAGGGATGAGAGAGCGCACACAGGGGAGAGACCATTGTCACGCCCAACACCACAGAGCCTGCCCCCATCGTGATATCACCGCCCTCCTGATACGATAGCATTGGGCCCCCATCTAGTCATTATAACAATATGTTACTATTTTGAAAAAGTCTTTACAAATATTTTTACAAAAAGAGCCTAGTGCAATCTATATTTAGCAACAATTTAGTATAGGATTCTATTTTGCATATAAAAATATATTACTTTTTCTGAAAAAAATGTTTGCACCAGGCACTTTTTGTAAAAATATTTGGATATATTCAATATGTAGCATAATTGAAATTCTTTCATGATATATTTACACTTTATTGCATAAAACTGGGCTGAATAATCTTCGTTGTTTATACTTTTTCCATATATTTTTCTATCTTTATTTTTGGCCTGTGATTGAATCACAGTGTATCTCAATGAATTACAATATCATCAAAAAGTTATTTTATTTCAGTAATTTAATACATAAAGTGAAACACATACCTACATACATATGATGTAGAGTCATTACAAACAGAGTGATCTATTTCAACTGTTAATTTCTGTTAATGTTGATGATTATCGCTTATCTCAGAAAATTAAAGTAGGGATGATGAAGGGTTAAAATCCACGCTGCCATATTCCATGATATATCAAAGGGTGAATATAATATTGATTTATTAGTCAATGCATTTCAGGGCTACCTGAAACAACCTCATAACATGGCAATATGATATTGATTTGTCCTGAGGAAAGGGGCCAGGGAGCCCTGAAATGCCTTGACTAATAAATCAATATTATATTCACCCTTTGATGTTTCGTGGAATATTGCAGCACGGTTTTTTAACTCTTCATCCTCCCTACTCTATATGCACCATGCTGGGGACTGCAGCAGCCATAATATGCTTTTATAGTGGTTGTGACTCTCACAACCACACAAGATGTAGCCTCTGATACCTATTTAGGTAATATTTTATCTCTCAGACCCTTCATCCTCCCTACTTTAATTTTCTGAGATAATGACCTTTAGGTTTTCATTGGCTGTATGCCATAATCATCAACATTAACAGAAATAAACACATGAAATAGATCACTCTGGAATAACTCTCTATAATATATGCGCGTTTCATTTTATGTATTAAATCACTGAAATAAATTAACCTTTCATGATATTCTAATTCATTAAGATGCACCTGTATCTAATGTGACCCACCATTTTCATATTTACCTGTGTCACCTCTTAGGCTGCGTGGTCACGGTCTGGAGGAGCTGTGTGTTGGACATGGCTCCTCCGGACGTGAGTGAAGCTGCGGGTGCCCGCAGGGAGACCTCAGCCGCCCTGTGCTCACCATGTGTGGCAGGTGCAGGGTGGCTTCTCCCTGAGTCACCCGATGGGAGCTGCTTTCGACTACGCAGCATGAAATGAACATGCTGCGGAGGAGCGGAATGCCGGCAACCCGCACCGCAGCTAAAAGAACGTTGCAGTCGGGTTAAGCATAGTGAGGATGGGATTTCTTGAAATCCCATCCACTATGCTAGTACTGTACGACGCAGCGTTTTGGATGCAGCGGCAAGACGCTATGACCAAAACGCTGAGTATACTGATCGTAAATATGCAGCCTTATTTTACTGGGACCCTATGTCTCCTTCTTTTAACCTTTTATATACTGTATATATTGATAATGGATTAAAGTTAAATTAAAGATTGTTGCAATTTTAAAAGAACCTGGTTTTCTTGTATAAGATTTTGCAAGGAATGTGTATGGTGAACCTTAGGGTACCTTTACACGCGGCTACATTTTTAGGGTGGCTACAGGTAACTTACTGGTTGCAGTGAAATCATGGAGACAAGGTTCTATCTTGTTGCTGTGTACAAATGGAATAATCTCTCCATGATTTCACTGCAACCAGTAAGTTACCTGTAGCCACCCTAGAAATGTAGCCGCATGTAAAGGTACCCTTAGGGTACCCTCACACTGTGCGACGGTACCGCCGATTTGTTAGGCGATGCAGGGGCGTGGCCTATTGGCATAGATATCGCCCCTGCATCGCCTGATGGCGACGCCTTTTACTGGTCGCCTGGTTTCAGAGCAGTGCTCTGAAACCAGGCGGACGATCTGGTGCGATGTGTACACATCGCCCCATGTAAATGGCTGCCGGCAACCTGACAGACGATGGGAGCCATAGGTTCCCATTGAACTGCAACGCCGCTGGGGTTTTGAGACACCCCGGTGGCAATGCCGCCTGTCAGCTCACCGTTGCATCATCGGACATGTCTCCCCGTGTAAACGGGGGGCGGCGACGCTGGCAGGGCACCAAAAGCATGCGCGCTCCCGCCAGTCGCCGCCGACATCTCCGGCGAGGTGGCACCGTGTGACGGGCCCCTTAGCTTTAGCTGTAAACAAAAGAACACAAGAACCCATCAGTCTATTGTGAATGAAACGGTTCTTTATGGATTAAAGGAGATGTTTGGAATCACATAATATACATGCACTTTCTCAATTTACATTCCATTCGAAATTTAGCACCATGCAGATTTTTGATTACTGGTGACTAAATCACTGTGTCACTGTGTTTTTTCTGTAAAAATGATATGTCGTACATTGGACATGCATTTTTTCGCTCACAATCCCAAATATACAGCTTGTCATCAGTAGAATCCTGTACAGGAAGTGGATCATGAAATCTATCTACTGAGCATGCACAGTTCCATCAGCAGGGGCTGGCTGGTGCCTCTGGCCCCTGGTGGCAGTTCTTGCCTGCCAGTCCAGATTTGAGGACCAGGGGGGAGTGCTAGCAGAAATTTTTGATGACCAGGGGCGTGCTAGCAGGACTTCCATGCCGCAGCTCACTTACCATCTTCCCGCCGCCGCCTGCTGCTGCATCGCCGCGCCGGCCACAAAGCGCCGACAGCCGGCCCATTTCTGTGGGGGGGCAGGCCTAGATGTGGGCTATACCACCAGCCCAGGGGCACTTGCCCCCCTGCCACCTGGGCCAGTCCGCCCCTGTCCATCAGTCTGCTCATCTAGCCAGTGGATGAGTTTCACAATACTGCATGCTGAAAAATGTAGATGACCTGTAGTCCATATGCAAACCATGAACATATTGCACTTGCTAAGACACACGGAATGACAACTAAGTGGTTTAAAGAGGTCTAAATTCACAAGTCTGCATTCACTCTGTGACTGCTGTCTTGTGAATCCTCACATCACACACATTGTGCACTGTAGGGGTTCCCCATGTCAGAGCTGGGAATGATGATCACATGGCTGCGAGTATGTGTGGCGCCCCGCAACGAGTGCTTCACAAGAGGGTATTGCAGCCACAAATGCAGCCGCAATATTCTCTGACTCAGCAATGATCCGGTTAACATAGAAATCCAACCCTACATGCATCACCTAGAACAGAGGGCCAGTCATAGGTCCTGGGGGGTGGAGTGTTAGGGAAGTGTAGTAGAACACACAAGAATCTAGACAGATCAAGAGAGAATAGTCTAGAACTTGGAGAAGGGTCTAGGACTAGAGCTTGGAGAGGAGCGGGGGCTCCGCACCCCGTGCGGGCCCCTGGGCCGTCACCGGTCGGGTGTCAGCACCTGAGGCCTTAACTACCGGGACTGGGCATTAACTACACGGGTTCCCAAAACACTCCCGTGCCCACAACTCACAGCTGGTTCACTGGTACCGAAGCTGGCAGCAGTTCACCTCTGCTACGCGAACCAGAAGCGTGGAGGAGCAGCTTCACAGGAGCACCCCACCACCAGCCAACTTCCAGTCGTCTAACCAGCGGTGTACCCACCGAGGGATCCAAGGCTCCCCAAAACATCCAGAACGTACATCATGGATAGGGCATTGAAGCAGCCTCCCCGTACCCGACCTGGTATTCCTGGGCGACGCTGGCAACCAATTAGTTAGAATGGAGGAACACTGCGGATTTCTAAGGGACACCATCACTGCTGAGTCCACCTGGTCTACTACTCAACCACTGTATGCCATGTACTGCCTGCTGGTTACAGTAAAGACCCGTTGCAGAGACTTTCTGTGTCCGTGCTTCCTTATGAACTGTCCGTCCGCACTACGAGGTAACCGCAGCTGCCGCACAACATCTTAAGCAGCTCCAGCCTCCGGGGATCACCGCTCAGCCTGTGGGGAGCGTAACATCTTGCTGCTGTCCATCCCCCGGGGGCTCCGCAGCGTCGGTAGTCCTTACCGAAACTACTCATAGGTGGCGTCACGAATAAATTAAAAACCCCTTTAATCTGTTCCACCAAGGCGTCTTCAAACACTTTTGATCTGCACTACACCGGGCCCCACTACCGGCAGGCGCGGTCCACCCGTGACAAGGAGGAAGGAAGCATCGCCTGTCTAAACCGGAGTCCCGGCCACGGTGAGTCAGAAGATGGCGTCACGAACAGGATACGAGCAGGCCCGTTACCCAACGGGTATAATGTGCTTAAAATGGACTTTATTGTCTACAATTTGGACTTTGTTCGTCCCTAAAAGAACTTTCCCGCCTTTTCACCATTGGGCCAAGATGGCGCCCAAGATGGCGTTCCCGCCACAAGAATCCGCCACGTGCAAGCCCAGGAGTGAGTCAACCCCCCCTCATCGTGGGAGGGCTAAAGACAAAAGGCGCCAAACTCTTTGTCCGCCCTGATTGCTCGAATCAACCATGGGGGCGGACCCCAAAGACTTTTCCCACGATTGGACTACAAAAGCCCACAGGAAATGGGAGTGACGCAGACTTCTTCACCAGTTCTACCAGAACGCTTACCGGTTGAACGGGTGTGGTTTCCCTCCAAAGAAGAGAATGGCCAGCATGAGACTCCAAGACCTGATGCGGGAGGTCGAGGCGGAGGCCAGAGCAGCCATAGGCCAACCGGGTCCGGGTCCTGCCCTTACCGTAGACGGCAGCCCCGACTTCTGCTAGAGGCTCTACAAGACCTCCGGGTGCGACTAATTGAGACTGTGGAGTGGACGATTCGCAGCTGGAGCGCGACCCTAGGCAGAAGACTCCATCATGCGATGCAGCAGAGCCGACCGGGTACAGCTTCTCCAAGCCCAGACGACATCGCCAGCTTTTCAACCCCTCACCGTCGCCCACCGCCTGTCCTGCTTCGTCACCGGAGCCCATAGACTGTATCATTCCTGTGAGGACCACAGCTCGACCCGTTCCAGCGGTTAAACCCGCAGCCGACCCCGTTCTAGAGCCGGAGCTTTCAATACGCTCCCACGAAGAAGCCGACACATACCTGGTTCCACCTGCGGAACCCGCGACTAGTTTCTACACTACCGAGACTGTCGCCTGTTTCTCCCCTGAACCGGAGGCCTCCTCTGCAAATACAGAGGCCTACCTGGTGTCCGGGATCGAAACACGACTTCCCGCTGCTACAGAAGAAGAGGCAGGCAGCCTGGAAGTCCTGCACAACGACCCCGAGGAGAACTTTGCAGCACAGCCACCCACCGACCCAGAGGATTCCATCCCATCGTCTTCGTCAGCCGAACAGCCCGACGTAGTCATCGAAGGAGAGGTCGAGGAGGATGACGACGAGACCTACAGTCCACTGAGGATCTCTACACCGGGTTCGCCTGGGGAGACACCAAGAATCCTTCTGCCGGGCGATCAGCTCGGGTGCACTGGTCGGGTGCCGCCGCAACAACATCTTCTCCGGTTCCGTTGAACCGGGCTCCACTCCAGACTGCCCACCAAGCTCGAGCGGTTCAACAACCAGCACGCCGTAGTGACTTTATCCACACGCCGCACCACTCCGACGAAGAGGTACGTCGTATCCGGAGAGACGATGGGCACACTCAACTGCAAGCCAACATGCAGGCTCGCGCCGAGGCCCGCCGCCAATCTCCATTACCTGAACAATTCCGTAAAACCGGGCGGGTAAGCACCTTTAACTTGTCCACCGGGTGGGGATTCGTAAGGGAGGAGGGTGTGAGTACCAAAGTATTTGTGGGGCGTCGTGATGTGGAATCGCACCTACCGCGAGGTCATCCAAACCGAGACTTGTATAGAGGGGACATAGTAACCTATGAGCGACATGTATGCTGTGACGGGTGGTTCGCTATACGAGTCCGGAACACTGTCCTCCATAAGTGACTTGTTGTTTGAACTTTTCTGCTAAAAGAGACTTCTTCCTGTTGGCGCAATAACACCACGACTTGGCGGCTACAGCCTGAACTTTTATTCTAAGGACAGCCGACCGTCCGCCGGGTCCGCGCAATGTGTTAACCTGCTTATTCACCTTTTCACTTTTATGCATACAATGACCTGTCATTAATAAAAGTGTATTACCTGTTATAAAATATAAAAATCTCTGTAATGTGGGTAGTGTGACGCTTGGGGACAAGCGTATTCAACCAAGGGGGAGTGTGGCGCCCCGCAACGAGTGCGTCACAAGAGGGTATTGCAGCCACAAATGCAGCCGCAATATTCTCTGACTCAGCAATGATCCGGTTAACATAGAAATCCAACCCTACATGCATCACCTAGAACAGAGGGACAATCATAGGTCCTGGGGGGTGGAGTGTTAGGGAAGTGTAGTAGAACACACAAGAATCTAGACAGATCAAGAGAGAATAGTCTAGAACTTGGAGAAGAAGGGTCTAGGACTAGAGCTTGGAGAGGAGCGGGGGCTCCGCACCCCGTGCGGGCCCCTGGGCCGTCACCGGTTGGGTGTCAGCACCTGAGGCCTTAACTACCGGGACTGGGCATTATCTACACAGGTTCCCAAAAGACTCCCGTGCCCACAACTCACAGCCGGTTCACTGGTACCGAAGCTGGCAGCAGTTCACCTCTGCTACGCGAACCAGAAGCGTGGAGGAGCAGCTTCACCGGAGCACCCCACCACCAGCCAACTTCCAGTCGTCTAACCAGCGGTGTACCCACCGAGGGATCCAAGGCTCCCCAAAACATCCAGAACGTACATCATGGATAGGGCATTGAAGCAGCCTCCCCGTACCCGACCTGGTATTCCTGGGCGACGCTGGCAACCAATTAGTTAGAATGGAGGAACACTGCGGATTTCTAAGGGACACCATCACTGCTGAGTCCACCTGGTCTACTACTCAACCACTGTATGCCATGTACTGCCTGCTGGTTACAGTAAAGACCCGTTGCAGAGACTTTCTGTGTCCGTGCTTCCTTATGAACTGTCCGTCCGCACTACAAGGTAACCGCAGCTGCCGCACAACATCTTAAGCAGCTCCAGCCTCCGGGGATCACCGCTCAGCCTGTGGGGAGCGTAACATCTTGCTGCTGTCCATCCCCCGGGGGCTCCGCAGCGTCGGTAGTCCTTACCGAAACTACTCATAGGTGGCGTCACGAATAAATTAAAAACCCCTTTAATCTGTTCCACCAAGACGTCTTCAAACACTTTTGATCTGCACTACACCGGGCCCCACTACCGGCAGGCGCGGTCCACCCGTGACAAGGAGGAAGGAAGCATCGCCTGTCTAAACCGGAGTCCCGGCCACGGTGAGTCATATGCAATATGTAAACTCCCAGCCAGAGTCTCACTAGATGGGGGTGGCATATGCAAATATTATGCTGCACTCAGTCCTGTCAATGAAGGTGCTAACTAAACATAATTCTGTTTCAAATATCAATAGTTGCACTCAATACAGACTGCAGCACAGTGGCTCAAGTGGTTAGCACTGTATCCTTTGCAGCACTGGGGTCTTGAAGTCCTGGGTTCAATTCCCACTAAGGACAACATCTGTAAGGAGTTTGTATGTTCTCCCCGTGTTTGCGTGTGTTTCCTCTGGCCACTCTGGTTTCCTCCCACATTGTAAAGACATACTGATAGGATGTTTAGATTAGATTGTGAGCTCCAAGAGAGACAGCATAACTCATGTATGTAAAGTGCTATGGAATTAATAGTGCTATATAAATTATTATTATTATAATTCTAAATAGAAAAAAAATAAAAAATGAAAAAAGTAGAGATACTTAGTATTATGGAAATGGCCAAATTGATAATTCACCCAGTTGCCACGCTGAGGCGATCTCCGTTTACTGGATCCTAACACTAATGTAAGATGGGGTGGCCTCGCTCAGTGCATGTGATGTGAGGATTCCCAAGTCTGCAGTCACAGTAACAGCAGACATGTGGATTTAGACCAGGCAACCCCTTTAAGTAGAGTACAGTATATATTATGGTAAAAGAAATACATATTTGCATGTATGCCCTAAAAATAAAAGAATAGAATACTAGCGCATCTTTAGTGCTCCCTAGTCTTCCTGGAAATGTATGAATAAAGTGGCAATTACTATTTACTTTTCAAAAGGGCATGTCCCTAATACTGCACCTGCCATGTGCCCAAACATTGCTTTTCCACTACACATGGGGTATTAGCGTATGCCCAACACATTTTGGGATCCATTTTATCCTGTTATCCTTGTACAAATGAAAATATTGAGGCCAAAATAATATTTTTGTGGACTAAAAGTATTTTTATTTCATTTCTTAAAATTTGTCCTATCTAAAGTCTAACAATCTAAATAATTCCTTAGGAGTTCTAGTTTCCAAAATAGGGTCACTTGTGGGGAGTTTCCCCTGTTTAGGCACATCAGGGGCTTTCCATGCATGACATGGAGTCCACTAAGAGTTTTCAGAAATGCTGTTCAGAAGGCGCGTTTTTAACTGGTCAGTTTTTGTGCAGAAAATGCATCCAGAAGAAGAATACACACCAACTTATCTGTCCAACTTCTGAACAACTTACTGGTTGCAGTGAAATCATGGACACATTGTTCCATTTGTACACAGCCACAAAATGGAGCAATGTGTCCATGATTTCACTGCAACCAGTAAGTTGGTCAAAGTTGGACAGATAAGTTGGTGTGTGTAAAGTGGCCCTGAGTGTGTTAATTGATCCGTTTTTTTTCTGGTCTTTTTTTTTTCCCTTGAAGTTATTGTTAATGGAAAAAAAAAAAAAACACAAAAGATGATTAAAAAATGGATTGAAAACGGATGATGCATTTTTTTTGCAAAAAACAGATCAGTTTTGCTGCTGAAAATTCGTCAAAAATACATCACAAAAAGCACAGATCAAGAACGCACAGTCTGAAGTAACATTTTTGTTAAAAAAGTGAACTTTTCATTTTTCCCTTCCATCGTTGCTTTAATTCCTGTGAAGCACCTGAAGGATTAATAAAGTTCTTGGACGGGGTTTTAAACAGTCTAAGGCTGGGGTCACACATGCCAATCCGTTTTGTCCTTGTTTCTAATAACAGATCCATTGTTTTTATGGTGTTTTTTGAGCCCCCAGCACTGCCTTTGTTTTTTCCAAAATGGGGAAAAAACATATGCAAAAACGGATCAGTTAATGGATGGCACCTATATGTACCATGCATTAATGGATTCGTTTCCCATAGGGCACCATGTTAAAAAAACACTATGCGTCTTTTTACTGCTAGCAGCGTTTTTGGTGCCCATTACAAAAACGCATAGCGTTTTTTTAGTGCACTTTAGACAATGCGTTTTTTGCATTAGAGCCTATGGATCCGTTAACAGATCTGTTTTTCACAAAATTCTAAGTTGAAAAACGGATGGTTTTAGCGGGTCAAGGGCTCAAGTGTGACCCCGCCAGCCTAAAGGCCACTTCACACACACAGATATCTGAGTCCAATATCTGAACAGATCTCTGGTTGCAGTGAAATCATGGATACATTGCTCGATGTTGTACACAGCCACAAAATGGAGCAATGTATCCATGATTTCACTGCAACCAGAGATCTGTTCAGAATTGGACTCAGATATCTGTGTGTGTGAAGTGGCCTTAAGTGGTGCAGTTTGTAAAATTGTGTCACTTTTGGATATTTTATGTCATGTAGGCCTCTCAACGTCACTTCAAATGTGATGTGGTCTCTAGAAAATGGTTTTGTAAATTCTGTTGTAAAATTGAGAAATTGCTGATAAAATTTGAACCCTTCCTAGTAAAAGAAATGTTATTTCTAAAATTGTGCTGATGTACAGTATGTTCCTGGGAAATGTTATTTATTAACTATTTTGTGTGATATAAATCTCTGGTTTAAGAGTATAAAAATTCAAAGTTTGAAAATTGTAAAATTTTCAACATTTTTGCCAAATTTCTATTTTTCTCACAAATAAATGGAAAAAAATATCATCTTAAATTTACCACTACCCTGAAGCCCAGTATGTCACAAAAAGCATTCTCAGAATTAGTGGGACTGGTTGAACTATTCCATAAATATAACCTCATAAAGAGACTATTGTCAGAACTAGAAAAAATGGCCTGGTCATTAGGGTCAAACAGGCTGGGTGGTGAAGGGGTTAAAGGAGTAATTTGATCGCCATTCACATGCAGCTTTTCAATCAATGATCAACAACACCTCAATTTACATGATGCTGTTCATAGCTGCAGTTCTTGGGATTGTTGGGGTCCCAGCGGTCAGATCCAGAGTGAACGAAGAGTCATCCCCTATACAGAAGATAGAGGATAACTTCTAAACTTTGGATGACCCAGGTAAACAACATATGACTATTGACAATCCCAAAGTCTAAAACCGCCTCTCTGACAACAGGATAGGAGAAGTGGTACTGTGTAGTGTATAGAAGGATTAATTTCATTTTATCTAGTCTCCATTTTGAGTCTGTGTGAGTGTTTGTAATGTGTTTCTGAAAACACAAATACATTTGAATATAAGAAGTAAGGAGCAATGTCACCTGAACAGCTCTGCGGGCCACATAAGCATGCAGCCTGTGGGTTATATGTTTTTTGGGGTTGAAAGAGGCTTAAAGGACCATTGGCCCACTTTATAGTTTGACACAGCTACCCATTGGTCATTTGCCCAGTTTGGCAGATTGCTAATCTGGGTCTGGCGGCATAATTATGTAATTGAGAATTTTCGAAAACAAAAATATTAGAAAATGACCTGCCACCTTTCCTAAGGCTATGCTCTTCCCTCTATATGTTAGGCTGGGGTCACACATAGAAATCCGTTTTTGGAAGTGATTTCCATGACCAATCCGTTTTTTATAGGGTGCTTTTTGAGCCTCCTGCACCCCTGAACGTTTTTGGACTTAGTCATTTTTTCATTAAAAACGCATGTGCTTTAACGCATGCGTTAACGCAAGTGCCTATATGTGCCATGCGTTAACGCATGCGTTTCCCATAGGGCCCCATGTTAAAAAAATGCATGCGTTTTTTAACTGATGCCAAAAACGTTGCTAGCAATGTTTTTGGCTCAAAAACGGACAGAGCAATGTTTTGAGGTCCAGAAAAAAATGGACAGGGTGTTTATTACATCCAATCCGTTTTTCTGTCAGTTTTTCGACTTAGAAAAAATAAATGACAAAAATGAAGCCAAAAACGGACCAAGGGCTTATGTGTGACCCTAGCCTTACTATGTTGTGGAATTTTGGACTACTCATCTTTCCAGAATTGTTGTTATTCAGCCACATTGGAAGGTTTCCTAGCTTTTTTAAGGTCATGCCACAGCATCTTAATTGGATTAAGGTCCGAACTTTGAGTAGGCGCTCCAAAGTCTTAATTTTGTTTTCTTAAGCCATTCAGAGGTGGATTTACTGGTGTGGTGTGGATCGTTGTCCTGCTGCATGACTCAAGTGCGCTTTAGCTTGAGGTCATGAACAGATGGACGGACATTCTACTTCAGGATTTTTTAGTAGACAGCAGAATTCATGGTTCCATTTGCCACAGCAAGTGTTCTAGGTCCTGAAACAGCAAAACAGCCCCTGATCAATACACTACCACCACCGTATTTTACTGTTGGTATAATGTTCCTATTCTGAAATGCTGTGTTATTTCTACGTTACATGTAATGGGACATACACCTTCCAAAAAGTTCAATTTTTGTCTCGTCAGTCCGCAGAGCGTTCTTGCTGAGCCCCATAGAACAACATTGGTCAAAGTGCTTAAATGCAGTGGTGTGAGCAAGACCTTAGGAAATGGCCAGCAAATACTTTCACTTAAGTATGTTTGTTTAAACATCCTATTGATACTGGCTGCAGTTTAGATGGGTCACAGCTGTTTAACATCTTTGTAATCGTATATTCCTTTTTTTATGCTTTTCGTTCTAGTTTTGAAACACACCTAGAGAGTAATGAACAAGAGTCTTCAGGATGTACATGACTGTGCCAACACTCTGTTTTGTACTAATCAGGAAAGTGAAGACTTTATTATATCAGAACTCCTGGAACTTTGGACATTGCCATTTGTATATAGATTACACAATCTAATAACATTATTGGAAGAAAATCTGCACTTCTCCAAATTCTGATGCAGATCAGCATTTCTCTGCTTTGGTTTTCCAAAAAGTTGCCATGCGATGTGCCAACAGCATGCAACATAACACAGACCAGGAAATACATATTATAAACCGTATACAAACAAAGTTCAAAAAGTTATTGTTTGCCTAGCTTGAAAATGATGTAATTACTTAAAAATACCTATCCTTTCATCTTTCAACACACTGAAAACACGTGCTCTTTCAATGCATTTTTCCTGAACTGACTTGGATTTTATCCAGCTGAATGAAAAGAAAAACAAATGTGTGATAATAAATACAACCATCCATCATGCCAAAAACACATAAAAAATTGTGTAAAAGCAATAGTTGTCATTTTGTAATACTTACTGCTGGTGGTAGATGGGTAAAAAAGGGAGCAAATTGCAGTTGTCAATGAGTCACAAAAGATCTGTATTTGGACGGGATTTATACTGCAGGTGAAATACTTTTTGAATAAGTCACCAATTTTGTAAGTACCGTAAATATAGTGCTATTGACATTAACTTCTCACCAGTTGTCAGTAACTACACATCACTAAATTTATGGACATCTATGGTTTAATTTCATTGTTTTTGTGGGTTGAATGGGTTATCATGAGAATTGACACAAGGAAAAAGTATTGAACATGTAACTGAAATTTATTTAATACTATACACAACAGCCTTTGTTAGTTATGAGTGATCACAGCCTCATGACATCTCCTGTATAGAGAAACTAGTTGCATGCATTGCTCAGGTGTGCTTTTGGTCCATTCTTCCACACAAACACTCTTCAAGTCCTAAAGGTCCTGTGGGCTCCTTCAATGAACTATGAGCTTTAGCTACTTCCATATATTTTCTATTGGATTTAGGTCAGCTGATTGGCTTGGCCATTGTAGCCACTTTATTTTCTTTCTCTGAAATCAGTCGAGAGTTTCCTTAGCTGTGTGTTTTGGAACATTGCATTGCTGAAATTTCCACCTCATATTTATCATAATGGTATTTGGCAGCAGATTTTTTTTTTTTTTTTAAACCAATTAAATATTTATTGGTAATATCAATAAGGGCTATACAGAAATTAGCAGAGGGGTAACAAAAGGAAAAAGGGGAGGGAAAAGCAAAGGAATAAAGGCATTTGGGATTACATGCACCAATCATGAAAAGTAATAATGAAGTGACCAAGAAAAAAAATGCATGAAATAGACATAGATTATACAATTATAAAATAAGTGGACGTAGACCAAGGGTCCCACCATGTAAGTCTCTTATTTCTTCTGGAACATGATCCCACAAAGGTAGTTTCGTATTGAAACATTAGATTCAAACGGCAATCAGTTAAGACTTTAGATGGAGAAACAGATGATTTCCAATGTTTACTAATACATTGTCGGACTGCAAATAATATATTAGACACAATTAGCCTGATGGGGGAGGGAATATCCGAAAGAAAAATACTTAAGCCAGCTAACGGGCTGGATAATTTGATGGGAATTCCTTTTACTGTTTGAATTATTGATTCCACCCAAGACCAAAAGGGGCGGATCCAAGGACATTCCCACCATACATGGGCCGAGTTACCCTCCAAACCACACCCCCTCCAACAATCTGAAGAGGCGCCTGTAAATAAGCGGGATATATGTGTAGCGGTATAATACCAAAGAAGCTGTATTTTTTGCCTTGTTCAAAATGGCTAATACACGACGTACTTGTAAGGGAGAGTAAATTAATTCTGCCAATCTACGAGAAAGGCCGAGAAATTGAGATAAGACTCCCATCTAAGCATAAAAGGCAATTTGCTGTCATCATTTGGGGTGAGGAAAGCTTTATATAAAATTGAAATACCCCTGGAGAATACAGTGCCAGGCTTAAAAAAAACGTTGCACCGGATCATCAAGGGGAAACGGTACAGTATGTAATATGCGGCAATTTTGTAAACAGTGTCAAATTTGAAGGTACTGGTAGAAAACTTTACTCGGGAGACCACATATAGTGGATAGAGTTGTGAAAGAGCGGAGAACACCGTCCTCATAGAGATCTGATAGTAAGACGATCCCTCCCAGCGAGCCATATAGAGAGAGAAAGACCCTCCACACAGCATTCAATGGCCTGTAAAGAAATGTGTCTGAATAGGCTGGATAAACGGGAGGGAGCACAGGAGAACTAGAGACTCGTTAGAGCATGCATTGATAGAAGAGTCAATGGGCAGGAGGCTCGACGTAACAGAGACAACTCCAGCAGGAGTCTCAAAGAGCCACGTGGAGCAAATGTAGATTCGATCTGATACCAGATCAGGGATGAGTCACCATCCCACCACAACTTAGCAGGTTCCAACAATGCTGCATGATAGTATGCTTGAATCAATGGAACTCCCAACCCTCTCCGGAATATGGGGATGACATAATCAGGCGGGAGACCCCATGGGGTTTATTACTCCAAATGAATTTGTCAATAGAAGTCTGGAAGGCCGAAATGTATTTAGATGGAATTGTTAGGGGTAGGCATCAAACAAATATAAAAGTTTGGGGAGAATCATCATTTTTACCGTCTGGATTCTTGCCATCCAGGATAACAGAGGGAGGGAGAATCCTGACAGAAGAGACTTGATGTCAGACAGGAAAGACACACAATTAGATCTGACAATGTTTTTAAGCTTTGTTATTTTGATGCCCAGGTACATGAAACCTTCTGGAGACCAAATGAAATAGAAATTAGTTTGAATTTGGATTTGGGTGGAATTAGTAAGAACTGCATAAATTTTACTTACTTACTGAGTAGTGATATTTAGGAGGTAACGTAATATATTTATATCAACACCATGGAAATTACCAACTTATTAGTGTTAAAAAATTTTCTTTTATTAATTTTTTTATTAATTTTATTTAATAAAATACATAATAAGTTGGTAATTTCCATGGTGTTGATATGGAATTAGTAAGAAATAAGGGGAAAATCGTACATTTAGTCAAATTCAGTTTATAGAAGGAGGCCAAAGAGAATTCCCGTAAAATTGAGGTGATTGCATCCAACGAACCAACCGGATCAACACAGGTCAGGACCACATCATCAGCGCATAAGCCAATTTTGTGTTCTACATCTCCTACAGGGATACCTCTAATTCGAGGGTCTAGTCTGACGATGGCTGCAAGAGGCTCCATGATCAGCGCGAATATTAGAGGGGAGAGGGGGCAACCTTGTCAGGTGCCATTTGAAATTGTAAATTTGGATGAGCAAAATCCAGAGGCATGAGCCCGTGCTCAAGGATTAGAGTAAAGTGCCATCACTGCCCTTGCTACCCCACCTGAAAAACCAAACTTCTGCAGGACAGCATCAATGAATCCCCAGTGTACTCTGTCAAACACTTTTTCTGCGTCAAGAGACAGGAATACACTGGGGATACGCCCCCTCTCCACCACATCAAGAAGATCAACGAGCCCTTGTTCCATCCCTGGTTTGACGACCTGGAACGAAACCCACCTGGTCAGGATGGATCACCTGGGGGAGAATGGGCATAAGTCTATTGGCCCAAATCTTAGCGTAAAGTTTTGTGTCACAATTTAAGAGGGCAATCGGACGAAAATCACCAGGAGAGGTTAGCGGCTTGCCTGGTTTAGGGAGGGTGGAAATTGTGGCCTCCAGACCCTCAAGCTTAATTACTCCCTCTGACTGCCACCTGTTAAACAACCTAAGGAGATATGGGGAGAGCGAAGGAAGGAACTGAAGGTAATACGAAAAGGGAAAACCGTCTGGACCAGGGGACGATTTTTTCCTAGAAGAGCAATTTACTTGTGAAATATCCAATGCAGTAAGGTGAGTATTTAAAGATGAAAGTTGGGATTTTGAAATTTTTGGGAGGTTGGCTTTGTTCAAAAAGGAATTAATAGACTCAGTAGAAGGTTGAGGGATATGGGGGTCGTTGTTGAGATTATATAGGGATGTGTAATATGAAGCAAATTCCTCTGTGATTTTAATTGGGTTGTAAACATGAGATTTATCAGGTTTAATGAGGAACGGGATTTTAGAGCAGAGTTCTCGTTTTTTAATCCTTCTAGCCAAAAGAGAACACGCCTTGTCTCCCATATTGTAGAATTTAGATTTCCTAATATCTTTTTCAGCTCTAACCATCATTAATTGACGGATTTGAAGACGAGTTTTAACTAATTCTTTTAGGACAACCGGGGAAGGGGAGTGTTTATGCAGGGCTTCTAAGTGTTTCAGGGAGACTAAAGCTGAGCGGAGGGCAGATTCATATTTTCTTTTATGGGAAGCAGCCATTTTAATTAAAGCTCCCCTAACAACCGCCTTGTGGGCAAACCAGAGTGAGTCATCTGGGACGTCCCCTGTATCATTTGACGAGAAAAATTCTCCAATTGCCCCTTCGAGAAACTCGGCATTAGAAGGTATAGTGAGCAAATATTCATTAAGACGCCACTTTGCCGGAGGGTGGAGATTTGACAGATCAGAGACATTCAATGTTATTGGAGCGCGATCTGACCACGAAATATTGCTGATGTCCGCTGAGACAGTGTGGTAACGCCACATCAACAACGAGAAAAAATCAATTCTGCTATAGGTGTGGTGTCTCGGGGACATAAAGGTAAAATCACGCTCTTCACAATGAAAATATCCCCAAACATCATGCCAATTATAAGATGACACCAAGGTACCTATTTCCCCCCTAGAACGAGATTGGACCGAGCAATCCAATTGCTTAGAAATGGGAACATTAAAGACACCGGCTGCTATTGAGCAACCTACTTTAAGAGGGGATAGAACCTGAAAGAACCTTTTCAAGAAGGATGACTGGCCACTATTGGGAGAGTAGACGGAGGCCAGGGTATAAGGAACATTATTTAATAAGCACGTAATAATGAGATATCTGCCCTGTGTATCCTGTACTGATGACTTCAAATGAAAGGCCACCCTTTTAGAAACAAAAATGGCTACTTCCGCTTTTTTAGAAGTATTGTTCGCAAAGAATTGGTGGGGATAAAGAGAGGAGTGCATCCTAACATTATCTTGTGAAAGAAGATGAGTATCCTGAAGAAAAAGCACATCATGAAATTGCCTAGATAACTGCCTCCACACCAGCGATCTCTTGGCAGGGGAATTCAGACTATTGACATTAATAGAACACAATGATACACTCATAGTAAAACTGTACAATTAGCATTATGAAAATGAGATTGCAGAGGTCATATAGACATGTTAGCCAAATCAAGTTGTAGAGAAGAGCCTTAGGGGGGATAGGAAAAGGAGAAGAGGAAGGGGGAAGGGGAAAAGGAGGGGAAAAAAGAACAGGTGGAACATCTGACAACCTTTAAAACTTATAAAAGAAAAAATAGAAGTGAACAAAAGTCACTTATAGGGGCCGAGGACCCAGGATACCAGAAATAACTGGTAAACAACAAGGTCCTGAACACCAACAGGAAGCATCCACAGAGCAAAAGGTAATAGATTCCTCAGACGGTCTCCCACTCAGGGTCCAGGTGTTTTCTGCTGGAAGGACAGGATGAGAACTTCCAGGAAGCTGGGAAAAGGTGTATGACAGTCCGCGCCACCGGGTACCAAGGAATCACCTGGGATGCAGGAAGTTATTTCAAGCTTAATCTTTATTGTCCAACATGTTTTAGCGCTCCACCTGGCGCCTTCCTCAGGGATAATCCCTGAGGAAGGCGCCAGGTGGAGCGCTGAAACATGTTGGACAATAAAGATTAAGCTTGAAATAACTTCCTGCATCCCAGGTGATTCCTTGGTACCCGGTGGCGCGGACTGTCATACACCTTTTCCCAGCTTCCTGAGAGTCTTCCCACGTGCGAGTGGTTGGTGGAGGTCCTGCAGCAGCCGGTATTGATTGTATGCCTTCAAGCCAGTTGTGGGTCATCACAACTGGAATAGGTGAGTGGTTTTGACTTTACACCTCTCATCTTTTAGTGTCTGAGTGATAGGGCACTATTGCGCCTCTTGTTCCCTTTTTATATAGGATGAGAACTTGGATTTATTTGGAAAGGACTGGTGATCCGGAGGCAACAGTTCCCATCTCCGAAGCAATTTGGCAGCTTGTTCCAGAAGCAAACACGAAGAGATGGTTCCATCCTTACGAATCAAGAATTTGGTAGGGAAACCCCAACGATATCACGTAGCACTGCCGTGTAAGGGGCAAAGGCCCTTCTGAGTGCCATGGTGCCGGGGAGAGATTCGGGTAAACTGAGACATTGGCAAATTTAGCAGGAAGAGCAGGATTGCTTCTCAACGCATGCAGAAAGTCCTCCTTAGGTTCGAAAAAGTGTATGTGTGGAGCCCCAAGGGACGTGGGGTACTCGGTACCGGACCGATCTGCTGCTGGGGATGTCACGGGTGGCTTGGTCCGGACCGTGTCCCTGGCTCAGCACAATAAAAGGGGGAATATTTACAGGGGATATGTCACGGGTGACGCCACCCACTTGATGCGGCCAGTAATGGGGGCCGCTGCTGCTGCAGAACCTCCGGGGGTGATGTGAGGGCAGCGAGGATGGTATAGTTCCAGTGGGGAGAACTGTATCCCCCGGGGCAGTAAGGAGTTAAAGTCAATGGTGTGTGTGTGTTGTTGGAGCACACTTACTTGCAGACGCTGCAGGGATCTCTCCTCAGCGTTGGTGCTGACAGGCTGTGGCTCTGCAGGTTTAGGTCTTCTTGGTGCAAGCCTGTATGGGAGAAAGGGTCTGCAGATGGAAGCAGGCAAGAGGCAGTTCAGGGTTTCCAAGGCTTTACTTAAGGTCTTTCAAGCAAGTTACAGGTTATTCACAGTTGTTAACACACGGTTGCTCTCTACTCCCTTTCCGGGTTCCCTTCTCTCCTGCAGCCAGGCTCCTCTCTCCTTGTGACCCCTCACACAGTCTCTTGGTGTCCTTTCCGGGCTATTATTCTCTCCGTCTTACACGGGTGTGTGTGAACGCTGGACAGTATGGCGGTGACTCGGGCTTCTGTGAGTCCTAGTGCGTCACTGAGCTGCCTGTCCTTTGGGTTAGGAACTCCAGCCTGAAACTAAAGCTCCCCGTCAGTGAATCTGGGGATACCGGGTAAATCGTCGGTCCCCTTCAGAGCTGACACTCTGCTTTAGCCCAGCCTGCAACAGTCCTCTAGCATGAGGCTCTGCCAGGCTCCTTCCTCGTGCTCCTTCCAATATCTAGGAGGGCTTCTCCACCTGCAGCAGGTTGCTTCAGCTGCTGTCTAGGGCACGGGTACACCGTCCCTCTCTGTTCTCTCACACTCCTGGTGGTCTCGGCATCGGACGGGCTTTCCCCCCCATCTGGCTCACACTGGCTCAGTACGGGTCTGCGCTCCTCTGCTAGGCTCTTCCAGGACGTGTGTTGTCTTTCAACCTTTACATCTCAGCTACTTCAGCCTACTCTGTCGGTCGTTGCTGTTCTTTGCTGATGGTCTTTGCATCTCAGCACCATGGCTTACTGACTTCCTTTTCTCCTCCCCCTCTCTATATACTGTCAGTCACCTGACCTCTGGTGTGCCCAACCCACTCCTCATCCACCACCCCTCTGGTCTCATATAGTCTCTAACCTCAGGGCTGGATGTGACCTCTTCTATGCGTGGGTATGTGGGCTGTGAGGGTGTAGTGTTTACTGTTGTCCTACCTGCCTGGCTGCAGTACCCTTCTGTGGCCTCCTGTACGCAGGGGCGCCACATTCTCCCGGAGTTAAACAGCGCGTCCTCGCGCGACTCGACATTGGTTACCCTGAAAACATTTTTATATTATATAACAATAAACATTATGGATTCTTGATTTCTTCCCTTCCGGGAGGCACGATTCTTGGAACGTTGCATTAACTATAAACATAAGTGCATGGGTATCTATACTCATCATTACCCTTTTCTGTAAAAGACATTATAAACATTACTTTATATAAAAGTATAAAATTCTCTTCTTCTCAAAAAGTGCAAAAATGCTCAAAAAGCAGCTTCAAAACAGTTAAAGTCTCATGCACTACGTTGCATGTACAGCAGGTCTTAAAACCAAAGGGGAGCACACCAAAGGTGCTCAACTATTTACAAGAGAGTTCTTATCAAGTCATTGTTCATGATATCAAATGTTCAAATAAAACATATAAGACAGACAGGGGAATGCTAACATTCATTCAGGTAAGGTTGGGGGAACAATAAGGAGCAATGTACATTCACACTTACAGCATCTTCATCTGTTCTGTTAAGGACCCGTGTTCACTCCTTCTTTTCCGGTTGTTTCCACGGCAGCGTCTGCGGTGCTGACTTCCTCTTGGGGAACAACTCCAGATGTTGTAGAGCGTCAATCAGCAGGTAGCTCTCTGGTGTCTGAGTGATGGCGTCTTTGGTCAGCGCTGGGGTCTCAAGTATTATTACAGGGTCCGTGTTAACAGACACGTCCGTGTATCTGGATTCCTCGAAATCATCGCGCACCTCACAGTATTCAACGGTCGAGGCTTCATCTTTCTCTCCTTTTTCAGATTGTAGGCATAGTCTCTTTACTTGGAGGCCGTACGGGCCGCGCTCTCCTTGGGCAATGTGGTACGACACCCACTCTCCAATTTCCACTTGCCTGTCCGGGTGATCTGGCGGGAGATGCTCCTCCACTTCTCTTTTGTTTATGAATATGTCATACTTTGCTCCGGGTTCGCGGGCGAAGGCGTGACCCCTTTCCTCCACAATCTTCACTATCTGGCCCTCGTGCCGTGGGGACTGTTGAATCTCTCGGTCGCGGCAGGCTGCATTTTTGGCCTCTTTGGCACGGGCTACTAGTTCTTGCTTCTGTGCCAGCCTTTCGACCTCCTCCTTCTCCCACTTTCTCACACATCTCCTGATATATTCCTCTCGGGTTATGACTTCCGCGGGGCCTACTGCGCCACCGGGCTCTCCTACGAAGCCCATCAAGTCCTTGCAGCCCTTCTTCCGCTCCCACCAGCAACGCAGCTGCTCCCCTCTCACCTCGGTGGTTGTCGGCGGCGGAATGAGTGGTTGCGGCAGCCTCAGGAACCCTTCCGGCAAGGCTCCGAGTGGGTCTACTTCTTTCCAAGTCTGGTTAAGGATAGCTGGCGGGGTTGATACATCTACCAGGATGGCTGTATGGCCTTCGGCCTCGCTCTCCGCGGGCTCCCGTGATTCTCTGACCCAGCCGGGGCGTCGCTGAACTTGGGCTTCATAGCCCTGGCAGTGGTCGATATCTATCTGGATCCGGTTCCTGTTCTCCTCCTGGGCCCGTGTCATCCTTGGGGGCAGCCGCCGCAGTACACCCCTCCGGGTGTCTAGGACGTAGGGATGCTCTTCTCCGCCTTCAGCCATCTCTGCACGATCACGACTGGTCTTTCCCTGGCCGGGTTCCTCCACTGGGTCGTCTTGTGGGCCCTCCGGGATCACAGGCGGTCTCTCGTACACTGCGCTCTGCTGGACGTCCTTCGCTTCCGTCCTCGTGTCTCTGAATGGCGACGGCTTCTCTTCCGGTTGCCTGCTCCGCCCCCTCCTGATGACGATTTCCTTCTCAGTTCGCGCCAGCTTCTTGGTAGGAGGGTCTAGGGGCGGCGGCTCTTCTTTGAGAGTGACAGCTGGCTCTCCCGGAGTTAAGGAGAGCCAGGGCGGGACCCTCTTTTCGCGCCTTGGACTGGACCGGCCCACGATGGGAGGCTTAGGAACGCCCCCTCTGCACATGGCGCTAGTCCCTGATGGCCGCCATTAGGGTCAGATTTTGGCGGGAAAAGTCTAGAAACAGTTCTTTTGGTACACAAGGTAAAATTCTTTTGGACCGGATAGATCCTGTTCGTGACGCCAGGTTGTGGAGCCCCAAGGGACGTGGGGTACTCGGTACCGGACCGATCTGCTGCTGGGGATGTCACGGGTGGCTTGGTCCGGACCGTGTCCCTGGCTCAGCACAATAAAAGGGGGAATATTTACAGGGGATATGTCACGGGTGACGCCACCCACTTGATGCGGCCAGTAATGGGGGCCGCCGCTGCTGCAGAACCTCCGGGGGTGATGTGAGGGCAGCGAGGATGGTATAGTTCCAGTGGGGAGAACTGTATCCCCCGGGGCAGTAAGGAGTTAAAGTCAATGGTGTGTGTGTGTTGTTGGAGCACACTTACTTGCAGACGCTGCAGGGATCTCTCCTCAGCGTTGGTGCTGACAGGCTGTGGCTCTGCAGGTTGAGGTCTTCTTGGTGCAAGCCTGTATGGGAGAAAGGGTCTGCAGATAGAAGCAGGCAAGAGGCAGTTCAGGGTTTCCAAGGCTTTACTTAAGGTCTTTCAAGCAAGTTACAGGTTATTCACAGTTGTTAACACACGGTTGCTCTCTACTCCCTTTCCGGGTTCCCTTCTCTCCTGCAGCCAGGCTCCTCTCTCCTTGTGACCCCTCACACAGTCTCTTGGTGTCCTTTCCGGGCTATTACTCTCTCCGTCTTACACGGGTGTGTGTGAACGCTGGACAGTATGGCGGTGACTCGGGCTTCTGTGAGTCCTAGTGCGTCACTGAGCTGCCTGTCCTTTGGGTTAGGAACTCCAGCCTGAAACTGAAGCTCCCCGTCAGTGAATCTGGGGATACCGGGTAAATCGTCGGTCCCCTTCAGAGCTGACACTCTGCTTTAGCCCAGCCTGCAACAGTCCTCTAGCATGAGGCTCTGCCAGGCTCCTTCCAATATCTAGGAGGGCTTCTCCACCTGCAACAGGTTGCTTCAGCTGCTGTCTAGGGCACGGGTACACCGTCCCTCTCTGTTCTCTCACACTCCTGGTGGTCTCGGCATCGGACGGGCTTTCCCCCCAATCTGGCTCACACTGGCTCAGTACGGGTCTGCGCTCCTCTGCTAGGCTCTTCCAGGACGTGTGTTGTCTTTCAACCTTTACATCTCAGCTACTTCAGCCTACTCTGTCGGTCGTTACTGTTCTTTGCTGATGGTCTTTGCATCTCAGCACCATGGCTTACTGACTTCCTTTCCTCCTCCCCCTCTCTATATACTGTCAGTCACCTGACCTCTGGTGTGCCCAACCCACTCCTCATCCACCACCCCTCTGGTCTCATATAGTCTCTAACCTCAGGGCTGGATGTGACCTCTTCTATGTGTGGGTATGTGGGCTGTGAGGGTGTAGTGTTTACTGTTGTCCTACCTGCCTGGCTGCAGTACCCTTCTGTGGCCTCCTGTACGCAGGGGTGCCACATATGTGTGCTAGAATGTCTCTGGGGACTGAAGGTCCAAGGGCTGCCGGCTTTGGGACACGATGAATGCGATTGATGATTATGTCCTTTCTGTCCACATGAGGCATAGCAGCCATAATGAAATCCTGTAGAAAGGATCTTAAGTCTGCAGGCAAGATAGCTTCCTCAACTCCTCTCAGTTTAATGTTGTTTCTCCTGGATCTGTCCTCCAGGTCCAGGGTTTTTGCCTGTGTCTTCGAGGCAGTTTGTTGGAGGGAATCATGTGCATCCCAGAGTTCATTATGTGAAGTGATCAGCTGTGCTAACTTGCGCTCCAGATGATCAGTCCGGGTCCCCAGTTCCTCCACATCACCCTTAATTTCTGCCAGCATGTTACGCATATCTTCCTGGAGAGAACTGCAGAGAGAGGTCAGCATATCTCTCATGACACCTTTGGTAATGGGGGCTTCAGCTTGCTCCTGAACGAGGGAGCTGACAGGAGGCTGAGATTCCCTCCTTGCAGCACAAGCTGCGTGGGGGGGATGTGGGAGCCATGTTTAGTGAATCAGCAGGTAGCCTGGCACCAACAAAGAAGTCAGTTATACGTTTAGCCTGCTCCCGTGCTGCAGGTCTGGACTTTCCCATCAACTCACTGGGGGTCCCGGAGGGGCTGGAAGGAGGTTTGAAGCTGAGGGGACCTTTAGGACAGCTGTTTAGAGCCTCTTCTGGCTTCTAGGATGCAGAGCTCCTGCTCTATGCAACTGCCATCTTCAGCAGGCAAGCCACACCTGTTGGCAGCAGATTTTCATCAAGCATATCTTGGTATATTTTCCATTCATCCTTCCTTCAATTATATGAATTTTGTCAGTGCCAAATGCTGAAAAACAGCCCCAAACCATGATGTTCCTACCTCCAAACTTCATTGTTGGTTTGGTGTTTTTGTGGTAATATGCAGTGCATTCTGGCCTCCAAATATGGCGTCTTTTATGGCTTTCAAATAGTTCAATTTTGGTCTCATCTAACCAGACAATATTCTCCCAGTATTTCACTGGCTTGTCTACATGTTGTTGATAAAATGCTAAACATGGTTGAACATGCTTTTTGTTCATCAGTGGAGTCTTGCATGCTGCACTTCTTATTGTTTTCTTTGAAACAATTATATCTGATGATTCCAGGTCTTTCTGTCTTTCTGAGCGCTCTATAGGTGTTTTTTGGCTCTTGGACAACTCTTCTGATAATTCTTTTTACTACATTATCTAAAAGTTTGTGGGGAACACCTGATTATAGCCATTTTATTGTGAAATTATATTCTTTCCACTTATAGGTGATGGTCTCAACAGTACTCACTGGAACCTTCAGTAGTTTCAAAATTCTTCTGTAACCAATTCTATCAGTATGTTTTCCATCAACAAGGTTGGGAAAGTATTGAGACAGCTCACTGATTTTACAAAACATGAGATGTTTCTTCTGTGACCCTTGGTAATGATAGAAAGAAAATGCTTGGCATCTAATATATAATCACCCTAACGCACTTCCGTAACTTTCGGCACTGTTTCCGTCGTCGTGTCCGTGGCTGCCTCGCAAAGCCTAACTCGCAAAGGCTTTGCGAGTCTTCACAGAATACGCTCTACTGTCTGTCAAAGCCAGCAATGGCGCCTTATCCCGCGCACAGTCTGCACCCTCTCCTCACCTCCTGGACTCCAGTAGTCATCTATGGCCCCCGCAGCCCCCTGGAAGTGCAGCCTCTCCATGCCTCCTTCAGGTGGCTGCTCAGTGACAAGGAGGAGGAGAAGGCAGCTCCAGGAAGAAGCCGACACCGAAGGGAACACACACGGAGGGAGGAACGGAGGGGGAGAGGAAAGGAAGCCGGCTCCTGGGGATAACCTGTCCTCACTGAGGTGCACGAAGGAGCTGCAGCCAGGTCACAGAGCAGTGTGTGGCACCATAGCTCCCAGCATGCCACGCCTATCTCTGTCATTACAGCTGTGCCTCTGCCCTCCAGCCTCTGCTCTCCTCTGCCCTCCAGCCTCTGCTCTCCTCTGCCCTCCAGCCTCCCCTCTCCTCTGCCCTCCAGCCTCCCCTGTCCTCTGCCCTCCAGCCTCCCCTGTCCTCTGCCCTCCAGCCTCCCCTGTCCTCTGCCCTCCAGCCTCCGCTCTCCTCTGCCCTCCAGCCTCCGCTCTCCTCTGCCCTCCAGCCTCCCCTGTCCTCTGCCCTCCAGCCTCCGCTCTCCTCTGCCCTCCAGCCTCCGCTCTCCTCTGCCCTCCAGCCTCCCCTGTCCTCTGCCCTCCAGCCTCCACTGAACTCTGCCCTCCTGCCTCCGCTCTCCTCTGCCCTCCAGCCTCTGCTCTCCTCTGCCCTCCAGCCTCCGCTCTCCTCTGCCCTCCAGCCTCGGCTCACCTCTCCCTGTCCTCTGCCCTCCAGCCTCCGCTCTCCTCTCCCTGTCCTCTGCTCACCAGCCTCCGCCTTCCAGCCTCCGCTCTCCTCTGCCCTCCAGCCTCCGCTCTCCTCTTCCTGTCCTCTGCCCTACAGCCTCCGCACTCCTCTCCCTGTCCTCTACCCTCCAGCCTCCGCTCTCCTCTCCCTGTCCTCTACCCTCCAGCCTCCGCTCTCCTCTCCCTGTCCTCTGCCCTCCAGCCTCTGCCCTCCACTCTCCTCTGCCCTCCAGGCTCCGCTCTCCTCTCCCTGTCCTCTGCCCTACAGCCTCCGCTCTCCTCTCCCGGTCCTTTGCCCTCCAGCCTCCGCTCTTCTCTTCCTGGCCTCTGCCCTCCAGCTTCCCCTCTCCTCTCTCTGCCTCCAGCCTCCGCTCCCCTTTCCCTGTCCTCTGCCCTCCAGCCTACGCTCTCCTCTCCCTGTCCACTGCCCTCCAGCCTCCCCTCTCCTCTCCCTGTCCTCTGCCCTCCAGCCTCGCTCTCCCCTCCTGTTCTCTGCCCTCCAGCCTCCGCTCTCCACTGTCCTCTTCCCCAGTCTCCGCCCTCCAACCTCCGCTCTCCTCTGCCCTCAACCTCCGCTCTCCTCTCCCTGTCCTCTGCCCTACAGCCTCCGCTCTCCTCTCCCTGTCCTCTGCCCTCCAGCTCCGCTCTCCTCTCCCTGTTCTCTGCCCTCCAGCCTCCGCTCTCCCTCCCTGTTCTCTGCCCTCCAGCCTCCACTCTCCTCTCCCCTGTCCTCTGCTCTCCAGCCTCCACCTCCAGCCTCCGCTCTCCTCTGCCCTCCAGCCTCCGCTTTCCTTCCCTGTCCTCTGCCTCAGCCTCCGCTCTCCTTCCCTGTCCTCTGCCCTCAGCCTCCCTGTCCTCTGCCCTCCAGCCTCCCTGTCCTCTGCCCCAGCCTCCCTGTCCTCTGCCCTCCAGCCTCCCTCTCCTCTGCCTCCAGCCTCCGCTCTCCTCTCCCTGTCTCCAGCCTCCGCCCTCCAGCCTCCGCTCTCCTCTGCCCTCCAGCCTCCGCTCTCCTCTCCCTGTCCTCTACCCTCCAGCCTCCGCTCTCCTCTCCCTGTCCTCTGCCCTCCAGCCTACGCTCTCCTCTCCCTGTCCTCTGCCTCCCAGCCTCCGCTCTTCCTCTCCCTGTCCTCCTGCCCTCCAGCCTCCGCCCTCCAGCCTCCGCTCTCCTCTGCCCTCCAGCCTCCGCTCTCCTCTCCCTGTCCTCTGCCCTCCAGCCTCCGCTCTCCTCTCCCTGTCCTCTGCCCTCCAGCCTCCTCTCTTCCCTGTCCTCTCGCCTCGCCTCCACTCTCCTCTCCCTGCCTCGCCTCCAGCCTCCTCTCCCTCCCTGTTCTCTGCCCCTCCAGCCTCCGCTCTCCTCTCACCTGTCCCCTGCCCTCCAGCCTCGTCCACTCCGCTCCTCTCCTCTCCCTGCCTCTGCCTCCAGCCTCCGCTCTCCTCTCCCTGTCCTCTGCCCTCCAGCCTCCGCTCACCTCTCCCTGTCTCTGCCCTCCAGCCTTCGCCCTCCAGCCTCCGCTCTCCTCTGCCCTCCAGCCTCGCTCACCTCTCCCTGTCCTCTGCCCTCCAGCCTCCGCTCTCCTCTCCCTGCCTCTACCCTCCAGCCTCCGCTCTCCTCTCCCGTCCTCTGCGCTCCAGCCTCCGCCTCCTCTCCCTGTCCTCTGCACTCCAGCCTCCACTCTCCTCTCCCCTGTCCTCTGCCCTCCAGCCTCCGCTCTCCTCTCCGGTCCTCTGCCCTCCAGCCTCAGCTCTTCTCTCCTGTCCTCTGCCTCTCAGCCTCCCTCTCCTCTCCCTGTCCTCTGTCCTCCAGCCTCCGCTCCCACTCCCTGTCCTCTGCCCTCCAGCCTCCGCTCTCCTCTCCCTGTCCTCTGCCCTCCAGCCTCTGCCCCCCCTCTCCTCTGCCCTCCAGCCTTCGCTCTCCTCTCCCTGTCCTCTGCCTCCAGCCTTGCTCTCCTCTCCCTGTCCTCTGCCCTCTAGCCTCCGCTCTCCTCTCCCTGTTCTTGCCCTCCAGCCTCCGCTCTCCCTCCCTGTTCTCTGCCCTCCAGCCTCCGCTCTCCTCTCCCCTGTCCTCTGCCCTCCAGCCTCTCCCTCCAGCCTCCACTCTCCTCTGCCCTCCAGCCTCCGCTCTCCTCTCCCTGTCCTCTGCCCTCCAGCCGCTGCTCTCCTCTCCCTGTCCTCTGCCCTCCAGCCTCCCCTGTCCTCTGCCCTTCAGCCTCCCCTGTCCTCTGCCCTCCAGCCTCCCCTCTCCTCTGCCCTCCAGCCTCCCCTCTCCTCTGCCCTCTAGCCTCCGCTCTCCTCTCCCCTGTCCTCTGCCCTCCAGCCTCCGCCCTCCAGCCTCCGCTCTCCTCTCCCTGTCCTCTACCCTCCAGCCTCCGCTCTCCTCTCCCTGTCCTCTGCCCTCCAGCCTCCGCCCTCCAGCCTCCGCTCTCCTCTGCCCTCCAGCCTCCGCTCACCTCTCCCTGTCCTCTGCCCTCCAGCCTCCGCTCTCCTCTCCCTGTCCTCTGCCCTCCAGCCTCCGCTCTTCTCTCCCTGTCCTCTGCCCTCCAGCCTCCGCTCTCCTCTCTCCTGTCCTCTGCCCTCCAGCCTCCGCTCTCCTCTCCCTGTCCTCTGCCCTCCAGCCTCCACTCTCCTCTCCCTGTCCACTGCCCTCCAGCCTCCGCTCTCCCCTCCCTGTTCTCTGCCCTCCAGCCTCCGCTCTCCTCTCCCTGTCCCCTGCCCTCCAGCCTCCGCCCTCCAGCCTCCGCTCTCCTCTCCCTGTCCTCTGCCCTCCAGCCTCCGCTCTCCTCTCCCTGTCCTCTGCCCTCCAGCCTCCGCTCACCTCTCCCTGTCCTCTGCCCTCCAGCCTTCGCCCTCCAGCCTCCGCTCTCCTCTGCCCTCCAGCCTCCGCTCACCTCTCCCTGTCCTCTGCCCTCCAGCCTCCGCTCTCCTCTCCCTGTCCTCTGCCCTCCAGCCTCCGCTCTTCTCTCCCTGTCCTCTGCCCTCCAGCCTCTGCTCTCCTCTCCCTGTCCTCTGCCCTCCAGCCTCCGCTCTCCTCACCCCACCATATGCAATGTACAGTATGTGTATATATCTGTGCATGTAGGCACTTCCATCACTTTGTCCGCACTTCCCTCAACTTTGTATACACACACACACACACACACACTTCCCTATACTTACCACCGGGCCTGCGTCCGCTGCCTGGATCCTCAGTCGACATGTCGCCGCCCCCAAACTACTAGATCCAATATAGCGTCCAAGATGTCTCGCCAAACTACCCGGACGACATATTGAATCCAGTCGTCCGAAGGGCGGCGAGATGTCGACTCAGGATCCAGGCGGCGGGGAAGATGCAGGGTCGGTGGTAAGTATAGCGGAGTGTGTGTATGTGTGTGTGTGTGTATGTTTGTGCTGACCACTCTGCCCACGGTGCTGCGCTGACCACTCTGCCCACGGTGCTGCGCTGACCACTCTGCCCACGGTGCTGCGCTGACTACTCTGCCCACGGCGCTGCGCTGACCACTCTGCCCACGGCGCTGCGCTGACCACTCTGCCCACGGTGCTGCACTGACAAATCTCACCGCACTCACTGCTAACCACTGAGCCACCGCACTCACTGCTAACCACTGAGCCACCGCACTCACTGCTAACCACTGAGCCACCGCACTCACTGCTAACCACTGAGCCACTGCACTCACTGCTAACCACTAAGCCACCGCACTCACTGCTAACCACTGAGCCACCGCACTCACTGCTAACCACTGAGCCACCGCACAGTGCTAACCACTGAGCCACTGCGCAGTGCTAACCACTGAGCCACCATATACTGTGCTACCCACAGAGCCGCCTGTATACACACAATTCATTTCACCGCACTCCCGTAACTATTAGTAAATAAACTATATATGGATTCTAGACTACCCGATTCTTTAGAATCGGGCCGCCATCTAGTTAGAAATAGTTTTGAAGTGATGCTTGTTTTTATTCATTGTTCAGGCAACCAAAATGCATAACAGTAGACGTTTTGTTCCTTTTACTTGGACCATCATTAGTATGCACATAGTGGAGTGAACTCAGCTTAAGCTAAGAACGAGCTCAGTTGTGGTAGATGCGGTGTCCACCAATAGGGAGCACTGCACTCCTTCCTCATACCACTTGCATACTGATGAAAGTCTGACTAAAAGGACCAAAATGTCTACTATTATGCATTTTGGTTGCCTGAACATTGACCAAAAACAGGCATCACTTCAAAACTACTTCTGACTGTCAATCACTTTCTTCATACAAAATATAAATATTTGGAGATAGCTCACCTATGAGACGTACCCGGTGGTCTAGTGGGGATCACTGTGTTTAGTAACGGGTTTGCTCTCACCTTAATGGGTTATGCCACCCCTGGACAACCCTAGTGTGTGCTGAAGGCAGGCGCCTCTGAAGCCCAGGCTTCCTCGTAGCCCAATCCTTTCCGGTAAGGTGATTATGTCGATGCCAGTCATGTGAACGCTGACTGGAGGATACGTCACCGCAGGTCCTTCAGTTGTTTGACGGAGATCCCGATAACAGCTGTTCCTTAACCCTCTGATGGGGATATGATATGGATGATAATTAAAGGTATTAAACCAGTGATCCTTTGTTACAGCACCTCTATTTTTTAATGTACCATGACGCGTTTCCACGGTGGACTGCCGTCTTCATAAGGTGGATTGCATAGTATACTGGTCACATAGATTAAATAGTTCCACAGTCCAATCATGGCACTGCAATTTGATGACATCACTTAACCTCTCATATACTGGTCCTCCTTGTTTCTAACCACATTTTTCTACAATTAACCTTTTACTTGCCACTTCCATTACATGGATTAAAGACACACAAAAATTATAAAAATATAAAATAAAAAATAAAACATACATAAAACATGTTGTAAAAAACATATTATAAAAAACAATTCATCTTAGTTTCCCAAACATTGTTCCATTCTATACAAAACGACATTATATACATTTTTATACTATTAATTTTAGAAAATTATTAATTATTGAAAATACCTCTCAACAAAAATTTACACTACATGCATATAAATCATATTATGTATAAGGCATGTGACTTAAAATGTGTCCAATAACTTCCTATACGGATGATTGGCCCATACATTTCTGATATAAATCCTTATTCAATATATTCAATTCCACTTACCTATTTCTTATTTATTTGCACACATTCTCAATATTGAGATTCAAGCCTTCTGGATGAAGAGTACCCATTTTAAAAATCCAATAATTTTCTTTTTGGATTAATATATTATAACAATCTTCAATGTTATCTGGAATTTGATCTATTATTAACAGTTTAAGGAGCCCTGGAGTCTTTTGATGTGTTATACTCAAGTGTTTGGAGACACTGTGTAATAAGAATCCTTTCCGGAAGTTGGATCTGTGTTTATTTAGTCTCGCATGCATTTCCTGCACTGTATGTTCTATATATTTATTTATACATTTTTACTAGATGGCGGCCCGATTCTAAATAATCGGGTAGTCTAGAATCCATATATAGTCTATTTACTAATAGTTAGGGGAGTGCGGTGAAATGAATTGTGTGTATACAGGTGGCTCAGTGGTTAGCAGTGAGTGCGGTGGCTCAGTGGTTAGCAGTGAGTGAGGCGGCTCAGTGGTTAGTAGTGAGTGCGGTGGCTCAGTGGTTAGCAGTGAGTGCGGTGGCTCAGTGGTTAGCAGTGAGTGGGGTGGCTCAGTGGTTAGCAGTGCGTGCGGTGGCTCAGTGGTTAGCAGTGAGTGCGGTGCCTCAGTGGTTACCAGTGAGTGCGGTGCCTCAGTGGTTAGCAGTGAGTGCGGTGCCTCAGTGGTTAGCAGTGAGTGCGGTGGCTCAGTGGTTAGCAGTGAGTGCGGTGGCTCAGTGGTTAGCAGTGAGTGCGGTGGCTCAGTGGTTAGCAGTGAGTGCGGTGACTCAGTGGTTAGCAGTGAGTGCGGTGGCTCAGTGGTTAGGAGTGAGTGCGGTGTCTCAGTGGTTAGCAGTGAGTGCATGGCTCAGTGGTTAGCAGTGAGTGCGGTGAGATTGGTCAGCACAGCGGTGTGGGCAGTGGTCAGCGCAGCGCCGAGGGCAGAGTGGTCAGCACACACATACATACATACACACACACTCCGCTATAGTTAGCACCGACCCTGCGTCTTCCCCGCCGCTTGGATCCTGAGTCGACATGTCGCCGCCCGCAGACGACTGGATCCAATACGGTGTCCGGGAAGTTTGGCGAGACTTCTTGGACGCTATATTGGATCCAGTAGTTGGGGGGTGGCGACATGTCGACTGAGGATCCAGGCGGCTGATGCAGGGCCGGTGCTAACTATAGCAGAGTGTGTGTGTGTGCGTGTGTGTATGTGTGCGGACAAAGTGAGGGAAGTGTGGACAAAGTGAAGGAAGTGACTACATACACACATATATACACATACTGTACATTGGAGGGGTGAGGAGAGCGGAAGCTGGAGGGGTGAGGAGAGCAGAGGACAGGGGAGGTTGGAGGGGTGAGGAGGGCAGAGGAGAGGGGAGGCTGGAGGGGTGAGGAGGGCAGAGGACAGGGGAGGCAGGAGAGGACAGGGGAGGCTGGAGGGCAGAGGACAGGGGAGGCTGGAGGGCAGAGGACAGGGGAGGCTGGAGGGCAGAGGACAGGGGAGGCTGGAGGGCAAAGGACAGGGAAGGCTGGAGGACAGAGGACAGGGGAGGCTGGAGGGCAGAGCGGAGGCTGAAGGGCAGAGCGGAGGCTGGAGGGCAGAGGACAGGGGAGGCTGGAGGGCAGAGCAGAGGCTGGAGGGCAGAGCAGAGGCTGGAGGGCAGAGCGGAGGCTGGAGGGCAGAGCGGAGGCTGGAGGGCAGAGGACAGGGGAGGCTGGAGGGCAGAGGACAGGGGAGGCTGGAGGGCAGAGGAGAGGGGAGGCTGGAGGGCAGAGGAGAGGCTGGAGGGCAGAGCAGAGGCTGGAGGGCAGAGCGGAGGCTGGAGGGCAGAGCGGAGGCTGGAGGGCAGAGGACAGGGGAGGCTGGAGGGCAGAGGACAGGGGAGGCTGGAGGGCAGAGGAGAGGGGAGGCTGGAGGGCAGAGGGGAGGCTGGAGGGCAGAGCGGAGGCTGGGGGGCAGAGGAGAGCGGAGGCTGGAGGGGAGAGCGGAGGCTGGAGGGGAGAGCGGAGGCTGGAGGGGAGAGGCTGGAGGGGAGAGCGGAGGCTGGAGGGCAGAGGCTGGAGGGCAGAGCGGAGGCTGGAGGGCAGAGGCTGGGGGGAGAGGCTGGAGGGGAGAGCGGAGGCTTGAGGGGAGAGGGGAGGCTGGAGGGGAGAGGGGAGGCTGGAGGGGAGAGCGGAGGCTGGAGGGGAGAGGCTGGAGGGGAGAGCGGAGGCTGGAGGGGAGAGGCTGGAGGGGAGAGCGGAGGCTTGAGGGCAGAGGCTGGAGGAGAGAGCGGAGGCTGGAGGGCAGAGGCTGGAGGGCAGAGGCTGGAGGGGAGAGGCTGGAGGGCAGAGGCTGGAGGGGCAGAGGCTGGAGGGGCAGAGGGAAGCAGGAGAGGCTGGAGGGGCAGAGGCTGGAGGGGCAGAGGGGAAGCTGGAGAGGCTGGAGGGGCAGAGGGGAAGCTGGAGAGGCAGAGGCTGCAGGGGCAGAGGCTGCAGGGGCAGAGCGGAAGCAGGAGAGGCTGGAGGGCAGAGGCGTAGCTGGGTGGAGGGATGCAGACTCACCTCGGACGGCTTGCGTCGGTTGTAGGAGGAGAGGAGGGGCGGGCAGAGGTGCAGGACAGGAAGTCCCGTCCTCCCTCCTCTCCGGGCGCGCGGCGGGTGGCTAATTCAGCACGGGTCCCCCCAGGTGGCGGGCAATGGGCACAGGGGAGAGGTGCTGGAGCGGGCAGGCGGCAGAGGCGGCTCGGGACAGATGGGAACGTTCCTGGGCGGAACGTTCCTGCACCGGTCCCTGTAGCCGGGCGCCGGCCGGCTACAGAGGACTGGTGACGTCACAGTGAGTGAGTCGAACAAAGCCACGGAAGTAGCGCCGTGTGCGACGGAAGTCGCTACGGCAATTATATAATAGATACTATTAATTTTAGAAATTTAATTTTATAAGTCTGTTCTATTTTTTTTAATAGATATGTTAAACATATTTTTGAGGAAATAAAGATTTGAATTGTTGTTGTTTTAATATGCGTATTTATAATATTTGTGGTTTTTTATTATCACAATCGGTTGTTTTTAATTTATGTTTTATTTTTTATTTTATATTTTTTAAATTATTATATATATTTTATTTTGAAATTTTTGTGGTCCCATCCAAATGGGAAATGGCAAGTAAAAAGTAATGTAGAAAAATGTGGTTAGAACAGAGTGGGATACAGCTATGGAGTTAAGTGATGTCTCTAATTGAATCCCATGATTGGAGCCTGTGGAATTTAATGCATTGTGACCCAGTATATATCACATCCCATATGAAGAGCGCCATTGGAAAGCTCGTGTAACACTAAAGCTGTACACGGTTATCCTTGTCAGCCTCATTTTGTAATTATCATCAATATTTTTCATATCCCCAAAGGGTTTGAAATTGAGCACATTTACCCAGCAAGTGCATAAACTCCACCTGGGTAATGAGACAATGGTGTAAACTGGAGTCTATATGGCCGCTGCCAGTGCAAACAGCACTGGGTCTACAGTCCCCAGTTAGTAGACTATGGGCCCTGTGTGTAATAACTGAACACAACAGTGGGGTAAATAAGTAGTTGTAAGTTACTACAAGCAGCAGAAGTCTATAATTTTAAGGTTAGGTTAATATTAACAGTGAGAGATATAATATCAAAAATAAAATCCAGACAATCACATTGTCTGAATTATATAAAGTTATTTGTATTTTGCAGAGAGAAATAAGTATTTGATTCCTCTGGCAAACAAGACTTGGCAAGCTTGGTACTTACTTGTAGTTGATGATGAGGTTTGCACACATGCAGGGGCGAACACAGACTGCAGTGGTCCCCTGTGCAAGAAATATTTTGGAGCCCTCCTTCATAGTGCAACAAACTTATGTAATTATATAGATTGTAATATTTATAAATCCTGCGTATTTTAGTGCAGGAAATCTGCAGCATATCAATTCTTGCCCTGGGTTTTCCCACTCTAAATGAGCTATATATAAAATAATGAGGCTATGCAGGGCTGTATTTATTATGTGGAGGCTTCTGCTGGGCTGTATATATTTTTTGGAGGCCAGTTGCAGCATCCAAATAATTTATACAGCCTGCGCAGCCTCCAAATAACATATATAACCCAGCACAGCCTCCAAATAAAACATACAGCCCACCACAGCCTCCAGGTGATATATACAGTCCAGCACAGCCTTCTATTATACAGCTAGTATAGCCTCAGTTATATATACAGCCAGCATAGCCTCCACATAATATATACAGTCCAGCATAGCCTCCAGGTAATATATACAGCCCAAAACAGCCTCCAGGTAATATATGTTATTTGGAGGCTATGCTGGGCTATATACAGTCATATGAAAAAGTTTTGGCACCCCTTTTAATCTTACTCATTTTTTTTTGTTTAAAATTGGGTTTTTGCAACAGCTATTTCAGTGTGACATATGTAATAACTAATGGACATAGTACTATTTCAGGAATGAAATGAGGTTTATTGTACTAACGGAAAATGTGAAATATGCATTATTTCAAAATTTGACAGGTGCAAAAGTATGGGCACCTCATGATTGAATACTCCTAACTACTTTTTACTGACTTACTGAAGCACTAAATTGGTTGGTAACCTCATTGAGCTTTGTACTTCATAGCCCGGTGTATCCAATCATGAGAAAAGCTATTTCAGGTGTCCACTTGCAAGTTGTCTCCTATTTGCATCTTCACTGAGGAGTGGCATCATGGGCTCCTCAAAACAGCTCTCAAATGATCTGAAAAAAAAGATTGTTCAACATAGTTGTTCAAGGGAAGGATACAAAAAGTTGTCTCAGAGATTTAACCTGTCAGTTTCCACTGTGAGGAACATAGTAAGGAAATGGAAGACCACAGGGACAGTTCTTGTAAAGGCCAGAAGTGGCAGGCCAACAAAAATATCAGAAAGGCAGAGAAGAAGAATGGTGAGAACAGTCAAGAACAATCCACAGACCACCTCCAAAGACCTGCAGCATCATCTTACTGCAGATGGTGTCACTGTGCATCGGTCAACAATACATCGCACACTGCACAAGGAGAAGCTGTATGGGAGAGTGATGTGAAAGAAGCCGTTTCTGCATGCACTCCACAAACCGAGTCGCCTGAGGTGTGCAAAAGCACATTTGGACAAGCCAGTTTCATTTTGGAAGAAGGTCCTGTGGACTGATGAAACAAAGATTGAGTTGTTTGGTCATACAACAAGGCATTATGCATGGCGCCACAAAAACACGGCATTCCAAGAAAAACACTTGCTACCCACTGTCAAATTTGGGGGTGGGTCCATCATGCTTTGGGGCTGTGAGGCCCATGACGGCTCCGGGAATCTTGTTAAAGTTGAGGGTCGCATGGATACCACTCAATATCAGCAGATTCTTGAGAATAATGTTCAAGAATCAGTGTCAAAGTTGAAGTTACGTCGGGGATGGATCTTTCAGCAAGGCAATGATCCAAAACACCGCTCCAAATCTACTCGGGCATTCATGCAGAGGAACAATTACAATGTTCTGGAATGGCCATCCCAGTCCCCAGACCTGAATATCATTGAACATCTGTGGGATGTTTTGAAGCGGACTGTCCATGCTCGGCGACCATCAAACTTAACTGAACTGGAATTGTTTTGTAATGAGGAATGGTCAAAAATACCTTCATCCAGGATCCAGGAAATCATTTACAGCTACAGGAGGCGACTAGAGGCTGTTATTTTTGCAAAAGGTGGATCTACTAAATATTAATGTCACTTTTCTGTTGAGGTGCCCATACTTTTGCACCTGTCAAATTTTGAAATAATGCATATTTCACATTTTCGGTTAGTACAATAAACCTCATTTCAATCCTGAAATATTACTGTGTCCATCAGTTATTACATATATCCAGGGCCGGCCTTTCCTATGTGCGAGTTGTGCGGCCGCACAGGGCGCCGGCCGCCAGGGGGCGCTGCAGGGAGCAAGTCACTTTCACTTTGTTCTGCGCCAGGCTCAGACTGGGCCCCCTGGGTCGCTGGCCCTTTAAAATTCCATCTGAGTCCTGTGTGCGTGCACGTTCTCTCTGACAAGGGCTGCTGCAGCGCGCACAGGGCTCTTTCCGTCTGGCCAGTATTAGCGTCTGCAATTGTTTTTATGAGCGGAGTCCACCATCTAGTCACCAGTCCCGGGGATCCTGCATTATCTGCTTGATTCATTGCAGGCTCTAGTGGTTGCTGATCCACCAATCAGACAGCAGGAAACAATCACTAGAGCCTGCAATGTCTCCTACCTGCTCTCTGATTGGTGCACAAGCCGTCACTGTGTGCCGAGCTCTGCATCATTAATAGGAGAGCAGGAAGCAGTGAGCAGACTGTGCAGCACCGCAGAGGAGATGCTGCTCTACACCATGAAAGTTCTTATAGAAGCTGTAAGTAACAGCAAAGATAACTATCTCCCTGCTACTTAGATGTGTGTTTGTGTGTGTATATGGGGTGTGTGTATATGAGGTGTATATAGATGTCTGTGGGGTGTGTGTATGTATGTGTATATGAGTGTGTGTATATGGGAGAGGGTGTGTGTGTGTATGTGGGGTGTATATAGGTGTCTGTGTGTATATGGGGTGTGTGTGTGTATATATGGAGGTGTGTGTATGTGGGGTGTATATAGGTGTCTCTGGGTGTGTGTATGTGGGGTATATATAGGTGTGTGTGTATATGGAGGTGTGTGTGTATGTGGGGTGTATGTGTATATGGGTGTGTGTATGTGGGGTGTCTATGGGGTGTGTGTATGTGGGGTGTATATAGGTGTGTGTGTATATGGAGGTGTGTGTGTATGTGGGGTGTATATAGGTGTGTGTATGTGTATATAAGGGGGTGTGTATGTGGGATGTATATAGGTGTCTGTGGGGTGTGTGTATGTATGTGTATATGGGTGTGTGTATATGGGAGAGGGTGTGTGTGTAAATGGGGGGTGTATATAGGTGTCTGTGTGTGTGTATATGGAGGTGTGTGTGTATGTAGGGTGTGTGTATGTGTTTATGGTGTGTGTGTATGTGGGGTGTATATAGGTGTCTGTGGGATGTGTGTATGTATGTGTATATGGGTGTGTGTATATGGGAGAGGGTGTGTGTGTGTATATGGGGGATGTATATAGGTGTCTGTGTGTGTATATGGGTGTGTGTGTGTATATGGAGGTGTGTTTTTATGTGGGGTGTATATAGGTGTGTGTATATGGATGTGTGTGTATATGGGTGTGTATGTGGGGTATGTGTATATGGGTGTGAGGTGTATATGGGAGAGGGTGTGTGTGTACATGAGGTGTGTGTATGTGGGGTGTATATAAGTATCTGTGTGTGTATATAGGTGTGTGTTTTGGGGTGTATATAGGTGTGTGTGTATGTGGGGTGTGTGTATGTGCTTATGGGGTGTATATAGGTGTCTGTGGGGTGTGTGTATGTATGTGTATATGAGTTTGTGTATATGGGAGAGGGTGTGTGTGTGTATGTGGGGTGTATATAGGTGTCTATGTGTGTATATGGAGGTGTGTGTGTATGTGTATATGGGTGTGTGTGTATGTGGGGTGTATATAGGTGTCTGTTGGGTGTGTGTATGTATGTGTATATGTGTGTGTGGGGGGGTGTATATAGGTGTCTGTGTATATGGGTGTGTGTGTATATGGGAGAGGGTGTGTGTATATATGGGGTGTGTGTATGTGGGGTGTATATAGGTGTCTGTGTGTGTATGTGGGGTGTGTGTATATGGGGTGCGTGTGTGCGGTGTATATAGGTGTCTGTGTGTATATGGGTGTGTGTATGTGGGGTGTGTGTATGTGTATATGGGTATGTATGCGGGGTGTATATGGGTGTCTGGGTGTGTTTATGTGTATATGCGGAGGGGGGTGTGTGTGTGTGTGTGTATGGGGATAATTGGGGTAGATAAGGGTGAAACCCAGCTAGAGGGGTAAGACAAGCAGAAACAGGAGAGGGATTATCAGTATACCTCATTTTGTGTGATTAATGCAGCCTCAGGTCCATAACTGCGGTGTGTGTGCATCTGTGTATGTTTTGATGTATGTGCATGCGTGTGTCCATGCCCATGGTGATGTATGTAAGTGGTGACATTGGATGTGTGTATCTATGATTGGTGTGTGTGTGGTGATGTATGTATGTATGTGTCCATACACATGGTGACAATTGTGCGTTGTGTTTATGGTGACAATCTCTTCCTCCCTGACAATGTGTGGTCACCCGGTGTGGCCCCCCAGCTTCATTAGGACGCTGTGCCCAGTGAAGGAGCAGTAACAGAGGACTCAGGCAGCCATTAGTGCCAAGTGTGCAAAACTCCGGCCTGGCCGTGTCCTCCATGTCGGCTCTGCTCCCCTGAGCCTGGCCGTGTCCTCCATGTCGGCTCTGCCCCCCCTGAGCCTGGCCGTGTCCTCCATGTCGGCTCTGCCCCCCCTGAGCCTGGCCGTGTCCTCCATGTCGGCTCTGCTCCCCTGAGCCTGGCCGTGCCCTCCATGTCGGCTCTGCCCCCATGAGCCTGGCTGTGTCCTCCATGTCGGCTCTGCCCCGCGAGCCTGGCCGTGTATTCCATGTCGGCTCTGCCCCCCTGAGCCTGGCTGTGTCCTCCATGTCGGCTCTGCCCCCCTGAGCCTGGCCGTGTCCTCCATGTCGGCTCTGCCCCCCTGAGCCTGGCTGTGTCCTCCATATCGGCTCTACCCCCCTGAGCCTGGCCGTGTCCTCCATGTCGGCTCTGCCCCCCTGAGCCTGGCCGTGTCCTCCATGTCGGCTCTGCCCCCCTGAGCCTGGCCGTGTCTTCTATGTCGGCTCTGCCCCCCTGAGCCTGGCTGTGTCCTCCATGTCGGCTCTGCCCCCCTGAGCCTGGCCGTGTCCTCCATGTCGGCTCTGCCCCCCTGAGCCTGGCCGTGTCTTCCATGTCGGCTCTGCCCCCCTGAGCCTGGCCGTGTCCTCCATGTTGGCTCTGCCCCCTGAGCCTGGCCGTGTACTCCATGTCGGCTCTGCCCCCCTGAGCCTGGCCGTGTCCTCCATGTCGGCTCTGCCCCCCTGAGCCTGGCCGTGTCTTCCATGTCGGCTCTGCCCCCCTGAGCCTGGCCGTGTCCTCCATGTCGGCTCTGCCCCCCTGAGCCTGGCCGTGTCCTCCATGTCGGCTCTGCCCCACTGAGCCTGCCGTGTCCTCCATGTCGGCTCTGCTCCCCTGAGCCTGGCCGTGTCCTCCATGTCGGCTCTGCCCCCCGAGCCTGGCCGTGTCTTCCATGTCGGCTCTGCCCCCCTGAGCCTGGCTGTGTCCTCCATGTCGGCTCTGCCCCCCTGAGCCTGGCCGTGTCCTCCATGTCGGCTCTGCCCCCCTGAGCCTGGCTGTGTCCTCCATGTCGGCTCTGCCCCCCTGAGCCTGGCCGTGTCCTCCATGTCGGCTCTGCCCCCCTGAGCCTGGCCGTGTCCTCCATGTCGGCTCTGCCCCCTGAGCCTGGCCGTGTCTTCCATGTCGGCTCTGCCCCCCTGAGCCTGGCTGTGTCCTCCATGTCGTCTCTGCCCCCTGAGCCTGGCCGTGTCCTCCATGTCGGCTCTGCCCCCCTGAGCCTGGCCGTGTCTTCCATGTCGGCTCTGCCCCCCTGAGCCTGGCCGTGTCCTCCATGTCGGCTCTGCCCCCCTGAGCCTGCACGGTGTTCTGATGAAATCGGGTGCAGACATTTGCACTGTGTTCATCACGGAAGGCAGAGAAGTGCAGAGCTGGCCGTGATGCTGCTCTTCTAAACCATGTCACTCACAGCCACAGGGGCATGACAATATTAGTGGGAACCCAGGCTAGAGTCTGATTTGTGTCAGCATATAAGCTGATGAATCAGTCAAAAAATTTGTTTCAAGTCGCAGAGCATAGCGTTAACGGCATGTAACGCTATGTGCCGGCTGCCTATTTGTCTGTATGGATACCTGTAGCATAGCGCAGCCGCGGGTTCCACGCAGAAGTCCCAGACATGTGCTATTACAGAGCGCACAGGAAGCACAGTTTGCAGCATTTTCCCACGCGCTCTGCAGTAGCACATATCTGGGTGGAACCAGCAGCTGCGCTATGCTACAGGTATCCATACGGACAAATAGGCAGCCGGCGCATACCGTTACATGCCGTTATCGCTATGCACTGCGTCTGCCAGAGACTACATTTTTGACGGATTCGTCAGTTTATATGCTGACACAAATCAGGCCCTAGCCTTAGACAATGTTCATACAGGGCGTTTTTGCAGATAAACCTGATGTTTTGATATTAAAGAGATCCTGTCACCTCCAGAATGCCACCTAAGCTACCAAATCATGTCCCTGCAGCATATTATCATTAATCTCACACTCCTTTTGACTCCTAAAAGCATCCTGTAAAAGTGCATAAAAATAATACTTACTTAAATTAATACACTGCGAAACCCAAAAGGGGCTGTCACAGATGTCACACAGGGGAGGATTGTTCCTCCCCTGTGTGACATCACTTCTTCCCTGCGCTTTAGGGGGAGAAGTGGCCTGTAAAAAAATGCGGTGTGTGAATGCACCACGTTTTTACGGGGCTTTTTTGTGCTTTTTTGCGAGGGTGCAAAACGCTGAAAAACACAAAAAAAGCGCAATGTGTGAAAGTAGCCTTAGATTTGCATAAAAACGCAACAAAAAAAAGCTTCCACAACTAGTCACCACTGAATAATGTCACAGGTGCAGTTTGGAAAGGTATTCTAGGCATATTCGAAAATGTATTAGGAACAAAAAGTGACTTTTTAGGAAGACGAAAAGATGCAGTATGTACACAGCTCCACTCTATATATTCCTCAACACAGTATATAGTGTGGAGCTGTGTATATCATTGAGTGTAGCATACAGTATAGCAGATTGCATTGCACTGCCCATGATCAGCCGGCGGCTCTCCTGACCTGAAAATGTCAGCAGCATAGAATTACATGAAGCCATCATGCTCAGATCAGGAAAGCCGCCGGGCAGTGCAATGCAGTCCTTGCACAAGTCATATGCTACACTATGCACAGTACCACTTCTCTTGTCCTGTATACTGGGTGTAATCCTCAGGATCTGTATTATTCTGTGTATATACACTGCACAGTACCACTTCTACAGTACTATCCTGTATACTGGGTATAATCCTCAGGACCTTTTTATTCTGTATATATACACTGCACAGTACCACTTCTCCTGTCCTGTATATTTGATGTAATCCTCAGGATCTGTATTATACTGTATATATACACTGCACAATACCACTTCTCCTGTCCTGTATACTGGGTGTAATCCTCAGTATCTGTATTATTCTGTATATATACACTGCACAGTACCACTTCTCCTGTCCTGTATACTGGGTGTAATCCTCAGTACCTGTATTCTGTATATATACACTGCACAGTACCACTTCTCCTGTTCTGTATACTGGATGTAATCCTCAGGATCTGTATTATTCTGTGTATATACACTGCACAGTACCAATTCTACTGTTCTGTATCCTAAGTGTAATCCTCAGTATCTGTATTATTCTATATATACACTGCACAGTACCACTTCTCCTGTCCTGTGTACTGGGTGTAATCCTCAGTGTCTATATTATTCTGTATATATACACTGCACAGTACCACTTCTCCTGTCCTGTGTACTGGGTGTAATCCTCAGTATCTGTATTATTCTGTATATATACACTGCACAGCACCACTTCTCCTGTCCTGTATACTGGGTGTAATCCTCAGGATCAGTATTATTCTATATATACACTGCACAGTACCACTTCTCCTGTCCTGTGTACTGGGTGTAATCATCAGTATCTGTAGTGAGCAAGTACACGAGGGACAGTGTGAGGGCACACTATGGGGTGAGCAGTACATGAGGGACAGTGTGAGGGCACACTATGGGGTGAGTAGTACATGAGGGACAGTGTGAGGGCATACTATGGGGTGAGCAGTATAAGAGGGACAGTGTGAGGGCACACTATGGAGAGAGCAATACATGCGGGACACTGAGAGCACTACGTCTTGTTGCCTGCCTCAACTAGGGGTATATGACCAAAAATGATATCTGATAGCGCACTTTGACTCCATCTTCATCATTACTGTGAATCAGCCCGCCAGCACATTCTCCCAAATCCTGTTTGTGAAACACTACAGTTGTAAACAGTTACAGTATGTTGTAGAAAACAACTTGTTAAAAAACAACAATAAAACACATCCTATTCAACCACTTTCAGATGGGTCTTTGTCACAGCTCCAGTGTCTGTTGTTGTCAGCAGTGGTGACGTCACTTCAACAGCGCTGCAGCCAATCAGTGAGTTCCAACTTCTCATGACAGTTACTCGGGCAGAGCCAATGAGCTTTAATGATTGGGTGCTTTGTCTGTGATGACGGTGCTGCAGAGACCGCCACCTCCTGACTGACAGCAGCACATCACAAGACCCTGATGTTGAGATAGATGGCAGCACGTTAATGTGTTCTGAGAATACAGAGGGGTGGGGGCACCAAAGAACAAATTTGCACAGGGCGCCATTCAGCCTAAGGCCGGCCCTGCATATATCACACTGAAATAGCTGTTGCAAAAACTCAATTTTAAACAAAAAAAAATGAGTAAGATTAAGAGGGGTGCCCAAACTTTTTCATATGACTGTATATTACCTGGAGGCTGTCTTGGGCTATATAGCTATAGCCACCCCCATGTTTTCCTTTGTTTCATAATGTTCTCCCCATATGCGGTACAGTCACATATTGACTGCCTTGCAGTCTAGAAGTACTCCTAGTGTAGTGTAAACTAAGCCTTTTTTTTCATTGCTATTCAGTGAGCGGCTCTACAGGTGAGGTTGCTGCAGGTGTGTGTGATGGATATGACTCATGCTTAGGTGAGCTGAGGGGCGTGCCTGGGCTGGTTGCTCCCCACCCCTCGGCCATAAATGGGTCAGCTCACATCCACCTGATGTCGCTGATTAAGTTCACTGCAGTTCTTTGACCCTGGAGTGCACACGTGACCTCAAGATGCTGCTGTTTTTCCCATTGGAGGTTGCTAGCTTCCATGATCCGTGGATGGAGGTAGGGGCCTTATGCCTAGGGCTTCTTTGGAGTTTTAGGGTCTTAGGCTGGGGGCTCAGACCTCCTCACCTTCAGAGGTATCTCCGAGTACAGGGCGAGTCAGGAACCCCAGTATCAGGGCCAGAGCAGGCTCCCCTGACTTCCTACACCCAGCTCCATCCTACTTCTGGGCACCCCGGCACCCCCATGATCCCCGCAGCTGCTATGTCAACACAAGCTTTTGCGAACCTGGTGGAGGAACTCTACCAAGAGGTTTCTACCTTGCAGAACCAGGTGATGCATCAGCTTCGAGAAGTGGTTGGGTATCTGACTGCGGTTCATATGCAGGCTGTACCAGAACCCAATATCTCCATCCCTGACCGATTTTCAGGAGGAAGAGATAATTTTTTTGTTTTTAGTGAAGCCGGCAAATTATACTCATGCTTTGGGGAGCGAGGAACAGCATTTGGGGATTATACTCTCTCTTCTTAAGGGGGATCCCAAGGCCTGGGCCTTCTCTCTGCCAACCAATTCTCCATCTATGCGGTCGGTGGACGAGTTTTTTGCAGCGCTTGCCCTGGTGTATGGCGACCCTGATGCCGTCTCCCTTGCTGAGTCTAAACTACAAAAGCCCAGGCAGGGAGCACGACCGGTTTAGGAGTATTGCTCTGAGTTCAGGTGGTGGGCCACTGACACTCAATGGAACGACCCTGCTTTGAGGAGTCAGTTCTGTCTGGGGTTGTCAGATCGGTTACAAGACACCATGACTCAGTACACTGCTCCGGAGATGCTGGAGGCTTCAATGGCGCTGGCTATAAGGTTGGACAGATGCCTAAGAGAGACACTGGATCTGATCCTGCCCCCAATGACCATCCCTGCTGTGGAGGTTACACGTGTGGGTTCTGATGTTCCTAAGCAGTTGGGGGCTGCGGAGTCTTGTACTAACCCATCTGCCGGTCATCAGGTTGGGCGGTCGTGTTTCTTTTGTGGTCAACCTGATCACTTCATTAGGGTCATACCGTGCTAATCCTGCATCTCAGCTGTAGATGTCCCATGTGGATAAGTGCACGAGTGCTGCTGTGTCTGCTGCCGTGTTGGTCAGGCCTGTTCTTATGTCTCCACCGGTTGTGGTTAATAACCCACTGAAGGATAGGAGTAAACCCCTGCCAGCACTTCAGATTGACGCTGGACTCAGGTGTTATTCGGAGAAGTGTGATGGGGGAAGGTGGTTACCCCCACTAAGCCCTTGGTGAGAAAGGTTCCCAAAATGAAACCGGGAACCATCTCTGCTGTTTGCCCCCCTGAGATTGAACCTGTGGAGCCCACTGGGACGGGGTACTCGGTACCGGACCAGGGTACTGCTGGGGATGTCACGGAGGTCCTGGTCCGGACCATGTCCCGGGTTCACACAAGTAAATGGTGGGCATTTACAAGGGATTTGGTTTGTCGTGACGCCACCCACGGGTTGTGGTCAGGGTGACCACCGCTGCTGCAGAACCTTCGGGGATGATGTTTGGCAGCTTTAGATAGAACGGCTCCCTGCAGGTAGAGTATGGTTCCCCCGGGCAGTGTAATTAAAGTCTGTGATGGTTGTTATAGATGTTGCAGGAAAGGGGCTGATAGTGGAGATGGTGTTGCTTGTGGGGAAGATCAGGGCTGGAGTGCAAGGATCACACAAACTCACGTTTTTTGTAGTTTTCCAAGTCTTTACTTTGCAGATGGTACAGAGTGCAGGGTATTGTCCACGGAGTCTGTACCGGGGCCGGGTTGCTCCCACACTGACCGGGTCCTTGGCTTCCCACTCCTGCGCTTTGTGTGAGGCCCTGCTGCCCCCTTTAGCTGAACTGCTGGCCCTGTCTCCCCTCACGGGTACCAATCTACTAGGCAACTTGAGTCTTCTGTGTCACTGACCCCTCCGTGTTGCTTTGTTATGGTACAGTGAAGATGGTGGACCTTCACTATTCCGGTGTTCACTGTGCTGTCTGTTTCAGGCACAGCATCGGATCCGGTATCTGTCCTATGCGCTTCTCCGGGGTGAGTTCAGGGTAACTCCTTGTCCCGGGTGTGTTCCTTTACTTTTCCTACTCCTTTCCTCAGACCCTGGCTGGCCTGGAAGTTGACAGTGGACCGTAGGTTGAGCTTAAGGCAGCTCCTTTGCTCCCAGGTCCTTTCCTCAGTCCTCTCAGGAACTGAACTGCCGCTTCCTCTCCACCCAGAATATCTAGGGAAGCAGCTTTAGCTCCCCCTTCTGGCCTGGAGGTGCCAGTGCAGTGTCAGTATGGTGTGGGGAGCTAACCCTTTGTGTTGTTTCTGTGGCACTTTAACCCCTGGGGTGCCACAAACCTTCTGCCTGTGACCGCGAGAATGGCAATAAATGGTCAGGTTCAGTCCTGAGTGTGGATGACTATGTTTGGGTGCTGTCAAAACACGTAAGGTGGAAGTGTGCGGCTGGAGCTCCTACTACTGGAGTAATTGGTCTGTTTAAAATTTCGGCTATTTGCAACCCCGTGTTGTTCCAGCTAGCCATCCCCCCAGTGCTCTGTACCCGTAATATCTTCCATAGGTCATCACTCAGGAAGTTCAGACCATTGCCGGACGTGTCCGGTTTAGAGTCCGGAGGCCCCTCATAAAAGGGAGGGTACTGTCATGTATTGACTGCCTTGCAATCTAGAAGTACTGCTGCTGAGGTTTAAACTAAACCCTTTTTTTCTCTGCTATTCAGTGTGCGGCTCTACAGGTAAGGTTGCTACAGGTGTATATGATGGATGTGACTCATGCTTAGGTGAGCTGAGGGGCGTGCCTGGGCTGGTTGCTCCCCACCCCCCAGCCATAAATGGGCCAGCTCACATATATCTGATGTCGCTGATTAAGTTCACTGCTGTTCTGTGACCCTGGAGTGCAGACGTGATCTCAAGCTGCTGCTGTATTTCCCATTGGAGGTTGCTGGGTTCCGTGATCCGTGGGTGGAGGTAGGGGCCTTAGGCCTAGGGCTTCTTAGGTGTTTTAGGGTCTTAAGCTGGGGGCTCGGACCTCCTCACCCTCAGAGGTACCTCCGAGTACAGGGCAAGTCAGGGACCCCAGTATCAGGCCAGAGCAGCCTCCCCTGACTCCCTACGCCCAGCTCCATCCTACTTCTGGGCACCCAGCACCCCCAGTGTGACAGGTACACCTTCTTCCTAGTACCTCTCGCCCTATGTGGCACCCCTCAATTTATGCTTCTTCTCCATGTGGCCTCCCCCAATTCATACTGATTCGCCCCCCCCCCCGATTCATGTTGCTTCTCCACCCCATGTGACCCTATTTCATGCAGCTTCTCCCCATGAGCCCCCCATTCATGATGCAGCTGAGCTTCTCCCCATGAGCCCCCCATTCATGATGCAGCTGAGCTTCTCCCAAAATGAATCCCCCCATTCATTATGCAGCTGAGCTTCTCCCCATGACCTCCCATTAATGATGCAGCTGAGCTTCTCCCCCAAAAGCACCCCATTCATGATGCAGCTGAGCTTCTCCCCCATGAGCCCCCCATTCATGATGCAGCTGAGCTTCTCCCCATAAACTCCCCCATTCATGATGCAGCTGAGCTTCTCCCCATGAGCTCTCCATTCATGATGCAGCTGAGCTTCTCCCCCATGAGCTGCCCCATTCATGATGCAGCTGAGCTTCTCCCCATGATCCCCTTATTCATGATACTGCTGAGCTTTTCCCCCATGAGCCCCCTATTTAATGAATGGGGGGCTCATGGCGGTGAAGCTCAGCTGCATCATGAATGGGGGGGCTCATGGGGTAGAAGCTCAGCTGCATCATGAATGGCATTCATGCAGCATGAGCCTCCCAATTCATGATGCGGCTAAGCTTCTCCCCGGCCCCATGAGTTCCCCCAAATCATGGTGGTGTGCCTCCACTCTACAGCCCCACTCAGATGCTCTTACCTGGAGCAGGCCAGGAGGATTCCTCTATCACAGCGCTGCAGCACTGTCACTATAGGGTCAGCGAGAGCTGCTCCAGCCCCAAGGACACAGAACCCAGAAGTGAGAGCACGACAACTGCAGTGTCCCAGTACTCAATGGATACTGGGATGCTGCCGCTGCCACCGCACCTCCCAGCAGGGGCTGGCTGTCAAATTTTAGCCTGGGGGCAAGCACAAAGCAGAAGCCCATGAGTAGCGGCTCATCCTTAAAAGGCTTGTCCAATCTTAAGCTATATGTTACAGTCACTATATGTGACTGCAGACTTGTGAATCCTCACATCCTGTGCACTGTGAGCTGTGAGGATTCTCTGGTGTCGGGAACAGGCAGTCTTGTGACCGCAAGTATACCATATGTATATTCCCAGCCACATTCTGACTAGGCTGTGTCTGGCCTTACTCAATATAGTTGCATTAAGAGAGCAAATCTAGTCTAGTCAGCATGCGACCGCATGTATGCAAACCATACACTTGCAGTCACGCACCCACCGAATCATCACAGCACTGCAAGCAATGTGAGGATTCCCTAGTCTGCAGTCACATAAAATGACACAGAGTAATTGCACACTTGTGGCTTACAACTGGACAAACCTTTTTACATGTTTACCTCCGGTTGCTACATAGGCTATATTCACACTACCGTATTGTCAATTTTAGTGCTGCCTTTGGAAAAAACTGACAGGACAACCTGATCTGAAGCAAAGCTCAGACTCCAATAACTCACACAGAGCAGTCACTGACCTGACAATATGGACTCCTGTGAGGACTTATCAGGAGGTGATCAGTATTCTTCTACCCCGACCCAATGATCACCTCATACTTAGTAGTAGGGGCAATATGTGACGTCACTTCAACAGACACAGCCAACAGTGTGCAGTGTGACCGTGTCTGTATCAGTGTGATGTAGCCGGGGCAGCATCTCACTCAGAGGTGCGCAACATTTTTTCTAGCCAAGAAACGTATTCATGTAAGTGGCCCTTGGGATTGATTTAGCATGAATCTATCACCACAACTACCGCAATTAATAGATCACCACAACCAAAGTTTTGAGCATTTAAGGAGGAGTTGGAGAGTTTCTGCTCCAAAAACTCAGTGTGAGGATTTTTCAGTTTTAGCATATGTAGGAAACCATAATGTACTTCATGCCTATGTACAAGATCGGAACCACCGTGAGTAGATGGTGGTTCTCATGATGGATTCATCAGTAGAGGAATGCAGAACCAGAATCACCTCAGTAGATGAGTGCAGGGTCAGAACCACCATCAGAAAATGAATGCAGGGCCATAACCACCATCAGGAGATAAATAAAGGGTCAGAACCATCATCAGTAAAGGAATGCAGGGCCAGAACAACTGTCAGTAGATGAATTCAGAGCCAGAACCACCATCAGTAGATTAATGTAGTGACAGAAGCACCTTAGTAGATGAATGCAGGGCCAGAACAACCGTTAATACATGAATACAGCAACAAGCTTACTACAGTGATCAATTTCAGTGTCAGGTCAGCCCCTTGATATACTTATATCATATGAACCTATGTCTTTAAAAATGGTCAGGAGATGCTGGGAGTTGTTACCAGTCGTCATCATCATACTTCGAACCATACAGGACCCACAGTACAGATGAGACGAAGGCAGGATCACAAACATTTACATTTTTTTACCTTAGGCTATTTTCACATTACGATTTAGTTAAATCCGACGCTGTCCAATGAAAATCGGACAGCATCGGATCCAAACTGATCCCTGCAATCGGATGCCAAATAGGCATCTGATTCCGACATTTTGCAGGATCAGTTTGGTCTCCTGTCACCTCTCTCCCCCTCTTTTCTGTCTCCTGTCATCTCGTTGTTCCCCTGGTGTCTCCTGCTGTCCCCTTGTTGTCCCCTACTATCCCCCTGTTCTCCCCTCTCCTCTCCTCTTCTCCCAGCTCCTCCTGTCATTCCAACATAAAAAAATCTTTATTCTCACCTGCCAGTACTCCCCCGGCGTGTCCATAGTACTCCAGATCGGTTTTACAAGACCTGCGATAATGTCAAAAGCGTCATCGGGTTGCATGAGCGGTTACCGCGGTAACCGCTCATGTGACCTGATCAGCTGATCAGGTTGTCACATCATCCCAGATCCTGTTTACCGAGCGGGAGCTGATGGAAACGCCGGGGGAGCGCTGTCAGTTGAGAATAAAGATTTTTTATTTTAAACACTTGATTTTAGTTATATTTCATTTCTGCAATGTATGTATATACATTGCGGAAGTGAAATTAGGCGGCACAGAATAGTTTTTGTGTACTGAGCATGTACTGAGCATGCTCAGTACACTAAAATAGGGTTCGAGGAGACATCAGATGTTTCCTCGGGCCCTGCTCCATAGGGCCCCATGTTAAAGGCATCGGATCGGATTTGGCATAATTGCCATCCAATTTGCTTCCGATCCGATTCTGTCCGATTTTTTTCAGGAGCCAAAATCGTAGCAGACTACCATTTATGCTCCTGCAAAAATCGTATAGAATCAGATCGGAGGTAAATCGGATGGCAATTATGCCAAATCCGATCCGATTCACATTGGATAACATGGGGGCTGATTCGGATCCGATGCTGTCCAATTTTCATCGGACAGCATCAGATTTAACTAAATCGCAATGTAAAACCAGCCTCATACTGTCTTCTCTGATTGGAGTTTTTCTTCTGTTGTAGCATAGGCGCCATGATAGGATTTGACATCCACAACTCCAGTTCGTCTCTGCAGACTTCCCTCTTCTCCATCTTCAGCAACACATTCCGACACGATGCCCTTTAAAATAAAAGTATTACTATACTGACCCAGAAACATACATATCACCCCACACACAGCACCACTGTATAACACACACACACATAGCCCCACTGTATAATACACACACAGCGCCACTGTATAACACAGACAGCACCACTGTATAACACACGCACACAGGGCCACTGTATAACAAACACACACCGCGCCCCTGTATAAGACACACACAAAATGCCCCTGTATAACACACACACAGCACTACTGCAAAACACTAACAGCACCACTGCATAACACACACAGCACCACTGCATAACACACACACAGCACGACTGTATAACACACACATCGCCACTGTATAACATACACACAGTGCCACTGCTGTGCCTCTCCCCCCAGACGCTATACCTCTCCCCTAGGGGACTGTGCCTCTCCCCCCTGGGTGCTGTGCCTCTCTCCCCCTAGGGGCTGTGCCTCTCTTCCCTGAGCATTGTGTCTCTCCCCCCTGTGCACTGTGCCTCCCCCCTCTGAAAACTGTGCCTTCTTCCCCTGGGCGCTGGGCTCTCTCCCCTGGGCACTGTTCCTCTCTCCCCTGGGTGTTGTGCTTCTCTCCCTTGGGTGCTGTCCCTGTCCCCCAGGCTTTTGCCTCTCTCCCCTGGGAGATGTGCCTCACCCCCCTGTGCCTCTTCTAACAGGGGGACCCTGTGTCTCCTCTCCCCACCTACCGACCTGTCTCCTCTCCTCCTCTTCCTTACGGGGGGGGGGGTAATATGTCTCCCCTTCCCGTCACGTGGGGCCCTTGTGTCTCATCTACCCCTCTCCCTCACAGCTGGGGACCTTGTGTCTCCCCTCTCTCCCTCACGGGGAGGGGGCCCTGTGTCTCCTCTCCCCACACCCCGACCTGTCTACTTTCCCCCTCTTCCTCATGGGGGCCCCTGTGTCTCATCTACCCCTCTCACTTACAGCTGGGGCCCCTGTTTCATATCTCCCCTCTCTCCCTCACAGGGGAGGGGCCCGTGTGTCTCCTCTCTCCCTCACAGGGGATGGGGCCCTGTTTCTCCTCTCCCCCTCCCTCTCAGCAGTGTCTTTTACCTCCCTCCAGTTCAGTGTTGTGTGCACAGTGCAGCCTTTCTCCCTCCTGTCCGACTGCTGCAGCAGGTCAGGAGGAGATAGTGAAAGTGAAACTGTCAGCTCAGGCTAATTACTAGAAGCAGTGGACAGGGGGGAGAAAGGCTGCACTGTAACACACAACACTGAATACACACACTCTCACACTCATGGGCGTACCCAGGATCAAAACTAGGGGGGGCAAGCCATGGTCGTTTGGAACATCATATCCGGCCTGATGCATTGTGGGGGCTGATCACGTGTTCAGCCGGGCTCCAGCGCATGCGCAGTGCGCATATTGATCAACTCCCACAATGCACCGGGTCGGATATGACGTTTCGGCCAGCGCGCCAGAGTACCACAGGAGGCGGGAATTTCAAAAAGAGCTGACAGGTTCCCTTTGGCCGTTCTAACCCCTACCCACCACTTTATACATTATGTATTTGGGATTCCTGTGACCACTCTATGCTCAGCTGTTCCCCTGTGTACCTCAAAAATTAACTTTTAATATCTCCTGAGCGGTATGGAAATTAGCTGAAAATGGTCCGGGAGGATCTACTCAATCTGGTCCTTGTCGCCCCACTGGTTGAAATGCCCGCCTCGCTCCCGTGAAAAGGCCACTGCTCCTGTGTATGTCACATTGCTCTCATGCCTGCGCAGTGGCGCAGGTCTGCGTGCTCAATGCAAGCGCACCTGTGACCGAGTCTCGCGAGCACAAGACTACAGCACAAACACCACAAAACTACATCACCAGACCCACCAGAGTTAAAGAAATACATCCATATAACCCCATATCGAACATATTCAAACCCACATGAATACATCACAGACCCCAGGTACAAATGCATAATACCCTATCATAAAAATTCATAACCCCTATCAATACAGAGCAGTATCATAACACATCTACACACCAACACAAGAGGTACAGAAATGCATAAATAGAACCCTATCATTAACACAATTCATAATCACAACCACCCTCAGTACTTGTAAAACAATTGTATGTCATTCACACATTTGTACTGCATGAACCTACAACTCCTACTACATCCTTAACAATGGTAAGGTACTGGGAGTTGTTGTTCCAGCATCAATTGAAGCATACAGGAACCACAGTACTCATGAGAATTAGTCATTATCACAATATATTTCACAGTTTTACATGCGTGCCACAGGCCATCCCATACCTTATGCATGCCCTATACCCCTTATCTCATATCGGTCGTCTATTCCTATCCCTTTATCCTTGTCTAGTGCCAACCTATGCCACTTTTCACATCCGATCACTCATACTGTCTTACACTATCCCCCTCACTCCACATACTGTGCTACCACCCCTCCACCCATACTTTCAATACCCCTCATTAAACATACTGTGCCCAGCCATCTTTCCCTTACTCCTTATACTGGATCCTCAAATTTACCCTCTTGCTTCCCATACTGACCTCCACATACTGTGTCTATACCCATCTCCCCTTGCTCTGTGTTATGTCCTCAAATCCCCCATTTTCTCTTCATCTGTCTCCACATACACCACTCCCCCACCCTCTCCCCCTCGTTTGCTCCTTTTATACTCCCCCATCTTCTCCCCCTTTTTGGTTCACATATTCTCCCCACACCCTCTTCCCCAGTTTGCTCCTACTTCCTCCCACCCTGTCCCCCCCAGTTTGCTCCTCATACACCCCCCTATTCCATTCCCCCCACCCTGCCCCCTGTTTGCTCCTCATACTCCCACCATCCACTCCCCCCCCACCCTGTCCTCTCAGTTTGCTCTTCATACTCCCCCAGCTTGTGCCTCATACTCTCTCCCCACCTTTTTACCCCACTCTGCTCCTCATACACCCCCCTATCCTCTCCCCCCAGTTTGATCCTCATACTCCCCTCACTCTGCTCCTCATACACCCCCCCAACCCTGTCCCCTCCCCTAATTACGTTAATGCCCCCTGTCTTCTCAGCTCCAGTGTGGAATGCTGCACTCCATCCTTTTGTCACCTCTGCTGGGTGAAGTCATCAGTGTAATCAGGTGACCTGATGACGTGGCCCTGATCCGAAAGTGCTGGGAATCAGGGCTTCCATTGTACATACAGAGCGTTAGTAGACGCTTCGTGTACAATGGACTGCAGGAGTCGGTGGCTTCAAATTCTCTGCCCCCACTGTCAGCTGATAGCGGGGGCAGAGAAAAGCTGGCTCACACTGCATGGGGGGGGAGGGAGATGGAAGATGTGGCCGGCGGGGTGAGACCTCAGGGCGCTGCAGCAGGAGGCCAGGTGGTGCCCCCCTGCTGAGCCCGGGGAAAGTGCACCGCCAGGTTCCCGTAGATATTCCACTGGCCAAAAGGGGTGACAGGTTCCCTTCTGGGGGGGAGGGCAGCTGCAACCCCCTGCCCCATGCTGGGTACACCCATGTTCACACTCACTCTTCAGGACATGTAATCTTCATCTCCAATGTGGAGGACCCACACTCCTGCGGCCGCAGCGTCCTGGCCTCCACGACGACGACTCTGAGTCACTAGCCAGCAGTGTGTAAGGAGGTCACAGCGTGATGACGAACCTTATCACACACTACTGCATGTCGAGGCCGCCGCCCCCTGGAAGACACGGTCAAGCACTGTAAATGTGCTTTGTACTAAAACCACTGCTGGTCCTCCGGCGGCCCTGAGCAACCACCTGGGCACCAGCCTGGGGGCAAATGCCTCCCTGCCCACCACATGCACCCTCTGACCCGCAGCAGCGCTGCCTTGCTTGTGCCTCCACTTAGGGGCTCGCCCAGGGGCAGATGCCCCCAGGCCAGTAGTCAAGCAGCGGTTTTGGGGCTGCCCGGCCATCGGTCATGTTGGTCTGAAGCTCACTGGTTATGGGCCACTGCTGTGTGCTTGCCCCCCCAGTCCGAAATTTGCCAGCCAGCCCCTGCCTCCGCTCCACATGGCTAATTTTCATTGTTTACAAATTAGCCATATGGACAGAGCTAGCAGTGCTGGAGTGGAGCCTCAGGGACCCCTCCCAGCTCAGGGCCCTAGTTCAATGAACCAGCTGCACGAGTGGTTGTCCACCCCTGCGCACACACATGTCAGGAGGAATTTTGGTACACCCCTCTTTGCAGATTAGCTTTAAATCATTAAGATTTTGAGGCTGTCACTTGGCAATTTGCAGCTTCAGCTCCCTCCATAAGTTTTCTATAGCATTAAGCATGGAGGCTGGGTTGGCCACTCCATAACCTTAATGTACTTCTTTTTGAGACATTCGTTTGTTGCCTTGGCTGTATGTTTTGGGTCATTGTCTATGCTGGAAGACCCAGCCACGACCCATTTTTAATGTGCTGATGCAGGGAAGGAGGTTGTCACACAGGATTTTATGGTACATGGCTCCATTCATTGTCCTATTGATTCAGTGAAGTAGTCCTGTGCCCTGTGTCCTTAGCGAGAAACACCGCCAAAACATAATGTTTCCACTTTGGGTCATGGGCAGCATTTGTCTTCCTCCAAACACAGCGAGTTGAGTTAATGCTAAAGAGCTGAATTTTTGCCTTATCTGACCACAGCACCTTCTCTCAATCACTCTCAGTATCACTAAGTTGTTCATTGCTAAACTTCAGACGGTCTCCACATGTGCCTTCTTGAGAGGTGGAACTTTGCGGCACTGCAGGATTGTAATTCATTATGGGTAATGTGTTACCAATGGTTTTCTTGGTGACAGTGGTCCCAGCTGCCTTTAGATCATTAACAAATTCCCTGTGTAGTTTTAGGCTGATCTCTCACCTTCCTAATGATTCTGGATATTCCCATGAGATGAGATTTTGCATTAAGCCCCTGATCAATGTCGATTGAAACTCATTTTGTATTTCTTACATTTTCTTACTATTGCACCAACAGCTGTCTCCTCACCCAGTGTCTTATTCATGGTTTTGTATCTGTCACGGGTGTGTCAGGAGACCTGGATCAGATTGTAGAGGTCACTCGCAGTAGGTCCCAGCGTTTGGCCTCAGTCCACATCCTAAAGAAAAAATGTTGCTTTAAGAGGCATTTCCGTTTTAGTGAAAGCTGGAGGTCACTAGGACCCAGCTGATCCCTTGAGCTGTGTGTATATTCCATTGACTCCCAGAATGCACTGCTGGTGATAGCTGTTCAGGTGATCCTGATTGCATCAGAGCTCCCTCTAAGCAGTCTTTCCTGGAGCCTGTTGGTTTGCTGTTTGGATCTGCTCAAGCTAAGTGTATCTTTTCCATCTTTGTTGTTCCCTGGTGTGTTCCTTTAGTTGCTAGCCGGGCAGACTAGTGATCACCCGCTCTGAGACCTGTGTAGTGGTAGTCTAGAGACAGTCAGGGAATAGATATCCTGGCGGCGACAGTTGCGGAGACTGTATAGGGACGTTAGGGGAGCCAGGTGTCAGCGCTAGTTGTTCTAAGGGTCACCATCCCCCCCTTTTTGCCCTTAGGATCAGGGACTTCTTTCCCCTCCCTTGTTGTCGTCCAGCGCTGGGTGTCTCCCTACACCCAGCGTGACAGTAGCCCATTCCAGCCTTGTACATGTCTTGGATCTTTTCCCTGACATCCTTAGAAAGCGCTTTGGTTTTGCCTATGTTGTAGAGTTTAGAGTCTGACTGATTAATTTATTGGGTGTACAGGAGTCTTTTATACAGGTGACAATTTAAGTCAGCTGTATTTACTGCAGGTAACAAGTTGATTAGGAGCATCTAACTGGTCTGTAGGAGTCAGAACTCCAAATGATTGGTAGGGGATCAAATACTTATCTCTCTCTTCAAAATGCAAATACATTTATATAATTTAGAAATAAAATCCAGAAAATCATATACTCTATCTCTCACTGTTTAAATTAACCTACCCTTTAAATTATAGACTGTTCATGTCTTTGTCAGTGGACAAACTTACAAAATCAGTAAGGCATTAAATATTTATTGCCTCCTCTGTAAGTGTTGCCCTCCCTTTCCTCTTCATTATGTTGTCAGGTCCCCCATCCTGGGTTCCTTCCGAGTATGTATGTCCCCCATCCTGATAATAATGTCCCCATCCTAATAAATGAATATCCCTGTACTCAGGGCCGGACTGGGACCAAAAAGCAGCCCTGGAGAAAAAACCCCGCCAGCCCACACACTATATCACCCATCAGCCCCGATCAGTGAATTTTGCTTTTACTTTGTCGTGGCCCTCATCACTTTCTTAAAGGAGTTATCTGAAGAGCCACATGTGAATGGCGAGGCAGAGGGAAATGAACCACAGCTCCATTCACATGTTACTCTTCACAGGCATGTTTTTCAGGATTGTGGGGTCCCAGTTGTCAGATCCACAGTGAAGGGCAAATCATCACCTGTACAGAAGAGAAGTGATGACTTCCATATTGAGGATAATCAATTTAAATAACATTTAAATGCTGAAAATCCAATACCTATTCTCAGTATACAGGCCAGGAGAAGTGGTACTGTGCAGTTTATATATACAGAATAATACATATACTGAGGATTACACTCAGTATACAGGCCAGGAGAAGTGGTACTGTGCAGTTTATATATACAGAATAATACAGATACTGAGGATTACACTCAGTATACAGGCCAGGAGAAGTGGTACTGTGCAGTGTATATATACAGAATAATACAGATACTGAGGATTACACCCAGTATACAGGACAGGAGAAGTAGTACTGTGCAGTGTATATATACAGAGTAATACAGATACTGAGGATTACACCCAGTATACAGGACAGGAGAAGTGGTACTGTGCAGTGTATATATACAGAATAATACAAATACTGAGGATTACATCCAGTATACAGGGTAGGAGGAGTGGTACTGTGCAGTGTATATATACAGAATAATACAGATACTGAGGATTACACCCAGTATACAGGACAGGAGGAGTGGTACTGTGCAGTGTATATATACAGAATAATACAGATACTGAGGATTACACCCAGTATACAGGACAGGAGAAGTGGTACTGTGCAGTGTATATATACAGAATAATACAGATACTGAGGATTACACCCAGTATACAGGACAGGAGAAGTGGTACTGTGCAGTGTATATATATAGAATAATACAGATACTGAGGATTACACCCAGTATACAGGACAGAAGTGGTACTGTGCAGTGTATATATACAGAATAAGACATATACTGAGAATTACATCCAGTATACAGGACAGGAGAAGTGGTACTGTGCAGTGTATATATACAGAATAATACAAATACTGAGGATTACATCCAGTATACAGGGTAGGAGGAGTGGTACTGTGCAGTGTATATATACAGAATAATACAGATACAGAGGATTACACCCAGTATAGAGGACAGGAGAAGTGGTACTGTGCAGTGTATATACAGTATACACACACACATCCATATGTAGGCATACACATTATATATACACCAGTGGCGTAGCTAGCCTGCTCTGGGCCCGGGGGCGAGATCTGCACCCAGGACCCCCATGTGAAGAGCGGGGGGGGAGGGTTGCTGGCAGAGAATTCCTGTGCCACCCCATCATCTGGGGCAGCGGCCTAGCAATTGTTTGTGGCGCCCGGGCGGTTGAAATATTTGCCGCAGCTGCCGCCCCTAAGAATTGGGCCAAATGGCCACTCACCTCCTGTACTCTCCATCCTTCTGCACTCCCCATCCTCCATCCTCCTGCACCCTCCATCCTCCTGCACTCTCCTTCCTCCTGCACTCTCCTTCCTCCTGCACCCTCCATCCTCCTGCACCCTCCATCCTCCTGCACCCTCCATCCTCCAGCACCCTCCATCCTCCTGCACTCTCCATCCTCCTGCGCTCCCCATCCACCTACGCGCTCCATCCTCCTGCACGCTCCATCCTTCTGCGCTCTCCATCCTCCTGCACTCCCCATCCACCATCCTCCAGCACCCTCCATCCTCCTGCACGCTCCATCCACCTGCACTCTCCATCCTCCATCCTCTTGCATTCCCTGTCCTCCGTCCTCCTGCACTCCCCATCCTCCTGCAGTCCCCATTCTTCTGCGCTCTTCATCCTCCTGCACTCTCCATCCTCCATCCTCCTGCGCTCTCCATCCTCTATCCTCCTGCACTCTCTATCCTCTGTCCCCTGCAGATTCCATCCTCTGTCCCCTGCAGATTCCATCCTCTGTCCCCTGCAGATTCCATCCTCTGTCTCCCTGCAGTTTCCTGGAATGGTATCCACGGTCCGCGCTACTGCTCTTTATCCAAGGAATCCACAAGAGGTTATTACCATCAAAAGTTCTTTATTTCATCACACCAACGCGTTTCGGTGCTGTCCAGCACCTTCCTCAGGGCATGTTCATGCCCTGAGGAAGGTGCTGGGACAGCACCGAAACGCGTTGGTGTGATGAAATAAAGAACTTTTGATGGTAATAACCTCTTGTGGATTCCTTAGATAAAGAGCAGCAGCGCGGACCGTGGATACCATTCCAGTTTTATCTTCTGATTTCCCGCGGTTTTGTGGCGTTGGTGGAGGTTCTGCAGCAGCTGCCTTATGCTTTTAAACTGGTTGTGAGTCTCACAACCATAAAAGGTGAGTGAATACACTTATAATCCACATAAGAACTATAGTGTCTGTTTGATAGGGCACAATCTGCGCCTCTTGTATCTCCCTTCTTTTCTAGTTCCCTGCAGTTTCCATCCTCTGTCCCCCTGCAGTTTCCATCCTCTGTCCCCCTGCAGTTTCCATCCTCTGTCCCCCTGCAGTTTCCATCCTCCAGCCTCCTTGTATCCTTCATCCCCGTGCACAGCCTGCCACCCTCTGCACCCCTCTCTCACACACCTCTCGTTGAAGGACCGGGGGGGGGGCCGTTGCACACTCACCACGGCCACCGTGTGCGTCTGCTGTAAGGAGGAGGTGAGGAGGGGTGGGCAGAGCTGCAAGACAGGAAGTTCCGTCCTCCCTCCTCTCCGGCCGGCACGGCGGCCGGCTGCCAGCACGGGGCATGGGGCCCCCCAGGGGGCGCGGGGCCCCCCCAGGGGGCAGACAATGGGCCCCTCATGTCGGGGGGGTCCGGGGCGCTCGTCCCCCCTGACCCCCCGCTAGCTACGCTACTGATATACACGCATACATTATGTATACACATACACATCCATATGTACACACATACATTATATACACACACACCATTATGTAAACACCCGGTATATACACACACACAGTAATTGTATATATATACACACACATCAATTTGTATAAACACATCTAATTTTTTATATATATATATATATATATATATATATATATATATTCATATGTATACACATATTCATATGTACACACACAGTGTGTATATATATATATATACATATATATACATACACACTGTCACGGGTGGCACGGATGACAGGGTGGAGGCCACGCGCAGACGATCCCAGCGTTTGGCCCATCAGCCATAATGGTGGAGGATGGTCCGTCTCTTTCAGGGGCATTTACCTTCTGTGTTGATGGAGAGAAGGTGTGATGAGATCTCTCTATTATGGGGAGACGGCTGTGGAGGTCTTGCGCTCGGTCTGGTTTTATCCACCAATGTTGTAGGTCACTAGGACCCAGCAGACTCCTTCCACCTTTATAAGGAGGTTCATTACCCTTCCTCGGTGCAGGTGATAGTTCCTTGTGCACACTTTATCCTTGCTCCAGCAGAAGCTGAGATGGTGGAGGTTGCTGTGTTCTGCTGTCAGATAAGTGTTTCCTTTTCCCAAATGTCTGTCTTCCCTGGTGTTTGTCTTTAGTTGATAGTGGAGGGGTCTAGTGAACCTCTCCATCTGATCCTTAGATAGGATAGATCTAGGATCAGAGAGGGACGAGGTTCGTGGTCGGCGACAGTTGAGGAGACTGTATAGGGACGTTAGGGCAGACAGGGTCAGCTCTAGGAAGTCTAGGGGTCACCGTCTCCTTCTTGTGCCCTTAGCATTAGGGACTCCTGATTCCCCCCCCCCGTCGTTATCCTACGCTGGGTGTCTTCCCCACTCCCAGCGTGACACACACATCCGTATGTACACACATTTACAGTACATACACACACATTATTATGCATAGAGAAGGAGGGAGACACAGGGTGTTATCAGTGCTGTTCTGCTGCCCAAGTCACAGTAATCTAGCCAGTACATTTCTCTGTGGTCGGTCGCTCTGTCTGTGTGATTGAAAGGATTTATGGCATCTGTTTGAGATTCCACAGATCGGGCGTCTAGCAGTGAAAGCTCAATCAGTTGCCATAAATCCTCTGTGCCTCAGACGGAGACCGCAGGGACAAGACAGAATCCTGACATCAAACTGTGCAGAAACCTTCTGCCCAGGAGGCAAAATATCCCCTCTTACCGCCCAGAGATGAAGGAGCTCAGCCCGCACAGATGAAGTCGGCCAGGAAGGAGAGGCATGTGAAGGAGCCCTGCAGCAGCCGACAGTGTAGGAAGTGCACGGCCTCGGGCTCCCGGTCAGCAGGTTGTACAGCAGGGTCAGGGAGCAGGGAGGCATCCTGCAGCTGGAGTCGCTGAGGAGTGGAGGAGCTGTCATACTCCTCCTCAAAGAAGCGGCTGCGCTGCAGAAACAAATCCGGAAGGAAGCTCCCCGCCGCCGGAAACACCTCTGCAGCTACTGTGCAGCTCCCTGGCTGTCCCCGGCCGGCGGCCGCATAAAGACTTAAAGGTTCCGCAGGCGACCTCTTAAAGGTAAAGAGAGGCCGCAACGGCCCAATTTCCCTTCAGCCCACCGGGAAAACTCCCGATATGCCCTATGGCCAGTCCGGGCCTGCCTGTACTGGTATATACAGTTGTGGCCAAAAGTTACAAATTTCATTTATAATTGATTCATGTGCAGTTGTGGCCAAAAGTATTGACACCCCTGCAATTCTGTCAGATAATACTCAGTTTCTTCCTGAAAATGATTGCAATCACAAATTCTTTGGTATTATTATCTTCATTTAATTTGTCTTCAATGAAAAAACACAAAAGAGAATGAAGCAAAAAGCAAAACATTGAACTCCAAAAATGGGCCAGACAACAGTATTGGCACCCTCAGCCTAATACTTGGTTGCACAACCTTTAGCGAAAATAACTGGGATCAACCTCTTCCAGTAACCATCAATGAGTTTCTTACAATGCTCTGCTGGAATTTTAGACCATTCTTCTTTGGCAAACTGCTCCAGGTCCAGATATTTGAAGGGTGCATTCTCCAAACTGCCATTTTTAGATCTCTCCACAGGTGTTCTATGGGATTCAGGTCTGGACTCGTTGCTGGCCACCTTAGAAGTCTCCAGTGCTTTCTCTCAAACCATTTTCTAGTGCTTTTTGAAGTGTGTTTTGGGTCATTGTCCTGCTGGAAGACCCATGACCTCTGAGGGAGACCCAGCTTTCTCACACTGGGCCCTACATTATGCTGCAAAATTTGTTGGTAGTCTTCAGACTTCATAATGCCATGCACACAGTCAAGCAGTCCAGTGCCAGAGGCAGCAAAGCAAGCCCAAAACATCAGGGAACCTCCGCCATGTTTGACTGTAGGGACTGTGTTCTTTTCTTTGAATGCCTCTTTTTTTACTCCTGTAAACTCTATGTTGATGCCTTTGTCCAAATAGCTCTATTTTTGTCTCCTCTGACCAGAGAACACTCTACCAAAACGTTTTAGGCTTTCTCAGGTAAGTTTTGGCAAACTCCAGCCTGGCTTTGTTATGTCTCAGGGTAAGAAGTGGGGTCTTCCTGGGTATCCTACCATACAGTCCGTTTTCATTCAGACGCCGAGGGATAGTACGGGTTGACACTGTTGTACCCTCGGACTGCAGGGCAGCTTGAACTTGTTTGGATGTTAGTTGAGGTTCTTTATCCACCATCCGTACAATCCTGCGTTGAAATCTCTCGTCAATTTATCTTTTCCATCCACATCTAGGAAGGTTAGCCACAGTGCCATGGGCTTTAAACTTCCTAAAGACAATGCGCACGGTAGATACAGGAACATTCAGGTATTTGGAGATGGACTTGTAGCCTTGAGATTGCTCATGCTTCCTCACAATTTGGCTTCTCAAGTCCTCAGACATTTATTTGGTCTTCTTTCTTTTCTCCATGCTCAATGTGGTACACACAAGGACACAGGACAGAGGTTGAGTCAACTTTAATCCATGTCAACTGGCTGCAAGTGTGATTTAGTTATTGCTAACACCTGTTAGGTGCCACAGGTAAGTTACAGGTGCTGTTAATTACACAAATTAGAGAAGCATGACATGATTTTTCTAACAGTGCCAATACTTTTGTCCACCCCCATTTTTATGTTTGGTGTGGAATTACCGTATATACTCGTGTATAAGCCGACCCGTGTATAAACCGACCCCCCTACTTTTGCCCCCAAAACCTGGCAAAACCTATTGACTCGTGTATAAGCCGAGGGTGGGCCCCAGCACAGGTATACAGGCCTCCCCAGTCGTAGTATACAGCAGCCTCCCCAGTGGTATACAGGCCTCCCCAGTGGTAGTATACAGCAGCCTCCCCAGTGGTGTATACAGGCCCCAGCAGTATTACAGCATCCTCCCCAGTGGTGTATACAGCAGCCTCCCCAGTGGTGTATACAGCAACCTCCCCAGTGGTGTATACAGCAGCCTCCCCAGAGGTGTATACAGCAGCCTCAGTGGTGGTATATACAGGCAGCCCCAAAGGTGTATACAGGCAGCCCCAGTGGTGGTATATACAGGAAGCCCCAGAGGTGTATACAGGCAGCCCCAGTGGTGGTATATACAGGCAGCCGCAAAGGTGTATACAGGCAGCCCCAGTGGTGGTATATACAGGCAGCCCCAGAGGTGGTATATACAGGCAGCCCCAGGGGTGGTATATACAGGCAGCCCCAGAGTTGGTATATACAGGCAGCCCCAGTAGTGGTATATACAGGCAGCCCCAGTGGCGTATACAGTAGCCCCAGTGGTGTATACAGCAGCCCCAGTGGTTTTATATACAGGCAGCCCCAAAGGTGTATACAGGCAGCCCCAGTGGTGGTATATACAGGCAGCCCCAGAGGTGGTATATACAGCCAGCCCCAGTGGTTTTATATACAGGCAGCCCCAGAGGTGTATACAGCAGCCCCAGCCCCAGAGGTGTATACAGGCAGCCCCAGTGGTGGTATATACAGGCAGCCCCAAAGGTGTATACAGGCAGCCCCAGTGGTGGTATATACAGGCAGCTCCAGAGGTGGTATATACAGGCAGCCCCAGAGTTGGTATATACAGGCAGCCCCAGTGGTGGTATATACAGGCAGCCCAAAGGTGTATACAGGCAGCCCGAGTGGTGGTATATACAGGCAGCCCCAGAGGTGGTATATACAGGCAGCCCCAGTGGTTTTATATACAGGCAGCCCCAGAGGTGTATACAGCAGCCCCAGCCTCAAAGGTGTATACAGGCAGCCCCAGTGGTGGTATATACAGGCAGCCCCAGTGGTTTTATATACAGGCAGCCCCAGTGGTTTTATATACAGGAAGCCCCAGTGGTTTTATATACAGGCAACCCCAGAGGTGTATACAGCAGCCCCAGCCCCAAAGGTGTATACAGGCAGCCCCAAATGCTGGCACTTGCCCCCCTGCTTGTAAGCCCCCCCGGCTGCTTAACTTACCATCCTCTGTCTTCTTCATCGTGCGCGCAGGTGCCTCGGTGCTCCCGTCCTCCATGCTCCTGGCGTCATCCGGGGTCCCCGGCCGTCGCGTAGCGATGACGTCATGCGACCGGCCGGTCACATGACCCCGGATGCTACGGAGGACGGGAGCACGGAGGGTCCTGCGCGCGCGATGAAGAAGACAGAGGATGGTAATAATAGCAGCCGGGGGGGGGTCTTACAAGCAGGGGGGCAAGTGCCAGCATTTGGGGGGATATATTTAGTTATGCACTGCTTCCCCCTGCCGCTGATTGACAGGGGAAGCAGTGCATATGTAATGAGCGGCCCCACCGCCTCCTCCAGCCTCCCCAGCCCTGGACACAGCCCCCACCACGCAGCCTACCGTATTGACCCGTGTATAAGCCGAGGGGGAGACTTTTCAGCCCAATTTTTTGGCTGAAAAACTGGGCTTATACACGAGTATATACGGTATATCCAATTTGGCTTTAGGACAATTCTTTTTGTGTTTTTTCATTGAAGACAAATTAAATGAAGATAATAATACCAAAGAATTTGTGATTGCAATCATTTTCAGGAAGAAACTGAGTATTATCTGACAGAATTGCAGGGGTGTCAATACTTTTGGCCACAACTGCACATGAATCAATTATAAATGAAATATAATAAATAATCAATATACTGTAAATAAAGAACATACTAATTGAACCAATGTATATATGACGCCTAGCCTGATGAAGGGGCCATAGTGTCCCGAAAGCTTGCTATGCTTTCCATCTTTTTGATTAACCTTTAAAAGGTATGAACTACTGAGGACTCTCAGATTCTAATATTTTAATATGACGCTCATAATTTAAAATAACATATAATGTGAATTATCAAGAGACTCACTTTATATTTAACATTGAGTGTGTGTGTGTATATGTATACACATACAGTACAGACCAAAAGTTTGGACACACCTTCTCATTCAAAGCGTTTTCTGTATTTTCATGACTATGAAAATAGTAGATTCATGCTGAAGGCATCAAAACTATGAATTAACACTTGTGGAATTATATACTTAACAAAAAAGTGTCTTATATTCTAGGTTCTTCAAAGTAGCCACCTTTTGCTTTGATTACTGCTTTGCACACTCTTGGCATTCTCTTGATGAGCTTCAACAGGTAGTCACCGGAAATGGTCTTCCAACAGTCTTGAAGGAGTTCCCAGAGATATTTAGCACTTGTTGGCCCTTTTGCCTTCACTCTGTGGTCCAGCTCACCCCAAACCATATCGAATGGGTTCAGGTCTGGAGACCGTGGAGGCCAGGTCATCTGGCGTAGCACCCCATCACCATCACACCTCCTTCTCCATGATTCACGGTGGGAGCCAGGCATGTAGAGTCCATCCGTTCACCATTTCTGCGTCGCACAAAGACACGGTGGTTGGAACCAAACATCTCAAATTTGGACTCATCAGACCAAAGCACAGATTTCCACTGGTCTAATGTCCATTCCTTTTGTTCTTTAACCCAAACAAGTCTCTTCTGCTTGTTGCCTGTCCTTAGCAGTGGTTTCCTAGCAGCTATTTTTTTTATGGGTTTTGTAACTGCACTTGGGGACACTTTCAAAGTTTTCCCAATTTTTCGGACTGACTGACCTTAATTTCTTAAAGTAATGATGGCCACTCGTTTTTCTTTACTTAGATGCTTTTTTCTTGCCATAATACAAATTCTAAGTAAAGAAAAATGGTGGTCATCATTACTTTAAGAAATGAAGGTCAGTCAGTCCGAAAAATTGGGAAAACTTTGAAAGTGTCCCCAAGTGCAGTTCAAAAACCATCAAGCGCTACAAAGAAACTGGCTCACATGGGGACTCCGAAGGGAGGGAAGACCAAGAGTCACCTCTGCTGCGGAGGATAAGTTCATCCGAGTCACCAGCCTCAGAAATCACAAATTAACAGCAGCTCAGATTAGAGACAAGGTCAATGCCACACAGAGTTCTAGCAGCAGGAACATCTCTACAACAACTGTTAAAGGGAACCTGTCAGGTGGTTTATGCCCCCTCCCAGCTATCACTGTCTGTAACTGCAGCTTTATAATACTATTCTAATCATCCCTATCTGAGCTCATAGTGTAATGTGAAAGGTGAAAAAAAAGCATTTATACACTTACATTTCAGTCCCCATCTTGGAGGAGGGGGACTGTCTGGCAGGATAATACTTAACTCACTTTTAACTTGGATAGCTAAAGGACCTGTGTGATGTAACGATCATGTGACCATAGTGGGAGGAAAAAAGCCAGCAAACGTATTATGTTCTATGAGAACTTAGCTCCGCCTATTGATGTGACTACATCATTGTGACATCACATCAGGTCTCCCAACATGTTCTAGCACAAGGCTGAAATGTTAACTATTAACCTGCCAAACAGTCCCCGTCCTCCAAGCTGGGGACTGACTGCCTCATTACATAAGGAAATGTAAGTGTATAAATGCTTTTCTTTCACCTTTCACATTACACTATGAGCTCAGACAGGGATGATTAGAATAGTATTATGAAGCTGCAGGTACAGACAATGATAGCTGGAGGGGCATAAACTAGCTGACAGGTTCCCTTTAAGAGGAGACATTGTGCAGCAGGCCTTCATGGAAAAATAGCTGCTAGGAAACACTGCTAAGGACAGGCAACAAGTAGAAAAGACTTGTTTGGGCTAAAGAACACAAGGAATGGACATTAGACCAGTGCTTTGGTCTGATGAGTCCAAATTTGAGATGTTTGGATCCAACCACCGTGTCTTTGTGCGACGCAGAAATGGTGAACGGATGGACTCTACATGCCTGGATCACACTGTGAAACATGGAGGAAGAGGTGTGATGGTGATGGGGTGCTACACCAGATGACCTGGCCTCCACAGTCACCAGACCTGAACCCATTCGAGATGGTTTGGGGTGAGCTGGACCACAGAGTGAAGGCAAAAGGGCCAACAAGTGCTAAGCATCTCTGGGAACTCCTTCAATACTGTTGGAAGACCATTTCTGGTAACTACCTCTTGAAGCTCATCAAGAGAATGCCAAGAGTGTGCAAAGCAGTAATCGAAGCAAAAGGTGGCTTCTTCGAAGAAACCTAGAATATAAGACTTATAGTTTTGATGCCTTCAGTGTGAATCTACAATTCTCATAGTCATGAAAATACAGAAAACGCATTGAATGAGAAGGTGTGTCCAAACTTTTGGTCTGCACTGTATATATATATATATATATATATATATATAAATATATATATAATGCAGCACCCAGAGTCTGGTTGTTGTAATTGCCTCCATCGGGGGGCGATGTCATGCTTGGAAGCAAGATGGTGTATCCTCACCAGGTAAGCCCACAGCATGTAACACTTTTCCTGACTTCAGACCAGAAGGGGGAGCTCTGAACCCCGAGTTCAGGGGAGTTTCCCTATACGTTCTGGCCTGGGGTAGGGGAGTTAGTGAGTTCAGAGCAGCAGTGTCACCCTGTGGCCAGCGGGACCAATCCTCAAGGTGCTGAGGGATCGCGTACCATCTGCCCGCCGACACCCTCCTGTGCCCCGCAGACTTATGGCCCCTTTACACGCAGCTACAGGTAACAGGTTGTCCACAGGTAACTTACTGGTTGCAGTGAAATCATGGAGACATGGTTCTATCTTGTTGCTGTGTACAAATGGAGTCATGTCTCCATGATTTCGCTGCAACCAGTAAGTTACCTGTGGACAACCTGTTACCTGTAGCTGCGTGTAAAGGGGCCATTACTTATCAGGTCCACTCTCCCAAGCTACCCGCTCTGTCTGCCGTGGTTCCCCGGCATCTCTCTCCTGCCTCCTCACTTCCTGTTTTCCATGGGATCGCACATAGGGTGCACGCCGCTCTCAGCAAATTTAAAGACACCTTTTTTCTGACACCACCTCTCAGCCAAACGTGGAGAGGCTGGTGGGTATTTATGGCCCTCACTTCCTATGGGATGTGCCTGGGTAACTTCATTAGTAGTCTAAGTCTCAGGTCCCCAAGCAGCGCATGTGATTTCTTGTGTCTTCTGTGATGCTAACGTGTGTTCTCTTGATTTAAGTACCAGATCCCTCCTGCCTGACTCACCCGCAGACCCCAAACCACTATCGCTGGTCCCTGGCTACATCCTGGATCCCTCCTGCTGCACCAAGTACCGTCCCTGCCTACTCCACCTGGTTCCCTGGTTTCTGTGTCCTGCTCCACCTTGGGTCGGACCCACAGGTTTGACTGGTCCACTGCACCCTCTCTGGCTGTGCTTGGAGGAATCCCTGTTTATGAGGTAACCATCCTTGATGCTCCCTTAGGGGGACCCCGATGCTCTGGCCCTGTGGACTTCCCATGTGGATCTATTCCTAGTTGTACACAATAAACCCTATTGCTTAACTGACGTTCTTGCCCGGCTCGTTTCTGGTATCAGCCGTGGTCTAGTGGGTCCACTATTAAGCTCCGCCTGTGGTGGCATGACAAGCAGCAGAGAGCAGCTTGAGAGGAAGAAGGGGGAAGACCTCCTGCGACTGGAGCAGTATCTGGCACGTCCAAGGAAGGTAGAAGGGGCAGTGGAGCATGAGGGACCCATCGGAGAAGGTCTGAGGAAGGAGAGAAGAAGGCTTGTGAAGTGGAGCAAGATGACTGGCTATCCCCAGAGCAGGGTGCCAGAACCGGACAGAGTCTGAGGCTGTGCTGGGACTACAGGCCCAGCAGCAGAATCTGGAGGGCGGGAGATTCCAAGTCTCCCGGCCACAACAAAGCCCAGAAGGCACAGCAGCACACTAGAGCCCAGGACCTCATCCAGAGGAGAGGTGCCAGAAAAGGGCTCGAGCTGCCTGCCATGCGGGTGACTCTACACAGGAAGAGAGAGGGTTGCAGCTAGCTTCAGGCAGCCAGGACCCGCCAAGAGTAGCGCAACAGGGAGGCCTCAGAACTCGCCAGGTGAGGAGATCCCCAACTTGCTTCCTGGCACACTGGATTCACCATACCACCTGTCCTCAGTACCCTGGTCTACACCTGTAACCACCAGTATAGGTAAAGGAGACTACAGCTGCATGTCTGTCCATTATTCCACGCCCTCAGTCCTGCACCCCAACGGCTTACCACCGCCTTAGACTTTAATGGTTGCTCTGGGGAACCGCTCCACCAATGGGGAGCAACACCATCACAACTGCTATAACATCATCCCCAGAGGTCCCGCAATGCCATCCATAGCCAAACACCATGGGTGGCATCACGATTTAATTCCCATAACCATAATCCCCAAATTTTTATTGACACCGCCAGGGTCACGAAGCTGGGTCTCGACCCCCGTGACTCCCCAGCAGAAATGATGCCCGTTTCCGAGAACCACACGGCCCTGGGGGGCGTGTTAACTATATACACAGTGGGTACGGAAAGTATTAAGACCCCTTTAAATTTTTCACTCTTTGTTTCATTGCAGCCATTTGGTAAATTCAAAAAAGTTCATTTTTTTCTCATTAATTTACACTCTGCACCCCATCTTGACCGATAAAAAAACAGAAATGTAGATATTTGTGCAAATTTATTAAGTAAGAAAACTGAAATATCACATGGTTATAAGTATTCAAACCCTTTGCTCAGTATTGAGTAGAAGCACCCTTTTTGAGCTAGCATTGGGCAGAGCTGGGGCATGTACAGCACCGGAAATGGGGGCATATACAGCACAGGAGAGGGCTGAGGGCATATACATCACTGGGGAGGCCTGGGGGCATGTACAGCATTGGAGATGAGGGCATATGTACCACGGGGGAGGCACTGGGGCACATACAGCTCTTGGGAGATCGGGGGTATATACAACATTGGGGAGGCTGGGGCATATACTTCACCGGAAGGCACATACTCTGTTGAGGGGCATATATATACTGCTGGGGTGCATACACTACTGAGTGATTAAACATGCTGGTGTGCACATACACTGCTGGGGGGCACGAACACTGCTGGGGGTCACAAACTGCTGGAGTGCACATATACTGCTGGGAGGCACAAACACTGCTAGGGGGTACACACTGCTGGAGTGCACATACACTGCTGGGGGCACGAACACTGCTGGGGGGGGCACACACTGCTGAAGTGCACATACACTGCTGGGGGGCACACACTGCTGGAGTGCACATACACTGCTTGGGGGCACACATTGTTGGTAGGGGTGCACCTATGATGAGGCAGCCTGTGTGTTTTGGCCCAGGTGGCAGCCACCTGATGGTGATAGGAGGGCGGCAGCACCCTGCAGATATCATGCTGGACTGTGAGGCCCCCAGTATGCCAGTCACAATCAAAAGTGATAGAACAGAATTTATGCTATTTGCACAAATTCTATACTATAACTACAGTTGCAGTAGGGCCTTTGGTGATGTCACAGTCATGTTGTGACAACTTACCAAAGGTCCTTAAACTGCAGTGTGGTGTGTGTGTGTGTGTGTGTGTGTGACTGTGGGAGTCTGGCAGAGGCTTCAGCGTCTGTGGGACTGCAGAAGAGGCGAGGACACTGGTACCTGCTCCAGAAGGAGCTGAAGATGAGATTTACAATCATTTTAGATGGAGGCCATGGTTGGGGGATAGAGGTTACTTTATAAGAGATATTATGGAGCGGGGTGGGGCATTATAGGTCATAGGTAGGGGGCATTATAAGCAGGGGGAATTATAAAGTGGTGCTATGGGCCTTGTGATTGCTATGTGCCCGGCTGCGGTTGCTAAGTGCCCGGTTGTGGTTGCTGCATGCTTGGCTGTGGTCGCTGCATGCCTGGCCGTGGTCACTATGTGCCCAGCCGTAATTGCTACGTGCCCAGCCGTGGTTGCTAAGTGCCTGGCCGTGGTCGCTAAGTGCCTGGCCGTGGTCGCTAAGTGCCCAGCTGTGGTTGCTAAGTGCCAGGCCGTGGTTGCTTTGTGACTGGCCATGGTTGTTATGGGCCCCATGATTGCTACGTGACTGGCCATGGTTGCTATGGGCCTCATGGTTGCTATGTGCCCAGCCATGGTTGCTATGGGCCCTGGGGTTGCTATGTGCCCCGTCATTGCTACGTACCTGGCCGTGGTTGCTCTGTGCCAGGCCATGGTTGCTATGTGCCCCGCCATTGTTGCTTTGTGGCTGGCCATGGTTGCTATGGGCTCCATGATTGCTACATGACCGGCCGTGGTTGCTATGTGCCCGGCCGTGGATGCTACATGCGCGGCTGTGATTGCTACGTGCCTGGCCATAGTTGTGGTAGCTATGTGCCTGGCCGTGGTTTCTATGTGCCTGGCCGTGGTTTCTACGTGCTAGGTCGTGGTTGCTATGTGCCCGGCTGTTGTTGCTTTGTGCCTGCCCATGGTTGCTATGTAACCTGAGTGTGCCACCTGCTGGTGAAAAGAGAGCATCAGTCACCCTGCAGATATGCTGGACATTGAGGCCCACAATATGCCGCTCTTCAGGGCTGGCATTATTGGCGGGATTGTGGCGCCGCTGTGGTCTGGTCGCCACAAAAGGGTACTGCACCCACTCTACGGGTGTAGTATTCCCGTCTGTGGTAACTAGGGTTGGTAAGTCCAGTCACCCACAAACACACCCAGTCCCAGGGATAGTGGGTGAACCCAGGTAGTGGGACGGCTCAGGCAGCCCATGGGACGGCGGGGAAGAAAGGTGGTGGGTGGGAAGAGAGCAGGATGTGGTCAGGGAAAGGACAGGGACAGAGGAAAACACCACGGGATGTGAGCAGTCAGTCAGTGGAGGTCAGCGAGTGAGAGAGGACAGAGAGAGAAAGGACCGAGAGGACTGGAGCAGAAATGAGGCTCGTCCCGGTTCCCGAGGCTAGAGACCGCGAGGAAACAGAGGGAGCCCTAGGGGCGTGGGCAGTGAGCAATCCACTTGTCACGCTTAGACTAAGGGATGTCCAGCAACCGTGGTTGACAGTGGCGCATGGACCAACGATGTTCGGTGCGCAACAACAAAAAACAACAGACAAGGAAGTACCAAATGGATAAATACAATGGAGGGCCCTGCTCATAGGGAACAGGGAAGAGGTGACCTCCTGCACTCACCTGCGGCTGTGCCCTGATCACCCTACCGTCCCTATACGAGTTCTTTAACCTTGTCGCCGAGGAGGAAACCTAAGCCCTCCACTGGCCCTGTTGTTAACCCTGACTAGGGAAGGCCGGCGGGAGCACTAGTCCCATCCACTACCATAAAGAGACATGAGGGAAGGGGAAGACAGATAAAGGACAACAGGACAGCTACTTCACGTCTGCTGACGCTTCACCAGTCAGCAGACCGCTTGACAACAAGTTGTTCTCCTCAGAACTCCTCACACCTCAGGAGCTTGGCCAGGAATGAAGTTCAATCTCCAGCAAAGCATGCTGGAACCCTGTGATCCTATAAAGGCAGAGTTATTCACAGAGCGGCTACACCTGGACAAGGCCCAGCTAGCTTGCTGGCAACAGAAACTTAACATTAACTCCTCCAGTGCCAAAGTAAAAGGACATGATTAAAATGAAGTCTCAATTCAGACATGAGACTTAGGTCCAAAGCAGTCACAAGTCTCCTAGGAAAGGGAGACCATCGTGACACCCATGTGCCCGAGTTTGCAGTGAAGCGGAGGGGCAGGGCAAGAACCAGGGACCCGGCCCTGAAGGTGGCAAGGAGACTCCAAGCTCCAACCATGGAACTGGTGGCCACGAGGTTCAGTGGAGCTGTGGCCAGCTCCCGGCACACCCGCCGAGAAGGCAGCCGTACAGGGTCAGGAGACATAGCCGATTGCCTGACAAGGCCCATGGCTGCTGGATTGGGGCTCTGTGCGCGGAGGTGCATGCAGGAAGGAGGAAAGCAGGCAGTGCTGAAGAAGGAAGGCCTGAGAGGGAAGGAACACGAAAGGGGTGTACTGGACAAGCTATCCTGGTTGCTAAGGACTACCCGGGCCACCAATATACTTGAACTGAGACTTGTAGTATGTGCAGAGAAACTGAAGTAAATCGGGTTGGAACTCAGAATTGTGTGAGACTGTTCATTTCCTACCTGAGGAGTGGTAGACTGAAATGCCGTGCAGGCAGCAGGAGCCTGCCTGTGAGATGTCCCGATCCTTCCCTGCAGCCAGCTCAGCCCCGCTGGCTCCCAGCACCCTAACACTCCCTTACTCCGGATGCCCTGGGGATCTGCTCCACCCGTGGGGAGCGACACCACCCCAGCTGCTATCCATCACCCCCAGAGGTCCCGGCCTACAGCAGCAGCCACTACAGCCACATACCGCGGGTGGCGTCACGACAACTAATCCCTAAATAATTACAAAATAACTTTCCCTTTTTATTGACTGCCCATCCGGATGGCCACAGACCGAGTCACGCCACCGTGACATCCCACAACCCTGAGGACATCGAGAGACCAGTCTCCGAGTACCCCATGGCCCCCAAGGGGCAAGTCAGGCTGACTCTGAGGCTGCCCAGAGTCCCCACCACCTGAAGGGCCCCCAGTGTGTCGGTTACAATCAAAAGTGATAGAACAGAACTTGCGCTATTTGAACAAATTCTGTACTATCATCAGGGGCCATGGTGGGTGAATGGGGTTACTTTGTAAGGGACATTATGGAGCAAGGGAAGGGCATTATGGAGCTGGGAGGGCATTATGGGACAATGGGGGACATTATAGAGCAAATTAGGACATTTGGGGGCAAATCGAGAGGATATTGTGGGCTATAGTGTAATTAGGAGGGGGGGACGTTATGCAGGGATGTAGCATGGGGGAGATACTATGAAAAGGGACAGTCTGTGGGGGATATTCTGTGCAGGAAGCACTGTGAGGGGTAATTACTACTATTCATGCTCAGCATGGGAGATATTTCAGGGGCAGTGTAATGATACATTTACTTTTTAAGGCCATCATTGTGTGTCTGTAGCTTGTGCCAAGCCTGCCATTACCATTAATGATCCTTGTACTGGATTCTTCTGTGTGGTTCTTGTATGTGCTTGTGATGGTGCTGACATCCTTGTGTTTGGACATCTTTTTTTCTAGTTTTCTAAATTAGATTGTCCACTATTGTACTCATATTTACAGGATAGATATAAATGTTTTACTATGGGGGGTGCGATTTTGCTGATCTCCTCAAGCAGCAGAGATGCTACGTTCACCCCTGACTGCTGGGGGGGCACATACACTGTTGGGGGGGCACGCACACTGCTGGAGGACACGCACAATGCTGGAGGGCGCACACACTGCTAGAGGGCACATGCGTCAGTCGCAAGGGAAGGTGTACTTGAACAATCCGGGGCATCAGTCTTTAGTTCACAGTGGCAGCCCCCGAAGCTGTGGACCTGACCGAGCATGTTAAATGAAAATTTTAACTAATGAATAAAGTTTGTCATAAATCCATCTGAAGTTCCTGATCAGATATGACCAGCACTGCTTATAGTGCTTCACAGGGGCAGATGGGCTGGCAGCTAGATGGAATGCTCCCCTCAGATGGTGCCAGCCCCTGGTATGTAGTGAGGGTGGTGTGAAGATGGTGGTGGTTGTAGTAGTAGGTGGATGAAGGCATAGAAAGGAGTAGACAGAAACAGGTTATGTAGTCCTTACCAGTCTCCTTTACTTGTAGAACGTTGCAAATGACTCACCGTAGCCGGGTCTTCACGCCTCCGGGCGTTGCTTCTCCCGTCACGGTTCCGCGCCTGAAGCTGTGAGACCCGGTGGTCCAGATCAAAAGGAGTTGGCGGAACAGATAAGGGTCAATTATTCTTGTCGTGACGCCTGCGGGAATTCCGGTGATTTCACCGGCGCTGCTTGGGCCTCCGGGGATGTACGGCAGCAAGATAGGACGCTCCCCACAGGATGAGCGGAGTCCCTGGGGCCAGGAGCTGCACTAGGTGGTGTATGGCAGCTCAGTGATTCTTAGCATGCGGAGTTAAACAGTTCTGAAGAAGTACAGACACCAGTGTTCTCTGTAATGGGTCTTTTACTGTAACCGGTAGATGAAACAGGGTATACAGTTAACGGGTAACGGACCGGGTGGTCCCAGCAATGACCGGTGTTGTTTCAGAGCTCCGCGGTGTTCCTCCGTTCTTAACTTTTTCTATTTGCCGATGTCGCCTTAGTGCGCCAGTTCGGGTACAAGGGGGCTACTTGAATTTCCCTGCCGGTGTATACAGCCCGGTGTGAGGGGAGCCTGATTCCTTATGGTGGGTACTCCTCTGGCAAGACGGCTATAGTCGCGGCTGCAGTGAGGTGCTCCTAGGAAGCAGTTCCTTCACTTCTGGTTTGCTGAGCAGCGGTGGACGACTTGATCGCTTCGGAACCAGTGGTCCGGTTGTTGATGGGAGCAGGTGTATTTTTGACCCGTGTAGATAGTCGCCCAGGTTCCGGTTTAGGGCACCGGGTGATGGCGCCAACGGGTAGGTGGTCTGCAGGGCTGCACGGCACTGTGCAGAGCCCTCTTCTCCTACGTTCCCTCCCGACCACTTCACCTCCTCTCCTCTTCTACTTTTCTCCTACACACTACTTCTACACTCCGCCCACCAGGACCTGATTGGCCCTCTGTTCTAATGGTACATGTAGAGTACGGAGCTCTGAATATTAACCATGTCATTACCGAGACGGAGAATATTGCATCTTCAGTCAGGGATGCAATACCCTCCTGTGACGCACTCGTTGCGGGGCGCCACACAAACACAACCACAAGAGAGGAATACAAGCCCTCGCTGACATAATTAAATAACGCAGTAGTGACCTCTTGTATTGTTTCATTGCGATGTCAAGGTGGTATAAGAGGACTAGATCCAGGTTAGTGAGTAACTGTGGACTACCTTTTGCATATTCTCTCAAACAAGGGCAAGGCGTTTGAATGCCCAGAAGATGTGTAGTAAACTACCCTCTCCCCCTCACTACATTCGATCTTCCTGGAGGTAAGCCCCCTCTGCTGGAGATGTGGTCTGGTTGTCACTATATACCATTTAGGCTGGTTTCACATAACGATTTTGTGCCTGTCCGTGGGATCCGACTTTGAAGGGGGACCCCACGGACAGGCACGGATCCATACGGATCCCTGCAATCGGATGGCAAATAGCCATCCGATCTGCAGGATCCATGTGGATCCTGCGGTCCCCTGTCTCTCCCTACTCCTGCCTCCTCCATCTTCTTCCCTCTCCTATTCTATATGATGTGCCCCGCTATTCTTTGCTGTGCCCCTCTTCTCTATCCTCATCTATCCCTATCCTGTACCCTGTCCTCTTCCCTGTCCTCTCCATGTGTGTAAAAAATAAAAAAACCTCCTCCGGGAGTATACATTACCTGTCACCAGCTCCACCGCTGCAAGCACAATCGGGACTGAAGGACCTGTGATGATGTCAGAGTCACATGACCCGGTCAGCTGACCGGGTCTCTTACATCATCACAGGCTCTTCAGTCCTGATCGTGCGGCAGCGGTGGAGCCGGTAACAGGTAATGTATACTCCCGGAGGAGGTTTTTTTTATTTTTTACACAAATGGAGAGGACAGGGGACAGGATAGGGATAGATGAGGATAGAGAAGCACAGAATAGAATAGCGGGGGCACATCATATAGAATAGGAGAGAAGATGGAGGAGCAGAGCAGGGAAAGACAGGGCGATACGGAGCCGACATCGGATCTGAGGTCACCTCAGATCCGATGTCCATAGGCTCCCATGTTGTGGGCACTAGGATCAGCCTCGGATCAGCAGTGATACGAGGCTGTCCGATGTGAGTCACGGACACAAAATCGTAGCAGGCTACGATTTTGTGCCCGTGATTAAATCTGATGGGATCGGATGGTGGCAAAATCGGATGCCAATAGTGGCACATCCGATCCCATCCGATTCCCATAGGGAAACATGGGGTCCGATTTCGGATCCGATTGTATCCGTTTTGAAACGGATACAATCGGATGACTGAAAATTGTGATGTGAAAGCAGTCTTAGATAGCAATTTAAAACCACTTCCTGGAAGCCAGTAGATATAAAGGATTGATGTGTTAGCGTGCAAATCCTGTCCCATTGTTCCTCTGACAGCTGGAGTTGTAGATATCTCTCCCATTCTATTTGGAATTTGGTCTTAGTTCTTTCTGTAGGGGTGGTGATTAACTGATATGCCCTAAATAGGGTGTGTCTAACTGGGCCTTAACCCAGACTTTCCACCTCAAAATGATGAAGACCCTGAGAAATAAGTCTTGGGGGTAGGGATTTCAGAAAATGGGTTAGCTGATTGGCTCTCCACGGGTCTAGTGCATGGGGGGCCCGAGAGTCCATGAGCTCCTCCCTTGTCGGCCAAGCACTTCCGTTGCCAAAGTGTAATTCACTAGAGCAGCCCTCTCTTATAGATGCGCGGAACACCAAGTCATCTACTCCCGGGGGGAAAAGTGGATTTCCCAAAACAGGAAACACTGGGGAAGACTGAGGCAAGAAATTAGTTTTAATGAATGGATTATCACAACATGCCAGAGTAGCCCCGATTGCAGTGGTGTAGCAACTGTTTGTGGCGCCCGGGGTGGTCGAAAAATGTGCCGCGGCTGCAGCCCCTTTGGTCATTAATAATCTGGGGCCAAGGGGGTACCGCTAGTGGGTTAGGAGTCACTTAAGTGTACCTGTTAATCAGGGTCAAATTCAATGAAGATCAGCTGCTGTAGGACGCGCGCTTGCGGCCTCCAGGTCCCCAACGGCCGCTGGCGCTTAGTTTTGATGTCATGACGTAGTGCTGTAAAGTGCTGGCAGCGACATCACCACATGTCCTATCACCAATCACCACAGTGTCCCTATTATAGTCATCATATTGTTATCTGGGCAACGATGTTAACAATTCCCCAATAAAACATGCTGGGATATACAGTATATAGCACCAAAAATAGAAGAATGGAATAAATCAAACACTGAATACAAAACAATCTAACTGTAAATTAATGAGAATATACAGTAATAATATACACATAGGAAACATTGCGCACACAGGAAGATAGTAATATACAGGTCAACCACCTAGTACAGAGAGCAGAGGATGGCAATATACAGGTGATACAAAGTCTACACCTAGTACAGAGAGCAGAGGATGGCAATATACAGGTGTGCACCAGTACAGAGAGCAGAGGATGGCAATATTCAGGTGTATATGTGGCGCCCCTGCGTCCAGGAGGCCACAAAGGGAACTGCAGCCAGGAAGGTAAGAAAGACAGTTGAACCCCAACACCCTCACAGCCCACATACCAGTAGAGGGCAGCACCCAACCCGGAGCCTGGAACTCTAGGCAGGCAAGGGGTGGTGCGTTTAGAGATGGTGGGTGGGCCAACAAGTAGGTCAGGTGACAGAGGGTAGAAATATGGAAGGGGGAGGAGAAAGGAGTCAGTAGGCCCAGGGTGCCGAGCAGCCAAGACACAGACCATCAGCAGGCTGAAGAGCACGGCACAGGCCGAAAGACAGCAGTAGGCCGGTGTAGGCTGAGATGCAAAGACAGAAGCATATGTCCTGGAAGAGTGGGGTGGAAGGAGCGCAGAATCTGGAGAGCCAGTGCGAGCCACAGAGAGAAAGCCCATCCAGAGCCAGCACCCCAGGAGTGTGAGGGACGAGAGGACCAGTGATATTGGGTCCTAGAACCACAGCTGAGACGGCAGACTGCAGGCGGAGTAGCCCTCCTTTTGAACCCAAAGACACGGTTAGAAGGAGCCTGGTAAAGCCTCACCCAGGAGGACTATTGGAGGCTAGGCTGGCAGTAGAGTGTCGGCTCTAAAGGGGACCGTTGCTTCACCCGGTATCCCCAGACAACCGACGGGGGACTCTAGCTACACGTTAGGGTTCCCACCTCAAAGGAAAGGCAGCTCAGTGGCAATCCGGAGGACCCAAAGGGGCCCGAGTCACCGCCATACTGTCCGGAGACGCACAACAAAGTGAGAGAGAAAGAGAACCAGAGCCTGAAATGGTCAGAGAACAAGTGAGGGGTCATAGAAAGGAGCAACCTGGCTGCAGGGAGTAAAGGAACCCGGAGGGGAGAGTTATGCCCGTGTAAAGACTGTGAACTGTGACTGTGAACTGTAACTGAGAAGTTGGGAAGTAACATAGTAACATAGTTTTTAAGGTTGAAGGAAAACTTTAAGTCCATCTAGTTCAACCCATAGCCTAACATGTTGATCCAGAGGAAGGCAAAAAAAAAACCATGTGGCAACACTAAGCTCCACATTGGGGGAAAAAATTCCTTCCTGACTCCAGATACGGCAATCAGACTAGTTCCCTGGATCAACGCCCTATCAAAGAATCTAGTATATATAACTGGTAATATTATAGTTTTCAAGAAAGGCATCCAGGCCCTTCTTAAATGTTAGTAGTGAGTCACTCATTACAACATCATGTGGCAGAGAGTTCCATAGTCTCACTGCTCTTACAGTAAAGAATCCACGTCTGTGATTATGATTAAACCTTCTTTCCTCCGGACGTAGAGGATGCCCCCTTGTCCCAGTCTCAGGCCTAAGAGTAAAGAGATCATTAGAAAGGTCTCTGTACTGTTCCCTCATATATTTATACATTATTATAAGATCACCCTAAGACTTCGTTTTTCCAGGCTAAATAACCCCAAGTTTAATAACCTGTCTTGGTATTGCAGACCCCACGGTGAACCCTGATTCTGACTCTCTCGCATGTTTCCACTACACATGATTCCCTCCAAACTGGTCTGCAGAAGATTCACAGCCTGGAGAGCCACATCTTGTCAGCTCTGAACACTGAAGGAGGATTTCTGCAGCATCAGGACAGTAAGTGCACTGCACCCAGTACCAGCCAGCATCATACCCTACACTATAGACTTTATCATCACTGCCCCAGGGAACCTAGTTCTACCCGCGGAGAACTATTACATCTTAGCTGCCATTACATCATCCCCGGAGGTTCTGCAGCAGCGGTGGTCCCCACTACTGACCACAAACCGTGGGTGGCGTCACGACTGACATAATCCCTGTAAATATTCCCTTTTCACTGTCAGGCCAGGGACACGGTCCGGACCATGACCATCCGTGACATCCCCAGTAGCAGATCCGGTCCGGTACCGAGTACCCTGTCCCGAGGGGCTCGACATAAGCCTAGTACAGAGACCAGAGGATGGCAATATACAGGTGTATACCTAGTACAGAGAGCAGAGGATGGTAATATACAGGTGTACACCTAGTACAGAGAGCAGATGATGGTAATATACAGGTCTACACCTAGTACAGAGAGCAGAAGTTGGCAATATACAGGTGTACACCCAGTACAAAGAGCAAAGGATGACAAGATACAGGTGTACACCTCGTACAGAGAGCAGAGGATGGCAATATATAGGTGTACACCTAGTACAGAGAGCAGAGGATGGCAATATATAGGTCTACACCTAGTACAGAGAGCAGAGGATGGCTATATACAGGTGTACACCCAGTACAGAGAGCAGAGGATGGCAATATACAAGTGTACACCTAGTACAGAGAGCAGAGGATAGTAATATACAGGTGTAACCTAGTACACAGAGCAGAGGATGGCAATATACAGGTCTACACCTAGTACAGAGAGCAGAGGATGGTAATATACAGGTCTATGTGGTGCCCTGCGTCCAGGAGGCCACAAAGGGAACTGCAGCCAGGCAGGTAGGACATGTTGCACAACAACACCCTCACAGCCCACACAACCCACGTGTAGAAGGAGTTAACATCCAGCCCTGAGATTAGATACTCTATGAGATTGAGGGGTGGTGGATCAGAGGAGTGGGTTGGGCACACCCGTAGTCAGGTGACTTGACAGTATATAGGAAGGGGAGGAGTGAAGGAAGTTAGTAGGCCGGAGTGAGCCGAGCTGCAAAGACTGAGAGACAATCACACGTCCTGTGAGTGCAAGGCCTAGGAGCGCAGAATCCGTACTGAGCCAGTGTGAGCCAGAGGGGAGAGAAAGCCCATCCGACGCTGATGCCACCAGGAGCGTGACAGAACAGAGAGGGACGGTGGAACCCGTGCCCTAGACAGCAGCTAAAGCCACTGACTGCAGGCGGAGTAGCCCTCCTAGTGTACTGAAAGGAACAGAAAGGAAAGAGCCTGGTAGAGCCTCACACCTGAGGACTGCTGGAGGCTGGGCTGAGTAGAGTGTCGGCTCTAGAGGGGACCGCAGTTTACCCGGGATCCCCAAACAACACGACGGGGGACCACAGCTCCAAGTTAGGGTCCCCAACCCAAAGGACAGGCAGCTCAGTGACAACCAGGAGGGCCCACGAGGGGTCCGAGTCACCGCCATACTGTCCAGCGCACCACACACCACCCGTACAGACGGAGACCGTAGACAGCCCGGAAAGGACACTAAAGACTGTGTGAGGGGTCACAGAGAGAGGCCTGGCTGCAGAGTAAAGGGAACCCGGAGAGGGAGAATGTGCCTGTGTATTGAGAACCGTGCTTGAACTGTAAGAACTGCAACTGACTTGTAAACTGCTTGAAGAATCGAGAGTAAAAGACACGGAAAACCCTGAATTGGCCTCTCTTGTCAGTCTCTATCTGCAGACCATTCCTCCCATACAGGTTGCAGCAGATTCCCACCTGCAGAGCTACAAGCCTGTCAGTACCAGCAAGGAAGAGAGATCCTGCAGCGTCTGCAAAGTAAGTGTCCTGGACAACTCCACAACCCTTAACTCTTACTGCCCCGGGGGATACAGTTCTTCCCACTGGAACTATACCATCTCCGCTGCCACTCCATCACGACCCGGAGGTTCTGCAGCAGCGGCGGCCCCATCACTGGCCGCATCAAGTGGGTGGCGTCACGAGTGACATTTCCCGGTAAATAATCCCCTTTTTATTGCCGAGCCCGGGACACGGTCCGGACCAAGCCACCCGTGACTTCCCCGGCACCATCCGGTCCGGCACTGAGTACCCCCGTCCCGTGGGGCCCGACAACCTGGCGTCACGAACAGGATCTACCCGGTCCAAAAGAATTGGACCTCGTGCGCCTAGACAACGTGTTCTGGACTTTTCCCGCCAAAACTGACCTTAATGGCGGCCATAAGGGACTAGCGCCATGTGCAGAGGAGGCGTTCCCAAGACTCCCATCGTGGGCCGGTCCGGTCCAAGGTGCAAAAAGAAGGTCCCGCCCTGGCTCTCCTTAACTCCGGGAGAGCCAGCTGTCACTCTCAAAGAAGAGCCTCCGCCCCTAGACCCTCCTACCAAGAAGCTGGTGGGCATGAAGAAGGAAATCGTCATCAGGAGGGGGCGGAGCGAAGAACCGGAAGAGAAGCAGTCGCCATTCAGAGACACGAGGACTGAAGCGGAGGACGCAGGGATTAGTGCTGCACCCGGAAGACCACACGTGATCCCGGAGGGCCCACAGAATGACTTAGTGGAGAACCCGGCCGAGGAAATAACTTGTGTGACCGTGGAGAGATGGCAGAAGGTGGAGAGCGTCCCTACGTCCCAGATACCCGGAGGGGTATATTGCGACTGCTGCCCCAGCAGGTGACCCGGATCCATGAGCAGCGTACCCGGATCCAGCTTAGCATCGATCACCGCCAGCAGACCTACCAGACTGCAAATACACAACCCGGCTGGGTTGGAGACACCCGTGACCGCCTGAGGAGCGAGGGTGGATGTCGTACCGCGAACCTGGTGGACTTATCTATGCCCAGCGCTGCACCGCGCCTTGCTAAGAAAGAGACCGACCCGCTCGGAGCCCTGGAGGAAAAGTGGTTCTCCCTGCCGGCGCCCCTGATACCAGCGCCTAAGATGACAGAGGGGAGAGGAGAACAACTCCGTTGCTGGTGGGAGCGGGATGAAGCTAGCAACGACATGATGGGCTTTGTAGGAGATCCTGGTGGCAAAGTAGGCCCCGTAGAGATAGTCACAAGGAATGAGTACTTGAGAAGATGTAGTCTGAGATGGGAGCAAGAAAGAATGAACACGTCGTCCTTCAACAAGAAGATGAAGACTTGTAAGTGTGAATGAAGTGTTTTCCTTGGTGATCCCATCCTTTACCTGAATGAATGCTAGCATTCCCCTGTTTGTCTTGTATATGTTGAACTGAACATTGATATCATGAACGATGAGATGATATAAACTCCCCCTGTATATAGTTGAGCACATTTGTGTGCTCCCCTTTGGTTTTAAGACCAGCTGCGCACGTAAGAGACTGTACCAATGACTGTTTTGAATCAAGAACTTTTGACTGTTTTGAAGCTGCTTTTTGAACTGTTTTTGAGAATGTTGCACTTTTTGAAAGAAGAACTTTTATACTTTTGATATAAAGTAATGCTTTTATTATGTGTTTTAGCTACAGAAAAGTGAATGCGTTGTAGCATTGGACCTGGTAGAGGTCTAGATAGAGAAAAGGGTAATGACGAATATATACCCATGTAACTGTTTATAGTTAAAGTAACGTTTGAAGACTCGTGCCTCCGGATGGGAAGAAACCAAGAATGCTTATTGTTATGTTGTTATAAAAAAAAGTGTTTTCAAGGTGATCCATGACGGGCAGCGCGGAGGACGTGCTAGTTATCTCCGGGAGAATGTGGCGCCCCTGCGTCCAGGAGGCCACAAAGGGAACTGCAGGCAGGTAGGACATGTTGCACAACAACACACCTCACAGCCCACACAACCCACGTGTAGAAGGAGTTAACATCCAGCCCTGAGATTAGATACTCTATGAGATTGAGGGGTGGTGGATCAGAGGAGTGGGTTGGGCACACCCGTAGTCAGGTGACTTGACAGTATATAGGAAGGGGGAGGAGTGAAGGAAGTTAGTAGGCCGGAGTGAGCCGAGCTGCAAAGACTGAGAGACAATCACACGTCCTGTGAGTGCAAGGCCTAGGAGTGCAGAATCCGTACTGAGCCAGTGTGAGCCAGAGGGGAGAGAAAGCCCATCCGACGCTGATGCCACCAGGAGTGTGACAGAACAGAGAGGGACGGTGGAACCCGTGCCCTAGACAGCAGCTAAAGCCACTGACTGCAGGCGGAGTAGCCCTCCTAGTATACTGAAAGGAACAGAAAGGAAAGAGCCTGGTAGAGCCTCACACCTGAGGACTGCTGGAGGCTGGGCTGAGTAGAGTGTCGGCTCTAGAGGGGACCGCAGTTTACCCGGGATCCCCAAACAACACGACGGGGGACCACAGCTCCAAGTTAGGGTCCCCAACCCAAAGGACAGGCAGCTCAGTGACAACCAGGAGGGCCCCCGAGGGGTCCGAGTCACCGCCATACTGTCCAGCGCACCACACACCACCCGTATAGACGGAGACCGTAGACAGCCTGGAAAGGACACTAAAGACTGTGTGAGGGGTCACAGAGAGAGGCCTGGCTGCAGAGTAAAGGGAACCTGGAGAGGGAGAATGTGCCCGTGTATTGAGAACTGTGCTTGAACTGTAAGAACTGCAACTGACTTGTAAACTGCTTGAGGAATCGAGAGTAAAAGACACGGAAAACCCTGAATTGGCCTCTCTTGTCAGTCTCTATCTGCAGACCATTCCTCCCATACAGGTTGCAGCAGATTCCCACCTGCAGAGCTACAAGCCTGTCTGTACCAGCAAGGAAGAGAGATCCTGCAGCCTCTGCAAAGTAAGTGTCCTGGACAACTCCACAACCCTTAACTCTTACTGCCCCGGGGGATACAGTTCTTCCCACTGGAACTATACCATCTCCGCTGCCACTCCATCACCCCCAGAGGTTCTGCAGCAGCAGCGGCCCCATCACTGGCCGCATCAAGTGGGTGGCGTCACGAGTGACATTTCCCCTGTAAATAATCCCCTTTTTATTGCCGAGCCCGGGACACGGTCCGGACCAAGCCACCCGTGACTTCCCCGGCACCATCCGGCCCGGCACCGAGTACCTCTGTCCCGTGGGGCCCGACAACCACACCTAGTACAGAGAGCAGAGGATGGCAATATACAGGCTTACGGCTAGTACAGAGAGCAGAGGATGGCAGTATACAGGCTTATACCTAGTACAGAGAGCAGAGGATGGCAGTATACAGGCTTACACCTAGTACAGTGCTTCACAATGCACATTACTGAGCAGACACCACTTCTGGGGAATGAGCTATTTAACATCAGGTGTGTGTGTGTGTATAACACATGTGGATCATGAATATGAATGCATTGTACATATATGTGTGACTCACCGTCGCCGGGTGCTCAGGACTCAGACACTTGTTACTGTCACGGTTTGTGCTGGAGGCTAAAGGGCCCGGTGGCCAAAGTAAAGGAAAAGGTAGTTTGGGAAATAAGGTTTGTCTTGTGACACCACCTGTGGGTGTCCGGTGATTGCACCGGCGCTGCTTGGACCTCCGGGGGATGTGCGGCAGCTAGATGGAAGACACTCCCCGCAGGACGAGCGGAGTCCCCAGAGTCAGGATCTGCTAGGGTAGAATACGGCAGGTCGGTTGGTTTAGTACAGCATGAGTTAGAACAGTTTCGAAAGAAAGCACGGACACAATGCTCCTCTGCACGGGTCTTTACTGTAGTTATGCACGGTACACGGTATACAGTTCTTAGGTAACGGTCCGGGTGGTCCCAGTGATAAACAGTCTCTGTCCAAGGCTCCACAGTGTTCCTTCTTTACTAACTGCCCCTTTGTTGCTCGTCCCTGCCTTGTTGCACCAGGTTAAGATACTGGGGTTTCTCTTGTGGATTGCCTGATCTGAGTTATTCAAGCCGGCTGCATAGGGTCCTAAACCCCAATGGCGGGTACCCCTCTGGTACGGCGGCGGGATTGGTGACTGAAGTGATGTGCTTCTATGAAGCTCCTCTATCACTCCAGTTTGTAGTACAGTGATGGACAGCTGTCTACCTCGGAACCGGTCTCTGGTGGGGCTGGGCGCAGGTGTCTTTGGACCCGTTGCTTTGCTACGTCACCCCTTACACGTCTGGGTCACCGCTTCTCGGTGCCCTCCCTGTTAGCTCTGTAGTTTTCACTTCCTCCTTGTACTTGTTCCTTCCACCGTCTCTCTAGCTTTCTTCTCTTTCTCCACACTCAACATCTTACACTCCTCCCACCAGGACCCAATTGGTCCTCTACCTCTGAATGCTGAATGTGGTGCATGGAGCCTTGGATTTAACTTGTTCATGACTGAGATGGAGGACTTGCATCTTCAGTTATGGATGCAATACCCTCTGTGACGCATCGTTGCGGCGCCACACTCCCCCTTGGGAAATTACACTTGTCCCCAAGTGTCACAAAACCCAACCAGTACAGAGAAATTATTTTTATATATTTGCAACATGAAAAATAAACATTTTTATTAACAATACTTTTACGCATTGCTTGTTTTTCTTCCCGTCCGGAGGCACATTATCTTATAACGTTTCAAACTTTTATCATAATGGAACCGGGTAACTCTTGTGGACCCAGCGGTTAGTGTCACTGTCTTTCTGGCAATGTCCGGATTACTGCCGGGCCGCACCACTTATTTTTCGGCTCACAATTTAACTGAAAACATCTCGTATAAAAGTCCTTTCTAAACTTTTGAGATAAAGGCATAATAAAAGTAACTTTTATTGTGCCTTTAAGGCTCGCACTTGCGGACCTGGAGTACATACCACCCACGGGGCCCGGCATGTCTCTCGTAAGAGATTGTCTCTCCCCGGTAAAGATCTCGGTCGGGGTGTCCCTTAGGAAGGTGGGACTCAACGTCCCTGCGGGATATAAAGATTTCCTCGTATACCCCCTCCTCCCAAGCAAAAACCCCACCCGTTGTCTAAATTGATGGTAGTGACCGTACCTTGCTTACGCAGCTAGTTCGCCATTGTTGGTTGGCGGCGGGCCTCGGCTCGGACCCGTAGATTTTCTTGCTCTCGGGCCCACCATTCGGCTCTGCGTCGTTGGCGTTCGGGGGCGTCGACCTGATGGACTGTTTGGAAATAGTCCCTCCGGTTCGCGGCGCCGTTCGAGGTTTGGGCTTGTTGGCAGCTTTGGACCGGTGTACGGCTGTCGCTGTTGGAGACGGACACTGCGGCGGCGCCACACCATTCGACCCGAGCTGCCTGTGGCTGCTCGGCGGGAACTTCCGACTCACCCTCTTCCTCGGAACTGGTATGCGCTGAGTCCTCTGTTTCTCTGGGACTCGAGTCGTCTTCTCCCTCCACGGCTTCCACAACGACATCCGGCTCCTCGGCAGGTTGGGTCTCTCTCTCTAGGTCGGGATCATCTGGCTGGTCGGGTATTGAAACCCGCAGGGTCCTCCTCTTCTTCCTCGGTCTCATCCCGCGGGGCTTCTGGCTGCCCGTTCTTCTTCTTCCGCCTCCTCCGCACCTGTTGGCGATGGTGCGTCTCCTCCGTAACCGGTAGGCCTCAGTTTGCTCTGGCCTGGTCTCCGGTTCTGGAGTGGGGCGGTGGTCAGTCTATTTTGCACCGCTCGGTGTAGCTGGTTGGCCAAACACGCACTCCAGCTTCTTATAGTCCACTCCGTGGCTTCCATCAACCGCACCCGCAGATCTTGGAGTGCAGTCTCCCAGAACGCAGGGTCCCCGTCAATGGTAAGAACTGGACCCGGTACTGGGTTGCCAAGGGCGGCTCGGGCCTCCTCCTCTACCTCTCGCATCAGCTCTCGAGTCTTATGGTTGCCATAACTCTGCTCCCAGGAACCACACCCATGTGACTGGTACAGGTTCCTGAAGTGAGGTTTGTTGCAAAGGGGTGGCCACACCTTCCTCTTTTTGTTTTGTAGTCCATGGGCGGGCTGGCCGCCCCCTTGATTGTTTCCCAGCAATCGGGGCGGCGAGTGTTTTGGCGCCTCTGCCATGGCCCTCCCACGACGAGGGGCGGAGGCACGCCCCTAGGCCAGCTACATAGTCTCTCACATGGCGGGCCGCGCCATTTTGTACCAGACAAAATGGCGCGCCCATGTGAGAGACTAGTGTGCAATTCTTTTTGGCCGATAAAAGTCTTGTAAGGCACACAATACCCGTTGGACACGGGCCTGTTCGTATCCTGTTCGTAGACCCAGATTTGACTCACCGTAGCCGGGTGCTCAGGCTTCAGACACTTGTTGCTGTACGGTTCGGTGCTGGAGGCTAAAGGGCCCGATGGTCGAAGTAAAGGGAAGGGTAGTTTGGGAAATAAGGTTTGTCTCGTGACGCCACCTGTGGGTGTCCGGTGATTGCACCGGCGCTGCTTGGACCTCCGGGGGATGTGCGGCAGCTAGATGGAAGACGCTCCCCGCAGGACGAGCTGAGTCCCCGGAGTCAGGATCTGCTAGGGTAGAATACGGCAGCTCGGTTGGTTTAGTACAGCATGAGCCTAGAACAGTTCCGAAAGAAAGCACGGACACGATGCTCCTCTGCACGGGTCTTTACTGTAGTTATGCACGGTACACGGTATACAGTTCTTAGGTAACGGTCCGGGTGGTCCCAGTGATAAACAGTATCTGTCCAAGGCTCCACAGTGTTCCTTCTTTACTAACTGCCCCTTTGTTGCTCGTCGCTGCCTTGTTGCACCAGGTTAGGATACTGCGGTTTCTCTAGTGGATTGCCTGATCTGAGTTATTCAAGCCGGCTTTAAAGGGTCCTAAACCCCAATGGCGGGTACCCCTCTGGTACGGCGGCGGGATTGGTGACTGTAGTGATGCGCTCCTATGAAGTTCCTCTATCACTCCGGTTTGTAGTACAGTGATGGACAGCTGTCTACCACGGAACCGGTCTCTGGTGTGGCTGGCGCGGGTGTCTTTGGACCCGTTGCTTTGCTACGTCGCCCCTTACACGTCTGGGTCACCGCTTCTCGGAGCCCTCCCTGTTAGCTCTGTAGTTTTCACTTCCTCTTGTACTTGTTCCTTCCACCGTCTCTCTAGCTTTCTTCTCTTTCCCCACACTCAACATCTTACACTCCTTCCACCAGGACCCAATTGGTCCTCTACCTCTGAATGTTGAATGTGGTGCATGGAGCCTTGAATTTAACTTGTTCATGACTGAGATGGAGGACATTGCATCTTCAGTCATGGATGCAATACCCTCCTGTGACGCACTCGTTGCGGGGCGCCACATGTGTATATACTGTGTCTATTTACGTGTTTATACATATATGCTATAAAATGTACAAATGTATGTCCATATTGATCGTGGACTCACATTGAGTTGGCCATCCTGCCTGATTATCTAATCTAGATAATCTAGTTCATACACATTTATATTTATACTGTAAAAATTGATACAATAGTGGAAATTTTAGTATCCAGAAATTGATGCCATCACACACACATAGAAGAACAAAACAGAAGAATCCAGAACAAGGATCATTATTTGCATGGGCAGCTTGGCACAAGCTAGACACACAATGATGGCTGCAGAGCGGTGCTCCTGTGGGTAGATACAGTCCTGCAACCTTACGTGCGGGGACTGATGAGTGCAAGCCTGTATAAAAGGCAGGGAAACTTATATATACGTCAAAGGTATGGAAGGGGTTAAATTACATTATATTTATGTACAGTACACAGCACACATACTGGAGAACACATGCTCATTACATACACATCATACAGACACACACATCATACATGTTCTTAGTACACACATGTATATAACAGATACTCAGCAGGTACACATTATATACATGGCACATTAATGCTGGACAAGTGTTTATACACACACTTCACCATACTCAAAAGACATCTAAGTACAGAGACACGGCTCGCACACACATACAGAGACACGGCTCGCACACACCCACACAGAAACACGGCTCGCACACACACACACACACACAAGACACGGCTCGCACACACACACACACAGAGACACGGCTCGCACACACACGCAGAGACACGGCTCGCCACACACACAGAGACACGGCTCGCGCACACACACACAGAGACACGGCTCGCGCACACACACACAGAGACACGGCTTGCACACACACACAGAGACATGGCTCCACACACACACAAAGACACTGCTCGCACACACACAGAGACACGGCTCGCACACACACAGAGACACAGCTCGCACACACACAGAGACATGGCTTGCACACACACACAGACACGGCTCGCGCACACACACACAGAGTCACGGCTCGCACACATGCACAGAGACACGGCTTGCGCACACACACAGACATGGCTCGCACACACACACAGACATGCTCGCAACACAACAGAGACACGGCTCACACACACAGAGACATGGCTCACACACACAGAGACACGGCTAACACACACACAGAGACACGGCTCGCACACACACAGAGACATGGCTCGCACCACACACCAGAGACACGGTTGCACACAGACAACTCACACACACAGACCAGCTCACACACATAGACACAACTTACAGACGAACTCACACACGTATTCTACAGATTCCTCACTCAGGTATCACAATCCTCTGTGCTGCAGGAGGAGGGCTTGTTTACATGGGCAGCTTCACCTGCTCACAGCAGCTGGGTCCCACTCCCAGCCCCTCCCCCACTCACTGCAAAGCAGGAGATCAGTCACCTTGTGACCCAGAGCTTCTCCTCCTAGGTATCCTCCTCCAGCACAGTTAGCCACCCCTGGTCTTCTTTGCTGGCTCTCACTGCTTCCCTTCATTCAGACCACTGGCCAGTCAGCACCCCTCCCTTCTCTGCTCTCCTCTCACCCCCTCTCTCCTTCCAGCTATTCACTCCTCTGCTCTCCTCGCAGCTCCCTCCCCTCATCTCCTCGTAGTAGCTCCAGTCTCTCCCAGCATGTGACCCACGCTCTGCACGGCGGAACGCTCACTGATGACATCACCGTGCAGAGCAGAGCTGCAGGGGGCGGGAGATTTGAAAGCAGACAGCAGCCGGCGTGCTGCACTGCTTTAGTATATATCGTGAGCGGCGGCCGCGGGTCCCATAGCAGTAGCTGCTACATTGCCACCCCCACACATGTGCTGCCTGGGGCGGATCGCCCTTATTCCCCCCCCCACTGCCCGAATGTTGGGTGTTCTTTCAATTGTGTTACTCGGCTGGCTCCCAACCATGGAATACCGGTAGGAGAGCCTCCATAAAGTCTTGCTCCACTCCCACCCATGCCGTCAAGTCAGGTACTTGAGAAAGGTGTCTAGCACACCGAAACATCGTGCCACCGTGGGCTCATTAAAAAGTCAATTTTTTTCACCATTTTTTGAGTGCTGCCTGATTTTCTTCTTTATATCATTGTGTTTCAGCTGGACACTGTTTCTTCAAGATTTTTTTTGCACCAACCTTTTAAGTATAAAGTTGTGCTGTTCTGTTTTTTTTACTTTTTATAATTATATATAGCAGGGTGCTGTGGGTTACTTTTATAGTGCATCTTAATGAATTAGAATATCATCAAAAAGTTAATTTATTTCAGTAATTCAATACAAAAAGTGAAACAATATATTATATACAGTCATTACACACAGAGTGATCTATTTCAATTGTTTATTTCTGTAAGGGTACGTTACACGTTGCAATATCGTTCCGATATCGCATACGATTTCACGGGAGCGCACACGTTTTTGGCACTTGTCCAAGATCGCATAGGAGATGTCACACAGGGAGATATCGGCAGGCAACGCAACTACGATGTCGTATACAACTTTTGTGTGCTGGGTATGAGCAACCCAGGGCCCAAGCATTAACATTGTAGTCAATAGGGGAAGATGTGTTCCACATAGTAGTTGCGCCGTCACACAGCACGATCATGCCAGATCGCATATGCAACATTGTACGGTTGAAGTGCTTGCACAATCTTATTGCAATATCGTACCTTCCATTTTTTTCCCGTCGCATTGCCCTGTTACATGACACAACGCACCAACGATATCAACTGCAACTACAACATCACATGACTTTTGGTCGATGTTGCATTGCGATATTGCAACGTGTTACGGTACCCTAAATGTTGATGATTATGGCTTACAGCCAATGAAAATCCAAACGTCATTATTGCAGAAAATTAAAGTAGGGAGGTTGAAGGGTTAAAAACCGCACTGCTGTATTCCACAAGACATCAAAGGGTGAATATAATATTATTAGTCAATGTGTTTCACAGGTCGCAGAAATGTCCTGAACATGGCAATATTACATTGATTTTTGATGATATTGTAATTCATTGAGATGCTCTAGTAGTATGTGGTATTAGGGTGCGTGCACAGTACACGATCAATGTACGCAGCGTTTTGGACCCAGAGTCTTTCTGCTGCGTAGTACAGTGTAGGCATAGTGGTTGGGATTTGTAGAAATCCCATCCTCACTATCCTTGAGCCGCCACATTCTTCCTAAGGCTGGTTTCACATTGCGATTTCGTTAAATCCGATGCTGTCCGATGAAAATCGGAAAGCTTCGAATCCGATTTAGGCTGGTTTCACACTACGGATTTTATAAATCTGATGCTGTCCGATAAAAATCGGACAGCATCGGACCGATTTTGGGCTCCATACAGACCTATGGGCATCGGACCAAATCGGATGTGCACTAAATGCCATCCGATTTGGTCCGATCCGATTCTGTACGAAAATAAAATCGGACCAAATCGAATCGGACCAAATCGGATGGCATTTAGTGCACATCCGATTCGGTCTGATCAATTTAGCATGGGGCCCTATGGACCAGGGTCCGAAGAAACATCTGATGTCTTCCCGGACCCAATTTTACTGTACTGAGCATGCTCAGTACAGTAAAACTGCTCCAAACTGGAAGGCAGGGGTTAAAAAAAAAAAAAAAGCTTATGCTCACCTATCCCGGAGGCCCCCGCCATCTCCCGGTGTCCTCGAGCTGTCTTCAGAGGTCTTCATCTTCTGTACAGGACCTGCTGTGATGTCACACTCACGTGCCTGCAGGTTACCATGGTATAACCTGCGGTCACGTGACTGTGACATCACGGCAGGTCCTGTACCGATGAAGAAGACCTCTGCAGACACTGGGAGCCTACGGGAGCCGGCGGGGGCCTCGAGGATATGTGAGCATAATCTTTTTTTTTTTTTTAAGACCGGAGGCAACGATTTAATGCCGGAATCAGATGCCTATTTGGCATTCGATTCCAGGCATCAGAAGGGAGCCGATGCTGTCCGAATTTATCGGACAGCATCGGCTCCCTTCAAAATCGTTACGTGAAAGTAGCCTTAGCCCCCATGTTCTCCAATGGAGATCGGATCGGATTTGCACTTAATGACATCCGAATTGCCTCCGACCCGATTCTGTCCGATTTTGTTCAGTAGCCAAAATCGTAGACTGCTGCTGCGATTATGGCTTCCGAATGAAAAATCGGATCAAATCGGATCCGATTTGTTCCGATTAAAATAAAATGGTAGTCTATGGGGATCGGATGGAAAATCGGATCAGATATCGGATCCGAAAATTTGTATTGAGCATGCTACAAATCCCAGACCGCTGCCATTTAAATTGGATCCGAAGGAAAATCGGACAAAATCGGATGCCATCGGTCCGATTTTCTATCAGATCCAATCAACAAGATCCGTTAGAAAATCGGACCGATGACATCCGATTTAGTGCATCCGATGCTGTCCGATTTTCATCTGACAGCATCAGATTTAACAAAATCGCAATGTGAAAGCAGCCTCTGAATCGCTGGTAACTTGTTTTCACACAAAAATCCCTTTAATGCAAACAAATGTAATTTTACATCCCAGTAAGATCTGCTTTACACACACCAACTTGTGTGACCAACTTCTGAACAGATCTCTGGTTGCAGTGAAATCATGGACACATTGCTCCATTGTACACAGCCACAAAATGGAACAATGTGTCCATGATTTCACTGCAACCAGAGATCTGTTCAGAAGTTGGTCACACAAGTTGGTGTGTGTAAAGCGGCTCTAATGGTGAGCGCATCACAGATGTGAAGGAGCTACCTCTGATTTCGAGTCAGTGCACCACTGTAACGGGAATAACGGGTATTTGCAAATAGCTGACAGGTGGGCCCCTGCAGTCCATTTTCCTGGTGGGTCCCAGACACCCCTGTCTGACCCTACATACACAAAAATTATAAGAGCACCACTAAAACAACCATCCAAAAATTGACAAATTGCCATGGATGAAAAGTGAAAAGAAGCACCTGCACTCTAGTATACTTGCAGCAACGTAGGGGACTTTAAAAGCCCAGTGGTGATGTGTGCTGCCTATGTCATTTGCTATATAAAGATAGATAGATAGATAGATAGATAGATAGATAGATAGATAGATAGTAGGGATGGGCGAATCTACTCGCTAGGACTCGTTACTCGGCGAGTAGTAAGGGACTCGCAGGACTCGGTACTCTGCGAGTTTCCCAGTGATTACTCGCACGAGTCCAATGCAAATCAATATCAATCCTAGTTTTGTCAGAAACGCTGACAAAACTAGGATTGCCATTGTTTGCATTAGACTCGGCTACTGTGCCAGTGATAGCAGGGAAACTCGCAAACTAACTGCTGTTACTTTGCGAGCTGAGTCCAGCTGTCTTCTCTGTGCAGCTCCAGGGTCCTAGAGCCTGCCTGCTCACAGACATGATGTAGCAGTGCTGAGATTGTTCTCAGTCTGCTCATCCCTGTGCATAGACATCTATATCTATGCACAGGGGATGTAGCAGAGAGGACATTGCGTTTTGGACTGCGTCGGACAGAAGAGGATTTTTTTAATTAAAGATGGAGTCTCTAATGGCTTTTTTTTTTATTTCAAATAAAAATTTTCTCTGTGTTGTGTTTTTTTAACCCTTTATTGGAGATTCTTAGTGGCTGGGTCAAACGTGGCCTGACATTAAGAATCTCGGGCTTAATACCAGCTTGTATAACAAAGCTGGTATTAACCCCTTTATTACCCAGCGTGCTACCACCACCAGGGCCGCTGGAAGAGCGGGGTTCAGCGCCAGAGGATGGCGCTTCAATGAACGCGCCATCTTCTGGGGTGGCTGCGGGATGCAATTTGCAGCGGGGGTGCCCAGAAAGCTTGGGCATCCCTGCGCTGCGGATTCCAGCCCCCAGCTGCTTAGCTGTACCTGGCTAGACATAGAAATTGCGCGGAGCCCCACGCATTTTTTTTTTATTATTTCATGAATTTCAGAGTCAGAGTCTCAGAGTCAGAGTCAGAGTCAAAATCTCAGAATTTCATGAAATAATAAAAAAAAAAAATGCGTGGGGCTCCACGCAATTTCTATGTCTAGCCAGGTACAGCTAAGCAGCTGGGGGCTGGAATCTGCAGCGCAGGGATGCCCAAGCTTTCTGGGCACCCCCCGCTGCAAATTGCAGCCCGCAGCCGCCCCAGAAGATGGAGCGTTCATTGAAGTGCCATCCTCTGGCGCTGAACCCCGCTCTTCCAGCGGCCCTGGTAGCGGTGGCACGCTGGGTAATAAAGAGGTTAGGGCCAGCTTTGTATTATCAGCTGGTCCTAAGCCCGAAATTTATGGCGGTCACGCCAATATTAGACATGACCGCCATGAATTTCTATTAAATTGTTTTAAAAAAAACACAACACAAAGAAAATTTTTTATTAGAAATAAAAAAAAAAGCCATTAGGGACTCCATCTTTAATTAAAAAAATCCTCTTCCGTCCGACGCAGTCCAAAACGCGATGTCCTCTCTGCTATATCCCCTGTGCATAGATATAGATGTCTATGCACAGGGAATGAGCAGACTGAGAACAATCTCAGCTCTGCTACATCATCTCTGTGCACAGACATTCATGTCTGTACACAGGGAATGAGCAGACTGAGAACAATCTCAGCTCTGCTACATCAGGCAGCAGGCAGGCTCTAGGACCCTGGAGCTGTGGCAGCCAGCACACTGAGCAGACAGGACTCTTATCTGTGCGAGTTTCCCAGCGATTACTTACAAAGTAAACGAGTCCAATGCAAATAAATGACAAAACTAGGATTGCTTCAGACTGAAGCTTCCGAGACACATCTGCAATTTGTAAATCTCACACTACTCGCTATTACTCGCTTCCCCATTCATTAACATTGGACTCGCTAGACTCGCAACGAGTAGCGAGTCCTGGGCTCGGACTCGCTAGAGTCAAGCGATTCCGAGTAATTTAAGATTCGCCCATCACTAAAGATAGATAGATACAGGGCCGGCGTCAGCACCCGGCGTACCCGGGCAAGTGCCGGGGCCCGACGGCTTGGAGGGGGCCCACCGGGCCCCTGAGGGCTAGGGTCACACTTGTGTTGTGACCCTAGCCTGACGCAAGTATTGTCTGCTGCAGCGCAGAGCGTTTAACGCTATGCGCTGCCGGCAACTGAGCCCATAGAAACCCGCAGTTTACATTTGACAACCATTGGTTGTCAAGGTAAACGTCGGGTTTCTATGGGCTGCCTCCAGCGCATAGCAGCGTTGCAACATACAATACTTGCATAAGGCTAGGGTCACAATGCAAGTGTGAGCCTAGCCTCAGGGGCCCCTGAGCACTGCCCCCACAGCCAGAGCCATATCCAGGGGGCAGCTGGGGGGTCATTTTCAGGCTCCTGCAGGCTGCAGCACCGGAGGTCTCCCTCCTCCCCCCTCCACGGGAGCCGACAGAGCTGCACACACTCTGTGCTTACAGGACCTGCGATGATGTCACATGGAGGGGAGGAGTCAGGGGTCTCATGATCAGCTCCTCAGTGTATCCAGGACTGTGCTGGCCATCAATGATGCTCAAATAAGGTGAAGTTTGTGTGTGGTCAGGAGGCATTTACAGTGTGAATGTAGCAGAGGTGAGTGTGTACTAGGTGTATGGCAATTAGGTGAAGGTTATGTGTGGGGTCAGGAGGGATTTACAGTGTGAATGTAGCAGAGGCGAGTGTGTACTAGGTGTATGGAGCAGAGCCGTGTGTGTACGAGGTGTACGGAGCAGAGCCGTGTGTGTACGAGGTGTACGGAGCAGAGCCGTGTGTGTACGAGGTGTACGGAGCAGAGCCGTGTGTGTACGAGGTGTACGGAGAAGAGCCGTGTGTATACGAGGTGTACGGAGAAGAGCCGTGTGTGTACGAGGTGTACGGAGAAGAGCCGTGTGTGTACGAGGTGTACGGAGCAGAGCCGTGTGTGTACGAGGTGTACGGAGCAGAGCCGTGTGTGTACGAGGTGTACGGATCAGAGCCGTGTGTGTACGAGGTGTACGGAGGAGAGCCGTGTGTGTACGAGGTGTACGGAGCAGAGCCGTGTGTGTACGAGGTGTACGGAGCAGAGCCGTGTGTGTACGAGGTGTACGGAGCAGAGCCGTGTGTGTACGAGGTGTACGGAGCGGAGCCGTGTGTGTACGAGGTGTACGGAGCGGAGCCTTGTGTGTACGAGGTGTACGGAGCGGAGCCGTGTGTGTACGAGGTGTACGGAGCGGAGCCGTGTGTGTACGAGGTGTACGGAGCGGAGTCGTGTGTGTACGAGGTGTACGGAGCGGAGCCGTGTGTGTACGAGGTGTACGGAGCGGAGCCGTGTGTGTACGAGGTGTACGGAGAGGAGCCGTGTGTGTACGAGGTGTACGGAGAGGAGCCGTGTGTGTACGAGGTGTACGGAGCGGAGCCGTGTGTGTACGAGGTGTACGGAGGGGAGCCGTGTGTGTACGAGGTGTACGGAGCGGAGCCGTGTGTGTACGAGGTGTACGGAGCGGAGCCGTGTGTGTACGAGGTGTACGGAGCGGAGCCGTGTGTGTACGAGGTGTACGGAGTAGAGCCGTGTGTGTACGAGGTGTACGGAGCAGAGCCAAGTGTGTACGAGGTGTATGGAGCGGAGCCGTGTGTGTACAAGGTGTACGAAGCGGAGCCGTGCGTACGAGGTGTACGGAGCAGAGCCCTGTGTGTATGATGTGTATGGAGCAGAGCCACGTGTGTACGAGGTGTACGGAGCAGAGCCACGTGTGTACGAGGTGTACGGAGCAGAGCTGAGTGTGTACGAGGTGTACGGAGCAGAGCCGCGTGCGTACGAGGTGTATGGAGCAGAGCCGCGTGTGTATGAGGTGTACGTAGCAGAGCCGCGTGTGTACGAAGTATGTGTACCAGTGGTAGCCCCCCGCGGATTCCGCTCCTATAGTCTCAACCACCTTTGCCAGCAGCATTCTTCTCCATAGTCTCTTCTGCCGCTGTCTGCATTCTGCAGCTCAGCATGGAGGGGCACGATGTCATCACTGTGCTGATATGTGCAGAGCGACCGGAGGAGACCGGAGCGGCAAGAAGAAAGGTGAGGAGAAAGAGAGATCTGGACGGCCAGACACTCCGCTTGGCTGCGGTGCCACCATATGGCAGTGCGGCTCCATTGAGCTGCTTGCATTATTTGTGTGCTTCAGGATGCTTGTATATATACCAAGCATCCTCAGACGCACAAAAATGCAACATTTTGCATTTGAAGGGTATTTTTAAAAGGCGCAAGGGAACGCAATCGCATTTTAGCCCGCTCCTAACAACGTGTAATATACTCACTGTCAGGAACAGCTCTTGCTGGTTTCGGCAGTCACTGTTCCTGTAAGGCTGCCTTCACATAGGAGTTTTTTTAAAAATGTGGCAGTTGCGGTAAAAAAAACCTGCATCTGCCGCATTTTCCGTCTAGTGGCTGCACTTGCTGCACGTTTGCGGCAAGCCCCATGCATTGTCTATGGGGCTTGCAGTAAGTGTGCGGCAATATATATATATACATATATATATATATATACATATAGTCCGCGATATGTACTTAAAGGGGGCCCACTGAGACCTTTTCGCCCGGGGCCCACAGAAACCTGGAGCCGGCCCTGGATAGATAGATAGATAGATAGATAGATAGATAGATAGATAGATATTATTTAGTGAAGAAAGCAGCACAGCTAGTTTCTGGGTGCAATTCAGCCTCAGCTCCTCTTCAATCCACTGTATCCAATATCAAATAAATTTGACTGCAGCACTCCTCCTTCTTAATCAATCCGCCTTTATTGGGCCATCAGGTGTATAGTGACGTTTTGGGAACACTCTCCCTTCCTCTAGGCTAGAGGAAGGGAGAGTGTTCCCGAAACGTCGCTATACACCTAATGGCCCAATAAAGGCGGATTGATTAAGGGCCACGTCACACACACAGATAATTGTGCAGATATTGTTCGCAGATCTCTGGTTGCAGTGAAATCATGGATACTTTGCTACATTTCTACACAGCCACAAAATGGAGCAATGTGTCCATGATTTCACTGCAACCAGAGATCTGTGAACAATATCTGCACAATTATCTGTGTGTGTGTGACGTGGCCCTATGAAAGAGGAGTGCTGCAGTCAAATTTATTTGATGACAGATAGATAGATAGATAGATAGATAGATAGATAGATAGATAGATAGATAGATAGATAGATAGATAAACGTGACTTACAGGACTGAAACAATGATTGGTATATTATCTACAATCAGTCAAAATTCTCAATGTGGTGCAATGCAAATATGATCAGTGATATAAGTGGATATGTTTGTGTGTATTATGTTACTAGATACCAGTTACAAAGCAGTAGAATAAACATTGGAGCAGTCATAGGAACTTTTCTTTGCGTGGAAGGACCCTATACTGTTGATCTACTTACACCTAGTGGTCATTTGCAGTATTGCACTCATTATAGAAAAATCTTTTTATAATTGGTAACAATGCTCCCTCCTCACAGCACATAAACACATATTTTAAGTAGAGGTTATCACATGTAGTAACTGGAGCCCATTGTCAGAATTTGTTATTGTAATAAAGTTGGATAATAATATGAATTAATAATTAATATTATCAAGCTTCACAGTTTGGAAAATACTAGGCAGCCTACCAGTATGGCCCTGTTGAAATAAACCATGAGAGGTACCAATATACCTTCAGTAGCTGTCGAGACAGACATTCCTCTACACCAGCTATATGCTTAGTTGGGCCAGTGTAAGCCCTTCACCCCCGGGGCAAGTTTCCGTTTTTCATTTTTCCCTCCCCTTCTTCCAAGAGCCTTAACATTTTTATTTTACCACTAATATAGACATAGGAATGCATGTTTTTTTTGTGGCATGAGTTGTACTTTTGAATTAATTCTTTTATTTTACCATATAGTGTACAAGAAAATGGGAACAAAATTCCAAGTGTGGTGAAATTGCAAAAAAAAGTGTAATTACACATTGATTTTTTGGGTTTTTTATTCACCATGTTTACTAGATGGTACCACTGACATGACGGTGTGATGCCTCGGGTCGGTACGAGATCGTAGATACCTGACATGTATAATTTTACTGTTATCTAAGTGGTGAAAAAAGTTTTTAAAGAAAAAGAATTGCACTTTTGTGCCATTTTCTGCGACCCGTAGCGTTCTCATTTTTCAGGATCTAGGGCTGTGTAACGGTTTATTTTTTGCATTTTGAGCTGACGTATCTAATGATACTATTTTTGATCGCCTGTTTTGGCATTTTATTGCAATATTGCAGCGACCAAAAGAATGTGAGTTTGGACTTTTTTTCTGTTACACAGTTTGCAGATCTGATTAACTGATTTTATATATTGATTGATTGGGAATTACTGAACACAGTGTATATATTCTTTTAATAGTTGCATTTTTAATGGGGCAAAAGGGGGCGATTTGAACTTTTGTGTTTTTTTTTCATATATTAATAATCTATTTTTTTTTTTTTAAATTTCATTATTTTACTTTGCTCATTAAGAGGGCCTCAGCAATTCACAGTCTGATTGCTTTCCCCGTGTTCCGATGGGCTAAAGCTATTCTGAATACAGGGGAAGTGATCACTTTCTGATGGTGACCTCACTGGGAGATTGTGAGCAGGAAGTGATTTCATACAGCTTCTGGGGTCATTACAGGACCCCAGGCTGTCAAGGTAACAGCGGAGGTCCCATGATCGCTTCATGGGACCTGTGATCACAGCAAGGAATTACACAATCCTTGCCCTGGTGCTATGGATTGCGCTGTCAGTCACTGACAGCGCAATCCAAAGGGATAACACCACCAATCGGATCAGCGATCATGTCATCTCAGCTGATGACATGAGTTGAGATGTGTGTCGGAGGATGTGAGCTCATGCATCAGGGGGCAAGGATGTATATGTGGCACCCCACTGGTCGGGACGCCACAGAGGGGTACTGCACCCATAAAAGACTATGGAGCATCCCAATTCCTCAGCCACAGGAATACTACACAAAGGACCTTCATGACACGCATCCACACACACCCTAGGTACGGGACCGTGAGTGGACCCACTGTAGGGAGGACAGAGTCCCATGGGAGGAGTGACAGGTTAGAAAAGAGTGTGGGTGGGAGGAGCATTAGTTGGGGAGTGAGGAGTAGGAACGGCAGAGGAGCCGTCAGGACAGAAGGGAACCCTAGGGGCACCAGGTGTTGTGGTGCACCTGAATCTGGACCCAGTACAATTACTGACCGGAGTGGTTCAGTCCCAGAACGGAGGACCGGCTCCGAGAGCGGTACAGGTGTTCAACCCTGAGCCGCCGAACCGGAGACCCGAGCTTCTTTAGGAAGTCGTGGCCAACATCTGGCACACCCAGGAAAAGGCACCGTAGAGGACCCGAGGACTTGGAGAGGAGTCGCTCAGAAAGAGGGGATCCGTGGGAGCTGGCTTAAGGCTCTGTGCACGGGAGCACTGAAGTAGAGACAGGAGAGACCGGACAGGAACAGCAAATACAGTCCGTGGAGCCTCGTTTAGGTGTCACAAACACGGAACTAGCAAGATATCCCTCCTTGTGATATCAGACAGGAACAGCAGGCATTCCACTGAGGGACCCAAGTGCGGCATCTAGCCCCCGTTCGAGTCGATGTTGCACTGGGATAGTCACAGGCGTGGACCCGTGGATGTAGGACAGTTCCAGCAGGTCGGATGGTTTGGGACTATGAGGATAGTCCCGCGGCGGGGACGGTGGAGGTGGTGAGATGGCGGGTTGCAGCAGAGCTGGGACGGTTTGGGAGTATAGGAATAGTCTTTGGAGGGGCACGGTGAGGGGGAAGAAAGGATGCAAACACACAGCAGAAGTCTCTTTACCTTTTTACTGATGACTTTTAGGTAAATCGTCCAGAGCACTGACGGGTAGCTGGGCTGCACAGTTGGCCCCCACAGCAAGTGGGTATAAGGCCTCCTCCTTGGTGTATTTGCTGAAGCACAGTATTTTAAATCCTGACTTGCCTCCACTATCTTCTCCTGTCTGTATCTTCCTCTCTCTCCTCCTGTGTGGTCTCCGGACGACCTTTCTCTGGCACTGCAGTGCCCTGCTGTTCCTGGCTCCCTCACTTTGACTCTCTCAGGAGACCGGGTAGCTGCAGCTTCTTCGGTGCCAAGGGGTTTTCTGTGGGACTTGTAGTTCTCCCACGGGTGCAGATCCTCAATATCCGGTTTCTCTCTTGGAACTAACTCGCGACTGAGCCTTCTTTTCCTGCTTCTGTTCCTTTCTCTAGGCTGCCTGCCTACAGTCCCACTTAGGCTGATGGGACACTGAAGGGCTACTTTGGATCTCTGGCCTGGACCTACACGAGGCACCAGGCACCAGAACTCTCCTGCAGCTCTTCTAGCGTCTGCCACACTCTGACTAGCTCCTCCCCAGCAGCAGTATATATAGGGGATCTTGCCTTAAGGTGGGGTCACACGTGGCGATGTCGCCCGCGACATCGCCGAAAAGTGACGTAACAGCGATGTCGCGGGCGATATTGCAAGTGCATCGCGCTGTGTGACAGCGTGACGCAACTGCAAATTATCGCTGGTCGCAGGTTGACAGGTTTATGAACATGTTCATAAACCTGTCAACCTGTGACCAGCGATTAGGCTGGATCGCGCCGTCTGACACTGTTGGCGGCGCGATCCAGCCTATATCGCAGCGTTCCTGAGCCATCACTTGCTGGGCTGAGCCCACTCCCCCTAGAGACCTTCCACCCACACAGGTGGGCATACAATGCTTGAATCAGTTATGTACAGCAGCTGACTCCTGTCAGCTGCTGTACAGTTTTATCAATGAAAGCGCCGGGGTCCTCAGAGCAGCGCGCATACTATAGCTATTGTAGCTATAGTATGTGCGCTGTCCGAGGTTCTGAAGCCATTTACAGTAGATCTATGGGCAGCCCAGCAACCCAGCGAGCGGTAACTCGCAATGTTGGAGATAGGCGGTGTCGCCCGCAACATTGCAGGTTGCCGCGTTACACAGGGCGATCTGTTGGGAAACCTGGCGATGTTGCTCAGGCGATTCATCGCCTGATTATCGTCCTGTCACACGTGGCAATTCGCCGGCGATGTCGCCACAATTAGGCCACGCCCCTGTGTTCCCGGCGACGATATCTCCCCGTGTGGCAGTACCCTTAGAGAAATTCACAAGAAGGATCATGTTAACCCATTGCATGCCACAAGCACAAGCAAGTAGTTGGACCAAATTCACACAATCACATTACAACTGAGTAAATTACCGGAGAGAAAATAGAGGCAAGAAATTTTTCTCAGCACGTTACATGACAAGAAATACAGTGTAAAATATTTAATCAGTAACTGATATATCATATCACATTATAAATGAGAACCATTATTATAAATGTAAATACAATTATGGATCAATGTATAGATAATGTATGGATGGACGCATAACCCAAATTACACATTACATACGGAAAACCATTGTCCGGTTTAAAATGCTACCGTCTCTGATATTCTGTAGTATATGTTCATGAATACATCCACCACTAAATAGGTTCTAGCAGGAACCTTCATATAAGATTTACACGACTTTCCTGTGTAAAAAAGCTAAGAATGTAATCACTTCTGTTCAAATCCTCATGGAATTTAAACGCTGATTAGTAGTGCTGAAATCAAGCCAGAAAAGCCACACTATAGTGTATAAGACATACACATAGTTAAACCATGTATAGAAAGATATTATTGTTGCCCATAACAGACATTAACACTAAAGGTACCTTTACACGCCGCCACTAACCCTGGAAACCGGTATCAACCGTACGTGCACGCGCACGTTTTTAACAGTTGCTAACGATCGCCGATGCCGCATGTACACGTCGCCATTGCGTCGTCAACTCAAGGTATCGTGGTTCCCCGGAAGTTCCTACAGATCCTGCGGATAACTTGCTATTGAATACCGTCGCCGCTTCACACGCCACTATCCACAAAAGAATATGGGCGTACATCTTTAGCGCCGCAAGAACCTAGGTGTGACAGAGTTGTGTATTCCGTGACGCTAACACGCAGATTGGACAACGCAGTAGCGTCATGATTGGCCAGCCTGTGCAGGAAGGCTGGCTAATACATGACGCCATTGCAATTGTCTATAATATAAAACCCGAAGGCCAATTCCGGAAAACCCGTAGGTTACTTCGCGTGATGGCCTCCGGACCAAGGTGGTGACGTCACCAGTGCGGGGTAGCCGGGCGGCACCCGGCTACAGGGACCGGTGGAGGAACGTTCCGCTCTCGGAAGTTCCAGCCTTCGTCCGTGCTCCTACAGGGACCTGAAGTTCCGGCCAGGAACGTTCCGCTTTCGGACGTTCCGGCCAGGAACTTTCCGCTTTCCGAAGTTCCGGGTAAGGAACGTTCCCGTCTGTCGCGGCGCCTCCTCTCTCCTCTGGCCCAGTCCTCCCGCACCAGCCTCTCCCCTCCAGCCTCTGCCCTCCAGCCTCTCCCCTCCAGCCTCTCCCCTCCAGCCTCTCCCTCCAGCATCTGCCCTCCAGCCTCTGCCCTCCAGGCTCTTCCCTCCAGGCTCTGCCTTCCAGCCTCTCCCCTCCAGCCTCTCCCCTCCAGCCTCTGCCCTCCAGCCTCTCCCCTCCAGCCTCTCCCCTCCAGCCTCTGCCCTCCAGCCTCTCCCTTCCAGCCTCTGCCCTCCAGCCTCTCCTCTCCAGCCTCTGCCCTTCAGCCTCTGCCCTCCAGCCTCTGCCCTCCAGCCTCTGCCCTCCAGCCTCTCCCCTCCAGCCTCTGCCCTCCAGCCTCCCCCCTCCAGCCTCTGCCCTCCAGCCTCCCCCCTCCAGCCTCTGCCCTCCAGCCTCCCCTCTCCTCTGTTCTCCAGCCTCCCCTGTCCTCTGCCCTCCAGCCTCCCCTGTCCTCTGCCCTCCAGCCTCCCCTGTCCTCTGCCTTCCTGCCTCCCCTGTCCTCTACCATCCTCACCCCTCCAGCCACCCCTCTCCTCACCCCTCCTCACCCCTCCAGCCTCTGCTCTCCTCACCCCTCCAGCCTCCGCTCTCCTCACCCCTCCAGCCTCCGCTCTCCTCACCCCTCCTCACCCCTCCAACCTCCGCTCTCCTCACCCCTCCATATGCAATGTACAGTATGTGTATATATGTGTGTATGTAGGTACTTCCGTCACTTTGTCCGCACTTCCCTCACTTTGTACACACATACACACACACACCCCGCTATACTTACCATCGGCCCTGCGTCCGCTTCCTGGATCCTCAGTCGACATGTCGCCACCCCCGAACTACTGGATCCAATATAGCGTCCAAGATGTCTCGCCAAACTACCTGGACGACATATTGAATCCAGTCGTCCGGGGGCGGCGACATGTCGACTCAGGATCCAGGCGGCGGGGAAGACGCAGGGTCGGTGGTAAGTATAGCGGAGTGTGTGTGTGTGTGTGTGTGTATGTGTGTGCTGACCACTCTGCCCATGGCGCTGCGGTGACCACTCTGCCCCCGGCGCTGCGCTGACCACTCTGCCCCCGGCGCTGCGCTGACCACTCTGCCCACGGTGCTGCGCTGACCACTCTGCCCACGGCGCTGCGCTGACCACTCTGCTCACGGCGCTGCGCTGACCACTCTGCCCACGGCGCTGCGCTGACCAATCTCACCGTACTCACTGCTAACCACTGAGCCACCGCACTCACTGCTAACCACTGAGCCACCACACTCACTGCTAACCACTGAGCCACCGCGCAGTGCTAACCACTGAGCCACCGCCCAGTGCTAACCACTGAGCCACCACGCAGTGCTAACCACTGAGCCACCGTGCAGTGCTAACCACTGAGCCACCGCGCAGTGCTAACCACTGAGCCACCGCGCAGTGCTAACCACAGAGCCATTGCACAGTGCTAACCACTGAGCCACCGCGCAGTGCTAACCACTGAGCCACCGCGCAGTGCTAACTACTGAGCCACCGCGCAGTGCTAACCACTGAGCCACCGTATACTCTGCTATCCACTGAGCCACCTGTATACACACAATTAATTTCACCGCACTCCCCTAACTATTAGGAAATAAACTATATATGGATTCTAGACTGCCCGATTCTTTTGAATTGGGCCGCCATCTAGTATAGTATAAATGGACAGCTCTTTAAATATGGCGCCCTGTGAAGGGCCAATGGTAACACAGTAGCCCCCACCAATGATTGCTGATGGGGCGCGGTATCCATGAGACTGTGGTACACCCCTGGGAAATCACTAGGCAACGCTGATTCCATCCCTGTCCCCCGTTTACACGCCACTACCAGGGCAATTCTCCCTGTGTGTTGCCTCGGATTTTAGAACATGACTTGGAAACAGCTACCCGAAGCAACTGCGAGAAACTTTCCCAAATTACACGCCTCCACTTCGTTGCAATTTCAAGGCAACAGACACAAAAATCCCGATTGCCAGGCAGATTGGACACATAATAGCGATGTTAAAGGACTTTTCCAGACAAAAAATACTCTCAGACAAATTATCTCAGACAGAAAAATACTAGTATCTGCACATACACCTAAGCTAAATAAATTCCAATATGGAACCTTCATATAATGTCTGCACAAATTTCCTGTGCAGAATACTAAGAGTGTAATCACTTCCAATCAAAATAATTTTTTCAAATTTGATGAATGCTATTACATCCAAAGATGCGGTTGTCCAATGGGAGCTAAGTTCTCACCATCTCTTTCTAATTTATATATGCAAGAATGGGAGAATGAATTTGTATATAACATCGATAACTAGGGATGAGCGAGTATGCTTGTCACTACTTGGTACTCGCACAAATATCTCGGTATTCGGGGTACTTGGCGAGTATCGAGTAATCTCGTGATACTCTTGCTATGCTCGGGGTCCACCTCCCTGCATGTTGGCGCTCTTTACAGAGCCAGCCCACATGCAGGGATTGGCTGACAGACACTGTAATGCCACAGCCATATTGGTTGTGGCATTACAGTGATTGGCTGGCAGCACAGCCTCATCAGGTCCTGACCGCACTGTGCTCGTCACTCTGCTCCACAGACAGTCAGTGTAGGGAGAGGTGCTGCTGATTGAGGGACAGATTTGTGGCCTTTCAGCTAGTGTAGGCGCAGGGCTGACAATCTAATTACCACAACAGACCTTCTGAGGACTAATAGAGCTGTATACAGGCAGGCAGGGATGCAGGGTATATAGCAAACTTTGTTGTGCCAGTATACCAGCCTGCATCACATCTGGGGCTGGTGTACAGGCTGGAAATCTCATCCATCCCAAAACAGTGCTTTTAGAGATTAATTTAGCTCTCTATAGGCAGGAGTAGTATGTAGCGTAAATTAGGATACGCCTAAACACTCGGTATTCTCGTCAGCGTTTGTGTCTGACCTGTCCACCTGCAGGGCTTTAATCTCTAATCTCAGCGTCCAGCTAAAAACCAAATCTTGACTGCATTCATTTACCATTTGCGTGCGCCAGGAGTGGGTTGTAGCGTAAATTAGGATACGCCAAAACACTCGGAGCGTTTGTGTCTGACTAGTCCACCTGCAGGGCTTTAATCTCTAATCTCAGTGTCCAGCTAAAAAACAACTCTTCTCTGTATTAATTTAGCATCTTAGTGCGGCAGGAGTAGGTTGTAGCGTATTTAGGAAACGCCAAAACACTCGGTATTCTCGTCAGCGTTTGTGTCTGACCAGTCCACCTGCTGGGCTTTAATCTCTAATCTCAGTGTCCAGCTAAAAACCAACTCTTGTCTGCATTCATTTACCATTTGTGTGCGCCAGGAGTGGGTTGTAGCGTAAATTAGGATACGCCTAACACTCGGTATTCTCGTCAGCGTTTGTGTCTGACCGGTACACCTCCTGGGATTTAATCTCTAATCTCTGTATCCAGCTAAAAACCAACTCTTGTCTGCATTCATTTTGCATCTTAGTGCGGCAGGAGTGGCTTGTAGCTACAAGTAGTGTACGCCAAAGCACGGTATACGCGTCAGTGGTTGTGCCTGACCGTTCCAGCTGCTGTAATCTGTAATCTCAGTGTGCAGCTAAAAACCATCTTTTGGACGTCTTCATTTAGCTGTATACAGGCAGCACAACATTGAAAATGCGTAAGGCCGGTGGCAAGGGACAAGGAACTGGACGTGATGGTGGTGCAGGCAGAGGCCGAGGGAGTGTGCAAGCTCGAATTGCGCCACAACAAACGCCCACATCATCTCGCTCGACCTTCCTGTCCCAATTTCTAGGGGAACGCAGCAGTACACCACTATTAAACCAAGACCAGTGTCAACAGGTTGTTAGTTGGATAGCGGATAATGCTTCCAGTCAGTTTGGCACCACCACAAATACCCTGTCTTCCACATGGTCAAGTGTCAGTAGCCGTGAGACTGGACGGCATATTCCACACCCTGATCCTCCTTCCTCCCACCATGCCGAGTGCCCGGACCCGGACATAACTGATCCCACACTTGGATACTCTGAAGAGCTGTTCACTTATCCATTCGTAGATTCTGGCCTCTCGCCAACTCAGTTGAAGTCGGTCATGAGGAGATCGTATGTACCGATGCACAAGTATTTGAGCAGCCACGGTCTCACAAATGCAACAGTGGGAACGTTTCTCAACAAGAGGTGGACGATGATGAGACACAATTGCCAGAAAGTCAGGAGGAGGATCAGGGTGCGGAAGTGGAAGACGACGTGGTGGATGATCCAGTAACTGACCCAACCTGGCAGGAGGATATGCAGAGCGAGGACAGCAGTGCAAAGGGGGAGTTAGGCGTAGCATCACCACAGGCCGGAAGAAGCAGGGTGGTGGCCGCAGGCAGAAGGCAGGCAACCGTTCCCCGGAACAACAACAAGACAGAAGTTGCCAGTACAACTGGTAGGTCTTCCCAAGTCTGGCAGTTTTTTAAGGTGTCTGCAGATAATTCCAAAAAGGCCATTTGCAACACCTGCCATGCCAGCATCAGCAGGGGTAGCAAAACTAGCAGCCTGACCACCACCAGCATGATCAGTCACATGTTAGCAAAGCACCCGACTTTGTGGGATGTACACCAGAGGCCAGGAGCAGTGTCTGCGGGTGACACCGCTGCGTCTTCCACTGTTGTGCATGCAAGACAATCCACTGTCCATACTGCATGCGAAGATGCCTCCTGTCCATTCACCTTTAGTTGCACAAGCAGAAATAGACCATCATCAACCACGTCCTTGTCCCAGCGCAGCGTTCAGTTATCCATACACCAATCTTTGGAACGCAGGCGCAAATACGCTGCTAACGCCCCACATGCCACAGTTCTAAATGCACACATTTCGCGACTGCTTGCGCTGGAAATGTTGCCTTTTAGGCTAGTGGAGACGGAAGCATTCCGCAACCTGATGGCAGCGGCTGTCCCACGTTACTCGGTCCCCAGCTGCCACTATTTTTCCCGGTGTGCCGTCCCCGCATTACATAAGCACGTGTCACAAAACATCATACGTGCCCTTAACAAAACAGTTTCCGGCAAAGTCCACCTAACCACGGACACGTGGACAAGTGCTTGTGGGCAGGGCCGGTACATCTCGCTGAGAGCACACTGGGTTAATATTCTGGAAGCCGGGACCCAGTCTGAGCTTGGGACGGAACACGTCCTTCCGACACCAAGGATTGCAGGCCCTAACTCAGTCAGGGTTTAACCCACAGTGTACAGCTCCGGAACATATGCTCCTCAGCCTCCTCCTCCCCCTCCACTTCACCCTCCACACCAGTCCCAAGCTGGAAGCACTGCAGCACTGCCTTGGCTAAGCGGCAACAGGCTGTGCTGAAGCTAATATACGTAGGTGACAAACCTCACAATGCTGAAGAGTTGTGGACAGCTCTGAAACAGCAGGCAGATCACTGGTAGGGATGGGCGAGTCTACTCGCTAGGACTCGTTACTCGGCAATTAGTTAGGGACTCGCAGGACTCTGTACTCGGCGAGTTTCCCAGCGATTACTCGCACAGTAACGAGTCCAATGCAAGTCAATGGCAATCCTAGTTTTGTCAGGTTTACTTTTTCTCACTCGCTGGACTCGCTATATCACATCGCTATGTAGCTTGAATCTCCCCAAATCGTTTAAACAATCGCACCGCTTCACGGATACCCGCTGTCAGCAGCGAGTCTGAGCAAGTCTGAGCGAGTCTACGAATCCGTGTCCTGTATACTGTATTCGGGACTCGCGAATACAGAATCTGTTATGTTCCGACAAAGCTTCCGAGACAGCCTAGCGTGTTAGGTCAGAAAACTTGTGAAGATGACAAGCATGTTAGCCAATCATATTCAGTAATGCCACAGCCATGTTGGTTGTGGCAGGACTATGATTGGCTTCTGTCCATCGTGATGCCTATGTCATGTATGAGAGGCGAGGCTGTATATAAGCCTTGCCACCGCCATTTCCTCCACATTCCTGTGACGATCTGAGCTACTGCAGGGTGAGGTAGATGCTGGAGCAGATCATAGAGAGTGTCAGTCAGTGTAGGGAAACTTCAAGAGTCCTTATATTTAACCCAAACAGCTCTTCTGAGAGCTACCAGGAGGACAGAGGAGTACTGTGTAGAGGACTGTAGGCAGGCAGGCAGGCAGGGAGGAGCAGCCTTTATGGTGGGTTTTACACGTTGCGATATCGGCATCCAACTCCGACCAAAAGTCACGTGGTTCGTGCGTTGGACCCGATATCGTTCCTGCGTTGTACGATGTGAACATCCGATACGATGCAGGAACGATGTGTAAACCGATATCGGGGGTCGAATGAGCGTGCTATTCAACCGCCCGATATCGGATGCCAGTTGGAGCCGGATCGTCCCGTGTGACAGCCCAACTCCGATGTGTACTGCAACGTCACCCATTCACTCCCATGTTAAATGGTCGTTTCTGGGTCGGGGGGCGTACACATCGTAGGGACGTTGTATCCCGATATCGCAGCGTGTAAACCGCCGAAGTGATTCAGGGAAAACCGGGCACTAAATGCGCGCTCCTGCGCCGTTGTATACGATATCGGAACGATATCGTGACGTGTAAACCCACCATTCCAGTGCACACAGGACCGACCTCATAGCTTAGCTTACTCACACAGCTTTCCTAATAGCTGAAGTCAGAGGCTTAGCTGAGGTACTATTTCTTATTTTTTTGCACTGATAGATTTTGGGTCATAATAACCCCTTCAGCTTTATTTTCTCTGTGGCAGACCAGTGCGTTGCTGCTCTCCTACCTGCAAATAGCACGTACGCCACCTGCTTGTGCGACTACTTGTGCGCACTTAATAATTTTTGCAGGGACTAGTGTGCTGGCTTCACTGCCAAGTGTTAGCACACACTTAACCCGCCAAAACGGCAATGCGAGCACTTTCCGAGACACATATGCGATTTGTAAATCTCACATTACTCGCTATTACTCGCTTCCCCATTCATTAACATTGGACTCGCTAGACTCGCAACGAGTAGCGAGTAGCGAGTCCCGGGCTCGGACTCGCTAGAGTCAAGCGACTCCGAGTAATTTAGGACTCGCCCATCACTAATCACTGGCTCACACCACTGAACCTACAGCCAGGCATGGTGGCGGCTCTGAGGCGAGGTGAGCTGACACATGTTCCATGTGTGGCCCATGTGCTCAACCTCGTGGTTTAGCGGTTGATTAAATCCTACCCGGAGCAGTCGGATCTGCTCGTCAAAGTACGCTGCCTGTGTGCCCATTTTAGAAAGTCACCTACTGCTTCTGCCGGCCTTGCCGGCTTTCAGCGGCTTTTGCAGCTTCCAGCTCACAGACTGTTGTGTGATGTCCCCACGCGTTGGAATTCCACACCGCACATGTTGGTCAGGATTTGTGAAAAGAAGAGGGCAGTTGTTGAGTACTAGCATCAACTGGGCCGTCGGTATACGATTCAAACTCCACACGTAAGACCTCAGGAGTGGACATGGATGTCCGACATATGTACTGCCCTCCAAAACTTTGAGGACTCTGCCAAGATGGTGAGCGGTGATGACGCCATCATTAGCGTCACCATTCTGCTTCTCTGTCTTCTAAAAAGCTCTTTGCTCAAAATCAAAGACGATGCATTGCAGGCGGAGCACGATGAGTTGGAGCAAGAAACCGTACTGGGTGATTACACACAGCCCAGCCTCATCTCATCCCAACGTGCATTGTAGGACTATGACGAGGAGGATGAAGAAATAGAGTTACTTTCATGCGGAATTGACGGTAATACATGCACAACCATCAGACCGCCGATTCAGCATGGATGGCCAGAGGACAGGGGAGAGGAGGAGGATGATGAGGCCAGCATGGACAGTCATGCTGTTGGTGAGGACCCTGAAGTCTTGCCTGTTAGCAGTCTGGCGCACATGGCTGACTTTATGTTACGCTGCCTGTCTCGTGACCCTCGCGTTATCAACACCTTGGCGGACACTCATTACTGGTTGGTGACACTTTTAGACCCACACTACAAGGAGAACTTTATTTCTCTTATTCCCGAGGCGGAGAGGTCTACAAACATTCTGCAGTACCAGAAGGCCACAGTCGCGGAATTAGTCAAAAAATTCCCTTCTGAAAACACTAGGTCACGATTCGGTGGACAACCAAGGCGCCCGGCCAAGAGAGGCACAAGTCCAATCCAGCAGAGGTAGGGGAACACTCTCAAAGATCTGGGACAGTTTTCTCAGCACCTCCCATAGCACATGCCCTGAGGTGCGGGGTAGTGTCACAATGACTGCAAAGTTTGCGAAGATGCTGAGGGAGTACCTTGGTGATCGTACAAAAGTGATCCTAGACTCCTCTATGCCTTATAATTATTGGGTATCCAAGCTAGACACGTGGCAGGAATTGTCTCTCTACGCCTTGGAAGTCCTGGCCTGCCCTGCCGCTAGCGTTTTGTCAGAGCGTGTTTTTAGTGCCGCAGGTGGAATCATTACTGATAAACGTACCCGCCTGTCAACTGAAAATGCTGACAGGCTGACTCTGATCAAGATGAACAAGGGTTGGATTGGGCCTGACTTCACCACACCACCACCAAATGATAGCGGAATTTAAATTTTGTGCCGGTAAATTGCCATGCACCTCCACACTCCCACACATGGGTACACACTTCATGACTTTGACTACTTGCTGTACTGCTCCTCCTTCTACTCATCCGCCACCATCATATGATCAGTGTGACCATGGTTCGTGATGCCACGAAAACATAATTTTTTTACATCATATTTATGATGATGATGACCCTAACCGTTCAAAAGTTAGGCAGTAGTTTCATGTATACCCCCCAGGGGTAAATGTTTTAGTCCATGCTTACAGAATGGGCATTACAAGTACAGGAGACCCGCTCCTTTGTAATGGGAACAATATTTAGAGGCTCTCCTCCATGTTTCTTTCCAGGGGCATTGAAGTGCCTAACAATTTTTCCTACAAATGACCCACTTACTTCTAATGGGCACAATATTAAAAGAGGCCCTCATGCATGCATGCCTCTATCCAGGAGCATTGGGGTGCCTCCCAACTTTTCGCTTCCCTGCCTAGGGCAATACTACAAAAGACCCACTTCCTTATAATGGGCACAATATTAAAAGAGGCCCTCATGCATGCCTCTATCCAGGAGCATTAAGGTGCCACACTATTTTTGGCTTCCCTGCCTAGGGCAATACTACGAAAGACCCAATGGGCACATAATTAAAAGAGGCCCTCATGCACGTCTCTATCCAGGGGCATAAGAGTGCCACACTATTTTTGGCTTCCCTGCCTAGGGCAATACTACGAAAGACCCAATGGGCACATAATTAAAAGAGGCCCTCATGCACGTCTCTATCCAGGGGCATAAGAGTGCCACACTATTTTTGGCTTCCCTGTCTAGGGCAATCCTGCAAAAGACCCACTTCCTTATAATGGGCACAATATTAAGAGAGGCCTTCATGCACGCCTCTATCCAGGGGCATAAGAGTGCCACACTATTTTTGGCTTCCCTGCCTAGGGCAATCCTACAAAAGACCCACTTCCTTATAATGGGCACATTATTTAAAGAGGCCCTCATGCATCTTTTTCCAGGGGCATTGAAGTGCCACGCAATTTAAAAAAAAAAATCTTTCATGTAATCCAAAAAACTAACATACACCAACTCTGTCTCACAAGTGGGTATGAGCCCTTAATATTTTCTCCAAGAAAATCCATTTTGGTTTCATTTTGTAACGTTTTCTTGACAGTCTGTAAAAGTGGCGTAATAGTCTGACAACATTGTTCACATTAGTGACCTTGGAGTCTGAAATGCTTACAGGGGTCTTCCCCATGCTGTTCCCATGTCATTTGAGCACTGTCCTGATACTTTTGTGACATTTTTAGGGTTTATCCATGCTGCCGGGGGTCATGCCAGAAAAATACTCGGGTCTCCCGTAGGATAACATTGGGCTCGGTGCTCGGGCCGAGTACACGAGTATCTTGGGATGCTCGGCCCGAGCTTCGAGCACCCGAGCATTTAGTACTCACTCATCTCTATCGATAACCCATTTTTGGATCGGATTCGGTGGTACGGTAGATACATTGACGATATGATCCTAATCTGGACCTTCTCATCTGATGTGTCTTCCGTACCTACCCCAGAATCAGTACATAAGTTTTTTCAGAAAATGACTGCAATCTTTCGTTTACCATGGAAGTACATATCTCTTGCACTGCATTTTTAGATCTTTGGCTTGAGGGTAATGCAGCCACTGGCAATATAAATTCTAAACTTTTTAGGAAATCCATGTCACGGGTGGCACGGATGACAGGGTAGAGGCCACGCGCAGACGGTCCCAGCGTTTGGCCAATCAGCCATAATGTTTGAGGACGGTCCGTCTTTCAGGGGCATTTACCTTCTGTGTAGATAGAGAGAAGGTATGATAAGATCTCCCTATCTTGGGGAGACGGCTGGGAAGGTCTTGTGCTCGGTCTGGTTTCTGCACCAGTATTCTGGGTCACTAGGACCCAGCAGGTTCTTCCCACCTTTATAAGGAGTTTCATTGCCCTCCCTCGGTGCAGGTGATATTTCCTTGGACACTCATTATCCTTGCTCCAGCAGAAGCTGAGGTTGTGGAGGTTGCTGTGCTCTGCTGCAAGATAAGTGTTTTCTTTCCCCATTGTCTGTTTTTCCTTGTGTTTGTCTTTAGTTGTTAGTGGAGGGGTCTAGTGAACCTCTCCATCTGATCCTTAGATAAGGTAGTGCTAGGATCAGAGAGGGACGAGGTTCGTGGTCGGCGACAGTTGAGGAAACTGTATAGGGACGTCAGGGCAGACAGGGTCAGCCCCAGGAAGACTAGGGGTCACCCTCTCCCTCTTGTGCCCATAGCTTTAGGGACTCCTTATTCCCCCCCCCGTCGTTGTCCTACGCTGAGTGTCTCTCCCGCTCCCAGCGTGACATTAAGTTGACGGTTGGATCCCAACATCAAGAGACGATATCTTGCTATGTTCTAGACGGTCTCCCCGCTCCCATTGTCCTGGGCTTGCCATGGTTGATTAAACATAATCCCGTAGTGGATTGGCAGTCCCGGGACATTGTGGAATGGAGTGATTTTTGTTCTGAGAATTGTTTGGTTACCTCGTTTTCGGTGGTGTCTGCTGTATCTCTGCCCCCGTTCCTATCGGAGTATGAGGATGTGTTCTCAGAGAAGGGGTGCCAGGACCTGCCCCCTCATCGGGCGTATGATTGCCCGATCAACCTCGTTCCCGGAGCTAAACTGCCCAAAGCTAGGATGTTTACTATATCGGGTCCGGAAAGACAGGCGATGAAGGATTTCATTTCCGAGAGTCTGCAGACGGGTCACATCAGGCCCTCAACTTCGCCGGTTGCGGCTGGTTTCTTTTTTGTTAAGAAAAAAGATGGGGGCCTCCGTCCTTGCTTGGATTTCCGGGAGTTGAATCGGATTACTGTCCGTGATCCGTACCCCCTCCCTCTGATTCCTGATTTATTCAGTCAGGTAGTGGGTGCTAAATGGTTCTCCAAGTTGGATTTGAGGGGGGCCTACAACCTGATTAGGGTCAGAGAGGGGGATGAATGGAAGACGGCATTTAATACCCCGGACGGCCATTTTGAAAGTCTCGTAATGCCGTTCGGGCTCACTAATGCCCCTGCGGTTTTCCAACACTTTGTCAATGACATATTCCATCATTTGGTGGGTAGATTTGTGGTTGTTTACTTGGATGATATCTTGATCTATTCCCCCGATATGGAGACGCATCAGTCCCATGTCAAGCAGGTGTTACAGGTCTTATGGGACAATAAGCTGTATGCTAAACTCGAGAAATGTGTCTTCGCCGTTCAGGAGGTACGTTTTTTGGGGTACCTCCTGTCGCCGTTGGGTTTTCGGATGGATCCGGAAAAAGTCCGGGCGGTGCTGGACTGGGAACAACCGGACAATCTACGGGCATTGCAACGTTTTTTGGGGTTTACCAACTTTTACCGTAAATTTATTAAGAACTATTCGGTGCTGGTGACGCCTCTTACGGACATGACTAGGAAGGGGACAGATTTTTCCGAGTGGTCGGAGTCTGCTCGCCAGGCTTTCTCCTCCCTAAAGCGTTGTTTTGTTTCCGCACCTATTCTCCGTCAGCCCGATCTTTCTCAGCCCTTCGTTGTGGAGGTGGATGCGTCTGAGGTGGGGGTGGGGGCTGTATTGTCGCAAGGCCCTTCGCCTGGGAGATGGGTGCCCTGCGCGTTCTTCTCCAAGAAGTTGTCGTCGGCCGAGAGGAATTATGATGTTGGTAATAGGGAGCTGTTGGCTATTAAGTTGGCTTTTGAGGAATGGCGTCACTGGCTGGAGGGGGCTGTCCATCCCATCACGGTTATTACCGACCACAAGAACCTGTCTTACCTTGAGTCCGCCAAGCGTCTCAATCCCCGGCAGGCTCGGTGGTCCTTGTTTTTCACGAGATTTAATTTTACCGTCACTTACCGTCCGGGGGTTGAGAACGTGAAGGCTGATGCGTTGTCGCGTAGTTTCCCGGGTGGTAGTGCTCATGAAAGTCCCGTTCCCATCTTACAGGAGGGGGTGGTTGTTTCTGCTTTTTGCCCTGATCTGGAGGGGGAGGTGTTGAAGGTCCAGGGGGGCGCCCCTGCCTCCTGTCCTTCTGGGAGACTTTTTGTGCCATCATCTTTGCGTCTCAGGGTGCTGTCGGAGCATCACGACTCCGTATTGGCAGGGCATCCCGGCAGTAGGGCCACCTTCGATCTTTTATCTCGCCGCTTTTGGTGGCCGGGGTTGCGGAAGGACGTAGCGGAATTCGTATCTGCCTGTAGTGTGTGTGCACGGGCTAAGGTCCCGCATACCCGTCCGGCTGGTTCTCTCTTGCCATTGTCTATTCCTGAGAGGCCATGGACACATGTGTCAATGGATTTTATCACCGATCTTCCGGCGTCTGCAGGCAAGACGGTAGTGCTGGTAGTGGTTGATAGATTCAGTAAGATGGTTCGCTTTGTGGCACTGCCCGCACTTCCTAATGCTCGGACACTGGCACAGGTGTTTGTAAGTGAGATTGTGAAGCTTCATGGAGTTCCCTCCGAGGTGGTTTCTGATCGTGGTACTCAGTTTGTCTCCAAGTTTTGGAAGGCTTTTTGTGCACGTTTAGGAATTGCTTTGTCCTTCTCTTCTGCTTTTCATCCTCAGTCTAATGGGCAGACCGAACGTATGAATCAGAATTTGGAGACTTATCTGAGGTGTTTTGTCTCTGACAATCAGGAGACTTGGGCGAGTTATCTGCCCTTGGCCGAATTTGCCCTTAATAATCGTCTTCAGGAGTCCACTGGCAAGTCACCGTTCTTCGGTGCATATGGGTTTCATCCTCAGTTTGGTACTTTTAGTGGTACTAGTCCTTCCGGAGTTCCTGAGGAGGACCGATTTACCTCATCCCTCTCCTCGGTTTGGCGGGGGGTACAGAGTAGCTTGAAGCTCTTAGGCGACAGGTACAAACGTATGGCTGACAGGAAGCGTGCGCCAGGTCCGGACCTGTGTGTGAATGACTACGTGTGGTTGTCTACCAAGAATGTAAAGTTGAAGGTGCCCTCTTGGAAGTTGGGGCCCAGGTTTATTGGCCCTTATCAGATAACCGCCGTTATCAATCCCGTGGCGTTTCGTCTTGCGTTACCTCCCGCTCTTAAGATCCACAATGTATTTCATAGGTCGCTCCTCAAACCGTATGTGCCGTCGGCTAACCCGTCTCCTTTGCCCCCGGAGCCCATCTGCGTGGCGGGGAATTTGGAATTTGAGATCTCAAAGGTGGTTGATTCTCGCAGGGTGCGCCGTTCTCTTCAGTATTTGGTGCACTGGAGGGGATACGGTCCTGAGGAGCGGATGTGGGTGCCGGCGTCGGAAGTCTCCGCCGCTAGGCTGGTCCGCGCTTTTCACCGTTCCCATCCGGATAAGCCTGGTCCTGAGTGTCCGGGGGCCACTCGTGGACGGGGGGGTACTGTCACGGGTGGCACAGATGACAGGGTAGAGGCCACGCGCAGACGGTCCCAGCGTTTGGCCAATCAGCCATAATGTTTGAGGACGGTCCGTCTTTCAGGGGCATTTACCTTCTGTGTAGATAGAGAGAAGGTATGATAAGATCTCCCTATCTTGGGGAGACGGCTGGGAAGGTCTTGTGCTCGGTCTGGTTTCTACACCAGTATTCTGGGTCACTAGGACCCAGCAGGTTCTTCCCACCTTTATAAGGAGTTTCATTGCCCTCCCTCGGTGCAGGTGATATTTCCTTGGACACTCATTATCCTTGCTCCAGCAGAAGCTGAGGTTGTGGAGGTTGCTGTGCTCTGCTGCAAGATAAGTGTTTTCTTTCCCCATTGTCTGTTTTTCCTTGTGTTTGTCTTTAGTTGTTAGTGGAGGGGTCTAGTGAACCTCTCCATCTGATCCTTAGATAAGGTAGTGCTAGGATCAGAGAGGGACGAGGTTCGTGGTCGGCGACAGTTGAGGAAACTGTATAGGGACGTCAGGGCAGACAGGGTCAGCCCCAGGAAGACTAGGGGTCACCCTCTCCCTCTTGTGCCCATAGCTTTAGGGACTCCTTATTCCCCCCCCCCGTCGTTGTCCTACGCTGAGTGTCTCTCCCGCTCCCAGCGTGACAATCCATCAGCGTCAATTCTGCGTTACATGCAGAAAGTTGCCACCCTAAACATGTGGTTAAGAACTTACCCTTGGGAGAATTTATTAAGGCCAAAAGGAACTGCTCATCAGATTCCGACTATCAACATCATTTAGTTGAGATTGAGGGAAAGAGGTTACAAACAGTGGGCCATAGACAGAGAGTGGAAAATTATTAATAACAGAAGCAGACATGATCTGCTCCAAAATCGATTCAATATGTGCACTATGAATCATAATCAAAAATCCAAAAGTATTCCCAATTTTGTAACCCATTTTGGCCACATCAAAAGTTTACTTAATAAAAACCTTGCGATTCTCCACCAAGATGACACACTCCGTAAAATCCTTTCCAATGGGGTTCGATCTATCTCCCGAAATGCAACCAGCATTGGTAGTCTAATTTCACCTAGCATATTCACCTCACATGAGGTAACAAAGAAACCGGTTTGGCTTATATCAAAAGGGTGTTATCCATGCTGGGGTAGAAAATGTAATTTATGTAAATACATTGATAAAAGTATGGTTTTCAAAAATGCAAAGGGCACCATGACATTTAACATCCAGTCGTATATTAATTGTAATACGACTCATATTGTCTATTTGGCTAGCTGCAGTGTGTGCAAATTGGATTATGTGAGCTGCACGATTCACCCTCTAAAGAAACGATTATCTGAGCATATATCTGCAGCTAGTCCCAACTCTAAGGGATACTTCACACACAGAGAAATCGCTTGCAACAAAACCTGTGACATTGTGGCTACCTCGTTAAAGATATCGCTTGGTGTGACACGCACCTCCCGCTGGGAGATCGCTGATCGTTAACAAATAGCCTGGACCATTTTTCGAGCGGCAATCTCCCACTGGCCAGGCTGCATTGCTGTGTGTGACAGGCAGATTTACCAGCGATCCCTAGTCTGCACCCGAGACCCTGAACGTTCCCAACGACTGTCAGCGCATCGTTGGGTGATCGCTGATGAGATGCCAGACAGGCAGACTTACCAGCACTCACATAGCGATGTTCCAGCGATCCTAGCCAGGACGGACCATTGGTGGGATTGCTGGAACATCGCTACATGTAACAGGGCCCTAAGTGTTTGCAAACAGGCCTGTCTGGCTTGTCACGACACTTTAGAGACATGTATGACGGTAACTTGGCAACTTGCTAGTAAAAGGCATTGGATATGTCACACATCCCTATCGTGGCGGGGACTGGGAGAGGGTCCTGTATAATCGAGAACTGTACTGGATCCTTCAGCTGGACACACTGGTGCCCCATGGTATGAACTTTCACAGTGACTTGATGTAATTTTATTAGCCTACTTCTGGAATGGTGATTGATAGCCATGTATTGCTTTGGCCATAGAGTTATCGCTATAGTTCTTCTCCAAGCCTTCCTTCCAAGTGTTACAACTAGGGATGGGCGAATTCCTCGCTACTATTCGGGACTCGCCCGAATAGTAGCGGACTCGGGGGACTCGCTACTCGCCGAGTTTCCTTAGGAATTACTCGGGGGTAGCGAGTCCCTGTACTTTTGCAGTGTATCTATACAGATACACTACAAAAGTACCCTAAAAGTTAATGTATGGGGTTAAAAACAATAAACATTAATACTCACCTCCTGTACTCCTGGACCGGGACCGGGACCGAAGACCTCTGGCTGTTACTGGACCTCCGAGACCACCGGGAGAAGATGGGGAAAAGGACCTTGCAGTTCAGCCAATCAGCATTCGGCTAGCGGTCACATGGGTTTGTCATGTGACTGCAGTGCAGCCGCGTCACTACCCATGTGACCGCTAGCCGAATGGTGATTGCAAGGTCTTTTTCCCCATCTTCTCCCGGTGGTCTCGGAGGTCCTGTAACAGCCAGAGGTCTTCGGTACCGGTCCCGGTCCAGGAGTACAGGAGGTGAGTATTAATGTTTATTGTTTTTAACCCCTTACATTAACATTTAGGGTACTTTTGTAGTGTATCTGTATAGATACACTGCAAAAGTACAGGTTACTACTCGGACTCGCTGGACTCGCAACGAGTACCGAGTCTCGGACCCGGACTCGTTAGATTCCAGCGAGTCCGAGTATTTCAGGATTCTCCCATCCCTAGTTACAATTAAACATATATCATAATAATTGCAATATGTATATTGTAAGGATATGTACTATCGGGATGAGTAAAAGCTACATTTTTGCTACTCTGAATATTGTGACAAGAGAGCTGACATTAATATAATGAGTTGCATCATATCTATTAAAGAAATATGGATATATATTATTTATTTTTATTTGAGTATCAAATTAGAGAAACATTTGTTTTTCTACAAACCGGCCGCAAAATTGCACTGTGTGTATATTATTGGTTCCATCATTTGAGTAGAACTCTCTGATATCTGTGTAGATACTAGTATCTTTTGTTTGAGACAATAGTCTTTTAACATCGCTATTATGTGTACGATTAAATATTGCAATGTTGTAGTCTCAATTTTTGTGCCGTTAAGTCACTGATAGCCATTAGTATCAACGTCTATCATGGACAACAATAATATCTTTCCTTACATGGTTTCACTATGTGTATGGTTTATATACTACAGTTTTGCCCTTTTGGCTTGATTTGTGCACTACTAATCAGCACTTAAATTCCATAAGGATTTTGCAAGGAAGTAATTGCACAAATTTCCTGTGCAGAATACTAAAAGTGTAGACATTATATGAAGGTTACTATTGGAACTTATTTAGCGGAGGATGTATGTGCAGATACTAGTATTTTTCTGTCTGAGATAATTTCTCTGAGTATTTTTTGTCTGGAATAGTCCTTTAACATCGCTATTATGTGTACGATCAATATGCTGCAGTCTCCTTTTTTGCCGTTAAGTCACTGACACCTATTAGTGTTAAGGTACCGTCAGACGGCACGATGTGGAAACGATGTCGGCAACGATCACGGGGAGCGCGGTCGTTTTTTACATCATTGCTGATGAGATGTCACATATTTAGATATTGTGGACAACTCCCCAACGATGTTGTGACCAGGTATCATTTGCACAACCCCGCGAACGATCATTGCTCATTGCTGTGAATTGGAGAAGTCGTCCACGACATCATTATGTCGGTGTCACACAGAACGATGCAGCAGGTTGCTGGAGTTGATATTGTCAGGTTTTACAACATATTGGTAAACCTGTCAACTCCGATCTAACGATTTATCGTTGCAACTTGCCAGAGTCACACGCAACGAGGTCGCAACGAGGTCGCTGGTACGCCTCCAAACCCGTGATGTCGTTAACGATCTCATGCCATGTAACGGGGCCTTTAATGTCTGTTATGGGCAACAATAATATCTTTCTATACATGGTTTAACTTTGTTTATGTCTTATACACTATAGTGTGGCTTTTCTGGCTTGATTTCTGAACTACTAATCAGCGTTTAACCCTTCATGACCCTTTCTTTAACCCCTTCATTACCCAGCCTATTTTCACCCTAAAGACCTTGACATTTTTGTCAATTCTGACCAGTGTCCCTTTATGAGGTAATATCTCTGGAACGCTTCAACGGATCCTAGCGATTCTGAGATTTTTTTTTCGTGACATATTGGGCTTCATGTTAGTATTAAATTTAGATCACAACCAGTATAGTGGGATCACTGGAGCTTGCATTAACATAAGCAAGGCTTAATTAGGTAGCAGCTGAAAAGTCTCTGAGATTGCTCTGCTTCCAATCTCTATGGTACAGGATAACTAGCTGACTATGGTAACAGACCTAGCGCTTGCCTTCACACTTATTTAGGTAGGGAATAGTGATGGGCGAGTCCTAAATTACTTGGAATCGCTTGACTCTAGCGAGTCCGAGCCCGGGACTCGCTACTCGTTGCGAGTCTAGCGAGTCCAATGTTAATGAATGGGGAAGCGAGTAATAGCGAGTAATGTGCGATTTACAAATCGCAGATGTGTTTCGGAAGCTTCAGGCTCTATCTGCTACAATAGGTAAATCATGTTTAATAGGCTCCCCGCTGTTACTTCCGGGGCCGCCTATTAAGCTCATTACATATTCACTGCACTGTCAAACTAACAGCCAATCACAGGAGCTCACACTCTGTGGGAGCCTCTGTGATTGGCTGTTGTAATCAGACTTGATTTTCTCAATCTGGACAGTGATTCTGCTTGGTTGCCATACACATTAGTGTATGGCAACCAACCTGGCATTGTAGGGTGTAAAATAAATAATTATTTAAAAAAAAAAACGCGTGGGGCTTCGCAGCATTTTTAAGTCTAGCCCGATGAAAGCAGACAGCTGCGAGCTGCCACCCTCAGCTGCTTAATTTCCCCTTGGCTGGCAAAAAAAAATACATGGGCTCCGTCCTATTTTCCATGCCAGCCAAGGTAAAACTAAGCAGCTGAGGGCTGGTATTCTCAGCGGGGTGAGGGCCCATTGTTATAGGGCCCCCCCACGCTAAAGAATAGCAGCCCACAGCCGCCCCTGAAAATGGCGCATTAATAATAAGCGCCATTTCCAATCGCTTAGCCGGGTTCTTCCAGTGGCCCTGGTGGCGGTGGCACGCTGGGTAATAAAGGGGTTAATACCAGCTTTGTTATACAAGCTGGTATTAAGCCCGAGATTCTTAATGTCAGGCCTGGTTTGACCCGGCCACTAAGAATCTCCAATAAAGGGTTAAAAAAAACACCATGCAGAGAAAAATGATTTATTAAAAATAAAGACACAGACACCATTAGGGACTCCAACTTTATTACCACCACATATCCCTCCAAAGATCCAGGTCTTCTCTCTTCTTTCTTCTTTCTTCTGTCTTCCTTCTTCTTATTGAACTCATTCAGCTCTGCTACATCACACATCACACAGTAGGGGCGGAAATGCGCTCCCCTGCTGTGTGATGAGTCAGTGAGGCTGTGAGCATTAAGCAGTGCCGACAGCACAGAGCCGACTCATTCATAAGCTGCTGGATTTAACTCCCTGTTTACCGATCACTGCAGCGCCGGTACCTGGCCGGACACAAGAATATAGGGAAGCCCTTTTTTTTAATTATTTCATGAATTTCATGAAATAAAAAAAAAATGCGTGGGGCTCCGCGCAATTTCTATGTCTAGCCAGGTACAGCTAAGCAGCTGGGGGCTGGAATCCGCAGCGCAGGGAGGCCCAAGCTTTCTGGGCACCCCCCGCTGCAAATTGCAGCCCGCAGCCGCCCCAGAAGATGGCGCATTCATTGAAGCGCCATCCTCTGGCGCTGAACCCCGCTCTTCCAGTGGCCCTGGTGGCGGGTGGCTCACTGGATAATAATGAGGTTAAGGCCAGCTTTGTATTATCAGCTGGCCCCAAGCCCGAAATTTATGGCGGTCACGCCAATATTAGACATGACCGCCATGAATTTCTATTAAATTGTTTTAAAAAAAACACAACACAGAGAAAAAATTTTTTATTAGAAAAAAAAAAAAAAAGCCATTAGGGACTCCATCTTTATTTAAAAAAATCCTCTTCTGTCCGACGTAGTCCAAAACACGATGTCCTCTCTGCTACATCCCTGTGCATAGATATAGATGTCTATGCACAGGGAGTGAGCAGACTGAGAACAATCTCAGCTCTGCTACATCATCTCTGTGCACAGACATTCATTTCTGTACACAGGGAGAGCAGGCGGGCTCTAGGACCCTGAAGCTGCGGCAGCCCGCAGGACCCGAGCCCGGCACACAGCAGACAGCCGGACTCGTTACTGTGCGAGTTTCCCTGCGATTACTTGCACAGTAACGAGTCCAATGCAAGTCAATGGCAATCCTAGTTTTGTCAGAGTCTCTGACAAAACTAGGATTGCCATTGATTTGCATTGGACTCGTTACTGTGCGAGTAATTGCTGGGAAACTCGCAGAGTACCGAGTCCTGCGAGTCCCTTACTACTCGCCGAGTAACGAGTCCTAGCGAGTAGACTCGCCCATCCCTAATAGAAACGCAATATTAGCAGGAAATTTGTTCATTTGTCAACAAATTGGATACTATTGTCACTCAGATGGCTGTGGGAGAAAAGCCATTTACAGTATTTGTCCTATTTTCACATCTAATGCTGAGCAGGGTCCTTGAAATGGCAGAAGCAAAATGCAAGTCTTGCAGTGAACGTCCGGTGGCCAGAAATCTCAGCATGACTGCCAATCTTTCATCAGCCGGAATGGCAGGACGCATTGCTGTATCCTTCCTTTGAATTAATGGCGTTACTCTTTCCAGTAAGAATTTGAAGGTATCCTCTGACAACCGCAGATAGTTGTGGAAATCATTAGGATTGTTCTCCTGAAGCTCTCTTGCAAGTCTCATGTGGGACAGTTCTGACCTCTTTTGCAGCCACTGTCAGGTCCACATGCGACGCTTTCGTTTGGAACGCCTCTCTTGGATCTGTGCCTGTTCTTAACGCCGAGCTTCCCCCATCAGCAAGGCAGCAACCACAACAGCACACTGCGCGTCGTTCATGGTGTGCAAACTGCGAACATAAAATGAAAAGATGAGAACATATTCTACAAAGCAATAACAAAATTATTAAAACTGTACAAACCAAATCTCATGTAAAACTAAGTTCTACATGAAACGTACTGTGTGGGTGTAATAGCCCACAGGTAACGGGATACGCAAGGACTGCACGGAACACAGAGGGTTAAACAAATGCAATTTTAATGCAACTGAGGGAAAAGAAGGGGAAGGAGCGGGAAGGTGTGCAAAAGTAAATACAATACATATAACCACTGTGCCTAGTCTGCAGCGAATGCAAGGTCTCTGAATGTCTTTAAATAAAGAAATGCAAAGTCTTTATCGAGCGAGACGCAGAGTGTTCGTTTTCTTTCTATTCCTTGTATATCGAACTGCAGAGTCTTTTCCTATCTCTCCCTAACTAAAACAGTGTGCACACTTTACTACAAGTTTTACTGCAAGGTACCTCGTTGCCGTTGGGGCCCGTAATTCGCTGACAGGCGTGTGGAGTGCAGTCAGTCTTGGATCTCTGTCCTGGATCTCAGCTTGCACTTGCAGTCTGGCCCCTAACTCGACATCCAGTCTCTTTAGGTCTGTCTCTCTCTGCAACACACAAGGAAGTTCTTTCTTCTCCTTCAGGAGACCCACCCATCCATCTCCTGGACTGTTCCATGTCATTCTCAGCAGCAGGGGGTCTCTCTGCTATCCTTTCCTTTTTGGCAGCAGGTGGCAGTATAACACAAAGAAGAGTCCACAAATCATTCCTTTAACCATATATATAAATGTTAACAGGTCTTACATGGGTGTGTGCACACGAGACTCCTTCCAAAATATCTGCCCATCCATAACCATATCTTAAATCCCATAAATCATACAAGACAATAACCGCCCTCACTTCCTCCCTCTCTGCAGAGCAATGATAGCAGATAATTCTTTGTTCTCAAAAAAATCAGTCCTAAAAATTGACAACGCATTAGAGACCCCAAACGATACTTACCGTGCAGACATTGCAAGTCTCAGAAGATTCACTGAAAAAAAGCAAAATCCAAGTGGAGTCACAGCTGGAGAACGCAACTGCGATCTGCAATCCAAGACGCAGTCAAAATCAAAGGAGAAATGAGGCAATGCGACGCCAAAAGAGTGCGAACACGGAGAGCTCTTCTGTGATCTTTGCACCAACACGCGGTGAGGAACAAAGGACAGAATCACTACTACGTTGCCTTCTTTTAAAATACGGGCGTCCAATCACAATGCCAGTAGTCACATCCAATTGGAGCTGAGGGGCGTGGAATAGGGCACGCCCATGTGTCTCATTCAGAGTCGCTAACGAGGTCGTTGGTAAGGTGTCAGACACAGCGATGTAGCGCTCCCAGCGGGAGCGCAACGACGCAGGAATGACCCAGAGCAGAATGTAACGATCAACGATCTCACAGCGGGGGCCACATCGTTGGTGCGTGTCTCATGCAATGATATCATTGGCGGGATCGCTGTTGTGGCACAAAATTCATGACATTACAACAATCTCATTAGTGATCTTGTGTGTGACGGGGGCTTAACACTAAAATATTAATACTTGGTAGTCCTTGGCCTTAGTATGCCAATTAGTTGATAACTGCCTGGCATCTATATACCAGTTTGTTCAAATCAGATGGTGTGATGATATGAAACCATAATTTGATGATGGCTACAATGAGTTCCTGCTTATTTGGGCTCGGCTCAAAACAGCAGGCTTTAGAGATTCTCAATAGGATTGAGATCTGGGCTGTTTCTTGGCCAATTCAATAACTAGACATTATTGTCCTTGAACCAAGAGAGACATTTTTTAGCTGTATGGCATGGGACTCTGTGGCTGCTTTCACATAGCGATTCTCTTCCATCCGTGGCTGTCCGATTTAAATCGGACAGCCACGGATCTGATTTGGGGGTTGGATCAGATCGGATTTGGCCTAATTGCTATCCAATTTTGTGGGATCCGATTTGTGTCCAATTTTTTGCTGTACCCAAAATCGGAGACTGCTCCGATTTTGGGCACAGAAAAAAATCAGATCCCACAAAATCGGATGGCAATTAGGCCAAATCCGATCCAATCCTCGGCCTTTAACATGGGGGCCTATGAGCGCGGGTCCGAGGAAACAGCTGAGCGTTCCTCGGACCCGGTTTTAGTGTACTGAGCATGCTGAGGCGGTGATAGTGGTGATCCCCTAGGAGGGCAAAGACCCCAGATTACCTAATTCATATAGACCTATTTCTTTATTAACAGCAGATGTGAAAATCCTGGCTAAAGTATTGTCTAATCAACTGACTGGGGTTATTGCCTCTTTAATTCACCCAGATCAATCGGGATTTATGCCCAACAGATCTACTGCGGTTAACATCAGAAGGTTATATCTTAATCTCCAATCTATCCTGAACTCCACTGCCCACCTAATCCATCTGTCCCCCCGCTACTCCCCTGTCTCCCCCCTCTGCCAAGCCCTTCACTGGCTCCCTACTTCCCAGAGATCCCGGTTTAAAACACTAACCATGACATACAAAGCCATTCACAACCTGTCCCCTCCATACATCTCTGACATGGTCTCCCGATACCTACCCTCACGCAACCTGCGATCCTCCCAAGAGCTCCTCCTCTACTCCCCCCTCATCTCCTCTTCACACAACTGCATACAGGATTTCTCCCGTGCTTCACCCATACTCTGGAACTCACTGCCCCAACACATCAGACATTCTCCTACCCTGGGAACCTTCAAAACAAGCCTGAAGACCCACCTGTTCCACCAAGCCTACCATCTGCAATAAGACCTGGTCCACCACACCGCCTCACGACTGGAACTTCCCCTCCCACTGTATCCCCACCCACCCCTCGTAGACTGTGAGCCCTCGCGGACAGGATTTCTCCCCTCTTGTAACTGTACGGCCGAATTGTCCACATTTATTGTTACTTGTATTGTTACTATGTTACTTGTCCTAGTCTGCCCCTTTTAGCATGTAAAGCGCCATGGAATATAACGGCGCTATATAAATAAATAATAATAATAATAATCTTCTGCTGAAGTCTGATAATCCAGGGCGCAGAGTGATTGCCTCATTTGATGCTCAAAAAGCATTTGATAGCGTAGAAAGGAAATATTTGTGGAGTTTTGCAAAAAAGGGGATTCGGACTGCGTTTTCTTGAATGGGTACAATTGTTATACTCCCAGCCCACAGCTAAAATTAAAGTGAATGGAGCGCTATCTCCAACATTTCAACTAAGTAGGGGAACCAGACAAGGGTGCCCATTGTCGCCGCTTCTCTTTGCAATAGCAGTAGAGCCATTAGCTGCAGTTCTTAGGAAAATAAACGAAGTTCAAGACTTCAGGTATGGGGGAATAGAAAAAAAATAGCTTTGTATGCGGATGATCTGCTGCTGTTAATGGGAGACCCATCTGCTCCGTTGAGTTGTGCCATGCAGATAATTGAACGGTTTGGGGCAGTGTCAGGGCTGAAGATAAATTGGTCCAAGTCTGTTCTCTTTAAAGTAGATAAAGAGGTGAGGTGGACAGAATAAGACCAAGGGGCAAATAAACTACAATGTAGAGAGGTATTTAAATATCTGGGCGTACAGGTGTCTTTGCCAGTCTCGGATTACCTTCATATTAATCTATCTCCACTACTTAAAATATTGAGGGCTAAAATAGATGCCTGGACTAAACTGCACTTGACGGTCGTGGGGAGAATTAATCTTTTGAAGATGATCTTGATGCCTAAGCTCCTATATGTTTTGCATAATGCCCCAAAGGGGATATCAAAAAGGAAATTTAAATCTCTAAACTCACTATTTAGAACTCTGAAGAATTTCCAATCTCATTCTTGCCTGCTTGTTTCCCCATACCAGAGACCCAAAGAGGAAGGAAGCTTGGCATTATCAAACCCAGAAATGTATTTTCTGGCTGCTCAATGCCAACACTTCAGAGGGTTGTCCTGCTTGGAGAGTGGTGGATGCATTAAAGGAATACTAGAACATATTATTGGTGGGGGATCATTAATGGCAGGCCTGGAGAGTGGTGCTGTGAAACCTTTGGGAGAGACAATGTCCACATTAGAACTTGTACTTAAAATCTGGATCACATTGAAGACGATAAGGAGGGTGAAGGGATTCACCAGGTTTACTCCCATCTGGAATAATAATAATCTCTGAGATTTACAAAATTGGTCCTATAGAAGAATGGAAATGTAGAGGAATAATATACATGCACCAAATTCTAGAGGGAGGGATACTTAATCCTTTCTCACAGCTACAAAGTGAATTCTTGCTGCCAACAACTGAGTATTATCATAATTGCATGTTTAATCTGCCAATAATGTCCCAGAAGACTAAACAAAGAATAGAGACCGAAACGGATTTGGTACTAGAATATGTTTGTATGTACCAGAAATTACCCCTTTAGTGAGTCCCTCCTGACAAAGACATATTACATACATTTCTTCTTGGATTTCCACTGAAAGCTAGGGTAGATGGGAAGAGGAAATAGGACACATAAGGGATGATATGTGGGAGAGCATCTTGGATTATGTACCCAAACTTTCTATGAGCGAACCTGTGAGATTGTCTCACATATATGTGATTCACAGGGTATATAAGTCCCAACTCATAATGCATAAAATGGGGCTAAGAGCAAATTCCGACTGCCCGAGGTGTGGAGAAGGTGAGACAGGTATCTTCCACATGATGTGGACCTGCCCCAGGCTGCCTTCGTTCTGGTCAGCTGTACTTAATATGATTGAAGTGGCATACGAGTGCTCTATCCCTGGAGAACCTGTAACATATTTGCTGGGTTACGTGGAAGAAATATTAGTTGATAACATGGTGAAATAGCTCTTGCCAGATTACTCTATATAGTCCAATTTTGGCAATCAACTTTCTGGCTAAGGCAAATCCCCATCTGGTAGTGAATACACAGGAAGGGTGGACTACATTATACAATTGGAGTGGAGGATTTATAAAAAAAAAAAGAGGTAAACAAGCAGTATATGAAAAGCTTTGGACACCTTGGATTCAATATAGAGGGTGATGGGAAGGGGAGTGTAGAGTGGCTGCTCTGTATTCTGACCCAAAGTATCTATGGTGGATTTCTGTATTCTTGTTGGGTTCAAGTTGGTTATGTATGTGCGTCATAATATTGACATGAAGGGGAAGGAAGCTGTCTTGGGGGTGGGGGGGGGTTGGGTTAAAGTGGTCATGTTAATACTAACGTTGTATGCTGTTGATTTACACCATTCTGTTTTGACCATTGTGATCATAATAAAAATCTATCTGATTTAAAAAAAAGATGGATATGCATGTCTCATCGCTCCATAAGACATTTCTCCATTGTTCAATGGTCCCTTTTGGAATGTTCTTTGGCCCACTGCGGACGTTTCTGACGCTGTGAGGCATTCAAAAATGAGTATTTGCGTGGTATTCTAGCTTTTAACCCCGCATTTACCAATCGTCGTCCAATCGGACACTGTCACTTCAGTGTTGACAAGCTCCTTGTTGATGTCAACAGCAGTTGTTAGAATCACCCTAAATAACAGGAAATTAATTCTTCTATCAGTCTGAGGAGTTCCAGCCTTTCTCCTTTCTCTACCTGGTTTATTCTTTATCGAATCAGTCTCTTGAAACCGCTTACATACTTGGATCTCACCGTCCAGCATTCTCACTTTTCCAAATCGTGCTGCAATTTCCCGGTAACTGTATGCTTCTTCTCTTAAAGTAACAGCTTTGGCTCTCTTCTTAGGTGACCACGCCTGTCTAATACTGCTGGTCATTTAAAAAATCTGACATTTAAGCGAAAAAATGATGAAAATCACTTAATATGTCATTATATCACACTTTTAAATCACAAATTTAATTAATTATTAAATTAAATCATAGCTTAACTTTTATTTCACGTGCAGCATTAATGACTGCATCTTTGTACGGTAGCCAGCTAATAAAAATTAAGCAAATGTGTGATATGTTTTTATTCTGTTATACTGACTTTGAATTTTATGATGTATAAATTTTCATTGCTTACATATTGATGACAAACTAGCTTGAAAATATACAAAAAACCCTTTTACTCACACAATATCGGTCTTAAATCACACCCAGATCACTATAAACAAACATAGAATACATATCGCAGAAGCATAAGGGGAGAGGAAAGAAACGTGTGTGTATGACCGGGATCGGGGAAGAAAAGTATATAACACTCGTTTAGAGTGAAAAAATATTTTTATTGTAACAAATCCATGTGAATAAGGTAAAAAAGCACAAAACATTAAAACCATCTAAAAAATGTGCAACACCGCACGAGATATATCACAAAAACATGCCTCCTATGATTTCTAGCAATAATGCTAAACCTGCAGGATTAACCTGGTGGCAAAAAACAGGAATAGATACATAATAACACAAATTCCCATGATAAGGAATCTAGATATGCAGTAAGGTCACCTAGCTGTTAGGGTACCTTTACACACGGCTACATTTGTAGCTTGTCACCAGGTAACTTACTGGTTGCAGTGAAATCATGGATACATGATTCCATTTGTACACAGCAACAAGATAGAACCATGTATCCATGATTTCACTGCAACCAGTAAGTTACCTGGTGACAAGCTACAAATGTAGCCGTGTGTAAAGGTACCCTAAGGGCAAAAAATAGACCAGATAGTACTATAGCTGAGGCTCAATGCAAAGCAGTGCAAGACAATAAAGTGCAATTGAAGGCAAATGAAACCTCTGATAATGCCCTATTTGAAGTGGGACCAGAATAGACCATGCAAGAGAAAAACACTGCAATGGAAACACCGCATATCTGTGAATGGAAATGAAATTATAAGTTAGTCACCAGTCATAATACACCTGCAGGCAGGGAGGCATGAGAGCGTGGCTCTGGACCTACGCGTGTCGCTGCCTAAATGACAGCTTCCTCAGGGTAGAGCACCACTGGAAAGTGTGCTTCATTACCTTAAATATCCACAATAATGCACAGCACCTGTAAGGGAAATAAATGCCGTTAGCTCTTATTGAGACCTGTAGGGAGGAGTGTGGGGCTCTGTGTCTTGCATCATTGATGTTCCGGGGCACAGCGGCAGATTGACTTCCTGGTGAATTAACCCAGAAGTCGCCTGTCTGTGCTGGAAGGGGGGACACACAGCTGTGCATGTCTGGAGCGCGGCCCGTAATGATCGGAGCCGTCCATGATCACTGTGTATGCAGCGTCGCTATGCGACGTGCGCGCATGCGCAGACCGGCCGGTCTAGTCATAAAGCAGCGCTGATTGCCGTAAATGTGGGTAAAGTAAACCCACAGACGGCAAATCCGCAAGCAAGACAAAGTACAGTGCAAAATAGAAGCCCAGGAGGAGCCAGGGAAAAGAAGCAATATACAAAACACTTATAAAACAAGGGAAGTAATTATGAGCGAAGAATTAGTTTATAAACTATAATGAATAGCTGCTGCACCATCAATACCGCCACCTGGAGGGAGAAGATAGATATTACAGCACAAGTACAGCACAAAAAAACCAAAGGAAAATTTAAGAACAAAAAACATACAAAAAAATGGGGAAAGTTATAAATACAAGTCTACATCCAAAATAACAGGCCAGAATTGCGCCTGTAGGATTAATTTAACGGATAAATGGTGTTCATTTTCCGCTTCTTATTCATCCCTAGCTCATTGTTGCCGCTTGTTGTTCTCTTCGCCAAAATCATCGATGTTACGATATTTGCATATTATTCTCTGATGGGAGATATTGGTGTGATTCGTTCAGCAGCTCCATAATTTCCGTCATGGACTTTCTAAATGGCATCTACAGTGTTTCCATTTAATTATGGAGCTGCTGAACGAATCACACCAATATCTCCCATCAGAGAATAATATGTAAATATCGTAACATCGATGATTTTGGCGAAGAGAACAACAAGCGGCAACAATGAGCTAGGGATGAATAAGAAGCGTAAAATGAACACCATTTATCCGTTAAATTAATCCTACAGGCGCAATTCTGGCCTGTTATTTTGGATGTAGACTTGTATTTATAACTTTCCCCATTTTTTTGTATGTTTTTTGTTCTTAAATTTTCCTTTGTTTTTTTTTGTGCTGTACTTGTGCTGTAATATCTATCTTCTCCCTCCAGGTGGCGGTATTGATGGTGCAGCAGCTATTCATTATAGTTTATAAACTAATTCTTCGCTCATAATTACTTCCCTTGTTTTATAAGTGTTTTGTATATTGCTTCTTTTCCCTGGCTCCTCCTGGGCTTCTATTTTGCACTGTACTTTGTCTTGCTTGCGGATTTGCCGTCTGTGGGTTTACTTTACCCACATTTACGGCAATCAGCGCTGCTTTATGACTAGACCGGCCGGTCTGCGCATGCGCGCACGTCGCATAGCGACGCTGCATACACAGTGAGCATGGACGGCTCCGATCATCACGGGCCGCGCTCCAGACATGCACAGCTGTGTGTCCCCCCTTCCAGCACAGACAGGCGACTTCTGGGTTAATTCACCCGGAAGTCAATCTGCCGCTGTGCCCCGGAACATCAATGATGCAAGACACAGAGCCCCACACTCCTCCCTACAGGTCTCAATAAGAGCTAACGGCATTTATTTCCCTTACAGGTGCTGTGCATTATTGTGGATATTTAAGGTAATGAAGCACACTTTCCAGTGGTGCTCTACCCTGAGGAAGCTGTCATTTAGGCAGCGACACGCGTAGGTCCAGAGCCACGCTCTCATGCCTCCCTGCCTGCAGGTGTATTATGACTGGTGACTAACTTATAATTTCATTTCCATTCACAGATATGCGGTGTTTCCATTGCAGTGTTTTTCTCTTGCATGGTCTATTCTGGTCCCACTTCAAATAGGGCATTATCAGAGGTTTCATTTGCCTTCAATTGCACTTTATTGTCTTGCACTACTTTGCATTGAGCCTCAGCTATAGTACTATCTGGTCTATTTTTTGCCCTAACAGCTAGGTGACCTTACTGCATATCTAGATTCCTTATCATGGGAATTTGTGTTATTATGTATCTATTCCTGTTTTTTGCCACCAGGTTAATCCTGCAGGTTTAGCATTATTGCTAGAAATCATAGGAGGCATGTTTTTGTGATATATCTCGTGCGGTGTTGCACATTTTTTAGATGGTTTTAATGTTTTGTGCTTTTTTACCTTATTCACATGGATTTGTTACAATAAAAAATATTTTTTCACTCTAAACGAGTGTTATATACTTTTCTTCCCCGATCCCGGTCATACACACACGTTTCTTTCCTCTCCCCTTATGCATTCGTTCTATTAAACGTGTGACTGGTGGATCCCGTGTCTTAGTGCCACTCCAAAAAACCCCCCCTTTTTTTACATATCGCAGAAGAGGGCATGTGTTCAAGTAAGTATGCTTTATTTATTGTATTTTTTTTCACATTGATTTTATACCTATTGTTTTGTATCCAATTATTTGTACTTTATTTGTTCTCTATTGTAATTACTTACTATATTTTCTGTACTCTAACCCTACATTGTAAAGCGCTGCGGAATATGTTGGCGCTATATAAATAAAGTATTATTATTATTATTATTATTAAGTATGTCAGTGAAAACTGTCATTAAATATTGGTGATGGTAAAAAACACTAATGTCCAAAATTGAGGCAACACCTGCAGTATGTATGTCTTTGTATTGGCCACATACTGGAATTCTGCATTTGCATAAACCAAAACCCAATGGACGTATATATAAGTAAAAAATGTTTTGTTTGTTTTGTGGGGGTTTTTTTTGGGGGGGGGGGGGGTAGGGTGAGGGCACAATTGGAATTTTTGCTACGGGGTCCTGTGATTTCTACGTACACCCCTGATGTAAAGTTATGTGTTAATGTATGTTGTTCGCACACTTGAAACTGAATAAATTGGAATATTATGAAAAGTTTGTCTCCATTTTTTCATTACTTGTATATTACTAACATGCCTATCAATTCTGTGATTTCCATACTATCACCAATAATGAAACTGCAAAACCAAGAAGGAACAGTGAAGAGTCAATCTAAATACTTTTACATCTTTTTGGGGCATAAAAGTATTGTAAGAATGATACCTTGGCTAACCAGAAAAAAATATATCTGCAAGCTTACTGAAGATTGTTGAAGAGTGTATTCCACTTTATATTATGGTCTATTTCAATTTTGTGGATCAATTCTTGGAAGCAGATTATATACAGGCAAGATGACACAAAACAATAATTGTTATGGATGAACAAAAGTATCTTTTATGTTGTTTTGTGATAATATTCCAATTTCTTGAATTTTAACTATAATACGTGTTTAAATTTCAGAAGATTAATAGGCTACAATAAAGGCCACGTTACACACACAGATATCTGTGCAGATATTGTTCGCAGATCTCTGGTTGCAGTGAAATCATGGACACATTGTTACATTTGTACACAGCCACAAAATAGAACAATATGTATATGATTTCACTGCAACCAGAGATCTGCGAACAATATCTGCACAGATATCTGTGTGTGTGACGTGGCCCTGTGTAACGTGGCCTTAAAGATAAAAACAGATCCTTCTTTCTTGTAATGACTTATGTTGGCTCTCAACAATGAGAAATAATATTCTCTGACCTGAATGTGAAACTATGTAAAAGTATCTATATCAGCAGGAGGTCACAGCTCTGACAAGAGAAAGCATCTTATCTGGCGTGAAACCCAGCTTCACAGTGGCTAGGGTCAGTATCAATGGAAGTCACATGTTAACATCTGGTTGGCGGAGAAACAATTGGGGAACTCATTTACATTCTTTCAGTAAACAATCAAATTAACACCTTATTTTGATTGATGAAGTTCACTCCTTAACTGGTAATCTTATCACCATATAGTTAGGATAATTCAGTATCTACTTCAGCACTCATTAAATAGGGAAGGATCACAACAAGGAATGTGCAAACCAAGCCACTAAACTCCCACTTTACACACACCAACTTATCTGTCCAACTTCTGAACAACTTACTGGTTGCAGTGAAATCATGGACACATTGCTCCATTTTGTGGCTGTGTACAAATGGAACAATGTGTCCATGATTTCACTGCAAGCAGAGATCTGTTCAGAAGTTGGTCAGATAAGTTGGTGTGTGTAAAGTGGCCCTTATTCTCCCCTTATGATACAAGCACAAACCTCAATTTATACTATTTTATAGCAAAGGACAAATCAGCTAAACATATTTATAGATCCTTTAATGTTTTTTTAGATTGATAGAGCAATGTAATGAATTGGCCTTTGATTTTGTAACCTTTAGTTCTTTGCTCTCGGTTGGCAAAAGATTGGATGAAGTTTATATAGAAACTATACACATTTTCTTTTGTTGTAAATAAAAAAATTATCACTAATATCCTAAAATAAAAATCTAAAATAAAATCATACACTTGTACTACTGACATGATCATTATTACATTGTTTTGGGGAGCTGAGTTGACCTAAAGAATTATCATCCTCTATAAACATTTATCTGTGGCACCCCACTGGTCAGTGCGCCACAGTAGAGGTACTGCACCCACAAACAAGTGTGCAGTTATTCCTGTCACAGGGGAGAGTTTGCAAGTGGATCCCATCTCCAGCACTCCTACACTTAACCTCGGGTAGACGGGTAGTCCCATTCCCAATGGGCGGAGTTAGGGGAGGAGGGAAGTCTGACAGTGGAGTTCTAGTTTGCACTGAGGAAAGAAGAAGAGGGGAGCCTCCGAGAGAGAGAGAGAGAAGTAGACTCCAGGGTGGGGGCCTAGAGAAGAGGCAGCCCAGGAAAAGAAAGAGGGGACCCCATATTGGAGCGCCCATACTCTGGGGCAACCCTGGTCCATCTAACAGAGTACCGGCACCGAGGATACAGTGCAGGGTGTTCAGCCCCTGAGCCGTCCACAGCGGTCGTCACGGGTCAGTTCATCAACCTTTAAGGCCCCGTCATACGTGTCAACCAAGGCAGCGATGTCGAAAGCGATGTGCAGGTGCATGCTCGCTTACGGCATCGCAACCTTGGTGTCACACTGCAGGATGTTGCCGGTGACACCGCAGCGATGTGGGCGGAGCCATCGCTCTCTCGGCTGGGATCAGCTATTGCGGTGTCAGACGGCGCGATCCAGCCTAATCGCTGGTTGCAGATTGACAAGTTTACGTTCATCCTCGTAAACCTGTCAACCTGCGACCAGCGATAAATCGCAGTTGCATCGCGCTGTCACATAGCACGACACACTTGCGATATCACTAGCGACATCGCTGATGCGTCACTTTTCGGCGATGTTGCTAGCGACATTGACACGTGTGACAGGGCCTTTACACTCTGTCTAAAAAGTGCAGCCTCGCCACGATCGCCCACCAAATGTCGAGCCCCTTCAGAGAGGGAGGAAGAAAGGAATCTCACAACACTCCAACGGGCCAGGTATAGAAGAGGGCTGTGTCGGGACACGTTTTAGCAGCAGGACACTGGATTGACAAGAGAGAGTATACTACGGGATCCGCTGAATGACCTTGCAACCCTCTGTGACTACTTGACCAGCTACCTGATCATAGACTGTTTGTGTTGTAACCTGAACTGCCATCTGAACTGGTTTAGGCTGGTTTCACACTACGTTTTTGTGCCTGTCCGTGGGATCCGACTTTGAAGGAGGATCCCACGGACAGGCACGGATCCACACGGATCCCTGCAATCGGATGGCAAATAGCCATCCGATCCGATTCTATGCAGGATATGTGTGGATCCTGCGGTCCCCTGTCTTTCCCTGCTTCTGCTCCTCCATCTTCTTCCCTCTCCTATGCTATTCTGTGCCCCCGCTATGCTATTCTGTGCCTCAGCTTCTCTATCATCATCTGTCCCTATCCTGTCCCCTGTCCTCTTCCCTGTGTGTAAAAAAATAAAAAAACTCCTCCTGGAGGATACATCACCTGTTACCGGCTCCCACGCTGCAGCACCATCAGGACTGAGGAGCCTGTGATGATGTCACAGAGATGCTCAGCTGACGAGTCATGTGACCGACTCTTTGACATCATCACAGGTCCTTTAGCCCTGATGGTGCTGCAGCGTGGATGCTCCGGGAGGTGTTTTTAAAAAATTTTTCACACAGGGAAGAGGACAGGGGACAGGATAGGGATAGATGAGGATAGAGAAGCTGGGTCACAGAATAGCATAGCGGGGGCACAAAATAGCATAGGAGAGGGAAGAAGATGGAGGAGCAGAAGCAGGGTAAGACAGGGAACACGTAGCCGACATCGGATCCGAGGTCAACTCGGATCCGATGTCCATAGGCTCCCATGCTGTGGGCCCTCGGATCAGCCTCGGATCAGCAGTGATCCAATGCAGTCCGATGTGGGTCACGGACACAAAATCGTAGCAGGCTACGATTTTGTGCCTGTAATTAAATCGGATGGGATCGGATGGTAGCAAAATGGATGGGATCGGATGGTAGTTTTTAAACGGATACAATCGGATGACCGAAAATCGTTATGTGAAAGCACCCTTACAGAGTAAAGTACCCGTGTAGAGTGAGAAAGCTTCGGTGTTTTCTTTTCACCTCAACTGCTGCACTGCTCCACAGGTCATCCTTACACTCCTAAAAACAACCAGCACCACGACCATCAGTGCTGGTCTGCCCCAGGGATTCAGCTCCACCTGCAGGGAGCTGCTCCATCCAAGATGCAGTATCATCTCCCCCTTATGTCTGAAGTGGCGTTTGCGCCCATCACCAGACTCTGCAGGTGGCGTCACGACAAACTTTAAACTCTTTATTACCATTCCCAAACTCTTTTACCAGTTGACCACCAGGGCCGCGGGTCTGAACAGGCCACCAGTGACATCTCAACCACAGCAGGGCCCAGACACCCGAGTCCCCATACAACCCTGGGTTAGTCACATCATTTATTGGTCGTGAGCTATGAGTCCATCAGTCATTGTTTAAATGATTATCCTCCTGTTCATATGAACCCTTAGGCGGCCTTCACATCCGTGTGTATCCATGTCAAAACGAATACACACGGATCTGATTTTGCCTGCCATGTATCCCTATGGGCAACGGATCGGATCGGATGTGTCCCTATTGGCATCCGATTTTAGCATCATCCGTTGCTATCCGATTTAGTCACGGAGCCAAAATCGTAACCTGCTCTAAAATCGGACACCACGGAACCGTGGAGGTCTGTTGGAAGTTACCATGGGTGCCTAAGGACATCGGATCCGTGTCAACATCGGATCCAATGTCGGCTCTATTATGTACTGAGCATGCCCAGAAGCATTGCTCAGTACATAACCCTGTCTCTCCCTGTTCTCCCTGCTCCTCCCTCCTCCATCTCCTCTTCCCCCTCTCCTCTCCCCTGTTTTCCCCACTCCTCTTATTATTTTTAACATACCGGAGGAAAATCTCCTCACAGAGGATACTTCACCTGTCCAGCACCTCCGAGTATGAGATCGTCTGGGCTGTAGGACCTGTTATTACATCACCGAGCCAATCAGCTGATGTGTTAGCTGTTCGGCTCGGTGGCGTGACAAGAGGTCCTGAAGCCAGACGGTCGCATCCTCGGAGGCGCTAGACAGGTGAAGTATCCTCCATGAGGAGATTTATTATTTTTAACATACCGGAGGAAAGAGGAGGGGAGAGGACAGGGGAGAGGAGAGGGGGGACAGGATAGAGGAGAGAGGGGAGAAGAGCTGGAGGAGGGAGGAGCAGGGAGACAAGAATGATGTAGTAGCAGGGAGAAAAGGGAGAGACAGCGGGACCACAGGATCCACACGGATCCTGCGTAGAATCAGAAACGAATGGCTATTTGTAATCCGATTGCAGGGATCTGTTTGGATCCGTGGCTGTCCTGGGGATCCTGCTAAAACAAGGATCCCCACGGATAGCACAAAATCGTGATGTGAAGGCAGCCTTAGCTTATTTACCTTTTACCTGCCCTTCCAAAACTGCTATCTGCAATTATTAGTCCAACAGCGCTGTGAACATGGGGGACATATAATACAGACATATATTGGATGAAATTTACAATCATCTTTCCACTCATATCATTGCTGCCTAAGTAGATATTTCTACCAGGAATATAATTTTAGACTTAATAGAACATCTTATGTGAGTGGCATTATCATGCAATCGTGGACTGTAAGCCTGCTTGTCAAACATGAATACAGTAGCAGTAGATGGATGTATGAGTTTGAAAATGGTGGAATCTTTTAGTAGATACCTAAAAATACTGAAAATGTCCAAGTAATTTTGAGATTCTAATTATTATAATAGTTTAATAAAATAGTCTGTAATGAGAATTGTAAATACTTTCATTATTAAAGAGCAAACTATTATCATATCTGGTATATTGCATACATAGATGAGTTTCTGAACTGATACTTCATCAGGACATGTCATTATTAATAGTTGTAGAATGTGACTATAGAAAATATACTTCTAAGGTAGATTAAATAGATTTTAACTGTTTAAACTTGTTCTTAGAATCTAACAATTTACATTACAAAAAGGAGGAGACAGGATGGATTTTCACACATCTCATTGGCTCTAAAAGCTGATAGATTTCACACATGGCTGTGTTTGCAAGTATTTAGGACAGTGTTCCTCACTAAGCCAGTAGACCTCTGCCCACCATCACCATGGCCACATATCTGCTGTTCATTTCATCCCTGATATCCTGTCTTCTGCTGCTTCACTGCTCTGAGCTGCCATTCCAAGAAAGAATGCTTCTCAAAGCCTTGGGACTGAATGGACGACCTAACCCAATTGGTTTACGTCCTGTGCCCAACAAACTTTGGAAAATGTTTGAGAAGGGCGTAAATGCAGATAATCCATGCAGAATGGAAGGATTTCAAGTACCAGGAAATATTGTTAGATCCTACAGAGATCAAGGTGAGTTGATTATAAAATAATTATACTTGACTTATAAGAGTATGACCTCACTTTTATGGGAAGTTGTATACATACATTTTTTTAGATTATGCATGCATTCACTAAATACTATTAGATGCTAAAGTGTTCACGTTAGACATTGTAGGAAAAGTTGTAAAAAGGATAATGGTGGGTTTACACACACCAATTTCTGTGTCCAATATCTGAACAGGTCTCTGGTTGCAGTGAAATCATGGACACATTGTTACATTTGTACACAGCCACAAAATGGAACAATGTGTCCATGATTTCACTGCAACCAGAGATCTGTTCAGATATTGGATACAATGATTGAAGTGTGTAAACCCACCATAGAAAGGAAAAGGATAGTTGTAGGTGCAACAATGGCCATGTTCACACACATGCGTTTTTTTGCCCATCCCTGCGTTTTTGGGGTGTGAAAAAAAACGCAGGTGCGTTAACGCAGGGTACATGTGAGTGTACATGCGTTTTTCAGGACCACTTGCGTTTTTGGGTGACGGAAAAAAACGCAGGTGTGTTTCCCCAAAAACGCATGCGTCTTATAACATGGGCCCCTAAGGGAAACGCAAACGGAAACGCAGACACCTGCGTTAACGGTAGTGTTTTTGTAAAGGGTCATGAAAAATGAAATTTTTTTTTTTCAATAGCACCCCCCCCCCCCCTCCCTATATAATAAAGAAGATACAAAAAAAAATTTTTATGATAGCGGCCCCTTCCCCCTTGGTCAGCAGGAAAACGGAAAAAAAAAATTCCTTCAGCTAAAAAACAAATTTTTATGCCATGCGTTTTTTGTTATTTGGGTGAAAAAATGACTAAGGCTGGGGTCACAGTACCATTTTTCACATGCATTTTTGGAGACCTGCGTTTTCAAAAACGCATGTAAAAAACGCACCCATAGGCCCCCATGTTAAAAAACGCATGCCCTAATAGCCAAAAAGCATGTGTGACTGTCCCATGCGTTTTTGGAGCATATCCAAAAACGCATGCGTTTCTGTAGAAAACGCATGCGTTTTTGTAGAAAACGCATGCGTTTTTATAACATGGGTTCCTATGGAAAACGCATGCAAAAACGCATGTACAGTTAGTACCTTTTAGTGCCATTCAAAAACGCATGCGTTTCCCGTAGGAGCCCATGTTAACAAAAACGCATGCGTTTCCGGAAACGCATGCGTTTTTGTTAACATGGGCTCCTATGGGAAACGCATGCGTTTTTGAATGGCACTAAAAGGTACTAACTGTACATGCGTTTTTGCATGCGTTTTCCATGCGTTTTCCATAGGAACCCATGTTATAAAAACGCATGCGTTTTCTACAAAAACGCATGCGTTTTTCAAAACGCTCAAAAAAATACTACAAGCACTATTTTTAGGTGCAGATTCAAAAACGCACCCAAAAACGCAGGGAGCCATCACACACCTTACAAAACTCATGCTGACATGAAAAAAAGCATGAGTTTTGTTAAATCCCTTAAAAAAACGCATGGCAACTGTGACCCCAGCCTAAGTGCATAAACGTTTTGAAAGCTTTCAGACACACAAGGGACATTTTTTTGCACTCTTAAAAAAATGCAAGTGCTTTTAGGAGTGCTAAGAAAAACGCAAATTGTGTGTGAACATGGCCAATGTTTGAAAGCAAACGTTTTCCTTATATTTGTACTCTTGGAAAATGTACTGATAGGCATTGTTCACACTCAATTTGCGTTTTTTTTTAAGAGTGCTTAAAAATGTCCCTTGTGTGTCTGAAAGGATTTGCCACGTTTTTGGACTTAGTCATTTTTTCACCAAAAACGCAGGCAAAAAAGCAAGCGTTAACGCAGGGTGCATAAATGTGCCTTTTAAAAACGCATGCGTTTCCCATAGGGCCCCCATGTTAAAAAAAACTCATGTGCGTTTTTTCAAAAACGCATGCGTTTTTTTTAACATGGGCCCCTATGGGAAACGCATGCGTTTTTGAATGGCACTAAAAGGTACTAATGTACCATGCATGCGTTTCCCATAGGGCCCCATGTTAAAAAAACGCATGCGTTTTTGGAAAATTTGCACATGCGTTTTTTTACAGCACCCAAAAACGCTGCATGCAGCGTTTTTTGGACTAGGGGTAAAAAACGCAAATGGAGCTGAAAAACGCAGCTACACTCAAATGTACCCTGCGTTAACGCACCTGCGTTTTTTTTAACAGCCCAAAAACGCAGAGATGGTCAAAAAAACGCATGTGTGTGAACATGGCCATGGTTTTATTTCTAATTTATCAGCTTTGTTCTGTTCCTTGAGTTGGAGAATGGGATTTGCAGAAAGGCTACATTCACACACAGCGTTTTTGATTCATTTTTTTGAGGATCTGCTTTTCTGCTGCAAAACTGATCATCTTTTCCAAAAACTCATCACCTAGGCCTTGTTCACACACAATTTGCGTTTTTTTTAGCACTCCTAAAACCACATGCGTTTTTTTAAGAGTGCCAAAAAATGTCCCTTTTGTGTCTGAAAGGATTAGAATCCTTTTTGGACTTTGTCATTTTTTCTTCAAAAACGAACGCAAAAACGCATGCGTTAACGCAGGGTGCATAAATGTGCCATTTAAAAACGCATGCGTTTCCCATAGGGCCCCATGTTATAGAAACGCATGCGTTTTTTTTAACATGGAGCCCTATGGGAAACGCATGCATTAACGCAGGTGCCTATATGTGTCCTGCGTTAACGCATGCGTTTCCCATAGGGGCCCATGTTAAAAATACGCATGCGTTTTTGGAAACAACCCCTGCGTTTTTTTCCAGCACACAAAAAACGCTGCATGCAGTGTTTTTTGGACTGGGGGAAAAAAACACAAGTGGAGGTGAAAAACGCATGTACACTCAAATGCACCCTGCGTTAACGCACCTGCGTTTTTTTTAACAGCCCAAAAAACGCAGAGATGGTCAAAAAAGCTCATGTGTGTAAACAAGGCCTTAGTCACACACTGCGTTTTTGATCAATTTTTGCTGCAATTTTGACTAAGGCTGGGGTCACAGTACCATTTTTCACATGCATTTTTGGAGACCTGCGTTTTCAAAAACGCATGTAAAAAACGCACCCATAGGCCCCCATGTTAAAAAACGCATGCCCTAATAGCCAAAAAGCATGTGTGACTGTCCCATGCGTTTTTGGAGCATATCCAAAAACGCATGCGTTTCTGTAGAAAACGCATGCGTTTTTGTAGAAAACGCATGCGTTTTTATAACATGGGTTCCTATGGAAAACGCATGCAAAAACGCATGTACAGTTAGTACCTTTTAGTGCCATTCAAAAACGCATGCGTTTCCCATAGGAGCCCATGTTAAAAAAAACGCATGCGTTTCCGGAAAAACGCATGCGTTTTTTTAACATGGGCTCCTATGGGAAACGCATGCGTTTTTGAATGGCACTAAAAGGTACTAACTGTACATGCGTTTTTGCATGCGTTTTCCATAGGAACCCATGTTATAAAAACGCATGCGTTTTCTACAAAAACGCATGCGTTTTTCAAAACGCTCAAAAAAATACTACAAGCACTATTTTTATGTGCAGATTCAAAAACGCAGCCAAAAACGCAGGGAGCCATCAGAGACCTTAAAAAACTCATGCTGACATGAAAAACGCATGTAAAAAAGCATGCGTTTTTAAAAGGCACTAAAAAAACTGTGACCACAGCCTTATAGAAAATGAAGTCAGTGCAAAAAGGAGATCAGAAAAAGGCCACACAAATTAACATGCTCATTCTTTGTGAGGATCTGTTTTTGAGCCAAAAAAACGCACAATTGCAAAAGGTTTTGTCTGAATGACAAATCTTGAAAACCCATTGACTTTGCTGGGAAGCTCAGAATACCTTCAAGGACAACATCTGCAAGGAGTTTGCATGCTCTTTCTGAGCTGTGTGTGGGTTTTCCCTGGTTTCCTACCCCACTCCAAAGACATAGGGTGTTTTCACATCTAAGGCTGGGGTCACAGTACCATTATTCACATGCGTTTTTGGAGACCTGCGTTTTCAAAAACGCATGTAAAAAACGCACCCATAGGCCCCCATGTTAAAAAAACGCATGCCCTAATAGCCAAAAAGTATGTGTGACTGTCCCATGCGTTTTTGGAGCATATCCAAAAACGCATGCGTTTTTATAACATGGGTTCCTATGGAAAACGCATGCAAAAACGCATGTACAGTTAGTACCTTTTAGTGCCATTCAAAAACGCATGCTTTTCCCATAGGAGCCCATGTTAAAAAAACGCATGCGTTTTTGTTAACATGGGCTCCTATGGGAAACGCATGCGTTTTTGAATGGCACTAAAAGGTACTAACTGTACATGCGTTTTTGCATGCGTTTTCCATAGGAACCCATGTTATAAAAACGCATGCGTTTTCTACAAAAACGCATGCGTTTTCTACAAAAACGCATGCGTTTTTTCATATGCTCCAAAAACGCATGGGACAGTCACACATGCTTTTTGGCTATTAGGGCATGCGTTTTTTAACATGGGGGCCTATGGGTGCGTTTTTTACATGCGTTTTTGAAAACGCAGGTCTCCAAAAATGCATGTGAAAAATGGTACTGTGACCCCAGCCTAAGGTTGGTGTGTGTTTTGCTAAATTTGGATTTCTAGGCGTTTTTACAGCTAAAAACGCATTAAAACGCTAGCGTTTTTGCCCCCATTGATTTTAATAAAAACGCGTGCAAAAACGCATTTGCGTTTTCAAATACGCATGCGTTTTTGAGAACACCGTGCTAGACGCATTTCTCAATGTGTTGTGCAGCGTTTGAAAAAACGCATGTGTTTTGAGTTTTTGAAAACGCACAGGTGTTTTTGCATGCGTTTTTACATGCGTTTCCATTAAAATCAATGGGGAAAAAACGCTAGCGTTTTAATGCGTTTTTAGCTGTAAAAATGCCTAGAAAAACAAATTTTGCAAAACACACACCAACCTTAGATGAGAAACAGGCCATACTGATAGGGGATTTAGATCGTGAGCCCCAATGGAGACAGTGATGATCACTAAAGTAAGGCTGCTTTCACATTGCGTTTTATGAGGATCCGTGGTAAAAAAAATGCTATGTGTTCACAATGGCGTTTTTGCCCGGATCTGGACAAAAAAACGCATCTGCCGCTAGTGCTGCCTTACGGCCACACTTGCGGCAAGCCCCATGCATTGTCTATGGGGATTGCGGTAAGTGTGCGGCAGACGCGGCAAGTGCGGTTTTGGCACTTGCGGCAGATGCGGCCGCAAAAAAAATGCCGCTGACCGCAGGTTTTTTCGTGGCCGCATCTGCCGAAACTGCACTTTCCACGTCTTCCACAGACTTACCGACTTACAGACAATGCATGGGGCTTGCCGCAAGTGAGCCGCAAGTGCAGCTGTTAGGCGGAAAATGCGGCAGATGCGTTTTTTTGACCGGGTACCATGCGTTAATGCAAGCACTAAAAATGACTCAAAAATGACAAGGGAAGAAACTGGATCCAGTAACGGATCCAGTAGACGGATGCAGCCTCCCAAGTGTGGCCCTAGCCTCAGTGATATGTAGTTCCATACCACCCACTGGATCCAGGGTAGGCTGATCCATAGTATGCACATACAGTACATTACACAGGAAGAAAAGATGTCACCGTTCCATCAGCAGCAGGACCACTGCAGTCTGAGGATGGATACAGCTGACAAGTGACTAGATCAGTTATAGCTCATAGATACTGCAATACATTTAGTGCAAATTAGGGCTAATTACATTTACAATGTCCAGTTATTACACAGGGTGGATACATCTTACTGTATGTCTATGCTTATTTGCTCTCTATCCCCATATTAGGCTGTGGTCACAGTTCCATTTTTCACATGCATTTTTGGAGACCTGCGTTTTCAAAAACGCATGTAAAAAACGCACCCATAGGCCCCTGTTAAAAAACGCATGCCCTAATAGCCAAAAAGCATGTGTGACTGTCCCATGCGTTTTTGGAGCATATCCAAAAACGCATGCGTTTCTGTAGAAAACGCATGCGTTTTTGTAGAAAACGCATGCGTTTTTATAACATGGGTTCCTATGGAAAACGCATGCAAAAACGCATGTACAGTTAGTACCTTTTAGTGCCATTCAAAAACGCATGCGTTTCCCATAGGAGCCCATGTTAAAAAAACGCATGCGTTTTTCCGGAAACGCATGCGTTTTTTTAACATGGGCTCCTATGGGAAACGCATGCGTTTTTGAATGGCACTAAAAGGTACTAACTGTACATGCGTTTTTGCATGCGTTTTCCATAGGAACCCATGTTATAAAAACGCATGCGTTTTCTACAAAAACGCATGCGTTTTTCAAAACGCTCAAAAAAATACTACAAGCACTATTTTTAGGTGCAGATTCAAAAACGCACCCAAAAACGCAGGGAGCCATCAGAGACCTTACAAAACTCATGCTGACATGAAAAAAAGCATGAGTTTTGTTAAATCACTTAAAAAAACGCATGGCAACTGTGACCACAGCCTCAGAAGAGATATCCAGCAGGTAAATGCAGGGAAAAGCCCCCCTTCACCGAACGCAGATCGTGCGCACAAGGCGGCTGCATTCTCTATGCGTTCACCCACGGCTTCCCTCAAGTCCGGAGACACTTTACAATTCAGAGGGTACATGTACAAACAAGATAAGACATTACAAAGTAATATAGTTGAAGATACCAAGACTAGTTAGGGCACTGCTTGCAAGCTGACAATGTATGAGGAAACAGTGATGACACAAAAGGCAAGTGCTTGGAGTGTATGGTCCAGTCATCAAAACATTAAATAGGCATACTGAAATAGGCCTAGATTTTTTACACACCCATCATGTATAGAATTAGGGGTTCACTAATGCCAAATATACTGCTTGTGTTATTGCGTCAGCTGTGTATTGCTTTTATTACTGGTTGTTTGTCACACAACCCCATAATGTGAGCGACTTTGCATCCAAGGCAATGTTGTGAAGAAGTGTAACATCCTATTGCGCTTGTTCATCCACAACATTTACAATTGCATAAGTAAGGCATACGCATCACGTATGTATGTCATATGGATGCTGTGTAAGAAAAACCCAGAACACTCGCATAGCACTTACATGTCATACGAATGCTATGCTAGAAAAAAAACGCACACTTGCATTATATATAGCGTGACATACAAATGACACTTGTACCACTTTTAGGTCTAAGTATCAGATTGTTGTTTGAGCAATGCCTAAATATTATACAAACCACTATTGTCTAATGCCTTATTTTCGCTTTTATAGGGCCTTTGATCTCTAGGGATATGTCTCATGGATTGTTATGCCTCAAAAAGCATCTTTTCTTCGACCTTTCTGTGGTGGAAGTAAAAGAACAAGTAACACTCGGCCAACTAGAAATCAAGTTCAAGCATAACACCTATCAAGGGCAGGAATTTCAGCTTCGACTCCACCGTCCCTTGCACATGGCGTTAAAGAGCATGAGAGACCACAAAACCAATAGGAAGCTTCTATTTGCTCAGTCTTTCCGACTTCACCATAAGTCTCTTTCTTTTAATCTTTCAAAGGTAACACAAGATTGGACCAGCAAGAAGAACAACATGGGACTCGTTCTGGAAATCTTTGCAGATGGTAATGCTAGCATGGAAAATCATGTTCCTTCTTCTTGTGATCAAATCTATTCTTTCATCCATGCATCTTTGCTTACAGTTTCCCTTGACCCCACCAGTTGCAAAACATCACGTGTCAAACGAAGTGCAGAGCCGTCATTACCAACTCCAAGCAATATTTGCAAAAAGAGGAGACTGTACATTGATTTCAAGGATGTAGGATGGCAAAACTGGGTTATTGCCCCACGTGGTTACATGGCCAACTACTGTCATGGAGAGTGTCCTTATCCACTGACTGAGATGCTGAAGGGCACCAACCATGCGGTGTTGCAGACACTTGTGCACTCTATAGAGCCAGAAGTTACACCCTTGCCCTGCTGTTCCCCAGTTAAGCTCTCCCCCATCTCCATGCTTTATTATGACAATAATGATAATGTTGTTTTAAGACATTATGAGGATATGGTAGTTGATGAATGTGGCTGCAAATGAGGCATCATTATCACTAGACTGTCCATTAATCCAACCTATATGCTCCTTTCTTGAACAGTTGAATTTATTTAAGGGGACTTTATTTTTTTATAGCACAAGAACCACCTACTTTATTAAAGGACAAATTGATTTGCTTAAGTTTTATGCAAATGAAACAGGACAGCCCAACTTAGATGTGGATTATTGCATTAAGGAACTTCAAGAAGAAAGAATTGTTCTGAAGCTTCAGCAATCTAGCTTTTTTGCCTCTGCACTTGAACGGGAAAAATTTGCTTAACATTTGATGGAGAATAAGGACACATTCACTGATTCTAGTAAAAACTAAAGCCTCATTCACATCAGTGCTCTATCCCTATTTTCATGGGGTTGCAGATCAAAATCAGCCATACAAGGCTATGGCTGTGGTCACAGTTCACATGCGTTTTTTCATGTCAGCATGAGTTTGTTAAGGTGTGTGATGGCTCCCTGCGTTTTTGGCTGCGTTTTTAAATCTGCACCCAAAAATATTGCTTGTAGTATTTTTTGGTGCGTTTTGAAAAACGCATGCATTTTTGTAGAAAACGCATGCGTTTTTATAACATGGGCCCCTATGGAAAACGCATGCAAAAACGCATGTACAATTAGTACCATTTAGTGCCATTCAAAAACGCATGCGTTTTCCATAGGAGCCCGTGTTAAAAAAATGCATGCGTTTTCTAAAACGCTTGCATTTTTATAACATGGGCTCCTATGGAAAACGCATGCGTTTTTGAATGGTACTAATTGTACATGCGTTTTTGCATGCGTTTCCCATAAGGCCCCATATTAAAAAATGCATGCGTTTTTGGAAATGCACCAAAAACGCATGGTACTGTCACACATGCGTTTTTGCTATTAGGGCATGCGTTTTTTAACATGGGGGCCTATGGGTGCGTTTTTACATGCGTTTTTGAAAACGCAGGTCTCCAAAAACGCTTGTAAAAAATGCTACTGTGACCCCAGCCTATGTATCTGAAAAATCATCGGCAGTACAAGGATGCTGTCTATTTTTTGAACATTGGCTATGTTCACACACAATTTGCGTTTTTTTTTAGCACTCTTAAAAGCACTTGCGTTTTTTTAAGAGTGCTAAAAAATGTCCCTTGTGTGTCTGAAAGGATTTGCCACGTTTTTGGATTTAGTCATTTTTTCACCAAAAACGCAGGCAAAAACGCAAGCGTTAACGCAGGGTGCATAAATGTGCCTTTTAAAAACGCATGTGTTTCCCATAGGGCCCCCATGTTAAAAAAACGCATGTGCGTTTTTCCAAAAACGCATGCGTTTTTTTAACATGGGCTCCTATGGGAAACGCATGCGTTTTTGAATGGAACTAAAAGGTACTAATGTACCATGCGTTTTTGCATGCGTTTCCCATAGGGCCCCATGTTAAAAAAACGCATGCGTTTTTGGAAAAACGCACATGAAACGCATGCGTTTTTTTTAACATGGAGCCCTATGGGAAACGCATGCATTAACGCAGGTGCCTATATGTGTCCTGCGTTAACGCATGCGTTTCCCATAGGGGCCCATGTTAAAAATACGCATGCGTTTTTGGAAACAACCCCTGCGTTTTTTTCCAGCACACAAAAAACGCTGCATGCAGTGTTTTTTGGACTAGGGTAAAAAACGCAAATGGAGCTGAAAAACGCAGCTACACTCAAATGTACCCTGCGTTAACGCACCTGCGTTTTTTTTAACAGCCCAAAAACGCAAAGATGGTCAAAAAAACGCATGTGTGTGAACATGGCCATTATAATGACAGAGGAAGGTTTGCAATTTAATTTTCTTTTTTTCTTTATTTGAACATTATTGATCAAACACTATGTGCTCACATTGCGTATATGCTACATATACGCTGCAGATTTGTGTCAAATCCGCAGCACAGCAAATACCCAGCAAAGTGTATGGGCTGTTTGAAATGTTGACCGCATGCTGCGGATTTTTGTGTTGCATATATGCTACAGATTTTTCTGCCGGAAAATCTGCAGCATGTCAATTATTCCTGTGGGTATTTCAGCATATTTCCAGCTCAGGACTAGAATGAAGTGGAGGATTTTAGGTCTGCGAGACAGTGACACTCACCAGAAGGGTTTGTGCCTTATCTTATTGTGTGCTTATACTGTGGGGAAACCTGGTGACGGGCAAGATGGGTGGTTTCAAACAACAACTTTATTATAATCAATGATTAAAGTCCCCATTGCCTTTTGCGCTGGAGCAGGACATACAAGAGTTCTGACAGTTCTCTATGTAGAGAAGTGTCAGACCTGGCATAATGGCCTCGTCTAGCGGCTACAGGAGATATGCAACCTCTGTGCACTGATGGGGCACACGCCAGTTCTGACAGTTCTCTACATAGAAGTATGTGCACATTTGATTGTTATTAACCCCTTTCACACAATAAAATAGGGCACAAGCACTTCTTGTGAAGCAGGTGTCCGCTGACCTCACACACACGCAGGACAAAAATCTGCACCTCCCCGCACCAAATACGTACCAAAAATGCAGCATGACACCTTTTTGGTGCAGAATTATGTCTTCAAAAGCATGCACCTGCATATTAAGCCTCGGCACATGCCCTAGTGAAAATCTATCCATTTTTTTTATATGTATGAGAATAATCTGTAACATCTGAATGTGGCCTAATAAGGACTATAAACTAGAGCCTTGAGGATATTGGAAATGATAAACCTTCATTTATTGCTGTAACTTGAGCAGCAACTCTGTTTCCACTACAAATGTTCTTTCTTATTTTATTAGCACAACCATTTTCAAGCAGATATCCTCATACATGAATACTGAATTATTTTATTGAAAGATTGCTACAAATACATTTATTGTGTCTAAAATGTAAATGAGGGATTTGAATAAAACTATTAATGAATCTAAAAATGTTACGTTTTATGTCTCATAGAAAGCATCTTAAGGCGTATTGCAGGCCTCCGGGACTTTAAACCCCGCACACAGCGTTCAATCCTGAACACTGCAATGCAGACTCTGAAAAATACATCCTTACACAAGCCAGTGCCAGCGTGAGGATGTATGTTGTGGGCAAGGTTAGCACACGATTTGCTCCCATCCTACAGAAAGGGAGTAGTTGCCATAGCGTCCCCATGATCAGTCTGTCCTCCCCCACAGTGACCCCAGGATCAGTCTGTGCCCCCAATGTCCCCAGGATCAGTCTTTGCCTCCAGAGTCCCCAGGTCTGCCTGTGCCCCCCAGAGTCCCCAGGTCTGACTGTGCCCCCCAGAGTCCCCAGGTCTGCCTGTGCCCCCCAGAGTCCCCAGGTCTGCCTGTGACCCCCAGTCTGCCTGGGCTCACCAGCACCCCTAGGTCTGCTTCTGCCCTCCAGCATTCCCATGGCTGTGCATACCTCTCAGCATTCATAGGGCTGTGTGTCCCACCAGCATTGTCTGCCCTCTAGCATCCTCAGGGCTGCTTCTAACCTCCCAAAGCTGTATTTTCCCACCATGGCTCTCTGTGCCTCCAGCAATGTTTGTGCCCCACAGCTATTTCTGCGCCCCCATGATGTATATACCCCTCAGTGCTTATGTGCCCACCAGTGATGTATGTGCCTTAAGTGATGTCTGTTCCCCTTAGTGATGTTTTTGCCCCACAGCCAGTCTATGCTACCAATGATATCTATGTGGCGCCCCGCCATGCAGGCGTCACAGAGGGGAACTGCACCCGGAAAATAGGTGCAAGATACTCCAGCTGCAAGTGGATTTTAGGATGATGGGTGGAACTCATACACATGCACCCCCACACTAGATCACACAGTGGGAGGTACCCGGGAGGGAATAAAACCACTTCCAGGGGGAGAAAGGAGGTCTTTGGCCGGAGGTCTTTGGACCTCTGGTCTTTGCCTCCGAGTGCTGACCCCAGGTCAGCCAGGCAGTGAGCCTGAGGAAGGAGGGTTCCTCGGCTGAGGGACCAAGAGAAGGAAAGCTATCCCAGGCGCAGACAGCGAGTTGGGGTAGGAGAGGACTAAGAAGAAAGTCAGACCTCAATAGCTTACCGGGCACCGGAGCCCGCACCTGTGGGATCCTCCAAGGACCACAGAAAATCCGGCGATCTTGGGGTATATCTATATACTTCCCAGGTTCTTAAGCAACCAAGAGAGGATACCAGGCACCGCTGAAGGAGCAGGCAGTGGCCAGGAGAAGGTAACCTGACGGAAGCGAAGAGAGAGAGAGACAGCAGGAGGCCAGATCCGCTTTATGGGGTCAGACTTCACACAACTACTGAGAAGCAGGGAAGAATTGACTGAGAAAAGGCACATACTGAGGGTTCCATCCTACCACCTGGGATCCGCTTGCAGCCACCCGTTAGCTACTTGTCATTGAACATCTTACTGACTGAGAACTGTATTTAACGCTGCTAAAGTTTCCAGTAAAGTACCCGGAGTGAAGTGTAATCGACTCTGCTGCATCTTCTTTCCCATGAACTTGTTCCAGTCACAAGATTGCTGCCCCAGAGGTCCAGTCCTATTTGCGGAGGACTACACCATCCCAGCCACGATACCACCGACCTCCGGCGGACTGTGGTGGCGCTGGTGCTACTTCACCAGGAACTGCAGGTGGAGTCACGACAAACTGTAAATAATCCCTTGTAAATAGCCCTTTTTAAAAGAATAGTCCCCCAGGACACGGAATCAGGCGCGGTCGCCATTCCCCGTGACACAGTTGACCCTTTGCCGCCTGATACCCGAGTACCCCAGAGCCTGGGGCTCGACATCTATGCTCCTCAGTCATGTGTATGCCTCCCAGCATGACCATAGTCTACTGTAATATATATGCCCCCAGTGTTTCCAGTGATGTATATACAGCAGTCCCTGTGTCTTCTATGTGATGTTTATATAGCAGTCCCAGTGTCCCCTGTCATATATATACAGCAGTTCCAACATCCCCTATGTGATGTTTATACAGCAGTCTCAGTGTTCCTATGTGACACATATACAGCAGTGCCATTGTCTTCTACATCATATATATGTGATAATACGTTTTGTAAATCAAAGAGTTGACTGTGTTCCAGACCGACATGACTAAAAGTGGTTGTGAGACGATACAAGATCAGTATCGCCTAACATAACACTTCACCAAAGAGATGCTCCTTTAGCCACCGCAGTAAGGGTGAGTTAATTATTTGACCAATAATAGCAAGGTCGTTTTCAAGTTGATAATTTAATGCGGTCCCCAAATGATGGTAGGAATTTCCAATTGGCCATTGGCAGAAAAAAGGTTCCGCACCCCTGTCCTAAACAGTGTTGCACCAGGACTGTGTCACACGGCATTTGACTCAAAACTCACAATGTCATGATGGCATCTGGCACTGATGACACTACAGATTATGACACTCCATATTAGGGTTTCTCTGGTGCTTCTGAGTTCTATAGTCAGGTTTGGGCAACAACCAGCTGTGTTCTCATTAGTGACTTTGTATAGAAGTAGTTAATCTCTGTATGACTTCTGATTATCTCTAGGATCACATGTGGCGCCCCGCACCGAGTGCGTCACAAGAGGGTATTGCAGCCAAGACAGCAGCAGCAATATTCTCTGACCCAGCAATCACACCGTTAACTCAGAGATCCATACCCTACATGCATCACCTAGCATAGAGGGCCAATCAGGTCCTGGTGGGCGGAGTGTAAGGGTAGTGTGTAGTGGAAGTTTAGGCCAGCTAGAAGAGAAGAGTCTAGTCTGGGAGTGTAGGAGCAACGTAGAAGACCTCTGCAGATTCCCAGCTCTGCAACTTAAGAGAGGGGGTTGCACAGTTCTGTGCGGCCCCCTGGCCACCTTCTGTCGGCCATCTCCCTACCGTCACCCGGTTGAGCGCCATTATTCCCGGTGCGATACCAACCGAACTACGGGCGTCAACATGCGGGTCCAAAATCATCCCGTGCCCATCTACAGCCGGTTTGCTGGTACCGAAGCTAGCAGCAGTTCAGCTCTGCTATGCGAACCAGAGGAGTGGAGGGATCGCTTTCCAGGAGCACCCCACCATCGCCCAATCCAGTCGTCTAACCAGCGGTGTACCCACCAAGGGACCCAAGGCTCCCCAAAGCATCCGGAACGTATACCCGGATAGGGCATTCAAGCAGCCTCCCTGTACCCGATCTGGTATTCCTCGGCGACAACGGCACAGTACTTAGATAGAATGGAGGAACACCGCGGATCTCTAAGAACACACTGGTCATTGCTGAGTCCACCCGGTCCACTACCTACAAGCTGTATACCATGTAATGCCTGCTGGTTACAGTAAAGAACCGTTACAGAGACTTACAGAGTCCGTGCCTTCTTATGAACTGTTTATCCGCATGCTAAGGTAACCGCAGCTGCCTCGCAACATCTTGCGCAGCTTCTGGCTCTGGGGATCACCGCTCAGCCTGTGGGGAGCGTTCCATCTTGCTGCATTCCATCCCCCGGAGACCCCGCAGCGTCGGTAAAATTACCGAAACTCTCATAGTTGGTGTCACAACAAATTAACCCCTTAATCTGTTCCCACAAGACGTCTTCACTTTTGATCTGTACACCGGGCCCCACTACCGGCAGGCGCGGTCCACCCGTGACAAGGAGGAAGAAGCAAACGTCTGTCTAAACCGGAGTCCCGGCCACGGTGAGTCACACATGTTCTGGGAACTCTATCACCGTTGCTCCCTTCCTTATTAAAATGGTGGAATCTGTCTTATTATGCCGACTATAGCTTTTGAAATACCGGTCCATGTTTTGAGGTGATCCAGTTTCTGGTGATTTATTGAAGTGCTCTTTAGTGTGCTCTTAATATCCTCTTGTCATCTTATTGTCCTCCCTGCTCTATATTTCCTTCTGTGCACATATTGTCTTATACCTCTGTGTATTGCAGTGAGTGAGCATCTCTGGTTTCCCTGATGTTCTATTTGTGTGGAGTTTTACCACTGCTGTCATGGATCCCCCTGGTTGGGGGAGAGGGGGTATTAGACCAGGACTGGCCAGGAGCAGGGCAAGGGTGGCGGCCCAGACATCCTTCATAATCATAGGTAACTCTGGGATAAGGGTCAGCTAGGGACCCCTAGCCTGAGGGTCAGTCTAGGAGACCAGTCCCCCTGTTATTCCTTACTACCCTGTCACAGATGCAGCAGCATGATGAGGTCAGCATGTTGCTGGCATCATCACAGTGCTGCTAGCAGCAAAGAGTCACGTCCGACTCCAGTGAGCATTGGTTCAAGGAGCCGAAGATTAAATGTTTTATTAAAGTGGATGAGTGGGGAAGGGGTCTTAGGTCACATAATAGAGGAACAATTGAAAAAAGGGGGCACAGTTTTGCAAGAGGCAGTGGGGGATTACTTTATTCAGAGGGGTAATATATGTGAGGAGGGATAATTTGCAGGGAGGCAGCATTGGGGAATATTATAAAGAGGGTTAGTGTGGGGGGATATTTTGGAGAAGGTCAGCATGTGGAAAATATTATGGAGAGAGCAGTGTAGGGGGAATATTTTGGAGAAGTGCCATGTGGGGGATATTTTGTGAGGGAACCACAGCTTCAGGGGCACAACATGTGAGATTATTTTGGTTGGTGTGGCATCCTGTACCAGGAAACCACAAGCTTCCCTAGGACACTGAAGGATTTCCCCCAGCGAGTAACCACTAACACCCAACACCTTTGATGAGGCCAGGGCTAGGGGGTACTCAGACACCGGGTCTGCTGAATAAGGATGAATAGGGAGTCACGGGTGGACGGGATCCCGGTGCCGTGCCCTGGTGATCACTTGAGGAGATGTTGATAATCGGGGAGAAGGGAGTATTTACAGGGGATCGTGACGCCAATTGTAGTTCCCGGTAAACTGGTACCAGCGCTGCAAGACGGCCGCTGAGGTGATGGTGGGGGCAGTAGAGTGTGATGCAGCTCCCTACAGGTGGAGCTATTACCTCAGGGCAGCGTTGATAGAAATGTGGATGATGCTGGGGATGAGGGGATTTGTAGTGCTGAATGGTGTTGCAGTTCTTACCCCTCTGCTGAGCTGCTGCTGATGCTGAGCCCTCCGGGCACCACAAGAAGGATGACAGAGTCCAATTCAACTTTACTCCACTTTAATAAGTACCGGCAGATGGTGATGGTATACGGTACAGTCCGGTTTACCGGGGTTCGGTCACCAGTTCCAGGTTCCCTTTATGGAGTCTCTAGATGTCCTTCCTTCTATGGCTTTCTGGGATAAACTTGTCCTTCTTACTCTCCACCCTCGCAGAGCTCTCCCGCAGTCCCCTGATCTCCCACGGTGGGGCACGTTAATGCTTTCCCAAATTTAAGAGGAGTCTTGCTCTCCCTCGACGTTGGTACTTAGCCCGTTACCCCTGCGGTCTAGGATCTATTGTGGTCCTGAGGGGCGAGGTACCTTGTGGTGCGTACGGCAACCCGGTAATATTGGGCCCACAGCTCGTCGGTCTGCAGACAGAAATAAACGCCTGACTACTTCGGCTACCCGCACTGCCGATGCTTCCCCAACGTGACCAGCCGGCTCCAACCAGTCCTGTCCTGTTGCTCTCTGTCCTGGTTCCCCCCGTGAAGGTTGGGGTTCCTCTCTGCAGCGTTGCTGTCAGGCTAGTCCTCACTGACTGCCTTCCCAGCACTAACCAACTAACTGTCACTTTCCCTCCCACTACTCTATCCTAGGCTCCACCCCCACCCCTTTGGGACCTACTAAATTACGACCCCCCTATTCTAAGTGGTGTGGTCCTAGGTGGTTGTAAAAACAGACACCATAAGGTGAACCTTGAACTGATGACTTTACAGGGTTAACACATTAATTTTAAGGTGTAATACTACCCAGTGGCGCCTAGTCACAGAGGCGCCACACCTTCCACCCCACCTGAGCCCAGTTCCACCACCCCTAAAAATACAGGTCTTGGGGGCGGAGTTAGAGAGACAGTGTGCAGACGCTAGAAGAGCTGCAAGGTAACTCAGAGACTAATGAGCTGAACTGGTACTGGAGCCATGCTAGGCCCAAATCAGTACACACCAGAGTCAGTGTGAGGACCCGCAGAGTAGGAATCGAAAGCAAAGGCGAGAAACACTTTACCGGGGGCAGAGGAGCTATTCCAGCTCACCCCACCTGTACACCGGTCACTGGAGCCCGAGTCTGCAGGGGACAGAGGAAATAGACCCCGCAGAGAAGACAGCATCCCGAGGAGGCTTAGCTTCCCGGACACCCGCAGCACCAACAATTGAGAGCCAGGGACCGCGGGGAGAGAGGCGGCTGTGGCCCATGAGAGTGCCCTCAGTGCAGCAACATGGGTGTGTAGAGAGAGAAGTAACGGTCCGGTTAGGTTCTACACCTGCCCGACTAAGAACAGGAAAGCAGAATAAGTATGACTACAACCCTACTCGCTGTGGAGATCCCAAGGTTTTTTCCTTCACTCCGGACGTGTATACCTGTAACCAGTCATCAGTAAAAGTACCAAAAGCCTTTAATGTGTGCGTGTCCCCTTCCACCCATCCTGCACCACACCAACTACGCTCCCCTACTCCACCCTGTGCAGCAACGGCTGCTGCTGCCAGTACTCCACCATCCATGCCTATTTCCAACTGCCCCGGGGGCTCCCTCCTCCTGTAGGGAGCCACTCCAACCTGCTGCCGCCCATCACCCCGGAGGCCCAAGCAGCGCCGTGCCTTCACCGGAATCTACAGGTGGGGTCATGATTGACAACTCCTATCCCTGTAAATACACCCTTTTTATTGTCAACCAAGGGCACAGGCTCGGACACGGTCCACCCCCACAACTGACCGCCCAAGACTTGAGTACCCACTCCCTTGTGGCCCCAGACAACTCTGGCGTCACAAACAGGATCCCATGTGCGGTGTAGCTGGGTACTGTGTGCCGTATATAGACTGTGTTTGTGAACTGTTAATCAGCCATTGCTGCGCCACAGAGCGGGAAAGAAAGGGGGCATTACAGTGCAAGGGCTCGAAGATTGGCCCCACCCCACGCATTGACGAGAACCGCCGAACGCAGCAGATGGATCCGGAAATACCCGACGTGCTCCACTCCCCGCCTGCAGAGCCGACTACTTACATTTATTCTTCAGAGACTGGCTGCGATTCACTAGGGGAGGTGAGAATGAGCGTCCCGGGCCCAAACGATGCAGTGGTCCCGATTGTGAACCAGCCCGCCGCCGCTATAGCGGAGCCGAACGACAGATCATAGTCGCCAATCCATCCGGCGTCTAAATACCGTTATCGGCATCTGCACCAGTAGCTCCGATAATGCCGATCTCACTGCCGTACATCCCCAATGCAGCCTGGTTACCCAAGTATGACGGCGAGCTAGGGACCCTGGACGCATTCCAGAGGAAGATTTGTAATGTGCTGGACATGTACGTGATGACCAGTAAGCAGAGAGCATCAGTAGTGATGTGACAGTTAACAGGCGCAACAGAGCTGGAAACCCGAAAATGGTCTGAGGAAGATCAGTGGTCTGTTGTTCAAATATTTAAAAATTTAAAGAGAGTTTTTGATCATCATACTGAGACTGTACTAAGACTGTTGTTTTACCATTGCAAACAGGGGGCAAAGATTGTGTCCTAGATTACTCCTTACGCCTGCAGGAGGCGCTGAGACTCCTTAAACAAGTTGATCCCAATGGCCTCCGTGATGAGAATAAAATGCTCATTCAACAATTTGTAAGGGGCCTCAAGTTACCAGATGATAGTAAGCAAGCACGCTGGTGGGCTCTCCAAAACCCTGATGCAGAGTTTGCTACCCTGAAAGAACTGTTAATGGACAGGAGCTCCCAGCAGTGCCAGACTTAACCCCTCAGCCGCAATGGGTTAAAACCCTCTCCTTGCCAGAAGCACCTTCCTCATCCCCTGCAGCAGAGATCAGCATGCAGGCTGTGACCCCTGACCGGTTTGACAGCCTGTGCTCCGAGGTGCGCCAGCTGAGCAGAGAGATAGCCAAGCTCTGAGGTGCTAGGCAACCCAAGACGGAGACACAGCCACCCGCAAAGATCCAGCTCGCTGACAGCCCGGATAACGTTCCTTGGATGAAGAAGAGGACACCACCGCTTCGAGGGAGGATCACGGATCGTTACAGTGCCAGCGGACAACCCATCTGTCGCAAGTGCAACAAGGAAGGGCATATCTACCAGTTCTGCCCTTTAAACAAGGAACCTCTGGGGCGGGGGCCCAACCCCAGGAGTAGACTGTCCAGGCCCATCCAATTGGCTGCGCAGGTACGGGGGAGATCGTCCGTACCTCTCCATCATCATAGACAGCATCACTACCACTGCCTTGGTAGACACGGGATCCCAGGTGACCACCATCCCAAGTATCTTTTACAAATGGTTTTGGTCTGAACTAGAACTTGAACCTCCAAACCATGACTTGAACATTATAGCAACCAATGGGTTACCCGTTAGTGTAGAAGGGCATTAGGAGGCAACCGTAAAGGTGGGGAGGGTGGAATTAAAGAGTCAAGGACTCATTGTGGTTGAAGATAAACCAAATGAGCGGGATCCACATGTGATACTGGGCACCAATGTGATGGTTAACTGTCTCGATGAAGTGCTGTTTTTGCTTCAACAGATACTGCTACTCCAGGAGAGAAGAGGGTTCTTCAGAAAGAGATCCGAGCCCTCGTGTACCAGCAATAGGTAACACTAACAAGTGGTGAAATTGGCAGCGTACGTGTAACAGACCCAATTCCTATTGTGATGCCACCAAGAAGTGAAATGATGATCTGGTGTCGGGCAGCAGTAGGCCTCAGAGGGCAGGACTACCAGACAGTAATAGAGCCGGTGGTGTCTAACAGTAGTTCTACACTCCTGACAGCCAGGGGAGTGGTTAAAGTACGCAAAGGAAGGGTACCTGTACGTGTATTAAACTATGGTGATGACGAAATAAAGCTACCAAGGTATTCCACTGTTGCTAAACTGTGCCATGTACAGTAGATAACAACTGTATACACAAGCTGAATCACTAGCTCAGTCAGTGTCAGCCGAGCCTCACGACTCCAAGAAATAGTTAGAGAAATGGTGTCAGGAGCTCAATGTAGGAACCGACAACACATCTTCTACCAGAAACACTGAGTTTATCGGGTAGTTCAGGAATACGAGCAAGTGTTTAGCAAGCATCCACTTGATTTTGGGAGGATTAAAGGGGTACAACATCACATACCCACAGGAAACCATCCACCCATTAAAGAAAGATACAGGCCTATACCACCAACACACTACCAGAAAGCAAAAGAAATGCTACAGTTCATGAAGAATGCAGGGGTTATCAAGGATAGTTGTAGCCCTGGGCAGCACCACTGGTCCTGGTTAAAAAGACAGATGGTAGTATGAGGATGGGTGTAGATTATAGGCAAATCAACAAAGTACCAAACAAGGATGCATACCCGTTACCCCGTATAGAAGAGTCACTTGCTGCATTAAAGTCTGCCAATTACTTCTCAACCTTAGATCTTCCTAGTGGGTACTGGCAGGTTTCCATTGCAGAAGAAGACCGTGAGAAGACAGCCTTCACAACACCGATGGGGTTATGTGAGTTCAACAGAATGCCATTCGGGTTATGCAACGCACCTGGAACATTTCAGCAGCTGATGGAGTGTTGCCTAGGCCACAGAAACTTTGAAACCGTACTGCTATACCTGGATGATATCATAGTGAACTCCAAAACCTATGAAGACCACCTGCAACACTTGAGTGAAGTGTTTGAATCACTGTCCAAGTATTGTATGAAGTTGAAACCTTCAAAATGTCACCTGTTAAAACCCAAAGTCCAGTACCTTGAGCATGTGGTCAGTGCAGAAGGCGTAGCACCAGACCCGGACAAGGTCACAGTCATCAAGAACTGGCCAGCGCCAATCACCTTCAGAGGGGTACGTCAATTCTTGGGACTGGTCGGGAACTACAGGAGGTTCATCAAGGGCTATACGAAGATAGCAGCACCCATGCAAGATCTCCTGGGAGGACAATCCAAGAAGGGCAAGATCAGAGGTCCCATTCCAGTGGGGACCAGCACAAGAAGAGTCTTTCCAGCAGATGAAAGAGGCCCTGACTGGAGAAGAGATCCTGGCCTACCCCGATTACAGTTTACCATTTCTGTTATACACCGATGCCAGCAACGAAGGCTTAGGAGCTTTCTTGGCATAGAGACAGAAAGGCAAAGAGAAAGTAATAGCCTATGCCAGCTGGAAGCTTCGTCCAACAGAAAGGAATCCAGAGACTTACAGTTCTTTCACGCTGGAGTTCCTAGCCCTAGTCTGGGCAATCAGGACCGGTTCAAACATTACCTGGCGTCCTCTAAGTTCACAGCTTTCACCGACAACCCTCTAACCCATTTAGAGACTGCAAAGCTGGGAGCCATGGAACAGCGTTGGATGGCCACATTATCCAACTATGACTTTACTGTCAAGTACCGGTCAGATCATGAGAACGGCAACGCTGATGTCCTATCCAGAATGCCTAATCTACCAGACATGGGAGAAGACGTGGATGAGCTGGAAGAAGTAGAGTTACCAGCCAGCACCATCCAGGTGCATCCTCATGTCATCAGGCAAGCCAACGACGTCAAGAGACAACAGTGAACCCGTTATCTCACCATAGCTGGAAAGAGACCCAGGACAGCGACCTGGCTGTTAGCTTAGTCAAAGAGCTAATAACCAAAGAACACTCCTGTGTGAGTCCAGATGCTTCACAACATGCCAAGTGCCTATGGAAGGAGAAAGGAGAATTGTTCGTCTATCAAGGTAAACTGTGCCGATGTCACCTTAATCCCAGAACCATGAAGTAATCTGGAAGATTGTGGTACCAAAAAGAGACGTACAGATGGTACTAGAAGCTTATCACAATGATGCTGGACACTTTGGTTGGAAGAAACTGGAGATGTTGCTGAAAGATTATTTTTACTGGGTAGGCATGAGAGGTTCCATTGAAAGATGGTGTAAGAATTGTGGTCCGTGTCAACTGAGAAGAAAAGACCAGAAAAGCCAGAAAGCTCCACTGCAACCAATCATCACCAAGAAGCCTCTTGAGATCGTGGCTCTAGATCATGTGAAGCTGACAACCAGCAGAACAGGGTATACCTATGCACTTACCATGGTTGGCCACTACTCTAGATTCTTAGTAGTAGCACCAGTTAAGGACTTAACTGCGGAAGTAGCGGCCAATACCTTCCAGAATTGTTTCTGTCGACTACACGGGTACCCAGACCAGGTACTAACAGATCAAGGTTCTGCATTTGAATCACAACAGTTTCAAGAGTTCCTAGGATTGTATGGTTGTAAGAAGATCAGGACTACACCGTATCATCCACAAACAAATGGTCTTTGTGAGAAAATTAACATGTCAATGACAATGTTGTTCAAGACTTTACCACTTGAGGAAAGGAATCAGTGGCCAGAAAAACTACCTGACTTAGTGGATATATACAACCACATCCCTGTAAGTTCTACTAACTACTCACCAGCATACTTGATGCGAGCAAGACCTGGAAAACTCCCAATTGACTTGGAGATGGGAACTGTAGAACCAGACCAAGATACTTCAGAAGAAGACTTGAATTACGACAGTCAACAACAGTACAAGTAAGTTCAGGAATGTGTGAAAAGAATTTAGAACAAATCAGATGTAAGCAAGAGCATGACTTAAACAAGAATGCCACAGCTGAACCCTTGATACCCGGTGAACTGGTTCTCAAAAGGAAAAGAAGAGACAACAAACTAGATGATCAATGGGAATCTGAACCCCACACTGTTATGCAATCCAACTTTAATAACTCGAAAACCTGCATAATTAGCCGAGCTGAAGGTAGAACCACCGCAACAGTATCCAGAGATAATCTCAAGAAATGTCCTGACCAACTGAAACCACAAGAAGTAAACAATCCCTTAACAACAGTTAAAGAAACAAGAGAGAAAGTAATCCACACCGAACTAGGAGATTTCCCAGAAAACTGGCCTCAATGGAACCGAGCAGTCATAATACCAGTGCTCTCGTTCTATCAACCTACGGAAGAACAAATACCCGTACCAATACCAAAAGAACCAAGAAGAGAAGAAGAACTCGTTCAAGTACAAGACGTACAGCCTTTTGTACCGGAACCAGAGATTCCTACAATCGGTGAACCTGCTAGTCCTACAGTAAGACTAAGGCCTCGCAGACAGTTACCCACCTTACCACCTCATAGAGAAGTAACTACACAACATGAATCACCTAGTCAACTTAGGTCATGTCGCAGTACCCAAAGACAGGCCCCATCTAGGTATGGAGAGTGGGTAAAAACATGCTAAAGTGTAAAGTAGCAAGTTAAATAGTGTCTTCTGTAAATCGACAGTAAATAGTAGTGTATAGAAGTGTGGAGGAACTGGGCCCAGCCCCATGCACATTAGGTTGGGAATAGAAAGATAGAGAGAAGGTAAGACCCGGCCTCCTAAGCAGAGACACCCATAGGGAAATTGTGTAAAGTGTGTTAACCCGTCACATGTTTAAAGCCATCAGAGACTTTACTGCTGGACATTAACCTTTTCCCTGGATTTTCCGTTTGTTTAACAATGGACTACAGCCACAGGACTAGTGGTGGCTAAAAACTGTTTTTTTACTTTTTCACAGCCTGCGGCGGATGGACTAGCGCCGTAAAGACTGCTTTTCATATTTTTCCCGTTTTATAAAATTTTCAGTGGTTTTGTACATTTTTGAATTTTGAGACTCTGTATATATTTGTTTTAATTAATTTCATGATGTGTTATATGTTTATGTACTAAATGCTTTGCTCAGTCTCGCAGTACTGAGGTTAACTAGGGGGAATGTGGCACCCTGTACAGGAAACCACAAGCTTTCCTAGGACACTGAAGGATTTCCACCAGCGAGTAACCACTAACACCCAACACCTTCCACCCCAGGCCTATAGAGGGAGCCCAACTGGTTGCCTTAAGCCAGTTCCCCCTATAAATACAGGTCCTGGGGGCGGAGTTAGAGATACAGTGTGCATACGCTAGAAGAGCTGCAAAGTAGCTCAGAGACTAGTGAGCTGAACTGGTACCAGAGCAGTGCTAGGCCCAAACCAGTACACACCAGAGTCAGTGTGAGGACCCGCAGAATAGGGATCGAATGCAAAGGCGAGAAACACTTTACCGGGGGCATAGGAGCTATTCCAGCTCACCCCACCAGAACACCGGTCACTGGAGCCCGAGTCTCCAGGGGACAGAGGAAATAGACCCCGCAGAGAAGCCAGCATCCTGAGGAGGCTTAACTTCCCAGACACCCGCAGCACCAACAATTGAGAGCTAGGGACCGTGGGGAGAGAGACAGCGGTGACCCATGAGAGAGCCTTCAGTGCAGCAACACGGGTGTGTAGAGAGAGAAGTAACGGTCCGGTTCTATACCTGCCCAACTCAGAACAGGAAAGCAGAATAAGGAGGCCTACAACCCTACTCGCTGTGGAGATCCCAAGGTGTTTTCCTTCACTCTGGACGTGTGTACCTGTAACCAGTCATCATTAAAGATACCAAAAGACTTTAATGTGTGCGTGTCCCTCCTTCCTCCCATCCTGCACCACACCGACTACGCTCCCCTACTCCAACCCTGTGCAGCAACGACTGTGCTGCCGTCCTTAACCATCCATTCCTACTTCCAACGCCCCAGGGGCTCCACTCCTCCTGTAGGGAGCTACTCCAACCTGCTGCCATCCATCACCCCGGAGGCCCAAGCAGCGCCGGTGCCTTCACCGGAATCTACAGGTGGCGTCACGATTGACAACTCCTATACCTGTAAATACACCCTTTTTATTGTCACCCAAGGGCACAGGCTCGGACACATCTGACCGCTCGAGACCTGAGTACCCACTCCCTTGTGGCCCCAGGCATTGGCCAGCATAATGATAATTTTATTTTTAAGTGCACTGTGTTGGGATGTCTGCAGAGATTACCTCTGGGTGTGAAAGTCATCATGGTGTCTGTACTACATGGATACAAAAGTGATGTAAACAACTTCAATCAGAGATGTCACTTATAAGGTATCTGGATAAAAATATTTATTTGCGATCCTGATGACGGTGGTTCTGGCACTGCATTCATATGCTAATGGTAGTTGTGGCTCTCCACTCATGTACTAATGGTGGGTCTGGTGCAGCATTCATTTGCTGATGGTAGTTATAGCACTTTATTCATGTACCAGTGGTTATTCTGGTATTGTATTGTATGTGGTGGATCTGGTGCTGCATATATGTGCTGATAATAGTTTTGGCACTGCATTCATGTACTGATGGTGGTTCTGATCTTGTACACATTTAACAATCCAATCCAAAGCATGCTTCATGGCTATGTTAAATCTTACAATCTCAAAACCCTACATTTTGAGGATTTTTGCGTAGAATTGGACGAGATTTTGCTGCTCCAAAAATGTAATGGAGTTTAGCATATCTTCACACTTTTTGGGGGAGGAGCAGAGACTGAGCAGAATCTCTACAAATACTTCTCAAATACTCAAAAGTTGGATATGGTTAAAGTACTGATAATAGTTCTGGAGATGTATTCATGTACTGTAAGTACCAATTTTACATGAGGCCGACTGCTCACATCCTCTTGATGTCCTGGAATTGGCAGTCTCGGCAGTATGCTGTAAAACAACAATAACTTCTTCAAGACAACTTTCTATTACATTCATTCCTAGCAGAATAGTTGGATTATGTTCATGCCGGTCAACATCAACAATTATCACCCATTGATCTTTTAATTCTACTCTCCGAACATTAATGGTCATTTCTTTAAACCCAATTTGTGGTACCGGTTTACCATTGCTAGCCAATATGATAAGTTACCGTCACAAGTCGCCATATCGCCGGCAAGATGGCTGGCAATTCCTGAATTCGGCGATGTGGAAACCACATAGCAAGTGTGCAGTGGCGTATGACTGGCCGATTCTATGGTGAGAAATAGCTGGTGGAGCATCACCTGATTGCCCTGCACTGCAGTGAAATCAGGCGATATCCACCAGGCAATTTCAGCATATCATGGCGTGTGACAGGGCGATAGCGACGTACCCAGCGATGCTGAAATTAATCCCGTAGGCATGCTTGGATGTTGTTGTTTTTCGCGCCGCATCTGTTGGGTGATACTGCGTTCCGATTGGCTGGCCGTGTCCGAGGTGCCTTATTTGATGACCTGTGCATTCACGCAAGGCTGACCAATGGGAAGGTAGTTCCGTGCACCAATCGCAGTGATAGAGGCGTGGTGAAACCCACCCTATCAAAACAGTATGCCCACATCGCTGCTACGATTGTGGCGTGTGACGCGGCGATGTGTGAGGAGAAGTTCGCTTCCGGCCTTCTGCAGGTGATTTCCGGAATGCAGTATCGCTACGTGTGACAGCTCCACAGTGATCACAAAAAAGTGCCTGAAACGTGCGTGCTCACGTCAAATCGCCAGCGATATGGAAGCCATATGGTGGTGTGTGACGGTACCTTTAAAGTCGTCATCTGGACCACGTGTAATGTCTGAATCAGCCCAGTACCATTTAAAAAGGATATGAGGTATGGAGGTTATCTGCAAGCCGGTGTCCAGTAATTTAGGGGAATGCCTTCCAGCACGACAGGTCTGATTAGACGTCCTCCCATATACCTGTCCCGCCAGCTTGGTGGAACTTGTGAGTTTACTTCTGCAAAGCGGCCCTCTTCCCCAGGGTATCCTCGTTTAAAGAACACTCCCTGTTGAAGTGACCTGGTTCTCCGCAGCCGTGGCAGCTGTCCATCTGGGTGGTAGCGGTCGCTCCGTCCTCCTTGGGTCACTGGATACCTTCTGGGTCTCATCCACGGGACAAACTCTCTGCTTTTAGCCAACTCATTCTTTTCCACGGCCTTGGATCCATGCAGCTCCTGCATAGCATTGGCCATCTCAGCTACAGTTTTGGTGAGTGCCTCAATCTTTTGGTTTAGAGCCTCATTGGTGATGGGCTCCTGAGGTTTAGCACTAGCCCCTGATATAGCTGCTGGGATTTGCACTCCCGGTTGCTGGTATGCTGCAGCTAAGCATTGGGCAGAGTCTGTATCATGAGGCTCTTCTGCCTGCAGTATGCGGATTGCCTTTCTTTAAATTGTACAAAGTTCCAGTCAGGGTTCTGTATAGCCATCATCCGCAGCCGTCCTCTATGAGGAGGAAATAAGAGTTCATCAACAAATTGATCAATGAGCAGTTTATGTTCCCCCTGTGCTAAGGCGGGTTCTGCCTGTTTGCATTGAACTCACAAGAGGCGCTCAGGGCACTCAAAGTCTCTCGCACTCTCTTGTGGTTTCTGCCAGCACCCAAAGAATCTAATTTTGCTCTGGCATCAACACTGGTCTCAAAGGTAGCTTTTAGCCTGGCTATTTCATGTTCTATAGTGTCTTTATCATCATCCGACCAAGTTTCTCGCTGCACGCAACCAGTTAACTGTTCCATGAGGATGCTGCTGACACGCTCGCCCTCCATCAATGGGTATATACAATAAAGAAAAGCTAGATAATTAAAGTCAGTGAGGGTATTGGGCTCACCTGCGTATTGTGGCAGCCACGTCGCTCCTGGGGTGTACGGCATCATGAACGGCATGATTGGCGATTCCCTTGCGCAGCAGCACCGCCTGGTGCTCTATCTGCTCCGGGGGCAATACCATCCACTCGCTGCACGGGCTCTATTTGCTGCGACATCTTTCCGCCATCTTAGTTAATTCTGACCCTCCCGGTCTTCTATTTCCATCGGTGTGTACAACTTTTGTTCCGCGGTGGGGCAGGGATTCTCAGAGCGTAGGTTGGGTGTTGTTTCACGCTCTCTGGAGGTCCCGACAACATATGTGGCGACAGCCAAGACATCATTTCACACAATTCACACAGTACCCGGTTTAACGGGCATGGGATCCTGTTAGTGACACCAGGAAATGAGGCGCCCCCAGGCCGTGGGGTACACAAGAACCGGATCGCTGCTACTGTTGCTGAGGAGTCACTGGGGTCGTGACCTGGTACTGTGGCCTGGGTGTCAGTTGAAAAAGGGGATATGTACAGGGGAGGTTGTTGTGACGCCACCAGTGGTATGTGGTCAGTGGGGACCACCATTGCTGCACAACCTCCGGGGATTATGGGTAGCAGCTGAGATGGGTCAGCTCTCCACGGGTAAAGCCAATCCCCGGGGCAGGGTAAATAGTGAGTCTACCTATTCCTTGTGCCCGTCGTCCTGCATCCCATACAGACTGTTTTGTAGTTTTCTCAGTCCTTTACTGGAGCAGATGGTAAAAGCTGTCCACGGAGTCTTGAGAGGAACTTGGGGTTATTCTCACCAGACCGGGTCTTTGGCTCCCTTACTGTGCTTGTAATTTGGCTCCTGCTGTTGCTGTTGCGTAAGCTAGGCTGCCGACCCTGTCTCTTCCTGTGAGGGCAACGGTATGACAGGTAACTCGAGTCCTTTCCTCTACCCTGTTCCTGGCTGTCAGTGTTTCTGATCTGTGTACATTGCTGTGTCTCTGGTACAATGTAGCTGGAGAATTTGGAATCCCCACTTTCCGGGATGTGTGACCCTGCACAGTCTCGGACTCCAGTGTCCATTCTATGCGCCTTTCCTCTGGGGTGAGCACAGGGGAGCTCAGCCTCCCAGGTGTGTTCTTGCTTCTCCTTTCCTCAGACCCTAGCCTTAGGCCTGGTGTTAGTTAGTGGACCTTGGGACTTGCTTAGCACAACTCCTTTACACCCAGGTCTTCTTCACAGTCCTCCCAGGAACTGCACTCTTCACAGCCCTCTCAGGAACTCAACTGCACTCTTCACAGCCCTCTCAGGAACTGCACTAACCTGCTCCTCCCCAGACCAGAATATATAGGGAAGCTCACACTGAACCCGGGCTTGGTCTCCCTCTTCTGGCCTGGAGGTGTTGGTGTTGTGTGTGTGTTGCCTGATAAGAATACCCTTTGTTGCTCTCTTGTGAAACCACCACCCGGGGGCAGTGAGGACACTGTGCCCTTTGATCCAGGGGTGCCACATCCGTTTTCAGGAAACACATAATAAACGAATCCTGGAGGAAGACTCAATTTAAACTCCTGCATGGAGCCATCTATGCCTTCAATGTCCACAAGCCAGCCCGAACTCAGATAAACTCACCGCTTGGCCCGGATGTCAGCTACCCAGCTCGGACCTGTTGCATGGGCTATGGTCATGTCAAAATGTTGCCCCCTTTTAGGACTCAGTCTCAGCTCAGGTGGCTACACTCTGGAGCTCTACCAAACCGCTGACCCCCATGGTCAGCACTCCTGCACTCCTGGGAAGAATCTGGTATAGGAGCGCGCGGTGACAAGGGTCCCCCAAGACTTTTGCAACGATATTGATACTATCCAAATACTGATTCTCAAACACTGGTTAAGCCCATCCATCCCAACACTTTCACACCTGATCACCCAATTACACCACTACTTGAAGGTAGAACAGGGAGACGCCCTGCTAAACAAAAAAACACAAAAAAAACCGCATGCAAATATTTGACGAAATAGAGACAATTTATTGGGCCCTTCACCTCCACAAAATGGTATCTAATGGAAAACCTAAAAAATACTCTAGGGTGCCTCGATTTAGCCACATGACCCCACGAGCTAACCGGGGACAACATCTAGTTCTAAGGGAGATGCCGTGCTGTAGGGAACCTGTGATTGGAAAGACAGAGAACAGTTTTAGTCTAACTATGCCCCCTTCTCTCCTTCCCACCTCCTCCTTCCCCTCTTTTCTTCTTTTTTTTTTCCTCTTGTTTTCTGATTGACCTTATTTAGATAGCTCATTTAATTATGGCTAAGATAATGTTGCGCCCTGGGGACAGGGTACTGGGAAAGCCCAAGGCCTTATCGTATATGTTGGCCCTGGGGGGGTCAACAAGTGACGGTGACCTGGACTGGCTCCATGGTCCCAGGCACAGCAATAAAAGAGGGAAAATAAAGAAAAAGGGGAAAATGGAGTTTGTATGAAATGTTTGTGACGCCGCCCGTGCTTTGTGGTCAATGTGAACCACCGCTGCTGTTCAGGCCTCTAGAGATGATGATGATGGCAGGCAGCCGGGATGGTGAGCCCTCCACGGGTAAGACTTTTATCCTCAGGGCAGGTGTTCGGATGAAATGCCAGGGCTATACTCTCAGCCCCTTCAGGCAGTTCCTACTGCCGGCTGGAAAGATCAGTGTGAGGCTCTGTAGGCGAGCTCCCGTCGCTGACTCATAAATCACAGATTCACACACATAACTTTGAGCTTGACCGGGTACTTTACTCAACAGTTCAGCGGTTAACAGGGTACAACCAGGTCACATAAGTTTCCAGACACCACCTTGCAGTTGGGATGGTTCAGTAACTGCACTCCCTCTTTGGTCCCTCTCCGGGCCCCGTTCGCTGTTACAAGTGCTAGTTACGGGCCAGTGGTCACGGGTCCTCTCCGGGGAATCTCAGCCTGTCCCCCTAACCTTACTTGACGGCCTTTCCTTTGCTGCACCAGAGGGTAGGTTCCGGGCATGGAGTCCTTTCACCCTGCCAGTTAATCTGTGGTTTGGGCATACAGCTCTCGGCCACTTCGACAGGGCCGGCACCCTGGGTTTGGCCCAGTCCCCCGGTGTTCCCGCTGCTCTAGACACATCGTGGACCCCTTCCTGCTTTCCTTGGTACTTGGCTTGGGACCCAGACAGGCCATTCGGTGGCACAGACTTCCGGGTCCGGTTTCTTTCACTCTGGTGTAACAGTTTCTCGGCTTGCCGGGTGTCTCTGCTTAGGAGTTCTGTTCCTCTCCCTCTACAACTCACCAGCAACTCAAACCTGCACCTCTGTTCGTCACTCTCACTAGGCTGACTGGACACTCCTAACTTAGTGTTCCTGGGATTTTAAGTCCAGTTCCTCCACCCCCTTCCTGGGTTTCTACTCAACTCTCCACCCTCCACTTCGTCCCTCCCATTACCCCTTTCCTGACATGGAGTACTTGGTCTAGGGGTCTGGGATTGTGTCGGGTGTTTGTGGGAAGTGTCAACTCACCAGTTTCAGCTGCAGCACCTTACTGTGGCCACCTGTCCGCAGGGGCGCCACAATAATATGAGAATTCTCGTGGCGAGCATTTCTGGAAGTTCACTTCCCTCAAGCCGATATGGACAATTGCAAAGAATGCTTCACTATCGGGGTGCAACCCAGAATGGCGTATTGCCTCACTTTCATACCTGATATACTTCGTTTTCTCTTTGTTGAATTATTATTTGTTCTTGCTAAAAATTACAATAAAAATGTATATATATATAATAAAGAAAAACTGAAATATCACATTGTCATTACTATTCAGACCTTTTGCTCAGTATTGAGTAGAAGCACCCTTTTGAGCTAGTACAGCCATGAGTCTTCTTCAGAATGAACCAACAAGTTTTTCACACTTGGATTTGGGGATCCTCTGCCATTCTTCCTTGCAGATCCTCTCCAGTTCCGTCATGTTGAATGTCACCATGTCATGTTGGTGGACAGCCATTTTCCGGTCTCTCCAGAGATGCTCAATTGGGTTTAGGTCAAGGCTCTGGCTGGGCCAGTCAAGAATGGACATAGAGCTGTTCTGAACTCACTCTTTTGTTATTTTAGCCGTGTGCTTAGGTCCATTGTCTTGTTGGAAGGTGAACCTATGGCCTAATCTAAGATCCAGAGCACTCTGGTTGCAATTGAAGGAAACATGAAGGAACATGATATCCTGGATGAAAACCTCTTCCAGTCATCCTGTCCCTGCAGCTGAAAAACACCCCGATAGCATGATGCTGCCCACACCATGTTACACTGTTGGGATTGTATTGGGCAGGCGAAGAGCAGTGCCTGGTTTTCTCCATTATCACCAAAAAGTTCTATCTTTGTCTCATCAGACCAGAGAATCTTTTTTCTTATATTCTGGGAGTCCTTGATAAGTTTTGTTTTTGCAAACTCTATGCAGGCTTTCATATGCTGTGCGCTGAGGAGAGGTTTCCATCGGGCCACATTGCCATAAAAGCCCGATTGTGGAATTTTCTACCATCACTGCAGCCCTCCACCAAAGTCAACTATATCCCTACTGCATCTCGAGAGCTCAGCCACAGTGATCTTGGGATTCTTCTTTACCTCTCTCACCAAGGCTCTTCTCCCACGATTGCTCAGTTTGACTGGACAGCCAGGCCTAGGAAGGCTTCTGGTGGTCCCAAACATCTGCCATTTAAGGATTATGGAGGCTCTTAGGAACCTTGAGTACTGCATAAATTCATTTGTAACCTTGGTCAGGTCTGTGCCTTGCCACAATTCTGTTTTTGAGCTCCTTGGGCAGTTCCTTTGACCTCATGATTCTCATTGGTCTGACATGCACTATGAGCTGTGAGGTCTTATAAAGACAGATGTCTGACTTTCTAAATCAAGTCCTATCAGTTTAATTAAACATAGCTGGACTCCAATGAAGGAGTAGAACCATCTCAAGAAGGATCATGAGGAAATGGACAGCATATGATTTAAATATGAGTGTCTGGGCAAAGGGTCTGAATACTTATGACCATGTGATATTTCAGTTTTTCTTTTTTAATAAATTAGCAAAAATGTAAAAAATCTGAAATGTACAGTCAAGATGGGGTGCAGAGTGTACATTAATGAGAAAAAATAACCTTTTTTGAATTTACTAAATGTCTGCAATGAAACAAAGAGTGAAAAATTTTAAGAGGTCTGAATATGTGGAGCCCCAAGGGACGTGGGGTACTCGGTACCGGACCGATCTGCTGCTGGGGATGTCACTGGTGGCCTGGTCCGGACCGTGTCCCTGACTCAGCACAATAAAAGGGGATTATTTACAAGGGATGTCACGGGTGACGCCACCCACTTGGTGCGGCCAGTAATAGGGGCCGCCGCTGCTGCAGAACCTCCGGGGGCGATGGAATGGCAGCGGGGATGGTATAGTTCCAGTGGGGAGAACTGTATCCCCCGGGGCAGTAAGGAGTTAAAGTCTATTTGGTGTAGTGGAGCACACTTACTTTGCAGCTGCAGGGATCTCTCCTCAGCGTTGGTGCTGACAGGCTGTAGCTCTGCAGGTTGAGATCTTTCCAGTGCAAGCCTGTATGGGAGGAATGGTCTGCAGATGGAAGCAGGCAGGAGACAATGCAGGGTTTCCAAAGCTTTACTTAAGTTGTTCTTCTTCAAGCAAGTTACAGGTTATTCACAGTTCAAGTACACAGTTGCTTTCTACTCCCTTTCCGGGTTCCCTTCCTTTCCTGCAGCCAGGCTCCTCTCTCCTTGTGACCCCTCACACAGTCTTTAAGTGTGCCTTTCCGGGCTATTACTCTCTTTCTCCGTCTTACACGGGTGTATGCGGACGCTGAACAGTATAGCGGTGACTCGGGCTTCTGTGAGTCCTAGTGTGTCACTGAGCTGCCTGTTCTTTGGGTTAGGAACTCCAGCTTGAAACTAAAGCTCCCCGTCAGTGAATCTGGGGATACCGGGTGAATCGTCGGTCCCCTTCAGAGCTGACACTCTGCCTTAGCCCAGCCTGCAGTAGTCCACAGCATTAAACTACCAGGCTCCTTCCTCTGTTTCCTTCAGATATCTAGGAGGGCTTCTCCACCTGCTGTTAGTAGCTTCTGCTGCTGTCCAGGGCACGGGTTGCACCGTCCCTTCTCTGTCTATCACACTCCTGGTGGTTTCAGCATCTTGGACGGGCTTTCCCCCCCATCTGGCTCGCATTGGCTCAGTACGGGTCTGCGCTCCTCAGCTTAGGCTCTTCCAGGACCTGCAATCTCTTTCAACCTTTTCATCTCAGCACCATGGCTTACTCTTAGGTCTTTTCATCTCAGCTACTTCAGCCTACTAACTTCCTTTACTCATCCCCCTCTCTATATACTGTCAGTCACCTGACCTTCTGGTGTGCCCAACCCACTCCTCATCCACCACTCCTCTGGTCTCATATAGTGTCTGACCTCAGAGCTGGATGTGAACCCTCTCTATGCGTGGGGATGTGGGCTGTGAGGGTGTAGTGTTTACTATGTCCTAACCGCCTGGCTGCAGTACCCTTTTGTGGCCTCCTGGTCGCAGGGGCGCCACAAATACTTTCCATACCCACTGTACATTAAGGCCTTAATACTGAGTATGATCAACTTGGCTGTCTATTTCAATGATCTGATGTTTCCTGATTTGCTATGATCATCTGTATATGTTATTCTTAACCATTGTTTTAATTTTTTGGTTATAGACTTGGCATTAGGGTACAGTGATGGATGACAGAGATATGGTAATTATGTCTTTGTCTGTTTCCCCTCACTGTTCCATCTGCATTTTTGTAAATATTAAACTAGCTGACTTGGGGTAAACTGGCACTATAATGACATTTATGTAGATTAGTCAGTGATTGGATATTCTCTCTGCTGCCATATAAATTTATTTGGTAAGAATATGTATTTGATATGCTGTGCTATTGATGTTATTTTATATTTTGGGTCTGTTTTTGCACAGGCATTTGCAATCTCAATTATTCTAATCATTAAATCACACTATCATGTATTGTGTTTTGAGATTTCTCGAGGGATCCCCCATTTAGATGGTTGAGATTGCATGGTCCTTATATTAATATACTAGCTGTAGTCCCCAGCATTGCCAGGATAGTAGCTAACTGTTTTTAGCTATAATAAAATAGAATGTGTTAACAAAGTTTTGCTTCTCTCTGCTGAGATACACAGCCTCTGTATTACACTTGCAGCCTGTGCGTGGGCACCTGGTGTAATAGAGGGGCTATATGTGGACTCCTAGTGTAATACAGGGGCTCTGTGAAGGCACAGGCTGTAACACAGGGGCTATGTGGGGCATTGGCTCTAATACAAGGGCTATCTGAGGCACAGGCTGTAAGTGTAATACAGGGGCTATGTGTGGGCTTCTGGTATAATACATGGGCTGTGTTTAGGCAGAGGCTATGTATGAGCTCCTGCACTAATGTAGGGGGCCATATGTGAGCTCCTGGTGTAATACGGAGGGTATGTGAGGCCTCCTGTTCTAATACAGGGGGCTATTTGCAGTCTCCTGCTGTAATACTGGGGACTGTGTGTGGCCTCCTGCTGTATACAGAGGACTGTGTTCAGCCTCCTGCTGTAATACTGGGGGCTATGTGTGGCCATCTACAGTATAAAGGGGCTCTATGTAGGCTCCTGCTACATAATGTGGCTGTATGTGGCCTCCTGCTGTATACTAGGGGTTGTGTGTGGCCACCTGCCTTAAACCTGGTGGATACCTGCTGTGACCTGCTGTATACTTGGGGCTGTGTGCAGCCTCCTGCTGCACACTGGGGGCTGTATACGGCCTCTTGCTGTATACTGGGGGCTGTGTGTGGCCTCCTGCTGTATACTGAGGACTGTGTGCAGCCACCTGCTGTAATACTGGGGGCTTCTGTGTGGCCTTCTGCTGTATACAGGGGCTATATATGGGCTCCTGCGGTATAATGGGAGCTGTGTGCGGCCTACTGCTGTAATCCAGGGGACTGTGTGCGGCCTCCTTCTGTATACTGAGGATAGTGTGCAGCCTCCTCCTGTAATACTGGGGGGGGCGGTGTGTGGCCTTCTTCTGTATACTGGGGCTATATGTGGGCTCCTGCTGTATGGGGGTTGTGTGTGGCCTCCAGCTGTATACTGGGGACTGTGTGTGGCCTCGTGCTTTAATATTGGTGGCTGTGTGTGACCTGCTGTATACTGGTGTGGCGCCTCGTAACGAGTGCGTCACAGGAGGGTATTGCAGCCAAAACAGCAGCGGCAATATTCTCTGACTCAGCAGTCACACGGTTAACTCAGAAATCCATACCCTACATGCATCATCAGCATAGAGGGCCAATCAGGTCCTGGTGGGCGGAGTGTAGTGGTAGTGTGTAGTGGAGAACTGAGTACAATTAGTGAGTTAAGAAAAAGAGAACTCTCCGAGCAACGTAGGAGAAGGAGCTAAACCAACGAGCTCTGCAACCTAGGAGAGGGGGCCTGCACAGTCCCGTGCAGCCCCCTGGCCATCACCCCGGTTGAGCGCCATTATTCCCGGTGCCTTAACAACCGATCTACGGGCATCTACACGCGGGTTCAAAAACATCCCATGCCCATCTACAGCCGGTTTGCTGGTACCACAGCTAGTAGTAGTTCAGCACTGCTATGCGAACCAGAGGAGTGGAGGGACCGCTTTACAGGAGCACGCCACCACCACCACACACAGTCGTCTAGCTAGCGGTGTACCCACCAAAAGGACCCAAGGCTCCCCAAAGCACCCAGAACGCATACCCTGGGTAGGGCATTGAAGCAGCCTCCTTGTACCCGATCTGGCATTCCTGGGCGACAACTGGCAACACAAATAGTTAGAGTGGAGGAACACCGCGGATCTCTGAGAAACACTGGTCATTGCTGAGTCCACCCGGTGCACTACCCTTCACTGTATACCATGTACTGCTTGCTGGTTACAGTAAAGAGCCCGTTACAGAGACTTACAGTGTCTGTGCCTTCTTTTGAACTGTCTATCCGCATACTAAGGTAACCGCAGCTGCCTCAGAACATCTTGTGCAGCTCCTGGCTCCGGGGATCATCGCACAGCCTGTGGGAAGCATTCCATCTTGCTGCGTTCCATCCCCCGGAGGCCCCCAGCGCCGGTACAGTTACCGGAACTTTCATAGGTGGCGTCACGAAACAAATTAACCCCTAATCTGTTAAACCCATGACGTCTCTCTCTTTTGATCTGGACCACGGGCACCACTACCGGCAGGCGCGGTCCATCCGTGACAAGAGGAAGAAGAAACCGCCTGTCCCTCCAGAGTCCCGACCACGGTGAGTCACTGGGGGCTGTGTGCAGCCTCCTGCTGTATACTGGGGGCTGTGTGCAGCCTCTTGTTGTATACTGGGGGATGTGCGGAATGTTGCTGTATACTGAGGGTTATGAGCAGTCTCCTGCTTTATACTGGAGGCTGTGTATGACCTCCTGCTGTAGACTGGGGTCTGAGTGTGGCCTTCTCCTGTATACTGGGGGCTTCAGTGACTTCCTGCTATATACTGGGAGCTGTGTGTGGCCTCCTGCTGCATGTTGGAGTTGTGGGTGGCCCCTGCTGTAATATTGGGGCTGTGTATGGCTTCCTGGTGTATACTGGAGTTGTGTGTGGTCTCTTGCTGTATACTGGGGGTGAATGTGGCCTTCTGCTGTATGCTGGGGGCTGTGTGTGGCCTCCTGCTATATACTGGGTGCTGTGTGTGACCTCCTGCTGTATACGGAGGGCTGTGCGTAGCCTTTTGCTGTATACTGAGGGCTGTGTGCAGCCTTCTGTTGTATACTGGGGGCTGCATGCAGCCTCCTTCTGTATACTGGAGCTGGGTGAAGCAGGTTGTTAGAAGAAAAACAAAGATGTGTCTTAGGCGGCCGTCACACGCTTCAATTTCTTGAACGCTATCGTTTAAGCGATCTGCTTTTTGATCGCTTAAGCGATATCGTTTGTGCATCGCTATGTGCGATCAAGCGATTTTACAATGTAAAATCGCTTGATCGTGACATCGCAGATATGAGGGCCGGAGCTCATATCAAGTGATCATCGCTTGTTCAATCTGCTTCATCGTGGTGTGTGACACCACGATGAACGATCTCCCAGCGGCACAGCTTATGCTTGGAGATGGTATCTATGGTAAACGTCGGGTTACTAAGCCTAGTAACCCGATGTGTACCATAGTTACCAGCGATCTCGCTGCTCCACATCGCTGGTGAGTCGTCTGTGACAGCTCACCAGCGATGTGAGCGATATCGTTAGCGATCGCAGCGTGCACGTGATCGCTAACAATATCGCTCACGATATTGAAGCGTGTGACGGCCGCCATAGTCACGTTGGAATTTGTGTGACTCCTGCTTCACTTAGTCATATCCCAGTGTGCAACCCTTTCCAGACGTTCCTGTCTTCAGCAAGCTTCCCTGAATATTTCACAGACTTGCATAATATATAAGGGGAGGGGGACACAGTAAGTAGTAGTATAAGCTTTCTTATACTATGAATGTACTTTGTTATCTGTAGCCCAATCAGAAGCGAGCTGTGATGAAGCTTAGCTGCCTAATAAATATCCAGACTGTCAAAACAGCCAATGCAGTATCTATGAGGAACAATTACAGATATCTAATTGTATGTGTGAACTATTAGCTTGACATAGTTGAGGATAAATAGTTTTACTGTGATTGGCCATGTTCACACACAATTTGCGGTTTTTTTAGCACTCCTAAAACCACATGCGTTTTTTTAGGAGTGCTAAAAAATGTCCCTTGTGTGTCTGAAAGGATTTGCAATGTTTTTGGACTTAGGCTGGCTTCACATTGCGTTTTTGTGTGTTCCGAGTGTATCCGTGTCAATGCGGATATACTCGGAAGGTCACGGATATTTTGTGCTCGGATGTGCTCGGATGTGCACGGAACGTATTGGGCACGGATGGCTGTGACGGAATCGGAGCCAAAATAGTACGGATGCAATCCGTATGCATCCGATCCGATGCGATCCGCCTAGGAAGGTCCACCTATGCAAAGTGGTGTGGTATAAATAGCTGGCCTGGCCCATTCTTCTCTGCCTTCTTGGTTCATGATGGCTTTGTCTCATGCTGAGTTTTGTGAAGTGCTGGACATAGAGTATGCCTATGCCCGTGCTTTTGCTCTTGCATGTTCTGCTGAGCGTCGACGGTGCAGGAGGAGAATTCGACGTTTTTGGCAGCATCCCATCACCTTCCTGAGAGACACCAGTGTTGTTTTTGTGGAATTGTATCCGCAGCTGCGAGCTGATTCAGACAAGTTCCGCAACTATATGCGCATGAGTGAGGCCACATGTTGGTCTCAAGAGTGCGTGGAGTGATCACACGGCAGCACACCAGTTTCCGTCGAGCCATCACCACAGAAGAGCGTGTGATGTTGACACTGAGGTATGTCTATCTGTCGTGTCTGACTATTTGGCCTGTTTGACACCTCTGCGCCTGCCCACATCACCAGCACCAGCCTGGTTGCGCTGGCGCAGGTGCAGACGCAGAGGTGATTGGGGGCACTGTGGAGCTGCGTTTACAGTTACTGTAAACGCATACCTTGTGCCCCTTTGCGCTCAGCTGCGCTCGCTGCCCCATCATCTCCTATGGCCGAGCACAGCTGAGCTCGCGCTCTGCCAGTGAGCAGCGCAAGTGAAGCTGGCAGAGCGCACGGCGCATGCGCCTGGTCTTGACGCCCCCGGAAACGCCCCGTGGGTGCGGCAAAGCGGGCGCATGCAGCGTGCGGTCTGCCCGTTTCACTTGCGCTGCTCACTGGCAGAGCGCGCGCTCAGCTGTGCTCGGCCATAGGAGATAATGGGGTCACCGAATGCAGCTGAGCGCAAAGGGGCACTACGTATGCGCTCCTGCACTAGGCTGCCCCAAGCCCTAAATGGGCCTGGGCTTGCATTAGCGCTGGCGCAGGGCAGGCAGGGCAGCCTAGTGCAGGAGGCCAGAGATGTGAAAAGAGCCTTAGTGTTATGTCAATGGCTTACAAAATGGTTCAAATGTTGCCTGACGTTTGGGCCCTTCACTCACGCTGGGTGCATGTAGCCGTATTAGGGCCCTTTCACATCAGCGTTTATTTTCACCGCATCTGCTGCGATTGCCGCATAACCGCTGCACTTGCGGCGCGGTTGCGGTAATCCCCATAGAAAGTATAGGGGGACTTGCGGCAGGTGCGGCAAGTGCGGTTTTGTGGTCAGCCGCGGTTTTTTTCGCGGGCCGCACCTGCCGCAAGTGCAAAACCGCACTTGCCGCACCTGCTGCAAGTCCCCCTATACTTTCTATGGGGATTACCGCAACCGCGCCGCAAGTGCAGCGGTTATGCGGCAATCGCGGCAGATGCATTTTTTTTCACCGCATCTGCCGCGATTTCAAATAAACGCTGATGTGAAAGGGCCCTTACATGGTGGAACCCACTCATGTTGTCAGCAACATCATCCTCTGCCATAATGTAGGTAGGATGGGGCAAGTTTATGCTTTCATGGCAATCTATGCTTTTTTGGGGAGGCTGTTTCAGCGCTGTGCATTTTTGCCTGTAGGGCTTGCCTGTGTGGTGGCCTTTCCTTTTAGTGGCAAATACCTTCTTTGCTGGGCGACAGATGAGCAGAGGTGTCTACATGGTCAAAGTGCTACTGTGAAATGCAGTAACTTATTACCCATGTGACCATTGCCACTCAGCGGCCATGTCCACACACCTGCACTGTAAGTATTTAGCGGGTCCCAGCTAATTTGTTTTTTGGGGACCCAGAAGATGATGTACCTGAGCACCGCCACTTCATGGAAACGCAGACCCTGCTTACCCGATGTGTATTGTGCTGCCAACTTCACACAGCAGGCTGCCTACTGTCCGCTTTACCCTAGCATACAGGGAAACGCTGCTACCAGTCTTTCCCTGTCTGCTTGGCTTAAGCGGACAGTAGCCAGCCTGCTGTGTGATGTGGGGACCACAATACACATCAGGTAAGCAGGGGCTGTGTTCCCTGGAAGTGGAGGTGCTCAGGCACATCAGCTTCTGGGGCCTACATAAATTTTTGAGGCATGACGCGAGAAATACTTACAGCGCCGGTGTAAGGACATGGCCCCCCCCAACTGTTTGTTTGGTTTGAATGTTGTACTTCACAATCATGTCACCCAGCTGTCACTTGTGTTTCAGGTATGTTGTTCGGTGCACTTTGCTTGCCTTCAACATTCCACGTCTTGTTGTTCCAAAGGCCAGCCAAGTGTCCCCACTCCTGACGCACAAAGGCACAACCAAAAGGGGCCGTGTCTCGTGTCAATATGGAGTGGACTATTGATGCTGCAGGTGACGTTGCTGGGAGATTGACGCGTGTGACACGGTGCCTCAAACTGGAAATAATGGCTGGGTGCTGGCTTATGAAGGTTATTCCCTTGACTCCAAACCTTGCAATGGTGGCCCCGTGACCACGCACCATTGCTGCGTGTGACACGGGGAGACGTGCAATCATCCCGATCCCAGCGCCTCACAGCAAGTGCTGGGAGCAGATATCCATGTTAAATTACAGTTATGTCGGCAGCGCGCACTGCCTACATACCCGATGTATACCTTGCTTAACTGCCTTCTCCACTCCCCGGCTTTTATGCAAGGTCCACAGCGGCTAAGTATTGACCTGAGTTAGCTGATGTGTACGTTGTCTAGGAGCCGGGGATGGGAGAAGGCTGTTAAGCAAGGTATACATTGGGGATGTAGGCATTGCGCAATGCCTATATCCATGCAGTTTAACATCGTTAACAGCCTGCTCCAGCAGCCTTCCAGCAAGCGCAACACATCCTGGAAATGATCTTGAAATCATGTCAACAATGTAGCTGGGCAAAGTTTGCTGGTCACTCGGCCTGGGTGACAGCTCACCAGCCAGCAGCTGGGAATGTGGCAAGCTATCAGCTTGTTGACCACATTGACGTGTGTGACGGGGCCTTATTTATCACATGTGTAAGCTGGGGCCAATGTGCCTGAGGCATGTAATGTGTTGTTTAAATTAAAGAGGACAAGAGTGGACCATGTGCAATGATTATATTTATTTCCACCAACTGGTTAAGAGGCCCGGG